>CM037880.1:148527587-150927587 GCA_021292165.1 Shinisaurus crocodilurus | reverse complement strand
CACTGATTGCTATCAGTGGGACTCGCTTTCAGGAAACAAGTTGGGAGACTTGTGTTAGGAAGTTTTTAAGGAAGGGGCAGAATGTTCACATTTTCATTTTCAGTTGGGCCTTTTGCACAAGATTTCAAATGGTATCAAATTCTAAAGAGTAGCTCTTGAATACAAAGATGCCAGCAACAATTGGATACTGAATTAGAGTCCACATAGATGACCACTTTACCATAAATTCACTATATACATCTTACCGCATATATATACCTACCTTATTTGGTCAACCCTCCTTACCACTTGGCAGGATGTTGCACATGACCAAGTTACCCCAGAGTAAGAGAACTCACCCCAGGAAACATCTGTATGGGGTAATCATGGCCACACATGCACAAATTGTACAAAGTGTAGCCACTGCCACAAACAAATGGGGAGTGTGATCCTATTGCCCCCACCCTGGATGCATGTCAGCCTCCAGTCCGAACTTGGAGGTTTACGTGCATCCAATGCACGGTGCGAGGTGCAGCAGCAGCGACCTTCGCCACTGCTGCATCATGCCCTACATTTCATTTACATGGCCATTTTCGGCTGTCTAGATGAAGCTCTTCAGAGGGGGAAGGAAGGAGGCTGGGGCACCATTTGGATACGATGAAAGCCATCAGCCCCAGCCTCCTCCCCTCCCCACCCCCCAGATTGCCCCTTTTCCTCTTCTCCGAGGCCAATTTGCGACCTTGGAGAAGCAGCCAGCGTGGCTCCTTCCATGCCGGCTGCAAGGGGGGCAGGGCCGGGTCTCGGCATTCAGAGTCCCAGCTCTGCAGTTGGAGGACCTCGGAGCTGGGACTCTGAATAATTTTATGGGGCTCCCAGACAATGTCAGAAGGCCGCAGGATTGTGCCCTAAGTGTGCTAGTTTACATGTAACAAATTTTTGAGAACTTCAGAAGGGGCTAATCCAGGCCTGCATAATCCACCAAACTGAATGAAGCCCATTTTTGGTGGAAAGGTGGGATATAATGTAATAAATAAAATAATAAGACCATGTGTGGTGGTACATCATAGCTCAATGAGTAAACCTTTTTTTGCTGCCTGCCTAGGGCCAAATGGTTGTCATATATTACATTTGTATCACATCTTTTCTCTAAAAAGTGCAAGATAGTGCACATGGTTGCCCACCATCCAATTTTCATCCTCACAAATACCCTATGACACAGATTAGGCTGGGAGGGGAGGTAGCAAATGGCCCAAGGTCACCTGTGAAATTCAAAGCTGAGTGAAGACCTGAACCTGAGTTTCCTCAATCCTAGTCACTCTTCCCCAACTTGGCACCCTCCAGATGTGTTGGACTACAACTCTTATCATTCCCAGCCAGCATAGCCAATATGGAGAGCCATATCCAGTCTTTGGTACTGATAGGATATTTCAGGCTGTGTGGTGATGCAGCACACCAACGCTGTGGAGCTCAGAGCCAGTGAAGGGGTCAGTTCAGGCTAGGGTATTTTCTCAAAGGCAAATTCTGAAGAAGATCCAAGCATCAGAGCACACCAGGTCCAAAGTGGAACTAGGTAGGAAGGGAGCAGAATTCTGAGAGCTGATAAATAAACAGACACTGTTCCAGCAACCATCTGCCCAGAAATGAAGGCTTTTAAGGCTGACCTCTTGGAGTCCTGAAGATCATCAGAGATGCCTTGTAAAATTCTTACTCATGAGAGAGCCTTACTTGTGGGTAGGCCTCTACTCACAAGGAGTACTGATGCTCAGACAGGCTCATCTTATCCTGGCAGCCAGCTGAGCCCACACCCTCAGGCATCTGAGGGCTCGGCTTCTATCTGTGAATCAGAATGGGGGCTCTCTGAATCCTGAGGAGACCAGGCTACTAATGTCACTCCCAAGGGCATAGGATCTCCCTGAACACCCATAGGATTTCTTGAAACAGTTTGCTCCTCTGGGTTGTATAGCTCGGGGAGCTCCAGTTCATCTTCCAACAAGGATCCCTCCGCGGCTGGGGGGGCAGGCATGATATTGAGGACAATAGTTTGGGAAAGACTGCCTAACCACTACACCACACCAGGTCAGGGCCTTCCTTTGACTTGCACAGGTGTATGCTAGTCTGAGAATGATGACAGCAGCTCAACATCAGTCATTTAAAGAACTTTGACACTATTTTTCAATATTTCCTTGTTTTATTAGGTCTAGCGCTATGCCAAAATCTTTCCTCCATTTCCAAAGTTTTCTCCCCTTGCAAAAGAAACTTCTGTTTTTCTGTTTCATTCTGGGGGGATTTTAGAACTCTGTTAGAATTTCTTTTGTTGGTGAATTCGAGCTTACTTTATCACTGAGAGTTGGCCACAGGTGCTGTATGTTGTGTGCAGGTATCCAGGAAGACTACAGACCACCCAAGAGATGATTGTACAGTGAAAAGCAGGACACTCACACACACACACCTTGGCCAGGATGGGGTGCAAGGCAGCTCTGCACTGCTGGCACAGTTATATCAGATCCTAGACTTCACTGCCACTGCTGCCACACACATTTCTTGGTGCACATTTAGGTTGGCATTGAAAAGCTTGAAAACATTTAGGACAAATGGGTTGTCGCAACAAACATTTCAGGGTGCATGATTGATCCTACAGAATGGAACATGGATCAAGCCTGTAATGAATATGGGTGGTGCTTTCTCATTCATTTTTCTTTCTAGCCAGGGCTTCCTTTTGAAAGCTTTCTTCTGTTCTTCAGAAACATATCTGGAAAGACGGGATAATTAAATGTTGAATATATGCTTTGAACAGCCGGAATCTCATTTTCCCATTTGCTCAGTCAAAGGAAGAGAAAAGGATTGCAAGTGTGATTTCTTTTAGAAAGTTAATTCAGTCTCTCTTCAAAGCTAGGTGGTAACGTTTGCCAATGAGTGCAATGACTCCTTCTTGTAAATTATTAGCTATTCTGGTTGCACCTTCCAATCCCCAAAGCTTTGTATAGATAATTGGATTCCATCTGCAGTTGTGGGCATAACAATAAGCAATCAGTCAATTCCATTACAGTGAGGGTGATACCATGAGGGGGCTACACCAATGTCATTTGCTTTTTTGTTAACATATAAACACCACACTCCAGTTCCCAGTGTTTTCCTGTTATTACATTTTAAATCATACAGCTAACAATAGGTTTACAGTGACTTTGAGGCATGTCTGCTATGAATACAGATGCCAAGAGTACAATATTTTCTGGCTGGAAAGCAGGGGTTTGTACTTCTGAAAAGGGATACATCGATAGCAAAATGTAAACCTTCTTACTCTGATACACAGCTAGTCTTCATGAAGCTAGTCATCATGATAAAATTAAAATAGTCAATCATTGGTTGCATAGCATGGAGTCAATCACAATCTCTGGAGAAGAAAAATGTTACAGCTTGAGCTTCCTTTAATCAGAATGTTGTTATAATAACATTTTAGGTTATTATCAAGTTGATGGGAGATTTCAAAAGGTTGGAGGTTCAATGAAAATTCAGCTGTTCTGAGGAATTTTCATTAGGATGTGAAGAAGCCAGGCTTGAATGAATTTGACCTCAGTAGCTGAAGGGAAAAGGATCCTACCTTAATCCTTTATCTTACTCTCTGCTTCAAAGTGGAGTGTGGTCTACCCTAAGTCTGCAGGCAGGCACAACACACCTCATATTCTTTGAAGAATGAAGTAGACTATACACACACACACACACACACACACACAGAGAGAGAGAGAGAGAGAGAGAGAGAATGTGTAAGCCACCCATTTTAATACCAGCATGACATTATCAACCTTATCAGAAATAAAGAGGAATTAAGGGTGGAATCCTATGCATGTTTAGACAAAAATAAATCCTACAACTCCCCACTTCTGGAGGATTCTGGGAGTTGTAGGATGTATTTCTGTCTAGACATGCATAGGATTGCACCCTAAGGGACAAGGACTGAATGTGAGGAAGGCTTAGAAGACAATATCTGGAGTCTAGCCTAAAACAAAAGTGTCACAGGATGTTTCATGCATGGTATCAAAAATGTCATGGTAATTGAGGCCCTTAAAAAGAGCCGAGATCAAGGCAAAATTCTATTTTGTGAGATAGTTGAAGTCCTTTGTAAGCTAACTAATACAGTGCATCACATCTCAATTCTTTGGCAAGCCACTAAATTTGAGTTGTGTTGAAAAGGTTCTTAGCTTTGATCTTTCAAGCTCAACTCTTGAAGATTAATAAGGCTTGCAAAAATGTGAGATTCTGTCTCAAACTGTGGCTCTTTACAAGACCTTGGCAACTTTGCAAATTGTTTTAAGATACACTTTACTAAATCAGAGCTACTTAATAGTTGAAATCTATGGCCCGGCAAGATGTCAGAGCTGCAAATCTCACAATATGCAAACAGAATTGCAGACAAATTGTAGAACCAGGTTCATTCAAACCTCCACTCAGCCAATAAACTCTCTGAATGACCATGGGCCAGTGACTCCTACCTCACAGCGATATTGTGTAGAAAAAATGGGAGGGGGAGAACTTTGTGTACAAGCCAACCTTACAGGTGGGTAGGGAGGAGTGAGAAATTCACTTCAGTTTGGTTTTGATAAAAAAAAAATTTTTTACCAACATTAACAAAGGTCTCCAGATTTTGGACAAAAAGAATTTGGGATATTTTAAAAATGGATTGGGTGCAAAAACCATGCCCAGGGCTTTGAGTGCTTTTTCTTATAAGTCTGGGTTTGAATTTTATGTATTCAACCATGTTAGTGCTGAATTAGGGTTGCCACCTCTTTTTTCTGATAAGCTCCTCATCTTTAACAGTTATATGGCAGACAGGTCCTCTCAATCCTAGGAATAGCTGCAACCTACTGAATTTGGCTGGTGCAGATGGGTGTAAGAAATAATTTCTTTTCAGTTTGCTTTTCACAAGAATTTACCAAAGTTCCCCCCCCCCCATATTGCGGAGAGAAAAAACTTGAGATTTTAAAAAATCAAATGTGGAAAAAAGTGAAATGGAGAGATTTGCCCATCCCTAGGTGGGGAAATGGGATGCTTGCCCTGGGCATGAGTTTAAGGGGATGTTGAGCAGATCTTAGTGACACAGTGTACGTACCCTCTCCAGTGGGCTAGATTCAGAAAACGAGTGATCATCTTTAACCTTTTTTTCAAGATTTCACAGGTTGGTTAGGTTATAGCTTTAAAAATAAACTTCCATAAATCAACTTTAAAGTATTTTCTTTTTCAGTTTTCAGTTAGATGTCATTCAATCTAGATAAAAATAAATGGAGTGTGGTTTTACTTTGAAGTGACATTAGCAAGCAGTATTAGCACTACAAATAGTATAAACATTGTAAGTTCTCTCTCTCTCTCTCTATATATATATATATATATATATATATAATTTAACAAAGAAAGAAAGCTGTAAGCTGAAGGTGCTCCTTGCCCTTTGTAACCTAGCCCTTCGTATATTCCTCTCAGAAGACAACAGGTGGTATAGAGTAATTATTTTCAACTAAAGAGCAATTTTACTGCTATTTCACTCTTATTTCATCTTCATTTCTAATACTGCATCCATCTACAGGTCAAGTCAGTTGTAATTGTCAGCCATGCTTGGTGAAATGCAAGCTTAGCTGATTGACTGGCTGCTTGTCACATTCCTCATTGTCAGATTTTTCTTACAAGTAGATATATTTATATGTAGGAAAATATTCTGTGGCCACAATATGGGATGTGCAGTACTTAGCCAAGTGTGTGTAATTACACACTTTGGAACTGATAGCATAGGCAAATGTACAATCCATGTACTAATGGCACAGAAAACACTCATGGTAAATTTTTGTGTTCCTAAATGGACAGCTAGCCACCCAGGATAGAAATGTGTTCATTCAAGCAATCAGCCATTAATGGAAGTGATGTACATTTGTTTTCTTTTTATGTACTACGTTCTAGAACAGTGGTTGATGTGTGGTTTGCAGATAGATTCCCATCCAGGCACTGCTGCTCAGTTCAGCATTTACCTTCAGCAGTTGAATAGCATCATGTGGCTTCAGACAACAAGAACCTCACCCAATATTTGGAAAGTGGAACAGATATACCCTGCTCTGTCCCACAAGCCCTAATATTCTCTCACTATTAAGGAAAAGCAAGGCAGAGCTGTGCTGCAGTTCTTAGGTCTGCTGTCAATAGATGGCCCTTAAGATGCAGCATAACCAAGGGTGTCATGCTCACATCCACTCCGTCCCAAGCAATGGTCAGTGTCTACATCTGGATGCACATTGGGATATGCATGAGTGGGAATCTGATTCAAGCCCTTCCTAAAATCAAGAATGTCCAAAACCATGGGGGAAAGATCCATGCAAATAGACGGACAGGTTTCATAACATCCATAAAAACCAGGCAAGCTGTTTTGGGGGCAAAGATAGGAGACCAATCTCTCATTAAAAGCTGGACTCACCCAAGACACACTACATGGGAGTTTGTCCCAGTCTAGGTTTCAGGACCACATTTAGTGGCAGGCAATGCAGGTGGCTGCCTGGGGTGCCAGGCCTGAGAGCACCTACTTCCTCAATTATCCACTCAACAGCCAACAAAGATACAGTAATACCTTGGATTGCAAGTAACTTGGTTTGAGAGTGTTTTGCAAGACAAGCAAATTTTTAAATATTTATTTATTTATTACTTGATATACAAGCGATGTCTTGCAATACAAGTACTGTAGTACGGCTTAAATTAAAAATCTCTGTACAAATTTTTTTGGGGGGATTTCGTTTTGATATAAGAGTGTTTTGGATTACAAGCACGTTTCCGGAACAAATTATGCTCTCAATCCAAGGCATGACTGTAGAATGAAGAGTTCATCTTCACTTCTAAAGCTGGTGACACTGACCTGTGTGGCGAAGGTTGCATTGATGTCTTTTACTATTTGTAGACAAATGTAAAGGAGACAGCCATTTCTGTCTCTCCCCCCCTACAATTGTTCCTGAAAAGGAATAGGACATTATTTCCTGGCCTAAAGGCATCTGAGGTTTCAATTTGTGCCATCCAGGAGGCAGATCAGATCAGAGCAGCTGTTGTCTTGCTGGCTTGTCTTTAGTTAGCTTAATTCAGTTAAAAGACAGATCCCCACCCCACCCCTGCTCCACCACAAGGGAATCACAACATGGTTGTGGTGGTGGTGGGGGGGTTAATGTGGTGATGGAACTGAATTGGTGTACTTATAGTTGAAAGGAAATCGATTTTGGAGCAGGATTTGGATCATTTGGGGGTAATTTAATTGAAGAGAACTGATTTGGGAGATCGATGGTGGGGTGCAAATTAATTAAATTAAATTAAGAATTTGGGTGTGATTTGGATTGTAAATTAATTTGTTTAACATCTGTGAAATTTAAATTCTACTAAGTTTTAATTTTTGTGGAAATTGGTGTCATTTTTTCTCTTCTTTTTCAATGGCCCATGTCCTCTACCTTGGCAATGTATAAGTGGAAAGCCCAGTGAGAATAGCTGGCAAATACTTGGGGATAATCGGGTGCCAGTGCAATGTTTGAAATTCACACCAAAACACCTGACAGCTTCTTCCTTTTTGGCCCGGCAAAATTGTTCCCCATATGCCTAGCCATAGCAATGGAGAGTACAATTGGATTCTTAAAAACAACATCATCATGCTGATGTGTCCCTAGTCCATTGTTTCTTTTCTCTTTTTATAATACCTTGTCTGTGCTTTACAAGTCAGATTTGGCTAAATTATTCTTGTACTCAACCTGAATTTGTCTCCACAATAGTTTTACTAGCTTTCTAAACATTTTATAGCATATTAGAGGTAAGAGGTGGGGAGACAATGCAAAATGATAGGAAACAGTGTAATTTAATGTTATGTTTAATTGAAAATAGATTAGCAGAGAAAGATATTGAATTGAAATCCATCAGTTTATATTGTTTGGTTAACCACATTTATGATTCATGCCAATTAACACAAAGGAAGTAAGCTGGGAATAGATCTGCTGTTTACGTCTAATTATTTTCCTTGAAATATGGATAAATAGCTGTACCTCAAGCTGTCTCTTCCTCATGCAGTCCCACTGAAGTCAGTGGGACTGCTTAGGGAAAACAGCGGTATTATTGAAGCATAAACAAGCTAATGCTTCTGATCCAGAGCTCTGTGCACACTCCAATAAGTAACATCACTGAGTGGGCTCACATAGTCACTTCAGTGGGGAAATGCATGGGACACTTTGCATGGGCACAGCAGTAGCCCTGGCAAGATGCAGCATTAATGTTTTTCCAACTGGTTTTTATTAAAGAGCATAAATAATCCTTGATAAAAAGAAATGGTTTTTGAAATGTGCCACGAATACTACCAATCCTTTCTTGTTCTTTTTATGAATGCAGCTCCCCACTCTGCCTCAAACTGATTAGGGAAGGTATCATGACTAACAATGCTCCATATGAGCCCCAGAGTGCCTGCACTTGCAAGGAATTACTGGGTTGGATGAATCTTGGAAAAAGTTGGCTCGCATCCCATATCTGAATATTAAACTCATTCTCTGAGTGTGATCATAAGGCATCCAAACTGAGACCACACACACACACAAGAAGGAAGTATCACCAGGCTCAAAGGAACCCCAAGGCTTGCAGAAGTACCCAAAAAAATGTTAGGAAAAAAAATCTGGGGGAGGGGACACACCAAAAATAGCTCAATGAGGACTGAGTATATGCAGTGAGTACAGAGTGTTGAGTAACTGTTGGGAAGTGGGACAGAAAATGGTAGAGGGGAATGGAATGTAGTATCCTGTGGAACGGTGTGGTTGGCCAGATGGAGCCCTGAAGAGAAGCACTCCACATTGTTACATTTTGTTGTGGGTCCCACGTTTTAAATATAATAGCTGTTGTTATTCATAGAACCCACAGCGTAAGGAATAATGCAATTTTCCACAGTAGTACCTTGAGGAATTCTGGAATTGATGTCCATGAAAGTGTCAATTAGTGCTTTGCTTTCACATTGCCTGTTGGTAGGGATGGGGGAATTGGTCAATTTTGGTATCTCTCAGTTCCTCATTTTTCCAGTCTTAAATTCAGCTCATCCCAAACTTTGTTCCCGCTCCCCATCTTAAGTTCCGATCATCTTGAACTTTGAGGGGGGAAATCTCATGCAAATGCACATGCACTTTTTCTGCACATTTCTTCTAAGAGATGCATTTTGTACACAACGTTGCCTAATATACAGGATTTTTGAAAGCAATTTTCTTAATATAATGCATTTGTGAATGTTATCTTCACTAATATATGCCTTATTTGTGTGCACTTTCCCCTAATACACACATTTTTATATGCATTTTTTGACTGGAAGAACTCAATTTTAAAAATTGGGAAAGTGCAGATTTTGAAGAATAACTGAGTTTCGGTTCACATATTGACTCAAAATTGCAAAACTGGGTAAGTTATCATGAAAATGTGACCTGAATGGATTTCTCCCCCATTCTTACCTGAACATGCAAATTACCCAACGGTGCTTGTCAGCCTGCATTTACCCATCTCCTCTAGTTGGCTGGAACCATATTTGCCTAGAGTTTGTGATACCTCTCCTCACCCCCCCCCACCCTCCACACATCAGCTTATCTTCATTGGTGAAGCTGGAATTCATATTGCAGTAGTGCTCTTGCTGACATGACATTTCACCTCCATTCTAATCAGATGAAACCTGTGTAGATAACTGATCTTTTAAAAAGTAATGTATATGTCCTATCATTGCCGCCGCCCCCCCCCCCCCCGCGCCACCTTTTTAAGGGAACAACTTCCATCTCCTCAACTTACCACTACTGAGTTAATAAGCTGTTAAAGAAAGTACTGCACTGCAAACCTTCAAGGAGACTAAACTGATAGAAGTGATAGATTGCACTCCTGTGCTGTTGTGGTGTTATGTTAAATGATCAGTCCCATAGCACATGACAAGAGGTACAGTACACTATGCAGCTCCTCTTTAGATGCCTGGCAGGAATTTCTTCCAAAGGACTTGTGCTCTTTTTCTTATTAAACCTTTCTTATCTGACCTTGGTTCTTCAGATTTCAAAATATACTCAGAAGCACCTGTCATTTTCATTTTGGCTAAGAATTTGTCAGTGTTTATACATTTAATCTGTATTGTCATTCATCTTACCTAAGCCAAGGGTGGATTCCCAAAATTATTTTCCTCCCATAACAGTTCATTTCTTAAAATCCTATGCACATTGACTCGGTAGTAAGCCCTACTGTGTTCTATTGGACTTACTCCCAGATAAATGTGCTTAGGAGATTTCAACCTTACCACTCAATTATGCACATCTTGATTCAGAAGTAATTTCAATTAATTTCAGTGGGGCTTTCTCCCGTTTGCACAGGACTGCAGCCAAACAGTGCAATCCTCCACACACATAGCTAGCATTAAACATTAAGTTCCACTGAACATATACCCAGTTCCAAAGTAGCATGTAAAGGATTGTACTGCAAGTCTAGTATGAAGGGTCCAGTATGTGTGTGGCTGTCTGACCATCACAGAACTTTCAGTCCTCAAAAGCCATAATTCCCAAATTTTTGGTAGCTTGCAAACTGTACATTTGCAGATCTTTCAAGTAATCAGTTTCACAAAGAGGTCACCATAGGAAGCTATGTGGGGGGGAAATATGAGTGAAGGAAAAATCGGCAGGTGAATTTATCCATTGGGCTAAAAAATTGAATATAGTATAGTAGACTTCAACAGCCAATGCATATGCCTGATTTACATTGAACTTACATTCTCTGCCAACCATTAAGCATTTGCTTAGACTGAATGGAGTGCATGGTGAATAAGTCACCCAAGCACTCCATCACAGGAGCACATTCTGATTAACAGAACAATTATTTTGAAGTATTTGGATGTAATGGCAGCAGAAATATTTTACATCACTTGCTACTAGATCCTTTTAACTGGAGTTACAGCAGGTCCCAGGTTTAATTCCTTGCAAGAAAAGCATGTGCTTCACAACTGAACTATGGTCTTTCATGTATATACCTATTTTGTGGCAGAAGAAGGCTATACTGCATGATTGTGCCTTCCAGAGCAGAGCAGCCAAATCAATTTCTTCATTGTTAACTGAGAAGGTAGACCAAAGTTCATAAAGGCTGCTTTTTGATAACCTGGAAAGCTGCTGGTTATCAGGATAAGGCAATATTGAGCTACAACAGACCACTATCCTGCATTACAACTAATCCATCAATACAGTAATGTTAAAACAGCTTGCTGTTAGATCAGCCACATCATATCTCTCCACATTGTCTTTGAATGTTCCTGGTGGCAGCTGGTGAAGGCATGGAAACTCTCCTTGCTATTGGGACAAACTATGTGGTGACACACCATGGGATATTATGAATAACAGGTTCACCAATAACCATGATGAAGCATTTTACAGTGTCGTCTACAGAGTGCTTCAGCTGTTGAGCAGTAAAAAAATGTAATAAAATAAATAGATAGATAGATAGATAGATAAGCAAGGGAAACATGTAAATCAGCTCATAGGCACCTTTGAAAAAAGACATCATGATTGCCTGGTATTCATCCCTGAAGACCAATCCTGAGCCCTAATTTATAAGAAGCATTTACATGGTGGCAAGGAATAATCACAAATCCCAGATTATATATAGGATCTATATTATTGATGATGGAAACACACAACCCATTTATAAGGGCCCAGTGTTACTTTGATGGTATTATCCTATCAAAGAAAAATGTAACCACTCCCCAAAATGCACATTAATTAGAATTGCCATCTCTCCTCTGCCTGCAGTGGGAAAACATCCCCCAAGCACACATTCTACCATCAACCTTCTCTTGTGAGCTCTAAAAATACTTTGCTTGCCTGCAGAACTTATTGCTATGTTCTCTGCAGCACTCTGCCTTAGTGACCTTGCTGTACTTTTGACTGTAAGTTTGGTGAAAGGACTTGATTTGTAGTTTTTAAACAGGAAGAGAGACTTTTAAAATATATAAATAACAAGGGTGAGAGAGTTAAAAACTCACACTGGGGGATGAATAATGTGGATATTTAATAGTTTTCTGCATACTTAATTGTTCATAAAAATCAATTATAAAAAAACATGGAACTATGTTTCCAGGAATAAAATAATTGTTTTATTAGTGGAGCGGGGTAATATATGTGCATTATATTAAGCCCTGATGATAGTCTTATGGTTGAGTACCCATGCATCCTGATGCTCGCATTCTTTAAAAAAAAAAAAAGAGTATGAGAATTAGTTCCGGTTGTAAGCTGTAATAATAGCCGGTATATGTCTGAAAGAGGCTTTTATTACCAAGAGTTTCAGATAGGCCAAAGAGACATTGTTCACCTGACCTTTAGATTTGAACACTATGGTCTGGATCCAACAGAGCACACATGCAGAGTTGCACAGACTGGTGAAGAAACTGGAATCCTGCAGCTCAAGCATTTGGTGGGGAAGGGGCACTTAATCAACAGAATTCAGCAAATGCTGCATAGCCCAGTAAAAGCTTTGTTCATTGGGCTACGGAGCTGCTGGATCGTGCTGAGAATCAGATGGAATGGCACACCCATTTGCATGCACTATTTTCTATCCAACTAAGGGAAACATCTTCAGGTCATCATCATCAGGCGATCACTTGTGACCGAGTAAGATTGTCTTCCAGGATAAAAGGAGGAAATTCTAAAGAAGATTGTGTAGACTCTAGCAATGGGTCCGTAAGTGATTGTGGAGGCCAATAATTCTAGATCCACACAGCTTCCCACAGTGAGGACACAGGTTACCAGATGGAAGATGGTCCTGTAAAGGATTCATTTGATGTGCTTTTCGCTTAGCATGTTTCTCCCTTTCACCTTGCACTCAGGCTTCTTCAAAGTCCATGGAACCTTTGTGGAAGGCCAACCTCCAGTTAGATCGTTCATGGGCCAGAGCTTCCCAATTTTCGATCTTTATATTGCATTTTTTTAGATTAGCCTTATGAACATCTTTAAACCTCTTATATTGACCACCGATATTCCGCTTTCCATCCTTGAGTTGGGAATAAAGTAACTGCTTTGGGAGACGGCAGTCAGGCATTCGAACAACATGACCGGTCCACTGAAGTTGGCGTTGAAGGATCATTTTTTCAACGCTAGTAGTCTTTGCTTCTTCCAGTACACTGACATTTGTTCGCCTATCTTCCCAAGTAATTCGCAGGATTTTCCGGAGGCAACGTTGATGAAATCTTTCAAGGAGGTGGAAGTGACGTTTATAGATAGTCCATGTTTCGCAGGCATACAATAAAGTTGGTAATACAATGGTTTCATAAACCAGTGTTTTGGTCTTCTTACAAATATCCCGATCCTCGAACACTCTATGTTTCATTCGAGAAAACGCGGCACTTGCGGAGCTCAAATGATGCTGGATTTCACTGTCGATGTTAGCTGTAACAGAAAGATAGCTGCCAAGATAGAGAAAATGATCGACATTTTCCAGTATTGTCCCGCCAAGCTGGATAGATGGCATCACTAAAGGGTTAGCTTGCACTTGCTGATGAAGCACTTTGGTTTTTTTGATGTTAAGTGAGAGACCAAGTTTTCCGTATGCTTCTGCAAAAGCATTTAGGATAGTTTGGAGATCATCCTCTGAATGTGCGGAGACCACATTATCATCTTCAGGTGCCCTTCCATCTGTTCCTCTTCTTCTGTGTATCATCATTTCTTCTAATAGTGAACTCAGGTGGTCAAGTGCTTATCAGTTTTGAAAAGAAATAGGGCCACCCAAAAATAAAGTAGTGGTCCTCTACATACTCTGAAAACTCTCTAAAAACAACAGTACTGAAATGGCCCTGTAAACTTCTAGGACATATTTTATTTATTTATTTATTATATTTTTAAATTGCTCATCTGGCCGGTCACCCGGGCACCTTGGGCGATGCACAATCATGGTAAAATACAATAAAACACCAATTAAAACACCATTAAAATACAATTAACACACAATTAAAACACATTTAAAACAATATCAGTGTTTTAAAAAACCCTAACCCACCCCATATTCCCGCCTGAAAAGACATGTTTTTAGTGAGCAGCGGAAGTTCATCAGGGAGGGGGCATGGCGAAGGTCGCTGGGGAGGGAGTTCCATAACTTGTTCCATAACATAGAGAAGGACCCTCTTCCTAGTCCCCACCAGCCTGGCTGCTCTGGCTGATGGGACAAGGAGAAGGCCGTCCGTGGCAGACCTTGTTGAGTGGCCTACTTGATGCTGCTGGAGGCGCTCCTTGAGATAAGCTGGACTGGAGCTGTATAGGGTTTTAAAGGTCAAAACCAACACCTTGAATTCGGCCCGGCAAGCAACTGGTAGCCAGTGCAACTCCTTGAGCACCGGAGTGATGTGATCTTGCCGGCGGCTGCCTTTAACCAGGTGAGCCGCCGCGTTCTGTACCAGCTGTAGCTTCCGAACCGTCTTCCAGGGTAACCGCACGTAGAGCGCATTCCAGTAGTCTAGGTGAGAGGAGACCAAGGCATGAACCACCGATGGAGCAGATGATTAGGAAGGTAGGGGCACAGATGCCATATCAGATGGAGTTGATACAGCGCCGCCCGGCTCACATCTGACACCTGAGCCTCCATGGACAGCTGGGAGTCTAGAATGACCCCCAAGCTGCGGACCTGGTCTTTCAGGGGCAGATGTACCCCATTCAGTACCAGGTCAACATCCCCTAACCTCCACTTGTCTCCCACCAGAAGTACCTCGGTCTTGTCAGGGTTCAGCCTCAGCATGTTCCTTCCCATCCAGCCACCCACTGACTCCAGGCACTTGGACAGGGTGTCAACAACCAACCTCGGTGAGGACTTGAAGGAGAGGTAGAGCTGCGTGTCATCTGCATATTGATGACAGCGCACCCCAAACCTTCTGATGATAGCTCCCAGCGGCTTTGGGTAGATATTGAATAGCATCGGGGAGAGGATGAAACCCTGTGGCACCCCACAAGTGAGCAGCCTTGTGAGCTTTCAGGACCTCAATGGAATGTTGAGAGCATTAAACTACTACAGTTCTAGAGAAACTTATTTCTTTGTTTGGAGAGGGAATTTCTCAGTTGACATTTAATGCCATAGGCAGGAACTCCTGTCTTTGCTGCAACTTTTCTTTGGACAAGGCTGTCCAGTCACAGCTACACTAAAATCCTGGATATTGTCATTGTTTTCTATGGCCAGCTCTCATGCTGTACTCCAGGAGACAGAGAGGTGGGGTGGGGGGGGTGGGGGTCTAAAGTAATCAGAAGCTGGGAAGATTATGTGAGTCTAGCAATGATGTCTAAGGATGAGGGTAGTTGAGTCAGAGATGTTGGGATCTCAGCAGGGAAAAAAGCAAGATGGAGGGAGAAGGAAGTGACCTGCTTGGGCCCCTAACAGCTTATAGTATCCTGGAGATAAGCTTTGGAGTCGGGAGGATGCATGATGACATGAGCTTAAAAAATTTCCTCCCCACACTTAACTTCTCCCACAGGTTATGTAATAAAGCATTTGTGAATTTCAACATTGTTTCAAATTTCATGTTTGAAATTTGCTTATGAGACGTACTTTTCAGACTATGCCTGTGGAATGCTGATTATACCTTTTATTATGAGCCATCTAAATTCATGAATTCCCTCCTGTTTTTACGAATGCCCCTTTAACATTAAGGTTGCACCCACAGGTAGGGATGTTGGAGAAATCCACAACAGAGTCAAATGAGTTTGGACTTCTATGAATCTGACCTGTGGATTCCGCAGTGGGCCGCCTTTTTCTGAGTGACGCGGATTCCGCAGCCTTGTGAACCAGTTTTTCACTTTGGGGGAGGGGATCTGTGCTAATGCTCATTAGTGAAATAGCATATTATCACTAATGCCCACTTGTGCAAATGTGCTACTGTGCATTAACTAATGGACAGTAGTAAATTTGCACAAGGGCACATGCATTAGTGCTAATGCGAATTAGTGCAAGTAGAATGAAATTCTGGTGAAATGATCCAGTTCTGCTAATGAGTGGATGATGGAATGAAAGACATCTGGCAATCTGCAAAACACAGACAGAATGGATTTCATAAAACCCAGACATCCCTGCCCAAATATAACATCAGGGTTACACCTGTCCAGGGTCATCCTAACCTGAATCCAGACCTGAAGTGCGTTCTCCAGATTCTGGTGATTATTTGCTTGAGTCTAGGCTTAGGCAGGGGTCAGAGCCATTGGTGGATGAGAATGTAGATAGGAGGCATAATTAGAGTTGTATAAACGAGCCTCGCCGGGCAAAACGGAGGCCGAAATTGGCCCCGCTCACGCCCAGCGAGGCCTTACCTTTTTCTTCGGGGCGGTGAGCCTCTCTGCAGGCGAGCCACCCGCGCAGCTCGCTCCGGTCCTGTCGCGTCACTTCCGGGACTGGAAATGACGCGAAATGACGCGACAGGTGCGTTCTGCGCCTGCGCAGGGTCCCGTCACGTCATTTCTGGTCCCGGAAGTGATGCGATGGGACTGGAGAAGGTGGGTCGAGCGGCACGGAGAACTTCTCCGCGCTGCTCAGAAGATCGGGTTGGGGGGGCACCCCCGCGGATAATCGAGTCGGGGGCGCAGAGAGCCCCCGACTCAGGTTTGGATGCATCGCTAGGCATATTAGAGCACTTGCTTTCAAGCAAAAGGTCCCAGGTTCAATCTTTGGCACCTTCAGCAGGCCTGGAAAGCACATTTGCGTCAAACCCTTGAGAGCCGCTGTTGGAGAATACAGAACTGGGCTACATCATCCAAATGGTCTGACTCAGAAAGGTGGCATCATGTGACATCATGTGGCTGTAGCCCAGTGGTAGAGTGTATGCTTTTCATGAACAATGTGCTCTGCTTCAATCCCCTGCATCTCAGAGCCAAATTAAATGTTCTGCTAATGTTCTGCTTACTTACTTGAGTGTAAGCGTGTGTGGCCCCAATTCAGACTGGGACTTTGGTGATTTGGGATGGGGGATTTGAGCTTCCCCTCACCAACCTCCTGAATCACCATGGTCCCAATCTAATCTGAATCAGAGTGATGGACTCATGCACTCAAGTAAGTAAGCCAATCACGCTTAAGCCATGTGTGATTAGCAGAACGTTTAGTTTAGCCCTCAAAGTAGGGCTGCGAAGAAACCCTGCCTGAAACCTTAGGGAGCCACTACCAGTCAGTGTAGACAATACACATCACATCACTCCAGTGCTCAAAGAGTTGCACGGCTACCAGTTGTTTGCTGAGCCGAATTCAAGGTGTTGGTGTTGACCTTTAAAACCCTGTATGGCTCCGGTCCAGTTTATCTCAAGGAGCGCCACCAGCAACATCAAGTAGGCTGCTCAACAAGGTCTGCCACGGACGGCCTTCTCCCTGTCCCATCAGCCAGAGAAACCAGGCTGGTGGGGACTAGGAGGAGGGCCTTTTTTGTGGCAGCCCCCAATTTATGGAACTTTCTCCCCAGTGACCTCTGCCATCATGCCCCTTCCTTGATTAGCTTCCGCTGTGCATTAAAAACGTGGCTTTTCAGGCAGGAATATGGGGTGGGTTAGGGTTTTGTACTGTTTTTAATTGTGTTTTATACTGTGTGTGTGTGTGTGTGTGTGTCCCCTCTTGTATTTTATTGGATTGTACATCGCTTAGAGTGGCCGGATGTCTGGCCAGATGGGCGATTCATAAATATAATAAAATAAATAAATAAATAAATACAGAGCTAAATGGACCTTTAGAAGGCAGCTTCCTGATTTCCTAAGATTCCTGTTGGATCAAAATGAGGCTCAGTGTAGGCTCCTGCTAGCAACAGTGACCACTCAGATATCTCTGCAACATCCAGAAGCATGCATAAAAGGCAACAGCGACCAGTACTACGCAGCAGGCAAAAGTTGTGGCTTTGCAAGGGCCCGGTCCTGAGGAGAGCTCTGAGAACAGAGCAAACACTCAGTACTTCAGTGGGCCATGTCCCAGATTCATACTGCAAGTCCATCTCAATCCTCTTTGCAAAATGAACCTGGCAGGACTTTGTGAAAATCATACCATTCATTCTTCCTTGCTGCAAGTACAACAGAGGGCCAAATTAGATGTGACATTACTGTGGCTCACGCTGGCTCAGCTTGTCTGAGCGTGGAAAGCTAAGCAGGGTCAGGCTTGGTTATTACTTGGATGGGAGACCCCTCCTCTAGTTTCCGGCATTGAGCAGGGGGCTGGACTCGATAGCCTTGCAGGCTCCTTCAAACTATATGATCTATGAAATCTAGGTCGCTAGCCCTGGCATGGTTGCTTTTTAAAAATAAAGAGCTGGCTATGCCATGGTGGCAGTGGCTAGAAGCCATTATCCCCGCTGCAGCCCCAAATGGAATTAGTCCCCCACTCATTGTATATAGCAGGGGTGGGGTTGTTTCCAATCAGGACCATGGGGGAGGCAAAGGCTTAAAGCTCCCTCCTCCTATGCCACAGTCCTGATCCAGCTCACCTCCTCCTACAAAGGCTATTTATTTCTTTAAAACATGGGTTGGGGAACAGGGGGCCCTCCAGTGATTTGGCCTACAACTCCCATCAGCCCTAGCCATCATAGCTAATAGTGAGGGGTGATGGGAGTTGTAGGCCAAACCATCTGGATGGCCACAAGTTGCCCACCCCTACTTTTAAAGCGGGCACACCAAGGCTGAAGATATGAAAAAAATGTCATGTCTTCTTCAGCCCTGTCCGCCCCCCCCCCCTGATAAAGTAACACAGAATTATTTGTTGGGATCAATGCCTGGCAACTATGTAACTTTAGCCTTAGTCCAATTGTAGATTTTGGTTTAATTCATGTTTTTCATCGTGGACCCTGCAAACCCTGAAATGCATTTCTAATGAGAAATAATGGTCTGTATTACGTATAACCCTACTCGGTAACTGATTCCAGCCTACTTTTGTGGGGTTTTTTTTTGCTTTTTGGTAAATGTTTGGAAAACCAAGATACACTTAAAAAAAAAAAAAGTAACAAACTGCAATTTTAAAATGCAACCGCAACACAAGAAAAATAATAGAGTTAGATCAGCTGTCAAAAGTATGCAGTCTGGGTGACAGAAATATAATCACTTACTGTTTGGGTGACAGCACAAAAATTACATTGGGTGGTTTAGTTTACAAACCATGGCTGCAGTCTCATTAAAAGGGTCTGTGCATTTTTAAGTTGCTCATGGAAGAATGGAGAAGGGGAGAAGTGTCCTCAAGCTTCGTGAAGGTCTCTCCCCCCTCCCCGCCCCCTCCCCGGTTAAGCATCATAATGGAAACTGTCTAATTCTGTTGCACTCATATATTATGAACAATCCCAAACTGTGACAAGTTCAGCTTCGGAAGAAGTGATGTTATGACAGCATGTTCTAATGAAGCCCCTGCACCCTGGGAGGCCATGTTACTCATGAAATGGAAAGAGAGAACTGGTATGGGGCTACTGAAATGAAAAGATCATGTTTTGAAAACTTTGAGAAGATTGTTTAAATTATTGATGATGAATGAAAAGGTACTCTATTGGAGCCAAACTATTTCTCTTCTACTTGATTCCTATGCGGAGTAAATGTGGCATTGATTTTCCACCATTCAGATGTCATAGGGATGGACAGATCTGTCAGTCTCAGTCTCACCAAAATCTTTTTTGTTGTTGTTGAGGTCAAGCTCATTCTGTCCCATTTCTGTACACGGTTGCTTAAAAAAAAAAAAAAAGCCATACAGTAATTCATACTTTTTAAATGATCATTTTTCATAATGTACTCTTTCTTTGTGTGCATTTTTAAACATACTCATTCCCCCCCCCAAGTACTTCGCATGGCTGAAATGTTGTTTTGTGCACCGCTTGCCTTGATATGCACAGTTCTGTGTGCATTTTCCCCAAGACAAGCTGCTTTGGAAAGCTTGCAAAATGCAGATTTTGGAATGCAACTATGTCTCAGAACACTAAAGGTAACACTAAATACTAAACTGTATTTTATTGTTTGTTTTTAATTATTGCTGTACACTGCCCAGAGAGCTTCAGCTATTGGGCGGTATAGAAAATGAATGAATGAATGAATGAATAAATAAATAAATCCTATGCATGTTTAGAAAGAAAAAAAGTCCTACAATCCCAGAAGGCTGGGAGTTGTTGCATTTTGTTCTGTCTAAATATGCATAGGATTGTGTCCTAAAAGACACGGGAGGTGTGAATTGGGTAAATCCATTAAAACAACTTGACGCAGCAAACTTCTCACCTATCTCTAAACAGTTCAGCAGAGGACATACCGTAAAATCCCCCGCTACTTTGGATTCAGAGCTTTACCATGGGATTCCCCTTCCCCCAACTAGCTGTGGGCGGAGAGAAATTTGTGTGGGGTAGAATTGAAGTCAGACCATGATGGGGTGATCTTGCTCCACCAATCAGGCTTAAGGAGGGAGGGGTACCAAGGCCAATATTAGGCCTGGTTGCCCCACCCTCAGCCTCTTTCCTCTTTGCAGCTGCTGAAGTAAAGACTTGCTGGAATGTGCTTACCACGTGGAAACAAGAACTGCACTTGGAGAACTGCTGGATTGGTTTGCTGGGGGGTAGGGTGTCCTCTTTGGCCATGGCTGTGGTTCCCCCCCCAACTCGGTCTTTCTGGGCCTCGGAGATGCGGCTGCACCTCCAGGATTTCTGACCTTAATTTAATTATTTAATTTAATAACTTATTTGGCCAGCCTGAGTTGTTATCTTTTCTCCCACTCCCACGCCTTGGTGTTGCATCGCAGTTGCGTTGCTCGCAGCCCTTTTCCTGCTCCTTGGCCAGGCGGATGGGCTGCATTCTAGGTGTCCTTTGGACGCGGGCTGGTGGTTGCGCCTGGGCCCGTGTGTAACTGAGAGCCTTGTGGGAGGGAACACGTGGACTCTCAACACCCCCATCCTCCCTTCCTTTTCTTTCAGAATGCCCACGCCCGTAATTGATTTTGTTTGCCCGTGTGCTTTTCTCACACTGACTTGTTCTCTCGGTTCGAGAGTTAATTCGCCATGAGGTTTTAGGCCGGGACTTTTACCCCTTTTCTGTCTTCCTGCAATTGGTTACAATGGTCCACAGTTGTGGCACTGGTGCCCTCATGGGAAAGTGTGACATAAAGTCTGCATTTAGGCTACTGCTGGTTCATCTGGGTGACTTTGACCTCCTGGGGTTTTGTTTTCATGACTAGTTTTTTTATAGATAGAGCTATGCCTATGGGCTGCTCTATTTCTTTCTCTGCTTTTGAGCGTTTTAGCTCCTTTTTGGATTGGGCTTTACAGAAGCGAACTGGTTTATCTCAAGTCGTCCATTACTTAGATGATTTTCTGTTTGCCAGGCCCAGTGCCTCCCGCCAATGTGCTTTTCTTATGCGTCAATTCTGAGCCTTGGCTGAGGCATTGGGTGTCCCACTGGCACATGAAAAAACTGAGGGTCCCTCCAATTCATTAGTTTTCCTTGGAATCGAGTTGGATTCTGTTCAGCAGCCTTCCAGCCTTCCATGGGACAAGATTTTAGCCCTAAAATCTTGTCCCATAGGATCGGGTGTACCATACCATGCACATGAATAAGATCACACTTTGTGAATTACAGGAATAGGTGGGTCATCTCAATTTTGCCTGCAGGGTCATAGCGCCAGACCATACATGACCTTTCATGGCCTCATCATAGGGTTAGGGTTTAGGCATCCATGAAAGTGGGGTCTCAATTCCTCAATGTAATTGTGTCTCCTTTTGGAGACAGGAATTATTGCTGGAGGCTGGACTCCAAGTACAATCTGACGCTTCGGGTTCTCTTGGTTTTGGGGTTCTATTTAGGGATCAGTGGTGTGCTGCACCATGGCCTGCGGAATGGGTCTCTTCAGGCTTATGTTGTGTCCTTATCTTTTTGGAATTTTTTCCAATTTACATGGCTGTGCAACTATGGACAGAGAACTTTGCTAATTCAGTTGTCTACTTTTGGTGTGACAATCAGGCCATGGTGCAGGTCGTCAATTCCTTATCATTCAAAAATCTTCAGGTTATGTCCCTTGTTAGAGCCATGACGCTTCACTGCCTTAAGTTTAATATCCTGTTTCATGCCCATCATGTGCCAGGACTGGATAATGGCATCAAGGATGCTTTATCCAGTAACCAGATGCCCAGATTCCATGAACTTGCCCCTTGGGCCCACCAGCATCCTGTAGTGATGCTGGATTGTCTCTGGCAGATTGGAGGTCTGTGGCTGAGCAAGCCATCTTGAGATCCCTGGCCCCTAGCACAAGAGCTGCTTACAACAGGGCAGGTAGGGAATGTAGGCAGTTTAGGGAGGCTATTGGCATACCACCTACTTGTCCCATCATTATAGATCATCTGATGTGCTTCTGTGTTTTTCTCATGAGCAGGGGTGGTCCGTCAGAACCATCAAAGGCAAATTGGCCACTTTTGCCTTTTTGTCTAAGGCCCAGGGTTTCGTTGACCATACATGTGATTTCCGGATCAGGAGGATGCTCCTCAGCTGGTCATGTGAGAGCCCTCAAGAGACTCTGATACAAGGGTGCCAATGTCCCCAGATATATTATTGGGGCTCACAGCACAATGGCCTACTGTCTATAATTCTGACTATGAGGCTGTATTATTTCATGCAGTGGCGTTGACTGCTTTTTTCAGTGCCTTCCGCATTTCTGAGTTGGTGCTCACTTCCAAGGATGATGTATCGGGCAGAACCTTACAATTCTCGGATCTTAGCCTTATGCCCTCAGGTAGAGTTGAAAATCGAGCCTCGCCGGGGCAGAACGAGGCCGAGGATGGCCCTGCTCGCGGCCCGGCGAGGCCTTACCTCCTCTTCGGGGCGGCTTGCGTGCTCCGCAGAGAGCCACCCCAGCCGCCCGATCCGGCGGAGAACTGGCCGCTGGGTTCGAGAGGCCCCATCACGTCACTTCCGGGACCGGAACTGATGCGATGGGACCGATCTGCGCCTGTGCAGAGGCCCCATCGCGTCATTTCTGGTCCCGGAAGTGACGCGACGGGACCTCCGAACGCCTCCGAGACGCGGTAGGAAATCGTTTGAGCGGTGCTGTGCGCCGCTTGAAAAAACGAGATAGAGAGGGGGCGGGGGGGTGAAATAAGACTCGGGCAGCGCACCCAGCCTTATTTATGCTGCTACCCTCAGGCATTCAACTCCAGTTGCATAGGTCCAAAACTGACCAGGCAGCTCGGGGTGCGGGTATTATTCTTTCCCCTGCCTCTACTGAGGAACTGTGCCCGGTTGCCACCTTACGTGCTTTCATTGGGAGGTGGGGCTCTGGTGATGACCCTCTCTTTTGCCATGTGGATGGTGGACCTTTAACTAAATTTCAGTTCTGGACCGTTTCACGGTTGGCCTTGTGGGCCTTGGGGCTTTCTGACTTGCGTTTCGGCACCCGCTCCTTCCGGATCGGTTCTGCCCCCACAGCAACTGCTTTGGGCTTCCCCCCTGACAGGGTTCAGGTGGTGGGCCACTGACATTCTCAGGCCTACCATTCTTATGTGTGCAAATTGCCTTGAATGGTGCTGCTGCTTTACCTTCTCATTGCAGATCCCTGGAGTGGATGGAGGCCAGTTCGTGTCCTGGTGTGCAGACACAGCATGGTGTTCTGGGCTGCCCAGAAAGCTGCTCAGTCGAGCCTGGGATCTCAACTTGGGATCGGTCGACTGGCTGACATTCAATGGTTGGGTCAGCGTGGTATGCAGTGGCAGAGCCTCCTTCCCACATTATTCCGGTCTGGCTGGGTGGGCCTGCCTCCGCAAGTGCTGATATTGCATTTTGGGGGAAATGATCTCGGCTTGCTCAAGGGCAAGGCCTTGATCTTGCAAGCATCTGCGGATCTTGCATACATAACAGTGTTGGCCTGGAGTCCAGAACTTCTGGTCTCACATATTGCCGTGCTTCTGTTGGCGGGGTGGTGCAAACCCCAAAGGCCTGAACAGAGCGGGCAGGAAGGTGAATCAGGAGATTTTCTGGGGCCTTGGAGGGATAGGTTTTGTGATTCCTCATCTCACAATATCCTTGGCCTGGAGGGAGCTGTACCGTCCATTTGTCTTACGCCAGGAATGACACTTTCCTTGTGTGTGTTTTTTGTTTGTTTCTTTGTTTGCTTTATCATTTTATATATTATTCAAAAACAAAACAAACAAACACTACAAATCATAACAATAACAACAACAAAAGCTGAACTAAAAAGGAGTCTTCTAGGGATGTGCATGGAACTCGATGGGGGGGTAAAAGTGGAGTGAACTCGCCCCGCTGCCCCCCCCCGAGCTCCACATGACTTACCTTCCCTGGCTCAGCACAACTCCCACGAGAGGAGCCAGGAAAAGGTACTTCCGGGTCCCCGGCGCTGCATTTTTTATGTAAATACTGGGGAAACCAACTTAAAATGGCCACGATTTACCATTTGTGGCTGTTTTAAGGTAGTTTACCCTGGCATTTACTTAAAAAACGCAGCGCCGGGGACCCGGAAGTGACGCGACAGGTCCCCAGTGCTGCATTTTTACATAAATACCAGGGGAAACCACCTTAAAATGGCCACGAATAGCAAACCACGGCCATTTTAAGTTGTTTCCCCCGGGTATTTACATAAAAAATGCAGCACCAGGGACCTGTCGCATCACTTCCAGGAACCCGGAAATCTGCCAACCACCTTGCTGCCGCTGCGAGACAGATTGCGTGGTGGGGGCACTTGCTGAGTGCCCGACAAAATGGGTCCAGGTAAGTTCATACATCCCTAAAATGGACTTCTGATTTTCTCCACAGTGAAGATAAGTAACAATAGGTACTCATACTCTATAATTACAAAGGAATTTATCTTTTTTCTAATGTCCAACATTTTTCTTCTTATTCATCAGAGTCACCAATACACAAATCATTATCCTTCTAATTAGAATAAGTGGCTATTCAAGCACATAGATATTGACTCTCTACTCATATATTGATAAATCCATAACTTCTTACCACCTAATTATCAAAATAAATGAATTCTAATTTCAATTATATGTTAATATTTGCAATCTACTAAGAGTAAAAAATTAAATTTATATCCAGGCATCTTATAAACATTCTGTTTAAAACTAAAACTTAATTTAAATTTCAACTCTTTTAACCACATGCTTCCCACCATTTCCATTAATCCCAGATGGGACAAATTCTAAATACAATTTTCTTATCCATCCTTCCTAACTTTGTTACACGTCCCAACATAAAATTTACATATCCATCTCTCATCTTAAGAACATTCTCTTTAAATGTAAACATAACAAATTTCAAGCCTTTTAGTCACACAATTTCCCACTGTTTCATTAAAACAACATGTCCCCATTTATTTAATCCCTTCCATCTGTATTCCATCACGTATTCTCCCCCAGTCTTAAATAATCCAGTACACAGTAAGCATAACTATATTTTCTTTAATCCATAACCATGCCTGGTCCAGAATTTTCCAGGTGTTCTTCCATCCTAATTAAGTCCTTCATCTGCTCTTCCTCTGTTGAAAACAATTTTAATTTGTTCCAGCTTTATCACACCAAAGGCACAATCCCTCCACCTGCTGATCAAAATGACCGAATCTTTGTCCCCCAGCCTCACTCCCACAAAAAAAATCCTTGCTGAAAGGATTGTTTTGTATCTGCTTCATCCAAACCCATTGCAATAGAAAAGTACTGTTGATGAACTTGATCCACTTTGTTCTCTTCTCACTGACAGAGCAAGCTAACAAATCTCCCAAATCTTCCAAGCCCAAGACAACTCCAGATCCACTAACCAAAGTGTCTTTCTCATCCTCAGGCATAAGTTCTGTGTAGCTATCCAGTATCTTAACATCTTGTTTCCAGAATCCTCCATCTTAATCATTTCCTCCACTTTGGCTTCTCAAGTCATTTCCATTCCAAACCTCTCATCTAATCTTTTTTCAAGAGCATCAATCCTGTCTTCAAATTTTTTAGCAATCTGTTCCAGTAAATTGTAAATGTAAATCGAGTCGAGTGTAGCCATTCTGTATCTTTTAATCCTCAATACACATGCACATATCTTTTCCCACACAAGCATCCCCACTGGAGTGCAGTAAACCAATTGTGGCCAATACTAGAAGAAACATTGAAGATACTTTTTCAGATCTCCCGCCTCTTTGAATTTTTTTAAACAGCAGTTATTGGCACAGAAGGGGTGGACAAATGGATCAGGACCACACTGCTTAGGAGAGAGGGGGTTAATCTTTTTCCCCTGGGCCATTTTCCTGATGTAAATTGCCCCCTCCCAGGTTGCAATTTCTCCTATTATGGAAAATGTAGAGGAACACATTTCACAGCTTGAACTCATCTCAGACCAATAACTATCAGCTGTACAAGTCTAGAGGGACCAGCAGGCTGACATACTCCAGTCATCTTTATGGCAGGCACTGGAGGTGTTCAGTCTCTGGTCCTTGATCTTACAGCTAGAACATGAACCAGAACAAAAAATTTACACTGCTTGGTTTTGCACAATTTCAGCAGCAGAACACCAATTCAGCAGCATGGTTTTGGCAGCAGGAGTGCAGCAAGCAGGAGGTTCAGGGGATCGAAAATGGTCCACCCCTGAAGTAAAGAGAACTTTTTACAAGTACCTGGACTGGCACATGAATAACAAAGACAGCAGCAGTCGTGCCAATAAATTATATGGGGTGGCACATACTATCTTCATGAAATACCCACATAACCTCACGTTGACTTCATGACATGGCAAGTGTAGGCTTCCATAAATAAGCTTGCTCGTTTATTTATTTGAGACATTTTATGCTGCCCGTAACGTAAAAGTTTTCTCATCAGCTCCTTGTGATTTAATCTTGCAGCCCCAGAGGAATGCTGCAATGACCTCATTTTATGAAGATGGATAGGCAGCTTCATTTTATGAAGATGGATAGTTGCCAACCACAGACTAATTAGTTAGCAAGCAACTAGACATGCAGACAGGCAGTGCAAGCCCCAGAGTATCATGAGTTCCCCACCCCAAGAACTTACATGTTGCTTTTGCTAGGCAGAAATATCTTGGCAACCTTTCTTGGTAGCCATCAACACTCATTTTTCACATCCTCTGTGGCCAGATTCAAACTACTCTTAGTTCTCCCTTCACAAACATGATTTTCTCTCAGACTCTGCAATCTAGTTCCACAGCCTTCCCATGCATTGCAGTTAGGCATGGCTTTGGGTACCTTCCAGAGAGGGTTTTAGAGAAAGTCTAGCATGATGGGTCATTGGTGACCATTAAGAAAACACCTGTTGTTCACCACCAGCTAGCAGACTACCCAAGAATCCAAACAGAGAGAACTGTTCCTTCTCTTGGAACAATGCACTAGCATGCCTCCTAATTAAATGATATGAATTGCAGTCTAAATTAATTTATTCTCAAATAAAGAATGGATCCAGAAGGTTCACATGATAAGGCCTACTTTTTATCAGTGATGGGCACTGGAATGTCACTTTCCTATTTTATATTTTTAACTCCATTTTATGAGATGAGAAAGCTGTGGTTTTAAGACTATGTTTCAGAATCAGGTCATTCATCATAACCACTTTCTCTTTCTAGATCACTGGGTATCTGGCCATTTATCATACACACCTCCTCTTTTGGGATCACTAGATATCTAGGGCAAAAAAGTATTCTGACTTCTAAAAGCACTTGGGAAGTTTTCTTTTTCTTTAGGAGTTTAAACTTTGGCTGAATCCATATATCTCAGCTAAGTTGGACTAATTGGTTTTAAACCTGTTGACTGTAATGAACCTAGGAGTTAACTTATCTGAAGTAATGTGATGAGCTTATCTAGCCTTATTGAATAGTACAGGAATAAACTGTTATGCATCCCAGCAGCAGTCTATCTGTGGATTGGATTTTACATTTCACATTTTCAAACATTTATTCAAATTAAATTCCTCATAATTCTGATAATTACTTTTGTCTGTAACACTGCTGCTCTTCCTGTAGAGAACTGATTCATTGGGCTCTAGTAGAGCTTTTCTTCCCCCCCCCCCAGCATCAGACACGCTGTTGCTCTGCGAAGCATGTGCCACATGGAAGCAGAACTTTCATTTCCCTTGCTTCATTTTGAAATATTCAGTGCCTCTTCTCCATATACCACTACTGAGAAGGTTGAGGGGCGGGGGAGTGCAGCCTACATAAAGGGCATGTGGTGCAATGAGAAGGTTTCTTCAGCTGTTGAGGGAGTAGAGACTTAGGTCTCAGTTGATAGTTGGGGTTCAGTTCTTCCTTAGATGGAAAGGAATGTGGCTAAGATAACAGGAAAGTGATTCGTTCATTGATCTTCCTGTTCCGTCCTTGCAGCATATGCACCATTAGAAAGTGTGAGTTCTTCTTGGAGACAGCCATTCACCTACATCAGAGATGTGTTGAACCTCAGCCTGCCGGTTGAATCCATTTCAGAGAAGCTCCCAGGGAACACATTCCAGGGTTGAGCAGGGGTAGGGATGTAACCGCTCGCCTCAAGCGGGTGTAGCGGGCCGAAATCGGCCCCGCTCATGCCCGCCCGAGGCGAGCGGGCCTTGCCGGGTCCTGGTGCCCACTCGCCTCTCCGTGGCAAGTCGCCCGCGCCGCCCATGCCGGTCCCGTTGCGTCACTTCCAGCTGGCCAGAAGTGACACGACGGGACCCTGCACTGGCGCGCCAGGGCCCCAATTCTATCTATTTTCCTTAGAAACCAGGGCAACAGGGCTTAACAGGACTGATAAGAATAGCTCCGCGCTGCTGAGGATCAAGTGGCAGGGGGGCCTCCACGGAGAGGAGAGGCAAGGCGGGGCGGGCCCCCCGCCTAGGTACATGAACATCCCTACAGGGCTGAAGGCAAAAAGGATCAGAGACAAAAAATATCAGCATATTTTAGCTTAAAGCTCTTACTGACAAACAGTAAGCCTTAGGAGAAGCATTTCAACCTTTTAGAATTGGGAAATAAGTGCATGAAATGCAGGAAACCTCCAAATGATTTGTGGTTGGAGAAAGGCAAAGGGGTGGGGTGATGGCAAAGGGACACGGCTCTATGGGGAGCCCCAGAAGGCCAGATTTGCTCCTCCCCTTTACACTTTAGGACCAGGCGCATAAACCCTTCTCAGGCTAAGCACCAACACTTAAAAACCTGAGTGGAGGGTCAAATGAAACCTTTCCCCTACTAATGAGGGAAAAGATTAATTCTGGTTATTAAGGATCTATTTTTAAATTTATGATGCTGTGGGTACAAAGGTGTGTGTGTAGATTTAAAAGTGAAGCAGGTTAATAACGCCAAGCTGACACCAAGTTTGTTTTAATTATCAAAATCTTAGTTCCAGAAAATAAACCTGCCTACACCAAACACTTTATAATTAACCTAAGTCCCTATAACTCCAAATACTCTCACTCCTCATACAATCACTGATTCCTCTTAAAACTCCTGACAAGACACGAATAATCCAACTAACCTAACTCCCCAACTCCTTTTTCCTGTAAAGGTACATTTCTTTCATGCTCTTTGAAAATGTAATTTAAACATACATCATGAAATTATACGGTCAAGATTATACCCACCACAATCTTATACGCACACGGAACTCAGTCAAGCTTTCTTCTGAGTAGACAAGTACAGGGCAGTTAGTATACTTCCACATGTTCCAAATGGAATGTGACGGGGCTGCCCTTCCCTTCCACAGAGATGGGTGCTGACACCCCGCCCCATAACTGCCTTTCTCCTCACCGTCACGTATCCCCATAAACTTACACGCAGGAACTAGGTTGGAATATCACCCCAAATTACATCCAGAAACGGGACATAGGCAACTCCTTAACATCCAACAGAACTGAAATTGTTACTGAGATATCTAATTTTTAAAAAACTTATTTTTATTATAGCATTTCAACAAAACAAAACAAAAGAAAGAAAGAAAGAAAGAAAGGGGGGAAGAAAGAAAAATGTGGCAACATAGATTTGAATATATCAATTTCAGTGCATATATATGAAGTGTGTGTGTGTGTGTGTGTGTATGTATGAAAATACAGGTTTCTAAGAACTATACGTAAACTTCAACAAAAGTAGACCAAATATTCAAAAAAGTATCCATTTGCAGGTGGCATCTCCTCACCATCCATCCTAATGTTGAAAGTGTTGTAAGGTCTTCAATGCTTTGCTTTATAGGAGGTGAGCGTTTATCTTTCCAATGTTGTAATATCAGTCTTTTAGCTGTCAGAAGGGCACAGAGAATCCATTTGTGCTGACCATGCATTAATTTCCAGGAAGCAGGTAGATACTTTAAAAGAGCATGTGCATCAGTAAATTTTAAGGAATGTTCCAATACAAAATTTATCCATATGATGACCTCCTCCTAAAAAGGGCCAACTACTGGGCATTGCCAAAACATATGCTTAAAAGAAACATTCCCTGTGTTACACCTCCAACAATTAGCCAACTTAGACAAACCCTTATTAAAGAGAAGTTGTGGCATCCAACAGACACAAAACAAAAGTTTTTGCTGAATAAGACACAACCTGAGATTCATAAACACATCAGATACAGATGCCAAAGTGGTGATCCATTGATTTGGCAAAATAGGACAATCCAGTTCCCTATTCCATTCCTACTTAAGGCTCTGTATGTCATATTTATTCACCAATAGTAAGTATTTATAGACATGGATCATAGTTCGAGTTGCCTGATCGGCCTCAATAAGTGCTTCCAATAGTGAGGCAGATGTTGAAGCTGTAAAAGCAACAGGGCCAAACTTAGATACTAACAGAGCTTGCAACTGCAAGTATTGCAATTCAGCCACAGCTGGCAAATCATATTTAGCCTGAAAAACAGAGAATGACAAAAACTCATCAGCACCACAAGATGATCCAAGGTAAAAATCGCCTCATCTGTCCATGTCCACCATAAAAAATATTTTAGGGATCTATAAAAAAATGATTTGGGGTTGAAGTGAGGGCAAACTCACCCCGCTCGAACCACAGAACTTACCTTTCCCTGGCTCGGCTCACGTTCCTCATGAGATGAGCTGGGGAAAGGAAGTTCCTGGTCCCCGATGCTACTCTTCCTGGTCCCTGGCGCTACGTATTTTACGTAGAAAACAGGGGAAAATATCACCTTAAAGCGGCTGCGATTTGCATAAGCGGCACTTAAGGTGGTTTCCCCTGTTTTCTACGTAAATTATGTAGTGCCAGGGACCCGGAAGAGTAGCGCTGGGGACCTGGAAGTGCCACGAGAGGTTCGGGAACCGTATCAGCTGGCGGTCACCGAGCAGCACCGGAGCGATCACGGCGGGGGAGATCAACGGGCGTTCAGCGCACGGATGAACCAGTAGGTTTACATCCCTAATTTTCTTACTAATTTCCCTATAGGATCAAAACGTAATTGATGTTACATTATATGCCTCATATCTCAAACAGCCGTAATTGTGGGAGGAACCCTATCCATTCTAATATGCCTAGAACCTAATGTCATTCATTGAGAGAGAGGGCCCAGACAAGATTTCAAAATTGACCAAGGTGGAAAATCTGATTTGATCAGAAAAGACCAAAGTTTAGTACAAGTCAACCAATAAGCCAATGATATAAAACAAGATCCAAAAAGCCAAATCTACCTTTAAAAAATATATATATCTAAATTAGCCCCTGTCTTCAAAAGCCAGTGCAGATATAAAGGTTTTCATAGATTTCATAGATCATAGAGTTGGAAGGGGCCTGCAAGGCCATCGAGTCCAACCCCCTGCTCAATGCAGGAAACTAGAGGAGGGGTCTCCCATCCAAGTAATAACCAGGCCTGACCCTGCTTAGCTTTCCACGTTCAGACAAGCTGAGTCAGCATAAGCCACAAGCAGTGCAGTCTTATAGAACTTTTAGAAATGCTTAGGCCTTGGACAGTTTTCAAGGAAAATGAGATTCACTGTACACATTGGGTAGTAGCCTATTGTGACCATGTGCTTGCGGCACCCACTGCTCATGCAACAGAGCATTGGTGCTTCTAAAAATAACCTGAAACAAGCAGAAACATTCATTTCTGGAATGGGGCAAGTCAGTGAAATTTGCAGAAGGGAGCTCTGACTTCTCCTGGTTTGGAAATGAGTATTTCAACTCACTTTTGCGGTTATTTTTATAAGTGCCAAAGCCCCATTGCAGAAGTGGTGGGTTCATTGTGAGCACAATGGAACCAGCAGAGATGGAGTGTCTGCAGTGGATTCTCCCCATTGATCAAATCCAAAGTTCTCCTCAAGCAGCTCTAATATATTCTGTTTCTTTCTTTTGCTTTACTTTTTTTAAAAATATTTTTTTTCCTAAAATATAATGTCAAGAATATTAAAGTCCAGGCTGAGTGACATTCAGCAGCTAATATTCAATGCACAGCTACTGGCTTAGTTGATGTATTCTGTCTTCATGTTGTCCAACAGACATAAGAAATACTGACACCTCCAGAGAAAAAAATGATGAGATAAAAAAATATTGCACCAAGGAACAAAATAATATAGAGGGCTGATGTGGCCATACAAGTTCAGCCAACTAACAACAACAACCTATCACTGCCCTTGATTACTATTAGATAACATTCATATGGCTGGGTGTTCCTTCAAACACCTGGGGCAATATCCAACTGTGTCATTCCTCTAGTGCAAATAACATTGTGCTAGCAGAAACAAGGTTCTGAACTTTGCTCGAGGAGAATCCAACTAAAGTTACATTTGAAGAAGTGTGGCTGTGCAACCCAATGAGCAAGCATAATGCACAACTGCTTGAGCAACCGAAAGATTCAGCTGTGCTCCGCTAGCACTATTTGAGTTTGCAGAATGACACCATTGGATACTGTCCATGGATGACTAAGGCTGCAGTCCTTTACACAATTGCATGGGAATAAGCTCTATTGAAAACAATGAGTTCTGAGTAGACATGCATAGGATTGAATTGTAAGGAAATGTGTCCCATCGTGTACTTCTGCACTGGCAATTTAGTTACACTCGTTCACTTCCATATTCGTCAACATTATCATCTCCTCTCCTCCAATTATTTCTTTCTTGATGTTTTAAATCAAGCCACATAGCTACAAACACAGTATTGTGTGCAGGGATTTTGAAAGTGATACTGTAGTAGTTCACGATATTGTACAGTTCACTATATTATACAGGGGCAGGGTGATCCAATGTGGCTGTCCATAACCCTCTGAACTCAGAGGATTAAAGTCATCCTATCGGCGGTGGGGGGAGCACAGAGGTGAAGGTCGCTTCTGGGCTCCTCCCACCCTGCAAAAGACTTGGCCGGCTGATTTCAGCCATCTAAGTCTTTTGCCCCTGCTTGAGAGGAGGGGAGGCTGAGGCGGCACCAGGATACATTATATCCCAGTGGAGCCTCTCCCCTTCCCCTCCCTGCAACGCCCACCAAATGCAGGTACCAAAGTCGGTCTTCTATCCTTGGAGCCACAGTCAGCACAGTTCTTTCTGCACTAGCTGCGAGGGCAGAAGGAGGGCTCTCCGAATTCAGAGTCTCAACTCTGACCTCAGAGTGCATTTCCAAGGCTGGAGCTGGGACTCCAAATTATCCTATGCCGGTCTAGAGTCTGTCTAGAGCAGTGTTCTCCAACCTTGGGTCCCCAGATGTTTTTGGCCTACAACTCCCAGCATGCCCCAGCCAGCATGGTCTAGAGGACATAGGATTGCACCTTTAATGTATTATATAGTTAGATATTATACTTCTTTCAATGGCAACTCTATGAGTTAGGTTAGGCTGTGAGTCAGTGAGTCAGTTAGGCTCTGCCCAAGCCGCCCAGTGAGCTGCACGGCTTTCTTTTTTTCTTTTTTTAAATTATTAGTTTAGAAAGAACAACAACAAAATACAATTTTCTTGCAGCATTTTAAATGGCTCATTCACAGTAAATATGTATGAAATGTATATCCACAAGTATAAAAAATATGTAGCGATACAATTATCCATAAAAAATAGTTATGCATAAACTTCAGAAAAAGCAGACCAAATATCCATGTATTTATCCATCTGCAGGTGGTGTCTAAATACCACCTGCTCAAATGTTGAAAGTGTTATTAGGTCCTCAATCCATTGTGTTATAGGAGGTGAGCGTTTATCTTTCCAGTGTTGTAAGATCAGCCTTTTGGCTGTCAAGAGGGCACGGAAAATCCATATGCATTGTCCTTGTAATAAATTCTATACAGCAGGTATATAATTTAAAAGAATATGTGCATCGGTAAATATTAAAGAGCATTCTAATACTAGATTTACCCTTACTATGACCTCTACCCAAAAAGGAGCAACCATTGGGCATTGCCAAAACATATGGGTAAACGCAGCATTCAGAGCATTACACCTCCAACAGTTAGCTGACAAACCCTTATTAAAAAGACGTTGTGGTGTCCAATAAACATGAAACAAAAGTTTTTGCTGAATAAGACATAACCTAAGATCTATAGATCCCTCTGACACAGATGCAAAAACAATGTTCCATTGATTAGACAACGTAAGACCATCTAATTCCCTATTCCATTCAGTTACATGGTTGAAGTGGGACTTGAAGTCAGGTCTCTCTAGTCCCAGGATTGCACTATAAATGATTTTTTAAGCTGTGATGAATATTGAATTTTACAGATATCATGTATTCTCATGTCTGGCAGCTCATATTTGACTTTTTGATGGAGGAAATAAATTCTCAAATTTGATTTGACAGTTTGAGTTTTAGACTTTGTTCTTTTTGCCATTTTGTCCTATGGCACGGTCTGTTTTGTATGCCACAACAGTGTTTAAGCAACTGTGATAAACTGTGACAAATGTGTTACTTTCTATAGAAATCAATGTGGGAAGTCAAAGCTTCATGTTCATGAAGTGAATCCCAGGATTTATTTATTTTTTAAAGCAGAGTAAACCTTGTTTCTTGCGGTGTAACTGAAGCTTGAACAAAAGATTTAAGAGATTTGTAGCTTGGCAGTTTAGTGCACCACACCCGTGCTGTTGCCCTTTTCCCAAGACAAATAAAGATAGAGTCTTTCAATTAATTACGGATTTTTACTATTTCACTGACAGGCAAATTGATTTGGTTTTACACTCAATTTGATTGGCCAGCAAATGACTCAGATTGGAAATAAAGGAAAGTAGCCTGAACAGGCCTTTAATTAATTCTATTGAATTTTACCTCAACAGCAATACACCCTGAAGAAGAAGGGGGAAAATCATCTATTTTCAATAAAGGTTGTTTTTTAAAGTAATTATTTCCTTTAGGAAATAGGGTAGACATTCATTTTTTGTTGTTGTTATGTAAAGGTTAAGAGGGAAGCAGGCATTTATTTGCTCATGTGAAACAGTAGCTGTCTATATCTAACAGTCTTCACAAACTTCATTTGATAAAATGAAAATAGTAAAACAAAAAACAACAACAACTGTGCCCTGTTCAGAACACAAGGTTTTATAATAAATGAAATACTGATAGATCATACACATCTGTTTCTTTACCTTAATGCAAATACCTCACATTTAAGAACATAGGAAGAGCTGAGCTGGAACAGACACAGTGTCCAACCAGCTGCCCATGGAAAGCCCACAAGCAGGACATGAGTGCAACAGCGCCCTCCCACTCATGTTCCCCACCAGCAACCAGCATACTGCCTCTGATACTGCAGGAATCATATTACCATCAGAACTAATAGAAATTGATAGCCTTATCCTCCATGAATTTGTCCAGTCCCTTTTTAAAGCCATCCACAGTGTGGCCATCACATCTTATGGAAGTGAATTCCATAGTTAACTCTGCACGGTGTGAAGTACTTCCTTTTATCCATCCTGAACGTCCCACCAACCAGCCTCATGGGATGCCCCTGGGTTCTAGTATTATGAGAGGGGGAGAAAAATGTGTCCCTATCCACACCATGCATAATTTTGTACGACTCTATCATGTCTCCTCATTCACCGTTTTTTTACTCTAATCATTCCCAAATGTTGTAATATTTTCTCCTAGGGAAGTTGCTCCAGTCCTTTGACTGTGTACTGAACCAAGGTAAGAGTCACATCCATAATTTCACCCATGCTTGGCTCTAGCCATGCCCACTGCCAGGCAGAATGTGGACCCCCAACAGGATTTGACTGAGTTAATGTGAACCTTAACAGGGAAAAGTTTCCCCACTCATTGTCCTACCAATTTTTATGTACGATTACAAGGCCAACAGATCTCAGTGGAATTTACTTAGAAATCATCTCTGAATGCCAGCTATAAACCATCATATAAGCTAGCAGAAAATGTCGGCTTTTATGTAGCCAATATGGCATCACCCATGCACAAAAGGGAAGGTATCAGCATGCTCCAGGGAAACCCTAAGTTTGCCAACATCCAAAAAATCTTAAAATAAATCTAAGGGGCAAGAGTACAAACACCCTAAAAGAGCATAATGCATACTCAGTGGTCATGGACTGTTGTGGACTTTTGGAAGTGAGAGGCAGAAAACTGGGGGTGGGGAGGGAGAGAGGGAAATGGAATGGTATATCTGAAATCCTGAAAGGGAGCACTCCACATGGCAACATTTTGTTGCAGATTCCATTTGATATACATTATTTCAAAATTTGGTAGTCAGTGTTTTTGAGGAGCAGAAGGGAAACACCTTCAAAAGTAAGACATATGTATCATTATAGCAAACTTGAGTCCTGCTATCATCCTCAATCTTCAGTCTTTAATATTAAAGATTGAAGAAGATATAATATTTTCTAAGATATTGATCTTTTATAGGAATTATTTACAAAACTCACTGAAACAAGTTTAATTGTTCACTTATCTCCCAGTTTGATATTTAATATTTCTGTGGAAAACCTGTCTACTAATTTCAGCTGGTTCCAGCTATGCAACAGTTACTTCAATATTATAATTCCTAGCTATGGTGCTACCTAGATCATAAAAGAGAGTTTCTCTAACATTCACACTGCAACATAGGTTCCGTCGTATGTAGAAAGTAGAATTTCTCCTTATAACAGGAAAGCATGTATTACCTCTATGTTTTGTACACTGCCTGGGCACTTTTAATGCTAAATAAATAAGTAGTGGTGGGGCAGTACTAGCAGCAGCCAATGACAGACTGTCTGGTTTCCTTTGACAGCAGCATTAGGTAAAATCTTTGGTGATTCCCTTGAGGACTTGAGGTTGGATCCATACTTAGAGTGGAACCATTGAAATCAATGGGACTTAGCTTAGTCACTGCCTTTTGTCTACAATTTCTTTGTGTGTGAAATCAATGGGATTTAAGTTGGTCATTGCCTCTTGCCTACAATTTCTTTGGGCCAAAACAGACATTACTTTAAATGTGTGTGTGTGTAGCACCTGTATCTCTCCCCACCTTCATTTTCACTCTAGAGTACGTACGGGGGTCCTGCTCCAGATTTGAACCCTAGTTTGTATAGTAGGGGGCTTTTAAGATCTGGATAGTCTCCCCCTGCACCTACTCTAGAGTAAAAATCAAAAGACAAGATAGCTGCTATACACACATTTAAAGTAATGTCTGTTTTGGCCCTTGGTGTGGTAATATCAGCTGCTTTTGATATTTCTTTTTTCTTTCAGGAATTTGCAAATAAAGAATAGGGGGGGGGGTGCCCTATCTGAATGGAAAAGGAGATATTTTAACCTGTGAATTTCCATTCAGCAACACAATTTTTATTCCCACAACAGCTGAGATAGTCACAATTGCAACAGGTGATGGATCATTCTAGCTAAAATTGTACTGTAATGAAGGTACAATAGATGCAGTCTCTTGCCTAGCCAAAAGATAGATAATTCTTATGCACTGCTTGGAATCCATGGACCAAAAACATTTCCTTCTGTACACAGTGATATACTGTAAGCCTCATACCAACTCCACCAATGAAGGACATATGAGGGAGATGACACATAGTTCCTTGCCATCACACTAATTGCTTCCCACTGTGAAACACTAGCCACATCCATCTTCCTTGAAATGAGATGCCTTTTCTTCCTTCTCAAGCAAGTTTCTGCCAATATTGGCCAAATTCAAAATGTAATGGAAATTAGATCTCACATAGTAAAGGTGTGTGTGTTTTTCTCCGGGGATGGGGGGTTCATTGTCTTCATTATATCCAGCATAGTGCTGGAGGACAGAGATTTGAAATTTGACTAGAGTGATTCAATTCTAAACCTATTATTCTACACCTGTTTTCTAAACCTATTATTTCAACTTGCTATTAACCAAATGTCCAATTCAACCATGGGAATCCACAGGAAAGGGCAAGGAAGTGCAGTCCCCCCCCCTTTGCCAATGAACCATGATGTCCAGATTCCCAGCTTGCTTGCTTTTCTTTTCTTTTCTTTTCTTAAAAAATCAGGTCTCTAGCCCTTGTAGAACCCAAGATATGAGGCAAAATGTGCAGCCACTATTCTTCCCATTTGTTTTGTGAGAAACTAGTGTGCTCCCACCTTTCAGTATTTTTAGACAATGAATGAAGTCATAGCAATGGTTAACACACCCACTATCTGGGTGTGTTAACCCTTCTGGGAATGTTAAGCCTTTCGGGTCTTCCTTGTTAGGAAATGATTGCAGCCTTCTAACAAAAACAATAGGGAAATCCAGCAGTTTAGTATATGTAGCTGAATTTGGGCAGTAGTGTGTCTACCAAAAAACAAAAGTTAGCAGCAAAGACAGGAGTTCATGATCTTTCTAACTCAGATCTTATTAATATATTTCCCCCCCTGAGTTTATAAACATTAAGAAAATTACCCTGACTATGTGTGCAGATAAAGTTCATCAATATTATACCCATGTTGCAGGAGGCAGGGCTGTGGCTGAGAAAGTATGGGTTACACAAGTCCTGCAAAGTAGTCCAGTGCTGTTTATTCCCATTTTGTGAAGGGGTGTGTGTTTGAGTAGTGTAAGACATCTCTGCAGTGTAGTCCTTATCCAGTCTCTTGTTGTGTTGGTGTTTTAGGGAAATGAAGTTGGGGCTGTGAAGTTGATTGTAGCAGTAGTGCAAGAGGCCCAAGCTTCTCCCTATATCTCTCTTACTGCAGACCTTGGAGTTGAGACATTGTGGAGTTGAGACAGCTAGCTAAAAGTGGGCTAGATGGAACAACTATCAGGCAGGGATGGAGACTCGGATTTGAGGACTCGACTCATGAGTCAGACTGAGTCCCCCCTCTGACTCGACTCGGACTCGAGTCCCAATATTTTTAATGGGACTCGAGACTCGACTTGGGACTCGGGACTCGAGACCAAGGACTCGTCAACATCCCTGCTTGATGCCACCTGCAGGTGCTGCCTGGACTCAGTTGCAGTAACAATCCAAGTTTATTTTTTAAAATCATTTTCCTAATGCAACCTTTCAGACATTTTGGGTTTGGCTGCCTCTGCCTGCCTGTTTGGGGTTCCCAGCCTCCTCTGTCTGCCTGGTCTCTTCTTAACCAGTTCCATAGTTTGAATTGTCCAAGACAAATGCCTCTGCCTGCCTGCTTTGGGGTTCCCCGCCTCCTCTGCCTGCCTGGTTATTTTGGGTTTGTCTGCCTGGTCTGTTCTTGTCAAAATCAGTGGCAGAGTTTTGAGATAAAAGGGCACACTTGTGCCTAGAATTTATTTAAGCCACACATCTGAAGTAGCCTTATTTTGTTGGGGAAGAACCCCATTGATTTTAATAGGGACTCGTGGAGTCAGCTTTGGGAGTGATTCGGGACTTGGGACTCGTGAGTCACCATTTTTGACCAAGGACTTGGACTCGGACTCGAGACTCGGGTCCAAAGACTCGTGACTCGACTCGTGACTCGAGACCAAGGACTCTTCAACATCCCTGCTATCAGGTGGATCCACAGTTGGCTACAGAATCGGACTCAAAGAGTGCTTATCAATGGTATCTTCTCAAACTGGGGAGAGGTAACGAGCAGGGTACCTTAGGGCTCGGTCCTGACTTGGATGAGGAGGTGCAGGGAATGCTTATCAAATTTGCAGATGACACAAAATTGGGAGGAACAGCTTATACTCTGGAAAACAGAAACAAAATTCAAAGTGATCATGATAGGCTGGAGTCCAATTAGTTCCGGAATAAGTATATTTCCATCCACCTGAGCGACTGAATAAAGCATAAACGTCATGCCTTTTTCCTCCCCTGTGCCAATCCCTTTCCTTGTGGGCTGGGCTGAAAACAACAGAATGAAATTTAATAGGGATAAATGCCAAGTTCTGCACCTAGAAAAAAGAAACCAAATGCACACTTACAGGATGGGGGATACTTGGCTCAACAATACTACAAGTGAGAAGGATCTTGGAATTGTTGTAGATCACAAGCTGAATATGAGCCAGCAATGTGATGTGGCTGCAAAGAAGGCAAATGCTATTTTGGGCTGCATTAATAGAAGTATAGCTTCCAAATCACGGGAAGTACTAGTTCCCCTCTACTCAGCACTGGTTAGGCTTCATCTTGAGTACTGTGTCCAGTTCTGGGCACCACACTTTAAGAAGGACATAAACAAACTGGAGAGGGTTCAGAGGAGGGCAACAAAGATGATCAAGAGAGTGGAAACAAAGCCCTATGAGGAGAGACTGAAAGAACTGGGCATGTTTAGCCTTCAGAAGAGAAGACTGAGGGAAGATATGATAGCACTCTTCAAGTACTTGAAAGGTTGTCACACAGAGGAAGGCTAGGATCTCTTCTCAATCATTCCAGATTGCAGGACATGAAATAATGGGCTCAAGCTACAGGAACCCAGATTCCGCCTGGACATCAGGAACAATTTCCTGACTGTTCGAGCAATACGCCAATGGAACCAACTACCTAGGGAGGTTGTGGGCTCTCCCACACTGGAGGCATTCAAGGTGCAACTGGACAGCCACTTGTCAGGGATGCTTTAACTTGGACTCCTGAATTCAGCAGGGGGTTGGACTCAATGGTCTTATAGGCCCCTTCCAACTCTATTATTCTATGATTCTATGATTCAGTCACCACATGTACCAGAAATGGTGGACCTATTCTATGATGCTATCAGGGCTTTTAAAAAGAAAAAGAAAAAAGTGCAACTTTTTTCCTGCATGGAACCCAGGATACTCGCTTGCTTGCTAGCTACACTGCACATTCTCCTTAAAATTCTGTTGCTGACACCATCTTTTCACCTTCACTTTTTGGTCCTATTTTCAGTACCGTCTCATAGAATCAGTAACATGGTGTGTAATATATTTTTTCCCCTCAGGCAGGCCATAATCCTTTTCTGTTATCCCAAGGTTACATATCTCTAGTCTAAATGAAGAGTGCTGACTACATTCCTTTTGCTGCATTGTGTTCGGCACCATGTTCGGGGCATGATTTTACTTGTAGTGTTCTAAGTGAATTAATTCATGGTGGCATAGCCTGTAATCTTTATATTGGGTGAGTGTATATTTGCAAACTTGAACCTCTTATGACTGTACATGTAATAAAATACAGCTGTCTGTACTATTTCAAAATAGTGAACAGAAAGTGTAATTTCTTTTGTGAGGAAATGATAGTCACATCAAGGCCTTTTTTTAATCGCATCCAAAATAGAATAAACAGGGAGAAAAGCAAGGCTTCGGCTAATAGAGCTGAGACAAGAAGGGGGGGGAAACATTTTTTTTACAAAACGTATCTGTATGTTTTGATAAAAATTCAACATGTTTTAATCAACATATTGCACTGAGGGGATGGGAGAAGAAGATACCACTTGGTGAGCTGCCACCATCCAGCTCCCAGAAGTGGCCTCTCCCTCCCTTAGTTGCCGCCAGAAGGTCTTCTGAGGAAACATCTTGCCCTGAGGGGATGGGAGAAGAAACAGATCAAGCCTGAACTCAAAAGAAAAGAAACTGCAGAAGAGAAGGAAGAGAAGAGGCGGAGCAGGCCGGCAGGAGAAATTGCAGCCCAGAAGGACAACAGATGCAGTGTTAACTCGAGTCCAATTAGTTCCGGAATAAGTATATTCCGGAACTAATTGGCAAGTATATTTCCATCCACCTGAGCGACTGAATAAAGCATAAACGTCATGCCTTTTTCCTCCCCTGTGCCAATCCCTTTCCTTGTGCCTTTTTAGATCCAGTTATTGGTTCTTGTAAGCCACTCTGGGAGCCTTTTGATTGAAGCGTGGGATAAAAATGCTTTAAATGAACAACCAAGAGTGCGATCCTCTGTGTTGCGCTCCCAATAGAGGGCTTTGAGTTTGGAGCCCTCTGCCTATCATGTGCCCTGCTGGCAAGATCCAGGCAGGGGAGAACAAAGCCACTATATCTATTTTGGGAGAACGTGTCTTGAAACCTTCTTGCTTCTCAGAGACCAGATGGATACTTTTTTTCAGCCCTGCTGTAACAAGAATATCAACGATGTTTGAATACATCTAAGACGGATCTACTGTGATAGCTCTCTTTTTTTCCCCCTCCAGCGAAAGCAGTGCCAGGTATAAACGGAACTATTAAGGAGGTGACTCTCGCTTAGTGTTTCTCATCTTATAATTGTGATGTATTGCTTGAAGTGAGACCGCCAAATTATTTAACAAATAATTTATCCATTTGCCTCTTTGTCGTGTCCCCTTGCCAAGAAAAGAAGTGAGATCTCATTAAGGTGCCCTGCACGTATTTTTGCCAATAGAGGCACACTCTCAGTTCTGTAAAGAGGGAGTGCCAAGTTACGTACCACGTTACTTGGCCATCACCATTTGTTAAAATTAAAATAACGTGTAAACACGTTAACAGCCATCACCATTTGTTAAAATTAGGGACTTGCATCTAGATTTGCATGTAGACCTCCCCCTATGCACCAAAGATGGATGAATCTGTCAATTTTGATTTCTATCCATTCCTCATTTTTCTAAACTTGGGTTTGGTTCATTCTGAATACTGAGATTATTCTTTTTTAAAGAAAAGTTTGCATGAAAATGCATAAGCATTTTTATGCACATTGATTGATAGATAATATTTAAATACCACTTAATTTAATAAAATCTCTAAGCAGTTTATATATAAACCTTAAAAATCACATTTAAATACACTATTAAAAACAATTTCAACTACAATAACAATACAAATCAATACAAACAACAGTAAGATGGAGCAGCATACAAGCAATTAATTACAAGCCAGAGGAATCCTGGGAGAACAAGGGCATTTTCAGGAGGAATTTAAAACAAACCACATTTTCTGCCTGCCGAACTGCACAGGGAAAGGTGTTCCAGAGAGTGGGTGCCACCACTGAGAAGGCCTGCCTTGGAGATATTACGTGGCGGTGGCAACATTCTGTTGGTTCCAGAATGACCAGCAAGGCCTCCTCTGAAGATCTTAAAGGTTGGTTGGGAATATATAGGGGAAGCTGTCTGCTAGCTATCCTGGTCCCAAGTAGCTTAGGGCTTTGTACATCAACAACATAACCTTGAACCTGGCTAATGCATGAATTTTTGTAGGTATTTTTGCCTAATATACCCAGTTTTTGCAAGCACTTTTCCTAATATAATGCATATTTAAACATTACGTTCCCCATCATACACATTTTTCTACTGATTTGGAGAACTCCATTGCAAAATTCAGAAATGCGTGAATTTTGAAGGATAATTGAATTTCAGTTCACATTGTGGTTTGAAACTGCAAAATTAGGTAAGTTTGTATTAAAATGTCAACTGAATGAATTTATTCCCTATCCCTATTTTGTACTCTGCATGTTTGTCCTTCTTTTGTTCTTAGGGAAAAACCCCTCTCTGAAACCAAGGTCTTATAAAAAGGAATTCCTTTTGGTAAAAGTTCAGCCTGTGCGGTGTGCTACCCCCTGAAGAGAGTTGATCTCTCATAGTCAGCTTTTCCTCACTATTCTCTTCTCCCTCCCCTGCTTTTCCTTCCCCCTCCAGCTCCACAAAGTTAGAGAAGCCTTTGTTCCCTCCCTCATTGTTTTCATGTGTCCTTAATGGACTGTACTTTGAGGGCCAGGATACTTAGTTTTCCATTATCTTTAAGCAACAATGCCACTAACTCTGGTGTTCCAGTCTGCATAATGAACTCCTGTATCATATTTTATTTATTTATTTATTTATTTATTTATTTATTTCATTTTTATACCGCCGAAGCTTTATACCCAATAGCCGAAGCTCTCTGGGCGGTTTACAGCAGTCCCTCCCTGCCCGCAGGCTAACAATCTAAAAAGACACGACACACAAGGAAAAAGGAATGGGGAGGGAAGAAGGGGGAATATTAATTCATCCTTCTGGCAGGGCTGGTGGAATGGCCCTGTGCTCCCTCTCTTCTCCCTCCTCTCAGCCTGCTGGAATGGCTGCTGCTGGTGGCAGTTGAGGGAGGAGGAGCAAAGGTTTAATCAATAATATATACTTTATTACATGATATAGAATTATGGCATCTCATGAGTTTTCTGGTAATTGCCAAAGATTGCTGACAGCAGCCCTGAAATAATATCCACAACATAAGTGCCTTCAATTAGGAATTGCCAATTTCCATCCTCCATTTCCCTCCATCCTCCATCCTTCTAAATTCAATGAATAATTGTGATTCACTTTACTTACTGTGGAGGAAGGGGGGCTGGCTGACCCACCACACCCCCACCCTTTCCTACCCCAAAGGAACCAAGACCCCCAGAGATCTCAAGGTACCAGATTGCCAGCCTCAGCTGTCTGCAATCCTACTTGAATCTCTGTTCAGGGACTTGCCTTTCTCACTGTAACCTGGATTTAGTTACTGAACCAAGCAGAGCAATCTACAAACACCATGTGGGGTAAAACCAAGAAAGGTTTATTCTGGTAGCATTTTACAACAAAAGGTGGGAAATGAGAGAAGCACACAAAATTAGAGAGATACTTTGGTACAAAGTAAAGCTGCAAAATAACAAAACCTGATTCCTCAATATCTCTCAGGCACACAACTCTGTTACCTGGGGGTCAGTTCTCTTCCAGGGTTAGATCCAGCACAGCCTCGTTGCCTGGGAGGACTACTTCACCTACCCAAAGGTCCGAGATGAGTAGCCCACAAGGCGTGCCTTTCTAGAGCCCTCATTCAGCTAATTTCACCAGGAGCTACCTGGGGTCGTATCCTGAGGCCACCCGAAGGCTTGGGCCTCTCCTTGGCTTACCGCCATTGCTCCAACAGCCGACAGCCACGCGATGACCAAAGACAAAGAACAAAAAACACACATTGGGAAATATAGCTCTTTCCCCCTCCCCTCCTCCTTCCTATAGCTTTTGTGCTTCTTAGCCAATCATGATGCACTTCACCTGGCCAGGCAGTGGGAGGGAGACTCATGACATTTGCATCTGAAAAGCCGTAGACTTTCAGGTGCCATGTCTCATCCGATACTTTATGCACATTTCGCCTCCTCCCAGCCCCCCAACTGGCCTTACTGGGTTTACACATGAGGAGGCGTGTGCGTGTGTTTGTGTGTGCAGGCATGTGTGTATGTGTGTGTGTTAATTCATCCTTCTGTCAGGGCTGGTGGAATGGCCCTGCGCTCCCTCTCTTCTCCCTCCTCTCAGCCTGCTGGAATGGCTGCTGCTGGTGGCAGTTGAGGGAGGAGGAGCAAAGGTTTAATCAATAATATATATTTTATTACGTGATATAGAATTATGGCATCTCATGAGTTTTCTGGTAATTGCCAAAGATTGCTGACAGCAGCCCTGAAATAATATCCACAACATAAGTGCCTTCAATTAGGAATTGCCAATTTCCATCCTCCATTTCCCTCCATCCTTCTAAATTCAATGAATAATTGTGATTCACTTTACTTACCAATGTGGTGGTGATGGTGGGAGCAGCAATGGCATGCAGGGAGGGGGAGGTATGTCCCTTCCATCCTCCCTGACTGTAGCCTTGGCATGCTGTGGACAAGAAACTGAACAGTAGCCTTTAGGATTTGCCATCTTCCCAAGGGTAGTGTTAGCAGTATTACCAAGGAGTTCAGCCTAGCTGTCTTTTAAGTAAAGACCACTGTCAGTGGTACTTCTGTGGAAGTCCCTGCCAAAGGAAGTGAAGTGGGTGGCTTTTCTGCTGTGGCACCCCAGTTGCGGAAAGAACTTACCAGAGAGGCTCACCTGGCATCAATGTTGTGCTCTTTCCAGTGCCAGGTGAAGACCTTTTTATTTTACCAGGAACTTTAGTCTTTTAGTCTCTGTTGTTTTGAATCCTTTACTATATTTTACATCTCTGTACTTCTGCTAGGTTTTATTTCAGCTTTTACTTCTATTTTATACTGTGGTTTTAAACTTTTAAATTTTTGTACTGTGTTTTATGTTGTATTTTATGGGTTTAATTGTTATCAACCACCCAGAGAGCTTTGGCTATTTGGCAGTATAGAAATGTAATAAATAAACAACCAAATAAATAAAGTATTGCCTTAGCATTTGCCTCTCTTTGCATCTTATCTGATGCTTACAACAGGCTGACCACCTGTTTTTCATCATTCAAAGTGCTACTTGTGCATCTCTCTCTATAAAATATCATACCACCACCAATCAGTTTTTCTATTATTATTATTATTATTATTATTATTATTATTATTATTATTATTGATGTCCACGGAGCTCGATTGGGAGGTGGACCCACCGGGCTCGACCCACCGAGCTCCGCTCGCCCTACCTTTTCCCCACCTTGACTCGCATTTTCGCAAGCCGAGCTTGGGAAAGTGACTTCCAGGTTCCAGCGCTAGGTTGTTTATGTAGAAAATGATCTAATTTTCACAAATTAAGGCCAAATTTGTGCAAATTAGGCCATTTTCTACGTAAACAACGTAGAGCCGAGGGACCCAGAAGTCTGGCGAGCACCTCAGCTGGCGCTCATGCTCAGCTCGGCTCGCACAGCAGGAGCGCTGAGCTCACTCAGCCATCCATTATTATTATTATTATTATTATTATTATTATTAAGAGCGAGCAAGCTGGAAAATGGTTCCAGGAAGAGCAGGGTGGTGGATTTGTGACAAAATAAGCTTCCAGCTAATCAGTACAATACACAGCCAGCCTCCGTTGCACACGGATGGAACTGTTTTCTTGACAGCCTGATCCTAGAGAGAAAATTGTCTGACTGCTGATAAAATGTTGACAGTACTTCCAGAGAGCCGTGTTCTTAAATATGTCTGGCATCTCCCATAAGTACAGGTTTGTGGTCTGCAGCACTGCAGAGTTCTCTGGTTGTGAACTCACAATTATGTTAAAGAAGGTCTTTTTTATTTCAAGATAATGCATTTGAACACTAGAAATGATACAAATGGGGTCATTTCCTCCCACTTGTTGCTGTTAAGTGTGTATTTTCAGTACTGTAGCTTCTGTCTCTGCTGTGCTTGCAACACTTGATGAGCTGAGAAGGTGGGTTACCAAGATTGTTACACAGCCTAGGAAAAGTTGTGTATTTTTCACTAAAGTAGTCTGTAATGCAGGACCGGTGCAAGGCAGTTTGGTGCCCTAGGCAAGATCAGATATTTAGCGCCCCCCCTCCCACTTGAGAGCGCTGTATTTTTTTTCAAGGCGTTTCTGAAGCCCCCTTTAGCCTTGCGCCCTAGGCAGCTGCCTAGTTGGCCTAATGGTAGCACCGGCCCTGCTGTAATGTTTTCTCCTGGCAGGGCCATGCGTTTGCAGGTCACTGCTATTGTGGCTCTCTTGAAAGTAGCTGTATCATTCCATACCAACCTTCCTACCCACCTGACATTTACAGTAAGAATAGTTGAACTAGCAGGCCTGTGGCTCATGCTGGCTCAGCTTGTCTGAGTGTGGAAAGCTAAGCAGGGTCAGGCCTGGTTATTACTTGGATGGGAGACCCCTCCTCTTGTTTCCTGCATTGAGCAGAGGGTTGGACCCGATAGCCTTGTAGGCTCCTTCCAACTCTATGATCTATGAATCTATGAGCTTCTCTCCAAACCCAAGGTGTGTGTGTGTGTGTGTGTGTGTGTGTATAAATTCTGCTTCTTCTAATCGTGCAAAGCTGTATTGCAGAACTGCTTCGCAAGATGCTCTCCTGCTGCTCTCATTAGAGGTTTTCTGTATTCATACCATACAGAGAGTCCTATGCATTCAGCCTTTTAAGCCATCTTTCACAAAATGCCATCCAGAGAACAATGTTGTGTGAAATGTATAGGGTCTTTTAGAAACAACTTATCAATTTTACCCTAAACCAACAAGAGGTCTGCAAAAATACCACAACTTTAGTAATTAATTTATCCTCACTCCATTTCTATCCTACTGACAAGGTTCAACAGGGCAGCTTGCAACAACCAAGATCAATCAAAATTTCAAAATCTAGAGAATTATTTTCATAGGTGTTTTTTAAAAAATGTTTATAATAATGAAATTACATAAAAGAAAATTAAATAAAAAACAACCACACAATGACAATAAATATATAAGAAGGCCACGACAGCATCACAAGGCAAAAATATATGCAGATTTTTCAGCGGCTGATAAACAAACCACTCCAAACAGACCTTCAAACTCCCAGATGAAAAAGAAAAGGTTTTAGCATCCTTTTAGCAAGAGAAGATGGATCTGACCTCACTTCTATAGTGATGGAATTCCACGCCACCACCAGGAAGATTCTGTCCTCACCAAGCTGCCCTCCAGCCAGGAAGGGGCTCAGAGCAGGGCCTACTTTGCTGAGCGTAGTGCAAAGGGAGGTGCATCTGAAGTGTGGTTTCAGCCGTATCACTCAAGACTGTTTGGGTCATTTCAGGTCATGGTGGTCTTAATCTGGTCCCCATGCCTGAATGAAACTGGCCATAACTACATTGGGTTTTGAAGACTTCACAACTGCCTTTCAAATTCATACTGGAAGGCTTCCCAGAGGAAAATGTATCTTTCTTAACTTTGGTCGCTATCCATTTTTTCTCCTGTTGGGCATTATAGCACTGCTCTAAGTAAAGGGAAGCCACCACCTGGATGGGCCCCTCCCTGAATTGAGTAATGGTGTTGATTAGAATTTTTCATCATATGTAACCCTATGCAGGCATTCAACCAGCTCATGTGAGGCCTAAAAGTGGGGAAGGGATGTGTATATGTATGCAAGCCCAACGATCCCTGTTTCCACTCACTCAGTCCCCAACCTTCCCATGTTGGGTTGGAAGATCTGAAGGGGACTTCTACTCTCATTCATCTGACAGGGCTTTCCTGCTCAGTGGCAGAAGGTCGAGGACTGAGGGGACAGGGATATTGAGGGAAAGGCTCGTGTGCATGCCTGTATCCCCTCCCCACTTTTAACCCTCATGTGAGCAGACTGAATGCCTGCACAGGGCTGGAGCAGGGGTGTTGAACCTCCTTCGGCCCAAGAGATGAATGCAATACTGGAGCAGCTCTTGGGGGCTGCATCCCAGTGCTGGGCAGAGCCAAAGTAAAAAAAGGAGCAAGGAAGGACAGAAGTACCATCATATTTTGGGATAAAGCTCTTAATGCCAGTAACTAAGCTTCAGGAGAGGCATTTCAACCATTTAGAATGGGGAGGGGGGGGAGTGTGCAAAATCTGGGAAACAATCAAATGATTGGTGGCTGGGGGAAAGGGGCGGGGCTGGAGAAAGGGATGTGGCCTGCTGGGGAAACCCAGAGGACTGTACTGGGACTCCAGGCAGGCCAGGTTTAATGCCCCTGGGCTAGAGTCATGTCATCTCACTGGAACTTCTTGAAAGAGACCATGTATTTTTTATGTAGAATCCTGAAAAGTGAACAGATTAGTAAGTGAAGGAAGGTCATTGCTTGATCTTCATTTGTAATACTGAACACCATGTTTTTACAACAAATTCCATCTTCACCATAATCCCCCCCCCCAATTTCCTATTGGTGGGGCTGTCTCTCCCTGAGAGCAAAAGTTACTTTTTGTAGTCTTTGACTCTCCGTATATATGCCCAAAATACATACAAACCCAAAATACATACAAACCTTCAAGCACTGTGTTAAATCTCTTGCTCCATTTGAAACGTCAAGATCTGCCTACAGCTGCCTACTCAGCAGGAAATCCATCAGTGCCGTCTTTATTAATGGCTTCAGCGAATGTGAGGAGATAAATACTGAGCAAGGGCATGACCTAGCTTTCTGAAGCTGTGCTGCCACACACTGTATGTATTTTATTGTCTTGCAAGAAGAAGAAGAAGAAGAAGGAAATCTTGCCAGCCCTTTGACTGCCACATCCTGGAGGCTGATAGGAGGACTCGTACTTTATGGGTGGCACTTTCTGAGGTTTGGGTCATGTCAATGTCAGGCAAAGGCGATCACTCGTGACCGAGTAAGATTGTCTTCCAGGATTTTTTTTTTTAAAAAAATTACAAAAAGGAGATTTTAAAAGGAGGAAAATTCTAAAGAAAATTGTGTAGACTCTAGCGATGGGTCCGTAAGTGACTGTGGAGGCCAATTCTAGATCCACACAGCTTCCCACAGTGAGGACAAAGGTTACCAGATGGAAGATGGTCCTGTAAAGGATTCATTTGACGTGCTTTTCGCTTAGCACGTTTCTCCCTTTCACCTTGCACTCGGGCTTCTTCAAAGTCCATAGAACCTTTGTGAAAGGCCAACCTCCAGTTAGATCGTTCATGGGCCAGAGCTTCCCAGTTTTTGATGTTTATATTGCATTTTTTTAGATCAGCCTTAAGAACATCTTTAAACCTCTTATATTGACCACCGATATTCCGCTTTCCATCCTTGAGTTGGGAATAAAGTAACTGCTTTGGGAGACGGCAGTCAGGCATTCGAACAACATGACCGGTCCACTGAAGTTGGCGTTGAAGGATCATTTTTTCAATGCTAGTAGTCTTTGCTTCTTCCAGTACACTGACATTTGTTCGCCTATCTTCCCAAGTAATTCGCAGGATTTTCCGGAGGCAACGTTGATGAAATCTTTCAAGGAGTTGGAGGTAACGTTTATAGATAGTCCATGTTTCACAGGCATACAATAAAGTTGGTAATACAATGGCTTCATAAACCAGTGTTTTGGTCTTCTTACAAATATCCCGATCCTCGAACACTCTATGTTTCATTCGAGAAAACGCAGCACTTGCGGAGCTCAGACGATGCTGGATTTCACTGTTGATGTTAGCTGTAACAGAAAGATAGCTGCCAAGATAGAGAAAATGATCGACATTTTCCAGTATTGTCCCACCAAACTGGATAGATGGCATCACCAAAGGGTTAGCTTGCACTTGCTGATGAAGCACTTTGGTTTTTTTGATGTTAAGTGAGAGACCAAGTTTTTCGTATGCTTCTGCAAAAGCATTTAGGATAGTTTGGAGATCATCCTCTGAATGTGCGGAGACCACATTATCATCAGCATACTAACTGAAGTTCCACAACGGAGGTTGTAATTACCTTACTTTTTGCTTTCAGCCTGCTGAGATTAAAAAGCTTTCCATCTGTTCGATATATAATTCCCACACCAGTGGGAAGTTTCCCCTCGACAAGATGTAAAATCATGGTGATGAAAATAGCAAATAATGTTGGGGCAATAACACATCCCTGTTTAACACCTGATCCCACTTTAAATGGAGCACCATGAGAGCCATTGTTGTCCAAGACCGTAGCCGTCATGTTTGGGTACTGCATCTCTTTCAACATACCTGATGGAAGTATTGCATAATGATTTCATGAGATACAAATCTCTACAGAATATCTGTAAGCTGTTAGTATATTGGGTAGTAGCTTTTCAGATCTCAAATGTGGGGTAGTTGTCAGAGAGGTCAATAACAATGTTAGAGGAGGAGGAGGAGGAGGAGGAGGAGGAGGAGGGACCTACTGTCCTACAATGTATTTATTAGTTATTAATTTAAAGTATTTTTATTCCCCTCCTCAGCCAAAAAAAGGCTCTCAGAGTGTTTTATAATCAATCAGTAAAGTAAAGCATTCTCTGCCTGAATGCTTACAATCAGGGAAAAGTGGACAGGGAGGGAACAGGACAACAATTAACTCAACTGTCAGCAGGGCAGGTAGAATGGCCCTGCTTCCCCTCTCATCTCTCAGGTGAGGGGCAGTCCAACTGGAGCAGGCCCTTGTGTTCCCTTTGCCTGCTCTGTCTCCCTCGCTCCTTCTTCTTACCCACAGGGCAGCTGATGTCAGTTAGCCCCAGGGAGGGGACAGTCCAACTGGAGTAGGCCCTGATGTTTCCTTTGCCTGCTCCTGCCTCCTTCACTACAAAGACAATATAACAAACCAAAGTTCTTGTTCAGTGCAAACATTTTCTTAGTTACAACACTGGCCCTTAAATAGAAATCTGTTGCATTCCTGCCAGTGCAAGTACTATGAGGTATTTTTGTGTTTTTTTTTTAAGAATTATCATTTTAATATTTGCTATTCTTATTCTAAGGGGCTGACTTTAGTGGCAAAATACAGTTCTGTACCACCATAGCTAGAATTTGCATTATAAAGAGCCTCTTCACTGTAGAGGTAAAACTGGCACAGGATTTCAAGGCCATTGTCTGTGGCTCCAATGTCAGTGGGGCTGTGTATCCACTCCAGATTTTACTCTGAGCTTTAAAGAAGTTATCCATGGTGCTGAACCCTAGCCCAAAATAGGTTCAGCGCCACTGATAGCTCCTTTAAAATTCAGAGTAGAATCTGGAGTGGATACACAACTGCTGACATTGGAGCCACCAGCCTCTACTGGCCATTGTGTATTTCACTTCTATGGGGTGGTCCCCAGATATTTTGCTGCCCAGAGCAAAGGACCAGATGGTGCTCTTCTAGATAGAGAAGGTGCTTGAATCTTACTTCAGTGCTGGCTGCCTCCAACACACCTGAGTACAGCAGACTAGCTTAGGGCACAAGATAGGCTATCTGGTGCACATAGAGCTTTGTCTACCAACTCCCGTTCCTGAGAAGTCCCTACTCTGCAGAAGCTGGTCCTACATTAGGTAGAGTGAGGTGACTACCTCATGCAGAAGATGCTGGGAAATGTAGAACTCCTCACTCCTCATACAACCCCCTCCAAAGGTTTTCTCTGAGAAACATGGCCAAAGAGTTAGTGCAGCCAGCTGCTGATAAATTATTTTCCCAATGGAAATTGAATTTGAAATAATTGGATGTGAGGTGCGAATATTTGTTTGTCCCAATAGAACTACAGCATCTGCATCAGAAATTGGTTACGACGATGAGAGCCCTAATTTAGAAGAGGAGTTCAACAACACTAAGTATTAATAGAGTGCTCTAATCCCTGTTGATCCTTTTCAAGATCCAGCTGTCTAACATTTCACAGCCTCCTTGACTACAGAGTATATAACTCTCAGAGTCTTCATTAATAGCTTAAATCTCCCTGGCTTTCATTAACTTGTCCAGATCCTTTTTCAACTTATCTGGAGAGCTTCTCTTGTGGACTATGTATGTTCACACAACTGGATGGTAGAGAACGAATGTCACTAGGGTTTCTTAGAGGAGGAAAAAAAGAGTGAGGCACCTGTGACTATGCACATGCACAGCGGTTTCTCAACATTAGAAAGCCATGCCCACTTCTGTCTTCATGTGGGACAGACATAGTTGATAGGTCTAGCAGCAATTCATTCAAACCTCTCCTATTTAGTGATGCCACCAAATGTCATACTTAGTCTGCTTGCTGGTCCAATTTTGCCCATTCATAAGGCTAACCTTTTTAGTGAACCTGGACCAGTGTTTTACAAATTTCCTATTTAGTTCAGAATTGATCATGAGCATGCACAGTATGCCATTGTTGTTCATACAGTACTTTCTTTTATATTGTTTGGTAAGTACATGCATACTTTACTTACTGCTGCTGGCGGGTTGAGTGTTTCTGTGAGAGGCCACATGAAAACAAACAATCAGAGAGGGGCACATATGATGCATGATGTCATGACGCACTACATATTTCCAAACTATGGCTCCCAAGATGCACTTTGATCCTGTGCACAAACAAAAGCTGGTTTATGTGGCATGAGAGTTCATTTTAAGGGAGAATTCTTATCCAAGCTTACAGGGATGAGTTTGTTATTATCTGAGGAAATAATGAATTCACCCAGGGTAAGTTCACCCATCACTACATATTATAGCACTACTACAAGCATTTCCTACTTATTCACTTGCAGGAGGAGGCAAGCAGGATTTTTTCATAACTACAGCAGTTGGAAAATGTGCCACCAGGTTCACAAAAATCAGTTCCAGGCAGCGGCTGGATATATGGAGAAGATGGATCACACTTAGGTTCTTCATTTCCATGTAACCTAGACATGGAGAACCTCCAACGCATGGGCTGGATATGCCCCATGGGTTTTCCTATCTAGCCCAGCAGCTTCTTGCCCTGGCCCCACCCTTTCTTCCAAGCCCTGCCCCTCTCTTCAGGCACAAGTGGCATGCAGCCCCCCTGCAGGTTGCCTGGCTGGCAATCTGGCCTGGCCTCAAGGTTAATACAAAATAAATAAAACATCTGAATCAGCCTGTAGATATATTAAACAACAACAACAACAACAACAACAACAACTCCTCCTCCTCCTCCTCCTCCTCCTCCTCCTCCTCCTCCTGTTCCAAGGAAATGTAAACATCCTTCATAAACTCATCACCTTACAGATCTAAATAGTGTTGTAAATTAGTAGTTCACAGTAGAAATGGCATTTCCACTAAACAACATAGCTGGTGGTTTAGAGCAACACTTTTAGGGGAAGCATTTGCTTGTTGCTTTAATGTATTAATATAAAAGGGAAACATACATACATAAAACAAGCCACAATGACACCCTTCAATCAAGATAGAGAGAAAGTATGATCTGTTTAAATAGATGCAGAAGTGCTGAATGTAGGATGACTTGAATTTAAGATGCAGCTGGTGTGGGGGTTGGACTCGATAGCCTTGCAGGCTCCTTCCAACTCTATGATCTATGAAATCTATGAAATCTATGTGGTGGGTGTGTTTGAGAAACACCATCACTGATTGTATTGAAGAAAAGAGCACCATGTTGTATAAATCAAGTCTGCTTCAGTCTGATCTTTTGAAGGCCTGATGCACTAATCTTTCTGACAGTGCTGTGTGTCACACTCTTGAGTTGGTCAGAGACGAGTTCGCTATGTGCCACAACATTGAGTTGATCAGTCTTTCCATCTGTTGGCTATCTGTAGTCACACGGTCACTAATAAGAATATGACAGGCTGTTTGTGAAGCAGATCCTTATGTGGGCCCATAAAATGGAAGAGATAATGGTTTGTTTGTTTTTTAAAGAAGCGTTTGCAGGAGTTTTTCATCTCAGTGCTGAACCAGTGCAAGCGAAGCAAACTTTATCCAGAAGCATAAGTGTTAGATACAGAAAGGCTACCAGGCATAGGAATTTCAAGAACTTGTATGAGGCTGATTGGGAAGGATGAGGAGATGTACCATATTAATATTTTGTCTAGAATGCTGAAATGTCTGCTTCAAGATCTGGTTCACAAACATGTACAAACAAATTTGTGTGGACAAATTTATAAAAACTTGTGGCTAGGAGAATACCAAATATAGCTGTTCAACAGTGGAACCCTACACTGGAGGAAGAAATTTTTATACCACCTCAAGGCTCAAGCTGGGACTTCATTTTCTGAGGGTTCATCGCCTCCAACTACTAAGTAAAACCACCATATTTGACTTCTCTTCTTTTTTCTACTAGTATAGCAGCTAAAATCTTCTCCAGCTTTGTTAGCATAAAGACTGTCTAGTTTCTCTCTGTTTTCCATTGATGAAGGAGCCTGTGTGCTTCACCCAAATTGGAGATATTTCTGAGCAACAAATGGGGGAATCAAACTTTTCTTCAATTCTTGCTCCCAGCAGCCTGAAGGGCAGCTCCAGCAGCTCCATGTGAAACCTGAAACCTTCTGCTAGAGCCTTATTTGAATGTCTGCAGAGCTTTCCTCCCACATTCTATCTCAAGATTGTGATCATACAGACACCATGACTTCAACATCAAGTCAGCCTTGGTTTTTTCTTTCTCCATTCCCTGCCAACACCACCACTCCAAACCTACTTTTGGAGGATTGCCTGAAGAAGAGATCTGGAGATCTCAGATGCTTGCACAATTTTGGTGACCTTTGAGTTGGCCTGATATTGATCTTGGATTTTTTTTTCTTATGGCCAACACAGCTACCTTTACTGTAGCATTTTATGAAACCTGAACAAAAAAGTTTTACTTAATGCAAAATGGCCTGAGAATTCCAGAGTCTAGGTTTTTTCAACATCTATAATTTACAAATTTGTTATGCATCCATGGCTCATCCGAAAGATATGACTGAGATGGCAGATTGAAACCAATCATTTTATTTTATATGTTATAAAAACATATGTAATTGCAATGAATATTTGTCTATATGTTTTAGATAAACTGGCAGGAGGAATTTCTCAGACTTGTCACCTCTTAATGCTATATATTTTTCTTCTCACAGAAGCAAATCAGTTGACTTATTTCTGCAGTACTCAAGGAGCCCTCATCTTAATTCCAAGCTTGTTATTCAGTTGCCACCTCTTTCTCAACAGTTAAGAGAAAATGGGTTGTCATAGTTGAAGACAGAAGGATGACAAGCACACAAATAGATTCAGTTTAAACAGTTACAGCTTTATGAAAGGGGGCAAAACAGTAATTGAGGCAATGAAGTCAATGTAGTTGGCCAATGCCACCAGCTCTTTGATATTCTATATATCCTGTAGAAATGCTGCTCTCCACAGAGCAACTGCATAAGAACAAGAAATGAGTCCAATCTAGTTCTTCAAAACATGCAATAGCATAAGAGAAATGGGGCACTGAAAATTAGACAAAAGAGCAATCTCCTTGGACCAATCCTCCAAATTTCCTTTAACCCAGGGATCAGTCTTTCTGTAAGAGGAAAGACTAATTCTGTAGCTAGCCTTTGAGATGATGACAAAGCTGTACTCTCATTTGTGCCACCCCTATCAGCATCATCACCAGCATCATCCTCACAGTCATGGAAAATTGCATTAGAACCCGAACAAAATTTGATGGTCCACTCTAGAAGTTTCAAATCAGCATAAAATTGGAACAGCCAATGGACACATAGTATTGACCAGCATGTGACAATCCCAATATTTCTAAGTCCTTTACTAGAAGCAGCTAAAAATGAGAAGGCAGGTGGACCCCCCCCCCCCAAATACATAAATCAGCTTAGGCACTAATAACATCTGGCTGGATTCAATATACCTGCTTGACTATTGCCTGCTCTTTCCTCTGCCACAGTGCCACTAGCCTAATTTCTTCTGCAACAATTTTTTGTCAATCCATATGAAGTAGCGATGAGAAGAATATTTTGCTGCTGCTCTGAGCTACATCATACAGTTAACTTGCAGTGAAGGTGAATTTCTTAATAAGCTCTACAGTTTTATGTCTCCGAATGAGTCTTTTATCTATTAGTGTCTGGCAGAAAATAATACTCAACAACTTCGCAACATGAAAATAATAATTAACATTTAAAGGACTTTTATCCTCTTCAGCCAAAAAAGCATCAGATTCAGCTTATATATTATCAATAAAAACACACAGTCCTTGCCCTCTGGCTTACAATCAAAATGGCATGGTAAAAGGGATATGAAGGGGAAAGGGAAAAAAGGAATTTAAAGCACCAAATCTTTAAGTTAAATAGAAGTTCTTATAATGACCTGCTCGAATGTAAGCAGCACTTCATGAAGAGGAAGAGCCAGCTAACACATTCATATATCATTAAATGGTACCAGAATAAAGTTCATTAGGAGATCTAGAAGAACTCTGTTATTTAAGAAGACACAGAGGTAAAGAGAGTTAAGAGACACTGAAAAGTTATTGATAAGCAGAGTTTTCTTTGGTCCTCAGCCACAAGATTACACAGCTGCAAGTGGTCATAACTCTGAATAATATTACCAGGAACACCAACAGAAGGAAATTGAAAAGATGCTGCGAAGAATTCATTTATACTGTGCATGTCTAAAACCTTACTAAATAAGGCAAACAACGTCCCTGAAACAGAAACTCGAACTCTATTAAACAAGTATAAAACTGTCCAGAATGATTGAACACCACTTTCACGACCACCCAATAACACAACTGGAATCCTCTTTGAAAGAAAATTGAGACAAAAGCTCCTGTACAAATAAAGGAAAGATTGGAAACAAACAAAGCATTAAAGTAAAATTGCCAAAAAGGAGAACAACAATGAGAGTCTGTAACACCCTCAACAGAACACAAGAAGACACTTAAGGAGGCAATCAGAACTAATGGTGACATTAACACGATAAAGGAATACACATACAAGGAATCCCTGGAGCAATTTATATCCAGTGAGTATGACATCAGGGAAGCTGCATTTGAAAAATTAACACCCCATTACAGTGGAATGAGGACATTGTGTGGGAGGTTTATAAAAAGTGAGATACAAAACTTGGTGATTAGACTGGAAATGAAGGATTTGCATGGTTAAAAAAACTGAAGGAAGGTGAACTGGGAGGGTATGGAATGGTTCCCCCAAAACACTAGGCCATATAGGTCGTGAGTCTTCCTCATCCAGAGGCTAGAGCAGGGACTGGTAACACAGCACCTATTGGCACAGTGGTGCTTGCCAGCACCTCTGCCTATGCTTGCCAGACCCCCACTGCCATCAGTGCTGCTTTCCTCCTCCTCCCCACGCCCCTGCCACTGATTTCCTGCTCACACTACTGCCACCTTAGCCGATTTCCTCCCTGGACTGCTACCTACCTCTATGCTCATATCAGCTACCCTAACAAGGAAGGAGGATGCAGAAGGAGGTGAGCGCTGGAGCGGTGAAGGAGATCACAGTCGGGCAGAGGGAGAGGAAGAAGAGGTGAGCACGGCAGTGGGAAGGAAATTGTGGGTGGCTGGGATGAGGAAGTGACTGTAGCGGCAGAAGAAGTCAGTCGAGCAATTGATTGGGCAGGTGGGCTGGTGGAGAGAGGAGAAGGTGAGCACAGCATCGGGGAAGAAAAGTGGGTGGGTGGAGAAGGTGAGTGTGGTGGCAGGGAAGGAAATTGGATGGGCAGGCAAGGAGGAGAGCACTGTGGAGATCAGGTGGGCAGTGGAGGAAGAGGTGAGTATGGCAGTGGGGAGAAAGAAGAAATGAGAGGTGGTATGAGAAGGAAATCCCAAATGAGGAAGGAAAGAGGAAGGGCGGGCAGAACAGGGCCGGTGCAAGGCAGTTTGGTGCCTTAGGCAAGATCAGATATTTAGTGCCCCCCCTTCCCACTTGAGCCCTCCCTCCCTATTTCTGGCGCCCCCTTTAGCCCTGCGCCCTAGGCAGCTGCCTAGCTGGCCTAATGGTAGCACCGGCCCTGGGGCAGAAAATGGAGAATCCATGGAGAAGAGGGGAAGAGAGAATCCATGGAGAGCGAGGAAAAGAAAAGAGAAAATCCATAGAGGTGGGGCTGAAAAGAGAGAATCCACGAAGGAAGGGGCAGGAAAGAGAGACTCCCCAGAAAAGGCCCGCACCGTCAGGCCTGAAAAAGTTGCCTACCCCTGAGCTAAAGTGTTGGACTCTGAGACCTACTGGATGGTCTTAGATCACCCAGTATCAACTCCATATCTCCCTTTCCAAAATGGGAATAAAACTGACTTATCTTTTTCATTTTTTTCCCCTGAGAATGAATGGGAGACTTCTCATGCCTTAGGACAACAGATGTCCTCATTAGATCTGGGATGGGCAAAAGGTAGATCTCCAGACGTTTCGGGCTTCAATTCCCAGAAGCTCCTGCCAGGATTGGCCAATGGTTAGGAATGCTATAAGTTGAAATCCAAAATATATGTAGATCTATTTTCTGCCCAATCCTGCATTACACTTTGAATTGGGACTACAGGGTCAGGTCTGGTTATTACTTGGATGGGAGACCCCTTCTCTTGTTTCCTGCATTGAGCAGGGGGTTGGACTCAATGGCCTTGTAGGCCCCTTCCAACTCTATGATCTATGAATCTATGAAAACAACAAGATCATAGATAGACTGTGTACAGCATTCACTCCTGTTTAAAACATACATAGGCTGTTACAACAGATAATCTTGGCATTATATTCCCTTAAAGAAGAGAGGCTACTTCCATACTATTGCAAAAGGTTTGGGATCTTTGGCTGGGGTATAACGTGTACAATTGGGTGAAGTGCATACTCCACCCTTTAACACTAAATGTACACACACACACACACACACACACACACTGACATCAGAAACAAGTTGTTTATTAAAGGTGAAATATAGAGCAGGTACAGTGTCTTACTTCTGGTGTTACAGTAAACCCAGTGATTTCAGGCAGCAAATACACTTACGCTATTCTCAAACACACTCTATAATTCTAAGAGAGGAAAGAGTCCCTTCTGCCCTAGTAGCCTATGGATAGAAAGGGGTGGAAGAAAGACTTCCGTCTAAAGCAGGGCTCTCCAACCTTGGGTCCCCAGATGTTGCCGGCCTACCGTTCCCAGCATACCCAGCCAGCGTGGCTAATGGCAAGGGATTCTGGGAGCTGTAGTCCAACAGCATCTGGGGACCCAAGGTTGGAGAGCCCTGGTCTAAAGGGATAGTCAGGGAAAGAAGTCCCGGTTACTACCTGTCTTTTTGGTGGTCCCTGCAGCAGATTCCCAACCATAGTCCCATGGAGGCAGGAGGTGAGCAAGAGGTCTGCGTCTCAACATGCCAGCATGCTAGCACCCTGTTGAGTGCCCACCACCTTAATTCTTGAATGCTTGGATGTGGCATGTCTGGATGACCTCTTGTGCAACTATTGCTGAGTATGTCCTGTCCTTTGTGTGAGGCCAGGGCCTTTGATATGTGAATGGGTCTTATTATTGATAGAGAGAAGCCTTTTGTGGGATCCCCTCACCTGATTAGTCTAAGACTTCGATTGAATCCTGCCATTGGTTGGAGGCCATCCTTTTGCAGGGCTGTTTTTAGGGATGTGTCCAAGAGTCTCGAGGGGGCTGAAAGCGGGCTGAAATCAGCCCGCTCACCCCCCTGAGACTCGCGCGCCTTACCTGGCCGCCACTCATCCCATTGCTCTACGCTGCACCGGCAGCGCAGGGTCACGTCATTTCTGGCTGCCAGGAAGTGACGCGACGGGACACTGCACTGCGTTTTTGGCGTAAAAACCAGGGCAACCTAGCTTAAAACAGCTGCGAATAGCAAATTGTGGCCGTTTTAAGCTAGGTTGCCCTGGTTTTTACGCCAAAAACGCAGTGCGGAGTCCCATCACATCACTTCCTGGCAGCCGGAAATTACGCGACAGGACCCCACACTGCCAGCGAGGCAGATCAAGCGGCGTGGGGATTCAGGCCTTTTGGGGGGATGCTCGCCGAGAAAAGCCGAGAAAAGGCGAGCCCCCCCCCCCCCCGGAAGGTAGGATTAACACAATGGAACTAATTACCTAGGGAGGTGGTGAGCTCTCCCACTCTGGAGGCATTCAAGGTGAAGCTGGACCAGGGATGTTGAAGAGTCCTTGGTCCCGACTCCCGAGTCGAGTCCCGAGTCTTTGGACCCGAGTCTAGAGTCGAGTCTAGAGTCCGAGGTCCAAAATGGTGACTCGAGTCGAGTCCCGAGTCCCTCCCAAAGCGGCGGCCCATGGAGGGAGCAGGAGGGTCTCCGCGAGAGGAAGAAGAGCTGCCCTTCCTCCCGCGGAGACCCTCCTGTCCCCTCCGTGGGCCGCTGCCGCCCTCACCTCCACCTCCGCCGCCCTCACCTCGCCACCGCCGCCGCCCTCACCGCTGCCGCCGCCCTCGCCTCTGCCACCGCCGCCGCCGCCCTCGCCTCCACCTCCGCCGCCCTCACCTCCACCTCCGCTGCCGCCGCTGCCCTCGCCGCCGCCCTCGCTTCTGCTGCCGCCGCCGCCACCGCCGCCCTCACCTCCTCCTCCTCCTCCACCTCCACCGCCGCCGCTGCCCTCGCTTCTGCTGCCGCCGCCGCCGCCGCCACCACCGCCGCCCTCACCTCCTCCTCCTCCGCCTCCTCCGCCTCCTCCTCCGCCGCCGCCGCCGCCGTCCTCGTCGCCATAGCACACAGCACGCCGTAGCACACAGCACGCCGCCGTCCTCGTCGCCATCGCCGTAGCACACAGCACGCCGCCAGCGGCGTCGCTCTGTTTTTGGCGGGGTTGCTGTGGTTCAAAAACAGAGCGCCGTCGCTGACGGCGTGACGTGACATGCCGCGTCACACCGCTAGCGACAGCGCTCTGTTTTTGAACCACAGCAACCCCGCCAAAAACAGAGCGACGCCGCTGGCGGCGTGACGCGGCGTGCTGTGTGCTACGGCGATGGCGACGAGGACAGCGGAGGAGGAGGAGGAGGAGGAGGTGGAGGTGAGGGCGGCGGCGGCGGAGGAGGAGGAGGAGAGGAGGAGGAGGAGGAGGAGGTGGTGAGGGCGGCGGAGGCGGAGGCGAGAGCGGAGGCGAGGGCGGAGGCGGAGGAGTCCTTGGGCTCGAGTCCCGAGTCGAGTCCCGAGTCCCACATAAATTATTGGGACTCGAGTGGGACTCGAGTCAGAGGGGGGACTCAGTCGGACTCACGAGTCGAGTCCCCGAGTCCGAGTCCCCATCCCTGAGCTGGACGGCCATCTGTCAGGGATGCTTTGACCTGTATTCCTGCATTGAGCAGGGGGTTGGACTTGATGGTCTTGTAGGCCCTTTCCAACTCTACTTTTCTATGATTCACCCCTAGCTGTTTTTAATTTCTTTTCAGGAGACTCTCTCTTCTGTCCCTTTAGGGCATCTGTATTAATATGATCATTGCAAGACTTCAGCCACTGCCCATTCATACCCTCATCTGCATCAGGAATCCAATCATGCTCTATTCAAGCCCTCATTTGCATCTCCTCTTTCTCATTCTGTCAGTCCAGCAAATGGCCTAGCCAGTAATCTCCCACAAACCAAAGCTCATCCAAACAGCTGCTGGGGCCTGTTGTGGTCTTCTTCGTGAGCCACAGTCATAACCAGATGGTTATGATTATATCTACTCATAACAAGACGAAGAAGAATTAATAATAGTTGTGGATATTCAGGTGAATCCTGTATTATTTACATTTGAATCTTTCCTCCAAGGAATCCATATGTGGGGAATGCGCTAGGTTAGGCTGAAAAGTGGTGAGAGTCCCAGAGTCATCCAGTGAGCTTCATGGTTGATGGAGGAACTGAACACAGGCTTTCCCAATCCAAGTTTCTGATAAGTTCCTTCTATATCGGTTTCCCAAACACTGTAATTGGAAGAAAAAAGGATAGTCACAATAAAGTTATTTCTTGGTTAAATGCTACACAGCTAGCTATCAGTTGCTACATTTCCCCTGCTAGCATTTTCTTTTTATGCGTAGAGATGGGTGAGAATTTTGTTTCAGTTCAGTTTTGATGGAGAATTTACCAAAATTTGCTAAGTTCTCCATATTCAGGATACAATGAACTTGAGATTGAAAAAAATTGAAAGTGGGAGACGCTTTGAAAGTGGGAGACACAGAAACGGATAGATTTGTCCATTCAGGCTTGGGGTTTTGAGTGCTTTGCTCTTAAAAGTCTGGGTTTGAAGTCCTGCGTATTCAGCCACGTTAATGCGGTATCAGAGTTGCTACATCTTTTTTTCCTGACAGGCTCCTCATCTTTAACAGCTAAATGACAGGAAGTACATTATGGTCCTCTCCATGCTGAGAATAGCTGTACCTATTGAATTTGGCTGGTGCAGATGGGTGAGTTAGTTTTTTTTCTGCGAATGTATGAAAATGTTCATAGTTCTTCATATCCAGGAGAGAAAGAACTTGATATTTAAAAAAAAAAAAAATTGAATGTGGGAGAAAGCAAGACTGGCATATTCACTCATCCTTAATGGAGTACTTAAAGATGCTTGTCAGAGGCTGGGGGGGGGGGGGAGCATGAAACTAAAAAACAAGAACACTCTTCCAAATCTCTGAGGTGGTATTGAGGTCTCTGGACCAATCTGCTTCACCTCAGACTGCTTTGGACCCAAATTGCCTCAGGTTCCAAGGTGATCCAAGTATCTCTTAAGGGGGATATTCACCCTGGATTTGTTCCTTGCCTGAGGCTTTTGCACACCCCTACAGTATCTAGTTCCTTGTATCCTTTCTGTCACCCTAAGAAATATGGCTTTTTATGAGGGTATTTTCTGGGGCTCCTGGAGAGGGTTAGTTGTTCTTGGTGACTGCATTTTGCTTTTAATTTCTTTTAAAATGACTGTTTTAATCTGATGAAGTTTTTTTTTTAGTGTTTGGTTTAGTTTATATATTTTTGATCTGTACAATGCTTTCTATAGATTCATATAGAAAAAGTATTTAGGAATACATTATAAGCATCAGCATCATCCAGCCAATGTTATGCATCTTTAAGTCCCATTAGGAAAACAGGAAGCTGCCTTATACTTAGCCAAATCATTGGTCCATCTGGCCCAGTATTGCCAACACTGATTGGCCACAACTCCCCAGGGTTTCAGGCAGGAATTTTTTTCCAGCCTTTCCTGGAGATGCCAGATTGAACCTTCTGGGACCTTCTACTGCTGGGCTATGGCCCTTCCCCATTTATTTCAGTGTGGTAGATTTAAGCACTCTCTCACTGAAATCAATGGGACTTTTCAGGCTTTTGGAAAACTGCACAATAAGGTCCAGTATTATCTTACTGTTTCAGGACTGAGTGAACCACACACATTCTGGCCAAGTTTAAAGCAAGAGACCTTGTTCTTGTTTTTATGCAGAAGGGAAACAAACAAACAAAAAAATTGGGTGATTAGGAAGACTTAATAGTTATGTTAATATCCTGTTGAATCTCAAATGCAAAGCTGTAGGCTGCTATCCTGTTGTTCTGATCACCAAAGAACTGAGGTGGAATTATACTAAAGGGCACTATTCCAGGTCCATTGACTTTAATGGAGTTGAATAATGAGAACTTTTGAAAAATCTTATATTTCCTGCCCTGTAATACAAGTGGGCTTCAATAATGAACCAAACAGGTGTTGGTAATCCCTCCAGCTTTACTGGCTGGTTTTATTAAAACATTGGGTTTTGAATCCTCTTAAGAAAACATTGTGATTTACAATATGCCGTCATTTGTGGGGGGGGGATTAAATAAGAGACTGAGTCATTATCCTTGGAAATGGACTTGGAACTGAAATTATAATAATAGGGTGGAATAATGAGATCTGAAAAGTTATTTTCTTTGTGGTACAGGATCAAGGGACTGACAAGATTTTTTTTTCCTTAGAACTAACAAGAAATTGTCCAGCTCCATAAAAGATGAAAAACACACACATCTGATACTTATCCAGCTGTCCCACATGCAAAATATGGAAGCAGATTTACTTTTTACAGGATGTTAATAGGTATAGAAATGGATATATGTGTAAGATTTACCGAGAGCATCATATTTAATGGCAGGTGCAGATATTCTGACCACCATACAAAGACTTTGGCTGGAGGCAGAAAATAGTTTTTAAAGAAAACTGAAAGCAGTATGATAGAGGCGCCACCAGTATCCATCATGTATATGCTTATTTCTTCTGCCCCAGTGTTGCCTCTGGTCAGACTTACTTTGCATGGTTTTGAAAGCTCGGAAAGCCTACTTAGTAGATTTGACAGTGGGAGGGCTGTGCTCAACAGGAAAAATGATGTTTCTGTCATACAACGATCATCTGTCTTACACCTTTACATAATGTGTCAGCTGCCTCCACATGGAAAGATTAAAGTGCTTGATGAATAATCACCACAGTTTCTCCTTGTTTTCTCCTTGCCACCACAGATACATATTTTGTGGGGGATGGAGAGTTGTGAGGACCCTCGCACCTTCATCATGCACAGCCTATCTGGGGACAACTGCTGCCTGGGACAATTCAAAGTGACCACAATGTTGCTCAGTATATTGTCATCGATTCTCTCTCCAGCTCACAAACATATTTAGGGAAAGTCTATGGTTATAAAAGAAAAGATACCCTAGATATTTTCAGAATCAAAGAGCAGTAGTGCTGCTTCTCAAATGTAAAAACGAATGATGACACACTCTTGTTTTGGGACAAAAATAAGGATGGGAACATAATGAGTCTTCTGTGACAGTTTCTGTGAAAAGGAGAGGAAGATAGACTAAAAACCATGGGGTAACGTCATCCATGCTCTAACTATCTGGATCCAACAAAAATAGATATGTTCTATTGTTATATAACAATATCATTGCTTTCCCTTGATTTGTGCCATTTTGCTCGAGAATAAAGTTGGTGATTCTGTATGTCACAGCATTTGACTTTTTGCTATACTGCTAAGCTGCAAACCTCTACACTCATGGTGGGGAACCTTTGGCCTGTGGGCTGAATTTGGCCTGCAGAGGTTCCCAGTGATGCACAGTCCCAGACCCTGCCTCCCTTGACATCATCCCTGCCCATTTTTAATTTTCTCCATGCAGGCACCTTTCTCTGCATAAAGAAAGGGACTTGGTGAGCACTTTGAGAAGTTCCTCCAAGTTCCAGTGGCCGAGTCTCTTGCCTTTGTGTGCTGCTCACTGCCTCCATTGGGATGTTGTGCCAGCACTTGGAGGAGTGGCTCTTCCAAGTGCTCCCTGAGTCCCCCACTCCATGCAGAAAGATGCACAGAGATTTGTTCTTCAGTGTATTACCACCAGGGTAATTTTAGTTTGTTTCCAATGTATTGTTTTTGTTTCATTTATATGTTTTTGTGTTTTTATTGTACACCGCTCCAGAATTTGCTTGATGTGGAGCGGTATACAAATACTGTAAATCATCATCATCATCATCATCATCATCATCATCATCATCATCATCAATTCTAGAGAGATACCACACAGTCCATATTAAAAATATTTTAAAAAATATTTTCTTGGTCATTGTCACCAACAGACTCAGATGAAGAAATGTCACTTTGTTTTCCATCTAAAATGAACATAGAAGTTCTCCCCCAGTTTCTTTGCATTTAAGATGTCATTTTACTTGTGACTTAACAATTGCATATGTATTGAGAGGCAGTGTTTAATTGTAACATGTTTTGTGGGATACTTTTTCCCTAATATGAAGAGTGAGTAAAATGTATTGCTGTCATTTGTGATCCTAAATTATAGCCTTTGCAGTGTTTTTAATCTTCTCTGCTCAGTATTTTCCCCCTAGTTCTTCAACTTAGTCTGGCATCTCAATTGCTTCTCAGTAAGAGTTTCCTATCACTTTTTTTATTTTCCTTTTCAATCAAAGCAGAGAAATTCTCAGCATGGGAGAGTATTCATTGTTTACAGATTCAGCTGTTTTATTTGCAGGTGGAAATGTTTGTGTGTTGTTGTCTGTGTGGTGTTTTTTTGTTTGTTTGTTTGCTTGCTTTTTAGCAGTATTTGTTACTATACGGTTAACTAAGCTTAGAAGGAAAATGTTTTTGAAAGGATAACTCCTCCGTTTTATGTGCTCTGTGTCGCACACAGTTATCCTATTCTAGGTCTTTACGAGAGCATCAGTCCTTGCATTTACCCAGTTAGAATGATAGTATTCAATAATGTGGCAACAGGGCTTGGTTTTATGAAAGTTAGCATAGCGTACATGTCTTAGACATCAACTAGTGCTATTTCGCAAGTAGGGACATTACTAATCATAAAGATTATACATCTCATAAAATAGTTTCTCTGGCAGGTGCTAGCCAGTGAACAGAGTACACCCCAGAAATAGGAGGACTATGTTGCAGTGTAGAATGTTCTTATTTAGACTTCTAGCCAGCCAATCATGCTCTCTTCCAGGATGCTCCATTCCAATCCCCTGCCATCATCCACAGGCTTCCAATAGTCAGGCAACATTCAGTGACCATGGAGCATGCTCTGTCCTCATGTTGAGCTCCCTTCCCTTACTTTATCTTTTCCCAAATATTTTTTTTGTACCTCTGCAAAGTGTTGTGTTCCCCAGAGCTTGCTGATCTCTCTCTTGTGTGTGGATGTTGCCATTTTGGCTACATAAAGACCAACACTTAGAGAATGCATAGATAGGATGGTAATCCAACATAGGATGGTCATAATGGGGTCAGACAGTATGTAGAGAATGAAAAACATTTTACGTGATAAAGTTATTATGTATTATTCTCAAAGGTAGATTAAAATAGTTTTTCAAAGTACAAATAATAAATTCATTCAAGTCTAACATTAATTAAACAATGACTCTCTGATGGCTAATTTGCAACTCTGTGAGCTTTCCTTGCAAGGGTAAATAGATGAAGCATCCATGTTCACCAGCAATCAACCCTTTCATGATCTGAACCCTAAACATTTGCCCCTGGGAAGGATTAAAATCACTTTGTGTGATTTGCTGTCATTGATAGTCAGACTGGTGTGCCTTTTGTGGGTCGATTGTCTAAGGCCGGGTTCACACATCACTTTAAACCCATAGAGGTTCTGAGCCTCTGTGGGTTTAAAGTTGCCCCAGGTCCTGGTTGTGCTCGACAAATGGTCAGGCACAGCAGGGGTCCAGAGGTGCTGCCTCTCCCCTCTTCCTCCATCAGTCCTCCTGTCGTTATCCCATTCCCAGGGGACATCACAGGAGCACTGAAGAGAGAGGAGTGGGGATGACAGCTGACAAAAGGTGCTCAAGAAGCGGCACTTTTTGGCAGCTGTCAGAGGCTTCTTCCCCTTGCTCAGCAGGGATGCTACCCAGCAGAGTTGTGTCCTTGCCAAGAAAGGGCAACAACCCCCACCCAACCCAGGACTACCACCGCGTGCACCTGTGCCTCCCCCCCCAAGTCCCATTCATGGCCTTCATCACCAACTGCCACCATCTGCCATCACCTCTGCCACCGTGCACCTCATAGTCCTTGCCAAGCCCCACTGGGCAAGGAGGAGCCACCACGGAGGTCCCTGGCAAGGCTGGGTTTAACCCAGCCTTGCAAGGGACTGCCACAGCATTGCCGGTAGCTCCCCCTCACTGGCTTGACTGGCTTCTCATGTGAGAAAAGGGAGGGCAAGCCAGGGAGGGCGAACCGGCAATGTTGTGGCGGTCCCTTGCAAGGCCGAGTTAAACCTAGCCTTGCGAGGGACCACCGCGGCATTGGCAGCTGTGTTGGCAGATGCATCGGGGGCCTTGGCGCACGCATGCCAAGGCCCCACTATAGATGACGATGCAGCGGTCCCTTGCAAGGCAGGGTTTAATGCAGCCTTGCAAGAACCGCTGCGGCCTTTGCAGCTCCCCTTTCCCGTGCTGCCCCTCTTCTGCTGTGTTGTGGCAACTGTAAGCACCACATCCCAGTGAGAAAAGGGGGGCGAGCTGGGGAGGGGGAGCTGACACCACCACGGCAGTCCCTCGGAAGGCCTTGTGAGGGATTGCCATGGCGGTTGCAGCTGCATCGAGGCCTTGGCGTGCATGTGCCAATTTCCCGATGCATTTGCCGACACAGCCACCGACGCAGTCGCCAATTAACCAGGGTTAACCAGGCCTTGCAAGGGACCACCATGGTGTTGCTGGCTCCCCCTACCTGGCTGGCCCCCCTTTTCTTGTGGGAGAAGGGGGAGAGCCAGAGTGGGAGAGCCACGGCAGTTCCTTCTCACCCAGTGGGGATCAGCAAGGATGGGGAGGTTCATGGTGGCAGAGGCGATGGTGGACAGATGAAGGGGGTGGCGGGAGGCAACAGCGGCAGTGAGTGGGGCTCTGGAAGTAGGAGGGGGGGCACAGGGCAGAAGTGGCAGATCCCAGCAGCTTCCCTATGCACTCCTGCCAATGCAGGACATTGGCAAGAGCACACGGGGAAGTCTATGACAGCCGGCCAAGTGCCTCTTGGGCACTTGGCCAACTTCATCAGCCAGACTCCCTTGTCCAGAGCGGCACCCAATTTTGCCACTCTGAGGAAGGGGCTCTGTGACTTTTTTGCTTGCAGGTGGGTTAGCATGTCATCCGGATTCGGACAACATGCTGAACCTACTAGGGTTAACTTAACCCTTCTGCAAGCCATGGCTCAGCAGGGTGTTTTAGAAGCCATACCAGATTGCCTTCTAAAGCACTTTGCCTGGGCCAGACAACATGCTAAACCTCAGTAGCACTTAACCTACTGAGGTTAGCATGTTGTGAGAAACCAGTCTAAGTGTCCACTTTATCTCATTTGCCATTATGTATTGAGAAGGCTTCTAATTATACATTGAGAAGGCCACCACGCCTGACGTCTGCATGGAATAGACAGAATAGCTAGTCTGTTACTTCATCCATCCAACCTACTGAAATGTAAAATGTCTCCATACCTGGGAAGATGGCTATACATTAAGGTTTGGATCCATCTATCACTAACTCCAGATGTTTTGGACTACAACTCCCGGTATTCCTGACCATTGGCCATGCTGGCTGGGCCTGATGGAAGATGAAATCCAAAACATTTGGAGGGCACTGGGTTGGGGAAGGCTAGTGTACAGTTTTATTCCTCATTGCCTTCTGTAATTCATATAGTTAATAGTTTCTACATCAAGCTTTTGCTTGCTGTCTTTCCCCATTAAAATGTGACTGATAAAGCATTCAATATAAATATTTTTATTCCATAAACATACTTTGCGTGCATGTCTTTTTTATTTCAAGCAGTGCTGTTACTTCACAGATAACAATCGTAACCTCCTGTGGTTAAATAGAATTTTGGCTGTAACTTCTATCAATATGATACAATGGGCCATAGAGTTCTTTGGTTCTGCTGTAAAGCTCCCACTGATGTCGATTTCCCAGTGTTTGCAAATAGGATCTTAGAGATAGAATCTACCGGTACTTTTGTATGTAGCCTCATCACACATTTTATTGGAATTATTAGGTATCTCCATCTTATATTCATACTTAAAATATTCTATTGGCACACCATCTGAAGTTGAATAATCATATAATCCTTTGTCAGTATTCAGACCTCCAAATAGTTTAAACTGCTGAGATTCATTTTCAGCAGGCATCTGAATGCTTTCCAAAAGTATATGAGACCCCTGTTGAGCTAGAAGCTGGAAAGATTTTTTGTGTGTGAGTGTTGTTGTTGTTGTTGTTGTTTTTTAAAAGAAGCTTTTAGAAAAAAGATATCCATTCCATAAGTTTTGACTAAACTTGGAAAACAATTAGAATATATATTTAAACCTATCTGTGTTGTCCTAAATCAGGGTTGGGGAATATGGGGCTCTCCCATCTTCTCTCATCATTGGCTATGCTGCCTATAGGGCTAGTGGAAGCTGCAGACCAACAACATCTGGAGGACCACTCATTCCCCACCCCTGCCCTAAATGCTGAGGTTAAATCAATGCTCCCATTGATTTAACTGGGAGAGGTATGGTTAACACTTCTTCTGAAATCAATGGGACCAAGGAGTGCTTGCTGGAGAATTTTACAGTATTCTCCATTTGACAAAGTGGATGTTACTTGTTATTATTTCTGTAGATCCATATGCCATTTTAATACAGAAGAAGGCTATTTTCACAAAGCCCGTTTGCCTCAGATGAATTATTTTCCTTGTTAAAATATGATTGCCACTTAAAAATCATGGGGTGTGATTGTACTGCACAAAACTATTTTGTAGAAGTGCAGACAGATGTTATCATTTAGAGGCATTTTCATACATGGAACACTAATCAATAGCTATAAAGATATTGTAATTTGATGACATGGCACCTAGTCACTCTTTAGATTAAATTTCTGTTTCATTCCTCATATTGTCCATGACTCACATCTGGTGTGGGAAATGGAGCAAATAGACTCAAAGGAAACTGTTAACCCAGCAGAGAGACTGGGGACTAAAACGATCAAGGGGCTGGAGCAACTCCCCTATGAGGAAAGGATACAGCAGCTGAGATTGTTTAGCTTAGAAAAAAGGCGAGTAAGGGGAGACATGATCGAGGTGTACAAAATTATGCACGGTGTGGAGAAAGTGGATAAGGAGACATTTTTCTCCCTGTCTCATAATACTAGAACCCGGGGTCATCCCATGAAGCTGATTGGTGGGAGGTTCAGGACAGATAAAAGGAAGCACTTCACACAGCACAGCACAGCACAGCACAGCACATGAATTTATTTTCATAAGATGTAGTGATGGCCACCAATTTGGAGGGCTTTAAAAGGCGATTGGACAGATTCATGGAGGAGAAGGCTATCAATGGCTACTAGTCCTGATTGGCTATATGCTACCTCCAGTATCAGAGGCAGTATGCCTATGTACACCACACCAGTTGCTGGGGAACATGGGTGGGAGGGTGCTGTTGTACTCATGTTCTGCTTGTGGGTTTCCTGTGGGCAGCTGGTTGGCCGCTGTGTGAACAGAGTGCTGGATTAGATGGACTCTTGGTCTGATCCAGCATGGCTCTTCTTATGTTCATATGGGCTTTGTATACACACTGAAAACTCTTCCTCATCATGGTCCTCTGCTGGTTCATTGCTTGCAGTTGGGTTTCTCCCCAGTAGACCATTTCTCATGAGTAGTTATCTCCTCCCAAGTAGACCCCAATGATACTGGTAGCCATATGGGCACTCTGCCAATGCTTCTGAGTTTCCACCAAGCCCACTGCTGCCTTTGTTCTGGATACCCAGGGAATAAGGAAGGAGAGTTAGAGCTCACAGCAGGGATCAGGGCAAAGAGGTTATTGGGAGACCCTGATGAGGCATCCCTTGTAACTGAGCTCCTTAGTCTGCCTTTGGTCTGCTGCAGGTTCCTCTGTGTCAAGGCGGGGAATGTGTGGTCCTCCAGATGTTGTTGGATCACAACTCCCATCAGCCCTAGCCTGCATAGCCAATAGTGAGGGATGATGGGAGTTGCAGTCCAACAACATCTGGAGGGCTACATGCTACCCAACCCTGCTCTAGGTCTTTCATGGGAGTGGATTCCCTGGGACTGCAGATTCCCAGATTCCCAGATTCATTCCCAGGGTGACCAGCCAGATGGGCGATTAAAAAATATAATAAATAAATAATAAATAATAATAAATAAAATTCCCAACCATCTGAAAAGGTCTCTCCAGGGACTAGGTTGGACAGGATCCTGACAGATATCTGTGTTTAAAATAAATATAATAATAAACAACTTTGTAACCTATTTAATTTCCTGTGTGCTGCTAATAGATTTAGAAAGTGATCTCAAAGTTAGGTCAGAGGCCTGGCTACGATAACTTGGGAATCTACCCATATCGGAATCATCATCACTGGCCAGGCCTCGTCCTTGGAACTGTCAGTGCTAGTGGTGCTACTGCTGCTAGAGTGTGTAAAGTGGTAGAGCAGTTGTTACAGGTGCCTATTTGACAGTATCTGCGTCATCATTTATGACAAGAATAATGCTTTACTCACTAGTTCTCCAACGATAGATGTGGAGGGCGGAATGCACCCCTGGTGCATCAGGTCTGGGCTCCTCAAACTCACCACAGCCACTGAGAGAAAAGTCCTATCTCCGTAGGAGATCCCCAGGTGTGAAGGACTTGGCTAGGAGAAGGCTTGAGACTGCTGCTGCCTTGCTTCCCACAATGCCTGAGGTCTTCTCCAGATTTAAGGAATTGCTAAGGTTCATAAGCATTTTTTAAAAATAGATCTATCTATCTATCTATCTATCTATCTATTTATTATATTTATACCTCACCGTTTTTCCTGCAAGGAACCCAAGGCGGCTTACATAATCCTCCTCCTCCTCTCCATTTTATCCTCACAACAACCCTGTGAGGTAGGTTAGGCTGAGAGTCAGTGACTGGCCCAGAGTCACCCAGTGAGCTTCATGGCCAAGTGGGGACTAGAACCCGCATCTCCCGAGTCCCCGTCCAACACTCTCACCACTACGCCACACTGAGTACTTTTCTAGACTTCCGCCACTTCCATAAATAATATGCACATAACTCTGCCCCCTGCTAACAGTAGTACAGATATCCCTTCACACTTGGATACATCCCTTGTGAAGAAATAAACACTGTATTTTTTATTTAAACTAGGTTCACTTCCCCTGTGCAACACTGAAGCTAAGATGATGATGTTGTTTTTAAAAGGGCAAACCAGCTTTTTCTCCAAAAGGAAGCTACCCCACCCCTTTGTCTCTGGACATTTGTTTAGGTCCCATGCTATTATGCTGCTTCTATAAGACTGGAGGAGCTATTGGATGGATAGCGCTACAAAGGGAGTCCTAAAATTGCCATGTTTAAAAGATGGTCTGCACACACATTGCCATAAATGGGTGATTCCCTGCCTTGTCAAGATGGATCATATTGGTCTAGAAAGATCATTCAATGACTCGGCATAAGGCAGCTCCTCCTTACAATTTAACTTTTAAAGCTGATGGCATTGATGAGCATGTCATGGCTGGATTTATGCCATTTGGATCAGCTCCATTGTAGAATCTAAATCACAGCTCAACTCTGTTATACCATCATCTGTTCCCTGGAGTTTTCAAGATTAAGTGGAAGAGCCCTGGCAACCTTTTAACAATGTTTGGCCTTTGGAAAAGCTGGTCTTTCCTTTGATCAATTTTGATTAATTCTGCACAAATTTGAAGGTCAAACTGATTTATACATGATTTTATTTTATTTTATTTTTCGCAAAAAGGCACTGCCATCCCATCAGCACACCATCTTGTCCCAGTGGGAATAACTAAGGCCCTGTAACAAGTTTGCATTATTTGAAGAGAATCTTTCTCATCATGCTGATTTCCATCTCTGTAATGACAGTGTGCTTCTGTGTTATTCCTGCGTAATCTCCCATTCTCAGTGCAGCTATCTTTCACCTCTGGCACTAGGCCCCTGCATGGTAGAGCTGCTTTGCCTGCCCCATCCCTTCTCCCATTGAGGAGAGGGCACGGGACAGGCAAAGATGCTTATCCAGCTTCTCTCACCCTTTACCTTCCCCACATGGGAAACAAGTGAGAGTGAAACTCACTCGCCCAGCGACCGCAGGACCGAACTTCTGCAAGTGCCATGCAAGTGCACAGCCACTGTTCCTCCGGCAGTGATCAGAGATAACAAGGGGGATTCCCCAGCAAGCTGTTCACCCTCCATTGGGAAGGGAAGTAGTGTGCAGGGGGATGCCCTCATTATATCCAATCATAGATCAGAGGTAAGAAGTGAATTCCTCTATGCCTCTTCACAAAGCCCCTGGCAGCCTTCAGGCCAGGGGGTGGAGCTTGGTGAGGGGAGAGGGGAGGGGCCTGCAGAAGATGCTCAAGCATCTGCCCACTAGAGATTGCCCTCCCCTGCCCTACAGCTACTTCTCCACTACTCATTCTTACTCTGGGGAAGTACCAGCTAAATGATTGGGTTGTATCCAATGATGGCTTTGAGCTAGTAGAAAAGAAAACCCTTCTGCTCACTTAAGGCAAAGCAACCTATTTTTTTGCCATTCCCTCCTACTTCCTGCAGCTCTCAATGCAGCCCATGCCTTCCAGAGGATTCCCCAGCCCTCAGAGCAACATTTTGAGAGGCACAGATGGCTGCATTGGGTAGAAGGGATTGGTGATAACAAGTGGAAGTGCTCACTGCAATTGCATCACCGTCACTGGATACACCCCTTTGTGGTTAACTGCAAAACAAATTTTCCATTCCGCCACTCTTTTCTCAAACAACAGAGGAAATATGCTGCATGTTAGCAGTCTAATGGTGTTTGACATTGTATTTGGATCTTTTGAGCTGCAATATTCTCTCTCTCTCTCCCCCCTCCCCCCCTCTCTCCCCCCCCTCTCTCTCTCTCTCTCACACACACACAAATCATGGTAATTAATAGTTTATGCCTTTATTCGTATAAAAAAAATCTTCCTTTGGCTCATGCTGTTCCTTATCAATGGCACTGTCTGATATATAGATATAGATATAGATATGAAACAAAAAATGTACTGCTGTTGCTGTGGATCTCAGATATTTAAAATTTCTTAAAACTTTGTTTAGAAAGAAGCTTCTGAGGAACAACAAAGATGTTCGTTTATTTTCTACAAAGAGAAAATCCTTCCACAAAATATTTTTATAATATTCTTTGTTGTGGTTGATAGGGCATTTACAGATTGTTAACATTGTAATATTTTCATAAGCATTTTATAGTTTTTTGTAAGAATTTTTATCTCTCTCTCACTGCTATTTTTGAAATCAAACCCAGTCTGGTCAACTGAAATTGCCCTTACTAAGTCCCTCTGTGCCAATGGTCATGATGCTAAGGGAGGGCAAGAGGAAAAACTATGACTCAATCCCTATATATCCCAGAGTACTTTATTCTAGGGAAACTACCGTTTTTCGCTCCATAACACGCACTCCCCCCCCCAAAAAAAATAGGGGCAAATGTCTGTGCGTGTTATGGAGTGAATATTGTAAAAAATAAGTAATTTTTTTTACATACCTCCCTCTGGGCTCCTGGGCGGAGCGGGGCAAGCCCCCTCCTCTCAGCTGATTCGGCTGTGGTGCCCCCCCATCCGGCAGCAGGGACGCGGGCGGGCGGGTGCAGGGACATGGGCAGGTGCAGGGACGTGGGCGGGCAGGCGGGTGCAGGGACGCGGGCGGGTGGGTGCAGGGACGCGGGCGGGCGGGTGCAGGGCCAGCACTGCTCCGCGCGGCGACCTCCGGAGCCCACCGGCCCTGCCCCGCCCGCCGGCGAAATTGACGCGACGGGACCAAGAACACTTCCTTTGTCCTGGTTTGTCAAACCATACAGAGTTTATGTGAGTATGATGCCTATAATCTTCCCTAGATGTATGAATAATACTACAGGGAGCTGAACCACAATTTGTGCAGCCCTAGGGATTGTGGGTAGCATGCAATACATCTACTATCGACATCTACTGTCACCTTTTTTGTATTGCTTGGAACACCACATGTGAGTACTGAAGTTCTTTGTTCAGATGACTGGATTCTGGAATATCCACCCAAGAGATAAAGTTCTCTATCAACACACAAGACAGATTTGTATCAGCTCAGTATCAGACTCATTATTCTCACAGTTACCTTCTTGAGCAATAGAGCCACTGATATTTTGTTATCAATCCACTTTGAGAAAAGTTTAAACTTCCAAATTCTTTTTCTGCACTTAACATATGACAAATCAAAATGTATTGCACAAAACAAGAGCAGTGAGTCTAAGTGATTGGCAAAAAATATACTAGTACCAGTAGATATGATTCCGTAAGCTCCTTGTATACAAATGTAAAAATCAAAACAAAAAGAAGATTCAATAAATGTAAAGCTATTGCATCAGGCAGATACATTTAGGGAGAGCTGGAGCCAGTGGGTTGGCTCATTTTTATATGAGATGTCTGAATTATGTTGACAATCTAATAATGTGGCTGAGTAGCTAAAGGCTGGTATAGGCCTGCAGGAGACAGTAATGTTGCTGCAACATCTTATAACATTAAAGACATCATGGAGATAAATGAGACTAATGTAGTTTGAAAATGATCATCTCTCTTGGTTTAAAAAAGAGCTTAGGTAGATAAATGAATATTAGCTATGCAGTACACATATCTGTAAATGTGAATGTGTAGTTTATTGTAGATAGTTTTTTCTACATAAAAAGTATTGAACTGTGCCTTCCTGTAAAACATCACTATCTGTTTTCAAAGCCCAACATATAATTAGAAGTGGGGTGGAGGAAAACCACAATTTCTGGTGCTATCAGATCACAGCGATTATTTTTCACAAAATCACAAAAGTGACATAATACAGCAAAAGTAATGAAGTGTGGGTGGAAAACCAGCTGCATTGACATGCAAAATTAGAGCCATTTCCTGACTTCATGTGATTCGAAATGAAATACAGTCAAAATATTGCTCTGTGCTGCATTGGAGAACACAGAACAGATTTATTTGATCCTGCTTTGAACTGCAATATTTATTAAATCAGGCTGATCGTTTGCAAGAAGGCAACGATGTTGTTCTCCCCCTCCACAGTCACATAGTTCAGATTCATTGATATATTTCTTCTAAGAAAGCATTGGTCATTAACAAGGAACTCATTGTGAATCAACTTAACCTCTCCTCATCATTTTACAGAATCTTGGCAAAATTAAGTTTCATGCTGACATAATTATTATTAATTTGATGTCATTATAGTGATTGGAATATTATGCCATTATAGGCTTCCCTACCAGATGGACTTTCTATTTTCCAAATTTTATATGAAACACTGTACTTTATTCCAAGGTTAATGTCCTGTTCACAATCCCAAACACAAACAGAAATGCTTTTTATTTAGAAATGTCTGCAAATTTCTGAATTTGTGCTCGCTACTGGGAAAAGGTGTATTTTTTTAAATGCACACTTTACATGCTTTAGTCAATGAGGGGGGAGTGTGTACTTTCGAAAAATATGCACAGGATTCCAGGAATGTGCACTTTTCCCTTCCAAAACACAACTTCTCCCGTTCGAATGAACCAAATAACAGGTCAAAAACAGGGATGAGCCAAAACGAGCTTCAAAGTGATTTTCAGAGAATTTAGGTGAGCTTGAAAATTGTTTGTTCTTCCATCCCAATAATCCTTGAAAAGAAATGCCCTTCCCCAATAGAAAGATTCAATCAGATTCTTAAACCCATCAAGGTAGGAGAAGCCAGAAAAGATTTTCCTAAGACACCCATCAAGGGCCCCAGCCTCACACAAAGACAGCCATAAACACACAAAAGGACAGTGGTTAAAGAACATCAGGGAGCCAAGGACTGCCCTTGCCCCTCCCATGTAGCAAGAGGTACAGCAGAAAAGGTGTAAGATTCAAGGTTAGCCCATAGAAGTCAATAGCAAGCAGGAACATGCACACCTCTGCCTGAATTATTGTGTAAAACATTGTAAGACCAGGAACTAAGACACTGTACCTTAGAATGCGCACGGAGCTCGATTGGGGGGGGTGGAAGTCCAGCGAACTCACCGGGCTCGGCCCCCTGAGCTCTGCTCGCCCTACCTTTTCTCCAGCTTGACTCGCGTTCTTGCAAGCCAAGCTGGGGAAAGCCACTTCTGGGTCCCTGGCGCTACGTTGTTTACATAGAAAATGGCCAGATTTGCACAAATTACAGCCAAATGTGCACAAATTGCGGCTAAATTAACATAAACAACGTAGAGCCGGGGACCCAGAAGTCTGGCAAGCGCCTCAGTTGGCTTCGTGCTCGGCTCAGCTCGCATGCCACTAGTCGAGTGTCAGGCGGGTCACCCATCCCTACGTGTACCAGGTACCAGCTCTATATTTCTTCTTAAATAAACAGCTCTTCTTTCCTTCTAAATGCATTGTGTCTCAAGTTCAGTGTTAGTTTGTCAAGACTATGTTTAGTGTTAAAGGGCAAAGCACAATACTTCACCCAACTGTGGTGAAGTATTTTTTACTCCAGCCAAAGATCCCAAACCTTTTGCAATAGGGTGGGGTTAATCTCTATCCTTAGGGGGAATCTAACGCCCAGATTATCTGTCGTAACAAAGGGTGAAGCAATCAAGGCAGAAGGTGGGGTGGTTAGTGCTTTTATAGATAGATGGAGAACAGAACAGATGGAGGGTGTAAGAAGAAAAATGTGGAATTTGCCATTAGAGATGTAGAACATCATGTTCTCACTTGGGTTATGATTTTCCGCAAGTTCTCCGAATGCACCAAGTCAGTGTATGAATACAGATGGCCATTTGTCAAGTGCTAACTGATTGTGGTGTGCATGATACCATTTGGTCAGCTGTATTGTCTTGCCAAGTGGTGAAGAGAATCTTCTTACTCCCTCGCTTCCATGGATGACTTCGGTGGTTTTCAAATGGGCTTTATGGACCTGGCTATTCCAAGCTGCTTCTAATTTAATAAGGCTGTTGATGCACAATTTTAACTGCTTTCATCTATGGTATTATTTTAGATGTTTAATGCACTTTAAATGGTTTTCATGAACTTAAGGGTGCAATTCTATGCATGTTTAGACAGAAAAACATCCTACAACTCCCAGCATGCCCCAGCCTTTGGCCTTGAAAGGCAGGAGAAAAACACCAAAGGGTGTGATCCAATATATCCTCTGTTCTTGATGCACATAAGCCTCCAAACGTGGCAATCTCTTCTGCCTTGCACCTCGTGCCCTGCATTTCATCTAGAGAACCATATTCGGCCATCTAGAGGAAGTGCCGTGGAGGGGGAGGGAAAGAAGCTGGGGCACCATTTGGATATAGCGTAAGCCATCAGCGCCAGCCCTCCCCCCCCCCGGCATGCCCATTTAGCCCTCTCCAAGGCTGATTTCTGACCTCGGAGAGGCAGCCAGTGCGGTTCTTTCCGAGCTGCTGTGAGGGGGGTGGGGCAGGGGCTCCACATTCGGAGTCCCAACTCCGCAGTCAGAGGACCTCGGAGCTGGGACTCCAGACAATGTTGGTAGGCCATAGGATTATGCCCAAAATTAATAAATAACATTTCTAATCAAGTGAAACAGTGCAGATGACAACTGTGCCAAGTTATTGTGTATTGAATCCAGATTTATGCTGGATCAACTGTGCTGATGGAAGTGAATTTCCTTACAGCAGCCCCTTCAGTCCAGCCCGCTGAAGATGTTACACAGAGAGTTAGGAGAACTTGTGTAATGGGGCGAGCTATGGTGTGGGAAGGAAGGGTGGAGAAAACATCCACAAGTGGAGCCATTCCTCTCACAGAAGGTCCCTTCACCTTGCAGAAGGCAGATCCTGGATCCAACTCCATAAATGCACACGCACACCATGGTAAATTACTCCTTTGGTAATGGCCAGGAACCCAGTCATAGAGGCAGTACGATCATATGGCACTTTTCTTGAAGCTCTTTTCTCAGCTTCTCCAACAACTTGTTCTTCCTGCTGTGCTATGACTGCAGGTGGGGACTGCTTCAATATCGGTAATTGAGTACAGGTAACACAAAGCCATGAACATGCCATTATTTCTTCTGTTATTTTTTATTCTGCTTACATGCCACGTGAAAAAGCATCTGGCTTAAAAGTGCCAATCTATATAACAGGCATTTTAAAGGTCTCCTAGTGATTGTGCTGCTGTGGATACTGTTTCTTCACATGCAGATGGGAAGCTTTGTCCCAAAGGATAGACACCATCAGTGGGGAGTCTTTTAACACTCTGTAAATTAAAAGCAATCCAATGAGGTTTCAAACTGAGCAGAAGTTACTTTTTTTTCTTTACTCTTCCAAACTTTACTGAATCAAGACCATGGTCTATTTGGTGCTCTCCCTATTTTCACCTCCCTGAGAAACATTGTTTGCTGAGGTCCAGAAATAAGCCTTGCCTTGTTTTGTCAACCCTTAAAACGTACACTGTGGAAAACAATGTCTGAAACTCTGATGGGGCCATCTCATCTTAAGTACCTGCTGCACATCATTAAAATTCTACTTGGTGAGAAAAAAAATGAACACAAATACTTGCAAACAGGAATATTTTGCTTGCGTTCCAAACCATCTGCCAATAGCTGTTATAGTTTAGCAAAGACATTGAGAATACATTCCTATTTTGAATATAAAAATTATTATTCAAACTAAAAAAAAAAAGTTTACCAAGTGATACGTGACTCATGTGAAGGGTCAAGTAGCTAGAAAGGGGGTATGGGCTACACCTCTAGCTCCTAATTATGTGTGTCTCCTCCTGGCCCCTTAGATGCATGGACATCTAAGGCAGGGAAGAATTCATGCATGGACCTCTACACAGGAAGGGATCCCCAGATCCTGGAATCCTACGTGATCAAGATTCAAGAACCTGGGAAAACCTCAATGCACACAAAACAATCCAGGTATTTCAGGGGGGGGTGAGAAGGCTGGAAGAGGTTCAGGATAGCTCATATCCTGGCCTTTCCAGTCTCCACCGCTCCCCGCCTACTGAAATGCCCCTCCCCCCCTCTGAGGTGGCTTTACCAGGTTCAGAGGGCAGCCCGTGTCAGGATCTGCTCAGCAAGCACAGTGCCAGAGCTCCATCTGGTGGCCGCTTTTCAGAAGGCAGTCCAGCCTACACTGCACTACTTGCAGGGTTCAGCCCCAAACCTCTGCCTGCTCCCAGGCTTGATAATGCAGACCAGCAGGGAGCTGCAGGAAGCCCTACATAAGAGCTTCCTCTTCTCTCAAGCCTTTGCCACAGCAACATGAGTCATTGTGGTGTCTGCAGCCAGTGCCTGACCCTTGCCACGCCTGTGCTTGACCTTTGCCTGCTTCTGGCCTCTGCCTCTGGCCCCACTGCACCTTGTATGTATCCAATCCTTGCTTGTTCCTGGACTATACACCTGCCTCTGGCTCTGCTGCACCTTGTATGTATCTGACCTCACCTGTTCCTGGACTGTGCTTCTGCCTCTGGTCCTTCTTGTGCCTCCATCTCCCTTGGCCCTGGTGTTCCAGCCAAGAACCCCTGCCACTTACGTCCTGGATCTGACAGATGGCGTGGTTCTTTTTGCACCAGCTGCAAGGGGAAGGGGTTTTGGATCTCTGATTTCCCCCTCCAAGTTCAGAGCTGGGAATCCAAACTATCCTATTGCCCCTCAGATGATATCCAGGGGCCAAAGGATTGCTCCCCTAGGGAGCTTTTCAGAAAGCATAAGCAGCTGGAGAGGCTGCAAAAGCACAGGAGATTGGGACTTACATTGAAAAATAAGGAGCACACACATACACCTCAGCCACCTCATCACTGTAAAGTAAATGAAACCTGGAAGCCCTGCACACTGATAAACTTCTCAGAAATTCTCATTCTCACCCTTTCCTTCAATTTTTGGATGTGATTTTATTCTGCCGCTCCCCCCAACAAATGGGTGAAAACAAATAGATAGAAAAATTAGGCACAGTGCTAATATGGATACCCATAAGTATATAACAAATCACAGATTAAAATACAATATAATCTAATCAAACCTCTTGATAACTAAGCAAAAATGCTCTCATTGACAGTGCAATCCTCTACATGCCTACACAGAAATAAATCCCATTGATTTCAATGGGCTTACTCCTGGGTAAGTGCTGTATTAAAGCCTAAATTTCAAACTCTTCACCATTCCTTCTCACTCTCCTGCCCACCCTGTAGTTATCTATTATCTCATGTGTGTTTATTTAGAAAAGATTTCCAAGCATTCTCTACCACAAAATTAGAAAACCAATGGAATACAAACATTGTTTCTGAAGAAAAAAATGTAGTCAAATAAATGAATGAAAATAATAATAATAATAATAATAATAATAATAATAATAATAATAATAATCCCATCTTATCCAAAAGGCTCAGGGTGCAGGGCAACAGATTACAAAGCAGTTGAAACTGAATTTAAAAAGCTCTTTCAAAGAAAAACAATGGGAGAACAGAAGAATAAAATCTACAGAAATTTGTCATTTGTTGAATATATATATATATATATATATATATATCAGCCATGCTAATCTAATTGTTATTTAAAGCACACTATGGATATTGTGGGAGAATTGTCATTTTACAATCCTTCTCAAAGGCACTTTCAGAGCTGGGAATAAAAGCGCTAATGAGGTGAGTTTTCTATACCAACACAATTATTAATACAACATGTTGGTGAAGGGGAGGGGGGGGAAACCAATTTGACAGATAATTCAGTAGAAGAGTATGTTTTAATATATACCACTGTATTCATAAATTTTAATAGAACTATTTATCATGGCAAGGACTGTTAAAGAATTCTGTAGGCTTTCTGCCATTGTGGGAGGGTGAATGATGAATCAGAAGCAACACAGGGCTTCTTAATAATTTATTGGGTCATGAGTTATGGTTTTATTCAATTGAAAATTATTAGATGGGCTTGCCCCGGGCACCAAGCATGCTCTATGAAAAAGAGAAAATAGATTAAGCAAACACTCAATGAGTTTAATCATTCCAAACAGGACACTGGATAAAGGCCGGGCAGATTTGTCATTAATTCTACACACATTTTTACCTCTGCACAACATAATCACAAGATGTGAGTTGTCAGTGATGCCGAGGAAATGTGGTGTTTGTAATGAATAGTCTACATCATCCATTATTTTCATGTGAATGATTTATTACTTGTGTGTGGGAGGACAAGGGACAACAGAGAACGGGGAACATCTCTACAGGAGCAGTGATATGGAAATAGCATTTTTTGTCTACAGGCTGGGCTACCCAGTCCTTCTCAGCTAGCATGGCACCACACAGCATGGGCCCGTCAGCTAAGAGTTGGGATGAAGAGATGCATTATCGTTGGTTCCATTTACGTATCAATGAAATTCTATCCTCAGGGTGCAGCAGCAACTGGATGAGGATAGGGTTGCTACTAAATCTCCTAGCTGTGTCACACGTTATAGTAGCAGTACAGTTAATAGAATTCCACCAGAATAAGAGGCAACACCTGACAGAACTGAAGGCATGGTAGAGAGGAGTGGAACTTAATTTGTACCCTAAGCTCACAAAGAGCACAGGTCTTGTCCCCCTGATGCCAAGATAATGTTCATTACCCCACATCTCTGTAACACCTAATAGCCAAAGCTCTCTAGGCAGTTTCAAAAAATCAGAACCCTAAAATACAGCTTAATAAAACATAATATAAAAACTTTAACATTCAGAAATTTAAAACAATTTGAAACAGTTGAAATAATAGCAATAAAATGCCAGGACCCAATAAAAACAACTCACATTAAAAGCCCCATCATATACAGTCAAGTGCCTACAAGTAGAGGAAAGTCTTAACTTGGTGCTGAAAGGACAACGTTTTGGTGCATTAAAAACGTGGCTTTTCAGGTGGGAATATGGGGTGGGTTAGGATTTTTAAGTTTTGTACTGTTTTTAATTGTGTTTTATACTGTGTGTGTGTGTGTGTGTGTGTCCGTATTTTATTGGATTGTACATCGCTCAGAGTGGCCGGATGTCTGGCCAGATGGGCGATTCATAAATATAATAAATAAATAAATAACATTGGTGCTAGACAGCCCTCTGGGAACAGCATTCCACAAATGGGGGACCACCACCAAGAAGGCTCTCTCACTGGTTGCCATCTTCCAAACCTCCCTTAGAGGAGGCACGCAGAGGAGGGCCTCAGATGTTCATTTGAGCCCCAACATGCATATAACCAATGTATGGATGTGGCAGCAGGACCATGCCTCCTGCCCCACCCCCAAATCTTGTGTGCTCCATTGGCCCTACCCCTGACACCTGTACATGCAATGTGATGTTTGAAAAGGGTCTCCACAGAGATTCTCCAAAATGTAATGTGAGCCTTGGACTATAAGAAGTTCTGCAGCCTGATTTAATTCTTTATATCTATTGTAGAGAAAGTGTCTTAAGCATTCCAGTTTAAATATATCTTAAGCATTTCAGTTTAATTAAATTTGGGGTTTCAGCATTAGGCAGTTGCGTGTCATAGCCCAGTGAAATATGCGTGTTTTGAATACAACATTCTCTAGTTTATGTATTTTGTATTTTTGTTGTTCCCCGCCTCGATCTAGACGGAGAGGCGGGTAAGAAATAAATTTATTATTATATTATTATTATTATTATTATTATTATTATTATTATTATTATTATCATCTACAGCTTCAGGCTAGACCAGTTTATAACACTTCAAGCATTGAAATCCTCACAAAGAAGCCACCCCAGTGTCCACTTGATGGTGGCTCCACATGGGAGATGTAACATTTAGATTGTTAGACTAGTGTATGTTATGCCAATGAAATAGGTAAAGTAAATAAAAACACACTCCTCTTGTAAATAGAAAGCCCCAGAATAGTCCTCTTCTTCTCTCCATTCCCCCAGCCACAAGGAGCATAGAATTCTGACTACCGCTATAGCCAACCATGGCACACCACCAGGATTATATGAGCCTTCCAAAGGAAGCACAGTTCAGATAATGGTGCATTGGGCTACATTACTCTGACACCATGTCAAGAGAACTATGGACACATGTGTGGAGACTTTAGTGAAGGGGGACCTGGAGAATCTCTAGGGAGGGTCACTTGGGTGGGTGGGTGAGTGGGGCCTAAAGCAAAAGGGCTACGACTTGAAACTATGACTTGATTATCCATTATGCCACAGGTAGGGAAATTGTGGCCTTCCAGTTGTTGACAGACTCCAACTCCCATTATTCCTGGATGGGCCTGATGGGATTTGGAGTCCAACGTCTGCTCAGTGGAAATAAATTGAAGTTGTGAGACAGAAGGGATTAGCAGATTGTAACTTGTGGCCTATGTGGAACATAAAATGCACTTTTCTCTGGGATTTGTCAAATTAACCCATGCATTTGATTTGGCTCCACTTTATAATGCTCAGAGGAATAGAGAAGCCTCAGGCAAATTATTAACAGGGTAAACAGTAGGGAATGTGAAAACAGCCAGTTAGAGAGTGGAACATAACATTGTGATGCATGACATCATGATGCATAGCATGATGCATAGCACGATGCATACTACAGTTCCCAAGATATACTTTGTTGACATGCATGCACAACAATTCATATACACTCACTGAGATCTCAAAATAATGGAGAACTTTTGTCCAAGGTTGGATGGAGGAATTCATAACTTGATGAACAAATTAAGATCGCTGTCCGGGTAAGTTCACCCATCACTAGACAATGCCATATGGCAATTTCCAAGTATCTTTACAAAACCAACAGGTGATAATATTATTTTAAGATTGGAAAGGTTTGGGCAGGAGAGGATTAATTGAACCAGAAGTACTGCTAGAGACTCCCTTAACAGTTCTGGCAAAGTTGCCAAACATATCTTTTGTTACAGAAAGTACCAGTTATTCGCCCAGGATTTTCAGGTGATGTGTCTCCATGGGAGCTAATTGTTAGAAGCTTGCTCTTAATAGCTGGATCTTCTTTAAGGGTGCAAAAGTATACCTCCCACTACCACCTAGCTAAAGATAATGTAATCTAGATCTCTGTGTGAAAAAGAAACATGAAAGAAGCACTTTTTAAGTAAGACTGGCAGAGAAGAGAGAGCATACAGCTGAGTTTGATTGGTTGTGTAAGCTAAAAGCATCTCTACTGGAGTCTTTAAGCTGTGTGCCTCCACATGCTCAATTTTTATATAGTCATGCCTTGGATTGAGAGCATAATTTGTTCCAGAAATGTGCTTGTAATCCAAAACACTCTTATATCAAAATGAAATCCCCCCCAAAAAAATTTGTACAGAGATTTTTAATTTAAGCCGTACTACAGTACTTGTATTGCAAGACGTCACTTGTATATCAAGTAAAAAAAATAATTAAATAAATATTTAAAAAATTGCTTGTCTTGCAAAACGCTCTCAAATCAAGTTACTTGCAATCCAAGGTATTACTGTATTTGTAAATAAACTCAAATACTACAAATCACCATAAACTTCCAGCAACCTCCATTTGAAGGAAACATGTGATGGGCAACCTGACCCTGTCATGAGCCATAATTTGCTCACCGAGTTACAAATCCAACATTATAAATTGGATAAATATTCTCTGATATGATGAGATTTCAAAGTATCTTTGGATTCTTGCACATGCTCATCACCAAAGTGCATCTTGTGAATATGGCACCCATAATATCTTTCTCACCCCATGCATCAGAACATCAGGTTTCACAATTTATTTCTTCCCTGATTGGCTGTCATCACCTGGTTTTCGTTGACAATCGTATGTTGACAGGGAGCCACAGGTAGAAGCAGAGGCAAGAAAGGCAGAACAAGCAGAAGCAGCATCACAAATGCCTGTTCCTTGTGCTTGGTAATGTTTTCAGATCCATACTTTAAAATTGGTTCCTTTGGCAAAGAGTAACTAAAGGGTAAAAGTAAAATTATGCTGCACATGTGCCTTGCAAGCAGGATTTCTTAGACTTTATTTCTTTCAGAACATAAATGAAAATGGTAACAACAACTGAGCATGTGCAAAGATGATGGAGATTGGGTGCTTGGTCATGCCAGCCATGCAACCATGCAGGTGCAGAAAATATACATCATGATCTCATAATCAATCTTGGTTGAAATTAATGATGAAAATATTACAGTTCGCTGGATCAAAGTCAAGGCTCGTTATATTTTTGAGAATTATGAACCTATTAGATTCAGCTTACGAACCAACTAATTTCAAGTTTTAGCAACATCAGTAAAGGAAACCAATCCTGGGTAAGCACTCTGCTGCTGGAACTTCTCACCACTCAGAGAAGTGGGGAGAGTGTAACAATATACAGTCATGCCTTGGATTGAGAGCATAATTCGTTCCGGAAACGTGCTTGTAATCCAAAACACTCTTATATCAAAACGAAATCCCCCCAAAAAAATTTGTACAGAGATTTTTAATTTAAGCCGTACTACAGTACTTGTATTGCAAGACGTCGCTTGTATATCAAGTAAAAAATAAATAAATAAATATTTAAAAAATTGCTTGTCTTGCAAAACGCTCTCAAATCAAGTTACTTGCAATCCAAGGTATTACTGTACTTTTTTTATTATAATGCCAACTGAACATATCCCCTGGGCAAGGGTCCTTTTAGATATATTTTTTTTGCTAGAATCGCAAAACAAAGAAAGAAAAGAAAAGAAAAAGAAATAAAGTAACATACGAAGTTACTGTCATGGAAGGCTTAGACCAGGGGTGCTTGACCTGAGGCCCGTGGGCCAAATCTGGCCCACCTGGGGGCCAAATCTGGCCCACCATTTCCCCTTCCCCTGGCCTGGCCCTCTTTTCCCTGACTTCTGATCATTGGGTGGTTTCCCAGCCCATGCATGTTCTCCAAACTGTTGAAAAGCCTCTCCTGAGGCTGACTTACTTGCAACAAAAGCTTTAAGCTAAACTATCCTGGTACTTTTGGTATTTTGGCCCCACCCCTTTTGCCATTGACCCCAACCACCACTGGAATGCAGCCCCCAAGAGCTTCTCCAAAATTGAATTCAACCCTTAGGCTGAAAGCAGTTCCACACCCCTGGATTAGGCAGTCAGAAAGCTAGATAAAAACTTGTATTGTCTCTCTTAAACGAGAACAGAACAGCAACAGGAAACTCTTGACTCCACCCAGTCCAGGGCCACTTAGGGTGCAATCCTATGCAAGTTTAGACAGAAAAGTGGCCTGCAACTCCCAGTATGCCCCAGATAGCTGCGCCCTGAATGGCAAAACTATATAATAACACTATCCACTATCAGTTACTGTATGCATCTGCTGCTCAGAATATTGGACATATAGTTGTGCATCAGAATGCAGTATTTTGCACTGAAAGTGGAAACCATTTATTTTATGCTCATGAATCTTTAACTCACCTCTGAATCTCTAAGGGCACAATCCTATGGCCCTCCAACCTTGCCGGGGGGGGGGGGCATAGGAAAAGTTGGATTCCTCCCTGCGACCTCGGAAATCCCTCCGAGGTTGCAGTGGGGAGTCTGACCGCGGAGTGACCTCCCCACCCACCTCGCAGCCAGCATTGTTCTTTCCATGCCAACTGTGAATTGAATCCGGAAGACCAACTTCAGTTCCAGCATGGGGGGGGCATTCCCAGGGGTGGGAAGGGGAGGAACAAGGCGCCGCCAGCTTCTGAGGGATCCAGGCAGTGCTTCAGCCTCTCCTCCTCATGAGGAGGGGAAAATATTTAGACAGCTGAAATCGGCCATCTAAATGTTTTTGAAGGTGAGGGGACCGTGGCGGCAATCCTATCCACCACACTCCCCCACCCTCAATTGGATGCCATTACAAGTACCCACATACTAGGATGGGGCTGTAAGCGGTTTTTTATGCCTGAATTTCTCCTTTAACAATAATAGACATTGCATAGAATTGCAGAAGAAATGAAGCACAGGCACAGGCACACACACAGTCACAAAGAAAACAGTGATATGTCATCAGTGTTCATAGCAAGTCTAGAGTCAAGGCACCTCCAGCTTTTTAAATACACACTGCTTGTATAACAACATTGTAAGTCCTTTTTAAAATATATATATATAATCCACAATCTGTGTTATTGTGTTTTAGCCTTTGGAGATGCTAACAAAAGGGCTTGCATTAGTGGGGATAAAAAGAAACACAATTGTCTATAATGAGCAAAGAACAGTCTATAAAGAGGTTGCAATTGCAACAATTTTGGGAAATGAATGGCTTACGGACCGATGTGTGTTACCTACCATTGGCAGGCTTGACAAAAACAAATGAACAGTTCCATTACAATAGCAGTTTTGTTCAGCAAGTGCTACTTGCTTCCTTGGGCATATCTTTGCTGAGACCTCTTGAAAGAAACATTGAGCCATGTCCTCACAGCGAGCTGAATTCCATTTCTAGCTTTCATAGCATTCCTATGCATTTGGGTTTCCTCTTTGTTTTACATTGCACCACCTTTGGGCACACATGCATATCTTTCGTTAAACTAGTACATGTGAAATCTTTCCTATTATTTTGGTGAATATCTGCCTCACTGTAAGAGACTTTGTATGATCAGGACATTTGTAATCGTGTATACACAGTTTTTTATTAGGAATTTCTGAATTATTTTGCTTAGGTTGGCTTGGATTGCACACTTCTCCCTTGATCCAGCCCACTTTATGGAGGGAAGGAGAAGTATGCCCACCCTCCCCATGTGTCTATCTCACCTCCCACATCACCACACAGGAATATAATGTTTTAATATGACCTATGTGTAAAATACAATGTACATAAGCCAAAATGGTGAGGTTGATTATGTGCGGGACCACCTGAGGTGAGGCAGATATGTTGTGTAGCTCAGAAGGGTAAGCACATTCTTCTTTCTACAATGAGAGGGGCTAGATCAGAAAATGAAGTATAATCCCAGTGCTGGTTCCATAATTTTTTTGTGGGGGGAGGGATCTTGATCAAGATGCTTTAATGCCTTTGTGAATAAGCCTTTGTCCTCCTCAGAGAAGGCAAGTGAACAGAAAGCAAAAGGAAGCGGGAGGAGCAGGACCAAAAGGCTTCAGGGATTGGCAGTAGGCACTTAACCTGTTCAAGTGTGGGCCTCGCTTGGTAGGCACCCAATGATGCCAACTCTCATCACTGATCCTATGTTGTACAATCCACCCCCATGTTGTGGCTCAGTTCCAGCGCTGCAGTGGGCCTTATAGTCTAGCGAGAATCTGATCTGAAGTGGCTAGGAAGGGTTGGGGCCTATTCTTCCTGTGGGATATTCAAATCAGTGTGAACTTATCCCTGTCAGTGTTCCCGGGGAAAAGTAGGCAGGAGTTAAGTTACTCCCATCTAGATGTTAGCTTCAGCCTTGGCAGGGAAGGAAGCTGGCAGCCTCTTTGTGAGAATCTAACAGAAGAGGGGGTGGTTTTCAGCGGTGAAGGTTGAAGCATCTCCCCAGAAGGTTGAAGCATCATCCCATAAGGGCAGAAGGGAGACACCCTGTTAGGGCAGGGGACCTCATTAATGGGCTACAACCGCTTGACAGTTAGTTGTTCAGGAAGAGAGCTACTGCAGCCACACCTTCACTTTTAAATCAATGTCCAGGCTGGGAACCTTCGCTAGGAACATTCTCATCTTTACTGCCCAGAATCCTCTCTGTTTGTACTTACTACCATCTGAGCCTCTTGGGGCATTCTTCACATGGACTCTCCATACAGTTTATCGAAAGATTGCACCACTGAGGCTCGCCTGGCACCAACACTGTCATCTTTTTGGCACCAGGTTAAGACTGCCCTCTACTCCCAGGTATTAATGGGATATGATGGAGGCATTGATGTAAGCTGGTTTTAACAGGTTAAGTGGTTTATTGAAATTGTTTTTAGCTGTTTAAATTCTTTTGTATATTGAAATTTTATGCCATATTTTATCTGTGGTTTCTTTTTTATAATTTTTGTGAATAGTTGTGAACTGCCCAGAGAGTTTCAGCTATTGGGCGATATATAAATGAAATGGAATTAATTAATTAATTAATTAAATGGCCCACCCCTGCTTTAAAGGCACAGAGATCTTGTGGTTTTTTTTAAAAAAAGAAGAGATGCAAATGTGTGCATAGCATTCACCCTTCAATAAAACAAAATTAGCAGCTTGTTATTCTAAATGATATTGGTTTATTGCTTGCTCCTTATATAAAGCACTTGTTAGTGCACAGATCTGACACCCAAAATAAAAGAAATCAATATTTGTGATGGGGACAATCCATGCCTTTGTTCCAACACTGTGACCCTAACACTTTCAGTCATTGATTAGCAGCCTTTTGTGCTGTATAATTTAGTGGACAAACCCCTACTTCAGATATAGATCCACAGTACCCCTAGAGCATCTAGTCAGTTGGCTCCTTGCTGGGCAACCTGATAACCTTCTCTCACTTCTTTGTCCTCCAAAATGCAAACAAAATCTTAATCCATTTTCTTGAATAGTCTGACTGGTTCCAACCACCCTGGGCTTTTAAGATGTAAGTTACAGTCGTTAAGAAGGTGGCTCCAGTCACCAGGTACTTTTCTGATTTGCTGGCTAGACCACTGACATCAGAAATGGAAGCTATTGCATTATTGGACTGACCAACCTTCAGTCTCTACAAAGGGGGTGGTGGCTTTTACTGAGAAGAGATCTCCATAAAAAAGATCCCCTCCATCCTTCTATAACTTTCCTATATATCATCTAACTGGAAACCAGATTCTCTCTCTCTCTCTCTCTCTCTCTCTCTCTCTCTCTCTCTCTCTCAGACCATCCTCTCTACAATAAACTGGGCATATGCTCTTGGACCCAAGACTCTACTCCAGTAGGTAATGTGACTAAATAAGTTCAACTAGCTTTTTGTATTTTATTTGGTGTGTGTGTGTGTTGTCTTCCCTGGTTTTCCCCCCTTGCTCCTCTTTTCCTCCCTAAATAAACTCCCTTTTACATCTGGAATAATGGTTAGAGTGTTGGACTGGGACTCGGGAGATCCGGGTTCTAGTCCCCACTTGGCCACGAAGCTCCCTGGGTGACTTTGGGCCAGTCACGGTCTCTCAGCCTGACCTACCTCACAGGGTTGTTGTGAGGATAAAATGGAGAGGAGGAGGAGGATTATGTAAGCCACCTTGGGTTCCTTGCAGGAAAAAAGGCGGGGTATAAATATAATAAATAAATAAAATAATAAATGTGACTGTGTTGTTTTAGAAGGGATTTCTCACTGAACTGTTCCCCACATGGAAGACTGCATGGTTACAAAGCTACCACTTGTGTTTTAAGATTTTAAAAGGGTTTGGGGAAGTTCTCTGTTTCTGGGCTTTGGGAAGGAAAGTCCAAAGCACCTTTCTTTTTCCCCCTAGGTCTGGGCTGAAGGGGGGGGGTCCTTGATAATAGAGCCCAGAAACTTCCCAAGCAGCTGGACAGGCTAGGGTGTGTAAGGAGCTCCAGCCTGACTGGTAGAAGCCTATCAGAGATTCTTTTCCTTGGGAACCCAGAGAAAGAAGGGGTCCACCAGAGGAAAACTTATCCCCCTCCCAGTGTCATAATGTCACCCTCCCTCCTGGTCTCATAACAATTAGAAACTTGTATAGGATCCTGTCAGTTGTATCTTATGGATATTTATTCAGAAGTGAATTCTACGATGTTCAATGGACCTTACTCCCAGGTAAGTGTGCATAGGATAATAGTTTGTGTCCAAAACGTAAGTGTTTTCTGGTTGGGTTTAACAACCTACTCATGACATCTGTGAAGAAAGGACTCTGCCAACCGGTCCTTCATTCAAGACCAGAGATCCAAGGTGCAAGACTGCCAGCCTTAACTCTGCAATCTTGACCTGAGTCTCTCAGGGCCTGCCCGTGTCTGTACACTGGATTTTGCACTGAACCATAGAGTAACCACACACTCCATGTGGGGTAAAACCAGGAAAGTTTATTCAGGTAAACAGATTACAACAAAAGGTGGGAAATGAGGGAAGGAGACAAGGTGGGAAGACACTTTTGTACATACACAGTAGAGCTACAACATAACAAAGCTAGTTCTTTCACTATATCACTACCCAGGCCTTACTCTCGTTACCTGGGGGTTGTCTGGTCCTCTCCAGGGCTTGCCTTAGCCAAAGCCCTACCCCGTGCTTCTTCACGTGCAGACCCCAACAACAACCCAAATGCCACGGCAGGCAGTATAGATTCTCCCCCCCTCCTTTCAGTAGCCCAGGTGTCTTTAGCCAATCAGGATGAACTTCACCTGGCCAGGCAGGGGGGTGGCTTATGACTACAGGGCTTGGACCACATTTGCATGTCAAAGGGCTTGGCAATGGCTGTGGCACGTAGCCATCAAGATGGGGAGTCTCTAAGGTGCCATCTAAGATATGTACCTTTTACATTCCCCAGCTGGGATTATACTTGTTTACACATGAGGAGGTGTGTGTGGTGTGTGGTGTGTGTGTGTGTGTGTGTGTGTGTGTGTGTGTGGTGCAGGAAACTCTGAGGCTTTTTCCTTCACAACATCATAATGTAAGTGATGGCAGCAATGCAACATCGCACCATGAAAAGTCAGTGTCTTGGGGTCCAGACTAAGTTAGCTGAACTTAGATGCCACTGAAATCATAATAGTAAGTAAGGTCAACTGATTTCGTCTAGATCCAACACACACTCTCTGGGTCATTTTGAAGTTGTGATTGAATTCCATGGGTCTGCCCCATTTTCATGCGTGAAGTGCTGCTATAGCAACAGTGTCACATCATCTGATCATAATGCAGCAGCAAATTTGCCACCCTGGGGTAGAACTCCTAAAGTTTAACTGTAATTTGCATTGGAATTGCATTCTGTCCTTCAATTAACACTCTAAAGCTATGTTTGTCCACCAGTGGAGTGTGTTGCTTAATTTTCTTCCTGAAATAATAATTTCAAGGGCATGGGGTTTCAGACTGTAGTAATTTTGCTACCCTCAAGGTATTTTCCATTAGCTTTTTCTAAATTCAAACTTAGTTACTTTGAGCAATCTTAATGCACATTATATTTCTCTAATCAGTTTGCACACAATTTTTCACCAGCAGTCAAGCTTAGCTAACAAAAATCTGTTACTTTAAGCACTGTTAGGTTTTCTATTACATACCTCATTAAAATAAAATTAAAATAGATACTGTTTCTAGATTTATGCTACTATTTTCAAAATAGTTAGTTCTATTTTGAAGTTGGGTATTTTTCTGTACACCTAAAATTACTACTCTCTTAATCAGTCCTTTGGTGTCATTTGCTGTCTACAATCTTAGAATAGGCTGCTGTTTGAGTGAACTTAATTATAATGAGATTCTAGAAATAGATCCTTCTTCCAAGATCCTTGCTCACTAATTAGAGTCCTCTTAGTATTTCTTCCTGTCCTGTCACTGAGCAATCACTCTGGGTTGACCGTACCTTGCATGGTAGGGTAAAGTGGCTGTCTAAGGTACCTGAATAAAAGCTGCTATATAGTCAGTTATGTTATTTTACAAAAGCAGGTGGGATTTTAAGAACGTAGGAAACTGCCTTATATACCAAGACAGAGCATTGGTCCATCTAGCTCAGTATTGTCTACACTGACTGGCAGCAGCTCTCCAGGGTCTCAGATAGGTTCCCCCTCATCAGCCCTACTTTAAGATTCAGGGGGTTGAGGTTGGCACCTTCTGCATGCAAAGCATGCAAAGCATGTGCTCTACCCCTGGGCTATAGACACATGTCATATGATGCTGCCTTATTGAGTCAAAGCATTTGGATGATGTAGCTGCCCAGTTCTGCCTGCAAGTGGCTTAAGATCACAGACATGAGTGTCCCCAGTTCTCCTACAACACCCTTTTAAGTGGTGATGCTGGAGATTGAACCACAGAGCAAAGCATGTATTCTACCACTGAACTATAGTCCTAATGCATAAATTGGAGGGCCCATAAAAAACTGTGAGATGACTTGAAAGAAGCAATTATTAATAAGCATCTAAATCTAACAAGGTATTTTAGAATGGTTGGTAGACCTACTTGCTTCTTAAGGATTCTTTTGCTAGGAAGGTGTCAGAAGGACTATATAGCTTACCACCACAATTTCTGGTTTCCCTGGAGGTCTTTCTGTTCTCAGGTTCCTTTAATTACATGAGAGGATGGTAAAATATGGAGCACAACTGCCCTGGCTGGCTTTGATTGGCCATAAGTAGTGATGGGGTGAACTTGACCCAAGTGTATTTATTATTCACTCAGAATGTAATGGAGTCATCCATGTGAGCTTGGATGATAGTTCTCTTTTAATATGAAATCTCATTCTGTGTATATGAGGATTTGTGCATGTGCAATATCAAAATGTATCCTGGGAGCTATAATTTGGAATTGTGTTGCATGTCGTCATGATATCATGCATCACCACATTATGACCCGCCTTTCTGATTGATTGTTTTCATGTGGCTTGCTGGCATGATGATGCCATGCAATGTTTACTTGCCATCACCAGTCTCCAGTATGAAGATGGATCTGCAGAGTCCTCCTCTTCCTCCTTCTCAGAGCCAGAGCTGCAGTGGCCGCAGTGAGGGAAGCAGCTCAGTAGGCTGCTTCAAGTAAGTTCCTCTGTGTTTGTGTGTGTATGTGGTGGTGGTGGGGGGGGTCTGGTACGATCACTGAAAATTTAGGAGCGGGGAGCCTGCAATTCTACGCTACTGCACATGTTTAGAAACAATCAATTCCAAACTTAATAGTGAATTCGTAATAAATCTTTCCAGGCTTGCTACAAAGATGGGCAGTATGAATGGATGATGAGCTTCGATCAACAAGCTGACTAATTAGGAAATTCAGTCGCGTCACTAGCACGTGAGTACCAGTTAGTGGACTGTCAGCTCCTTAACACCACTCAAATGGAAGCTTTAGATGGCAAGTAAAAGGCCAGCCCTTTTCTTATAACAAGATGCCCCTCTTTAGTAAGCGACACACAAAAGTATTCATGTCTTAGCATGCATGTATCAAAACTGAGCCCAACTGCTGATGAGACAGGTCTCTGGCCTCAGAGGCTATCGGACGCCTGCCTTCACATTGAACTCTGCTTCTAAAACTTACTTAGGTAAAATGTCCAAATATCTATGTGACGGTACAGAGGGGTTGGAAAATATCTAAAGATTAGCAAAAGGTAAACAAACACAATATATAACATTATCAGGAAAGGAAAAGAAAGGAATGAGTGGAATGAAGAAGAGAAACTGAAATACACAACTAAGAGGTAGAATGAGAGAGGAAATGAAATGCACCGGGGTGTCCTTATCATGGTTGTTTCTTTCAGGGAGTATTTTAATAATGCTGTGTCAAATCAAGTAACCTTTCTTGAGAGAGAGAGAGAGAGAGAGAGAGAGAGAGAGAGTTTTAGCAGGATTAGGTGGTGAAAAGCTTAATATATGAGACAAAATGACTAGCACTGAAGGTTTTTATCATATTGATCCAGGGTCACTATTGTCTATAGCTTTGGATCTTCCATAAACATTGAAATTAATTTCCTTTGACGGCAATACCGTTGGCCTGCAGTCATGATGAAGTCAAAAATTAAACAGATGGGACGTGCCTCTTAAATGGTTGATAGGGATGTGAAGAAGGAACATAATTCTCAAGAGGCAACATTTAAAGATCTCTTGTTAAATTGGATTTTTCACCTAGAGAAGCTGAACAGAGGAAACACAGGTTTCAATAACATATTACATAACCATTTGAAACTGCTGAGGAGGGCTACAGAAAATTCCCCAAATGCCAGGAAGTCCCTGAGAGAGTCTATATTGTAATTGTTTTTAACCATCATTAAAACAAACAAAGAGAAACAAAAGCCTTGTATTTACTAGGAAACAATTCTGGGTGATTGCAACCTTTACAGCTCTAAGGCTGGGTGTCTGGGGGGATTCTAAAATTTGACACAATCTAATAACAAATTGAAGAGGCATTGACCAAAATCCGAGAGGAGCAAATGATCTGCAAAATCAAATCCACACCAAAGGCAAAAGGAAGTCTTGCTGTATGAATGGTTCCTGTTGCTAAATCTTAAGAACATTAACAAAGCCTGTCCTGAAGGAAGATGCTCTCTGTGTGTTACAAGACATAATTCACCTCTGAAGGTTGAAATGAGAAGAAGCAATCTGTAACAAGAACTCCACACCCTGAATGTAAGGACAGATTCACTCAGTTTAGGTAACAGCCCAGTCCTATAAGGTTTTCTCCAAAACAATCCCCAAGAGTGCAACCCAATTGTATTTTTCTATGTTTTGTGATCCTCCTGCAAGTTCTTAGTCCCTGTGTGATAGAAGGTAGATTGGAAAGGAGAAGTGTTTTTGTCAATTTCACACTTATCAAAAAATAAGGAAGTGAAATTGACAAAGTGTTTTCCATTTGCTACAGACCTGCATGGCAGTGTGTTGGATGGGGGTGGCGTGGGGGAGAGCACAGTGTTCTAGAAACTAATGTTAAAAACACACACAAAACGTTGAGTCTATAAAACACTGCACAGTGGGGGATTGCTATTAGAGGGGGAGGTTTTGCTGACACTTGCCATATTTGTTTTGTTTAAAGGGATTCAATAGATAAATACACCTAGGTTAAACTGGTACCACAGGCTCAGTCCTCAAAAGGATTTTTAAAATCATCATCATCATCATCATCATCATCATCATCATCATCATCATCAAATGGAAATCAGGGAACGGGGAAATTGTTTAATTTACCATACTTGTATAACTCGAATCCACAGAGCATTCAAAGTGAATGCATTTCCCCAGGGGGGGGGGGGGACTATATTGAGGTTTGAAGGCTGGGAAAATCCCCATCCCTTTTTAAAGGACTGTGTCCAGGTAAAAGCTTCACCTGAAGATTCCCAGTGAGTCAGTTTCTACAGATAGAATAACTTTGTGAAGCTACACAGCCCCACCCATGTGATTAGAAATGAAATCTGAGTTTATTTTGCTGATTCAGCCACATGCCCTTTCTGACCTTGAACAAATCCCCTTCATCCCTCTCAGGCACTTTCCATTTGTGTAAAACAAGAAAACTACATTCCCTTTCACCCATGCACTTCCCCCCTTCCTCACTCCTTACCCCTATATCAAAGCAAAGCTCATTACAGCACACAGGAAAAAAAAAACAGTTCTCTTTCATGTTCTCTTCTTGAGCTATTCTAGGTTGTGAATCAACAAAACTTGTAAGCCCCATTTGCTTTAATGGATCCCCTGCTGTGCAAGTATTTTAAGGATAGCTCTGTAAGTCATTAAAGGACAGCATTCTCCCCAGTGACTAACCTAAGGTTTTAAAAGCATTTATTCCAGCACATCAGAAATTTTCATTGTCTGTGGCTGAGCTGCTCCATTGCTATATCTCTCTTTCACTTCACTCACAAACATACAGAGTTGCTAGGTCCTTACCTCAGATGCTCTGCAGGTCACTTTACCAGTTTACAGGCAATGAGAAAGAACATGTATGCCTTGCAGCAAACAAGGCTTCTGCTCACTTTATTCCAGCAGTCCCATTGCTAATCATTTGCCATTTCCTTCTGAAGCAAACAGGACTTTAATTGCATCCCATATCATTTGGATGAGACTGCTCCAAAATTTCTTTTTTAAATATCCCACTTTTCTGAGTATTTATTAGTATTATTAGTAGTATTATTTCATTTCTATACTGCCCAATACCCGAAACATTCTGGGCAGTTCACAATAAGTCACAAACTACAAGATAATACAATACAGCATAAAATTTCAATATACAAAATGTAAAGCATTTTGAACAGCTTAAAATGATTTCAATAAAATACTAAACATGTTAAAAACAGTTGACATAAATGCCTCATCGTATGCCATTAAATTACTGGGAGTAGAGGGTAGTCTTAACCTGGCACCGAAAAGATGACAGTGTGGGCGCCAGGTGGGCCTCAGAGGGGAGATCATTCCACAATTGGGGGTTGCCACTAAGAAGGCACTCTCCCTTGTTACCAACTTCCAAGCCTCCCTTGGAGGTGGCATTTGGAAGAAGGCCTCAGATGTTGATCGTAGTGTCTGGGTAGATTCAGGCTGGGGGAGGCCCTCCATCAGGTTTTGTGGTCCCAATCCTTTTAAAGCTTTATAGGTTAAAACCAACATCTTGAATCGGGTTCAGAAGCATACAGGCAGCCAATGCAAGTGGGCCAGAGGGCAGCCCCACATAGAATGCATTGCAGTAATCTAACTTGGAGGCTACCAGGGCATAATTACTGAAACCAGATTATCCCTGTCCAGATATGGGCATAGCTGGGCCACCAGCCAAAGCTGGTAGAAGGCACTCCATCTAGGGATGTAGCTGAGCAGCCCGTCAGACAGGAGCAAGGCCCGAACTGGGCCTGCTCGTGTCCTACGGGCAGCTCGGCCACCCGGGTGGGCTTTACCTGGGCTCTCCGCTCCGCGGAGAGCCTTCCTCGCCAGTCCGATGGGTCCCGTTGCGTCACTTCCAGTGCGGAGGAAGTGACACGACTGGACCCTGCTCCATCGCGCTGGACCCCCGTGCTCTGTTTTTGGTGGGGGAAACCAGGGCAACAGGGCTGTTTAAGCCCTGTTGCCCTGGTTCCTCCCGCCAAAACAGAGCGCGGGCGGGGGTCCAGCGTGCCGGAGCAGTGGCTCCGGCGGCGGCGGTGGAGGAGGCGATGCGCAGGACCAGGTAGGTGGTGGTGGGGGTCCTGGTGGCAGCGGTGGGGGGGGTCCGGCGGCAGTGGCAGGGGGGCCATGCGCAGGGGGGGTTCTCCGGCAGCGGCGCGAGCGGTGCGAGCGGTGCGGAGAACGCTCCGTGCTGCTCTGAAGAGCGAGATCGGGCTGCCGCCGCTCGCGGGAGACCGAGCCCGGAGCAAGCCTCCAGCCGACTCCAGGTTCGGCCCCACCACTACGCCACTGAGGCCACTTGAGCCTCAAGTGACAGAGACAGAGCTGGCTCCAGGAGAACTCCCAAGCCATGAAACTGCTCCTTCAAGGGGAGTGCAACCCCATCCAGAACAGGCTGACCACCCTCCATCCAGTCAGAAGAATCACCCACTAAGAGTATCTCAGAGCTTCACTTTATTAGCCCTCATCCAGTCCATTGTCTCAGCCAGGCACTGATTTAGCACATCCACAGCCTCACCTGATGAAGATGAAAAGGAGAAGTAGAGCTGCATGTCATCGGCATACTGATGGCAACACACTCCCAAATTCTGGATGACTCCACTCATGGTTTCATGCAGATGTTCAATAGCTGGAGAATCCACAGGCCAAGCAGTATTACCCAAGCACCACCTTCTGGATCCATCCATCCAAGTAGGAACAGAATCACTGCAATGCAGTACCCCCCACTCCCAGCTCAGAGAGTCACCCCAGAGGGATACCATGGTCAATGGTATTGAAAGCCATTGAGTATCAACAGTATCCAGGAGTATCCAGAGATTCAGGAGTATCTTCTGCTGTTTATCTCCCAACACAGGTTATCATGCAGGGCGACCAAGGCTGTTTCCATGCCAAAACCCAGCCTGAACCCTGACTGAAATGGATCCTGATAATCAGTCTCATCCAAGAACTTTTGGAGCTGGTTGGCAACCACCCACTCAAGAACCTTGCCTAGGAAAGGAACATTTTCCACTGGCCTGAATTTGTTAAAATCTTCCAGGTCCAGACAGGATTTATTCAGGAGTGGTCTCACCTCTGCCTCAAGATATGCCCAAAGCAGCAGCAATTTGCATAACTTGTGCAAATTCTGGCCGCTTTTGATATATCTTAAAGCATTTTCTCCGTAAACAGTGGCCCGCCGGGAACTCAGAAGTCTGGTGAGCAGCACTGCATGCATCAGCTTTTAGCCCGGCTCGGTGGAAGCAGCAGCGGCATCTGTTGAGCTGGAGGTGGGTTGGGTCCTGGTGGATTGCCCACCCCTACATTTACCATTCTTCCAGTGGGGCAATATGCTTAGGTCAGCCTTCCCCAACCCGTTTCCCTCCAGATGTTGGTGACTGCAATTCCCATCAGCCCCAGCCAGCAGTTCCAATGATGACAGGAGTTGTGGTCCTCAACATATGGAGAGAGTCAGGATGGGGAAGTCTCATTTAGATTCTAATGTCAAAGCAAGAGCAGCGGTTTTGTGACTAGGAAGCAATATTTGCTTTATGACAGTTGTGATGTAGCCAAGTAACAGGGGCATGTTCCAAATAGGTTTTTATTGAACATTTGCTTATAACGACCAAGCCACTACTTAGCAGACTTACTTCCTTGAGAAGTTGAATCCCATTTCCATGCTCCCCAGTGCTGTTACTACCTAGCATCTCTCCCCTTAAAAACAATTGAACATATGGGCTCTATTATAAAATGCTATATCTGCTAGCAGAATGCTAAAGACATTTGGCAGAAGCCTTAAGCTTCCAGCAGGAGAAGAAAAATAATTACTTCTATTTAAACAATAAACACATTTACAAGAATAACATGAAAGTTTCACAAATTTCTGGTTACAGATGGGCTGAATGAGAACTACCTTCTGCTCCTTTCTGTCTACAGGGAACAAAGACAACATACACCTGCCTTAGATTCAGTTTTGTGCTATAGTAAAACAAATTAATTATGTGGGGCCAAGTTGGCACCAAAGAATCCACTTAGGGAGGAGGAGGGGGGAGAGGGAGTCAATGGGCCAACTTCTGAACTGATTTATATTTAGAGCAATCATGTTAATTCCGAGTTGTTCCTTCAACGGACCATATGCACATTGATGTAAAACAGTATTCTCTGCTGAGTTGATGACTTGTGCAAACATTACATTTTAACTATGGTTGTTCTTCCTGGAGGTATCTACTCCTTTGATCATAAGATGACTCAAATATATGATTCCCAGAATGGTAGCTTTTGGAATCTGGTGGAGTATAGTCCATGAAAGTGTAGGCCAGAATAAATCTGTTAATTTGAAGGTGCCACAAGGCTCTTCGTTGTTTCAAATATATGAATGTATGATGCCACCTTATGCTAAATTGGAGTACTGATCCATGGAGGCTTATATATATTATCTGCTCTCACCCCTCAGCCTGAGATCTGAGATCTTGTTAAGACTAGAGATACAAGGGATTGAACCAGGGACCTCCTGCATGCAAACCCCTGTATGCTGTCCCATCTTTACCTATTTTTATTTTTACAATAAAAGGCATTTTACTAGGGAAGTGTGAATCAGAAAAACTCAAGTTTGCCAAAGTTCTCCAAATTCCATCTCAAAGCTTGTTCCAACTCAAGCCCGTATCAGATTGCAAGCTTTTCCCCCTTTCTTTTCCCATGAAAATCCATGCGTCTTTTCGTGCATATTTTCCAAACTGTATGCATCAATTTTGCACATCTTTGAAATGTACACATTCTTCTCCCACTGATCAAAGTGTATTTGTGAGCATTTTCAAATGTATGTATTTTTTTCATGTATGTTTTTCAAATGTACGCATGCTGTCGAACACATTTTTTTAAAATTTTATTTTTTGGTCTGCGAATCACATTGGAAATTTATGGACTTTGACCGTAGATTGTGTCTGAGTCTGTGTTCAGTCCGGACGGTAGAAATAGGGTAAATCCTGATCAAAAATGAACTGAAACAAATTCCTCATACATCCCTACATTTTACTGAGGTGGACTTCTCTGTTTTAGGTGCACTGTGATCATGAGGGTGGTGGTCATCATCAATGCACCAGCCTTCCAGCAGAGCATTGAATGTAATGGTCTTTTATACCCTTCAGCTCTAGGTAATCTATTCAGTCAGGAGTTGGGTCAAATTTATATCCATGGTTAAAGAACTTAGCTATAAGATGGTTTTATCTTTTAAATATGAGAGATTGCACAAATCACTCAGAAACTATCCATCCATTCTTCACACAGTAACATTCTGCAAAAAGTTTTAATCTTTTTCTTTTCTTTTTCATATGCAGTATAAAATAAAACTCCTCTTAAATTAAGAGCTGTGTGTTTGCCATCCGGAAGTCAGTGCTGAGCGGATAAAAAACAACAACAATAGAAATGCAAATCCAGCTAAAATCTTCCCTTCTAGTGATGAAAAATTCAAAAATTATAAACATAGTAAATACAATAGCAGAGAACTGCATATACTTGAGTGTTCTTGTTTAACAATAGTTCTGATTAAAAAGCTTGGCAAGATAGGGAGAAAATAAAGTTGAAAATAAAGTTAAAGCTGTTCTATGGAAGAACAGGCACCCAATCAACAGACTGGAAGTTTCAGATTAGCATACACGTATTTAACTAGGAACGTGTGGGGAAGAGAGGGAAGTCTTATAAACCATTAAATGGTTTAGCGAATCAAATACTATTCTAGTATTATTTCCGCACAGCAAGACTATCGCCCCATTCCAGAGTACCTGGAAATCAGCCAGCAGAAGACCAAGCATCTAGTGCTGGACTCCAGCTACCCAAAACAAGAGACAAGAATCCAAAGGGGATATGTGTAAGTGTGTACACACACATACACCTCCCCCCTCCCCATCACTGGATGATGGCTTCTCTCCTTTTCCCAACTGCAGTCTCTTTATAGCCGCAATGAAGTCAATTTGAAGATAGGGTTCTGATGACAACCACCCTTAATTCTTTTTCATCTGACTCTGGTCTTGGCAGTTGAGCCAAATGAAAACTTAGATACGATGGAGGTACTGCTGACTGGAAGAATGTGTGAGTTAGGAACAAACCTAAAATCAGTTGATTCCAGTCCCCTCTGATCTCTTGGGCTTGTTGCCTGGGGACCAAACTAAATGTTCTCGTAATCATGCATACCGTAGCTATGCGTGATAATTTTACTTATTCCTGTTTAAGCGCATGCAACCCTGGTTCAGATCGAGACCATGGCACTCCAGGAGTCAATGGATGCTTTCCTCCTTTTTTTAACCAGCTGGGGGAGTAGAATTTTGAGAGGAAAATGGGTGGAGAGCAACGTTTAACACCCCCCTTTTTGGAGTACTGTGGTCCTGATCCAAATTGGGGGCATGTCTGCTTACACAGGAATAAATAAAATCATCACACATAGCTACACTGTGCGTGATTAGGAGAACGTTTAGTTTGACCTTTGGGGTGCTTCTGAAGCTGCTCAGGTGCCAGATATGCCTTCCATAAGGTCAGGCCTATGACATTAAATCCAATGCCATGCAAGCAGACTTCTACATGCACAATGGGACTTCTGCATCCTCTCTTCACCCCCTGCAGCCCATCACATGCCCTCCAAATCTGCTCCAGAGAATCCCCCAAACCCTCAGACTTGGGGGGCATGACGTAGGGGGCTGCAGGGGGTGAAGAGAGCTTTCTGCTCTGGAACAGCAACATTGGATCCAAGCCAAAGACTTTTCACAGGCTTGGATCCTGTGTTCCTGTCTCATTATATACCATACCATGCATAATGCAAGGCATTCTGATTTACTTTAAGGACCAGCTTTAAGAGCTGAAGCCGAGTGCTAGAGCATATGCTTTCCATGCAAAAGGCCCCAGATTCAATCCCTGGCATGTCCAGGTAGGCCTGGGAAGAACTCCTGCCTGTAACCCTGGAGAGCTGCTGCCAGCCAGTGTAGACTAAAATACTGAGCCAGATGGTCTGGCAGCTTCCTGTGTTCCTGTCTCAAATACCACCTTCACCCTTACCTTCCATCAAAAGACAAACTGAAAGTGCCTTCCTGATTGGACCATAAATGCACCATATATTAACAGCAAGCGTGTATAGGAAAGACACGGGGCTGGTTCATACAGTCAAACAAGCCACCATGGCTTATTTAAACTGGTGGTATGTGCTGGTGCATGCTGGGCATGCAGCCACTTGGGCACAGCTTGTCATGACAGGCCTGTGGCTCACGCTGGCTCAGCTTGTCTGAGCGTGGAAAGCTAAGCAGGGTCAGGCCTGGTTATTACTTGGATGGGAGACCCCTCCTCTAGTTTCCTGCACTGAGCAGGGGGTTGGACTCGATAGCCTTGTAGGCTCCTTCCAACTCTAGGATCTATGAAATCTATGGCTTCCGAACCCAGGAGGCATGGCTTGTTTGAGGGGGAAACAACCCTCAAATTACTGAACAACAGGCCACGGGTTATTTGTTTCCCCCTCGAACACGCCGTGCCACTTGTGTTCAAATGACAGGGAAAGCTGTGCCCAGGTGGGTAATTAGGCTGATGGTGCCCGGCATACACCACCGATTTGACTGAGCAAACTGGGTTGCTCAGCTGCTGCCCCTCAGTTATGGGTTTAGAGATACATCAAAGACTGGGCCTCTTTGCTTTCCAAAAGCACTGTTCGATTTTCATATTTGTGATGGATTGGTTTCTAAAAACTAGGGTTAAGCAGGGCATTTTATCGCCTGATGAAAGGACAAGATGGTGCCCCCAATGCCACATATCAAAGACAGATTGGTAGTTGAATCTTACTGCAAAACTGTCAATGGGACAGCATCTTCCACTGCACCCGAGGGCAACAGAGGCAGATGGAGGCCACACAGCTGTCCTAGCTCTGTCCTCAAACATCTCACCTCTTCTCTCCCTCACAGCATCTGCTGCCTAAGGCAATCCCCTCACTTTGCTCAATGATAGGGCCAGCCCTGGCTTTGATTTTTTATCACACAGACATATTTCATGGGTTAGATTGTTTTATTATATTGTTTCTTAAACTTAAATTCTCTTTCTTAACTTGCTTGTGTCTGGGGGAAAAGTCTGAATAGAAATTCAAATAAAAGCTTGTTTCCACAGGCAGATTGCTGTTACTGGATTGAGGCATCTATTTTCATCATATTTTTCTCCCTGAGGAAAAAATTGTAAATGAATGCAATGAAGATGAAGCACCCAATGAGATTATAACTTGATTACACCACTGATTTTATATCTATGTAATAAGCAGATGTTACCATGCTTGCTCAGGACATGTCTCTATACATGGAGAAAAAGCCCTGGCTTCAGAAACAATGAATGGCTGGGATAATTTAGACTGGGTGCTAGGGTAGGAAAACCTCTTCCCTCTGATTCTGTCTGTCTGGTACAGCTGGTCCAGAAATTAACCTGATTTCCCATATTAATGGGAACGCAGCATGGGTAAACTTTGGGTCTTTGCTCTGGATAGTGGATCATTCCCGTAAGGTTCCCAGGAGGGAAAACAGAACCAGGAGTACAGAAAAGGAGTTTTTATTAAAAGGCAATATTATAGAGGGGAAGGGGGGAAAGCAGGGGATCTGAAGTGAGTCAAAGACTATGCAGCAGCACTTTTAGAAAGCACACTTATTTCAGGGGTCCAAAAGTATTTAAAGTATTGAGGGGGGAACCCAGGGTGCCTGTTGAGAGGGAAACAAAAGGAATGGAGACGCCCAGGCTATTTTCTGAAAACAGGCACACTAGATGTTGGGTAGGTGTGTTTGGTAGTAGGTGGAAGGTCACAAAAGAATACAGGGCTATTGTTGTTGTCAAATAATGAGACAGGATGTTGTCTTGATTGCATTAAACACAGAAGTATTACAGATCTGGGAGGAGGGACAACTTTCTCCACTGGTGGACTCTTTCTTTCTAAGGGTTCTCCCCCATCTCAAAAAAAGGTGGGGTACTATGTTACCACCAGTCATGATGACCTACCCTAGTCTGTCCAGCTGGGAAGTTCTAAACTGTTCTGCCAAGGATTGTCCTTTCAGTTCTGTTCTAGGAAAAATAAATAAATAAATAAAAGAAACACACTTTGGATTTTCTTGCTCAAAGCCCAAAGAGAACTTAATAAACACTTATGGGAGTAAAAAAAACACAAATGGTAGCTTTGCAACCTTGTAGTCCTTCACGTGGATGAACTTTTACTGAGAAATTCTCGTTAAAACAAACCAACCAACCAAAAATAAAACCACAGTCAAATGTCTAAATATTTAAACATATTTAAATTATCTGGGGGAAAGGCAAACAGGGAGTACAAGAGAAGGCAGCAATTACACACACAATTCCAAATAAAATCAATAAAGTCAGTCTAACTTAGCCAGTATATTTTTACCTTCTTGAATAAGATCTTGGATTTCAGAACATATGCAGCATTCATTGTGGTAGGAATGGTCTTAAAGAACATCTTTGCCCTTCTGATTACCGGTAGATAATATTAGGAATACAACACAGAGTGAGCACACAATTTCTTAGGAGAATCTGAGTTCAGTAAAAGCTGGGCCCTTAGTGAAGACTGACTGTTGCTTTGTCCAATAGTACAATCCCCTCTCAGTTGTATAGCCAGAATATCCGGAAATTATTTAGTCATTGGCACCACCGCTGTATCACACACTTGAATTATAAAAGGGCTGGCCATTTCTCACTGGAAAAACCACTGTGAAAGATGTTAAGTTTTGGATGTGTACTGGGGAACAAAAAGGTAAGATTAGGCCTTTTCAGGTTTCCCAGCATTATGCCAATTTGCTAGACACTCTAGAGGGTACTGTTGAACTACATAAGAATATATATTGTTACAGGAGGATTTTGGCTTTTGCATTCTCAAGTGTCTGATAGCCTAGGGCACTTATGGTTAGGCTATGGTCACTTCCATGTGACAGAGGGTGATGATCATTTCTGGAGGTCAAGCATCCTTGTCTTGGTTGCCAGCCCTTACCAACTTAACAACGATAAGTAGACAAGATGGAGGCTAAGAAACAAAATTGAAGTTTGGGGACAAATGGAAGTGATCAGTAAAGATTAGCCCTCAAATTTGGGAAAGCAGACTGGGAGTGTGGGGTCATTCCTGTAATAATAAAAATAGAGAACTGGGTCCTTAGCCATTCCTGCATTCTGCTAATTTATGAGCTCCTTGTTACTCATATGAGTGTTCTTTCTTTTCTTTCATAAGCTATGCAGTCCTTCAGGTTTGACTCTGTAAAGAAATGTGCTCTTTAAGTAACCCCCACTTCTTTATCCTCTTTCAACAGCCTACTCCTTTTCTCCCTGCTGTTTCCTGATGCTACCTCCTGCCATGAGCAAGAGAACATCTCTTCCTTGTCTTCAGCCTTCTTCCTTCATCTTTCTTGGATGGTATCTAGCGGCAGATGCATCAGCAACTCAAAATACAGGTTAAAAACTCTTCCCCTTTTTCCCCCCACAAGGATTCAGGATGGATTATTTTATTTCTATCTCTTTTTAGAAATAAATAAAAATGTGTGTCTGAGTACTTCCAAGTGAGTACACCATCCTTCCATCCTTATGAAGGACTTCCATTAAAAAGCTATTTCTTACCCACTAAGGCAGAAAATGTTGTCTGTAGACTTACAATTCAGACCAAAAGAGAATGTGGAATTAATTGCCATATATCATTCGAGTGTGTGCTTTCTTGATGATGTTATAGAGTCAGTAGTTATGGTTAGGTTAAGAAAATTGAGTCAAGGAATAAGGCTATGCAGTTGACTGTTCTTTGGAAATTATGGCAAACCTCTGTGTGCATGAGACACAAAACCTCTTACTTTTACCGCAACTGCCTTGTGCTGGTGTAGAGTAAGCCGGGGCCAAAACAGCTCAGTTGAACTGTTTCAGTCGCAAAACAGCCACTGATATTGGAAGGATGTTTTTTGGGGGGAATTGTTTAAAAGAGATAGGATTTTTTTTTAAATAAATCAAATGCATGCATAGTCTGAGAGCCCAGCCAGATTTCCCCACACACACACACAACCCCCCCCCATGTTGAAATGGTCTTCCCCAGTCTATTTTAAATAGTGGGTGTTTGGAAGCTTGTGCAAAATGGTCACATCTAAGGACTGAAGCAGGTTACCCCAAATCTAAAGAAGTGGATGATCCAATTATAAGGCCATTTCAGATGGTTTGAGGGAGAGCCAGCCCACTGTAGTGTACTAGTAAGATTGTTGACTAGGTTAAAATCCCTACTTATCCAGGTAGCTCACTGGGTCACCTTGGTTCACCAGTATCTCTCAGCCTAACTCATGTCACAGTGTAATTGCAAGGATGTGAGGTTGGATCCAGGATCTGCCTCCTACAAGAGGAAGGGCTCCTTTCTCAAAAGGTCCTTCTGCCTGATTTTTGGGGATCCCCTTTCATCACACATCACACAGTTCACCCCATTCAGCAGGGTCTTCTGACTCTCTGTGTAGCATTTTCAGGGGCAGCACAGTTGATCCAGCATAAATCTGGATCCAACACAGAATGGGAGCAAAGAACCATATATTATAAACTGCCTTGAGCTCCTTGGAAGAAAGTTTGGGTGTGAATGAAATTAATACATGGAAGTTTTCTATGGAGGAAGATGCCTGCTTGTTAAGACAGAAGTGTTATATCTTTGAAACTTGCCTGAGATGAAGAAATATTGAGGAGCAATTACACACTTAGAAATTGTGTGTGGCCTGTAGCTCCATTCCCAGCATGTGTGCTCTGGCCTCTGGGAAACAAACAAACAAACAAACAAACAAAATATATGCATGAATCAGGTGGTGTGTGTGTTTTTTTTAACCTAAAGCAAAAGTATTACAGAAGCCATGCTTCAGGCAACATACATAGAAAGTAAAAATGTTATAAAGGTTATGCTTGAAGCATGCTATAGTTTGCAAGACTTGCCCAGCTACCGGGGGGGGGGGGAGCCTGTGGAGGAAGAGGAGGAAGAGGAAAAGGAGTGGGGAGGGGGGGAAATGTCAATTAATCTCCTTGGTCAGATTTGTATTTAACTATATTGGAACTTTTAAAGCTATGAGATAACTCTTCAGAGAGGTCAAAACCCAGAGCAATAGCAAAGAAGCCAAGAGAGTAGTAGACCACCACTCTCAAGCAATTGCCACAGATACAGTATGACCATTTTACATATTGTGCTTTGCATTCAGTTCTCGGATCTAAAAAGTAAATTACAGTACATGCTATGGCTCAATGGGTGAGAGACCTGAGCTTATTTCACTGTGCTTTGCTTTTTTTGCTGATGATGTTTTATGCTACTGTGCATAATGTGTATTTCTGAATAGTTCTATTGGATTGTGTGTTTCTGTTTCCATTGGAATCCAAGAACCTGTAGCTTAAATTAGCCAATACCCAGTAGGCATTATGGCACAACAAGGAGTTTGGATTAGATAAGCATGTAGCTTCATTTGGCTCTGTGATTCTATGGGAAACCTGAACCTGTGTATACCCTAGAACAGGGGTGGGCAACTTATGGCCCTCCTTATATTTTGGCCTACAACTCCCATCATCCTTCACAATGGACTATGCTGACTAGGGCTGATGGCAGTTGTAGACCAAAACATTTGGAGGACCACAAGTTGCCCATCCCTGTGGTAGAAGAAGAGCCAGACCAGAGAGAATGCTTTCTGTAGAATTGGGAGACTTGAGCCTGAATTTCAATCAGCAGTCCTGAATTTATGATAGCTTTGGATAGGTGCTAATGGTCCACTCTCACAATACTTTTGTTTTCTGCAACATATATACTGCATGATCTTTCCTTTTTAAATAACAACTAAGGTTATATAAAAGAAGAACCAACATTCAGCAAACTATTAAATCCACTACACCAAAGATGTGTTGTCTCAGCTAACATGCATCTAATCAGCGAGAGCTGCCTTACGGAAGCATCCTATTTTCTAGTTGTCATCTTGCAATCTCTCTTAATGCAGTCTGAGTTTTCATCAAGGCACAGTGAGGAGTAATTGAATTAGTAAAATGTGAAGACAATATTGGTAGGTAGATTACATTATAAATAGGGAGTCAGCTTTAAACAGAAGAAAATTAAAGTCACTGAATGGACCAGAAAAATTAATCTGCCCATTTGGATCCTCAATTATCTTGAGTAGAGTGAACACTGTTAAACAAGTCCTGGCTACATAGAATATCAGTGACTAACAACCCAGCCCACACATTTCTCCAGGACAAGTTAACTCTGGTAGGGGGATGTATGAGAATTTTGTTTCAGTTTGCAAATAATTCGAACCTATCCTGCTCGTAAATGTTCACAAATTTCCAAACTAGCAATTGCATTTGGATAATGTGTATTTTGAAAAATGTGCATTTTAAAATGTGCATTTTAAAATATACATATTTTCATGCTCTAGTCAATGTGGGGAAGTATACACTTCTGAAAAATGTGCACAAACATGCACACTTTCCCTATTCGAAATGTGCACTTTTCCCATTTGAACAAAAAGAAAAACAGGTCGCAAATGAGAAGAGGAGCAAGACAAACTGAGCTACGAAGTGATGGAGAATCTTGGTGAATGGAACATCACTGATTCTCCCATCTCTGCAACACCAATGTATGGGCAGCCAGGAAGAAGTAGGTACACTGAAAATTATGCCTCCAGATAAGATTTAGATATGCTGAATAATTTTGAAAGCTGGAGATGAGGTGGGCATTATGGAAACCTGGTGAACGGGAGACAACCAGTGGGATACAGTCATCTCTGGATATAAATTCTATATGAAGGACCAGGAAGGGCATACTGGAGCAGGCATTGCTCTGTATGTTAAAGAGGACAGAGTGTTGAGCAAACTAGAAAACCTAACTGGGGCAGTCTCTTCCACAGAAGTGCTGTGGATGAAAATACCAGGCTCCAAAACTAATTTAGTACTAGAAATATGCTGCCGACCCCCAAACCAGAACACTCAGGATGATCTTGATATGGAAAATGAAATCAGGGAGGCCTCCAAACAAGGAAGTGTTGTAATAACGGGTGACTTCAATTACCCCCACATTGACTGGATAAATGTATGTTCCAGTCATGAGAACAAAGTTAAATTTCTCGATGCCTTAAACGACTGTGCCCTATAATAGTTGGTCATGGAACCAACCAGAGGGGAGGTTACCCTGAATTTAATCCTAAGTGGTGTCGCCCAGAACCTAGAGTGAGATGTAAATGTTGTTGAACCAGCTGGAAACCCTGAACACAGTACTATTAGATTTAATATATATTTATAATATATTTTAAGTGTAAAATTGACAAGGAAGTCCAACACGGTCACATTTGACTTCAAAAGAAGAGACTTCTCTAAAATGAGGGAACAGATAAAAAGGCAGTTGAAAGGCAGTCAAGAAGGTTAAATCCCCTCATAATGCTTGGCGGTTACTCAAAACTAGGGATGTGGACTTACTTGTTTGTCCGAGTGCTGGACGCCCGGTGATCTCCCCTGCTGCGATTGCTCCTGCGCTGCTCTGTGACCACCAGCTGATGTGGTCGCCAAGCCACTCGCGGCACTTCCTGGTCCCCGGCGCTACTCTTCCGGGTCCCCGGTGCTACGTATTTTACGTAGGAAACAAGGGAAAACATCTTAAAATGCCGCTTTCGCAAATCGCAGCCACTTTAAAGTGGTTTCCCCCCCATTTTGTACATAAAATACGTAGCGCCGGGGACCCGGAACTTCCTTTCCCCGGCTCTTCTCATGAGGACGTGAGCCGAGCTGGGGAAAGGTATGTTACACGGGGCTTGGAGGGGTTGAACGGGGCAAGTTTGCCCCCATTTCCACCCCCTGTCGATTTTCACCATGTCCCTACTCAAAACCACAATATTAGAAACTCAGCTAGAATGTATACCACGTGTTAGGAAAGGTAGCAACAGGTCCAGTATGGTTAATGAGTAGTGTCAAGGAAACTATTAGAGAAAACTATGCATGCTGTGGAGAAAGTAGATAGGGAGACATTTTTCTCCCTCTCTCATAATCCTAGAACCCGGGGTCATCCAATGAAGCTGATTGGTGGGAGAGTCAGAACAGATGAAAGGAAGTACTATGGAATTCACTTCCACAATATGTAGTGATGGCCACCACTTTGGGCAGCTTTAAAAGGGGATTGGACAGATTCATGGAGGATAAGTCTATCAATGGCTACTTGTCCTGATGCGTATATGCTACTTCCAGGGATGTGCTGATTCTGGGAAGTCTGGCTTGTTTGAGCTTGATGGACTTCCTGCCCGCTTCCGATCTGATGATTGGAAGCGGGCCAAGTTGGGTATTTTTCCACAGACTTCCACTTCTAAGATGGCTGCAGTATGCACATTTTTTAAATGCTAAAGAAATTTGAGTAAATCACACCATTTGTGCAATTTGTGTAACTTTACATAAGTAGTGTAAATCACAGTATTTTGCCTGTTTTGCATGAATCAGCACCCGAAAAGCATGTGGATCGAGTGCAATGTGTGTAAAATCAGCCGATTTGAGCAAATTGCACTAGATCCACATGCATTTTGGGTGCCAATTTGTGCTAAACAGGCAAAATACTGTGAATCTGTGATTTATGCAATTTGCAAAAAGTTATACAAACTAGGCAAATTACGCAATTTGCACAAATTTCCTTAGGTTTTTAAAAAAATACATAAACCGTGGCCCATCTTAGAGACAGAAGTCCACATGCTGGCTTGACTCACATCATAGTGGTCAGCGCCAGTGCAGGGCTGGTGAACCAGAATCCCGGGGGGGGGGGGATCATTTAAATCCATCAGATTTTCACCCATTGTTGGATTCCTCACTCATCCCTAACTACCTCCAGTATCAGAGGAAGTATACCTATGTACAGCAGTTGCTGGGGAACATGGGTGGGAGGGTGCTGTTACACTCATATCCTGCTTGTGGGTTTCCCATGGGCAGCTGGTTGACTACTGTGTTAAAAGAATGCTGGACTAGATGGACCCTTGGTCTGATCCATCAGGGCTCCTCTTACGTTCCTATATACTACAGAGAACCTAGTGTGATAGAAAAAATAGCCAAGCCAAAATGCTCCTGCCCCATTTTTACTTCCCCATTTGTAGGTGATAAAATGTGAAGGGGGATCCAGCTCATTTGGGTTTGGGGGGTGTTCAAATTCAATGGTGAGAGGAATTCAGTACTTGCTTCTGGAGGCCATTTGTCTCCCCAACCCCTCTGGGAGTAACACTATGTGATGATATGGCGGGGGTGGGTCACCCACTGGTGGGAGGTTCAGTGGTGGACACTGGATTTTGCCCCTAAATTTTACCCACCCACCCCCTGAAAAATGCCGGGATCAATATGATTACAGAGAAGCAAATTATGAGTCTGCCTATGTACTGAAATGTCCAATTAATTTCAATACAGCTTACTTCCATGCAAATGCATTGTAAGAATCCCAGTTTGAAAATACAGAAACAAATCAACCCAGCAGTTTTCTGATACTGTCTCTATTATCATGGGGTTTTGGTAACTCAAGCAAGACAAACTTTTAATTGAGTCACTAAGGCTTAGCACCAGAACATGTTTTGAGTGCCATTGCTCACTCCGAGAAACCTCTGATAGAAGATGGAATTTTAGCAGGTGAAGCTTGTCATGCTACCCAACTATTAAAGGGGGAGAGACTCCCTCCTCCTTTGCATCTCTCCACCCTAAGTCCTCTGAGCATGAGCAGAATGTCTTTCTTTCTCTACCAGGTAGCCATAAAGAGGCTTCCTATTTGTGGGGAGGGGGTTAAAGAGGTGTTTGGAGAGTGGAGAGGATAAACCCATAAGAAACTGTGGCATTATGAAGGGAAAATAACCCTTCCCATCAGCAAGTCTAATCAACAACTGAAAAATTCTGTACTCTTCAACCCCCTAGAGAAACATCTTCACACAATTATAGTTAAGATAAGAGTGGCAGTTCACAATTCAAAGCAAGCTCCTTCCGCATTTAGAGAGGTCTGACGCAAAAACTGGAGAGGAAAAAGAAATCCAAATGCAGGCAACAGCAGGCTGTTCAGGATTCACAAACTGCCTTTTGCGTAACTGAGCATGTTCACCTCTGCCTTTTTGCTCTTTGAAATATAAAAACCTCACACACTGGAAGGCAAGTGACAGCAAGACTCTGCTCCAGAGCTGAGTGGAAATTTCTCAGAAGACTTTTTCTTTTCTGAGAGAACATGGCTGAAATAGTTCTTTTTCTCAACCCCCTAGAAAATGAAGGCCACTTAGCAGAATTTTCTCCAAATATTCTCCGCCCTCTGTGTGTGTGTGTGTGTGTATGTTGCACAGCATCTCTGCTCCCCCCCACACACACATACAGTGGTCAGAATGGCAAGAGGTGTAGGGCTTATTGTGAAGGATGTGAAATCACGGCCAGGCTGCCAACACATTTTCTGCTGGAATTTGCAGTGGCAGCAAAAAAGGGGGGGGACCTTAGCGGGGAAAGAACCAACCAAGCTGAGCTACGGCCATTGCTACAGGTGAACTCTAACCCTAAGAAACTGTTGCAGAATATTTCTCCTCCAGGGGGAAGAGAAATTCAGTGAAATGGTCCTGCCCACAAATGAAGTGGAGAATTTAGAGAGGCCATTTGTGTACATTCTAGCCCATAATAGCCTTCTGACCGCAGCAATGAAAAAGAGACAGGGTTTACTGTAAAAATCCCAATCGTTGGCTGAAGCTTCTGGGAACTGAGAGAACAGAACTCATGGCAGAGTGGAATTGCGTATAACATGCAAGGAATCGTCTCATGTGACACTCCCTGCAAACTCCCCTTGTCCACCACTAGTTCCTTGCTCCAGTCTGAGACAGGGCAGCAAATGGGAAGAGACAGGGCAACATTGGGTTAGTGGAATGACTGTGTAGTGTGTCGACCCTTTCTAGTATGGCGATGAACAGGGTATTTTCATCCACATGGATGTGCAAATGGAGAGTTGTGGAATGAACCTTTTCATGGATCTCTGATGAGTGGGAAAGGGCATTCAGTACAATAGAAACAGAACTGCCACCTCAGGTCCTCCTTAAATTTATGGATGAGGCAGTGGTAGCCAAATGCTGTGGCTGCTGCCAGCACTGCCATGGAGACCCAGATGCTGGGCCCCCCACATCAGAGGCTAAGAGTTGTAACAGCCAGCTGATGAACAGCTGCAGTGGTTTCTGGCTCCTACTCTGGGACAGTGTCTACTGCTCACTCATTGGATGATTCAAACCAGCACCACCACCCCATGACCTCTCTGGCTTGTCTGGCCACCATGACAGGCAGGCTCTTCAGCCTGTGCCCTTTGGGTTCTCCTTCACTCTTCTTAGTCCACCAGGAACCTAGTCCACTCGGTGTAGCTCAAAACAACCCCACCTTTCTCGCCAGTGAAAAGTATGGTGAAGAGAAGGCCACACAGAGGATGCATAGCCAACAACAACTTTAATAATAAGAAGCTTATTGAGAACAGGCCATGCAGTGGACTGCTGTGAGCAGGAGTTGGAGAAGTTTCCTGTGATGGCGTTCTCAATGACAAGGAACCTTAAAGAGTTTCAGCAGATCCTGGAGCAGCGGTGTGGGATCAGGTCTGCGAAGTCAGCAGATTCCCAGAGCCAGAATCGTGTACCATGTGCCAGCTCAAACTACTTGCAGCTGCTCTTCTACCCAATGGCCCTGGTGGTGGTGGAGGGAATAGGGCCGACCTTGTTTGAACCCTGTAGCACCCTATTCCATCAACACCCACTGAGTCTGATATTGTTTATTTATTTACCATGTATTTGTTACATTTATATTCTGCCTTTCCTCCAAGGAGCACAAGGCAGCATACGTATAATCCTCCTCATCTCCATTTTATTCTCACGTCAACCCTGTGAGGTAGGTTCGGCTCAGAGTCAGTGATTGGCCCAAAGTCACACAGTAAACTTCATGGCCGAGTGGGGACTAGAACCCGGATCTCCTGAGTCCCAGTCCAACACCCTAACCACTACATCACACCGCCTCTCAATTGTTGTGCAACAAACCTCTGCAGATTCAAATAAAGAGGCAGAAAACAGGCAAAACAAATTGCTTTGAATTGGCAACCCCCAATTGCAGGAGCAGGAAAGATATTTTTCCCTTGTACAGCATTAGCTGCCATCCAATTGATCTGCTATATGTGTAGCTAGCAACCTCTGCATTGATTCCAAGTCCCTTACAATCACTGTCACCCCCTTGCTGCCTATGGCAACTGTCCTGATCTCTTTGACAGCCCTGTCAAGTACTACTGACTTGTCTGCCGTGATGGAAGTTGTATGGTTGCCCGCAGCTTCCCCGCTGAGTTTCCCCAGCTGTTCCAAGTGACATGAGTTGATGATTTCATTGTTTTTATTTACTTTTTAAGATTTATATAGAATTGATTTTATGAGCCTTGGACATTACTTCAATTATTATGATTTACAGGCTCATCAATTTCACAGTGGGGAAAAAAAAGTCTATCTAGGATGTTACAGACCAAAGCAAAATTCTAAATGCAGCATTCCCTGGCAGAGGATATCTGCAAAGTGACATTTTATTACTGCAGGAAACCACACACACACACCTCATTTGAAAGATTACTACACTGTGGGACAAAATCTATTATTCACAGAGATACATACTGAATGTTACTCAGAACTTTATCCAGCAATATGCACACCTGCGATTAGCTGTACCCATTTGTGTGTGTGTTTTCTCCCCGACATTCTGTTTAGTTGCTCTCCTTCTGGACCCTGAAAGTTCTTTTTAAGTGTCTCTTGGTTTGCAACACCGTCTGGGGATTCACTGGAAAAGCTGCTGAGGAGACAGAATACCAGTTTGCTGGATAATGGCTTCTCTGTGGAGATTGTCATTCTTTTAGACTTACAGTTACTTCTTAATGTGCCATGCTTGGAATCATAGGGTTGAATCCAGACTTGCCCTTCTGGTCAAGCAGAGGCTTCCATGAACCGAAGAAGGAGAGAGGCAATCATCACAAATTCCCACTTTCTCCTGCAGCCCCGCCCTGCATCATCTCTCGTGCTGTTCTGGGCAGTCCTCCAACCATGTGGAACAGAACAGGGCTTCAGGGAGCTGCAGAGGGAAGGGTGAAATCAGTGAAAGTGGTCTCTGTCCTTCCTTCCTTCCATTCATGGAAACCTCTTCTAGATCAAACAGCCTTCCATGAACAGAGAGCACTGGACACAACCCAGGGTGTTTGCCATCCTCATTCCAGAAAGTTTGTTGGGCAAGTGATGAGCCTACTTTCTCAACAGACCTGTCAACCTAATAGTGAAGGGAGAAAGGGGTTTGCCCAAACTCCCTGTAGTGTAGGCAGGGACAAACAATTACCAGTAGACTGCCACCACCCCTTATATCCACTTCAGCCTGAGCCAGAGGATTCTCAAACCCTTCAGAACACTGGGGTACAGAAATAAGGGTCCAAGCTGGCACCCTCTATTGCAAGCCCCAAAATCTGAAACTGTACACAGTAGCCATTAGACTCTGTGCAAAAGACTCTGAATTTAGTATTGAGGTATACCTGGAAGAAAGTACGCCCAGCTCTAGATGTAGATATGAAGTTTACTTACATAGGGAAAAGATATATAACATTGTTTCCAGGCAAAAATAGCAAAGCAAGAACTAACCCTGTCCTATACATTACCGAAGCACGGGTCTCCTAACAGGACAGGGCCCAATCTAGGATCCAAGAACTCATAAGCCTGAAAGAAAGTTGGCACAGGGAGGTGGAGACAAATGGGCAGCTCCCAGCCTCCCCATGTTATGCTCAGACCCTTGACAGCTCCAGGAAGATCCAGGTTGACTCCAGCTAGTAGCATTCCGAAACCCTGTGAGGGAAGGGGGATGTTCCCATAGGAATACAGCTGAGATCATTCAGCCCAATTAACTGAGTCGTACTTTGGCCTTGACAGCCAGGGCCATCTCAAGATAACAGACCCGCAGTGGTTACATCACTGTGTTCCCTTTCAGCTTGCCCAGATGGTGTAGTCACACAGAGCACAGAAAGACAATGGAATTCTTTTTTCTTTTTTTAATTGAATTTTCCAAAACAAAAACAAAATCGTATTTGGCTTCCGCATCATTGTCTGACAAACATTACCAATCCTTATCCCATCTAAATTTCTTTTGCGCGGGTAAAGGGGGAAATGAAGAGACGAGACAACAGTTATGGTATAAAATCAGGGCCACATTTATTCATTCGAAGGTCTGCGAAGGGAGAAGTACGGGACTAACTAAGGCCGGCCAAAAGGCCAGTGGAGCATGTCCGGGTGAAAGCATCCCAAACTTGAGGGCGGCGCCGTGACTCGCCACCCTCGAATTCTGCACACGGGGTGCTGAGGGATCTACCCAGGGTCACCGCCCCCCGGCACAACGGGACAACCGAGGAGGGTGAGATGGGTAGACCCCAAAGGCGACCCTACCTCTCACAAATGGAGCCACAAGGCATCGACATTTGTGAGGCTCGGGTTTTCGCCAATCACCTTAAAAGGTGCCATGGGATGCACACCGCAACCCTAACCCCCACTGCCTATTCACCGCACTTACCGCCTAACCTAAGGCCAACGTGACCGAATTAACAGGTAACCCAAAACAACAAACCCACCGCCGATTACACAGTATGGAGTAGGCGAAACTCGCACATTGCCCTGAGCCAATAAGGACAATGAGCTAAAATTCCTACTCGGCCCCGTAAAAGGCGACCAGAGGAGCCCACACTGCTTCATCGGGAGTGGCGGGAGGGAGCTGCGAAGAAAGAGGCGCGGGGTGGGGTCTCCTGTGCCTAAATAAGGCCTCAGGGCCCCACCCCTTATGCCTGTCCCCTTCGGGCAACCAATTTGCCCAGCCCTGATTGGAGGTGAAATCACCTCATCCCAATCTTCGCTCTCCACTCCCCCCCCCGCGCAAAACTCTCCCCCCCCCACAGGAGCGTGGGGTGTGAAGGGAACTATTTTCACAGAAAGAATTCCTGTCACTTTACCAATATTCAAAAATCAAAACCCAAAATTATTAAGTCACCTTCCCTCCTCCCCAAAAAGTCCACCAGAGGTTTCCAGTCTTTCTTGAATGAGGATAATTTTTTTCTCTCTAATTAAACAAGTCAATTTCGCCATCTCTGCCAAGTCCAACATTTTCAACAGCCAGTCTTCTATAGTTGGTATTGTTGCTTCTTTTCATTTTTGAGCATAGATTATTCTTGCTGCTGTCATCATGTATTGTAATAATGTTCCATAGTCTTTCTCAAGTTGTAAATCAGCAATACCAAAGACAATGGAAATTCTTGACACTAATCTACTTCACAGGGTTGTTGTGAAAATAAAATGACATAACTCTCCACATCAGTCTTCTTCGACCTGGTGCCCTCCCGGTGTTTTAGACTGCAGTTCCCATCTTCCCCCAACAACTGGCCAAGCTGGCTGGGGCTGATGGGGGTTGAAGTCCCAAACATCTGGAAGGTATCGGGTTGGGAAAAGCTGCTCTACATGCAGCTCTGAGCAACTTAGAGGAAGGGGGAAATGAAAGTGTAATAGACAGATACTTTTAAAATATTAGAATATTGGCAAACATCTTAGAAGAATTTATTGAACTATTTTTTTTTGAAATTTGACTAGTTTTTGTATTTATTGCTAGTGTTCCTTGAAAATAGTACTAATTCCAATGCAGGAGATGGGGACCTATCTTAGACAACGCTCTTTATTCTCATGTATGCCTCTTTGGGGGTGTACTTTTGTTTACTTTTGAATGCTTTCAATTTGCTTGTTGATATAGCTGCAGTTTGTTCACTTAATAAAATCTCGGACTCTTCACAAAATCAATAGGTGCTTGCTCTAAAAGCTTTATTTCTTTAGTTAACTGAACCTGAAAACATCATTAAGAGCATAATGTGGGCATCAACAGGAAGTTTCTGGTTAAATTAAAACCAAGCTAAAAGACCCACAACCTTGAGATACTGACAAACTGCTAACCTGATGCAGACAGAATACTGAGCTGCTGAAGAGAGTGGCTTGGCTCATACGAGAAGTTAATTAACAGTGCAGACCTATACAGGTCTGCTCAAAAGTAAGTCCCACTGAGTTCCCATCTGGGACTTAGAAAAGTGGGTCTAGGATTGCAGTCTCAAGGAAGTTCCTGGAAGGAAAGTTTCCATTCAATTTGGGGCAAATCTTCTCTCCCAGTAGACCCCTATGCCCCATCCCACATAGTTTAGGAGGGCTAGCCAGACACCAGAGATGCCTGGTTTGACCTGCTGAACCCTGCCTCGCTTACCGCTGCCCCAGTGCCGACTCACATTCTCTCAAGTCAAGCCAGGGAAGCGACTTCCATTTTCAAAGCAGGACCTCTGTTTATGTAGAAACTGCAGTAACCTACACCAAAAACGGCCATAGTTTGGACAATCCATGCAAATTATGGCCACTTTCAGTGCATCCTTGGCATACATTATGGCAGTTTCTGTGTAAACAGTGGTCCCGCTATGACAATGGAAGTCACTTCCCAAACTCGACTTGGCCTGCTTCCAATTCGTGTAGCAGCGAGATCTGCCGAGCCGGAAGCAGGTCGAGTGCCGCAGTGTAACCCATCCTAGGGATGTACAAGTATTTCATTCCTGTTCACAAATCATGTGAACACGTCCCATTCAGGAACGCAACAAGGAATGCAGTTCTCAGAAATTTTTGACAATTTCCTGAACTTGCATTTGCATTCAAAAGAGCGCACTTGCATCAATGCATTCTTCCCCCCAAAAAAGTGCATTTGTGCACTTGCGGAAATGCGTTTTTGCACAAAACTCCCCCAAATCTACATTTTCATGCTTTAGGCTATGGAGGAAAATGCACATTTGAAAAAACATGTATTTTTCCAATTGACAAAAATTGCTCACTTTTAAAAATGTGTATTTTTGTGATAGAAAAATGTGAACTTTTCCTTGATTGGAAAAAAGAAGAAGTTTGCGTTCAGGAACACAAACAAGGCAAAATGTTTTTGAGGAAGAATTTGAAGAGCCTCAATGAGCTCAATCATTGCATGTTCACCCATCCTTATCAAGGGAAGCCAATGGCAGCCAAACTTGCATCAGGTAGGCAGAATCCAGTCAAAATAAGTACATCAGGCACAGCAAACTAAGTAAAATCAGTAGAAGCACCTTTGTGCTACAACCAGACTATGGATTGCTCAGAGTAAGCTTTGCTAGCTGGCACTCTTTCCTACTAGGACCATAGGATAATGTTGTCTGTCTCAGCAGCAAGCTAAAGCCACTGAAGCCTTATGTAGGCAGCTGCGATCTGTAGTGTGGTCAGCTCCCTCCCACCACTGCCATTTCTGGAGGAGTTGGCTGTACCATGAAAGGGCCCTAACTTGATGTTGTAGTCTCACATTCTGTGAGGCTGGGGAGATGGAGGTCCCTGCAGGGTTTCATCCTCTGACACAGAGGATGATGGCCTGTATTTTCTGGCCAAGGCCAGCCTGAATAAGGGACTGGCTGTCCTTCCCTTGGAAGAGCAGTTTGAGCTTCAGCTTCATCAGCATCTTCTCCTGTACCCTGAAGAGGCTGAGAGTTGGAGGAAACGACAGTAACAGGGAGGATGGGATAGGAAACTTTCCTTCTGTGAACTTCCTGAAGTTAACTAAGTTTAGGATCCAATGATCCAGTGTTGGTGTCTTCGACTTCAGCCTGGAGAGCAGACATTCTCAAGCTGTTATTGTCAATTATAAAATGCACATCCCCCTAATTCAGTGGGGAAAAATACCTCTCACATGGACAAACTGCATGCTATCCCGCAGCACCTGCCAGTTATTCACCACCACCCTGAATTCTCCACCCAGGTTTTCACCACAGGGGTCCCATACCCGTGTTTCCAAGGTACACATACCTCCAGAATACTGGAGGGGGTAAAAATGACTAAGAGTGGAGGATAGCAGAGAAGGGTTGAGCATTCTGTTCCCCCTCTTCTCCTTTAGAGCACACCCTCCCATCAGTGATTTGCAAAGGAGCAGGGTCTGTTGGGGTTTTGTTACACACGGCTCCAAAGCAACCTTTAGCTTCCTTGTTATTATGTTATGTGTTGGGGGCAAGACATTAGAGCAGCTTATCTGAAATGCCCTCAAAGCAAGGATATGCACATGCTGTCATTTTAGTCTCTTAACAGGCAGCACATTCAAAGATGCACACAACTGATGCATACATTTGGAAAAAAATATGCAGAAAAATACACACAGATTTTCATGCAGAAAGAAAAAACTGAAGCTCGCAATCTGATATGGACACAAGACAGAGCGAGCTTCAAGGTGGATTTGGAGAACTTTGATGAGCTCAAAACTTGCTTGTATACCCATCCCTGCTTAGAAGCCAACTTGGACTTCTAGGTTTGTTTGTCTTTTAATTAAAAAGAAATCTGTATTACTCTTTCATTAACCCATGTAATTTACTGGCAAAACAGTTCCCTAAGCACCACAGCATCAATACGTCTGGCCAAATTCACATTAATTATTTTCACCTGGTTAGCCTCTTTAATTGTTGTTGATTTTTCAACTCTGCCAATATAATGTTAATTAATGTTCAGTCAAATATTCATTCTTATATTATCAGTTGGGATTCTTCTCCCATAATTACCCGAGAGTATCCCAGAACAGCACTCATTTTCATATCTATTTGGTAAATAATTAGGTTTGCATCACTTCATGCATTCTATACATCTTTCAAACCTACAGTACATGTCAATATTATTAAAGCTGAAGGGGTTCTCCATTAAAAGCTAGTCATTATCAAAAAATGTCCTTTCCATACCAGGCTGAAGAGGAAGCTTTGGCAATACTGACCATCTCTTGGTTTGGAGGGGGTTCCTGGAATCCTCCCTCTCTCCCAGCCCCTCCCCCCCAGGTAATTATCAGGACTAACAGACAGACCATTTCTTTCTTTGGTGGAACATATTCAATCATGATAGAGCAATGAAAACCATGCACACGATCCCTGATTACTGATGCAGTTCCCCTCCACACCTTGCAAAGTACTCTTGTGTGTGCAAGACCTGATCTGGAAGAGTAATCCATGCACATAATCCTTTTCTCCCCACACACCTGGCCTTTGCCACATTAGAGAGAAACATTTGGTTTCATACAGTTCAAAAGATGATTTTCATGATTCATTTTTAAAAATAAGATTCATATTTCTTGGGGAACTGAATCCATCTTTCCCTCCACCCCCAGTTTGTTTAATTGTTCATTCATTGCCCTCTATATTCTTTGGATGTCTTTATTTGGAATGTTATCCCTGTTAGGGGCCACTTAGGTATTTATTCGTTTTTTTAAAAAATGGAAATGCATCACCTCAAAAAAGAGAAAAGTACAAAAGAGGACATAGATCTGGGCTACAGAGGAAGAGACCAGCTCTCTTCCTTCGTTGTACCAATTGCCTCTCTCCATCTTTATCCTCAATGAACACAGACAGAGCAGGGTGAGGCTTCAAGGAGAGGGAAGGGCCTCCACCAGGATTTCAGGGGCTGGATCCAGTCTGTGAGTAGGAGGTATATCTCCCCTGAAATTGAAATACCTCAACTAGAGGATTGTCCTCTGTAAAGAAGGACAGGTGGCCACCCTAATTCCTGTTCCAGTTTGGTTGTGCTGTTTATTTTACTGTTGTTCTTACTGCTTTTTTTAAATGACTGACTTGTATACTTTGAACACCATTTTAGCAACACAGTGGGGGAGGTGGGGGAGGTTTACACTGCAATTCTATACATATCTATTCAGAAATAAGACACACTGAGCTCAATGGGCCTTACTCCCATGTAAGTGTATATAGGATTGCAACCTTAGTCATCCTGCGAGTCAATTAATATGTTTATGAAAGTCTAACTTTTGAGAGAATAAGAAAAAACCCTCAAATAATATCTGAGGAAAATAGTTAAAAATGGGAACAATTCATGCAAAATTATTATAAAATAGAAGAAAGAAAAATAAGAAAGGAATTGTTACCAACTGAACAACTGAAGGTCCACCGATTTCAACCTTGTCAGACATCTTACAGAAAACAATACTGAAAAGCTTTATCATCATGAACATTGCAAATCCAATCAATATCTGTGCATCCATTGTCTAGTTTATGCACCATAGAATTTTCCTTTTCTAGTCTTTAGCTTCAATCAACAGCCTAGACAATAAGTTTAAAAATAAATTCACCACCTATGCAACCAAGTGCCAATTGTTATGCACAGAAAGCAAAGAAGGACGCCATAAGATTTGTGACTACCTGCAAATCTGGCTCCATGCCATAACACTCAAGGTATTCACTCTTGTATAATCTCATCTGGCATAAACAAATCAAACTGAAACTTCAGAATGAATTAGCTGATGATTTCAGTCCTTGGCTAGTATCCAGCTTCTCCCCGATTCACACCAAACTTTGTGTGCAAAAGTTGTAGCTTCTTGCTTGCTTGATCCTCTTCATACAAAAAATTAGCATTGTGAGGATCAACTGAAATGTCAATAGAGGGCAAACTCAGGTAGGAGTGCTCATACAAACCCTATCTAGGGAGGTACGGGTTTTGTTAAATCTGTGTTGTCTGTGTTTGGGGGATTGTCAGGTGTCTTTCCTATCATCTGCTCACTGACAGAATTGGATTTTTTTTGGACAAGAATTTCATTCCTGTCTGCACTTGTGCACTAGTGCAAGTGCACGTTTGCACAAGTATGCATTTGTGCAAATCCCTCCCCTCCAAGTAAAAAAATGGGCTGCAAGTCTATGTGACTCAGATAAAACTGGTCCGCTGCAGAATCCGCAGGTCAGATTCATAGAAAGCTGAACTCATTTGAGTCTGTCGCAGATTTCTCTGACATCCCTATGACACACACTCAAAGCAAGCATGAGGAGGCTGTGCGTTCAGATGGGTGAGCCTTGCCTCCCTGCCACTGAAGCAAAAGCAAGCCACCACAATTACTCCCATGGAGAAGTCAGGTTCTCCTCTATGGCAGGGACAGTGGCTTTTCCATATCGTCAGTGGTCTACAACAGGTGGGCAAACATCAAGCTTACATGATGATCATCATCTTTCACCAGAGCTCCTTGGTGAACCATGTATAAAATGACAGCTTATTTGGTGGAGGCAATCACAAAATTGGACTTTGATGGTGGAGTCTGCAACAAAATAGCAAAAGGGCACTTGGTTTGGAGCAGGGCATGATTTCCTGTTGTACCCCATGAGCCATGCACAGAAGTGACCAGACTATATAACAGGGGAGGGCAACCACTTTTGGTCCAGGGGCCAGATTGCCACCCTCCCAGACCAAGCCTGCAGGCCAGATGATAACAAAGGGTACGGCCTCACCCCTAAAGCCCCCCTTCCATGATGTCATCTGCCTCACCCCACCCACTTAAAAAAATCCTCCATTGGGCTGCTGCTTCCCATGTCACATGCATCTGAATTTGGGCATACGTGATGTGGAAAGGGAGCTGAATCCTGCAAGCCACAGCCCAGTTGGGCTGCTCCTTCCTGTGCCACCTGCCTCCCCAATTTGGGTGAAAGTAGTGCAGGAACCTGTGCAGGGGAATCCCCAACTTATCTCTGATCTCTGACTCTGATTCAGCTTTGGGAGGGGGAGGGTCTTTGGAAGGGCAGGGGGCGGGGGCTGCGGAGGGTACTCAACGTTCTATGGATCAGATTGGGCCCTCATATGGACCAGATTGGACCTGCAGGCCAGAGGTTGCCATCCCCTGCTATAAAAGTATAAACCAATGACATCAGGGATTCTAGCATCAAAACTTCAAAGTACATTGAAAGGAAAAAAAAACCTGGTGGTCTACGAGGAAACCTATTGCGAACTAGAAGGAAAATGAAGAGTTGAAACAAGTTGTTGGTGTTTAACTGGGCCACATTTATTTACATACAATGAACTGCAAAGGGATGGAGTGCGGGTTATTCTAATCTGGCCCCCGAGGCCAATACGTTGGGCAATTGGGCGGAGCATCCAAAACCAGGAAGTGGTGATGATGCCGCCACCGCCCCATTTTCCACTTTCCATTGTTGGGACCCTTTGTTGCATGGCCTCCTCTCGGAGTCTCAAGACAACAAGCTTGGCGAGAACAAAGGCATCACAGGCGTTCCTGATCCTTAGCTGTCTGAGCCTACAGACCCAGCAACATGAGGCATCCTGAAACCGCCTGTCACCTGAATGGTGCCAGGGATGCTCACCTTACCCTAACCCACACTTACCTGCCTACTGTCCAAATGTAGTACTCACTAAATACTTAGATACCAGAGAGCCAGTGTGGTGTAGTGGTGAGAGTGTTGGACTGGGACTCGGGAGATCCGGGTTCTATTCCCCGCTCAGCCATGAAACTCACTGGGTGACTTTGGGCCAGTCACTGACTCTCCGCCTAACCTACCTCACAGGGTTGTTGTGAGGATAAAATGGAGAGGAGGAGGAGGATTATGTAAGCCGCCTTGGGTTTCTTGCAGGAAAAAAGACGGGGTATAAATATAATAAATAAATAAATAAAATAAAATAAATATAATATTTCACGCATACTCCAGCTTTGAAGGAACGGCTTGGCTGTCTTATGATGCGGCCTTCCGTCAAAAGGCAGCAGCTGACCGTTAGATCAGGTGGGACACTAAAGACAGTGACATATATACATAGGGATGGAATACACGATTCCAGCGCGCCCTATTCTTGGAGAAAGAGCAGCCACGGGGCACATCCTTGCCAAATTCCAAGGATCCTCCGGGACCCATACCTCTTTGGGTCAGCCAGTTCAACAGCAGCTGGTTTGCTGGGACTTCTCAAGGGGCAGCTGCAAACGGTCTGGGTGTACCTTCCACGATGCCTGTGGGATTTGTGGTGCATCACACGCTGCCAACTCATGCCCAAAGCTCAGGTCCCCTAAGAGTCAACCAAACCCGGGCAATCAGGCCAAGTTCCCACATGGGCAAGGACAGCGCCAGGTTCCCAAAGGGCCCCAGTCCAATTAAATTAGAGGCACTGTTACCTCTACTGCGCATCTACCCACAGGGCAGATGCTGATTATATATATCAGGGTTTAAAATACGGTTTCAGAATTCCTTACACAGGTTTGCGTTTACATTGCATGGCTCCCAATCAAAAGTCTATTGCAGATCTCGAATACATTGTGATGGAGAAAATTGGGAAAGAGATTAGTGAAGGGAGGGTCCTCGGCCCCTTCAATTCACTGCCTATTCCATCAGGTGTCACCATTGGGTATAGTTCCTAAAAAGGCACCCGGTGAATACCGCTTGATACATATGTTCAATTATATTGAACAGCTTTTTCTGGGTACTGTTGTAGTACCACACCCATATATGTCAAGTACCCTGCCATCAAGTTGGACCATGTACGTGGGGGTTTCTTCTTTTTTGTCTTTTCATGATCAGTATCCTTGAGTTTCTCTAACTCATGGGGTTTGGGTTCCCTTTGCAGAAGGGAGAATATGTCAATGAATTCACCCCTCAAAATCTTGTCCTTTGTCGCCTGAGACAAATGAATGCCCAGTGGGAAGGAAGGCCCTCCCCTGCTATAAAAGTATAAACCAATAACATCAGGGATTCTAGTATCAAAACTTCAAAGTACATTGAAAGGAAACAAAACCTGGTCTACAAGGAAACCTAATGATACACTCATTTTACAAATGAAGAACTAGGAATGTGTTTGTTTCAGTTCATTTATAACCAGAATTTAACCAGTTCGCATCTCCCAGACCCAAACCCAAACTCAATCTGTGCTTGAAGTCTGTACATTTTGGAACATACAATGTGATTCACGGAACAAAAACAACTGCATACATTTGAAAAATCTGCATGAAAAAGGTGTACTTTTGAAAAATGTACACAGGCATGCTTTAATCAATGAGAGAGAAATGTGTACATTTAAAAATGCACACACAGTTTGTGTGTACATTTGGAGAAAAGTGCATGCAGATGCACACAATTTTTTTGTGTGAAAAGAGAAAAACAAAGCTCGCAATTGATGCAGACATGATTCAGAATGAGCTACAAGGTGGAATTAGAAGAACCCTAATGAGTTCAGGTTTGCTGATTCACACATCCCTATAAAATAAGACTGATCCTGAATGAGACATTTTAGGATTATTATTTACAATTTTTAGATAACAGCAGTTTCTATAAGCATTCTCAACTACTAACTTCCATCTGGAGAATAATATGGCTAAGAAACACGCAACTTGTCTAACTATCAGGGTGAAATTGTACGTCTAAAATTTAACAGCAGTAACTAAAAATGAACCTTACAACACATACTTCACTTGGTTTCTGTTGGATTTTTTTGTGTAGGAAATCTTCAAACTGGTGCACTTGTTGTAGTGATACCTTGCAATGTGTCAATCCCCCATCTCTCTTCATTTCCAATATTTTAGATGAAATTATTGTGATATGGCATTGATAGTGCTTCTACTGTGTGGGGACCATTGATATTAAAATAATGGAAAAGGATGATAAAATATTTTTATTTTATTTCAGACTGAGTCTGAAAGAAAGGGTAACAATTACAGATCAAGTTAAATACAAGGTTGGCGTCTCTACTAGAATGAGGGCAAGTGAGAGGACTGCAGACCACCCTGGAGAAGGCAACTTTCAACAGCCTCTAATAACTTGGCTAGTCAATTGGGATCAACATTCTGCCCACCCCTGGTCTATATATAGACTTCTGTTTTGAAGTCTCTGGCCTTGGTAATATATCGGGTGTGGCAAAGATTATGAAGGCCAAGTCCAGTTTACTTTGAAGTCAGTAGATTTTAGGACTCTCCTCAGTAAAGATATGACTGGATTGTGAATAACGCATATGAACAGAGTGCTAATTTTGAAACATCCCTGTGAAAAAGCTCTGGACAAAACAAGAACATGGGGAGTCTACTTGCATTCAAAAAGATAATTGAAGCTTTGATAGAATCACCCTTTTGCTCAATTTATTTCAGTTACTGTACATGGTATATGTGCATTTCCAGTGTGGTGAATTATTTTAATGGCTTCTAGTAAATTGATCCACGATATTTCACCAACTGAGTCAGCTACTGCAGATTGGCTGAAAGTGGCAGCAGATAAGACAAAGAAAATGAAGAAATTAAGCATATAAAAAAGGTCCTTTATAAATTACCTCCCAACCACTTTGTGTCATTGCACTGTCGCTTGTCAATGCAACCTTTATTAATCAATGGAGGCAGAGAGAAACATGCTTAATAAAAATGAAGAGGACCAAATCTACCTGAGACTTGAGAGCCCTCCAACTCTGTTATGAGAATTTATAAGGGAGCATCAACTCTGCACTTTTAATTTGAAGTAGGAATTGAGAAGTTGTATTTCAGTAGTTAAGTATCGTTAGAAGCAATCTTATCTTTCTAAAATGAAAGCCTCTTTGCTTGCTTTCTCATCCCACCCAGTCATTGGAACTGTTTAATGAAAGATAGAGGAACTTTTTTTTTGGCTCTTCTCTGTGAAAAGTTGAAGATGCTGGCATGACCAAGTGATCTAAAGTGCCAGAAGTAAGAGCCTCCTGTAGGGGTCACTACTGTGTGAAGGGGCTTAAGTCCCATAACTTATTGATATAACATGTGCATTGCATATAGAAGATTCAAGGTGGCATCTCCAGCTAAATATATCCTTCATTTATTTACTTATTTATTTACTTACACTGAGTAGTATCCTCTCTGTTGGTTCTGTTGCACTCGTGAGATGCACCATTTGCACAGTGGGGAAGTGGTGCTTCTAAAAATAACCCTGGAAATGAGTGGAAATGCTCATTTTTGGAACGGGGCTAGTCAGCGGAGCTCCCTTCTGCAAGATCTGCTGATCTGTGCCCTTCTAGAAACTAGTGTTTCAACTCATTTCCAGTTGCTAGGTTCCCATTGTACTTACAGGAGATCCCACTAGTGCAAGGTTAGTATTGGATACTGCCCTCTATTTATCAGTAACACCATACCTATCAGGGCCGGATTAAGAGCATTATGGGCCTGGTGCTGAGGATTTTGGTGGGCCTTTTTATGGAAATAAATAAAATGAAGACGCAATTTTATATTAAAACAAATTAAATATTTTAATTACCATTAAAGTGCCAAAACAGAAACATATTGAAAATATTTCTTTTTTTGTAAACAATAAGCTTGTTAACTCAATAAAACCGTTCATCACATATCGTTGATGATAAGTACCTCCACGTTTTTTAACCTCTAGGGCAGTCTTCCCCAACCGGGGCCCTTCCAAATGTTTGGGGGCCCAGCTTCCATCTTCCCCAGCCACTGGCCATGCTGCCTGAGGCAAATGAGAACTGTAGTCCAAAATATCCAAGAGGGATATTTGGTGAACTCTGTTCTCTGGGGTTTTTCAAAATAAAACTTAAAATGCCACACAATTCCCCATGAAAGCGCACGTGCACACACACACACACACACACACACACACACACAGTATTAGCCAAGCAGGTGACATTTTGCAGGAGGATCAACACCCCCAAAAGGCAGACACCCACACCCACAAACACACAGCCCTTACGTTCAGTTTGGCTCACAAAAGAGGGAAAGCCCTTTTACAGAAAAAAAGGAGAAGGAGAAGGAGAACTTGCAGATCAAAAGAGTCAAACTTTTGAACCTTACCTGTGCAGAGGAGGGCCATCAGGACCAGCGGCAGGTAAAGACCATCCCAGAGGTTTGTCCCATAGCAAGCAGAAGTCATGGTGGAGATTTTGGAGGCGGGTGGGCAGAGAGGGGTCGCTTGACGGAGCAAAAACTCAAAAACTCCTGCAGCTCATCAGTAAGGGTCTTCCCAATTTCCCCCAAATTATTTATTAAAAAAAAAAAAAAGCAGCCACAACAAAAAGCCAGGAAGCTTTGCTTGACCAAGAATAATTGTGTTCTTGTTGCTTTGTTTTTTTTTTTTTGTTAAACTAGCATTTGAACAATTGAGCTGCGAATCAGAAAGATCTTTTGCTCGAGGCTGGAGAGAGAGGTCCCTTCTAAATCTGAATATTACAGACCCTAGCAAGCCCCCCATGTGCTAGAAGTTCTCACAAAGAAATGTAGTAACAGTGATTGAAATGCAAAGATACTGAAATGCTAATTTGAGAACAACAGTTCTTGCTAGGTCTTGCCTCAAGCCTGTAATGCAGATGTGCTTAGAACACCTTTCTAATCTTGAAAAAATCATTAATTATGCTGAATGATAACGATCAGAGCTAACTCCGAAGGGGGAAAAAATCGCCGCGTGTCCCTATAATTGCGGGCCCATTGTCTGTTAAGGGCCTGGAGCTGCCGCTCCAACAGCCCCTAGCTTAATCCGGCCCTGATACCTATCTGTGATGTACACTGCAGGGCTGGGAACTATCTCTCTGGCTTAATCCTTGGAGATCCACTGCTGGACAGTACTATACTCAACAGACCAATCATATGACTCTGTTCAGTGACTCATGTAAGGGGCCACATGAGCTAGCCTTCCTTCTGATGGTGCCATGTATGTGATCCCCGTCCTGTGCTTTATCAGGGTTCTCAGTCGCACAGAAGCTTTTACTCACATTCAAACAAACAAGCCCGATTCAGACCACTCCGCTCCATGCAGGAAGGGGGCTGGGGCTGGCATGCAAGATGGCCCCGGGGGCAGGGCCAGGACATGCAGCCCTATGCCCCTTAGACCCATTGCTGTACCTGCCTCAGGTATATAGCACCTGAACAGAGCTGTTTATAAAGCAGCTTCATCTGTTCTCATTCTAAAATTGGCTGTGAGGATCCATGGATACATGAAGCATATCCATCATTTTTTTAAAAGATCAGAATTTTGAAATTTTTAATCCTGCAACATCTCCTGGAGCCCAGGACTGTGTGGCCAGCTCCTCAATCCCTTGCAAGTTTCCTGTACTCCTAATACTCACTCATACTCTCATACTGAAGGCCTTACTGAAGAGTCCACACCATTGCCTCTTAGGTTACAGTACCTCCCATTAGAGAGCTCCATCCACTGTTTTTCTGTGCTTTCTTTTCTGCATTGTTTGCACTGCAGGGTGACATTTTAAGACACCACCACTGATGAATTCTTGAAAGTGTTTGTGGTCACATGACACAGTCAATACCCACACCTACTTTTTGGAGTCCATTAACATCCAGATTTATTTCTTCTCCTCCTTCTCAAGTCCCAGTAATGCTGGTGGATTCCCTGCATAGGTGCTTCGATTCTGTGTTAGGTCGGATAGTGTCCCCAGAGTTTGCCAATGCCAGAAGGTGCAGGTGGTCACCTGGCAATGAAGCACATGCTTCAAGGCCCAAAGGAACCAGACCCCTTGGGAGTAAGGCGCTCCTCAGTAATACAGGGCTCCTTGGGAGTAGGGAGGCCCTGAAACCTGGACTAACCAGTTTCAGTTAGGTCTATCAGCTCTCAGTTAAGGTTAGCTGGCTGCTGGAACAACACAGGTGTTCAGCTCAGGTCTGTACAATCCAGCTTCTTGGCCTTGTTTCACATACTGACTGAACTTGTGTGCTACTGATACCTGGAATGCTGCTAGACCTTGCTCCTGGAATGATGTCTGCCCCTGTACTATTCTATTGTGCTTGTCCCCAGCTTCTGCCCAAGGTCATGTTTTCTGGACTGCCCTAATACCTGACTGGTACTCTCAGTCAGGTATTAGGGCAGCCCAAGCTCCTGGTCTTGGCCAGCCCACAACTGGGTGACACAGACTCATCTCAACCTATGGCAAACGGCCATGGTGGGACTTGACCTGAAACAGAGAAAGTACACAGGTTCTCCTGAATCCACTTCTGCTATTTGAGATTCAGCCATGTGACATATGTGGCCAGGACTGCTTTTTGCCAGTTTTGACTTGTACACTAATGATGCCCTTTATCAGAGATAGAGATTTAGCTCCTGTGATATGTGTCATGCTAACTTCAAGACTGGACTATTTCAATGCATTTTACATGTGGCTGCCTTTGAAGACAGTTCAGAAACTTCAGGTGTTCCAAAATAAAGCAGCCAAACTCTTCCCATCCGTCTCAGCAAAGCTGGCCAGTTCAGTTCCCCCTCATACAGATAGCCTGTACAAGGATCCCTAGAGTGCCAAGATAATCCATAGAGTGCCACGATTTTGGGATGTATAAACTCTTACAAATATCCTAGGGAAGAAGACTGACTACCATAGCTCCATCATTCCACCATTATGCTAATACTGTATCTCAGCTGTATGAGAAAGCCTACCCATTGTAATTACATCACCCCTTTTATGCTTATATTTTATATTACAGCAGCATCAGCCTGATGATGCATTAACATATTCCACCATTTGAGGGATGCTCAGAAGCACTGATGATATGCTAGTTTAAATGATTGTCAAAGTAATACTGCTGTAATGCTTCTAGGCTGATGGCTTAAAGTAATATATTACTAGGGAAATATCTTACTGATTACATGGCACTGTAATACATCATTATGTTGATGTCACCATAAAGATGCTTAAGTATAATTTATAAGCAGACAGAGGAAGAACACGATGACAAAACTGCCCTTCAAACATCCACAATGATTGTTTTCAATGTATTTTATTCAAAAGGTAAAAAGCAAATATAATTAAAAGATGCAAGAGTTAAACATCTAATTAGCACCTATAGAAATTAAATGTATAAGGCCTGCACAGAAATGTGTACTTGGCATTCTGCGAATTCATAGAAGCAAACAGGCAAAACTGGAGGCTTCTAAATTTTGGTTACAAGTACTGGTTGTTATCCTCAGGAAACGAGGACAGGACTACTTTGTCTTTACTAGAGTGGAAACAAGTAAGTGCGCGCGCGCGCGCGCGCGCGTGTGTGTGTGCGTGCATTTGTGTGTTTAAGACAACTTCAAAGCAGCAAAATTGAATGGCACAATGTAAAAGTTTGTAAACTCTAAAAAAAATTAGTTTAGTTCTGCTGAAATCACGTAACTAAAATCCCAATACGGCTTCAGTCAGGTGATTTCAACTAGGGATGTATGAGGAATTTGTTTCAGTTCAGTTTTGATCATGATTTACCCAGTTTGCACCTCCCAGATCAAACACATACTCGAATGAAATCTGCGGTCCAAGTCATTTACGATTCGCAATGTAATTTGCAGACCAAATTTTTTTTGGCATCTGACAGCACATGTACATCTGAAAAATGTGCTGGGGGGAAATGTGTACGTTTTAAAAATATGCATAAACACACTCTAAGCAATGGAAGAATGCATACATTTCAAAGGTGCACACAAGTAGTGCATACATTTGGAAAAAATATGCACAAAAATACACACAAATTTTCATGCAAAAAGAAAAAAAAAAAGATTGCAACGGGACGAGCTTTGAGGTGGAATTTGGAGAACTTCGACCTGCTCAGGTTTTGCTTTTATACACATCCCTCATTTCAACATGACTTAGGCATGTCTCACTACCTTTCTCTGGATTGAGTTTGTGACACAACTAATATTCTATAGGAGCATATTATTCTGGGGTAAGAATTTTGAATGACAAATTCTGATGTTCTTCTAACAGAATTTCTTGTTTTGAGTTTCAGATTCAGCATATATTGGCTAAGTTCCCTCACAAAGTAACTGAATATAGACAAACTGCCCTCAGTTCACTGCAGTATGGGATCTGTTTGCAGTATGATCCTAAAATTTATAATTTAGGGTGGATTTGCATACTCTCTCCAAACAAACATAATAATTTGCAGGTTTTGTCCTACCAGTGTTTTGTCAACTGCACATACAGACTTAAAAACATGGAAGCCATTTTAGGTAAAATTCTACAGAGATACTACATCACTGAAAAATAAATCTATTACCATGGCCTCATCATGTAGGGAAAGTTCTAAAAACAATAGTGTTCCTACAGTGAACTTTCATATGCTGACTTCATTTCTCTTCCTGGAGGCAACATTAAAAGGAAAGAAGCAGTCTTCCCTGCTTGGATTTTGTTGTGGGGGTTGTTCATATAGGGCTGCAATGTTCTTTGCTGCAACTGTAGTTTCACCTTGTTCCCTGAGTCTTCATTTTACAGTAAAATCAATTTTGAAAGAAAACATTTGCTTGGTGCACAGCCAGCAGCAGAAGGAAACCCATGTAGAAAACCCCTGGTGGGTTTTTGTAACATGCTGTTACTGATATATTGGGTTACAAGAAACATTCCATCTACCAAAACACTCTCTTTTTGTTCTGGTTGAGCTTCATGTTGTTGCTGCCATTCATTTGACTGAACTGCAGAGGTTAGCCAAGAGTCTTGGATTAAATTAAATTTTCCCATGCAATACTGCAGCTCATACAGGAGGTAGCAGCCAGATAGGAATACACACACACACACACACACTTTTGAGTTGCTTAAAATATAACAATAGTAATCTTTCTTCTCTCCTTCCTTCCTTCCTTCCTTCCTTCTTCTTTCTTTCCTTCCTTTCTTTTTTACTTTCTTTCTCTTCCTTCCTTCCTTTCTTCCAGTATTCAGACTAATCTGCTAAATGGAGAAATAAGTTTATGTTACTGCTAAATGTATGCCTTTATTCCATTTTGAACCAGAGAGGCTTGTTGTGAGTACATGGAAAGTGCTTTTACATATGGTGAAAGGGTAGCTGATTTTGCTCTCTCTCCACACCACATTGGGTGCTCTTCCAGGGGGCCTCTGGCCTTCAAGATGTGGCTTTTGGGAAAGACTGCAGGGGACTACTGTAAGGAAGAAGTAGAAAAGTCATGCATGAACAGAAAGAAGTTTGCACTTTGCTGGATCCATGCAACAAAAAGGAAGCTGCTGATAGAGATGGGAGAAATCTCTTGAACATAATGCCAATTCCCTTAGGTCAGTGATGGCAAACCTATGGCACAGGTGCCACAGCTGGCACGCAGGGCCCTCTCTGTGGGCACTCGAGTCATTGGTCACCAGATCGCGAAAAGACTGTCCCCTTCTGCAAAACACTAATGATCTTGTTCTTTCTCACAGTGTGGAACAGAATGATTTTATTCTAGAATTCCTGTTACAGAATTCTTTTCTACATTGTTATCACATTTAAAAGATTTTGAAGAATGGTGCACAGAGCATGGCTTGGATGTAAAGCCCTAACAGTTGACCTGAGTGCTGTATGTGTTGCTCTCAAACTAACGGAGTATGAGCCAAGGTTTGACAAATTATCAGCATGCAGGCAATAGCAAAAATCACATTAATTGGGCAAAAGCATGCCCAATGCAAACTTTTACCTAATGCAGTGTTTGCAGTCCAAGACATTTAAAATGTGTTTAAAATGTGTTAAGCATGTTTAGTTTTCTTGTTTATCTTGCTCATCCTAGTACAGGTTGACTTTTACTTTTACTAATCCGACACCTGTAGAAGCAGGGAAAGGACCCGGGGTAAAGCTTGCCCCATACAATTTCAGTCTGGCATATAATCATATGAGAAGTTGAGAATCCCTTATCCAAAAATACATGTGCCTAATTATTTAAAAAGTTTGTATAAATTCCCTTCAGGCTATGTGTACAAAGTAGTACTATAATAATTTTTTGAGTTGATTTTTTTCCCAACAAAAAACTGTTTGCATCATTGAAAGCTCTGTTATTGTGTTTTTCTTTTAAGACAAAAGATGTTAATTAGTTCGGACAACTGTATGAGTTGTTTTTCTAAAACGAAAACCTCGGTATTCAGGTTTAATTGCAGTGTTGGCACTTTGAAATAAATAAGTTGGTTTTGTGTTGCAGTTTGGGCACTCGGGCTCAAAAAGGTTCGCCATCACTGCCTTAGGTCTAATTGACCTATTTGAATCTTGAGCGGAGCATCTATAACAGTAGAATCTGCAAAGCAAATATGTGGTCTGAGTCAAAGCCCAAGCATCATTTTGGAGGGGCCCAGTACAAATTTGTAACACCCTCCTCCACATACTTACCAAGATCCCATCCTTTACATACGATCTCATGAATCATGAAATAAATGTTTATATTTTAATTATGAAAGTATAGTTTCTATAATTCAGAAATTACACCATGGCCCATGCTGGAGCCCCCCACGTATTTTATTTTTGTTGTTATTTTTGTTTAATGTAATATCCAGCCTGAAGAAGGGTCCTACATAGCTTGCTGGTTATTTGTAACTTTTTGGTTGGTCCTGATGAAACTATTATCCTGTTAGTGTTTTGATTTTTAAAAAATCTAACAGACCAATGCAGCTGTAAACATTTTAAAAACATATTCCCTTTAAAACTTCATTTTTCTGGCCTTTTTCACTGCAAAATCATTAATCATCTCTCCAAAGTTATTTTCTCTTGCAAGTTCACTCTTGATAGACAAAATACCTAGGTGGCATAACCATTCTTACCCCACAGTAGAACAGCTGCAGTTTTTGATGACTGCTATCTTGATTAAACTAATTTCAGCTTCTGCCACAGTCACTGGCAGGGTGTAAAAATACCCATAGGGTTATGCATACTTAAGTGGAAATTAGTTGTTTTTGTAAATAATAAGATAAGTGAGGGCAGTTTGTATGCTTTTCCAAAAGTAGACTTGAAGATATATTTTTTTCAGATGTAACATTTTACAAGGAATGTTCTCAGAAAGATCTGTACGATATTTGTGAACTGAACAGTTATTCACATATATTTGGGTCCTGTAAATTCTGCAAACTGCACTGGATTCTGCTGTCTCTGGGTCAATCTCCCTGATTATTATGGTGCTCTGTCACTCCTTCCTGCCTAAGCACAAGGAACTCTGGGACATGTAGTGCTTGAGAAAGCATGTCACATAGGGCACCACCAATCTGTCTGGCTCTGAAAATACTGTTGCCGGCACCAAAAAGGTGTCCTCTCCCAGCAAAGTGGTGGTCCGTGCCTCAGTGTGCCCTGCCCAATAAACACACCGAGGGGAGAAGGGAAACCAACTTTATTTGAGGCCTCAAGTAGGCTCTAGGAGTCTGGGACTCAAATCAAGAGCCCCGTTTCAAGTTCTTCTTGGATCTTTTATACAGCATGGGATCAGATAAAGGTTTGCATCACATACAGTCACATTACATACAGTTGCGTAGAAAAACATTCTCCTTATGATGACCTCTTTCACATACATTCAACGACTTCCTCTGTCCTTCCTTGTACATACATTTCCTTCTGTTCCTTTCCAAAGTACAACTCTATTTGTCTGTTCTTTGGAAAGTTCACGCATCAGGCTGATGCTTGCACCCCCATTCCACTTCCCTCCTCCTCCTCCTCCTCCTCCTCGCCCATCTCCTTTCCCTGTTCCCTTATCAGCGTCCTTCGTACACACACATTCTTCGCCTCTTCTCCGGCCTTTCCCCCCCTTCCCATTTACTGCAGCTGTAAACAAAGCAGCTTGCAACCTTACTTTTTCTTTCTTACATCTCAATTCACATTTCTTTGCAACTTTAGCAAGCAGTTTCTTACAGAACGACAAGAAAGCAGAAAACAAGAATGCAAGATTCTCTAGTCAGGCCTAACTAAACATTAGAACAGGGGTACAAGTTCACATGGTCTCCAACAATACAAGTCCTAGTCTAATGGCAATTTGGCCAGCAACTGCCTGTTTACAGTATAGCTTTGTCTGCTCTTACTCTGCTTCTGACTGGCTCCAGCAAATCTCACAAGATCTGAAGAGTAGGTACATAGACAGAGGGAGATAAGTTTCCATGAGATCATTTCCTCAAGCATGATCTGTAATCTAGCCTCCATTTCTTCCCTCATGATAATGGTGCTGCAGTCTAGGTCTTGCCCTCCTTCTAGATCTCCAGGCCACAGGAACGTGTATTTCCTCCCCCGCCCGCATCCACACCCACCTGCCCTATGCTCAGACCCTGGTCTGAATCAGCAGCAAGCCCCACCACCATTGTAGTTATACTTTGCTATGTGAAAGGAAGAGTTAATTTGGAGTCATCTGCATGGAAGTACAGAATAACAAAGAGGGAGATATTATCATTCCCCATGTCTCAGAGCCCATTGGGGAAGTACTGGGGGATGGGAGGGAATTTTTTAGTGAAGTAAAACAGGTGAATATTTTGGATGGCAGAGATTCACAGCACAGCATGCTAGGGATTTCTCATGCTTCTGGAAAGGCCTGAACCTGATGTTACATTGTCAAAACTCCGTTGGTGGAAAGTACAGTATTCAAAGTATGCAGACACAATGATTTCACCAATTACATAAGACGGTTCCATCCTTAAAGGTGGCCTAAAAATAATTTTAAAATGATTTAAAAACAAGCAAACACCCAAGATCATTTTACAGCCCCAGATCCAGAGTGGCCTGGCTACCTCAATTCCGGAGTTTGTGTCTATCGGCCTTCTGCTGAAACATTCTATCAGCTGTTACAGCTTGCCACCAAGAAAGGCCGTGTTGCTATTTGAATTTGACGCTATTTGAAAGGATATCAGAAAACTTTCTAAGGAATAAAAGCATCAGCCAATCCATACAATTAAATCTGAGGTGGTGACACCACCATGCTAACAAGGTTGCATCATTTTTATATGTGGTGGTATTTTCTGAAATCTCCTCCATGTGAAAACCCCCAGAGTTGTAATATGTACCAAGAAAACAACAACAACAACAACACGAGGCCTTTCTTTGACAATGTAACAAGAAGAGTGAAGACTAAAATTCCTCTTCATCAACAGTGAAGAAAAAGTATAGCAACAGTAACTAGGAAATGAATATGTTAGGATTTATGGCATGATTCCCCTGCCCATACGAAGACCTCAGGGAGACAACAGAATAATTGTTGTATATCAACTTTCTAGATCCTGTTCAAAAACATGTGAGCATCCCTGCAGCACACCACTGTCTAAATTACTTTACTATCATTTGACACATTTCTGTTCCTCAAACAATGCTCATTTATCATAGGAGAAGTTTTCTTGGCTCCAAGTTAACATAATTTAGAAACGTTTGTGAAATACTGACTTCCAAGCCTACAGTGCTTTCAAAATATCTCTTGCTAGCAAGAGGCACTCTGGAGTGGGGATGATAATAATGAACTACTGTTTATTTGTTTGTTTGTTTGTTTAAAAATTGCCTTCCAATCTTAGTTTTTGTTCTGGTTCATACATTCATTAGGGGGCCAAGGCTGAACTAGCATGCTAGAGGTGAATCATGAGCCCCTCCCCTCCACCTGTAAGTCGGCTCCCTGTGAGACCGAGCTTGCATGGTGGCCCCATTTACAGAATTTCTCCCACTCTTCTGGAGCGGGGTAGGTTGCGTGAGCAGAGGGTTGGATCCGGACAGTCATGTTTGGAGTAGACCCACTGAAATCAATGTGATGTACATTAGTCATCATGACTAACCTGTCCCATTGATAGCAATGGGTCTGCTCTAACCATGACTAAGTTTGGATCCAACCCAGAGCCTCTGCACAATTGGACATTCATGTGAGGAGCCAGCTCACAAGGAAAGTCATTAGCTGGGACTTTTCCTCCCCATAAGCATTTAGTTGGCCACTATGATCAACAGGATGCTGGACTAAATAGGTCTTTGGTCTGATCCAGCAGGGCTCTTCTTATGATCTTACCATTCTATTCTAGTGCTAGCTCCTGGTGTGTGTGTGTGTGTGTGTGTGTATAAATCAGCGCTTTTAGACATCCCGCTGACATTCCATCAGCACTGTTTTAAAACTCCTGGCAAAATGTTCACACTATTCCTTCAAGGCTTACTGGGGAGCACCGAGGAGTGATGGGCCATTCACTTAATTTGAACCTACAGTTGATATTCACTTGATTGGAACATAAACTTTGTATTTATACAAAAAGCAGATTACGCAGGCACTTATTTGATACAAGCGGTCAGTAATATAGCCTGTCCCTATATGTTTGCAGCTAAGGAGAATAAGGGTGGCTTTATATTTGGTGCATAGGGAGGGTAATTTCAGTGTCTTCTGTAGTTGCTGCAATTTTCATCTAAAAAGAATGGAAAATTTCCACTTGGTTTCCTTTTATGACAATTATTTGTGTGCTGTGTTATGGGTACTCCATTTCCTCTGTACAAAGTCTGTTCTGAACCATAGTGTCCATCCATTCCTCTCTGAAAGCTTGTTATATAGAGACATCTAGTGGCACAGAGAATCATGGGTTTTTTTAAAAAAAATCCTATATTATTTCTTCTTCTTATCCTTCCAAATCTCATGTTTCATTTATGAGTCTCACACAGGTAGTGTAGCAGAGCACAGTGATAGGGAAATTCTACATCCTTTCAGTGATTCTAAAATGGCCTGGAAATGAAATATGCTGCTATCTGCAAATACCGCACCACCAAACTACCCTCAGCAGGTAGGCAACATGAAAGATCCTTGTTAGCTGTTAAATCATCTGTTTATGGGAGGTTTCTTTAAAATATATGTGGAGGAAAATATGTATGGTCGCAAGAGAGATAGGCTATCATGCAGCAGTAATATAGCTTCCTATACTGATGGTGATGAATGTGCTGAAGATGCATTTTGCTCCGCCTGATTATGCTACATAGAGGACCAGCATCTTCTTTGGGATAAGTTGTGTGAGTGTCAGGGCTGGCTGGGCCTCCTTACCTTCAGTTTTGAATTATCCATGGTTGCATTTTTGCCACTGAAGCTGTCACATAAAGTGCCTGGTTGGTAAATGAAAAAGCCATTTGTTTAATTGAGTCCCAGTTCCCAGATAGGTTGGCTTACAAAAATACGGAAGAATAATTCAATGTAGCAATGGATGAATGGATGGAAAATATCTGGCTATTGTTAGTGATGTTTTTAGGCAGACTCCTGTTGTTGTAAGCCCCTCTCCCTTTGCACCTTCCTATTGCTGGTTTCACTTACACTGCTTCTAGCATTAAAAAGCTAAGTATAACATGTGGTTTGGAGATGTGGTATGGAAAGACATGATTTCTAAAGAAAAGTATATACAACATACTTTTCGTATAGCTTTTGTCTTGTATGCCACCTTGAGAGGGTTCTGCCAAAGGTGGCCAAAAAATAATTTGAAATGACATCATCAGGGATTATGGACATACATGGAAGTTCAGATCAGGAAGTGCAGACAGCCTAGGAGGTTTGAAGAGCAATGGAGATATGTCCAATAGGAAGAAGACACACACAGAACACCCCAGGTCACCTTGCAGTGATTAGGTAAGCTCAAAAACACCACTAAAAGACATTCAATATAAATTACAAAATGCCTTAAGAATGAGGAAGAAAATGGAAGCATCTTTCATGGGGGAAGAAAACGTTCAGGAAATTGTAATTCAGATTTTGGCAGAGAACTAGCTCCAGTCTTCCCTGGAGCTAGACACAATACGGGCCCCCTCTCACATCTGTATTGTGGAGCTTTGGGACCTGGGCTACCAACACAGTTGATGCTGTTGCCACTTGTGGTGGCCATGTAAAAAAACCCTCCAAAAATCCTTAGGAAAAGAAGAAAGAAGTTGTGCTACAACAACCCCTGCCAATCATGAGCCCTACCTGTGAGGAACTGCTGGAGAATTTCTCCTCTCCTCCTTGGAATAATTCATTATAATTGTTCCCCCAATTTCTCTGCTCACAAATAGGGTGGAGAATTTCAAGAGGCCATACACGCACAGGTCTAGCTTTAAACCTGTGAATGGCTGATATTACCAAATGCTCAAGTTCTGTGGACTGCTTCCTTACCAAGTTTCACAATGTTTGATTTCATTTTACAGCACCTATACAAAGTCTTGTCTTCTGTTATGTTTGCTTTGCAACCTTGATTGCTAAGGAGCTAATACAATATTTGCTTATGATAAACTGCTTCCTATTCAATGTTACTGTTTAATGTTCTGTTATCTCATCATCCTTATTTTCTGCTCCAGAAGCCATTCGAGTTGTCTTTTGTGCTTGTGAGATGTTCATAGGTGCAAGCCACAGTTTTGATCCTGCCCTTCAACCAAATGTATACTTCTCTTGTAATCTGGAACACTGGGCCAGAATAAATATTACTTTAAATCAGGATCTGGCAGCTACATCCCCACCACCACCATTTCTACTCTAGAATAGGTGCAGGGTCCTGATCCGGATCAGGACCATAGTGTGGTGGTAAAGGGGCTTTTAAGTTCTGGGTCAGATATACCCTGCATCTACTCTAAAGTAACGAAGACATTGCTGCTATGTATGGATTTAAAATAATGAGTGTTTTGGCCCTCAAGATACTAGTAGCAGAATGCAAGCACAAATTACACCTAAGATACTCTACTATGAAAGTCATCCTATGCCCCAATGATCCTTATGCCACTAAACTGGCCAAATATTATCTCTGGACTTCATGTGGAAGTTTACATCCTGTCAACCCTTCGTATTAGTTTTATAATTCATAGACATGCCCAATGCATAGACATGATGAGTGGAAGAAAACAATTTACCTAACATAGCCTGTCTAGTTGCATGTACTTGTTCTCATTTGTGAAAAGATTTTAAAGGACAGAAACCAATGGATTTTCCCTTCTGCAGCCATCAATCTCTTTCACCTTTCCAATATTACAACTAAATTCTATTAGTTAAAATGAATTTAAAGACTCAGTAAGAGCATTTTGGCCTGGTCCTTTCATCAGTGCACAAGCACAAGGTCACAACTGGTGCTTTCACATTCACAATAAGACCGAGATGCAAAATCAGACCCACAACTGGTGCAACTGCTGCCAGGCTGCAGTAGAGGGAGATGGGAAGCAAGGCCATTCCATCAGTTCTGCTGAAGGACCAGCTTTATCAGGTCCTCATCCCCTTGAACTGTTTCCATTCCAGCCAATCATTTTAAGAACTATGATTTAACAATTGGTGTCTAAGTTTCCTCTTCCCTCCCCGTCCCCCTTTCCCTTTTGTGCTATGTCTTTTAGATTGTAAGTTTGCAGCAGGGACTGTCTTGTTTGATGAATTGAATGTACGCCACTCTCAGCAACTTTTCAACTGAAGAGATGGATAAAAATGTTTTCATCATCATCATCATCATCATCATCATCATCATCATCATCATCATCATCTCTGGACTTTGCCTTGGTCAGAGAACAATTGTGCTAGAAGAGATGAGAAGGAGAAAGAAAATGCTGATCCATTTGCACAAAAACCTGTATACCTTTTTGGCCCACAGAAGCTGTGGCAAAAATATATAGACGATGCCATATATTATTATAGTAGACAATGAATATGGGGGTTGCAGGGCAGAGTCAGTACTATTAAGCTGCCTAGATATTAGGGGAGGAAATTTAAAGCCACACCGTCTCTGGCTAACTTTACATATAGTGAAATGAACTGGGATTTCATTATTTCCTTCCATGAGAACCACATCATATTAGTGTTGTGTGTTTTTGAAAAGCCTGCCCTTTTTATATTTTTATAAAGAGCTTCAACTTCAAGACTGTTAGATAAAAAGCACCTTTAGAAGTGTCAATGCAAGTTTCCCTTCTTGAAAAGTCTGAAACTGTAAATAGAAAGGGCATGGGGGGAGGGGTGCTGAAAGTTATGGAACCTGGCATAAATAAAGTTTTATTTTAAAGGCAGAAGCTAATATTTGTGGCATGAAGTCCTTTCCCCCACACACACACCTAGAGAAGAAGCCTATTATCTCACTTGACTTTTAGAACATAAAGTATTGTAGCACTCTCCCCTACCCATTCTAATTCATTTACCATGCCAATCGCAGTTTTCCTCTGATGAAAGTCTCCACTAATCGTATGGAGAAGGAATTAGAATAAAATGTCAAGATGTAATTTCAACGATGATCAAAAAGTTAATATTAATGCAGAATCTTGAAAACACCATTTGGATTTTGAAAAACTGTCGGAAGAAAAAGGAGAGGCAAGGTTTCTTTCATCTATAATGAGCTTGAGAAGAAGAGTTTCAAGACACACAGAGAGATGGTTCAAGTTCAAAGAAATTAAACCCTGAACCTTTGTAGAACTGGGGGTTAATGGGAGAGAGTGAGAAAGCTCTTTTAAAATTCAAAGTTATGCTAAACCACAATATATTATCTTGACTTTTTTCAATTGCTGCCTTATTACTATTGTACTTCCAGAGTGAGTCAATTTGGAGAATACCTTAAAAATGCTACACATCATATAAAGGATTTTGAATGGCAAGCACATGTAACACTGCTGTTGGAATTTATGGCTATTTTTATTTTAAACTAGGGCATTTTTTTAGGATTGTGAATTTTTCCAGTTCACATCAATAAGCACAGAAAGAGTATGCCCCTACTTATTTTGTGTAGCTCATGACTTGTCCTCTTTTCTACTTCCACTAGGGGATGGGAAGGAGAGGGCAAATTGATCATTTGGATCAGGGTCCAGGGATCATTTCAGCAGAAGTCCAGAGTCAACAAGATTTTCTGTCTCAGGGCAATGAGAGGTAAGCAGAGTTGTTGTCAATTATCGGTCATTCTCTGAACATGTGGATGGTGAAAGTCCAGCAGCAAAAATGCGATTTTGTCATTCTTCCTTCCCTCTCATATCAGAAAGGAAAGGAAGAAAGAGCAACAACAGAATTAGAAAGAGCAAGAGACCACCAACGTTAAGACCCTGTAAATAACAGGCACTATGTGGCACCATGGGAGTCTGCTGAGTCACTTAATGGGTAAGGTCCTCTAATTCTTAAAATATCCCTCATACCACCATAAATTTGTCAGTCTTGAAGGTGCCACAAGTCTCTTTGTGAGTGTGTGTGTGTGTGTGTGTGTATGCACACACTTGCATAGGTGACTGAGAGGCTAGTAAGCAAAGTTGATTTGCCTGTGTGTTAAACATCAGAAGGTTAGGAAACAGGCACAAAAGTTGATTTGCAGAGCCAGTATATCCCATCACCTTCTGAAGTATCAGTTACCAGTCTCCACTAAGTCTAAAAATATATGTGAGAAAAGAAAACACTGTTTTAATGAAAATTATAACACTCAGTTTTGTGTAACTGTCAGAGTCGCCCTCTCTCATGTCCCAGAACAGTAAAAGTGTGTGTCTCTCTCTGTGTGTGTGTGTGTGTGTGTGTGTGTCTAAAATCCTTAAAATTAATGCTTGCAGCATTAGTACAGCAGAACACTCTTTCCTTTTTTTAAGAGACAGCTTGAAATATAAATCAACATTAACTCTTTTGGCTATAATAATAATAATAAAGAATCCTGCCAAGCTTAATCGTTGTCACATATTCTTTAGGCATAGTTTAATCAGAAGTTTCTTCAGTATTCTTGCTTTTATGACAGCCGTTTGCTGCAGGCATATGGGAAGAAGAGTGCCACCTCATTTTGGAAACCAAACCATCCTCTAAAGTCTCATGCCTACCCCACTGCATTGTGTAGTGTGCATGCAACATGACATTTTGTGTTTCCCAGTCTCCCAAATCACAACTCAAAAGTCTCAAATGAGAGACACATCACAGCTTTTTAGCTAACATAACTGTTACATTTTGCACATGACAGGAGGTAGCAATTAATCTGTCAATTTTGTTTTCTCTGTTTCTCGTTTTTCCAATCTTAAGTTCGGTTTGTCCTGAATTTTGATAATATTTTTACAAAAACAGTGGGTAGGAAAATTTGTACACATTTTTATACACATTTCTCCTAATACATGTAGTTTGTTTGTTTGTTTGTTTGTTTTTAGTATGCAATTTACCTAATATGCACATTTCTTGCAAGCAGTTTCCCTGATAGAATGCATTTTAATACTATATTCATTAATATACATACTGTGGACACTTTTCTCTAATATACACATTTTTGTATGCATTGCTTGGAGAGTTTCATTGCAAAATTCAGAGAAGTGGGTGAAATTAGGTAGGTTTGCATTAAATGCATTAAATGCAAACCAAACAAATTTCTCCCCCATCCCTATATTGACCTCTGGTATTTCATAGCACAACCATGGTCATGGGTCCGTCTCAGTATTCAAAATTAAAGAATGATACTTAGATTTATCCTTACATTCCATTACAATCTAAACGCTCAGATGTATCCCTCCATTCATTTACAAGCCTTTGTATTCCAACTTAACAAAGCATCAATGCAATGTGGAGATGGAGACTGTTGATATGAAGAGAAACAGTAATTGATATATCGAACAGTGGGGAAAAACAAAGATGCCACAAGCAGCTCATTCTACTTTTAACATCCAGATGGGCAGCTGATTGTTTGGACGTGTCAGCTATTGGAAGCCTTACAGTGGAGAGACCGAAGCAAAGACCAAAGATACACTTCATCTCGTCAACCTGTACTGAATCCTCAGTCCAGTTCAATCAGTAACATTTCTATACAGAAATATATAATAACTGTGGGGCTTATTTGTTTATTAGCTGTCATTCAATCTTAGCTATTCCCTCTACTTGCAATGTGCATTCTCTCTGATTGGGTTCAGAAAACATAACTCACACTGATGGGATGAGTATGGGTTGATTGTGGGTTGTTGTTGAACCATGAGTTGTTGCTGAAATGTGGGTTATCGTATTGTCTGAACCACGACTCACTAAGAAGCCATGGCTTGTTAACCATGAGCAACCCATGAAGAGAACTGATTGTTTGTTTTTGGGTTGTGAACTGTGAGTTGTTCGGTTATCTTGGCTGGGTTCAGACAACAATTCCTCAAACACTTATGATCTCTGTCATAGGAGACAGATACATATGAAGGTAGGAAAACAGAACCACTCTAGAATCTGCTGTCCAAAGCAACAACATGCTGTTACTTTTACTTCACAATAAGGCCAACCCTGGAAAATCAATGAAAAACATAAGAAGATACATGCTCGATCAGAGCAATGGGCTATCTAGTCCAGCATTCTGTTGGCACATTGGTCAACCAGATGCCCATGGGAAGCCCATAAGAAGGACATTAGTGCAACAACACCATCCCTTCCCTCCCTCCCCCCAGCAACTGGCACACTGCTTCTGATACTGAGGTAATATAGCCATCATGACTAATAGCCATTGATAGCCTTATCTTGCATGCTGTTGTTTGAAAGTCTGGATCAGTAGAGTGGACCCACCAAGATATGTGACCATTGTGAAGTTCTAGCTTGCACCTCCTTGCTGCTCCAAGCCCAAAGAGACTTTCCACGATTTGGGGGTTGGTTGTAGAGCACATGCTGTGTCCCAGCTTCAATTCCTGACACTTCAGTCTAGGAAAGATTCCTGTCTGAAACCCTGGACAGCCTCTGCTGGTGCATAACACTGGGGATGGGTAAGAATTTCACTTGGTTCATATTTTAGTAATAACTTACCCAAATTCACAAATTTCTTTATAAATAGGATCATCATCATCATCATCATCATCAGGCGATCACTCGTGACGGAGTAAGATTGTCTTCCGGGATAAAAGGAGGAAATTCTAAAGAAGATTGTGTAGACTCTAGCAATGGGTCCGTAAGTGACTGTGGAGGCCAATTCTAGATCCACACAGCTTCCCACAGTGAGGACACAGGCTACCAGATAGAAGATGGTCCTGTAAAGGATTCATTTGACGTGCTTTTCGCTTAGCACGTTTCTCCCTTTCACCTTGCACTCGGGCTTCTTCAAAGTCCATGGAACCTTTGTGAAAGGCCAACCTCCATTTAGATCGTTCATGGGCCAGAGCTTCCCAGTTTTCGATGTTTATATTGCATTTTTTTAGATTAGCCTTATGAACATCTTTAAACCTCTTATATTGACCACCGATATTCCGCTTTCCATCCTTGAGTTGGGAGTAAAGTAACTGCTTTGGGAGACGGCAGTCAGGCATTCGAACAACATGACCGGTCCACTGAAGTTGGCGTTGAAGGATCATTTTTTCAATGCTAGTAGTCTTTGCTTCTTCCAGTACACTGACATTTGTTCGCCTATCTTCCCAAGTAATTTGCAGGATTTTCCGGAGGCAACGTTGATGAAACCTTTCAAGGAGTTGGAAGTGACGTTTATAGATAGTCCATGTTTCGCAGGCATACAATAAAGTTGGTAATACAATGGCTTCATAAACCAGTGTTTTGGTCTTCTTACAAATATCCCGATCCTCGAACACTCTATGTTTCATTCGAGAAAATGCGGCACTTGCGGAGCTCAGACGATGCTGGATTTCACTGTCGATGTTAGCTGTAACAGAAAGATAGCTGCCAAGATAGAGAAAATGATCGACATTTTCCAGTATTGTCCCGCCAAGCTGGATAGATGGCATCACCAAAGGATTGGCTTGCACTTGCTGATGAAGCACTTTGGTTTTTTTGATGTTAAGTGAGAGACCAAGTTTTTCGTATGCTTCTGCAAAAGCATTTAGGATAGTTTGGAGATCATCCTCTGAATGTGCGGAGACCACATTATCATCAGCATACTGAAGTTCCACAACGGAGGTTGTAATTACCTTACTTTTTGCTTTCAGCCTGCTGAGATTAAAAAGCTTTCCATCTGTTCGATATATAATTCCCACACCGGTGGGAAGTTTCCCCTTGACAAGATGTAAAACCATGGCGATGAAAATGGCAAATAATGTTGGGGCGATAACACATCCCTGTTTAACACCTGATCCCACTTTAAATGGAGCACCATGAGAGCCGTTGTTGTCCAAAACCGTTGCCGTCATGTTGTCATGGAGAAGTCGCAAGATATTCACAAATTTATTGGGGCATCCAATTTTCATAAGGATAGTCCAGAGAGCTGTACGGTCTACAGTATCAAAGGCCTTAGCCAAATCGATAAATGCCATATAAAGGGGTTGATTTTGCTCCCGGCATTTTTCTTGGAGCTGACGTGCAGTAAAAATCATGTCTACTGTCCCTCTAGAGGGGCGGAAACCATATTGAGTTTCAGGGAGGATCTCTTCTGAAATAGATAGAAGACGGTTTGCGAGAATCCTAGCAAATATTTTACCTGCGGTTGCTAAGAGAGAAATGCCCCGATAGTTTCCACAGTCTGTTCTATCACCCTTCTAATTATGGGTGATAATTATGGCATCCCTGAAGTCTTCTGGGATCTCTTCTCTTATCCAGATTTTTTCGATGAGTTTATGAAGATGTTGTACAAGTTCGGGCCCCCCTTCTTTAAAGATTTCAGCAGGAATCCCATCTGGTCCACTAGCTTTGTTGTTCTTCATTTGATTAATGGCTTTTTTTACTTCATCCAAAGTGGGGAGTATTGCAAGTTCCTCTTTAATTTGTTTTTGCGGGATTTGCGAAAAAATCTCATTATTCACCTTAGACTTACGATTTAAAAGGTCATAATAATGCTCTTTCCAACGCAGTGCAATAGACTCTTTGTCTTTTAAGAGTTTGGTGCCATCTTTTGATTGTAAAGGGTTTGTACCATAGGTTTTTGGTCCATAAATGGCCCTTGTGGCCTTAAAAAAGCCCCGTGCATCATGAGATTCTGCAAGTTGTTGAATTTCTTCAGCTTTCTTTTTCCACCAAGCGTTCTTAAGTTCTCTTGTTCTTCTTTGGACCTCAGCCTTTGCGCTAGCGTAGGTTTTTTTCTTGGCAGCGCAGTTAATATCATTTTGCCATATTTGGAAGGCTTTCCTTTTTGGTCAATTATATATTTAATCTCATTGTCATTTTCATCAAACCAATCCTGATGTTTCTTAGTTTCATATCCAATAGTTTGTTCACAAGCTGCAGTAATGGAGGTTTTCAGCTTAGACCAATGGTCCTCAATGTTGTCAGGAGGTTCCGTAGGTAGATGTTCCTTAAGAAGTGATTGAAGACGAGTTTGCTTAATAGGATCTTGAAGGACTTGGATGTTCATTTTACGCCTTGGTTTCCTTCCTTGAAGCCTACGTTGGGGAGCAATGTTGATAACCATTGTGGACCGGATTAGTCGGTGGTCTGTCCAGCAGTCGTCGGCACTCACCATGGCCCTAGTAAGAAGTACATCGCGGCGATCTCTAACACGGACAATTACATAATCCAGAAGATGCCAGTGCTTTGACCGTGGGTGCTGCCATGATGTTTTAAACTTATTCTTTTGTCGAAAGAGCGTGTTTGTGATAGTGAGATTATGTTCTGCACATATAGACAAAAGTAAGAGTCCGTTCGGGTTGCTATTACCAACTCCGTTTTTTCCAATAGTTTCTGGCCATAAATCAAAGTCACGCCCGACTCTTGCGTTAAAATCGCCCAGGAGGATAATTTTATCCTCCTTAGGTATCTCTGACAGGAGAGTGTCCAACTGGCTGTAAAAACTTTCCTTGATGTCATCATCAGCATCTAATGTTGGTGCATAAGCGCTCAAAATAGTTACCTGTTGGTTATTGGCGAGCTTTAATCGAAGAGTTATCAGGCATTCGTTAATGCCAGTAGGAACTTCTGACAAAGAGTTCACTAGTTCATTTTTGATGGCAAAGCCTACACCATGTATTCGTCGGTCCTGCTCAGGTAGTCCTTTCCAGAAGAAGGTATAACCTCCTTTTTCTTCTTTCAGCTGTCCCTCTCCTGCCCTTCGAGTTTCTTGAAGTGCTGCTATGTCAATTTTAAACCGTCTCAGCTCCCTTGCAATAATAGCAGTCCTACGCTCAGGGCGTTCACTATCTATGTTATCCAGCAATGTCCGTATATTCCATGTTCCAAAATTCAAATGTCTTTTTCGACCGCTAAAATGGTGACCCCACTGGACGCGGTAATCCAGTCAGGGGAGAAAGAGGTAGACTATGTTTAGGGCACCTTTTCTAGCCCCCTCCCCATACGGGGTGAGCAGAGTGGATCCTAAATAGGGCTGCTCAGTCATGGATACAGCTGCCGAGCTGCTCGACTACCTCGTTCCTTGAACAGGGCGACTGAATCTGCATCCACCGCCCATGTGCTGGTCCATGACTAGGGGCTTCCAGATTCACAGTCCTGCCCCCGTTGCCATTCGCCAGTCGCCATGGGACTTTTTTTGTTTTGTTTTGTTTGGTTGGGTTGGGTTGGGTTGGATGGGTTGGGTTGGAAGACGCCTGTGCGTGAAACTGTTTTATGTGGGGAGATCGGTGCACAACGAATCACCACACAAACTTGACAGAGTACGGCAGAGATCCAATGGCACGGTTACCCTGACGATTGGAAAACCATTCTCTGCTGCAGCCTTCATCCGCCTTCACAGCCGTTGTAATTTAGGTTTAATTATCTTCCGCCTGTTCTGCCGTTGAGGACTTTATGTCTAGAATCTGCTGTCCAAAGCAACAACATGCTGTTACTTTTACTTCACAATAAGGCCAACCCTGGAAAATCAATGAAAAACATAAGAAGATACATGCTCGATCAGAGCAATGGGCTATCTAGTCCAGCATTCTGTTGGCACATTTACTTCACAATAAGGCCAACCCTGGAAAATCAATGAAAAACATAAGAAGATACATGCTCGATCAGAGCAACATATAAATAGGATAGAAAGCACTTGAAATAAAGTTTTAAAATGAATGTGGGAGAAAGCAAAGCTGACATTCATTCATCCAGGCCCAGGGCTTTGAGTGCTTCGCTCTTAAAGGTCCTGGTACCTGGTTTAAATCACACCCATGTCTGTGGCACTGAATGAGGGTTGCCGCCTTATTTTTCTGATAGGCTCCTCATCTTTAAGAGCTATATGGCAGGCAAGTACAGCATGGTCCACTCCATGCTGGGAATAGCTGTACCTATTGAATTTGGCTGGTGCAGATGGGTGAGAATTTCATTGGATTTGATGTTTGCTTAGGACCTGTCAAAATGGGCAAACATCCTCATAAACAAAACAGAAAGAATATGGGATTTTAAAAAAATTCAAATGTGGGAGAAAGTGAAACTGACAGATTTGTCCAGCCCTAGATAACACTGAGTTAGGTGGACCAATGATTTGACTTGGTATAAGGCAGCTTCTCGTGTTCCTAAAAATGTAGACCACACACAGAGAGATCCTTTACTTGTTGCTTTCTAGCAGGAGATGATAATCACACTGCTGAGCTTCTAAAGCTTCTGAAGTAGAGAATTCACCGATTGTAACACATCTTACATTAGCAAAAAGAAAATTGTCATTAATTTACTTGCCATTTTGGCAGAATTTAGGCTGGCTGTTGCTTTTTTTTCCAAAGCAATTGCTTCAACTCTAATTATTATTTTTGCATTAGGAAGCCTAGTATCCCCACTCAAAGTATTAAGGAATTCTGAGTAGCAAATATGTATAGTTTATAGGACATCAAAATTAATGAGGTGAAGTTGAAGCTCTAAGATCCAAGCATTTTAATGTTTATTCATACCTTTTATGCTATCATTAATGCAGCATAGCACAATCAGAGGGAAGCAAAGCTTCAAAGATTGAAGTCATGCAGAAAGATTAAGAAATCTGGACTTATTCTCACTGGAAAAGATGAAACTTCACAGTGTCCTAATTAAAGCTTTTAAAATTTCAAAGATGATGAACAACGTTCTGAGTAAAGTTTCACTTTGGCAAATAACGGTACGATCTAAACATAAAGTGTTTGGAAGCACAAAAAACTTCTTCTCATTCCCATATGGTCCTAAAACAAAAGAAACATGTAAACATCATTGTTGTTGAAAGTGAGGCATGAGAAAGATCACACAGGAATGTTCAGGTAAAGGTAGGACAGGGAAGTTCAGTAATATAGACTAACGCTCCTCTCTAAAGTCGATGGGCTTCAAAACATGTCTGCAGAGAGCTTCAGCTATTGGGTGTTATAGAAATGCAATACATAAATAAATATGGTCTGTAGACAGCAAAGAATTTTCCTTATAAACATGAATGCAGCATAGAGGATTTGTCTTGTATAAGACACATAGGACAATCCTGGGTGGTATAAGGAGAGCTGATAATATGCAGTGCCAAGAAAGCCCAGATTCTGCATAAAAGCTATATCATCATCATCATCATCATCATCATCATCATCAATCAATCATCACCTGCTTTTTCTGAAACTATTCAAAACAGCACGTTAAAGAATGCAGGGGATTGGCGAAGAGAAACTATGTTGGCATGATGAGTAACTGCCAAGAGTAACCATGTCCCAAATTCCTGGGCTTCCGTTTTTGCATGGATCCTCTTGTCCACCAGCTGGGCAAGATGGGAGGCTGTGAAATGGCAACCACACATGGATAGAACAGATAGGCAGAAGAGGCAGGATGATGGGGTGGAGGGGAACAGTTTGACCAAGAGGAGAGAAGAAGGAAGGTGGGTCAGGGTGAGATCTGAAGGCAAGTACTCTTGGGAGGGAGGTAAATTTTAAAATCTGTGCTTTTAATTTTGGGGCTGCTGTGATTTTTCTTTCTTGTTGAATTTTAGATCGCTTTTGATTGTATGGTTTTATGTTGTATTTTGCATCTGAATCATTTTTATGTTTACATACCACCCTCAGAACTTTATGTTATGGGGCAGCATACAGATGTTGCTAATAAGTAAAGAAATAACAAAATAAGCAGGGACAAGAGAGAGAGCAGGAATCTTTTAATCCAGAACAATATAACCCATTTTTTCTTCACCTTCTATAAACCTTGATTAATATTTCAATATCAAACCTAGCATATTAAATTAATATAAGGACTACACTGAGTCTGCCCATCAACAGAGTACAATCTGACTGAGGCACAATTTCTGATCTAGATCTGTCAGATTTTATAAATAGAGACATTACTAGACTCTGAGAATGGTAGATAAGGGAACCAAGGGCTGTATGAGGGAAGAGATAACCACTTTGCATTAAATCAAACATAATTGTCTAGTCAATAACTTGCTTTAAAGATCTAGGTAAGATTTCATTACACATTGATCAACCAGATATCACGTTGGACAATGACAATGCAAATTAGTGCAAAATTCTGGAGAGAACAAGTAGTATTCCCCCTATCCCAAGTTTTTGGTTTTTTTAAGTTGATAAAATCATGTCCTTGCATATTTCTCAAAGAAAGTAGAAGATCTTGCATATTATTCGCAGGTTAGATTTTTTTATTTTTGAGCTTAAGTTATTGTTGACATCATAACATTCTTTTAAAAAAAGAAGATGAAATGTGAAATTAAAGCTGAAATGAACTTTGTTGTCCAAAATTCACCAAGAAACTATCCTTTGCAAGTGTTGATGTAAAATATAATTTGAATAATGTCATGTCGCTTTATTTGACATCTAGTAATATTTCATTCCATATTTTATATCTGACAGTGGATATTTTATGGCCCCAGCAATACCAATATTCCCCTGGGCTTTAATCGCAGCATAGGAAGCTAGAGAGGCTGCAGAGTGCAGACCGCTGGAGAGATTGTACACTGAAAGTCAGAACATTCACACATATCTCATGGCCACCTCATAACTAACGTAAGCACAAGAGCCCTGCACCCGCCCATGAGAATTTCAGCAAAAGTTTCTTCTCCTTTATTTATTTTTTAAATCAAAGTATTTTTGTCAAATTGAATGAGAATGCTAAAAAAAAAAAAAGTAGAAGAAATGTTTGGAACAGAACTATAATTTGATTCAATAGTTCTATTGTACCTAGAAGTCCTAGAAAACAGAAGATCTAGAAAATGTAACAGAAGACCTAGAAAATGGAATAAACTAGAAAACAGAAGACCTAGAAAATGGAATAAACTAAGGACATTATCAGAATCTATGAAGTAGAAATTAAACTTTCCACTAGCACTTACACTCAAGAGCAATCTGACACCAGCTGCTGAAACACCTCCTTCTTGACTCACTGGCAAAGGATCTATACTCCCAGCTATGTCCTCCTCAAAGCTGCTACTTGCTTGATGTTCAAAACCCTTGTTGCCTAATTCCCAGTCTTGCAAAGGCTTTATGTATGTGTATGTGTGTGTGTCGATTAAGGTTTGTTGGAGCTGTTTATGTCATCCACACTTAGTTGCCAATTGGTGGAAGCGAAATAGAATGGAATATCCTGGAGGTGGGCATTGAATCTAGGGATGTACGCGTGACTCCATTGGGGGGTGGAAGCAGGGCAAACTCACCCTGCTCGCCCCCCTGAGCCCTGCAGAACTTGTCTTTAATAGGTTCCATGCTTAGGGAACAAAGCTGTTGCCAGAACACGATCTTGAGAAAGCAATCCTATGCACTATGAGGCCAAATGATGGAGTGCTCTGATGTCAAAGGCACCCAATTCATCCTATGCCATGCCATGCCAAGCTGGCAGGGCAGGAGGAACAGCAGAAGTGGTTTTTGCCTTTCCATCATCTTTAAAAGCTTTCCCCCCCTAAGATGTCAGGAACAGCTCTTCATCTATGAAGAATTTATAAATAAGTTGTTAACTAAATTAGTTCTTTTTGGCAATTCTGCTACATTTAAATTGTTGAAAATCAGTAACAACATAAAAAGGAAGTAAGAAGATTATTTTTTAATGGAATTGTATTTTGTAATGAAGTTAAAAAAAAATGCAGGCAACAAAGGGAAGAAGCCTTAACAATACAAGAAGACCACTACTTAAGCGGAAAAGAAAACTTGCTGGTTACAGTTCTTAGGGTATATCACGAGTAACCTCATGAGACAATTAGAGTAAAATAGCCTAAGAAGAAGCTTGTTAACTATGGAAAGATTTTGGATGGGTAAGGTAAGGTAGTCAGGGGGAAGGAAAAACGCATCTGTACTTGACTGGAATTTTTATCAAAAGCTTGAATTGGCTTCCACATAGGACAGAAATGGAAACCATGGCACCATGACATGTTTTTAAAGATTGGTTAGGGGAGGGTTTTTTTTTTAATACAATACCCTTACTAAAACGAACCTCTGAGTGTCTCATAATTCCCTCGATTTCTAATGTTCAGGTGCGGATACATTACTTATGTAGCCAAAATGGATCCACCCACACAAGAGAGAGGTATCAGCAGGCTTGGAGGAACACCTACATTTGCAGAAGTACAAAAAATATTTTTAAAAACTCCTAAATGGGTGGACCCAAAACAACCCAATGGGGACTGAGCACGCTTAGTGGTCACTTAATGCTGACTGACAGTGCTGGTGCTGGTGGTGGTGAGAATAGAAAACCAGAGGGGAAGCGAAATAGAATGGAATATCCTGGAGGTGGGCATTGAATCTAGGGATGTACGCGTGACTCCATTGGGGGGTGGAAGCGGGGCAAACTCACCCTGCTCGCCCCCCTGAGCCCTGCAGAACTTACCTTTTCCCTGGCTCGCCACATCTCCCCAGAGAGGAGCCAGGGAGAGGTACTTCCGGGTCCCCAGCACTGCGTTTTTCACATAAATACCACAGAAAACCACCTTAAAAAGGCCGTGTTTTGCTATTCATGGCTGTTTTAAGGTGCTTTTCTATGGTATTTACGTGAAAAATGCAGCGCCGGGGACCTGGAAGTGATGCAATGGGTCCCAGCACTGTGCCAGGAAGTGATGTGATGGGACCCCGGCACTGCATTTTTCACGTAAATTCCATAGAAAACCACCTGAAAATGGCTGTGAATAGCAAACTGTGGCCGTTTTAAGGTGGTTTTCTGTGGTATTTAAGTGAAAAACGCAGCACCCGGGTCCCATCGCATCACTTCCTGGCACAGCGCCAAGACCCGTCGCATCACTTCCGGGCTCCGGAAAGTCCGCCGGGAGCCTCGCTGCCGCCATGAGAGGTATTAAGCGGCAGGGGTGCTCACCGAGCACCCGGCGAGCACCCCAAGAGGTACGTGTACATCCCTATGGCCAGCCAGATGTTGTTGCACATCCCACTTGTATATTATAATGTGCAGCTGATGTGTCTAAGGCTGCAATCCTAGACCCACTTAAATGAAACTAAGCCCCACTGCTTTTGAGTAAACAGGTATAGCATTGCACTGTAAGGAAACAATCCTATACACAGTTACCTGCAAGTAAGTCCCATTGAACTCAGTGGGACTTACTCTTGAATAGATACAAATAGAATGGTACCATAAATCACCTTTAAAAAAAAATCCAAAATCCAGTCTTTTAAACTGAAGCCTGCTTTCCTGCAAACAGCAGTTGGATTTCAAAGCATATTAATATCATACTTGTAAAGTTGTCTCTTTTCCCCAGTCCTAATTATTCTAGTGAAGTTATGCTGCTAAATGGTGACCACTTCAAGGGTTTCTTTAAATAACATTGGTATATAGGAAAGAGCCAAACATATCATTTCTGTCTTTTAAAATGAACCTATTCTTCTTCTTTGCATAACTAATTCCTCAACACTTCCCCTCAGTTCTAGGATGACTATTTCTTCCACATTGCAATCTATTTAAAGCAGAGAGGAAGCTGAACCGGTTCTCCAGAAATCAATAATCAATTAGTGTCATAATTTAAACAGCACAGAAGGCTGCTCCACTTTCAAATATCTATACTTAGTTCTGCTTGCCCATCAGGTAAGAAGAAACTTGTGCCAGATCCCCAGGGATGCTTCCATGTGTCACATCTACCTTATAGTAGTAGTGCCAGCAATGATGGCAAGCTAAAAACATGTATTCCTTCACAGTGTTCACTGGTTTGTTATCACTTTATGACAAGTATCATAGAACAGGTTTTGGAGGGTGTCCCCGCCGCCGCTGCCATTTCATTCTATCCTATGGTAACTGTCAGTCTACATCGCTTTTCTTCCCACATACCTGGTCCTACAATGAAAAAAAAAACTGTGGCAAACTGTCATCGGTGCTGCAGCAGATTGATTGAAGTGATGCCTTAACAACAACCATTAAAATGGGCCACACCACATGCAACCGTCGAGGTAGGGATGCTGCCGAAGGCGGACTCCTTGTGGTGAATCATCTCCACCAATTTAGTAACACTTGGAAACACTGACTGTGTGGTGCTGCCTGTGTGGTGTTCTGAGTCTATTTCTCCCTCCCCCAATACACACATTTCACATTCCAGGTTGCCACTGAAGTCATCCCCATGGTCAGGGATGCAAAAGTTACATTAAATCTAACATAATACATTGACAGTTATGAAAGTTTTTAGAATTTTTTGGACAAATTCATAGCGTTCTCAGGGTGAGGTTTCACAACATCTCTTCCCCAGCTTTTTTTACTGCCACATGTTTCAGAGCCCTGGTGGCTGTAGCGATGGCATTTTCCAGAATGTCAATAGATTGATGGCCACCATTATTTTCTTCTCAACTGCCCCTAGGATGAGTGCAGAAAGCAGTGCTCTCATTCTGATTGGCTTCCTCATGATGTGTAAGAACTATGTGTTATCATCATTGATGTCACCAACACTATCCAATCAGATGCTGCTCTTGGCAGTGACATAAATGCCTTGCACACAGCCAATATAGGCACAAGCTGAAAGGAAAATCATGCTTAATCAACAGCCTCCAAAATTTAAGGATTTCAGCAGTGTCAGCACAAGATATTCAGAAAGATATTTTTTGTGGACATGTTCATTTTCCCCCCAGTTAGAATCACTGATATGCAGTATAAATATATACACCCAATTCTGACAAAATATGAGGATAAAATGATGTGTTTTACATATATGGGTTGGCAAAGAGAGAGAGAGACAGACAGACAGACAGACAGACAGACAGAGTTTTTGTTGGAAGAATCTTAACGTTATTACCTGCATTATTCTTGCACAGAAAAGGGGAGAAAATCCCTGTTAAGTCTAAGATCCTCTGGACCTTTACCATCTGGTTAGAATGCAGATTAGTTGAAAAGGAGATTATGGAGCTCAGGTCAAATTTTGAAACCACTCCATTAAAAAAATGCTAACTAAGGGAAGTGACTTTTATGTTAAAATTAGAAGAGATAATCCTGCTTGAGGTTGATAAGGGCCCAAATCCTTATCAGCAGCATTGCTAGTCCAAAGCTCTGTGGCTGAGAGGATTAGCTTAACAGCTTCATTTTAACAGCCTAAGCTTGCAAAGTATCCAGCAATAATAAGAGTCCTCTCTATAGGGATGCTGGCTATATTATTTAGGGGCAGAACACAATGCTAAGTTTTGGACTCATGCAGCTGAAGGAAACCTGGCCCACTGGTTGAATATATGTTGATTTGAACAACAGATTCATCAGCCAAACTTCAGGGGGTTTCTAAAGTTAAGAAGAGAAAGGAAGAAACCAAAAGCCCAGTCCTGAAATCTGATTTAGCTGCCACCGATGCCCCCCGCCACCTCACACTTACTGTTGGAACAGCTACATGCAAAAATGGGGGAGAACAGGTTCTCAGGATGCAAATTCTTTATTATTTATTTTTCAGGTGGAGGAGCCCGACGTGTTTCGGACTATGGTTTTTTTAAGGCCTTCCTCAGGGGGCTGTAAATATTCAAAATACATCTTGTAAGTAAATACATGTTATAAAACATGGGGTGGGGACAACACATCATAAAAATGCTTTCTCATTGTACACTAATAACTCTGTACTCTATACATATAGAAATTGTTTAAAAACATGGTGAGAGTCAACTTTTTAAACAATTTCTATATGTATAGAGTGCAGAGTTATTAGTGTATTTTGAATATTTACAGCCCCCTGAGGAAGGTCTTAAAAAAAACATAGGCTGAAATGCGTCGGGCTCCTCTGCCTGAAAAATAAATAATAAAGAATTTGCATCCTGAGAACTGTTCTCCCCCCCCTTTTTTTGCATTGTTATTATGGGATGCTTATCTCGTCCTGTTTTTGCCTTTGGAACAGCTACATGCACACTTATGTCCGGTTGGCTTTAATGGTGAAAAGGATGCTAAATATCACACAATGATGGGGGACAGCAGCCATGTTTCCACCACCACACCTGTCCCTGTCTCCATAGTAGGTCTCATCATGCGAACTGCGAAGCAAGGGTTGGGGGAGAAATTAGTTCAGTTTGCACTTTAATGCAAACTTACCTAATTTTGCACTTACGAACCACTATGCAAACTGAAACTCAGTTATCCTTCAAAATTCATTCTTCACCTAATTTTGCAATGGCATTCTCCAATAAAAATAGATGTGTACAGAAATATGTATATTGGGGAAAATAATGTTAAAAATGTATTGCATTTGGAAAATTGCTTGCAAACGTGTACATCAGGCAGGAATTAATACAAAATGCACATTTTTGGAGAAATGTGCACAAAAATGCTTAAGAATTTTAAGGCAAACTTTTAAAATAAAATTCTCAACGTTCCGGAAGAACTGAACTTAAGGCTTGAGAAATGCTCAAAGTTGGAGATGGACTGAATTTAAGATAATTAAAATGAGAAACTGAAAGGAACCCAGACTGACCAATTTGTCCTTCCCTAATGGGAGGCACAAAGCAATGACCAAAGCAGCAGAGCAAATACCAATTCCTGCAGCAGTGCTGGGGGTACCTTTGGGGTACAGTCCATGCATTAACACAAGGGCACCTTCCATGCTGTTGCTATGAAAAACAGAATTATGGATCAGGACATTTATAACTCAGGACCACCCAGAAGCGGCATATTTAGAGCAGTGGTTGTTTTGTATGCGACATACAAAGTTCTATGAACATGTCTAAAACAGCCTCAGGGCATGACCCCATAGTGGTTTGTTGCTGATTTGCATAATCTGCTGGTGCCGTTTGCATATCTAGTTCATATTATATCCCTGGTCTATCACTGCACGAGACTTCTTGGTGACTTTTTTTTAACTCAAAAAAATATTATGCACTCCAATAAAAAGTTACAACCTTCTGTGTGATGGTTCCAGACAGAATTCTAATCCCCTCATAATTCTTGGCCATTGTCCTGACTCCTTTCCCATTATTATTAAAGCCTCTTTTTAAAAAAAATTAATTTACTTAAATACTATTTGCAAATATATACATGGTGTTTGATCTAGACTAAGTTAGTCACATTAAGGCTGTAACCCTATACACACTTACCTTGGAGCAAGCAAGCTCCATTTAACTCACTGGGGCATACGTCTAAGTCAGTGTTTCTCAACCTTGGGTCCCCAGATGTTTTTGGCCTACAACTCCCAGCATGCCCCAGCCAGCTAAGCTGGCTGGGGCATGCTGGGAGTTGTAGGCCAAAAACATCTGGGGACCCAAGGTTGAGAAACACTAGTCTAAGTAGATATGCATAGATTTCCGCTGCTAGGTAAGTCACTCACAACGAATGTGTCCCCTTGATTTAAGTGCACTAACTAAGTGCACGGTCCTATGGGGCTGCCCGTAACTCTCCGAACCTGGAGGATTACGGGCATCCTATGCAGGGTGGGAGGAGCGTGGAGGCATAGGTAACCTCCACACTCTTCCTGCTCTGCAAAACAGCTAGATGGGTGATTCCGTCCATCTAACTGCGGCACGTCAGAGGGGGAGGGAAGGAGGCTGAAGTGCTGCCAGGATATGCCATATCTTGGTGGCACCAGTCTCCTTCCCTCTCTGCCCCCTGGAACGCTCACTAAGCCCGGTACTTTCTGCCCCCGTCGCAAGAAAGGGGGATCCAAGCACGGATACCCAGCTCCAAGGTCAGAGCGATTTTCCGACCTTGGAGCTGGGAATCCAAACAATCCTATGCCCCCTAGATGCGATCTGTGTGTCAGGATCTGCTCAGCCTGCACGGCACTGCAGCTCCCCCTGGTGGCCTGATAGAGAAGGTAGACAAGTCCACCTTGCAAATACTTGCAGTATTAGCACCAGACCTGTAGGTGCTCACAGGATTAGAGCCTGTCCACTCATGCAGACCAGCTGGGAGCCACAGGAAGCCCTATAAAAGGATTCCTGTTCCTGCTCAGCTTTGCCACAGCAACATGAGTCTTGGTGATTACTGTTTTGTGTTTTTGCTGTGGCATCTGCCTTGTGCCTTGCTATGTTGTCCTCCATTGTTGTCCTGACCTTGCCTGTTCCTAACTCTTCTCTTTGCCTCTGGCCCTGCAACCCCTTCCTGGTAATTAACCTTACTTGTTCCTGACTTTGCTTCTCACCTCTGGCCCTGCACACCTTGCCAGTATTTTGACCCTGCTTGTCACTGACTTTGCCCTTTACCTCTGGCCCTGCAACACTGTGCCATTATTTGACCATGTCTGTTCCTGACATGGCACTCATATTGGTTCTGCAACACCTCTGTTGTCTCTGGCCTTGGTGTGTCCTGCTGTGTTGTAGTAGTAGTAGTAGTTGTTATTGTTGTTGTTGTTGTTGTTGTTGTTGTTGTATTTGTATACTGCTCCACATCAAGCAGATTCTGGAGCAGTGAACAATGAAAAGACAAAAACAGATAAAAGAAACAAAAACAATACATTGAAAACAAACTAAAATTACACTGGTGGTTGGACAGCAGAGAAGGCTTCCCAGAACAAGGAGGTCTTCAGCAGGCACCGAAAGCAGCACAATGTTGGAGCCCTGCCTGACCTCCAGAGGCAGGGAGTTCCACAAAAATGAAGCTGCCACACTGAAGGCTCTTCTCCTGGTGGACTCCAGTTGGGCCAAAGGTCCATGAGGAACCACCAGAAGCATGCTATCTCAGCGACCTGGTAGGTTGGTATGGGAGGAGGTGCTCTCTCAGGTAACCTGGGTCCCAAGTTATTTTGGACTTTGTACACAGAACCTTAAACCTGACCTGGTAGTGAATAGGTAGCCAGTGCAGTTCCTCCAGCAAAATAATTGCATGCTGAAAAGGTGCAGCTCCTGACAACAGCCAAGCTGCTGCATTCTGCACTAGCTCCAGCTTCTGGAGCAGCCTTAAGGGCAGCCCCTCATAGACTGCATTGCAGTAATCCAGTCTTGTGGTTACTAGTGCCTGTATCACTGTGGCCAAGCTATCCATGTCCAGGAGAGGCTGGTGAACCAAATGGGGTTACTGCTGCCTATCTCCCAGACCTGACACTAGGGGCCATAGGATTGCTCTGCCCCTAACTTAGTCTGGATCCACCCACTGGGTTGAATCTAGACTTGTTGCTCTGTGAATGGAAGTAGGTTATTTTCTTCAATGAGCAGAAAGGATCCTTCAGTGACTGCACCTCTCCTTCTGTAAAGAAGATCTTTGGATCAAGTAGAACAACACTGGATACAATAAAACCCAAATACATTAAATCAATGGTAATGAAACATAAAGTTCCAAAACAATGCAATACTTTTTTAAAAATCTAGTTATCAATAAACTAGATTGATGTTTCTTGCTGCCTTCCCATAAACAAATAGAATAGGTACATTTAGACATAACTGCTATTTCCCAAACTACCAAATATAAATCATGCATTCTTTGGAGCATCTTTTTTATTCCATTCTTATGGTGTACTTATTTTTGCAGGAGTTGGCAAACATACGATGAATTCCATATTAAGAAAACTTAATACTACAATACAGTCATGTGGAATATTAGATCCTGACATATCATTAATAGTGTCTAATATCTTTTTCCCAAATGCTGTTTGTATGATTCTGTTCATATGGTTGGTGTCCAATTCTTTTCTTATTAACATCTGAATGTCCATTTCTCCTTCCTGCCCATTCACACTATAAGTTTTATTCTACTTTCTAAACACTCCTTCTAGTCTTCTCCTGCTCTGGACTATTCTCTCTCACTCCTATCTTTGGCTATTGGGTGCTATAGAAATGCTACCCCCACCCCCATATTTTGCTTTCTCCTTTCCTAGAGTTTCATTTATTCACCTTTCCTTCTCTCAGCCCTGCCCTCTAGACCAGTGGGTTGGGGACCGTTTTCCTGTGCAGGAATGCATTGCCATGGTCAAAGCTGCCATGGTCCACATTCCAGTAATGGGTGTGGCTAGAGACATAAGTGGGCAGGGACAGAGCAAAAAGTGAGGGGATTTATGGATGTGACTCTTACCTTTCCCCCCCCATGCTGGGTTACACACACACACACACACACAGAGAGAGAGAGAAATGCCCGTGAAAACATTAAAGAACACATAAAATAACCCACATTAAATCATTTTTTAAAATAATTGAATTTTTTTTGCATCTGTTTTCCTTTTCCAAACAGTGTTCAAAAACAAAAATGAAACCATATCTTATTGCAGCTAATGTAAGAACTGATTTTATTGTTCTCTCTCTGACAGGTTTTCTTCTTTCTGTCATCCTCCTCCTCTGCCACATCACCTTCTCTCTCTCTTTCTTCAACACCTCTTTCTCTCTCACTCTTCCAGGAGCAGTGCCCAGTCCACAGCACATTTCCTACCAGTCTGTACTTCAAGAAGGATCAGCTGAGGGGGAAGTGTTGGACACATTGCTGGAAGGTGCTCAGAACACTTTCTAGGGATGGGGCAGAAATTCATTCCATTCACATTCAAATATGAACCTAATTGCAAACCTAAAATGTGAACTGAAACTTGCCTAACTGCCCATTTTGAAACCAGTATGCGAACCAGATAACTCCAATATCCTTTGAAATTCACACTTTTCCAGATTTTGCCATCAAGTTCTCCAATAAAATATATGCATACAAAAATGCATATATCATAGGAAAATAGTGTTCAGACATGCATTATACTAGGAAAACCACTTGCGAAAGATGTGTCTATTCAGCAAAAATAAGAAATGTGCACAAGAATGCTGGTGAATTTTCATATGAATTTTTTTTTAAAAATCTCAGTTTCAGATGAACTGAATTTAAGACTGGAGAAATTCTCAAAGTTTGAGATGAACAGAATTTAATATTGGGAACATGGGAAACTGAAATAAACTGAAATTGACATATCTATCCACCCCTCTGAACCCCATGTATGGCCCAAAGGCATTCATGGGAGAAGAAGATGGGAGTACCTAGAGTCCCTCACTTTCCTTTGAAGTTATCCCAGCTGCCAGTAAGAAATGTTGTGTTATTTTATTGGCAGGTGCCAAAAAAGGTGTCGGAAGGTGTCTGGTGTCCATGGGTGCCACATAGCCTATCCCTGATTTAAACAGTGCAGGGAGGAAATCAACAAGGCTCTAATATGAAAATACTAGCCTCTTCTCTTTTTCCCCAAGTGTGCATGAGCCTTAACATGTTTCTAATGTTCATTATAGCCCCAAAAAAATCTAGCAGAACATCTTTTTAAAGAGAGTCTTCATGCATCTTTGTGCACTTGTAATATTGGACTTACAGAGGACTTTGATGTACCCGGCAAGATCAATTCTCTGATCTAATACTCTTTAAATGCAAGCATTTTATTGCCCACCAGATGGCAATCTAGCATTACATTAGAAAGCATCCAGCCTTGCCTGAGCTAAAGGTTTTCATATTCAACTTTTTTTTATAGAACTGATGTGGCCAATGATAAGATTGCCCCTCCTAGCCTCGCACAGCTGAGCCAATTTGCATGCGGGGGAATAACCTATCGGACCACAATGGTCCGATATTCATAGACCTATCAGGAGGAGGCGGGGTGACAGAGCCATTATTAGGCCTGCACCCACCATTTTCCGCCTCCTTTCTGACACGGCTCCCTCCCTCCCTTCCCTGTTTGCAGTGTAGGTTTTACTGGCTGCCTGTTTCCAGGGGCCGAGTAGGAATTTTGGTTCATTGTCCTAATTGGCCAGGGGCAATGTTCGTGTTTCACCTACTCTACACTGTATTTCAGGGTTTGGGTGCTTAGTGGCATTTTCAATTCGGTCACATTGGCGGTTAAGTGCGGGATTAGGCAGTTTTAGGGGCTCGGTGATCATCCTATGGCACCTTTCAGGTGAGAGGCGTGCCCGAGGCTCCTGCCGCCGACTGCCTCATGGCTCGGTTTGGCCAAGATAAGGCATGTCTCTGAGGTCTTCCTAACTTGCCTGTGTTGGTGCCTGACGGCCAATGCGAGGCTGACTGCGGGAAAGACCTTCCAGCACCGTGTGGTGTTAAGCAAGGAGGGGATGACCTGGTTGTCATCACCCTCCTTGCTGGATGTTTTGCCCTATAGCAATGGTGACTGGCTGATAGCCGGTGTAATTAGTACCCATACTTTTTTCCCTTCGTAGATTCCCCATTGATGATTCAATAAATATAGCCCAATACTTTTACCACAATTTGTACCCTACAATGGTGTCCGAGTCTTTATTTCTCCTTTACGCGCACAAATAAATTTACAAGAGTGCATACTCAGGATCTGTTAACAGTTAAGGCACATCTAATCTGTATTAAGTGATCCTGAATACATGGTCTTGCTTAAAAACATTTAGAGCACAATCCTACTGAGACGAGTGGAGGCTCACACTCACCCAGTGCAGACCAGGAGGAGCAGTGAGGTGATCTTCGCCTTCCCACTCTGCATTTTCCTTAGATGACCATTTTCAGCCAACTAGCACTGGCGTTTCAGTCAGAGGGCATGGAAGAAGGCTGGAGTGGCCTCAGGATACCTCATATCTTGGCTGTTCCGGTCTCCTCTCCTCCCCATCCCCAGAAAGGCCCCCTTTGACCCCTCTCCGAGGTTGCTCTCCTGGAGAGCAGCTGGCATAGTTCTTTCTGCGCCAGCTGTGAGGGGGCGGGGGGGGAGAGACTAAAGCTCTGATTCCCAGCTCTGAAGTCAGAACGCTGCCTCCGACCTTGGAGCTGGGAATATCTGAACTATCCTATGGCCCCTCAGACAATGTCTAGGGGCCATAGGATCATTCTCTCCAAGGGTCCTATCCAAGCCTTACCTACTTCAGTATTCTTTGGATGAATCCAAAGCCAAAACATCTATCCTTCCCGCTACACAGCCCTCCATGCCACCTTAAAATATTCTGGAGGGTTTCCTAGCCCTCCAGAGCAGATTTTGAGGGCGTGCATGGGGGTATATGAATATATATATTTATTACGGTCAACGACCAGCACCCAATAATAAAACAGTATCAAATAAACAGAACACATAACATACAGAGCACCATTACATCAACAATACATCCCAAAGTGTATAAAATTTATATCAAGATTTTTTTAAAAGAACCATAACCAGGATAAAGGATCACTGTGTTAACAGGAAGTGCGGCAAGCTATGGCAGCTGTACAGAATTTGGCCACTTTATTAGTAGTAGAGGGGATCTTGTCAGAAAGTAGCAGCAGTACGTAATATTCTTCTGATCTACCTGGGAATTTACATAAAATAGGTAGAATAAGTTCTTTGCGAATGTCCTGATAGAAGGAACAATATAAAAGAACGTGACCCACGGTTTCAACTTCCCCATTATTACAGGGACAGAGACGGTCTTGGAAAGGTATTCCTTGATATCTCCCCTCCAAGAGCATGGAAGGCAAGACATTAAATCGGGCCAAAGTAAAAGTTTTTCTGAGCTTGGGAGAAGTTAAATTGGCCAGATATGAAGAGGGGTCAAAAATCTTATTACCTATCACACTAAATTTGGGCAATGAACTTAAATGTTCTTCTTGTAATTCTATGTCCCAGATTCTCTGCTTAACAACTGCTTTGGCTTTGGAGTAACCCAGCACTATTAAGGTGTTGGGAGACAGTCCCACCCACTAATAACAGTTCTTTAAGAAGGTGTCTTTTCCACTTCGATTGAAAGGAGTCCAACAGAGTCAGTGGTGCAAATTCTACTGGTGAAAAAACAAGTTTTAGCCAGTAGTTTATCATATATACCTTGGCACGAGCTTCAATAGGGATTAGACCGGCCTCCAGTCGCAAAGCTACATTGGGGACACAATGAGGAACTGAAAATATGGCTCTTAGGAACTTTGTCTGAATAATTTCTAGGGGACAAAAGTTGTATGGGGTAGAGGCTGGATAGGAGGTGTACTCCCCTCTGGTTCTGCTGATGCAACTGTTTCTATCAGTGGAATGACAACATTGCTAGCGATGGGCAAACTTTCCCTGAATGAATTCGTTATTTACCTGGAAAGTAAGGAATTCGTCCATGTGAGCTTGGATGACAGTTCTCTTTAATAAGAAATCCCATTCCACATTGTGAAGAGAAAGCCAGGGCAGGTACACATAGACCACACAGACCCCCACCTTTCACCTGATACCACACTTGCTCACAATAGAACACACATGCATACCCCCAGGCCACTTCCCCTCCTTGGGCAGCCAAATGAGCTGTGAGACATTCCAAACAGGAGAGGGGCACCAAGATGCCTAGTGGCCACAAAGGAGTGGCAAGTACTCCTAAGCACCCTAAAGTACCTGGAGAAACAGGTACTCCTGACCCGTCCGACCGGTCAGGAGGGGAGGGGGCGCAGAAGGGAGGAGGGAGCCAAGAAGAGGGGATAAAGAAGGCAGCTTGTGGCGGGAAAAGGTTGTTGGTCATGGGCAGCAAGCTGCGCAGAGGTCCAGGGCTTTGGTCTGACCTCAGGATCCAGCCCCGGGCAGCTCCCGGTGAAACTAGCTGAATTTGCCTAGTCGCTGAGCTACGCGGCTGTCGAGGAATCAGGGTCATTCCAGGTAAACCTTGTGTGTACTGTTGCTACGACTCGTTCTATACCCATGTCAATTGCAGGTGCGTGCTTTGCGTGCTGCTTTTGTGTATGTTTTGATACGCTCAATTAAACTCTGTTTACCTATAAACATTGTAGTGGCTCCCATTCATAAAACTGCTTCCTTCACTGTCCTAGCGTTAAAATTGGCTGCGGCTTTTGCCTAAGTGCCGCAGACTGCCGAAAGCAGCCTGCTCGGCCTCCCCAAGACTCTCACAACAACTTACCTTCCCACCGCTTGATCCAAGATGCACCGGGGAAAGGAGCTTCAGGTCCCCGGCGTGTCTGTTTCCATTTCCCCTGGCACTGCACTTTTAGCATAAAAACCAGGGCAACCTAGCTTAAAATGGCCGTGATTTCCTATTCGCGGCCGTTTTAAGCTGGGTTGCCCTGGGTTTTATTTTTTTATTTTTTTATTTATTTATTATATTTATACCCCACCTTTTTCCCCTGCAAGGAACCCAAGGCGGCTTACATAATCCTCCCCCTCCTCTCCATTTTATCCTCACAACAACCCTGTGAGGTAGGTTAGGCTGAGAGTCAGTGACTGGCCCAAAGTCACCCAGTGAGTTTCATGGCTGAGCGTGGACTAGAACCCGGATCTCCTGAGTCCCAGACCAACACTCTCACCACTACCAGGGAACTGCCAGGGAACCGGAAGTGATGCGACAGGGAATCTGTCGCGTCACTTCTGGTTCCCTGGCGCTGCGAGTGGCGAAAGTGCTCTGGAGTACCCCTGAGAGCAGGTAAGTTCCTGCTCGGCATACCTCCCTAATCTTAGGAGCTGTCGTTTGTAATCACATAGTGCAGCATCATGCATCACCACATTATGTGGCCCCTTTCTGATTACTTGTTTTCATGTGGCCGGCCTGCGTGATGATGTCATGTGATGTTTCTTTGCTGTCACTGATTGCCAATGTGAAGATGGATGTGCAGAGTCCTCCTCCTCCAAGTTAGAGCTGTGATGATGGCAATGGCAAAGACTAGAGAAGCAGCTATTGAGACTGCTTCAACCTTCAAGTACATTTGGGGCTGGTCTAGGTGGTAGGATGACTGAAAATTTATCGGAGGGAAATTTGTGTACTACTTCACTGTGCATGCTTGCATTCAATTCTGAACTTAATAGCTTGTAATACATCAATCCAGGGTCACTTCAAAGGTGAGCATTATGAACGGATGAGTTTTGACCAATGAACTGACTGATTATGACAATTGGCAGTATCACTAGATACAACCCCGTAATAGCCAAAATATACTAAGGTCAAGGCAAAATTATTGGGTATCTACATATTTGGGTGTGAATACAGTAAGTGACTTTGGAGGGCAGCAAATAAAAAGAAAAAAAAGGAAAAATAACCATATGGCAGAACAGGATATTTATTTGTTCATTCACATGTCACACTTTCCATTTCTCTTACCAGAGAATTCAAATGATAAAAAGAAATAGGATTATTCACATTTGGAGAGCTCAAGGTCTATTTCAAATAGTGAAAGGAAAAAAAGTTATCTCAGATTCCATTTGACATATTAAAATATTCTTCAGCATAACTATTTGTGCTTTTGCATTATTATTATTTTTTGAATGAGGAAAGAAGCTACATTTTTATGAGTTTCTCATTTTGCTTATTGTAATTTTGTCTGTCACTTATTTAAGACAGACACAGAATGCAATTCCATGCAATTTGAGACCATCATTCCAGCCCCTAATCACTTTAAAGATGTTTTATATGTTTAAAAATATATATTTATTATTCACAACAATGCTTTAGCTGCAATAGAAAAACCCCTGGTGAGCACATACTGCATGCTTCCAATTTATTATATTGGATAATTTCATTCTTGAAATCATCTATTTTTCTTTTGCCTTTCTCTTTGTATTGCTAGCCATTTGAAATGGTATGTATTGTTTCCTTGTCTCAATTAACCTGTTTGAAGCAAATGCTGTGATAAAAGAACAAGAAAACTGCATTACAGGAATACTTTCCATGTCATGTAATGCATCACTCTCAGTACTGACAGACTTTTAAAGAAGTTCTATATTCCATTTCCTCTCTCAATTAAGTCTTTGAATCAAAGAATAAGCTGAAGTGAAGGGCCATTACCCACAATTCAGGAAGCTAATGTTGACCTCAGTGTTTGCTGAAATAGTTGTAACTAGCAATCAACACATGTGCTTGGGTCATGAGTAACTTGGTTCAGTCATAGCATGCCAATAGATCCCCTCTGTCTTGTTCTTCAGTAAATGATTCTAACCAGCAAAATCTGTACCTCAGAATATCCGCAATGTATCAGTGCTGAGCAATCACAAGATTAGTGTGATGTGCTCAGCGAACCCATGGATCAATGTGCATTAAGGGATTGTGAAGTGCAGGATCCGTACCATGTCCTATGCTGCTTGCTTCCTCCCCTAACACATCTGCCTCTCTAAATGGGGTTTCTAATGGGCTCAACAAAGAGTCAAACTACACTTAGCATGAATTACATTGCATATAGCTGCTCCATCTTTGTTATTTTACTCTGCTGTGTGTGGCCCCAATTTGGATCAGGTCCATAGTGCACTGGGTGGGAAGGATTAAACCTCCCCCTCCACCACAGCTCGCATGAAATCACCTCCCATGTAGGAGTTTAAAAAATGAAAAAGCCTCCATTGATGCATAAAACACACACACACACACACACACACACACACACACACACACGAGAGAGAATGCCTTGTCCCTTACATTCCTGCTTGTGCTCTCCACTCATTAGGGGAGGCCTTTCTTCTGGTTCCGCATGCTCCCTGAATTCATCTGGCGGCCACTCAACAACGGGCATTAAGGGAGCAATCCTATGACCCTCTGACCTTGCCTGTGGGGCCATAGGATTATTCGGAGTCCCTGCTACAAGGTCTTGCAAGCTCAGAGCTGGGACCCTGAATGCAGAGCTCCCGCCTCGCCCCCATCACAGCCGGCATGGGAAAAAACATGCCAGCTGCCAGTCTGAGGTCTCAAATTGGCTTTGGAGAGGCAGATGTGTTAGGGGAGGAAGCAAGCAGCATAGGACATGGTACGGATCCTGCACTTCACAATCCCTTAATGCACATTGATCCATGGGTTCGCTGAGCACATCACACTAATCTTGTGATTGCTCAGCACTGATACATTGCGGATATTCTGAGGTACAGATTTTGCTGGTTAGAATCATTTACTGAAGAACAAGACAGAGGGGATCTATTGGCATGCTATGACTGAACCAAGTTACTCATGACCCAAGCACATGTGTTGATTGCTAGTTACAACTATTTCAGCAAACACTGAGGTCAACATTAGCTTCCTGAATTGTGGGTAATTCAGGAAAGAGGAAATAGCGTGTGCTGGGGGGTGGGGAAGGAAGGAGGCTGGGGCCAGTGGCTAACGCCATATCCAAACAGTGCCCCACCCTCCTTCCCTCCCCCTCTGAAGACGAGCTTCATCTGGACAGCCAAACACGGCCATCTAGATGAAATGCAGGGGGCGAGACGCAGCAGCGGCGGAGAAGGTCACTGCCACCACGCCTCACGCCATGCATTGGACGCACATAAGGCTCCAGGTTCGGAGGCTTACGTGCATCAAGGGTGGGGGCAATAGGATCGCACTCCCCATGTAGTTGCCCCTATCCTCTGGAATACTTTGCCCTGGAATTAAGGCATGCACCAGCTATTAGGAGTTTTAGGTGCACGCTAAAAAAAAAAGAAAAAGAAAAACAGAAATCTCTTCTTCACCCAAGGAGTCCCAGATTATTTTTTTGTTGATGGAGTGCACTGCTGGTTACTCTTTTAGATATATATATATAGGTTGAAATGGGTATTTTACTATTTGTATATTGTATTTTATCATGTTTGTGATTATGCCTTTGCATTGTACACAACTCTGGTAAATTATTTTGTTAAGCAGTATTTAAACATGTCACATAAGCCTGGTTGGTCCACTTGCTCCGGATCCATTGGAACAGTCTAATCCTGTAAGGCTTTAGCAAAGCACTTTGCAGATAAAATCGATCGGATTAGGAGTGGGATTCCGTGCATCGTGGACACAGTGGGTGAATGGGAGGAGGCCAGTGGCAGTCCGGTTTTGTGGAATCAGTTCCAGCTTCTTCCTTCTGGTGAAGTGGACAAGGTGCTTTCTTCTGTTAGGCTGACCACCTGCTTGCTTGATCCTTGCCCGTCCCGGCTTGTTATGAGCTGCAGGGAAAAACTGGGTGGGGAGATCAGGGTGGTAGTGAATGCCTCCCTCGAGGAGGGAGTGATGCCATCAGCCCTTAAGGAGGCAGTAATAAGACCACTTCTAAAGAAGCCCTCCGTAGATCCCCAAGATTTGAACAACTTTCACCCAGTCTCCAATTTGCCATTTCTGGGCAAGCTGATTGAGCGAATGGTGGGGGCGCAGTTGAAGGCACACTTGGATGAAGCCGATTATTTAGATCCATGCCAGTCAGGCTTCAGGCCTGGACATGGGACGGAAACGGCCTTGGTCGCCTTGGTGGATGATATGAGGAGGGCTTTGGATAGGGGCGAATGCTCTTTTCTAGTCCTCCTGGATCTCTCAGCGGCTTTTGATACCATTGACCACAGTATCCTCCTGGACCGCCTGGAGGGGTTGGGCATGGGAGGCACTGTATTGCAGTGGTTCCAGTCCTTCCTCTCTGGAAGGTACCAGAGGGTAGTTCTCGGGGAGGAGGCTTCAGACCCTTGACCACTCACTTGTGGGGTGCCGCAGGGTTCCATCCTCTCCCCGATGTTATTTAACATCTACCTAAAGCTGGGAGCTATCATCAGGAGGTTTGGGGTGCTCTGTCATCAATATGCGGATGACACACAGCTCTACCTCTCCTTCAAGTCCTCAACAAGGTTGGCTATTTATTTATTTATTTATTTATTATATTTATACCCCGCCTTTTTTCTTGCAAGGAACCCAAGGCGGCTTACATAATCCTCCTCCTCCTCTCCATTTTATCCTCACAACAACCCTGTGAGGTAGGTTAGGCTGAAGTCAGTGACTGGCCCAAAGTCACCCAGTGAGTTTCATGGCCGAGCGGGGACTAGAACCTGGATCTCCAGAGTCCCAGTCCAACACTCTAACCACTACGCCACACAGGCTTGGTCCAAGTCCCTGCAGGCAGTGGGTGGCTGGATGGGAAGGAACATGCTGAAACTGAACCCCGACAAGACTGAGGTACTTCTGGTGGGAGACAAGGGAAGGTTAGGGGATGTTGACCTGGTGCTGAATGGGGTACATCTACCCCTGAAGGATCAGGTCCGCAGCTTGGGAGTCATTCTAGACTACCAGCTGTCCATGGAGGCTCAGGTGTCAGCTGTGAGCCGGGCGGCGCTGTATCAACTCCATCTGATGCGTCAGTTGCGCCCCTACATTCCTAATCACCTGCTCCCATCAATGGTTCATGCTTTGGTCTCCTCTCGCCTAGACTACTGTAATGTGCTCTACGTGGGGTTACCCTTGAAGACGGTTCGGAAGCTACAGCTGGTACAGAATGCGGCGGGATCACATCACTCCAGTGCTCAAGGAGCCGCACTGGCTACCAGTTGCTTGCCGAGCCGAATTCAAGGTGTTGGTTTTGACCTTTAAAACCCTATATGGCTCCGGTCCAGTCTATCTCAAGGAGCATCTCCAGCAACACCAAGTAGGCCACTCAACAAGATCTGCCACAGATGGCCTTCTCCTTGTCCCTTCAGCCAGAGCAGCTAGACTGGTGGGGACTAGGAAGAGGGCCTTTTCTGTGGCGTCCCCCGTACTGTGGAACTCTCTCCCGAGTAACCTCCGCCATGCCCCCTCTCTGCTGAGCTTCTGCCGCTCACTAAAAATGTGGCTTTTCAGGTGGGAATATGGGGTGGGTTAGGATTTTAAGTTTTGTACTGTTTTTAATTGTGTTTTATTCTGTGTGTGTGTGTGTGTGTGTGTGTGTGTTCCCCCCTTGTGTTTTATTGGACTGTACATGACTCAGAGTGGCTGGATGTCTGGCCAGATGGGCGATTCATAAATATAATAAATAAATAAATAAATAAGTGAATAAACATATTTTCTATGAACATAATATTTTTAAAATGTATTGTCATACTTTTTTTGGGTGGGGGGGGGGGAGAAGTGTATCTGACCATTCAGGAAATGTGAAAGTTGGGGGTTCTCCTGGAGTCATCATTGTCACTTGAGTCTCAGGTGGTCTCAGTGGCATGGGGTGCCTTCTACCAGCTTCAGCTGGTGGCCCAGCAATGCCCCTATCTGGACAGTGATAATCTGGCTTCAGTAGACGTGGAAATAAGGCTGGGCGTGCCGCCCGAGCCTTATTTCTCCCCCGCCCCCTCCCTGCCTCATTTTTTCTAGCGGCGCACAGCGCCGCTCTAACCATTTTCTTACCCTGTCCACCATGTTCGGACCCGGAAATGGGCCCCTGCGTAGGCACAGAACGGTCCCGTCGCGTCATTTTCGGTCCCGGAAGTGACACGACAGGACCGATCGAGGAGCGGGGGCGGTTCTCTGCCGGATCGAGCAGCTGGGGCGGCTCTCCGCGGAGTGTGCGAGCCGCCCCGAAGAAATGGTAAGGCCTCGCCGGGGCGTGAGCGGGCCCATTTTCGGCCTCGTTCTGCCCCGGCGAGGCTCGATTGCACATCCCTACGGTAGGGATGAACGAACAGCGCACCTGTCTGCTCACACATCGCTCGATGAGCAGCATGCGTGCACGCGCTTCTACCTTGCGCTCTGCGCAACTTGCCTGGCCACTGCTCGCCTCGCTGCTGCCAGAGCTCGACCAGCATCTGGGTCCCAGGCGCTACATAATTTATGTAATTTAGCATTGTAAAATGTCGTAAAATGCCATAAAGACAGCCGCGTTACACAAATTGCGGATGTTTTTACAACATTTTACGATGCTACTTATGTAAATTACATAGAATCTGAGATCCAGATGTCCGGTCAAGCAGCAACAAGGTAAGTCACGCGGGAGCTCGGGGGGGGGGGGGCAAGCACGGCAAGTTTGCTGAGCTTCCACCTCTTTCCACAGCTTCTTCTTAGAGTAGTTACTCCTGTTGTGCAAATTTCCCCTCCATTTACTGCCCAGGAGGTTTGGATCAGGAGAGTTCATATCAGAAATCATAAAGATCGAATTACTCAAGGATCCCTAGTGACTGCAAGGCATTGTTCTTTCTAGTTTTCTGTTGGTGAGAATCTGGACAGAGATATGCTCAGGGTAGATAGATAAATAGATAGGTATGTAATTGTCAAGGTTCCATCTGTACCAGGACACCTTGATCAGCTCCTTAAAGATATCTGCTTCTTTAAGAGCCCCTCCTGTCTCAGGATGCCAATTCTCTGCCTTTTTACCTCCTCTTCCCAGTAACGTGGGATTAGGCCTTAGGCATGGTGTAAAAGACACTCCAACAACTGAAGGTTAACAATAACTGTTTACTGTAGTGATTATTGGTAAAGTATATTCACATTAACTTAGGGTAGTTACACAAATAGAGCTGTAAGATTACAAAAAGCAAGTATAATGGAAATAAAAGGAAAAATAACGCAAGGTTCTCTAACCTAGCTACACTGTCACCTGTAAGCTTAGTAGGGATTCCTTTCCCCAGCCTTTATCCTAGCTGTTCTTTAGTGATAGTCAGACTCTCTTCTCTGTCTGCTTCGCTCTCTCTCCAATGTTGCTCTCTCTACCTGCCACACCCTGCAGCTCCAGATCCACTCTTTATATATACTCCCACTCAGACCTAGAAGGTTACAATTGTGTGACCTCAAACTGGAGAAAGGAAACTTAACTCTATTGGGTGAAAATGAAACTCACAAATGCCCCCTCCCATCAGGAGATGTTTGGGCGTACAGGCTTCAACTAACTCAGGCCTGTGTAGGCCTCAATCCTTCACAGTCATTATCACAATACTGCCTTTCCTCAGGGCCACTGTGAATACAGCTATTATCAGAATTGGCTCCTTTAAATATTAAAAATATACAAATGGTTTTCCACTATACACAATTGTTCATAATGAAACCCAGCTCAATTTCTTTTATTCTTATTATAGTGCAATCCTATGCACATCTACTTGGAAGTAAACCCCACTGAATTCAGTGGTACTTACTCTCAGATAAATATGTATAGGATTGCAGCCTTAATCATGCAAGTAGTATAATGTATTTTAAATTAATTCCCTAGTGAGCTTTTGTGGCTTAGGCTGGCAAGTCCATGAAAATAAGAGATTACTGTCAGAGAAACAAAGCCTGCATAATCACACAATCCTGCACACGGCAATGATGACTTTAGAGTGCATTTCAAATTAGAATGGGAAATGGTATACCAATTTAGGAGCATAGACAGTGATAATGACATAATGCTGCTTTTCTGAATCAGAAATTAGTAGACATTATTGATTCACAAGAACAGTAATGTTTGTACTTCTTCTCCCTCATTCACCAGCTCAGATCAGAAATTTGAAGGATATTCAAGACAGATATTGAAAAACAGGAATTCTATCCTTACCCTACAATTTGATGTTTTCATCAGGGTAAGAATGGCTGGTAGAAAGATCCTATTGGAGACAAACTTACATGGAAGAATGTGTTCATTAGAATTTTTTAATAAGATCACATTGTTAATCTTTATAGCCAGTGTGCTACAAGTAATGATACCTCTGTCCTATAGGCCTAGTCTAGCCTGTGGGAGAACCCCAATCTGGCCCGCACCACCTCTTGGGATTCCTCCAGGGGGCGGGGCTTTAGACTGGAGATAAACAGCAGGGATTCCCCTGCTGGCATCTGCAAACAGCGGAACTCCCATGATTATCTCCGATCTCAGATCAGGAATAGATAGGAGCGGGGATGAGAGGGGCGGTGGGACTCACCCACATGGCAAAGCATGGCTGCTCTTAGGGGACCTGTGCCCTCCCCTCCAGCCAATCAGGCGCCTCTTTGGAAATGCACAAGCAGGGAATGAGGGCAATAGCCCTCCGTCGCTGTCCCCACCCCTGCAATTAGTATTAGAGAGCCAGTGTGGCGTAGTGGTGAGAGTCTTGGACTGGAACTCGGGAGATCCGGGTTCTAGTCGCCACTCAGCCATGAAACTCACTGGGTGACTTTGGGCCAGTCACGGACTCTCAGCCTAACCTACCTCACAGGGTTGTTGTGAGGATAAAATGGAGAGGAGGAGGAGGAGGATTATGTAAGCCGCCTTGGGTTCCTTGCAGGAAAAAAGGCAGGGTATAAATGTAATAAATAATAAAAAATAACATTCAGAGGCACATTCTTCTAAACATGGAGTTTCCATTTAGCCGTTATGGCAAATCGCCATTGATAAGTCCCCATGACTTTGTCTAATTTTCTTCGAATGACATCTGTGTGCTAGTAGCCATCATGAACTCTCATGGCAGTAAATTCATAAAATCATTACACCTTGTGTGAATAAATCCTTTCTTTAGTCTATCCTGAATCTATTGCCAATCAATTTCATTGAACATATTCTGATTTCCTGCCTCCAACCCACCCACAAGAGTACAGATAGGGTTTTTTGTTTTGTTTTGTTTTTGTTTGAGAACTATGACTGGAAATTGATTCAAGATTTTTTATTTGCGTTTACCTTTGAAATCAAAATAATAATTACACTTCAACTGACTCCCCTGTTGGTTCTTGTATTACTTCACTCCGATCGGTACATCTACAGACTCCTCTGTGTTGTTCCTATAGAGGAACTTTAGCAAGCCCTTTTTGTTTTTATTATTTTTGTTAGTTCTCTAAAAAAATATATGTGCCATGGTGCTAACTTTCCCCACATATGCATAAGAGCACATGCCAGGCTTTGGATCAGGTTGGTAGTCTGCAAAGGACTTCTAAAGTCATATGATTAAGCTTCTGTTCCCTGAATAGCTATATGAATTTACATGATATCCTCAACCCATTATTCTCCAACCATACTATTTCTCACATAGCCTTTTCAAAATGGGAAGAAATATTACAGTACTCAAATACTGTAATAGTTTAGGCTGACAATTTGATACAAACGGAATGATTTTTGCAAGAGAAGTTCATTTGTATTTCTGTGAAAGCTGAATACAGAACCTGAACCTCCTTGGAAAATATTGTGTTGCTTTGGCATTTTTGAATGCAAAATATGACCCAATTATTAGTCATTGTGGGACAATTCTGGTCACCATGATGTCTACTTGTTTTGTTTACAGTTGTCTCTTGTGGAAAAACAAAACAAAACCATGAGTCATTTTTGAGCACTCAGAAGGAACTGCAAAAAATGACTGGAATTGGGTGACTATACTCCCCAACCTCTGTGATCCATCCACCCTGTGAACCTTGAGATGCTTTTCACACCATTTCCCAGGGCTGCTGCTGTTGCAAGATTCTAGGTTCCAAAAAGCAGGAGGAAGGGGAGGAGTCAGAGGAGAGAAAGAGAAAGATGTAAGTCTCCATTGGGTGGAAGAGAAAGAGACCTTGCTGCCACCACTCCTGCAGAGGCACGAGGCAACCCCTGTTCCACTGTCTGCGAAGTCAGGGAGCACAGAAGGGGGCCTCAGGGAAGGCATGGGGAGCTGGGCCATGGCAGCAGGAATGGTGATGGGGAAATATGAAACCATAGGAGCTCAGGCCCAACTTTTGAAGGGTTTCAATTCACTCATATTAGGCAGAGGCAATCTGAACTGGGGAAATTTGTATTCCAGATTTCCCCATTTTAAACCTCATGTGACTACAAATTATGAGCAGTGCCCCTACATGAACAGGATCTGGAAATGCTGTTTAGTCACGGAATTTTCCAACCTTCCTCTTAGATCGAATTTGGGTTAATTTAAGGAGTCCACTAAGCATATAGTCTTCCATTCACATCAGCCATAAAAAACAAACAAAACCCTTAATGTTAGGGCAGTCACCGCCTATAATATTGTCACTATTATTTAGTTTTAAATAATAATAATGGGTTTTTTAAAAATAATAATAATTAAGAAATCTGTTAAAAACTAAAATACCAACTAGGAGGGACAGGGATTAGGGATATATGAATCAGCAAAACTCAAGCGCACCAAAGTTCTCCGAATTTCATCTCGAAGTTTGTTCCGACTTGAATCCGGGTCAGATTGCAAGCTTCTTGTTTCCTTTTTGCACGAAAATTAAATCTATGCATATTTTCATTCATATTTTTCCAAATGTACACATCAACTGTACTCATTCTTCTCCCATTGATTAAAGTGTATTTGTGTGCATTTTTCAGAAGTGAGCATTTTTTTCATGTACATTTTTCAAACGTATGCATGCTGTGTCAAACACATTTTTGGAGATCCATGAATGGCATTGCAAGTTTAGGAATGCACGGACTTTGACTACAGGTTGCATTTGAGTCGATGTTCACTCCAGAAGTTGTGAACTGGGTACATCCTGATAAAAAAAAACGAACTGAAATGACTTTCTCATGCATCCCTAGCAGGGATCATGGCAGGCACATGGTCATGGGCTACATGTTGGAGACTCTAGAATTGCCTTGTTGGAAGGGATCCTTGGATCTCTTTGCAATCAGAGGCACTGGGCTGTAAGGGACCCCTGACAGATCATTTAGACTGACCCCCAAACACGTATCAGTATATGCAGACATATAGGGTTGTATCCAGTGGTGTTTTTTTGTACTAAAAAGCATGTTTGCTTTCACAAAGTGGAGCACCTGATTTTCTCCTATCCATTACAGCAACCTCTGCCCACAGAAAACTTGCTCCTGAGGGTTAGGGAACTCTCCAGAACAGTAAGGGATATGGTATAGAAGGATGCACTAATAGATGGGTTTAGCAAAAATTGGGTGTCTCACCTTGAGTGAGTAGAAATGTTTTCCAATAGTGCAGATCCACCACTGGATTCAACCCATATCGCATAGACAGTAGCCCTGTTCAAACATTCGTGACCCTGATAAGGCAGGGCCCATGATAGCTCTGAGAGTTCTACTCTCATTCAAGTAAATGTGGGTAGGGCTCCCTTTCAGACCTTGCTGAGTCAACATGGCATGGTCTGAACTGAGGGGGGGGGGTAGTCACATGCCAGGAGATGTACAGGGCAGGGCCAGCATGCACGCCCCAGTCACCCTACCCACTTTAAGCGCTCATGTGTTTAAGTGCTGAACAGGGCTACTGACTTTCCATTTTGCCTCATGGTAGATGTCAATGGCAACTACTTTTAAAACCTCATTGTGTTAAATCTCAAAAGACAACATGCAAAAAAAGAAAAAAAGAAAATCTCAATTCTAATATATTCCTTCCAACTGTTGCTGTTGTGGATTAAGCAAGAGAGATCTAACTTTTGGGATTGTGAATGGAATGCCGTCCTATTTCTAAACCTGCAGGTATAACTAAGCCTCTCTCTGATGCATGTAGAATGGCAAAGAGCAGTATGACTGAAGGCAGATAGCCTAGAGGGGAATCCACAGAGCTGTTTACTGCTGGCTGTGATAGCTGAATAGAAGAATAAAGCAAGTATTCGAAGCCTCAAAGCTAGTGACTCAGGAGATGATGTGATCAGTCAGTGGGAACAAAATCAATAAAAAATTAATTACAGACAAAGAAGAGAGAGGAAAATGGATGGCACAGATAACATTTCTTTTAGCTGGGGACTATAAGCTTTAAAAGATTATACTATTTAATACTGCTGAATGCCTTTAGGTGCAAACAATATTTCTTCATCTACCTGCATCCACATGTAAATACAGTGAGTTACATTTTATTAACAGATTATGTTGCCCACATTCATCATGTGTTACCTTGTTCTCTCTTTTTACTTCTTTCTATCCTCTACTTTTATTGTCTCACCCATTGTCAAAAACTAGAATGTAAGCTGCTCAAGGTACAATTCTTAAACATCAAAAGCAGACCCAATGATGGTAGACAATGACATTTGACCAATGCATTTTTGGCTGTTGTTGTCATTGCTGTCTACATGGCTTATAAAAGAACCCTCCAGGGGGAGACTGGCCAAGTGGGTAACGGTAGTAGTAAATGCCTCTTAATGGCAAGGCATGATTCTGTCATGCCTAAAGGAGGTGGTAAGACATTTGCTAAAAACAAAACAAAAAACAAGTTCCCCGACCCCTACTGTATTAGCTATCCTCCAGCTGGTCTCCAATATTCCATTCTTTGGTGAGGGGTGGAGTATGTGGTGGATTCTCAGCTTGAGTGACTTCTGGATGAGGTGGATTATCTAGATCCATTTCAATCTGGTGTGAGACCTAGTTATGGACAGAGTCTGTGTTGATCACTTTAGTGGATAATCTATGCCAGGAACTGGACAGTAGAAATGTGTCTCCCTTGGTTCTACTGGGCCTCTTGGCAGCTTTTTGGAATTTGGCCCTTGGACTATAAGAGGTTTCCCAACCCTGATATAGACCATCAAAATAATGCTTATGCTCACAACTTATCTTCCTCTTGACTGAGCCTTAGCCCCATCATTTATTTATTTATTTTATTTTAATGCATGTGAAAGTGTTAAGCTGCCTTATAGATTCATAGATTCATAGATAGAGTTGGAAGGGGCCTACAAGGCCATCGAGTCCAACCCCCTGCTCAATGCAGGAAACTAGAGGAGGGGGTCTCCCATCCAAGTAATAACCAGGCCTGACCCTGCTTAGCTTTCCACACTCAGACAAGCTGAGCCAGCATGAGCCACACTGAGTCAGAGTATGGGCCCATCTAGTCCAGTATCATATTTTTAATTATTTGGCATCCTAAAGTTCAGTCTGGATAGTCATATCAGCTCTGGACACCATATTGGGAAGGGCCATATTGGGAAAGAGTGCATGCCTTGCATCATATGGTTCCAGGTCCATTCCCTGACATCTGTCCAGGTAGGGCTGGGAAAGACTCCTGTCACATCCCTGGACTGCTATTGCCAGTCAGCCAATAATACTGAGCCAGGTGGATCAATGGGATGACTTGGTAGGAGGCATTCTATTCTTTTTTCAAACTCTTCATTTTTGTAGCCCATAGTGTCACTTTCCACCGCTAGGGATGCACAAATCTGTCCATTTCAGTTTTTCATTATTCCAATCTTATGTTCAGTTAATACCAAACTTTGAGAATTTTTCCAATCTTAATTTTGTTTCATCCTGAATTTTGAGATTTCTTAAAATAAAATAAAATAAAATAAATTAAAAGCATGGCAACGTGTACGTATTTTTGCATGAATTCCCCCTAATATGTGCATTTTTGTATGCAATTCTCCCTAATATAAATGTATTTTGCAAGCAATTTCCCTTGTATAACACATTCCTGAATATTATTGTCACTAATATTTGCATGGTTGTGTCTATTTTTTATTGGGGAACTCCACTGCAAAATTCAGGGAACTGTGAATATCAAAGAATAACTGAAGTTTAGTTCACATACTGATTTGAAAGTACAAAATTAAGTCAATTTGCATTAAAATGTGAACCAAATTCCTTCCCCATTCCTACTCATTGCATGGTAGATGTATGCAAACCACATGGCTTGGTTTGATTGTTATGATGCTAGATTAAGTGAAGAAAACAGTCACATATTCAAAAGTATTCCTTTTAGCTCTCAGCAAGGACACATTTGAGGCAATGTGCTCAGCTGGTAGTAAAGACTTTTACTGCATGTTGCTTCGAGAGTTCTGACAGATTAATGTGTTAGACGCCACTACATCACATTTAGGAAAAGGCTACAGCAGAATTCTAGAAACTCGTTGATGCTACAGACAATGAAATGCAGCACAAAATATATCTTGGATCATTTAAGAATTTCTAGTTCAGAACTAGATGTTATGGGAGAGATATTGCTGTTGCCCAAAATAGAAGTGCCCCATTTCCTCCTCTCTTTCTCCCAGTAACATCTATTAACACAAACCATATGACATGAGCCCTATTCCAGTGTTCTCCTCTTACTGACACAATTACCATTGTGCTAAGAGCGAACAAGGATGATTGGGCCTGCCCCCTTCTGCACACACATTCCTGTAGCCCCTCATATCTTGGGGGCTGAAATTCTGCAGCAGGGGGCAACATCGCGACCGTAATGCCCAAGTCATTTGCAATGCTGCTTTTACGCTCTTCTGTGACCTTGAAAAGTACAACAATAAGAACAAAGCAGCATGGCCATTGAGTCTGTTGTCTTTAGCTGGGTACTATTTGCTTTTTGTGGTGAGGGGGCTGGTTAATATCATGCATGTGGTGCACCTTCAGAAATGTTAAATTAATGAAATATTAGTGTGAGCATTTTTTTTAAAAAAAATTGAACATCTACATGTTTCATTAACGATGCCCTGGTCACTTCCTTGTGGTGAATTCCCTCTTGGCTGGTAGAGCCAGCTCAGCTCCCTGGCAGACACGGTGCCTGGAGGGGTGAGGGCTAGCTCCTGTTTACTCAACCCTTGTCTCCCCTGCCTGATTGACAACACAATCCTGTACAAACCTACTCAGAAGTAAGAGCCTTTTCTACACAAGGCTGTTAATTCGCTGCATCCACTTTTGGTTACATCAGCAGAATTGAGACCACAGCACTACATGAAGAGTGTTTCCTTTCCTCCCCCCCCACTACATAACCTCTAAGTGGCACTGTGTTATAGTGGAATAGCGCAAATACACAAGTGGAAAAAGCATTTTCTTCCACCTTTATAAATAATACCACATTTCCCCTGCTCTTAAAAAAAAAACTTGCCAAAAAAGTGCTCTTTGGATACAGAAGCAAAACTGGAGGTTCACACCACTGTATAAAAAAACCCCTAAACAACTGAGAGTAGGGAATGATGAGTACACAATAAATGCCTTGTGTAGAAAAACTCTACATCCTGTTGAATTCAATGGGACTTACTCCCAGGTAAGGTGATATATGATTGTAATCTAATTCAGCCAAGGCAGACTCAGTGGAATTCACTTCTGAATAAACATGTACAGGATTGTGCTGTAAATAGCCCCAGAGCAGACTTCCACTGGCCCCTCACTTGGGGACAGGGAGAAGATTTGCGAGTGGGGGAGGAGAGAAGAGTCAGGTAACAGGTCAGGTTGGTCACAGGTAAAAAGGCGGAGACACAGGAAAGGGCTTATTTAGGCACCTGGGTTCCCGCCCACGGTCAGTATGGCTTAGGGTTATGGTGATCATCCAGTGGCACCTTTCAAGGTGACTGACGTTTACCCAAGGCTGACCTCGCTAATGCCGTGAGGCTTAGCAGGAGGGAGATTGGGACGTCTTTGGGGTTTTGCCTTTCTCGCCTACATTGGGTGCCTGGAGGCATCAAAGTAAGGCGACGATGGTAAGGCCCTCCAGCTCCACATGGAGGGCAACTGGCCGGGGGCGGACCAACCCGCCTCCGGTGCGGTTAGGATGTATTCGCCAAAATATTTAAAATATTGGTTTTTCCCTGGCCAATGGCCGGGCTAGGTTAGTACCGCACTTCGCCCTTCACAGATCTTCAATTCAATAAATGTGGCCCTGATTTGAAACCATATACTCTGTGTCTGACTCTTCTTTATCTCACCCATACACTCGCAAATGCTATTAATATTCTGAGCCTCCCATCTGAAATAATGGAATAATTCTCTGAGCTACCTTGCAAAGGTATTAAAAAGACTTCTGAAATAATGTATGTGATGCCTTTTGAATTTTCTAAAGTGCTATATAAATACTAAATAGTATTCTTCTTTCCCCTTATTTTTTACCTTTGGCCTCATGAAAATCATGTTGTGAAAAATATGTTTTAGCAAGAAACTTTGCTTTTGCACTTTTCTGTATTTGATAGTTTCACTTGACAGCATGAAAAACAGAAACTTTACTTCCATTTGCCAGTAAAATGGAAGAGATTAAATTGGTATTTCTTCTACAGAATGTATGACATGCCACTTTGTTTTTCATATAAAAACTAAGAGATACAAATTGGAGGTTCGTGACAAAGAGTCAGCACAACACATTTCTAGAGTTACAGAAATGCCAGGATTTTCCTGTGAGAAATTTCATCTTTAATAATATGGAGGCTGCTTTTTGGCAGTGGCATTTGGTACTTCTGTATTCATACTCATATCTTGAAATGTGCAAGCACATTCTGCTAGAGTGTTCAAAATGATGTGTGTTACATTCCTGGGACAAGTGATTATTTTTCTTGTATTGCCTGGAAACTAACTCTTGATTGACTGAGAAAACTGGCTTTGCATCTTTAAAACTCTCACTTGAATCAGTATGGTAAAGCTACTGAAATACATTTTTTTCCTGTATAGAGTTGAAAAAAAATATGTTGAAGAGAATGTTGATTTCAGATACTTGTTGGATATATGCTATTATCTTTTGAATGGCTAATCAAGAGACATGTTGGTTCAGAAATACATTAAATGTATTGGGAGTTGTAAATCTTAAATATGACATTCAGGAAACAGTGAAAAAAAGTGGAAAAAAAACAGGTACCATATCAGCACAGTCAGACAAAGCCTAAAAGAGGCATAGTGGATGGTGTAGAGGAAACTGGACCAATCAGAGAGGATATGAATGAGAAGGCAACCTTAATTTAAGCATGGATCGATTTTTTAAAGCTGGGAACCGTTCAATAATTCCAGAAAGAGTTACATAGGACTGATATTTTGTATAAAATTGTTTCTTCAGATATGGTCAACCAATTCAATACAGGGTTGATTAACAAAAAAAACCTTTCAATTTAACATGTCTTGTTAAAGGTTTTTCATGTTCACTCAAGCTCCAAAATGCTGGTCAATTAAGGACTCATCATCATCATCAGGCGATCACTCGTGACGGAGTAAGATTGTCTTCCGGGATAAAAGGAGGAAATTCTAAAGAAGATTGTGTAGACTCTAGCGATGGGTCCGTAAGTGACTGTGGAGGCCAATTCTAGATCCACACAGCTTCCCACAGTGAGGACACAGGTTACCAGATAGAAGATGGTCCTGTAAAGGATTCATTTGACGTGCTTTTCGCTTAGCACGTTTCTCCCTTTCACCTTGCACTCGGGCTTCTTCAAAGTCCATGGAACCTTTGTGAAAGGCCAACCTCCATTTAGATCGTTCATGGGCCAGAGCTTCCCAGTTTTCGATGTTTATATTGCATTTTTTTAGATTAGCCTTATGAACATCTTTAAACCTCTTATATTGACCACCGATATTCCGCTTTCCATCCTTGAGTTGGGAGTAAAGTAACTGCTTTGGGAGACGGCAGTCAGGCATTCGAACAACATGACCGGTCCACTGAAGTTGGCGTTGAAGGATCATTTTTTCAATGCTAGTAGTCTTTGCTTCTTCCAGTACACTGACATTTGTTCGCCTATCTTCCCAAGTAATTTGCAGGATTTTCCGGAGGCAACGTTGATGAAACCTTTCAAGGAGGTGGAAGTGACGTTTATAGATAGTCCATGTTTCGCAGGCATACAATAAAGTTGGTAATACAATGGCTTCATAAACCAGTGTTTTGGTCTTCTTACAAATATCCCGATCCTCGAACACTCTATGTTTCATTCGAGAAAATGCGGCACTTGCGGAGCTCAGACGATGCTGGATTTCACTGTCGATGTTAGCTGTAACAGAAAGATAGCTGCCAAGATAGAGAAAATGATCGACATTTTCCAGTATTGTCCCGCCAAGCTGGATAGATGGCATCACCAAAGGATTGGCTTGCACTTGCTGATGAAGCACTTTGGTTTTTTTGATGTTAAGTGAGAGACCAAGTTTTTCGTATGCTTCTGCAAAAGCATTTAGGATAGTTTGGAGATCATCCTCTGAATGTGCAGAGACCACATTATCATCAGCATACTGAAGTTCCACAACGGAGGTTGTAATTACCTTACTTTTTGCTTTCAGCCTGCTGAGATTAAAAAGCTTTCCATCTGTTCGATATATAATTCCCACACCGGTGGGAAGTTTCCCCTTGACAAGATGTAAAACCATGGCGATGAAAATGGCAAATAATGTTGGGGCGATAACACATCCCTGTTTAACACCTGATCCCACTTTAAATGGAGCACCATGAGAGCCGTTGTTGTCCAAAACTGTTGCCGTCATGTTGTCATGGAGAAGTCGCAAGATATTCACAAATTTATTGGGGCATCCAATTTTCATAAGGATAGTCCAGAGAGCTGTACGATCTACAGTATCAAAGGCCTTAGCCAAATCAATAAATGCCATATAAAGGGGTTGATTTTGCTCCTGGCATTTTTCTTGGAGCTGACGTGCAGTAAAAATCATGTCTACTGTCCCTCTAGAGGGGCGGAAACCATATTGAGTTTCAGGGAGGATCTCTTCTGAAATAGATAGAAGACGGTTTGCGAGAATCCTAGCAAATATTTTACCTGCGGTTGCTAAGAGAGAAATGCCCCGATAGTTTCCACAGTCTGTTCTATCACCCTTCTTAAAGAGGGTGATAATTATGGCATCCCTGAAGTCTTCTGGGATCTCTTCTCTTATCCAGATTTTTTCGATGAGTTTATGAAGATGTTGTACAAGTTCGGGGCCCCCTTCTTTAAAGATTTCAGCAGGAATCCCATCTGGTCCACTAGCTTTGTTGTTCTTCATTTGATTAATGGCTTTTTTTACTTCATCCAAAGTGGGGAGTATTGCAAGTTCCTCTTTAATTTGTTTTTGCGGGATTTGCGAAAAAATCTCATTATCCACCTTAGATTTACGATTTAAAAGGTCATAATAATGCTCTTTCCAACGCAGTGCAATAGACTCTTTGTCTTTTAAGAGTTTGGTGCCATCTTTTGATTGTAAAGGGTTTGTACCATAGGTTTTTGGTCCATAAATGGCCCTTGTGGCCTTAAAAAAGCCCCGTGCATCATGAGATTCTGCAAGTTGTTGAATTTCTTCAGCTTTCTTTTTCCACCAAGCGTTCTTAAGTTCTCTTGTTCTTCTTTGGACCTCAGCCTTTGCGCTAGCGTAGGTTTTTTTCTTGGCAGCGCAGTTAATATCATTTTGCCATATTTGGAAGGCTTTCCTTTTTTGGTCAATTATATATTTAATCTCATTGTCATTTTCATCAAACCAATCCTGATGTTTCTTAGTTTCATATCCAATAGTTTGTTCACAAGCTGCAGTAATGGAGGTTTTCAGCTTAGACCAATGGTCCTCAATGTTGTCAGGAGGTTCCGTAGGTAGATGTTCCTTAAGAAGTGATTGAAGACGAGTTTGCTTAATAGGATCTTGAAGGACTTGGATGTTCATTTTACGCCTTGGTTTCCTTCCTTGAAGCCTACGTTGGGGAGCAATGTTGATAACCATTGTGGACCGGATTAGTCGGTGGTCTGTCCAGCAGTCGTCGGCACTCACCATGGCCCTAGTAAGAAGTACATCGCGGCGATCTCTAACACGGACAATTACATAATCCAGAAGATGCCAGTGCTTTGACCGTGGGTGCTGCCATGATGTTTTAAACTTATGCCCTTAACAGACACATTATTTAGGCAATATTGATATAGTATGATATCCTATACTGTGGCTAATTTGAGCTTCAGCACTACCTCGGAGCTGGTCTGGATGGCTGTCATGGCAGAGTGGTGGATCTAAGTTCCACATTTGTCTGTTCACTGAAATAGACACATGGAGTCTATGCAACTGAAGCTATCATGCAACTGAAGCTACCATTATATGTTAAAAGTACCCAACTGGCAACCTCACCATCTACATGGAATGATAGAGTTAGAAGGGACCTTGAAGGTCATCCACTCCCCTATCTATTGTGGTTTAAGCCACTTAAAAGGCATTGCTTGGAAGTGGGGGAGAAAAAGAATAAATACTAAATTAACAATAAATAATAATGGTTTGGATCTGGGCTTAGTCATATTTAGAGTGGACTCAATGAAATCCATGGAATTTGAGCCATGACTAACTTAAGTTCCATTGATTACAATGGGTCTAACTCTGACTAGGTATGACTAGGAAGGGGGGCTGGCTGACCTGCCACAACCCACCCTTTCCTACCCAAAGGCCCAAGACCCCCAGAGATCTCAAGGTGCCAGACTGCCAGCCTCAGCTCTTTGCAATCCTACTTGAATCTCTGTTCAGGGACTTGCCCTTGACTGTAACCTGGATTTAGCTGAACCAAGCAGAGCGACCACAAATGCCATGTGGGGTAAAAACCAAGAAGGTTTATTCAGGTAGCATATTACAACAAAAGGTGGGGAATGAAGGAAGGACACAAAAAATAGAGAGACGCTTTGGTACAAACAACAGAGCTACAAAATAACAAAACCTGATTCCTTATATCTCCCAGGCACACGCTAGTTACCTGGGGGCCGGTTCTCTTCAGGGTTGGTTCCAGCACAGCCCTGCCACCTGAGGAGACTACCACACCTACGATAAGGTCCGAGATGAGTAGCCCTCCTCCGGGCTTGCCTTTGCCAAAGCCCTCATTCAGCTAATTTCACCAGGAGCTACCTGGGGCCGGATCCTGAGGCCAGCCCAAAGGCTTGGGCCTCTGCGTAGCTTGCTGCCATTGATCCACAGCCAGGACCGGTGCAGGGCATTGGCGCCCCAGGCGAAATAATATTTAGAGCCCCCCCCTCCAAAGCAATCCTGCTCTGCAAAAAAAAACACCCTGCGCCGCCCCAACCAACCTACCTTCACTCCCCCCGCCCTGGCGGCGGCTGCTGCTGCTGCTGCTGCCTCCTCTTCCTCCTCCTCCTCCTCCTGAAGTGACGCGACGGGACCCCCGCGCTGTTTTTTGCCGCGTTGTTTTGTTTCCTCCCGCCAAAACAACGCGGGCAGGGCTCTGGAAGCGACGCGACGCGGAGAAGGTAGGTGACGGGGGGTCGGGGGGGTGGCGATGGCGGCGGGAGGCGCAGCGGCGAGCGAGCGGGCGGGCGGGGGAGGCGCAGCGGCGGGCGGGGAGGCGGAGGCTTGGCGGGGGCGGCGCAGCGGAGGCCTGGCGGGGGTGGCGCAGTGGCAGCGAAGAGGAGCGCAGCGTTTCCGCACCCTCTTCAGCCGCGCGCCCTAGGCAACCGCCTAGTTTGCCTAGCGGTAGCGCCAGCCCTGTCCACAGCAACCACGCGATGACCAAAGACAAAGACAAAAGCCACACCTTGGCAATATATCTTTCCCCCCTCCCCTTCTCCTTTATGTAGCTCCGCTGCTTCTAGCCATTCAGGATGCACTTCACCTGGCCAGGCAGGTGATGGATGATTCATGACTTACCGGGCCTGAACCACATTTGCATATGAAAGCCGGGTCACTAGACCGGCTTTTCAGGACTTTCAGGCGCCATGTTTTATCAGATACTTTATGCACATTTTGCCTCCTCCCAGCCCCCAACTGGGATTACCTGGTTTACACATGAGAAGGCATGTGTGTGTGTGTGTGTAGGAACCCTGAGGCTCTTTTCTCCACAAAATCCAAACCCTTAAGGGCGCAATCCTGTAGCCACTAGTTGCTGTCTAGATGGCCATAAGATAGGTCAGAGTATCAGCTCCGAACTCAGAAATGCCTTCCAAGGTTGGAGCTGGGGCTCTTGGAGGCCCCACCCTCCGCCCTCGCAGCTAACATAGTTCTTTCCATGCTGGCAGCAGCTCTGAAGATGGAATACCGTCTTTGGAGGTGGCATGGGCGAGGTTCCAGGGTTGGGTAGGGGAGCAGCGTGGTACAGCTGTCATCTGAAGAATCCTGGCAGTGCCTCAGTCTCTCCTCCTTGCAAGGAGGGGAAAAAACATTAGATGCCTGAAATCAGCTGTCTAAATGTTTTGGAGGGTGAGGGGAATGCGGAGGCAATCCTAGCCTCCGCGCTTCTCCCACCTTCTATCGGATGCCCATAATCCTCAGAGTTCAAAGGATTGCAGGCACCCACATTGGATAGTGCCCTAAGTTGTTCTTCCTCTCCACATGCTTCTGGATTTCATCTGGAGTGGAAGCTGCATATTAGCCTTGAAGGAGGATATATATTCTCCCAATGGAAGGAGAGAATATTCTTGTCCCCCTCTGCACCTCCCCCAGAATGATGGACAAGACATGGAGCAGGGGAAAGGGAGCAACTATATGCTCCTTCAGCTTCCTCCCGAAGCTTCTCTGGACCATCAAAAGTGGCTCTAGATGAGCAATACTCTTTCATGGATCCTCTGATTAAAATGACTGCTGCTGCTAAATCAGACTGTGCATAAATGAATGAGGTTATTAATAGGCCTTTGGTTCCACTTTGAGGTTCATATGTCTGAGGTTCAACTGTAAAGCAAGAGGTTGATCAAGAGTTTAGCAATTTAAATTCACAAGTAACGTGGCTCATTATGTTTTGCAACCAAAACCAAGGGTGAAAAGGCAATCCTCAAGCAGAAAACATTCCAAGTAATAATTAGAAAATGCACTGAAACATCAACAAGAAGCTATCCAATCAAGGTTTTGCAAGTAATGTGAATGAAGTTTTATTGGATGGCATTTCTCTGAAGTGCATTCATTGATTACAAGTACTGTACTCATACAAATAACTCTAATGAGATAACACTCAAGGAGGCTTTGAAAACAAAACATAAAATTGTAGACTTAGCTTTGCACAGCCTTTGTAGGAGTTTGATGATCAATTTCTCTTTGTCTTCTGCAAAGCTGTGCATTGATTTTCTGAAAATAAAATCATCCTTCTTAATTAATTATGATCATTATTATCCCCTTGGGAAAGATCGGTTAACTGCTGGAACTGGTATGGCCTAACTTCCCTGCACTTGCACTTCAGTGCCATTTGTGTTAATATGATTTATATATGTGAACCAGTTAGCAGTGGAGAGGCACGAGAAGGATGATGGACTCAAAGAATTTACAATGTGTAAGTACCTAGTTTCTGTTTAATAATACAGACAGAGCTGGAGTAGTATCGCATCTAAAAGTGTGACCTATGAATTCTCTGGTTCAGTTCTCATCCCCACCATGCAGTCCTGGCTTCAGTGTTTGGGGGGACCCTTGGGCAAGATGCATACTACCTTCTTGGACCTACCGTACCTCCTTCTTGCTCCTGCTGCTGCTTCTGTAGGAGAGGGCAAGGTGAGTGGAAGAGGATGCACCTTGAAAATCCCATTAGCCTGTTGAAAAAATTCCCAACAACCTTGGAATTTACCAAGATTAGCTTCGTCTTGATCTCGATTGGGGCCCCACATACATACTTGGAAGTAAAACTAAAACAAGGAAGTGAGGCTGATCTGTATGCTTCATATTTAACATAGTCTTTAGCTTAGCCCTTACTCAGTATGAAGGTGCCACTGACCACCCAAACTGGCACATTTTTTTGTTTTGTTTTGTTTTGTTTGGAGAGTATCTTCTCTATTTTGGTTAATCAAATCTTTTGATTACTTCTTGGAAATATTTTATATAGCGCTGGTTGAGTAGAAGTCTGCTCTGCACAAAAATACATGGGGCACCATGGAGCATTCCAATCAAATATCAAAAACTCTTGGGGAGGCTTCAAAGGAATGCTTGAAGGGCACCAATTATTGCTACTACCCCATCGTGCCCTGTTCAGGACTGAGGTGTGGGTGGCAGCATCTCCAGTGGTGTTTCCTTTCAGAGACCTTTCTATTCCCCCCCATGTTTTTCCCCTCACCTCACCTCCCCCCCCCCCACTGGGATGAGGGCAGGGTGCCAGAGAGGTTATGAGCAGCACTGAGGTATGCATGCATTTGAGGTGGGCTGTGCCACCTGCTCCAATTCTGCTTGCAGAAATTGAGCAGGGGTGCCTTCCTATGCTCAGTTTCTCACAACACCACTAGTTTTATGTGGCTGTTGCCCCTCACCCAAATGTAAAACTATTTCTTGTTTCTGAAAGTGTTTCTTTGATGAGGAGCTGTGGAATTTCCAGTTGGCTCTTCACCATGGCACATGCTCTCAGCTCCATGTACAGAATTCCTAGGAGTTAATATGATGAGGAACATTTTCATGGTATTATTTGCATGCATGCATGAGTCAACATTGTGAGCTGAGAGAGCACTTTCAGAAAACAGATGAGCCCCCAGCCCAGCCCCCCAAGAAAACACTTGCTGAGAAAGCTTGCAAATACTGAGCCAATTTCAAACTGAGCCTCACAAATGTCTACCAACTCAATAGAATAGCTTTATTATTTGATTCACTTTGATCAGTCAGTGATGATTTTCCTCCCAAGTTAAGGCATTTCTGTACATTTGGGAATGTACACTAGAGGAATAAGTAGAGCAGAAGAGAAGATAATTTGCTATTTCATAAGCTTATCCAAAGAACAATATTATGATTTAATATCCATGGCGAAAAAAATTATTCCCCCTAGAGATCCAGCCTCACCTGTGAAGAGAACAGTTATCAATAATACGACTCTAACAGATTAATTATCTTTGGGAGCCAGGGAGTTATGTAGATCATATAGTCTAATGTCTTTCTCTTTTAACTTTTTACTCCAGTCTCACATCCTCTTTTCCCTAGATTACTTTTAGAAATGGTATTTCATTTCTAATGTCAGTGGTAATGTCAATGTTACTCCATTGAGTACTGGAAAGACTTGCCCTACTGTCTAACTGACCATGTTGCCAGTCCCTGGCATTTTCTCAGTGACTGATGGTAGTTAAGCCTGGCCGCAATATATATTCCTTGGGATACTAAGCATGTACCGTGTGAAACAATGGAAACCACATCCATGTAAACAAGCATGGGGAAAGCAAAATTGAAATGGTCTCAGGCAAGGAGTTCTATGGAGCCTTTTGTTCTTTATTTTTTCACACACTTCAGCTAAAGATCTTTTTAAAAAATTAATAACATTAAATATTATTCCACCCACATTCATGCCAAACACTTACACAAGCTCCCCTTCCCTCTTACTCTGCTCCTTTAAGCAGGAAGAAATATAAATATGTAAGAAAGTTTGGAACAGAAGGGAGCATTAGATAACATGAATGAATGCTAAATGTGGTCCTTATACTAAGCCCCAGGTGATGGTTGGTTGAATTTTAAAGAACTTACTCTTACAAGGAAGATTCCCCTTCTGAATTACCAAGGTCAGATAATTAAGTGAGAAAATCCTCTCCTAATTCTTGCCCTCCAAAGTATTGTAATCCATTCAAGACATTAAACATTACTGGATTAATGGCTGTTAATGTCAGCCTGTTCCAGCACCATGCCTGTGTTGGTCGATGATATAAAAGCGAAAACATTGCGAGGTCAAAAGAGGGCAATTGGGAAGTATCTTTCTTCAGAGTACATTAAAGAGTACAATGGAATGCATTACCAAAAAAAAAGCCTTCGCTCAACCCTCAGAGAATTACTGGAACTGCCATAGTGAATCCGTCTTCATAATTGTTCAACTGCGTACATGTTTTGGCTCAGGAATGGAAGAATCATGTCATAAATAACTACTGCTAACTTTGGGCCACAGCAGAAAGCATCACTAAAAGTGTATGATACATAACAGTTGCTATTTGATTTATTCTGAGATTCCCATGAAATAAGGCAGGGAGCAGGGGCAGTGGTGAAAGGAGGAGGAGAGTTTTATGAAGCCAGACTCCCAGGTTCTAAATGGCTATGTCACTAGTTCAACACTAATTTCTTGACATGGAACTCTTTACATGAAGCCAGTCAATTAATGAGCATTTATATAGTTGGGCATCCAAAGTGCTTCATAGGCATTATTTCAGTCATTCTCACAATAACCCGGTCAGGGCAGACCATTATTTTTTAACACTAGCTAAAGACCTGTCAAACTTGCAGGTTGAGTTAAGAGCTGGCAATACATCCTTTCCTATAACCCTGATGAGATGAGAAGGAAGGATACTGGCTGCCCCATAGTGTGTACCTTTTGCCTCCATTGCAATGTTCATCATTGTCGTCATCGTCAGTTTATTTGTAGGTCACTTTTCCATGGTAAAACCATGCTCAAAGTGGCTTACAACAATATCAAGAAATTGCCTGAGGCAAAATAAGTCATTAAGAGGCTTGTAGCACCAACAGTGCCTCTTGAGTCCTTAAGAATTGTCACTAAGCAGTCTTTTGAAAACTCCAAAGTAAATATTAGTATTCCCTTATGTGCAAAATATCCCTTTAATAAATTACTTGTTTAAGGCATGGCTAGCTGGGGAATGCTGGGAGTTGTATGACTTTTTTTCTGTCTAAACATGCATAGGATTGTGCCTCTAGTGTTAGTTCTCATTTCATGCCTAAGCCTCATACCAGGTGGTTTTAAAGTGTCCTAACAGAATTGGTGGCAGTGGAAAAGGGTCAGCACCATGGCTTATATCTGTAGGCATATTCAAAGATGTCTCTTTAGCAGTTTGGAAACCATCTAGCTGCCTGATTGGACTAAATGTCCCTCCAATCACACACAGCAGAACTATACATGATTGGATTATTTACTTTAGTGTAAGCACACACAGCCCCCATTTGGATTGGAACCAAGGTGCTCCAGGTGGGGGGTTTCAAGCTTTCCTGCTCCCATTTTTATCTCCAAATTCAACACACCCCATGGGAGGGATTAAAAAAAAACAACTCCACAGATTCCAATGAAGTTGTTGTTTTTTTTTAACCCATTGTGGGGTGGTGAAGGTGGAATTTTGTGATGGAAGGGGGAAAGCTTAAATCTGCCTCCCTCCCTCCAAATGGGGTTACACAATCTTACACTAAAGTAAATGATCCAATCACTGGATATCTCTGCTATGTGTGTCTGGATGTTTTATTTGGCCCCCAGTTCTTCATATAATATAAGCAGTCTTTGCCTTTTAAACATCTTGAAGGGATAATTTTATTTGCAGGCTTTCCTCTCCATTCATCCCCGTGAAATGCAAGCACCATAAGTAAAACTGCTAAAACTTAGAAACCCAAAACAGGATTTAGTATTTCCTGTTAAATACAGCTTTGCAAAGGGAAAAGATATTTATTTCCCCCTGGCAGCAAACAAATATATGTTAACATTTAACATACCCTTCTTTATTGCCTGCATGCTCACGCCGCCGCTGCTGCCTCCGTTGCTGCCCCTGGATATTCTTTCTCCTCTCTTCACCCTCACAACCAACCAGACCGCAAGCCAAGCTGCACCTGCGCAAATCTTTTTGCGGATGACTTTAAAGGGGAACAACAACTCCTCCCACCCACTCTGGTTTCGAAAACAATAAAGAGATGTGGGAAAGAAGGGCTGATCCTCAGCGGGAGAGGGTGTTTGAGGCGCCTGAATAAAAGGGAAGCGAGTGAGCCGGCAGGCGTGTGGGGCCCCCTCTGTCAGTCAATTAGTCCAATTGTGCGGCTGGGGAAGTGGCACAGCGGCTGCTGCCTCCGGGGAAATTCGGGACGCAGCATGACGGTGCGAAGCTGGGATGGCTGAACTGTGTGCGGGGCTGTCCCGCCATTTTCGGGGCAGTTGGAGGGTATGTACAGGCACCATCAAAAATTGCTGTCAGGGTGGGTGCACCTTCCTCCTCCTCCTCCTCCCCCCATTTGCTCTTTCCTCTTCTTCCCCCTTGCTATTTCCTTCTTCCTCTTCCCCCCTACACATGAACCCTTCTTCTTCTTCCTCTTCCTCCCCCCACTCATTATTTCCTCCTCCCCCACTTGCTATTTCCTTTTCCCACTTTGCTGTTTCCTTTCTCTTTCCAGCCCCGCTCACGACCCCCTTCTGCTTCCCCACAACTCCTGCCACCCACAAATGTTTGGGCTGTGGGGCAGGAGATCATGAGCTCAGCGGTGCCTGCAGACCCATGTTATCTTCTTGCTTTCTCAGTAGTTGGGATGGGGCTCTGTACAGTTATTATACTCTGGGCCCCAAAGATGTGCATATGTAAGTAAAAATCCTGTTCATGGCATCTGAAAAATGGCAAACATGATACTGCATTAATGCTCATTTGAGCCTATAATGAAACTTAAATCTCCATCAGCTTTATACTCCTGCTGGTATATCTTATCTGAATTAAATACAATTTAACTATAGCCTACAGCACTGATCACTCTTTCTGGAACAGATTTGAAACTTAATACCAGTTATCTGTGCTGCAGGACTTATCCCCTTTTCTCTTTCTTTTTCTTTTGTGCGCGTATGAGGAGAAAATGAAGAGCCAGACACAGAAATATGGTTTCAAATCAGGGCCACATTTATTAAATCAAAGATCTGCGAAGGGAGAAGTGTGGTTCTAATCTAAACCGGCCGTAGTTTGGGCGAAAGCATCCTAACCGGAGCAGCGGTGCATTGACTCGCCATGTGGAGCTGGAGGGCCTTACCAGTGTCCCCTCCCATTGGCGCCCCATGACAACCACTGTAGGTGAGAAGGGTAGACCACAAAGGTGGCCCAATCTCCCTCATGCTAGGCCGCATGACATTAGCAAGGGAAGCCTTGGGTTGTTGCCAGTCACCTTGAAAAGGTGCCACTGGATGATCACCAGAACCCTAGCCCCCACTGCCTATTTCCACACTTCCCGCAATATGTGACCAAATTAAATAATCCCAATTGGAACAAATCAAAATTGAAAAATTAAGGAATCCCACCCTGACTCACAGGGCCGGTTCATACGACCCAGGTGGAGAGCGGGGGAGGCACCACAGGGCCGTCTGTGGGGTCCAGTGGGGCACCACAGATGACCTGCGCCCCGCACGTGTGGGCAGACCGCGGTGGAGCCGGCAGTTCCCGCACCACAGCACCAGCCTCCCGGCCCTAGGGGGCGGCAGCTCGGGATGCCCAGTGGGGCCGTTTGCCCCTACAGGCCAGAGCGGCCGCAGCTCTGGCCGCTCTGGGCTGCCGCCTCTGTGCGGCCACGGGAGGCCCCTGCGGGATGGCCGCCCACTGTTCGCACGGCAGGGTGGCCACGCACGCAGTAGGGGCTTACCCCTCTACCGCCCATGGTGACTTTCCGTGTGTCCCATGCACAGCCGTCCCACAGGGGCGCCCCCGGCCGTCGTTCGCATGACACAGGAACCGCGGGGGGCTTCATGCTCCCCCGTGGTTCCCGTGTCGTGTGAACTGGCCCCCAGTGTAGAGTAGGCGAAACTTGCCCATTGCCTCCGGCCAATTAAGACAATGAGCTAAAACTCCTACTCAGCCCCCAAAGGGGCAACCAGAGGAGCTTACACACTGCTGACAGGGCAGGAAGGGAGGGAGCCAAAAACGAAAGAGGCAGAGGGCGGGGAGACTGGCCCTTAGATGGCGATCCTTCCTGGCTCCCCGCCCTACGAAGCCCATTGGCTGCAAATTGTGGCCTGATTGTGGTCTGACTCCCCATCCATCCCCCACACGCAAACCTCTCCCCAGAAACAGCTTGGCGTGGCCGGTGGAAGGTAATTCTTTTCTTTCTTTCATTCGTTTTTTTTAAACGTTAAGCGTGTACACTTTCCCCCTCATATTTGAGATGTTAGATCTAAGATAATCCATTTTATTTTTTATTCAGGCTAAAAGTCCATGGTGCTTTAAATATGGATTTATGACCAAATGACCTAAAATTGAGAGAGGAATACCGGTAAATTATGACCTTGCTAATAAGATGAATTTCTTATAGCAATGCAAGATTCTCTTCCAAGGAAGCCATTAAAGACGATCTATTTTTATCTTTCCACCTCAAGTTTCATTTTTCAGTCATTACTGAAGTGGATTGGAATTAATAGAGTGATGTGAATTTTAAAAGTATATTGTGTGGCAGTTAAATAAATAGGTGCTTCTCGGACGTGCCCATGCAAACAATTAACCACTAAAATGTGACAGGAAAGAACTCTGATGTACTGTAACAAATGAGATTAGACATTACTGCCAACAATGCAATGCATTGTTATTAGATTAAGACAGCATTAAGAACCAATGGTGAAAAGCATAACTCATGGCATCTAAATTTACTGCTAAAGTAAATCTAACAAATCCTCACAACTGGCATGCATTTTTAATAATAGCTGACTTTATAGAAAAATACAGTATTTGAAAAACCCAAAACATTTCTAAGGATGCATGAATCTGTCCATTTTGGTTTCCCTCACTTTCTCATTTTTCCATTCATACGTTTGGTTCATCCCAAACATTGAGATTTATTTTTTTTATGTGTTCCTGAAAACACACTTGTCTGTCATAATACACACATTTTTCTATGCAATTTTGCCTAATTCACACAATTTTGCAAGCAATTGCCCTCAGATAAAGCACTTTTGAATGCTGTTTTCACTAGTATTTTCATATGCACGTTCCCCTTATATATGTTTGTATGCATTTTCTGAATTGGAGACGTTCGAATTTCAAAGGATAACTGAGTTCTGCTTTGTATATTGGTTCAGAAGTGCTGCAAAATTTGGTCAGTTTGCATTAAAATGAGAACTGAACAAATATCTCATTCGTCTCTGAACACCACTGATTTACTGATGGGTAAATCATTTCTGGAGCATGTGAAGCGGTCCTATGTATGTACCAAGGTACATGTGGGGAGAACCTCTAAGCAACGGGGTATGCTGGATTCTACATGCATGTGTCAGTACACCTAGGGCCCCTGGAGCCTGGTGGCTCCAATGTCAGTGGGGTGGAGTATCTGGGTTTTAGTCTGAACCGTAAAGGAGCTATGCATGGTGCTGAACCCTATCATCTATCCCCCAAATTAGGTTCAGCACTTAAAAGTTCCAGCTAGAACCCAGAGTGGGTACCCTTCCCCACTGACATCGGAGCCACCAGCCTCCGCTGCTAGGGCCACTTTGCACACTCAATGAACATGTGGCCAGTAAGGGGGGGCACAGTTAGTTCTGCACAGCCTTTTCACCCCTTCATGTGTGTCTGATGGAGTCATCTCTACAGAGCTATACCGATAAACCATAACTGCTTAGCACGATTAGTATCAGCTTGGAATAGTCTGTGCCCAACTATTTGAGCTGGGGTGGGGGCCCTCAGGCCCAGGGTGCAGGTTTGACTCTCCTGGGGTCCCAGTCCAGCTCTCTGGGCTTCCCCATATGGCCCCACACCCTTCCCTGGCCCCACCCCCTTTCCCCCAACAACCAATCCTTTGCTGGTTTCCCAGCTTTTATCAATTCCCCCCCCCCCCATTCTAAAAAGGTCGAAATGCATCTCCTAAGGTTTAGTTACCGGCAGTAAGAACTGCAAGCTAGAACATGCTCATATGTTGTGTGTTTTGGCCCCACCCCCTTTCACCTTTCTCCCCACCCACCACTGGAATGCAGCCCCCTGACAGCTTCTCCAAAATTGAATTGGGCCCTCAGGCTGAAAAAGGTTACCTGCTGCCCCTGCACTAGAGGGACACTCTCATGAACAAGGGCAAGCAAATTTAAAATCCTGCTTTTGGGGCTATACAAGAGGGCAAGCTTTACTTTTCGTACTGTTCTGGCAAGCTCCTCTCTTTCCCACACAAGAAGCATGATCTATCTATCTATCTATCTATCTATCTATCTATCTATCTATCTATTCATTCATTTTCTATACTGCCCAATAGCCGAAGCTCTCTGGGTGGTATACAACAATAATTAAAAACAAACAATAAAATGCAGTTAAAATATAACAATAAAACATATTGTTAAAACATATCCACATATGACAAGACTAGTGCACTCTGTTCTCCTTGTGGGGAGGCAGTTGGGTGACTGAATGCAACAGAGACAGGGGTCTGGTACTTCTAAAGGTTGTGTAGAAAAGCGATTTATGGCAGGTGTAACGTGCCATGAAGGGATGAGAAGATTTCCTCATCTACTGAAATTTCCTCTTCTACATAAGTGTTAAAAGGCACAACAACCCTGAACCCATTGTAATTAATTATCCTATCAGTACTACCCTCTCTTAAGGGGTAAAGCAGACCTGATCCTAGTGCCATTCAGAGCTCTGAAGGATGGGAGTAAACACAGTATCAATCCTATTACTTAATGAGACTACATTCATATGAATAAAAGCCATGTTCACACTAATGAACTTTAACAAGATCTTAATGATCTTTAATTCTTGTACTTTCAAGGGCGGAGAATGAGTGCAGAATGCTTTTTTTCTTTTTCTTTTTTTTCTTTTTAAGATAACTATAGCTTGGATCTGAATATGTAGAACTAGAAGACACTAGATGGCAGAGGAGAGCTACCTTATAAGAAGCTGCTGTGTTGTTCATACCCGTCTGTAGTTGTTTCCACATATATCCACACATCTTGACTGCATTTGCTGTCTTGGGGTTTCCTACTTCCTTTATAACAATTTGATTTTGCCAGAGTGTGCTGCCCTTGCTCCCGTGGCTTTATCTGTATGAGGAATTCAGCGCAGTTCATTTTGGACTACAATTTACCCAGTTTACACCACCCAGAAATGAATGTGGACCTGAACAGAATTGATGGTTGAAGTCCATACATTTCTGAGCTTGTGATGCAATTCATAGAGCAAACAAAGAATGAATCTTTTAAAAGTGTACATTTGAAAAATGGGCATGAAAAATATGTGTACTTTGAAAAATGCACAGAAACACGCTTTATTCAATAGGAGAAAATGTGTATATTTTGTAAATGCACACAACTGATGCATACATTTAGAAAAATGTGCATTAAATGCATATGCATTTTTGTGTGAAAAATAAAAACAAAACATAGCTTGTAATCTGTTAGGACACGAGTTGGAATGAGCTTTGAAATGGAATTTGGAGAACTTCGACAAGCTGGAGTTTTGCTGATTCACATATCCCTACTTATCTGTAGATATAAGCTTTAACTGGCATGGAGATAAGTGATAAGAAAAGCTCCACCTTCTAATTTCTGTGTTTCTGGCTGATGGTAAAGGAACAGCAGGGGTGGATACATACATTCATACATAGATACACACACACACATGTATAAGAAATGTCTGAGAAATCCTCAACGGATCAAAATGACAGCATATTTATTTATTTATTTATTTATTATATTTATACCCCGCCTTTTTTCCTGCAAGGAACCCAAGGCGGCTTACATAATCCTCCTCCTCCTCTCCATTTTATCCTCACAACAACCCTGTGAGGTAGGTTAGGCTGAGAGTCAGTGACTGGCCCAAAGTCACCCAGTGACTTTTTCTACTTTTTTACCCATATTTCTATGAATCTGACCCACAGAATCCACAGTGGACTGGGTTTTCTGAGTTGCACAGATTCCACAAACTTGTGGACTATTTTTTTTTAACTTTCTGGAATTGTATGCAAATTTGGTTGTACAAAATTATGAACGTTGCTGTAAAATACCCTAATGTATATTCCACTTGTTAAAATAAAATAAAAATCTTCAGCCTCTGCTGTGTCATAATCAGTGTGTGTGTGCACTCTGCTCATTGGTTTTATGTTGAGCTAAGAAAAATATGCAATATATTACATACCAGTGAAAGTTCCATAAATTGTGGCAAAAATATTTTGCATATTTTTCCAAAGATGGGGAGAATCCTATTCTGTCAATGAGAGGACGACAGAGCGGATGATGCCGACAATCTGCAAAACACAGATGGACAAGATTAAACACAATCCACACATCCCATACATAACTTTAATAAGAACACGCTTGTTTTTCCTGGTTTTATTGTGATTATTTAATATTTAGGGCCAAAATGTCAGCCAAAACCTTCAGCTGGAAAACATTTCTCAAACTAAGAATTCTAATTATGCACCCCAGAGGTTAACAAATAGAAATATTATCTGCAGAAAATAAGAACTAGGGATGTGCATCAGATTTGGACAAAGTCTGTATCTGGACAGGGTGGAGCCACTTCAGTCCAGTTCTGTTGGCTCAGAAGGCAAAAGCGGGCTTCCCTCTGAAGAAGCTAACAGAACCAAAGGCACTCCAGAATGAGCCTTCATTAGTGACTTGTGGTTCAGACATGATAGATGCCCGTAGACTTTATGTCTTCAAAATAGTGTCTTTTGGTTTCATTTCCCTAAATGGTGCAGGAGAAGGGAGGGAATGCTGTCCAGTAACTCACAGGTCAACCATCTAATCCAAAGGCACGTTTACGACGAGCGCCTTGCTTTGTGGGAGGGCAGGAAAAGAACCATGAGATTGCCATTCTTCTAATGCAGTGTTCTCCAACCTTGGGTCCCCAGATGGTTTTGGCCTACAACTTCCAGCATGCCCCAGCCAGCTACGCTGGCTGGGGCATGCTGGGAGTTGTAGGCCAAAAACATCTGGGGACCCAAGGTTGGAGAACACTGTTATAATGTCACCATGCTTCTCTATGGAAAAACCATTAATTGGTTTTCAAGCATCATAACTTCTTAAACCCCTGCACCTATCTTTTTGAAATTTTGCAGGTTTCTTGCATGGGAACACTTTTATGATATGTGCTATTATCATACAAACTGACCAAGAAACATGGGGCGGGGTGCGGGGTAGTGAATCAAATCTCTGCCCCCAAATTGGAAATTCCCCTTTCATATGAACCTCTGCTCCTATCCTTCTGAAAGTTTGCAGGTTTCTTACTTAGTGGCACTTCTAGGCTGCCTGTAATTTTCAGAACAATGGTCCATAAAAAAAATAGGGGTAAGTGTGTCCTCTTTAGGAGAGCCTAAAATAAAATGTCAAAGCTGTTCTTGCAGAAAATCCTGCAGCTATTGTTCTGAAATTTGGCAGACTTGATCCACTCATAAGGTGAAAATATCCTTGTAATTTTCATTCAATTCTGTCAAGTAATTAAAAAAGTTATTGGCAGTTCCCTTCTTTTTAAAAAAATGTGTAGCACAGCCCCTCGGCACCTACTTTTCTGACACTGGGAAGGCATACTACCCTAAGGTTGTAGCCATTTTTTTAATTTCCCATGATAGTCAGTGGGAAACATGAAACTTCAGATTTCTGAACCTTGACTTGGGTTCAGTACCAAGTCAGAGCAGACTGACTCTAAATCAGCCCAAACAGAAGTGGTCTATTTTCTGAAGTGCTGCTGAATTGGAGTCTGAGTCAAAGCGGTGTGTGTGTGTTTGGGGTTGGTGCACACCTGTAATCAGAACAGCCAGCTGGTTAGTCACCACATGAACAGAGTGCTGGACTAGATAGACCCTTGCCAGGGCCGGTGCTACCATTAGGCCAACTAGGCAGCTGCCTAGGGCGCAGGGCTAAAGGGGGCGCCAGAAACACCTTGAAAAAAAATACAGCGCTCTCAAGTGGGAAGGGGGGGGTGCTAAGTATCTGATCTTGCCTAGGGCACCAAACTGCCTTGCACCGGTCCTGACCCTTGCTCTGATCCAGCATGCCTCTTCTTAACAGATGGAAATAGGTTGCTGGCTATCTAACAAAAGAACTCCATAGCAGAAGTTATGCACATTTTTGAAAATCCCATTCATAGACAGAATGGAGAAATGGTTCCCCCATTCAATGTGTGAAACCTTAGTGTTAGGTTTTTTGTTTTTGTTTTTTTAAAAAAAAAACCATGTTCAATAGAGGTGTTTGTGTAGGGTGTGTAGAAGGCTCTGCACCCCTGACTTATGTGCATTCATTCAGCTGTGTATGTGTAAGACTTTCTCTAGGCATTCAGGAACCCTGGAATGGTCCCTGTATGTGCAGATGCATCCTGCAAATGTTCTAGTGAATGAATGAAGGATGGTGGCATATCTGACTCCATAGATGCTCTGTTAAGTACAAAGCTGGAAATTCACAACTTCGTTTAAAAGATGAATTCCTAAAGTTCTCTGTCAAATCTCTTCACCTTCCCAACATCACATCATTTTTGTCTTCCTCAGCATTGATGCAACTATTTTCCTCCCTGACCTGCCTGACTCATGGTTTTTCATCCCTCTGATTGTCATAACCTTTTTCTCTCCAGTCTTCCTTGGCATTGCTGAGGCATTATCCCCCACTGTGATTCATGCTTTTTGTCTCTCTGATTTCCACGTTTTACTCTCAGATGTTCCTTTACTGAACTTCTCATTTTTGCCCCAAACTTTATTACTAAGATGATCTACTTTGCTCACACCACTGACCATGTCATGCCTCCCCACTGAATTCTTCTCCTTTATCTGGTGAACATTTCTTACCATCAATCTCCCCTTTCACTTGTGACCATTCTTTCTTGTCCAGAAGCCAATCTATGCGGACACAGAATCACATAATACAATCTAAGTTGGACTGTACAATTTCAGATGCCAGCTGGGGGAGAACCACAATTTTGAATCCCCCCCTTGCACACACAGATATACACAAAAATCCTTGCATGTGCATAGAAGCCTAATAGTATATCTCCCTGATTATTGCTCTACAGGCTGGGAAGGGTTTTGTTTGTCTGTTTGCTTTTCACGTGAGAACATTCAAATAAGAAAATTTCCCCTCCTGCAGTCTTAAATTGTACAGACTAGAAAAAGGTGATTGTGTGACTCTGCCCTGCACGTCAGATTTGTGGGGGAACATTGCTAATGTCTTCCAAGGTCTCCTGCCACCTACACCCTGTGGGACAGAATCACAGAATCACTGTACTCGTGCTCTACACGGGGCTACTGTGATGTGCTCTATGTGGGGCTGCTTTTCAAATGTGTTTGGAAACTTCAGTCGGTCCAGAATGCTGTGGCCAAACTGTTGACTGGGGCCTGTTACAAGGAGCATGTGACTCCCTTGTTGCAATAGTTTCACTGGCTACCGGTCTATTTCCAGGCAGAATCCAAAGTGCTGGTTATGACCTATAAAGCCCTCTACGGCTTGAGACCAGGCCACCTGAAAGACCTCATGCCCCCCATATGAGCCGGCCTGGGTTTTAAGATCTGTGGGGGAGGCACTTCTCTCAGTCCCGCCACCAGTGAAGAAATGTTTGGAGGCATGGGGACATGGCAGAGGGCCTTCTTTGTGGCCATTCAAAGGCTCTGGAACTTCCTGCTAAGAGACACTAGGTTGGCCCCCTCTCTGTTGTCTTTCCACCAGTGGCAGTAGGCAAAGACATCAATATTCAGGCAGGCCTTTGACATATAAGCTGTTCTGTTGCTGAAGGGGGGTTTAATTGGTTGGGTGCTATCTATTTCTTTTATTGATGTGTTTTAATTGTGTTTTAATGGATTTGTTTTTATTTATTTATTTATTTATTTATTTATTTATTACATTTATACCCCGCCTTTTTTCCTACAAGGAACTCAAGGCGGCTTACATAATCCTCCTCCTCCTCTCCATTTTATCCTCACAACAACCCTGTGAGGTAGGTTAGGCTGAGAGGCAGTGACTGGCCCAAAGTCACCCAGTGAGTTTCATGGCCGAGCGGGGACTAGAACCCGGATCTCCCAAGTCCCAGTCCAACACCCTAACCACTACGCCACACTGGCTCTCATGAAAAGCATAACATTTTTATGGTATGTTTTAATTAATATTTTGCTTGTCATCTGTATTTTATTATTGTTCACCGCATTGAGCAACATTTTTTGGCAGAAAGGCAGGATATAAATTAAATAAATAATAGAATCATAGAGTTGAAAGGTACCTTGGAGATCATCTAGTCCAACCCTGTGCTCAGTGCAGGGTGCAGCTATAGCATCCCCGACAGATGGCAGTCCAGCCTCTGCTTAAATACCTCCATCGAAGGAGAACCCACCACTCCCCAAGGCAATCTAATCCATTGCTGAACAGCCTCCACCGTTAGGAATTCTCTCCCAATGTTTAGCTGAAATTTGCTTCCCTGCCACTTCTAACCATTGGTTCTAGGCCTGCCCTTGGGAGAAACAGAGAACAACTCTACTCCATCTTTGGAAGGACAGCCTTCCAGAAGATGGAGCAGAGTTGTTAGAGGGGCTCTATCCACTTTATAGCTGCCTTCCAGGGCCCCTGCCTTTCTGCCTGGGTGAGGAAGGATGCACTCCACCTATTTCCTCTTCATCCAGGTCCTCTGTCTTTCTGCTCCTCACACTGGGTCTGGGAGAATTAGTATTTTCATGTAGGCCTAGGCCAGGGGTGCAGAAAAATATTTTGGTAGGAGGCCAAATTGCCTCCATGGGCCAGTTGATCTAGGTGGGTGTGGCCATGCACATTGGCATCATTGCCCCACACCCAGCCATTTAAGCCTTTCTCCCTGCTGGCAGATGCTTGGTTGGTGCTGGGACAAGTGACTGCTTCTCCCAGTGCCAGGCGAGTCCCTGTCTTCACGTGTTGCCCGGTGTCCTCATGGAGTCACCAGGTGCTGCATGTAGCAACTCAGCAATGGCCAAGTTTCCAATAAGAGATGTATGAGAATTTCATTTTTGCTTGCAAAACCACCATGCATGCCCCATTCAAATTTTTGAATGTGAGCACAAGCATGTGTCTGCTGAAAACATTTGCAAATTGCCAAACCATGCTCGTGTTCATCTCGTTCCCAATTCCCAGTTTAATTTGCACAAATTTCCTCAGTAGACTGAATTTGCCCCAATTTAGTCTATGGAGGAATTTGCCCCAATTTAGTCTATGGAGGAAATTTGTGCCAGTTAGGAAATTGGCACAATTTAACAAATTTGGGGAGATTTGCACAAATCTCCCATTCAATCACTGCTCAATTTGTGCAAGTTTCCCATTCGTGCAGAGCGAGCAGCAATCGCAAACATGAATGGGAATTGGGCATGAAACGAGCGGTGACACGATGTTCGGAGAATCCTGGCGATCTTGAACATCGCTTGTTCGTCCATCCCCACCAGCCTGCACCCCTGCTGCTAGCTCCAATATGAGATTGGAGATAATAGCAGCGATCCCCCTGTGCACCGCTTTCTTCAGTGGGAGGGAGAGAGGCATGCAGAGGAATCCCTGACCTGAGATTGGAGATAACAGCTGGGATTCCTTCCAGGGTGGATTCCTCCAGCAGGCTGCACAGGTCAGAATGGGGAACCCACAGGCTGTGGGTTCTGCTCCCTTGTTGTAGGCCCTCTCTCCACCTCCACTCCCAGGACTCTGGTGAAAGTGCATATAAACTTGGACAGCTGTATTAGTTACTCACTTTTAAAATAATCTTTTGTCTTAAAAGCTACAGAACTGTACACAGGCTGCTTATTCCATTTGATTTATTTGTAGTTCTTTAATTCTTTCCATCTTACAAATACTATGCTCATTAATATGCAGGTGTATAAGCTAGAGAACATTGTGTTAATTGGCTAATCAATCAAAGAACTCTCATTTATACCACATACTCAGAAGATATATGGAGGTCATTTTAATATTCAGCAAATACCTTTAAGCAAAACCCAAGAGGCAGTTGATTCAAAACATTTAGTTTCTCGAAATTAATTATAATGTTTTGTTGTTGCTTAAAATTTTGTCATTAAATACTGTTTAGTGATTGTGTTAAACCTCATTAGAATGCAGTGTATAAATGACACATATACTAGCATATGGTTTCTACATATGGGCATGCTGCAATTAATGTTGAAAGCTGTAATTAGCCTTTTAGTTACATTACTTATCTATTCTATCTATGTTAACTCTGTCATTTGTACTGATGATCCATGCATATCATTTTGGTGCAGAACATGGCAGTTCATGCATACTGATGCCTTACGTCTAATATATGAATGGTAAAGATGAAGAAGCGAAACATACAGTTAAGGAAAACTTGGAAGGTAAGTTTTGTGCACTGCTATTGGTATTCATTTTTGTGGTTTATATTACTGGACTGATTTCAATGGGAAAAATCAAGTTAGGAAATTGTATCTAGTAATTGGCCATGACAATTTCACCCAAATCACAAAGATACCCAAATCACAAAGTGTTAGTAAATTTAAGACATTGAACTATTGATGATCTGGAATATTATTTTTGAAGTACACCTTTGCAAGCCTTCCGGCCTGATCATATGCTCCAGTGTCCCACAGCCACTGAAGCACTGAACAGCACATTAATGGCCACATTTGCACTTAATGTTAAAAGTTGGTTTAAATAAGCCAAGATATGCACAAACAGCATTTGAGTGCATGCAGCCCCCTCACTCCTAATTTGCTCCTCCCTTCGGGGGAAGAGACCCAATTACCCATAGCTTCCAATTAATTGCAAACTGGAACCATGGTTAATTCGTTCCAAACAAGCCAAAATTCATAAGCCAACTTCAAACCATGGTTTAAAGTTGCCTTATAATCCTGGCTTGCTTGTGAGCAATTAGCTATAGTTCCTGGGTCACATGTATTGGGAAGCTATGGTTAATTACAGCTAGGGACAGATGAACAAGCAATGTTTGTGTTTGCTCGATTCTCTGAGCATCAACTTGATGTTTGTCACTCCTTCAGTTTGCATGAGCTCTTGTGATTGCTGTTCAGTTTCCATGAACAGGAAAATTGTACAACATGAAAAAATTGAGTATTTTTCAAAGCTGTGCAACTTTCCTCCATAGACTAAAGCTTCCTGTAAGAAAATTTGTTTGTTTTTTTTACCTGGAAAGAGCAGGGCAATTTGGCAGGTGCCAAGAAAGATCTTTCAGGGTGCATTGATGTCCAAGGGCACCACATTGCCTACCCCTGATCTAGAAGTAGCATATAACCCTGCACCAGCATATCTCTGAAAGAAAGGTGGATTTAGAGCTTTTAACGAACATGTGGAGGTGACACTCCATGCTTCCACTCCATTTGCCTAACACAGGATGTCACTTCAGCGACATTTGCTTCTGCTTGAATTGGAGCCCAAGATCAGACTGTAAGGTTGCATTCAGCTTGATTGAGAGCAGACTAAAGAAAGATCCTGGGATGAAGCTGTACTATAAAATGAAATGAAGAGAATCAAGAGAGTACACATGAAATCCCTCACTTGTTGAAAGCATGTACGAGGGAGTTAAAGGATCATCATGCTGGCTACCCCACACAACAGACAACATGTGTGCAGGCCATGCCCCACCAGCCTCACCAACCATGTGTTCAGGACACACCTATGTCCATGAGCAAGGCTCATCCATACTAGGGGGAATCACGATTGGCCCAGGATTCTCCCTTATGTGGAGGAGCCCTATGCATGTAGGTCAGTACACATATATGGCTGATTTACACAGCCATCTGTGTGTGGCCAGCACATGCGGCTTGGGACAGGGCTAGCGAGCATGAACCCATGACAATCTCACACATGCTTTCAGTGCATAGGAGAGTTTGTGTAGCACCTATAACAGGGGTGCAGAACCTCAGGCTGCAGGCCAATGCCAGCCTCCCTGTGGTCCCAGTCGGGCCCTCTGGCATTTCCTGGATGTGTAAACAGGATGCTGGACTAGATGGACCCTTGGTCTGATCCAGCATGTGTTCTTATGGAATAAATAGACCTCCCCACCCCTGTGTTATGTGAATGGGACAGACACTTCAATAAAAATACATATGGCTGACTTATCACATCTGGTTTCAGTTGGGTCAATGAGGACATTGGTCTATCGATGAACGTAAGAAATATTTAAGGGTACAATCCTATGCATGTTTAGACCAAATATATATATATATCCTACAATCCCCAGCATTCCCCAGCCAACGTTCATAGGATTGCATCCTTTAGAAATTTGACATAACATCATATTTTTGAAGTGAAAACAATTGGTCTTCCATTGATATACCTTTTCAGGCTTCATAGAATACTATGGAAGGAAATGGATTTAGTAAATTTCAAATTTTGGGCCAAGTCTACAGTCCTCTGCACTCTAAAGTCAGTGGAACATTTCTGAATAAGCATGCTTAAATTGTTCTGCAAAAGTGGTAGAACAGGGGCGGGCAATTTGTGGTCCTCCAGATGTTTTGGCCTACAACTACCATCGGAACTAGCCAGCATAGTCGGACTTCCAGGTGAACATGGAGTCTTGAAGTCACACAGAATCTCTGTGGGACAACTGATACAGCGTTCCTGGCCAGAGAAATTCTGACTGGGGAATCTACTTCTGATAAGAAGCTAAGATTTGATGTTACCCCCAAAATACCTCGCAGGGTTATAAATTGCTTTCTGTTTGCCTTTCGACGGACAGATTGTCGCTGTAACCTGAGGGGGGGGAGGAAACGGCGCCATATTCAGGAGATAGGCTTGTACCGATCATTAGAGGTGTACGTGTTCGCTTCCAAAATGATGGATTATATCTGGACTGGCCGATTTGGAATCTTTCTACAGCACAGTAGGAATTATAATTAACTGTAAGTTGAATGTGGGTATATCTGGGAGGCAAAGAAGATAAGAAGTGCTAATTGGAAGGAGGGCTATAATAATTTTATGTGCAGTGGAATTTTGGAAGTACAAGGGCAATATGACTTCAGCATTTATGTTGCTCTGGAAAAAGTTGGAAAACAATATTCTAAATAAACTGGAAAGAAGAATCCAAGGTTGGGATGTAAACTTTGAAGTAGACTTAACAAAAAAAAAGACTAGAATTGGACACTACACAGGAGGAGAAAGAAGTAATTAAGGATGTTGGAGACTTTCCAGAAATTCACAGAGGCGCTGAAGTTTTAACTGGACTGAATTTGTTTAAGGAGAATGCTCGGAGAAAAGTTATGATGCAGTTTTTAAAACCCAAGATGGCGAATGCTGAGATTCACAGAGGCTCTGAACTCGGGACTGGACTGAATGTGCCTGAGAAAATTTATGAAGCCGGTGAGCAAGATTATCCATTTGACAGAGGGAAATATGAGCTTTTTTAAAAAAAATCTGATTTTGTTTTGACTGGGAAAAGATAAAAGGTTGTTGTTTATTGAATTATTCAGATAAAGGGATTGCCTATATGATTTGTATGGACATTAAACATTTAAGAAAAGGGATTGCTTATATGATTGGTCTGGATTTCAAATATAAATGGTGATGTAAGAGAAAATATTATTATTAAGATATAAGCATATTAGGTCTGTTTGGAAATATTTACTTAAAAATGTCTTTTTAATCTTGTGTGGAATATTTGACATATTGAAGGGGAAGGTTGTTCTTTGTTTTTGTTTTTTGGAGGTTTTTTTTTTTTTTTTTGTCTTTTACAAGTAGAATGATGACTTATGTGCTTCTGTTGTTTGGTTAGCTGTTACTTACTTTTTAACTTTCGAACTTTTCTTTAAAAAAAAAAGATATCTTTAAAATTAAAAGTGAAGTGGTTTATGGATAGATAGAAAGAAACAAGGAGTAAATGTACTATACTAGAGAGGGATTCTTAATATTCTTAATAATGGGATTTTAAATTGGATTAAAATGTTGTTTTGCTTTTGGTTTGCCGTAACTGAATGTGAGATTTGTTAACAGAAAATGTTGTAAGAATAACTGTGGTTGCTTAAGCTGTGGAGAAGATTGGAAGTCCTTTTTAATTGTGTATATTGTTTGTTATATATGTGTTTTTGTGTTTGTATGAAATAAAATTTAAAAATTCACAACCGGAACTAGCCAGCATAGCCAATGGTGAGGGATCATGGGAATTGTAGGCAATACATCTGGAGGGCCACAAGTTGCCCACCACTGTAGTAGAATATCATCCAGCCTATCCTAAACATTTATGCACCAGTATATGAATACTACTACTTGTAGTATTCCCAGGAAATTAATTGTTGAAATAATAAATTGTTGAGGGAAATTAATATAATATTTCAATCCCTCAACTTGAGAAGCATCTTCATCATCTTCATCATCTTCTTCTTCTTTGGACCCTTGGCAGTTGAGCTATGGGGTTCCACAGGGTACCATCTTGTCCCCACTGTTGTTTAACATCTATATGAAGCTTCTGGGACTGGTCATTAGGGGATTTGGAGCCAAGTGCCATCAGTATACTGATGACACACAATTCTATATCCCTGTGACAACTGAATCAAGAGAGGCTGTGCAAGTCCTGGATCAGTGCCTGAACTCAGTGATGGACTAGATGAGGGCCAATAAACTGAGGCTGAATCCTGGCAGGACAGAAGCCCTGTGGGTGAGCGGTTTCCATGTCCAGGAGATAGGCTCGCCTTTTCTGGATGGGGTTGCACTCCCTTTGAAAGATCAGGTTCGTAGTCTGGAAGTACTCCTCCTAGATCCATCATTGTCGCTGGAGTCCCAAGTGACTGCAGCAGCTCGGAGTGCCTTTTACCATCTTTGATTGGTTCACCAGCTACGGCCTCTCCTGGACAGGGATAGCCTGGCCACAGTGATACAGGCAGCAGGCGCTAGTAACCTCAAGACTGGATTACTGCAATGCATATGAGGGGCTGCTCTTAAGGCTGCTCCAGAAGCTGGAGCTAGAGCAGAATGCATCGGCTTGGTTGTTGTTGGGAGCTGCCCCTTTTCAGCATACAACTCCTTTGCTGAAAGAACTGCACTGGATACCTATTCACTACCGGGTCAGGTTTTAGGTCCTGGTACTTGTGTACAAAGCCTGAAACAACTTGGGACCAGGTTACCTGAGAGGGTGCCTCCTTCCATACCAACCTGCCCAATCACTGAGGTCATCAGATGGCATGCTCCTTGTGGTTCCTCATGGACCTCTATCCTGACTGGAGTCCACCAGGAAAAGAGCCTTCAGTGTGGTGGCTCCAATTTGGTGGAACTCCCTGCCTCTGGAAGTCAGGCAGGTTCTGACATTGTGCTGCTTTCGGTGCCTGCTGAAGACCTCCTTGTTCTGGGAAGTCTTCTCTGCTGTCCAACCACCATTGTAATGTTACTTTGTTTTCAATGTATTTTTAGTTAGTTTGTTTCTTTTATCTGTTTTTATCTTTTTATTGTTCACCACTCCGAAATCTACTTAGATATGGAGCAGTATACAAAAACTGGAAATAAATAAATAAATAAATATTCTGTTCTATTGGATTGTTCAGTAGCGCTGGTGTTCAGTGGCAGAGCACATGGTTTGTATGTAGAAGGTCCTAGGTTCAATCCCTGGCATCTCCAGGTAGGTTGGGAAATATTCCACTCTGAAACTCTGGAGGGCTACTGCAAGTCAGTGTAGAGAATACAGGGATAGATGGATCAATTTTCTGACTTGGTATAATATAAGGCAAGTCAGAAAATTGATGTTCTGTTGTGTGATGTTCTGTTGTGATGTTCAGACGTGTCACGTAGGGATGTGTGTGGAGCTCGATTGGGGTGTGTGGAAGTCTGGCAAACTTGCCGGGCTCAACCCCCCGAGCTCCGCTTGGCCTACCTGCTTCCCCGGCTCGACTCACATTCTCGTGAGCCGGGGAAGCGACATCCAAGTTACGCAAATTGTGGCTGCTTTTAATATATCTTAAACCATTTTCTACGTTAAAAGCATACAGCCAGGAACCTGGAAGTCCTGCAAGCACCTTGGCTGGTGCTTGCTTTTGGCTCTGCTGGTGCGGCGGCAGCAGCATTCACCAAGCGCCCAGTGAGTTGGGTGGTGAGAAGATCACCCACCCCTAGGTCACGTGTGCAAAAAAAAAATATTCTGTAGAATATCTGAAACAATCACAGCCATAATTTAAACAGTTGGTGACATTATCACTGCAATCTTCAAAATATTCATTGTATAAGTAGAGCTCCTTACTAAAATAATAATAATAATAATAATAATAATAATAATAATAATAATAATAATAATAATAATAATAATATCATCATCATCATAATCGCATGGTTATTTTGAAGATTTTTCTGTACACGCCCTATTGGTAGGTAAGCTGAGTCTACAATCTTTATACTCACTTACCTGGGAGTAAGCTTCATTGAACTCAATGGGATTTACTTCTGACTAGACAGGTATAGAATTGTACTGTAAGGGCACAATCTTATGCATGATTGTTTAGACAGAAAAAAGTCCTACAACTGGCTGGGGAATGCTGGGAATTGTGGGACTTTTTTCTGTCTAAATATGCATAGGATTGTGCCCTAAATCTCTGAACTCTTGAAGTTTGAGAAAGGCATATTGTTAGAAGCCAAATAAAAAACCACCACATATATCGTAGGTCATTGTTAGCATTCAAATAGGCGAAAAACTGGTTGATATTTGGTGGGAATAAAAACGAAGCAGACACCGAGTTTCCAAGGATAATCACGGAAAGTCTGTAAACAAGCTTTAAAACTGTGACAAAGATTAATACTGTGTCTTCAAAGGAAACCAAAGGGCCAGAAGGCAAGGGGGGGGGGAAGGCCAATTAATTGGTTTCCAAGAGAAAAGTCACCCTATTGTCACATTCAGCAAAGGGAATATAACAATGCCTGAAATTGGATGAGATGGATTAATGCAATACAAAAGTGACAGCAGGTGGCAGGCACATATCTCAGTGGCAACAGCATTGACTTAGTCATCAGGAATGAAATAATCGAATGGCGGCAACTTGTTATAAAGGGACCTCTTTCTTAAAGTTGTGTGGGCGGGGGATCATTAGAGTCTGAAATGAGGGCCACTTTCCTAGACTGGGTAGAATTAAAGGAGGACCACAATGGCATCATTGCTAATAACTGACTTTATTAGGCATCCGTCCAATCTCAAAGTGATAAAATCAGATGTTACCAAAGTCATTTGTTTTTGTTTTTGTTTTTGTTTATAGACCTATTTATAACCCACCATTTGACTAAATGTCTTCCAGATGCCCAACAAAATATATTAAAAACAATATCAAACCATACCAAAACATCTCTCTCTCTCTCTTTTTAAAAGCCCTATAAATATTAATATAGAAGATACGGTGTAGATAATCAGAACAGTGTAGATTAAAAAAGCAGCTAATGAGGTAACCCAAACACCTTTCATAGGAGAGCTGCGTTGGCCTTATATCTGAAAGCCAATATGGCTGGAAGGAGCCTAATTTCTTTACGGAGCGATTTTCACAGCTTCAGCGGCAGCGCTACTAGAGAACGTCTTGTCCACAGTGCCTCATGCTCTGCTTCAGTTAACTCAGTGTTCTCCAACCTTGGGTCCCCAGATGTTTTTGGCCTAGCGTAGCTGGCTGGGGCATGCTGGGAGTTGTAGGCCAAAAACATCTGGGGACCCAAGGTTGGAGAACACTGAGTTAAATCCTTAAGAAATGAACCAAAACATGCTGACGTGAATCCAGATTTTTAAAGGGCTTAATTTGAACCCAGTCTGAGATACAATCAGCACCAGGATCTTTTTTCATTGGCAAGGGTCAAGCCTGAAACATGTCGCAAACTGGTTCTTCTTCACCCAGTGTAGTGTTAGAGAGTCTCTCAGGCATGTGGCACCCTTTCCCAAACACAATCTACGTGTAGCACAAGTCATGCCTTGCACTCTATATTAATTAAACTAAATGATCACTCCTTCAATACCTGGAATTGTTAATACTGGTTAGAAATGATAGTTTGTCTCTTGTTGTGACTCTTGTGCATGACTTCAGAGAGGTAACTAATTTCTCTTAAGTGATCTTGAGAATGTGCAAACCCGGTCATAAAAAGAAAAGAAACATGATGTGTGTTCATTCACAGTGTTCACGAATTCATATCTTAAGTTAGAAGGGGAAGTAAAGATTCCCAATAATTCTATCATAATCAGAACTGTCAGTGATGGAATAAAAATAAGCTTTTCTCATGTAATGGGCAGCAGCATGGGCTACATATCCCAGGTGCAAATCTCAGCTGAGCTATGATCTACTGCCAATCAGACTGTTAGTGCTGACAGCTTTGATCCCATTTACATTTATTGCTAACAGTGTGGGAGCCAATTCCCCATAGAAAGACCACACACCTCCTTGATAGGGATTGGAAGACAGGAACCATGTGCGCAGAGCAAGTAAACATTAGTTTAGCACCAAGGAGAAAGCTCAAAATGCAAATTCCCCCTTCTTGAATGAGGCAGTTCCAACTGCAATGGGGCAAAGGCCAGCTTGAGCATGCCCTGTCAAACTGGGGCTCGCACCAGTCTTCACCATTTGCATCCAGAGATCATGAAGCTTGAACAGAAGCTCAATGATCCTTAGTTGCACATGGATGACAGTTCTGCACAGCTGAAAAGAAGCCCCAGAAGCTCCTTACTTTCCAGCTGCAAAGGATGGCAGCTCCATAAACCAAGGAGAGCCCCAGCAGGACCTCTCCTGGGCTGCATACAGCTACCATTTGAAGCAAAGGTAAGCCCCGTGATCTCCAGCCAGCTGCAGTTGACTCTCCTGTCCTCTGCTGCTTTTTACCTTACCCTTGGAGGAAGGATTCTTTTGGGAGGGGAGTAGGGGGGAAGCAGGAAAGATGGGAATGTGGAGGACATGGGCTGCTCAAGTGTTCAAAACCCATCAAGGATTTCCAAATGTTTAACTTGAACACTGAAGCAGCCTAATAGATTTTGGGGCTGAATGAGCAGGTACTTGCTCATCTCAGTGGCATGAAGGTTACCACAAGGAAAGTGGCTCCCATGCAATTGATAGTTAATGGGAATGAGATTTTGATCATGCCAACCACCTGTCAATGGAAGGCTGTATTGAAGGCTGTGAGCCTCTGCAGTCTGGATTAGGGCCCATGGACCAGAGTTTCCACACTCCTGATGTATTCATTACCTTCCAAACAGGTGGTTGGCATTGTACATGTATTCTGAGTTCATCTGCTGCATGCACAGCCCAAGTGATCTAGCCATAGGAAATGCATCCACATCACCTGTTTCATATTATCCCTGCTGGATGACGGCAATTACATGTTGTTAGCCACCTTGGAAATAATTATATTGGAGTACAGTATATACAGTGTTTTAAAATAAATAAATAAATATTATTGTTTGTGTCTGTTTACCATCTGTAATTAGCAACAACATGGCCTAATCTACAGGTTTATTGAAAAGACTATCGAGGTAATATAGAAAAGTGCTTTGCGCAGTTAGGAAAACTACTATAAATAAATACCTGTTGTTATTGTTGATGCAGCTGCATAATAATAATAACAATAACAATAACAATACCTTGGATCATTTTCATGTCATAGATTAAAAAAGGAACAATACACACCATACGCTTCAGGTCAGTAGAATGGGAACTGTTTATTTGAAGAGATATTTTGAAATTTTGTTGGGGGGTTTGTCTTGCAGTTTACAGCTGGGAGACTAAATTTTGCTAATGAAAATAAAATGTTCATTGGTTGGAGATAAAAGTGGGGATTGTTTTCAACACTCCCCTTCAGGGGTGGGGTTTCATGGATGGGGAGGAAGAGGAGGGGATTCATCTGAGACTCCGTGGGCTGGATGGGTCAGCTTGGCAGGACAAATGTAGCCCCAAGGGCTGGAGGTTCCTCATCCCTGGAGTAAGGGAGAAAAGGGATAAAGTGGTAGGATTTTCCTATCTAATCATCGTTTTTTAGAAAGCAAAGTTTACAAACACAGAGGGAGCCTGTACTTTGAACACCAGGCCTGTCAAGTGCAGTATGTCTGTTTGTAAAGTTAATACCACAGAATAGAGCAAATGCCAGTGGCGGATTCTGAACAGTCAACATTTGTAAAGAAGAGCATTTCAAGTGTGAAATACGAGCAGTTCTGTAATTTCTGGACAATAAATTCTTGTCTATCCAAACTCAAGCCTATTAGTTCCTATCACTTTGTGTAATGATAGCTGCGGTGTGTTTCTTATGCAATCTGCCTTCTAAATCGCTGACTTTTTGTAGAGACTTCTTTGAGGCATATTTTGACTCTCTGCTAGCACTATTAAATGATGTCTTCTTAAAATACTGTAATGGACAGGTGATATCTGTGCAGACAGTGGTACAGAGTAATGGGAACAATTAAACTGATTGGCCCTTTAGCTGCAGCAAATAAAAAGCTCTTGCAATTTGTTCTTCGTATTGCCCAGTCACCTGGAATGCAAGAGAGTTTTTCTGGAAGCCAGACACAGAGCTGTGAAAAAGGCAGGAAGCACCTGTGTTTGGTACTGGCTGAAGAGAGAGTTACAGAGAGAAAGGTTGGGCACAAGCAGCATCATAGGTCGGAACTTGTTGGATCAGTATACATCTTTTACTGTAGCGCCTATCATATTGTATAGTGTTTCTAGAAAAATTCAAGGTGGAGGCTTTGATCTTACAAGTGTAGCGGTGCCCACTATGTGGCATAATCTTCACTCAGACATTAGACATGCACCAAGGCTTTTTATTTTTTTGGTGGATGTTGAAGTGTAGGCTGTTCTCACTCTGCTTCGGCACTCGCATGGTGCTACAATATGCCAACATCTTCATGACGGACTTAGAGCAATGCTGTCTCAGCTCCTGTCCCCAAAAGCCTCTTTCCTTCCTGAGATTTATTGATGACATCTTCTGGAATCATGGACAGGAGGTCCTAACAAAGTTCCACCAAGACTTCCATAACTTTCACCCCACAATGAACCTAAGCCTTGACCATTCCACACAACAGGTTCACTTTCTGGACCTGACTGTGCAACTACATCATGGACACATAAGCACCACCTTATATCAGAAACCTACAGACTGCTCCATATACTTAAAAGCTTCCACTTTCCACCACAAAATCCATTGTCTACAACCAAGCCCTAAGATACAATTGTATCTGTTCAGATTTACTGGACAGAGACTCACAACTTAAGGACCTAAATCAGACATTCCTCAGACTACAATACCCACCCAACGAAGTAAACAAACAAAGAAAGAAAGATTGACAAGGCACCCAGGAACAATCTATTACAGGACAGACCCATAAGAGAAAACAACAGAACACCACTTGTTGTCACCTACACTTCCCAGCTAAAACCACTCAAACATATTATCAAGAATCTATAGCCCATCTTGGGCAATGGCACTTCCTTTCACAGGCCTTGGGTGGAATGCCTGTTCTTCCCTACAGAAACACCCCCATCCTAAAACAACAACATACAAGCAACCAGGGGGTGGTGCTGGGTACTGAAAAGATCCGGGGCTCAGGCCCACAGGACAACAAAAAAAAAAGCACACATTTGCATATGCTAATTTACATGTGCTTTAAAGTCTCTCTCTGTGTGTGTGTGTGTGTGTGTGTGTGTGTGTTTAAAGGGCCCTGTCTCCTAAGGACACCCCTATTTGTAAAAAGGGATGTATGGACAGGGCAGAGGGCATTTGATTTCAGGAAAAAAAACCCTCAGGCACAAATATTTGGGGGCAGGGGCAGCAGGAGATGAAGCACATGTGGGCAAAAACTAGCCAATCCAGAGGCATCAGATGCAACAGATATCATCAAGGCCCCTGTATCTTTGTTTCAGCAAATGCCCATGGACAGCAGGATGGTGGGGCAGATGGCCTCCCAGAGGTTTGGGGCTCCAAATGAAAGATTTGGGCTGCCCCCTAACATTGCCTTTGCAAGCAACAGCAGGCCATATAACAAGGATACAAACAGAGGGACCAGACCCTGCAGCAAATCCAGATACCAGCTCTGTCCCCATATCTACTCTGGAAACACTATTACAGAACATAATAATGTCATGCACAAATTAGGGGCTCACTCACTCGCTCATCTTCCGATGTGATATGCCATCTTCTGCCAGCAGTGCCCTTCTGCATTCTACATAGGGCAAACAGGCCAGTATCTATGGAAAAGAATAAATGCACACACAAATCTGACATCAGAATATCCAGAAACCAGTGGGAGAACATGTTAGTCTCTCAGGACATACTATCCCAGAACTGAAAGTGGCCATGTGAAGCAAAAGAACTTCAAATGGAGATTAGAGCAAGAGACTGCCGAGTTAAAATTTAATTCTATCAGCAGAAGCTTGAATCAGGATTGTGGATTTTTATCACACACGCAGTCCCATCCTATGTGGGTGTCCCATTACCCTCCGAACTCGGGGGATTACAGGCATCCTATTGAAGGCGAGAGGAGTGCGGTGGATAGGATTGCTGCCAGGCTCCCCTCGCCCTCCAAAACATTCAGATGGCCAATTTCGCCCCTCCCCTCCCCACCCCTGGGAATGCCCCCCCCCCCAAATGCTGGAACTGATGTCGGTCCTCTGGCTTCGGTTCCCAGCTGGCATGGAAAGAACCATGCCGGCTGCGAGGTGGGGGGGAGGGTGATCCGCGGACAGACTGCCCGCTGCAACCTCGGAAGGGATTTCCAAGGTCGCCGCAGGGCGGAGTCCGACTTCTCCTATGGTCCCCCAGGCAAGGTCGGAGGACCATCAGACGACCCTACATGTGTTAATTGGCTTACCTAGAGTTTTTATTACCAGATGTTTATTATCAGAAACAGCTGCACTGCAAATTACCACTGTTGATAATGTGATTGTTGTCACTATTATTACATTGAATTTCCTTCTGACCTCGTTGTTTACAGTTCTTCCCTCTCCCCCCCCCACAATATGTACTGTATAAAAACCCTGAAACTTTCTATTATACACAATGAATCTGATAAATTGGACAATATATAGTCCACGAAGGCTTATGCCACAATAAATTTGTTAGTCATTAAGGTGCCACAAGACTCTTTGTTATTTTGGGCAAACTGTATTCCAAAAATGGTTACATCCTTCCCTCTTTCTTTTTAATGCACCCAGTATATTCATAAGTAGCACAATTTTCCCTTGACAAATTACACTACTTAGAGTAGTTTAACGCTGAAAGATTCCAAAAATATCCACATCAAGATGTGTAGCTACAGAACTTGTCAGTCTGCAGTGGAACAATACTTAATGTTTCCATTTACACTTTCAGTGCTTGTAAGTATGCAATTCAATTCCTCCACCCCAAATACTTAGCACAAAATCATTAGAAACACTTTCTTTTCTCCTTATAAAACATTGTGAGACAAAGACGCAAAGCACATTGCTTCAATTTAAAAGTCCTACCTTTCTCTAGTTTTCATTAGAGTGGGGAAGGAAATATGTCAAACAGCACCCACACACCAAATTCACATTAAAATTCTGCTTTCTCTTCCTCTTTTGCATCCACAGAACCAATCTGCTTTTGGGATTTATAACATATAGCATTTCCATGTAGAAACATGTTATCAGAAACATATAACTCATGTATTCCAGAGATTAAAAAAAAAAAAGGTAGAAGGAAAAGTTAGAAGCCATAAATGGAAAATGCATAACATGATTTCTAAAATGTAAAATGTAGAATTAAACCCCAGCTATTCCATTTTCACTGTTCCATTTTCAAGGTCTATATTTGTATATCAGAGTACAATATCTATAGACTGGAATGTGAAGAAGGGATTTTCTGTCCGAGCAGCTACTCTTTGGAAGTCCTCCCTGAGGGAAGCCTGTTATCTCTCACTTTTTATCTTGTTCACTGCCTATTACTTAATTTCTAGAAATAGACACCCTATTCAGACAATTATGTCATGTACTAGGAATACTGGAAGAGGTATTGGGATCATTCTCATTAGCTCCACCTCTGACTTCCTCATGTTCAGCTGAATCTAGGGACATGTGAGGATTTCGTTCAGGGGGTGAAAATCTGGTGGACTGGCTGGGCTTGACCCCCCCTAAACTCTGTCCTGCTTACTTCTTCCCCGGCTCAACTCACATTCTCCTGAGTTGAGCTGGGGAAGTGACCTCTAGTTCCAGGTTCCTGGCGGGCTGTTGTTTATGTAGAAAATGCCTTAAGAAGATACGCCCAAAGTGGCTACAATGTGTGCAAATTGCGGCCGCTTTTGATGTATCTTAAGGCATTTTCTACGTAAGCAGTAGCCTGCCGAAAACCCAGAAGTCCAACAAGTGGTGAGGCATGTGCCTGCTTTCAGCCCGGCTCAGTGGGCACAGCAGCAGCATCTCCACCAAGCTGGAGGTGGGTCGGGTCCTGAAAGATCACCCACCCCTAGCTGAATCTCTAAACAGGTTCAGTCTGTATATATGCATTTATTTTATTTCTTTGTTATATTATATCCCACCTTTCCTCCATGGAGCCCAAGGCAGCCTACATGCTCCTTCCCGGTTTATCCTCACAACAACCCTATGTGGTAGGTTAGGTTGAGAGTCAGTGACTGGCCCATTGGCCCAAAGTCATCCAGTGAGCATCATCACTGTGGCTCATGCTGGCTCAGCTTGTCTGAGTGTGGAAAGCTAAGCAGGGTCGGGCCTGGTTGTTACTTGGATGGGAGACCCCTCCTCTAGTTTCCTGCATTGAGCAGGGGGTTGGACTCGATGGCCTTGTAGGCCCCTTCCAACTCTATGATCTATGAAACCCAGATCTCCCAAGTCCCAGTCCAACACTCTAACCACTAGACCAAACTGAGTCTCCATGTACATTCTGTATGAAACATTGGGAAATGTGCAAAAAACCAGGTGGAACCAGAAGGCATAATCCTGTTCCCTTTCCACATGTTCAGCATATGTGGAAACATTTTCTCCATAGGGCAGGGTTGTTGAACCTCCTTCAGCCCGAGGGTTGAATTCAGTTTTGCAGAAGCTCTTTGGGGGTGGGGTGGGGGGGTAATCCAATGGTGAGCAGGGCCAAAGGTAAAACAGGGTGGAGCCAAAGGTAAAGGTGTTGAGGCCAAAATGCCAAAAAACACCAGCATATTTTAGCTTAAAGCTCTTACTGCCAGTAAGTACCGTATTTTTCGCACCATAAGACGCACTTTTCTCCCCCCAAAAAGGAGGGGGAAATGTCTGTGCGTCTTATTGAGTGAATGCTGGAAAAAACCCAAATAATTCCCCCCCCTACCTAATTCTGCGTGCCTCCAACCGTTCCAGCGGAAGAGAGGAGGGCTCCTGCGGGGAAAAAAACTTGGCAGCGGCAGCCCACCCACCCCCGGCAGCAGGGACACGAGCAGGCAGGCGGTGGAAGAGAGGAGGGCTCCTGCACGCTCCCAAAAACTTTGGCGCAGCGGAAGCACCCCCCCCCCCGGGTAGCAGGGACACGAGCGGGTGAGCGGCAGAAGAGAGGAGGGCTCCTGTGCACTCCCAAAAACTTTGCTGCCGCGGCGCAGCAGCAGCACACACCCCCAGCAGCAGGGACGCGAGCGGGTGGGCGGCGGAAGAGAGGAGGACACCTGCGCGGAGCGGGACAAGGCCGCCCACTCCCCAAAAAACTTTGTCGCCGCCTCACATCTGACCTGATCCCTCTGGCGGGGGCGGCCCGATTTTGCTCTTCTGAGCGGCGTGGAGCATTCTCCGCGCCGCTCATGCTGCCGCCGCCGCTGCCACTGGAGTCGATCTGGAGCCTCTGAAGCCGCCGCCGCCGCATCACATACGACTGCTTCGGCACGCTGGACCCCCGCGCTATGATTTTGGTGGGGGAACCAGGGCAACAGGGCTTAAACAGCCCTGTTGCTCTGGTTTTCCCCCGCCAAAAACATAGTGTGGGGACCAGCGCGCCGAAGCAGGGTCCTGTCGCGTCACATCCGCCGCGCCAGAACTGACACGACGGGACCAGCGCGGCCGGCTCGCCGTGGAGAGCGCAAGCCGGCAAGGAGGCAGGTAGGCCCGCGTGAAAGCAGTAATGGTTATTAGAAAACAAGGGAAAAAAGATTCATGTGCAAATTATTGGAAAACTAATAGCAATAGAACAAAATAATATCTCCATAAATTTATTTATTTATTAACTGCTTTTTTTACCCCTGCATTTCTTAAAAACAATAAAGAATAAAACTCAAATTACAATATCGCCCCTCCCATCCCGCAGCGATATTGTAATTTGTGTTTTATTCTTCTTTATAACCTGTTTTGGATTGTTTTTAAGAAATGCAGGGTTAAAAAAGCAGTTAATAAATAAATAAATGTATGGAGATATTATTTTGTTCTCTTGTCATTAGTTTTCCAATAATCTGCACATGAATCTTTTTTTCCTTGTTTTCTTCCTCTAAAAACTAAGTGCGTCTTATGGCCCGGGGCGTCTTATGGAGCGAAAAATAAGCCTTAGAAGAGGCATTTCAACCATTACAATGGGAGGGGGAACATGCAAAAGCCAGGAAACCACCAAATGATTGGCAGTCAGGGGAAAGGGGTGGGGCCAGGAGAAAGGGGTGGGGCATATGAGGAGCCTTGGAGGGCTGGATTGGTAACTGCAGGTGGGCCAAATTTGGTCTGCAGGCCTGAGGTTCTGCACCCCTGGCATAGGGATACAGATGCCAATTATCAGTCCTGTCTAAGCCTGCCTAAGTTGGCCAACTGCTGGAGGTGCAATACTGCTAATTGCTTCTTTTAATCATATGTTTTGGCAAAGTCCAGTAGTTGCCACTTTCCGGGAGGAAGCTATAATACAGATAAACTTTTTACTGGAACAAGCTTTAATATTTTCTGACCCACGTGTTCTTTTACATTATCTACCTGTTTCTTGGAAGTTAATGCATGGTCAACACAAATGGATTCTCCATCCCCTTTTCAGAGCCAAAAGACTGATACTACAACACTGGAAAGATAAAAGTTCACCCCCTATAATGCAATGGATTGAAGACCAAATGACACTTTCAATATTTGAGTGGATGACATATTATTCTCAAAGGATACAGATATGGATATTTGGTCTGTCTTTGTTGAAGCTTATGTATAATTGATGCATTTAAACCTATCTAGTTAAACGGATATATATCTATATCTATCTTTTTCTTAGATTCTGTTTTGGTGAAACTCACAATAAATAATAATAATAATAATAATAATAATAATAATAATAATAATAATAGGAGGAGGAGGAGGAGGAGGAGGAGGAGGAGGAGGAGGAGGAGGAGGAGGAGAGGAAGAGGAAGAGGAAGAGGAAGAGGAAGAGGAAGAGGAAGAGGAAGAGGAAGAGGAAGAGGAAGAGGAAGAGGAAGAGGAAGAGGAAGAGGAAGAGGAAATCTGTCTAGAACCTGAACCCTATAATGTGGAATTATTTTCCCTCATCTCTCTATTTAAAGGAAAATGCACTATGAGTTTGTTCAGAGCACTTCAATATAGTCTTACTTTATATGTGTCATATAACAGGACTGTGCCCTGGCATTAATAGCAGATGCTGAAACTTAGTCTTGATAAGCCCTGGCACAAATGAAAGCCAGCTATTTCCACTTGAAAACCTTTCTGTTTAATAATGCGTTCATGCATTGAAGTCACCCATGTATCTATGAAATGTAAGTCTATGAACTGCATGTGGCCAGGAATTGCAATTTCAATAAACTGTGTGGTGGTGGTTTTTAGTTAGATGCTGCTATTTCTGTTTTTATACGTTCGTTCATTGCGGGGTTTATATATGCATTTTATGGCTGTTTTGAGATCTTAGTATTGTGCATCACACTGAGTATTTTGTGGAAATAAAGGTTATAAAGAAAACACAGTCAAGATTAATAAGCAAATATTGATCTACTGTGATTATGCTTCCAAGCTGCACACTTAAAATGTAAATGTCTTTACAGCAAATGGCTCTTATCTCTGAGTTAAAAATAAAAACAGAGATAAGAATGGGGTTTTCTGCTTGCTGCTGAAGAAAGCCTCCCTTCCTTGTTCTTTCTGAGGTCCTCCTTTCTGTTGCCTTTTCCTGTAGCACAGCCGGGTGGGGGCCACATAACAAACAGCCAAGAGTTGCATGTAGCCTGCAGGCCACTGGTTGTGCACCCCTGCCTTAAAGGGACAGCCCTTGGGCCTGAAGTCTAATATATTGGCACTTTCCCTTTACTTCCCACCTGGTGCATTCTCTGTAGTAGTGAGAAGGTGCTGGGGAACAGTAAGTGTCTAGTTTAATGGGCTGGGTCATACCGGCGGAGCAGGCTCAGGAGCAGGGCTTCCAATATGTATTTGGAAGCCCTGGTGTATTTATTATGGATTTATTAATAGTACTATCAATAGTGCTTGATAGAACAAAATGTCTAAGCAGTTTACATACCGGGGGGGGGGGGAATCACTATTAAAATACTCAATTAATAAACAATTACAGCTATAGCAAATGAGGATAAATAAGTAAACAGAAACAATAAAATACAATTTAAAAACAGCAATAGAAAAAAAAACCCTCAAATGGAGTAGCATCATGATAATCAATTACAAGCCAGGGAAAGCTTATGTAAACAGGTATTCCTTATTCCTTATTCCTTATTCCTTAGTATTAGTATTAGTATTAGTATTAGTATTAGTATTAGTAGTATCCCGCCTTTTCCCCAACACTGGGGAAAAGGCATTTATAACTTTTATAACCCAAGGCATTTATAACGTTTTAAAGAGGCATTTAAAACTCACCACATTTTCTTCCTCCCAAATTGCACATGGAGGGATTTCAAGAGGGTTAGAGTCAGGGATGGGGACTCGGACTCGAGGACTCGACTCGTGAGTCGGACTGAGTCCCCCCTCTGACTCGACTCGGACTCGAGTCCCAATATTTTTAATGGGACTCGAGACTCGACTCGGGACTCGAGACCAAGGACTCGTCAACATCCCTGGGCTGTTGACGAGTCTTCTGGCTGTGCCAGAAGGAGCGTGATCAGCGGTGAAGAGCGCATGGAAGCGAGGCGCGCCGCTGCTCAGCCACTATGGACAGCTACCAGGAGCGCAGCCCCAACGATGTGTTGAGATTTATTTTGATTGATGTGTTGTTGTGGGGGGTTTGGGTTAGGGTCAGACATTTTGGGTTTGGCTTCCTCTGCCTGCCTGTTTGGGGTTCCCAGCCTCCTCTGCCTGCCTGGTCTCTTCTTGACCTGTTCAGCAGTTGAATTGTCCAAGACAAAGGCCTCTGCCTGCCTGCTTTGGGGTTCCCTGCCTCCTCTGCCTGCCTGGTTATTTTGGGTTTGTCTGCCTGGTCTGTTCTTGCCAAAATCAGTTGCAGAGTTTTGAAATAAAAAGGCACACTTGTGCCTAGAATTTATTAAAGCCACACATCTGAAGTAGCCTTATTTTGTTGGGGGGAAACCCCATTGATTTTAATAGGGACTCGTGGAGTCAGTTTTGGGAGTGACTCAGGACTCGTGACTCGTGAGTCACCATTTTGGACCAAGGACTCGGACTCGAGACTCGAGTCCAAAGACTCGTGACTCGACTCGTGACTCGAGACCAAGGACTCTTCAACATCCCTGGTTAGAGTGCCACTACTGAGTAGGACCACTTTTGAGATGTCGCAGTGATTTCCCTTGGTCGTGGAATGACCAGCAGCAAGGCCTCCTCTGAAGAGCTTAAAGATCAGCTTGGTGTATATAAGAGAAGGCAGTCTGCTAGGTACTCTGGTCCCAAGTTATATAGGGATTTGTTTTGGGGGTGAGGTCTCAGCTTCTAGCTTGCCAGTCTCAGGCTAAAGATCAGGGACTGGGTCACACTGGTCTGCTGTGAATGCAGGTGAGATAGACTTGGCCAGCTCCACTCCCTCCTCATCTGAGTCTTGGCGGTTGCTCAGGACCATGACACCTATTCAAAATAAAGGTCAGCTTTCCAAGAACGGCACATTGTGAGAAGTAGTTGAACTCCTCTGCATACTTTGTAAAATAGCTCAGCTCATTTCTAAGTTAAGATGGCTTTACTCAATCTGAGCTATTAAATAGCTAAAATCTCCCATGTATAATCTAATAGTTTAGGTTTAGGAAAGTTTCAAAATTCACATTCTTATTAGATAAGAATGTACAGAGTTATTTAGTATTAAAATCATGACTATATGAAACTTCTCAATGTGTTTTGAGGTTTTTGTTTTTAATTCAAAAATTTGATCTAAAAGTATTAATATATTAAAATGTTTACCTTGGTCTTCTTAGCTTTACTTTCACTTAGTCTGCATTACATTAATGAAGTAACAATGATATGTGAAAGGAATGTCAAGGTCAAATGGCTAAAAGGTGAATGTTTTTCATGTCAACACCCATCCCACCTACCTGCTTTGTTTATCATTATTTTCTAATTTCTGATTGGTTTAAATCACCATATTCGGATTTTTCAAAATTGTTATCCCCTTCATCTTCATCAACATCACCACAGATTTTCACTTTCATCAGTCTAAAACTGAGTTAGCATTATAGGTCCACTCTTTCAGAAACAGTAAACAAGAACCTTATTGCTATGCAAACACCATAAATCAAGCACACGCCAAAAGTGTCAAGGTCCACATTTCTCATTAAAGCAAGTGTCTGTGAAGGTAGCATGACAACATATCCGGTTTTCTGAGTGAATTGAGGCAAATCCATTGTGTAGATTAGAGGGCTTTATAACTGAGCAGGATGCACAATAGTCAGTGAGCTCTTGCTGTAATGTACAAGGTGTATTGGTTTAAATTAAGGTGATTTAATTCCGTGATTTAAATAGGAAATAAAAAGGTCCCACTTAGTTAATGGATTTAAATCAATTTCCCATTTTGTAATTCAAACATTTCCTGAACAAGCATGCTTGCTAACTGTTTGCTAGAGCTAGGGATTGAAGAAGCAGCCACTTCTGAGCTTGAAGTTGCCAAAATTCTTTGAAATGCAGTTTCAAGATCATTTTGCCTCACTCCCATTTTTTATCTGTTTTTCTGCTTATTCCAATAGGAAAAGTGTGCATTTTGAATGGGAAAAAGTGCATTTCTGTGCACATTTCAAAAGTGCACACTTTCCCCCATTGACTAAGGTGTAAAAATGCACATTTTTAATATCATTACAATTTGTGTGAATTTGGAGAACTTCTAAAATAATAATAATAATCTACTGTTTGCGTTTGCATTTGGGATTGGGAACATGACATTTTTGGACGATTTGCGAACATAAGTGAAATTCTTGTAGATCCCTAGCTACAGCAATTAAGGGTGCAATCCTATGGCCACTATATGCTTCTAGAAAGCCATAGGAAAAGCTGGAATCTCAGCTCTGACCTCGGAAAAATGCTTCGTAGCAGCTTCCTTCCACCTTCATAGCCAGTGTGGTACTTTCTGCACCAGCTCTGGCTTCAAAGAGAGAAGACTGACTTTGGAGCTGGTGCTGGGTGGGGCAAGGAGGGGGAGGGGAGGACTTGAGGCACCATCATCCAGTGAGGAATCCTGGTGGTGCCTCCAGCTCCTCTCCTTGCAAGCCAGTGTAAAACACTTAGAAGGCCGAAATTGGCTTACCGTAAGTGTTTTGGAGGGCAAGGGAAGCACAGAGGCAATCCTTGTCTCTGTGTTCTTCCTGCCCTGAACAGGATGCCTGTAATCCTCCAAGTTCAGAGCAGTGGTGAATTTCGTACCTTTTGGGGCAGCCCGTATCGCTTCTCCTCTCCTCGGCAAGCAGGCCCTCCCAATTCTCCACGGCGCGGAAAGGCTCTCCAGCCGCTCTCCACGCCGCTCGGGCAGATGTGCCGCTCGCGAGTCGTGCTGACTCCTGTCGCGTCACTTCCAGCTGGCTGGAAGTGACGCGATGGGACCTGCGACGACACGGCTGAACCCTGCGCCGCAGTTTTGGCGTAGAAACCAGGGCAACAGGGCTTAAAACATATATGCCTTTCATTCTGACAGTGAGTGGTAGTATTTGTTCATAAATGCAAGTCATCACACTATTTTTAGTAACTGAAAATGGTACACCTATTGGGGTTTTGGTAACATGCTAGTTTATTTGCATTTTATTAATTATTCTGTTAAAGTCACATGATTCATCTACTCAAATTCTTTTTTATCTGTAATAGATACTGCAGTGCTATTGTGTGTTGAACATTAATTACCAATTCAATTTCCACATATATGTTGGCAACATGACAGGTTTCTTGAGCATGGTTGTATGTACAGTAATACCTTGTGTGAAGGAGGCTGATCGTACACCAGCCCTCCAGGATAGGCCACAGCCCCAAGGTTCCCTGGACTGGCACCCACCTCCCAAGGTCCCATACACCAAACTGGTGTAGTAGCCCAACCTTTAGACAAGGAACACACGCCAAAATTAAGATGGAGACTTTATTAAAAAGTAAAAATAAAAAGTTAGTCAGTGTAGGGTCTCCAATTGTCCAATACAAGTAAAATAATCCCTTATAAGAAAGGGCTAAAAGAAGGTAAGGGAAAAGGGGTGAGGTAGTTGTTGTGAGGAAAAGGGAATGGGAATAAAAAGGGACTCTAAAAGGATATAAAAACAAACCCCAAAAGTCTGCAAGAACGAAGCAAGTCAAACCATGCCTAGCTTTTCCTAGCTAACCTGTCAGAGTGGCATACCTGCCCAGATGGAACTTCCCAGCATCCAAGCCCCAAAGGAAGAACCCTGAAGCCTTTTCCCCTAGCTCCTTTATTGCCAGCAGGGACCATTCTTCCGCCCAGCGTTCACCAATCCTGTCTTCCTGACTGTCAAAGGAGGGGGGGCCCGCCCTTTCTCAGCTGCAGACACTTTCTCATGACTTCATCCCAATTAACGCCTGACCTTGCTTCCCAGCTCTGCAGTTCACCCTTATCTTATGCTCCCAACCACCCTCCCAGTACATTCCAAAAAAGACTAAAGTAAAAATCCGTTAGCTAAACAGCAATGGGGGGGGGGGATATACAAGTGACGTCTTGCAATACAAGTACTGTAGTACGGCTTAAATAAAAAATCTCTGTACAAATTTTTTTTTGGGGGGGGATTTTGTTTTGATATAAGAGTGTTTTGGATTACAAGCATGTTTCCGGAACAACTTATGCTCTCAATCCAAGGCATGACTGTATACAGCTTCCTGGCAAGGTTCTAAAATAGTGACGTGAAACAGCATCTCTCCCTCTCCAAGGGAGGGAGGTGGAAAGATGGCTGTTGGGTTGTAGCTTCAGGGAACAGTAGCAATGTGTTGTGCCTGAATCCAACGCAAGAGCTATTGTTATATTAGAATTAATGCTCATACTTCTGGAGCGGGGGTGGAGAAATGCTCCATTCATAAACATAATTACTAGTAACCCCAATGAATATAGTGAGAGTTACTTCTATACACATGGGGTTGTACTTTACACAAAATATGTCGTCATTACAGTATTTTTAAGTGGACACATTTTTAATTGATCAGAGCCATCTGTTTGTCTCCTGACACTGTATGAAATCATTATTTGGCAGTTGACCAAAATTATTTCATGTTAAGATGTGGCATCTCTAAGACTTCTACACAGTCTATTCTAATAGCTGATCTAATGCTTAATTTTTCCAAATGCATATAGAAGATGTCCCAAATTTTAGCTGGCTACTAAAATATTTCTTAGCAACTCCTCCGTTAAGATACTGGAAGCTCAATAGGGCCAAGTATACCTTAACCTTATTAATAATTATAAACATTTAGATCAGGGTGTGAACATACTTTGAAGTCCATCCCAAGTTTCATCTATAGGTTTGAAACGAACTATTTTAATAATATGCAAAAGTTTAATCCACCAGTGGAAGAGAAATGTGAGGGGAAAGGAAGGGGTTTCCTTTTCTCATATTTTCCCAGCAGGCACCGATGATTCTTTTCTCCACAATATTTTTTTTATAGAATCATATAACAGTTGCTTGAGCAATGTACAGTACTTCCATTGCTGATAGCAGTAGGGACTACAGTGAAGCTGGAAAATTTGAAGAAACCATATTTTAAAACCATCTTTTCAGATGAAATGAAAGAGAAAACATCTTGATGCTCCCCCCCACCCCACCCACCTCCCATAGGAATAAGGATAAGACATATCCAAAGGGCTAAATTACAACAAATCATGAATGGGACAGAAATAGATCTACTAAACAACATTTTTTGTTTTTAAAAGAAATCGTGCAATTCTATTGCCAGAACAAATTTGATAGCTAAGCTCCCAAGCTGTTTTCAGAGGTTTCAGTGCTAAATCATAACAGATTGATTCAATAAACAGATCCTTTATCTGGCATAGAAATGCATTTCATCTGACTAAACATTTTCTTCTTCCTGTCTGAATGTTGTAATCAATTTTCTCTATAATAAATCTCTCTTTAGGTGTGGTGGATGGGAGGCTTCTCTGATATTTATATATGTGTTTGATAAATATAATAAAATATTTAAAAAAATGCTTTGGAAATGAAAAGTCGTCAGATAACTTGAATGTGATCTATGTGAGCTCCTCATGTACAGGAGATTCCCTGGCCTCCTATGAAGGGCAAACGGGAATAAATGCAGTGGGCTGTCTCACTGCACATCCCCTGCATCCATAGAAGAGAACAGGGAAGGTCCTGTGGGTAAAATATATCCATGTTTGCTCTGGAACTCCCACACTCTATAGAACTTTAAGCTCAAAATAAAAGATATTTTGCTTTCTCCCTCCCAATCCATAAACCATGGAGTTTTTCTTAAATATTCTAGGTCCACAGACAGAAGCCAAATGGGAAGAAAGAAAAAAAAAAAAACCCCGAGTCCTGTTCCTTCTGTCTCACCTCCCCAAGAAGGTGGTCATAATGGTTAGAACTGAATTGATTAACTTCGATGTGATGCACCTCAGGACATCAGTAGGAGAAATTTAAATATGGATGCTGAAGGATTTAACTTGGTCTACATTTTGAAAATGAAGCGGCATGATTCACATTTCCCAGACTAATACATGGATTGGAATGCAGTTATCTTTTGGTTTTCACAATTTATGAATTTTGAAATATAGTCCTTGGTTCAAAAAATGCAGCAACATGCATATAAAAATGCATATTTTAGGGTAAGTACATTAAAAATAATGCAATTTATTGTTTTGTTTGTAATTGGCAGATGCAGAAACAGAATGGAGCTCAGGGAGTTGAGTTGAGCCTGGTGAGTTCACCAGACTTCCACCCCCACCCCACCCCGAACGAGATCCACACACATCCCTAGTGTTGGCAAATTCAAGGTGCTGGTCTTAAGCTATAAAGCCCTACATGGCTTGGGACCACGATACTTGATGGAACGCCTCTCCCAACCACAATCTACCTAGACACTGTGCCACCTCCAAGGGAGGCTCAGAAGGTGGCAACAAGGGTGAGGGCCTTTCCTGTGGTAGCCCCCTTTGTGGAACAAGCTCCTTGCTGAGGTGCCAGGTTAAGACTGCCTTCTATGTTGAGGCATTTAACAACTCTAAATCGTACATGATGGGGCGGTTATTTCAACTTTTTACAGGTTGTATTAACTTGTTTTAGTTATCTGAGTCATTTTAAATTTGGTGTTAAATTTTTATACTGTTTTATTATGTATATTTTATACTGTATTTTATTGTATTTTTTATTGATTGTTGTAGACCACCCAGACAGCTTCGGCTATTAGGTGGTAAAGAAATAAAATTAATAATAATAAGAATAACAACAACACAGTCTAGGTCTTTGCATTGTGCAAGAGATGAAGGCATATTTGGGAATCACTTTCTGTGTTTTTTGTGAAAATAATAATAACCTCCCTCAGCATTCAGGAAGGGGGTCAACATGAATCTTTTTAATTTGGCTTTTAAATTGTTATGGTTTTAAAAGATTTTGATGTTATTTTTAACATTTTATTCTGTGTGCTTTTGTTTACTATTCTTGGGTTGTTGTTGTTTTTTTAAAAAAATTGTAAACCACCTTGGTTACAGAAAGCTGATATATAAATGCAACAAATAAATACATAATAAATAATGCATTCCTCTATTTAAAGAGACACCACACACAGACACAGACACAGACACACACAGAGCAATCCTGTATCTGTAAGGAAAAGAAAACACAGAACTTCAGGAGCTGGCTTTAAATGAGAAGTATTAATTGCTCTCCACACAAAACATTTTGTAGATCTTATAGGAATGACTTTGGAATACACTTCCAAATATGATCGTAATAATGATCCAAGAAGGAGCCCTTGGATGCGAGTGGTAGGAGCAGGTCTGGAAATCTGTTGACTGCAGTAGCAGCTGAGGTCACACCTGCAGGGAAAGGTACTTGCACTTATCTTCCATCTTTTAGAACTCAATGAGCTGAAAGCCAAGGCAGAAGAATAGATTTCTGTAAAAGGAGAAAGGACATCTTAAAACATAACTGATTTATGGTGGCACAGGTATAGAGTGGCCACTTAAGAATCATCAAAAAAGAGGAAATGCATTTCCCCAAAAGACAAAAGAGGAGAGTGATTTGCATAAAATCTGCATATGCTAATTTATATGTACAGATGCAAATTTAGACATAATGGTTATAATTTAAAGAAATCAAGTAAATCTCACCACAGTGTGGAGGACTGTGACCTGTGTGCCTGCCTGTTTAGTCTACTCCCCAGGTGCTAACTGTTGATGGGGAGCAGCTCTTATGGCTCTTTATCTTTAAACTGGAATTTAACAGGGCAGCCCTTCAAACTGAGGATGGTTCTCTGGCATCCCTTCAAATAGATGACTGTTTTGTATTTTCTTCTCAGTAAGGAGGACCCAGCAACAAGGTTTGGATGTAAACGGAACTTCACTTTATTTCTAAACTCTTATTTTCTATGTTTTTCCTCCCCCTCACTTCCTCCTTCCTTCTCCCTCTTTCCCTCTGTCTCTCCATTGCTCGTTCCTGCCTCCTCTGTACTGGGGGCTTCTAAAGACAAACCTTTCACAACTCAAACTAAGTAAGTGCCTATAATTATTTGAATACAGTGGACTGTCATCTGTAAAAGAGGATACATCATGGCCACCCTACGTATGCTTTTATCATTAACTAGAGCCCCAAGCCTACTTCTTCAGATGCATCAGGTGTTATCCTCACTTGTTGGCAGATATATACAGATATACACATGCATACAGTTTGAAGGGTGGCCGGGTGACCGGCCAGATGGGCGATTTAAAAATATAATAAATAAATAAATAAATAAATACATAAATACATAAACATGTTGTTATAGAGGGGGAAAAGTAGAAAAATGGAGTCAAATGGTAAATATATATATATATGCAAGAGGTACCATTTGTGACAATTCCATAGCCCCTTTCATACATTGAAAGGGCAATTGGCCTGTGGCCCCATTCTCCACATCACACAGCTTGATGTCCATGCATTAGGCATCTCAAATCCCCATCTCAAATGTCCATGTATTAGGCATGGACGTCTGAGCTAGGGTAGCCTCCATATACAGGCCACTATGCACAGAGGCTTCCATGGGAGCTGGAACCCTGCACAGACAGAGTTCCACCTCATACAGATGTCGATGTGCATCAGCTTCCCAAGCTTAGTCATCCACACCTAACATGTGGAAGTTGGGAGTGGGGCAGGGGAAACCATGCAATGTTGGGGGCAGGGCCAGCGCCACAGTCCTGCTGCCACCTTCACACATGTGGGATGTGTGAAAGGAACCTAGATGAAGCTTCAGAAAGAAGGCTTTACATAGAATGATCACAGGGTCTATCATTGCATTTTATGACTATTCCATTCCCCTCTTTAGATCTTTTTTTCCCCTTTATACTCACACATGGTATATTCATCTGTCAACTGAAGATAACACTTCATGCATCAGATGAAATGGATTCTAGCCTACAAAAGAATATGCCACAATACATCTGTTAATCTTCAAAGGGTCACTATTTTGGCTATTGTTTTTGCTGCAACAGAATAACATGGCTACCTCTCTGGAAGGTGCAAAGCAGGCCCAGGGGCCGAATCTGGCTCACCTAGAGTCCCAATCCAGCCATCTGGGGTTCCCCAGAAGGCTATATGCCTTTCACCCAACTACCAATCATTTGGTGGTTTCCCAACTTTTGTGCAGCTTTCCCCCCCTTCTAAAACATTAAAATGCTTCTCCTAAGGCTTAGTTATGGGCAGTAAGAGCTTTAAGCATTTGTGCATTTCCCCCCCATTCTGAAAGATTGAAATGCCTCTCCTAAGGCTTCGTTAATGTTAGTAAGAGCTTTAAGTTAAAATATGCTGGGTTGTTGTTGTTGTTGTTGTTTTGTATTTTGGCCCCACCTCTTTTGCCTTTGGCCCTACCCACCACTGGAATGTGGCCCCTGAAAGCTTCTCTGAGGCTGAAAGAGGTTCGGTACCTGTAGTGTTCAATAAGAGAAAATGTGTTGGGGAACAAGCATGCCCTAACAAAACTTTTCCTCTTTTCTGGATTGTACTTATTGTCCTGGTCTTAGAGTTATCCCCATCTGCAACACAGAAGGGCAGGGGATCCACACAAGCCAAATATAATAGCCGTATGGGAGGATGGGGTTTCAGGTGTATATAAAACCCTGAAAAGAATGGGGCCTTGTGTTTTCTTCTGAGAAAATCTAATATTTATCCTGCCTGCTATCCAAACAGTATAGAGAGATTGATTGAAAATGAAAATAGGAAAATGTAATGGCTGAAATGGAAATTTGCAAGGAAATTACTTCACCCACATCTCTTAAAACTGAAATACAGGAAAAGAAAAGTGATTCAGATTCAAAAGATGATGAAGCTAGATTAGAAATGTCATGTAAACTACCACTTCTTATGAGAGTTTGACTTCTTGGTTCTTTGGTGAATCTAGTGAATGGCTAGAAACAGAGAGAAGCAGGTGCAGTGTACAAAAAAGAAAGAAAAGGTAGACTTGAAAGGAAGTAATCTAAAAAAGAGATAGAGTCCCACTCTGACTTGGAATGTGAATTCTAAGTCACTACTGCAAAATGAATAAACAGCAAGAAGAAAAACTGCATATATATTTTCTATGCTACTGCTAACATCTAAGTAGATGACATTACATACCAATACACTCACCTACTCTGCTCTGTTGTCTATTCCAAGTCCATCTGAAAAGGTTTTAAAATAACAAGCCAGCAATACTTTCCTCCACATGGCTTCTACAAATGCAATAATCAGGAATAAGATTTCATCCAATGTACAAATGCTTCATCCTTTATCTACAAAATATAAAGATTCCTGATTTATGTTGTAATTTATTGCTGGTGCTTCTTTTCGTACATATCCTTAAAAAGATTTCTATTTTGATTCTGCCAAAAACAGAGAACAGTTTCTGCAGTAACTCCAATATAATGGTTTCCAAGGTGACCAAAATACAGAAGATCCATAAGAGGAAGTGTAGAAATAATTTTTAAAGCAATAGGTCTGTTGTTCCTGTTATTCAACTGCAACAAAAAATAGGACTTTGGCTGCAAAATATATGTTATGTAAAATATGCAGCATGTAGTTGTTGTTTTTGTGTGTGGTTTTTTAAACTATATGGTAAGTGTGGTAATCCAGAGATCATAGTGCATTAATCCTTCCCTCCCCTGCCACAATCACAACAAATATCACCCCCTCCATGTGCCAATTGGGGATAGGGGGGGGAAGTCCAATTTTTTCCCCTAACCTTAACTGGTGTGTGGAGGGGATCTTTATTGGGTTAGTGGGTGGTTCGTCTGCCCAGCTAAGTGATATTCAACCAGTTCTGGATGGGGTTGCACTCCCCCTGAAGGATCAAGTTCGTAGTTTGGGGGTGCTCTTGGATCCACAGCTGTCACTCGAGGCACAGGTGAACTCGGTGGCACAGAGCACCTTTTATCAGCTTAGGCTGATATACCAACTACGTCCTTATCTGGACAGAGATAGCCTAGCTACAGTTATCCACGCTCTGGTAACCTCTCGTTTGGATTACTGCAATGCCTTATACATGGGGCTGCCTTTGAAAACGGTCCAGAAACTTCAGCTGGTCCAAAATACAGCAGCGAGATTATTAACGGGGACTGGCCGACGTGAACATGTTATGCCAGTGCTTTCTCATCTGCACTGGCTGCCAGTCTGTTTCCGGGCCCAATTCAAAGTGCTGGTACTAACATTTAAAGCCCTAAATGGCTTGGGGCCAGGGTATCTGAAGGATCGTCTCCTCCCATATGTACCTGCCTGAACACTAAGATCTTCATCAGCGGTCCTTCTCCAAGAGCCCCTGCCAAAGGAAGTGAGGCAGGTGGCTACCAGGAGGAGGGCCTTTTCTGCTGTGGCACCCCGGTTATGGAATGAGCTCCCCAAAGAGGCTCGCCTGGCACCTACATTGTACTCTTTCCGGCACCAGGTGAAGACCTTTCTATTCTCCCAGGCATTTTAATCATTTTAATCCTGTAGTTGTTTTTAACTCTGTTATTGTAATTTGAACTGCTGCTGCTAGCTTTGCTGTTTGTTTTTAATCTACGGTTTTAAATCTTATATTTATATTATTGTGGAAGACCAACAACCGGGTCTTTGGCGCGAGTTTGGCACTTCACGGGTTAACCGGCACTGAGATATTGCCCTTCAAAGGATATCAAGCGATTTAAACCCAACCGCGACCTAAATATCACACGTAACCGTATTTAGACTAAAGAATAGACTTTTATTTACTACAAGGTTAATGGAGCGGAACTAATAGACTTCCAGGAATGTTGCACCATAAACAAAACCAGGTCGTGACCTGAATAGATGGAAGACTTCAATCTAGAGGCATAGCGTATTGCAGTAAGAGTCACCTCGCATCAAAGACTCTGAACTTACGGACTTTGCATAGCAGTCTGCATAGCCTGACTCCAAGCCCGTCCGCACTCGGGGAAAGAAGCTGCCTGGTCTAGCCGGAGCTAGGGTTGGAAGCTGACAGCTCATCCCGTGTTCCCAACAACCTCAAAGGGACTGGCAGAGGGCTTTTCTACCCTATACGCCCCCCTCCCCACCCCTTGGTGATCAGGAGGGCTTATTCCTGCCCGGGAAAAGGTGGCACCTTGAGTTTACCGGTGCCCTTTGGGGATACTTGACTGCCTCTCACCTCGGGATGGTCCATGCTTCTTCTTGTGGATTGAGGCAGATGTGCCCCATTGATGGTATGCAGATGCAGTCACGTATTACCTGTCTGACCGGAACGGTATCTCCTGTCCCCCTGGTGGGGATTATGCAAAAGAGGGTTGCCAAGGTACAAAGGAAAACTATGTCAGGGTTCATGTCACTGTGTGTGCGCGCTCAGGCTTTCTCCACAATTATATTGTATTTTATGGTTTTAACTGTTGTAAACCGCCCAGAGAGCTGTTGGGTGTTATAAAAATGGCTATTGGGTGTTATAAAAATGTATTACATAAATAAATAAATTATTGGGACTTGAGTCGGGGGAGTGAAGGATTAAACCTCCCATTCCAGTGCACTGTGAACCCGATCCAGATCAGGCAGGGCCAGGGGGGCGGGGGCTCAGCACTTAGTTTTAAAACTTAAACAAAAAAAAACCTGGAGCTGAGCTACATATGGTACATATTTAATGTAACAACTGAAAGTTCAGGACAAGAAATACCTGATAAAGCAGGCTCCTGCCAACAACTGTTCATTCTTCAATAAATTAGTCCAACCTGCATACATCTCCATGAAAGCGACTGATTCACAACATCATTCACTCATCCACCTGTCATCATTTATCTGTCTTAATCATCTGTCACCTTTCTAACTTGCAAAAGGTTTCCTGCCAGTCCCTTGCAGGAAATTCTTACTACAGTGGGTAGGCAACTATATGGGGAGCAGGGCATTGCCTAAAGTCAAAGGATATAGAAAACATGTGGACGCTAGGCAGGTCTGGGTCCAGTCAACACCTGGAGGGAGAGCACGCGGAAAAGCATTCACCAAACTCTGTGGAGGTAACGTGGGGGTATAAATGTGATTTCATTTCATTTATTTCATTTCCATATCGCCCCAGAGCGGAAGCTCTCTGGGCGGTTCACAACAGATTGTACATAAAAAACACAAGGATAGTTAGTGCTGTGCTGAAACCCCACCTGCCCTTTCGCAACCTCTTTGTGTTCCTGTGAAAGAGGCAGTCGTTTTTCTGCCTCTTTCATCGGGATTGTGAGAATTTCTGAGATTTTTTTCAGGGTGCACGGCTTCAGTGCTTATGTTACTGTAAGGAGGTGGCTCTGGGGTTCGTGTGCATTGTCTTTTACCATTTTTCCCCCATTCGGTCCTTGCAGCCTCTCCGGCTACTGGAGCTTTCTGAAAGCCCCCTGAGCCAGGATCCTTGGGGCTTTTCCGTGCTGCTGCTTGCTGTAGAAGTAAATTTTGTTTAGGCTTCAGTTTAACAGAAAGGCCTAGGAAGGCAAGTCAGATCTTTCCTTGGCCTTTCTAGAACATGCCCAGACCTTCCATGAACAACCCTGATGGGCAAATCTATCATGTGTGCCTAGCCTCTGCTCTGTATGCTAAAGAGTACTGTGAGCCATGTCTCCCTTGCAGAAGACTATACTGATTACCTTATGTAAAAGCCTTGATGGCTGTGAGATGGGCCATGTCTGACCTTTTGTCAGACCTAAGTGTCTCCTTTGATCTGTCTCTCAGTTTCCTTGTACTGACTCCTTGTTACCTGATTTTAGGCGTGGGGGCAAGCCTTGTGGCGGCTGGCGGCTCATTCTGGGTTCGGCCCCCCGCGGCGGCGGCGGCCCAAGCTCGCTCTTCAGAGCGGCGTGGAGTGTTCTCCGCACCACTCGAGCCACTCGAGCCGCCGCCAGAAAAATCCCCTGCGCATACCCCCCCGCCGTGCTGCCACCGCCGGACCCCCCCCGCCCCCTGCCACTGCCGGTGCCACCACCACAGGACCCCTACCTGGTCTTGCGCGCCGGCGGGGCCAGGCGCCGCCTCCGCCGCCTCCGCCGCTGCCGGAGCCACTACTCCATCGCGCTGGACCCCTGCCCGTGCTCTGTTTTGGTGGGAGGAACCAGGGCAACAGGGCTTAAACAGCCCTGTTGCCCTGGCTCCTCCCACCAAAAACAGAGTGCGGCAGTCCAGCGCGACGGAGCAGGGTCCCGTCGCGTCACTTCCTCCGCGCTGGAAGTGACGCGCCGGGACCTATCGGACAGAAGAGGACAGCTCTCTGCTCCGCGGAGAGCCCAGGTAAAGCCCACGCGGGTGGCTGAGAGCCCGCGCGGACACGAGCAGGCCCAGTTCGGACCTCACTCGTGTCCGTCGGGCAGCTCGGCTACACCGCTACCTGATCTCTATGTGATGTTATTCAGTATAAATGGAAGTGTCTCCCTTTCATTCTTGTTGGCATTCCTGACTGTGCTCAGATGCCTTCCGTGAATTCACTAATAAACTTTTCTCTCTAAGAACCTCTTCAAAACACAATGCAATAGATCAATTTTTCCACAACATTGCTGAGTGCCTGAAAGCTGAAAGAGGTCGTCGTCGTCGTCGTCGTCGTCGTCTTCTTCTTCTTCTTCTTCTTCTTCTTCTTCTTCTTCTTCTTCTTCGGACTATTAACAAGAACAAAACAAACACAAAAATGCCTCACTCAGTTAGCAAGACAGAACGGGGGGGGGGATGGTAAAAGAAAGCGCACACAAACCCCTCACCCACCTAAGCGCTGAACTCCTGCACCCTGAGAAATGTCTCCAAAATTCTCACCTCTTCCCTCAATTTTTGGGTGCAATTTCATTTGGCCCCTCCCCCAAATGGATGGTCTAAAATAAAAAGATTGGGGGGAAATCGGCACAGTGCTAATTATAATAGATGAATGGCAATTTATATGTCTGAATACAGTACCCCAGCGGGAAAACCACACAACTATTCTTTTGAGGTGTTGCAAGAAGGATGGCTTGAGTTAATTTTGTTATCATTGCATAGAGGTAGAGTCACCACCTCTTTCCTGGCCACCACATCTTACCCTGGACACCAGATGAAGACCTTTACATCCCTCAGTGAGACACAAGCCAGGCCTGGTCTGCCCATTTGGTCCCATGCGCTTTTGTCCCCTCACTTCACACAGCAGCTGTGTGGCACCCCTGGAGACCTGCTTGCCACTGCATGTGTAGGAGGGGACACACAACAGGACTGGGGAGTGAGCAGTGGGGAGCAGACACAACTGATTACTCTCCCATGTCATTGGGGCACTTAAAGACCTGCATCTAATGTCCAGGGCAAGAGGTGGAAAACTTATTGTGCAATCTAGCATTTGATTCTTGAAGCTCAGTCCAGATAATAAGACAAGATTACTGTGAGTGGCTCTTTGTCTGCCCGGGGGAGTGATGTGCTAGAATAGCAATGGCAGAGGACCACACCAAAAAAGGTGCAAGGTGAGGGTGAACTTGTTCTTGGAGAGAACGTGGAATGCTCTTCTGGTGCTTACTTTGTTGTCCTCTCAGTGCCAGGCAAAGACTTTCCTATTTTCCTAGGCCTTTTAGACATAATTTTAGTCCAGCTGATTGTCCTGCAGATTAAGATGGTGCTGGCTTTTAGTTCTTGGGTTTATTATGATTGTACAGATTTGCATTCTTTGTATTTTAATCATCTTTTTATTTTTTTAAATGTCAACCATGGTGGGAATTGTTATTAAAGGGAAGTGTAACAATATCCATAAATACATAAATAAATAAAAATCCCTGTGAACAGTGGAATAGGGCTCTGCCTTGCCATGCTCTCGAAGAGAAATATATATTTAGACGTTTGCATTATGTCAATGGACTCTTTATTCTTTCCAGAATAAGAGAGAAATGGGATGCTTTTTATAGTAAAGAAAAGAGCCAGGGAACTTTAAAGATAGGTTAAAAATCTGGAAAGAAGACTGAGGACCCTTTATTTTATAATGCATCAAAATGAATCCAAGCCATACCCCTGTTCCTTTCCAGTAGTCACATTTTTGGGGCATTTTCCACCTTTCTAAAATGCCTCAATTTTGTCTGCCTGCTATCCCTTTTCCTCCCTTTTTTCTTTCACTCTTATTCATACACACCTACTTCATTGAATTGACACTTCAGAGATCAGCACCTCCTCTCATTGTATTAGTGATCACATACTGTGACAGGATGCTACTCTCTGCCTTTTCAAGTAGCTTTTCAAAGGAACAGAGAAGGAAGCTCTGCTCTGCAATGGAGCTAGGCAGGGGAAAGGGTGAAAAGAAGAGAGCCACAGGGAATGGGAAAGGAATTCAAATAGAAAACAGAAGGAAAGGGGGCAGGAGGAAAGGTAGAATGAGAGTAAATAAAATAAACTCTTTGTGTAAGGACCCAAAAGGAGAAACTAAAGGTGTTCCTTTTAACCAATCTGCCTTCCACCATCGGTGGGATGGACATGGAAGGAGAGTTTATATTGCTGACTTCAGAGAGTGGCGTCAAGATGAAACTGGTCCAGAAAACAAACCCTATAACAACAATGGCAGAAGGTCAGGGTTCTTGGAGAGCACATAGAGCTTCTTTAAAGAAGCAAAAGCAATTGCTAAGGGAGGTACTAGCAGTTACCGCCCACCCTCTCGATCTGGAGACAGCATATAAATAGATGCCTGTGAGTTAGCCTCCAAATTCTTTTCAGTGCACATCACTGGTCACCTGAAGCCTTCCTATGGAATTGATCAATGGGTTTCCTTATGGAGAACATGCAACAGGGTTGACCCTTGCGTGCCACGTACTGAATACATTTCTTCAACTTGTGCCTGGGACTAGGGAGGGATGATTCTGTCAGTTTCACTGTCACTAGCACTTGAATTTAAAAAAACAAAATAATAATCTCAAATTCTTTTCATCCTGAATATAAAGAAGTTTGCCAATTTTGGTCAGTATGTTTCAAAAACAAACTGAAATGAAATTCTCACCTATCTGCACAGGCCAAATTCAACAGGCACAGCTATTCTCAGCATGGAGAGGACCATGTTGTACCTGCCTGCCATGTAGCTGTTAAAGATAAGCCAGTCAGAAAAAAGAAGTGGCAACTCTTAATTCAACGCTAACATGGTTGAATACTCAGGGATTCAAACCCAGACTTTATGGAGCACTCAAGGCCCTGAGCCTGGAAAAGGACTGAAACAAAATTCTCATCCATTCCTACCTGGGACAAAAGTGAGATTTGTGGCTTGATTCTTCCTTGTTTCATCTTGGCTACCTTTGAGGAAGCTGAAACTATTTGAGGATACCTGCAATGAACACCCCTGCTGCCCTAAAGTGGTCAAAGTCTCTTTAGGTCGCAACAGAGACAATGCTTGAATCAGTTTGGACTTAGCTCCAACCACAAAGCAAGGAGAGCACTGTTGCCAAGCAGATTTGCTATTAATTCTCTTGCCTACATGGGTCACAGCTGCTAAATTAGCTGTCGTTAGTGATATATTAAGTTCTCAAGGTTCATGACAGATTTTGTTCCTCATCCATTCGGAGGCTGACAGCAACCATTTCCAATGCCTCCGCAAATCAAACTGCAGCGATAGACATGGGGTATGTGACAGTGACTTTAAGTAGTGTATGGCTGACATACAGCATTTGCTGTTATTAAAATAAAATTTCAGTAGCCTCAAGTGACTTATCAAACAGCAGTGAGAGTGCTGGTGGTGACAGTTTAAAACCCTTTCTTTGTATCTTAATGGAGGCAATTCATGATTTCATCAAAATTGCAAAGAACATTTGTCTTATTTGTATCTGAACTTTCAGAGCAATCATGCCTATGACCTCACACAGCGAAAGCAAATGGAAGTACTTATTTGCTCATTGGGTTGTCAACCAACCCACATCAAGACAGAATTTTTCCATATATATATATATATATATATATATATATATATATAAACTCTCCCTCTCTCTCTCTCTCTCTCTCTCTCTCTCTCTATATATATATATATATATATATAATTTAACTCATTCCTATCTTTTCTAGGAAGACTCTGCTTTCACTGGCATCACCATATTGATTTATTTTTTAAAAAAGAGAAGAAAAAAGACTGGACAGTGAATACACACACACACATCAAGAGAATTGAAGCGAGAGTTCTGGTAGGTGGGAAGAGGTGGCAAATAGTGGTATTTGGTTCAGTTTGAGGATCTGCCAGTTTCACTTTGTTCCACATTTATTTATTTTTTAATCTCAAATTCTTTCTATCCCAAATATGAAGACATTTGCTAATTTTGGTAAATTCATATAAAAATGAACTCAAATGAAATTCTCACCCACCCCTAGCATTTACCAGCTTCTACGTCCAGAAAGCCAAATCCGTACTTGTAAAGAGAGATCCAAGGACTTTACACATTTCCTTCCAGATATTAAGTCCAGGTATGGAGAGGGGAAGAAGACTGCACATGTTTAACCCTCTCCAAATATGTGCCCTCCCCCCAATATCTGTGCATTCAGTGGGACATCTGAAAAATCAGGCTCTGAGCATACAGCAGTGTACATGTAGGAGCAATATGTGATTACACAAGGTTCCCAATCATGTGGAGAACCTACACATGATCCCTTTGTTGAAAGTCTTAGACTAACCTTAGCTTTGATGGTTTTTCAATGGGAAGGGAAAAAAGAAAATGGTTGAAAATAGCCAAATAAAAAGAGGGGAAAACATGGACCCACATTCAACCCTGCTGGCATGAGCCAACAGGACATTGAAAAGGGTGGTTCCTGCATGTTGGACCCTTCCTCTCCCTCCCACATAAGATTGCTCTCTGTTAAAATTTTAATACTGTTTTCTTTGGGTTGTATCCAGTGGTGTCCCTTCACTCACAGAAGGCTCTTTGCTCCAGTAGAGGCTTCTGTAAATGGGAGGAGGAGGGAAGCAACCACTGAAAATTCTATATTTTTCCCGCAGCTGGCTGTGCTGCTTCAGAGGTTCCCCAATCCTCTGGAGAAGAGTTGGGGTAGCACTGGGGGCTGCTGAGGGAAGGGGGATCTGCAAAAATGGTCTTCCATCCCTTCCATTTATGTAAACATCCACCAGATTGAATAGCCTTCCATCAGTGGAGTGATACATTTGGATACATCCCTTTCTATTTGATGAGGGGAGGTTGGGTGCCTGTGTGTATGTATGTTTGCATGTAGGTATGTAATAATAATAATAATAATAATAATAATAATAATATTTTATTTATTACCCGCCTCTCCATCTAGATCGAGGCGGGGAACAACAGAAAATATAAAATACCTAAACTAAAACAACACAATATATACTATTAAACATCTTAAAACATCCTAAAAACATCTTAAAACATCTTAAAAACATCTTTAAAACATCCTAAAATTCCGCCAGATAGGCCTGCCGGAAGAGTTCAGTCTTTATGGCTTTTTTAAAGTCCAAAAGACTGACAAGTTGACGTATCTCCTCCGGCAAGCCATTCCATAATCTGGGAGCAGCAGAAGAGAAGGTCCTCTGGGTAATGCTAGTCAGCCTAGTTTTGGCTGACTGAAGCAGATTCTTCCCAGAGGACCTAAGTGTGCGGGGTGGATTGTACGGGAGAAGGCGATCCCGTAGGTAGCCTGGACCCAAACCATGTAGGGCTTTAAAGGTAATAACCAACACTTTATACTTCGCCCGGAAACTGATTGGCAGCCAGTGGAGTGCTTTTAAAACTGGTGTGATATGGGCACCCCTAGGTGTACCAGCAACCAGTTTGGCTGCCATATTTTGCACTAATTGAAGTTTCCGGACTAGGTATAAAGGTAGCCCTATGTACAGCGCATTACAGAAGTCGAGCCTCGAAGTTACCAGTGCGTGCACTACCGTCTTTAGGTCTTCCAACTCTAGGAAGGGGCGCAGCTGGCGTATCAGCCGAAGCTGATAATAGGCACTCCTAGCCGTCGCATCTATCTGGGATGTCATTTGGAGCGACGGATCCAGGAGCACCCCTAAGCTGCGAACACAGTCTTTCAGGGGGAGTGTAACCCCATCCAGAACTGGTTGACATACCTCCAAACCCAGGTTGTGGCCTTTGACAGCAAGCACCTCCGTCTTGTCTGGATTCAGTTTCAGTTTGTTTTCCCTCATCCAGCCCATTACTGCCTCCAGGCATTTATTCAGAGGAGACACACTATCCTTAGCTGATGCTGTTGACGAAGGCATAGAGAAATATATTTGGGTGTCATCAGCATACTGATAGCACCCCGCCCCATGCCTCCGGATGATCTCTCCCAGCGGTTTCATGTAGATATTAAATAGCATTGGGGAAAGAATAGCTCCTTGTGGCACGCCACATAGCAGCTCCTTTTTGGAGGAGCAGCTATCCCCAAGCATCACCATCTGGAACCTACCCGAGAGGTAGGACCGGAACCACTGAAGCACAGTGCCCCCGATTCCCAGTCCCCTCAGGCGTTCCAGAAGGATACCATGGTCGATGGTATCGAAAGCCGCTGAGAGGTCCAGAAGCACCAACAGGGACACACTCCCCCTGTCGGTACTCAGGCGCAGATCATCTACTAAGGTGACCATAGCAGTCTCAACTCCGTATCCTGCTCTGAAGCCAGTTTGAAATGGGTCTAGAAAATCGGTGTCATCCAAAACTGCTTGGAGTTGGAAGGCAACCGCCCTCTCGATCACCTTGCCCAAAAATGGAAGATTGGACACTGGTCTATAATTGTTAAGGTCCAAGGGATCCAGGGAGGGCTTTTTCAGAAGCGGCCGCACCACTGCTTCTTTCAAACATGATGGAAAATTCCCTCCCTGGAGAGATGCATTAACAATACGCTGTACTTGTAGTCCAACTGCATCTCCTCCTTGAACAACCAACCAGGAAGGACAGGGATCGAGAGGGCAGGTAGTCCTCTTCACTCGGCCAAGCAGCTTGTCCACGTCCTCGGTAACGTGTGTTTATATTGATATAGATATAGGTATAATTTTCTCTGGATGGTTTTTTTTAGAATTGTTTACACACATTCATCACTACTACATTATGACCTGGTTCATACATACATGCACATCACTTGATTTCTGTACACTTGATGAATGGCAGATAAGTTCTGGTCTACATACGGAGTAGAATGGTGGAGTAGAATTCTGATCTGATATAGTGTACTGTACCACGCAGGTACGTGTGGTTGGGGGAGGATACCATTTTTGCATGCATCCCAATGGAATTTGTCCTTTGGGCTGAAACAGGTTCAGCACCCCTGCATTTTGTGCACAGTATCACCCAATATTCTGCTTCAGTGATAAACTGTAGCATATTCTTCATCTAAACTCTATGGGAAAGCTAATCAAATTTCATTCTTGGATTCTAGATAAGGATTTTTTTTGCCAAAGGGGATTCCCATATTTGGCATTTATGTACATAAAATACAACACTTGACAGCTGCAGAGAATGCCTGATATTTAGAAAATGCTGGCTATAAGGGTTCTCCACAAATGTTTAGGGGCCATTATCCAAGTGCCATTTCCTGTACCGGCAGAAATTATTGACAGACCTGAAATATAAACTGTAATATATAGACTCCTTACCAGACAAAAATATCCTCCAAATCTTTAGGAAGTTAAGATTCTTCCCATTGCCCAATTAAAGTTTTCTTTGTTTGCAGTGATTTGTACGTACATGATTAAAGTCTTAATTGAAAGACAGTATTTTTCTTTTATGTTTCTTTTTTGTTTGTTTGTTTGTTTTGTTTTGTTTCTGTTTGAGCTATATTGCTTTGGCAAGGCATTAACAAACAATATACAAATGGTAATCCCCCCTGCCCCAGATGTGTTTAATTAAGTTGAATTATTATGTGTTACATTGTTTTATACCTCGTCATGCTGTAAGCCAAAGCTATGCTGAGAAAATGAAACACAAGAACATTAAATACCAGATTGGATGAGATTTATTTGCAACAAAGACAGCAGTCATCTGGTACCCATTTTTAAAGATTTTTTACTCATCTGGACATCTGTTACAAGCAAGCAGACATTTCCAATTGGTTGTGCACACTTTATACTCCAATATTTGCTCCCTTCACTATGCTTAATGATTGCCTCTCTTAAAAATCCTCTCTGCTACTAATAGAATAGAGTTAGTGCCAAATTCCATTTGACATTAAAGACATATTTTCAAAAAGTGTGCTTGTGTGGCCAGCTCATAATTGGGTCCTGGGGAAAGAGCGGGGGGCAACAAACAGACACATAGGCTTGTATTGGTTAATAAAATTGGCCATCACTTTATTGGTTACATCTAGGGAGAATCAGGGATGTTTGAGCATGCAGAAATTCTCTGAACTTCACTTTGAAGCTCAATTCAGCTTCCTCCCATTTTCATTTGCAACCTGTTTCGTAGTTCATTCGAAAGGGAAGAGTGTGCATTTTTGTGTACATTTTTCAAAGGTGTGCATTTCCCCCCATTGACTAAAGTGTGAAAATGTACTTTTAAAAGAAAAATTGCATTTCAAAATGCACATTCTCTGAATGTGATCACAAATTTGGGAATGTGCAAACTTATTATTATTATTTTTTAATGCACTCCTATTTCTTTTCAGGATTTGCGAACAGGGCAAGTTCAGATGATTTGCAAATGCAAACTGAAACAAAATGACTGTACATCCCTAGACAGCTTGAATGAATCAGGGGTGGGTATAGGGCATGGATCCAGTCAAGGCACAGTCTGCCTGCTGACTGATAACACCTTCACAGCCTGCATGCCAGGAGCATAGGCATTAGTACCAAACTACATGTTCTGTTAAACACATTTGTTTTAGAAGTGTGCTTAGCTCTGCACACTTTTTTTAAAATCAGAAATAGGAGCATCAGGAATCACTCCCAATACTGATTGGGACCATGTTCCATGCAAAGGAGGTTAACTTCTCTCTCCCTGCCCCATTTCCCCACTGAAGCACCCATTCCAGCTGCTATTTATCTCCAAAGATGCTATTTGCAATAAACAGCATCTTCAGGGGGAATGATTTTCAGTGGAAAAACAGTGCAGGGAGGAAAGGGTTAAAAAGTAAAACAGAACAAACCTCCTTGCATGCTGTGGTCCAGATCAGGATTCTGGGTGGCTGCTATTTCTGAAAAAACAGAGAGCCAGTGTGGTGTAGTGGTTAGAGTGTTGGACTTGGGAGATGCGGGTTCTAGTCCCCACTCGACCATGAAGCTCACTGGGTGACTTCGGGCCAGTCACTGACTCTCAGCCTAACCTGCTTCACACAGGGTTGTTGTGAGGATAAAATGGAAAGGAGGGGGATTATGTAAACCGCCTTGGGTTCCTTGCAGGAAAAAAGGTGGGATATATAAATATAATAAATAAATAAATAAAATTGAAAAAAGGAAGTGGACATTGCTAAGTGCACTTTTTAAAAAGCACGCTGCTTAATGTAACAGTTCATTTGGCTCTGAAAAGTGTGTTCAACATGAGTGACCAACAACAAAAAAGTTCCACTGAACATTGTGCATTTCGGACTTTGTTTAATCTCTTCCATCTGATTCTAGAAAGCTGTTCATAACTGGGGATCCCTATGTAGCAGTCCATCACAGAAACCGATCCATCAAGAGCATAGCTCATTAATAACTTGAAAAAGTAAACGAAGTATGACAACTGTTAATTTGATTAACACCAAATGGTCTCTAGGGCATTTGTCACACCTCTGTTGCTTCATATGTCACATCATACTAGTAGAAAGACATCAAATTAATGAGAGGGATAAAATTATTTCCCTCTACCAAGCAGCACTTGGTATTTTTAATCAAGGATCAAGCAAGGCAAGGGACTTGTTTGGCACTTATTTATACATTTTATCAAGGTGATGCAATTCTGTACCAAGGAACGATGGATGAGAGAGCGAACTGTCATGTCTAAAATGCAATAATTGCTTTGTGCAAAAGCAAACAAGGTGAGACAAGCTGTGCCTACAGCAGGGATGGGCAGATTTCCATTCTTCTGTTCTGACTGAGGTTTGAAGTTTTTAAGTTAAATTTCATCCCATTTCTATAATGTAGATTGTTACAAGCTCTACATGTACAGATTTACTGTATTATGTATGTCATAGCTATACATATGGTATTTATCCAAACCTTGTTCCACATTTAACAAACCTTATGCATGCATTATTTTTATCTCTTTTGCATCCTGGTTTCTTTACTCAACCCAATTTGGCTTCCCCCTTGTCTATCTAATATACTGCTCTCCTCCAATCTCCTTTGTTAGCATCAGCCTTAACTCCCTTGAATACGTTTTCTGCGCCTCTCACTTGGTCTTTCTTCCTACCTGGCCAGCATATTGTTTTAACCCAGCCATTGCCCGTCTAACCTAAGTGCTGTAATAAATGCAGGGGTGTTGAACCTCTTTCAGCCCAAGGGTCAGGGGAAGAAGCCATGAACACCCGGGGAACCTGAGAGGGAGCGGGGTGAAGTCCTGTACCCCTGGCTTAAACAGCTTGACTGTGGATATTGGGGAAACTACATCTTATGATTCAAGTAGGGACATATGAGAAATTCATTTCAGTTCATTCTTTATCATAATCGACCAATTCACATCTTCCAAACCAAACATGGTCTTGGATGCAATCTGCAGTTGATGTCTATACATTTCTGATCTTGCAATGTGATTTGCAGACCCAAAAAAACAAAAACAAAACACAAACGTCCAACAGCATGTGCACATTTGAAAAATCTGCATGAAAAAAAAGTGTGCTTTTGACAAATGTACACAAATATGCTTTATTTATCAATGAGAGAAGAATGCATACATTTCAGAGATACGCACGCACAACTGATGTGTACATTTGGAAAAAATACATATGGGGAAAAAAGCTCACTATCTGATATGTTATGTACTCAAGTTGGAACAAGCTTCAAGATGAAATTCAGAGAACTTTGGTGACCTTGCATTTTGCTGATTCACACATCGCTAGATTTGAAGAAGCACATGCACTTGTGGGAAATGACAGTCTGATCCATTGATTAGATTCATAAAGTTTGAAAAGAATTTTGTGCTGTGTGGATTCCTCAAAGTTCCCTAACCTACAGTTACTCAGAAAAGGTATGATTCAAGCAGCAAGAAACCGTTACATGCTAACATGAACTGGTGCTATACATCTTTCTTTCTGCCTCCCCTCCACCTCCAGTTTTATTCAAGGTACATTTATCGAATCCAAAAACAGAAGCACCACCAAGTAACCAATCACAGATTTGTTATTACTGAGCAGGGCATAGACTCTGCAGAAAAATAGGGCTAGTTCACAAAGTCAATTTTGTCTCCATTCAATGCTCCCTGAGGACACATGCTTGCAGAGAATGTCTCTGCATGAAAAATGTGCTGCTGAAAAACATGCCACAGCAATTGCAGGAAATGTTGTCACTGACAAATGTGCCAATGCGATTACAAAAGTCACCACTGAGACTGTATCCATTGAGATCCTGGTTCATATGAGGTGCTTTTCCCCTCACACACAGTCATGGAGACAAAATTGGCCATATGCACTAATCCACATAGTGTATGTTCAGTAGGGATGGCAGTTAACATTTCCAAGGTCAAATTCAGAAAATAAGTTTGGGAACTTGTAAAAAAAAAAAAAAAAAAGTACTTTTGACCTCATAGGGGAAGCAAGCTTTTCAAGTCCCCATATTTCCCCCCTCCAGCTCTGATTAAAATCTAAACCAGAGAAGTATCTCCATGGCCGGATTAAGGTAGGGGCGGGTGGAGCTGCAGCTCCAGGCCAATCCCCTCCAACAGGCCCACCAATAGGGACGCGCGGCACATCGCTCTGGGCTGGCTTCTGGGCTGGCTCACCTGTCCTGCGGGGTGTTGCCGGGGCGGAGCCCAGAGCGAGGCGAGCACGCCGAGGCCGAGCAGCCGGTTGTTGCCATTGTTGATTGATTCCCACAACTACGGAGAAGGGCCGACCCGCGCGAGCGAGGCGCAGGGAGAGAGGACGTCTTCTTTAGCCACTGACTCTCAACACAAGGTAAGGAGGTTGTTGTTGTTGCCCGCGCGCGCCCCAGGCCGCCTCCCTCCTCTGCCACCTGCCCGGCAGCAGCAGGGGTGAGGTGAGGCTTCAGCTCAGCAGCCGCCCCGCCAGACAAGAGATGTGTGTGTGTGTGTGTGTGTGTGTGTGTGTGTGTGAGGAGAGAGAGAGAGAGAGAGAGAGAGAGAGAGAGAGAGAGAGAGAGAGAGAGAGAGAATTTACTATGTGTGTTTGTGTTTAAGGGAAATAATTTGTGTTGCATATTCATTTCTCTGCGTTGCTAACATTGACTCTTCTCCAAGTTAGAATGACAATATTTTTGCAGGGGTGGGAGTTGGGGGTGTATTGCCTTCCCTCCTGGTACCCTCTCTTCCAAATGGCCGGGGGGGGGGGGTTGTGTTTGTGTGAACATCACTGCCCAGAGACTGAGAAAGAAAGAAAGACAACCACCCTGCAAAACAATTTAATTGCAACTCTCATGAAATAATGCAGTGACCTTTCCTAGGGTTGGTAGAATTCCCCCCCCCATTTCCCCCCCTTGAGTTTGTGCCTTTCTCATCAGAGTGGAGGAGAGACAGCAAAAGAGAGAAAGAGGGGGGGTAATAATCACCATTCCACATGCTTCCGTCTGCAGAGACAACAGAATTGAGCTATTTCTCCCCAGTTTCTTTTTTAAAAGGGGGGGGATTTAGGGCAGATGCAGTGACAATAAAGGAATCCTGGTGTGTGTGCGTGTGTGCGCGCGCGCCGGCTCCTCCCCTCTCCTTTCCCCCTCCCCTTTATTCTGCATGGATAAGAAACAGACAGAAAATTGTTGATCTGCATGCGGACTCCAGTTCTGGGAATATTTTTAGTGAATGCTTATGGGGTGATGGTGGCGTGCTCCACTTCAGAGCTGCTGAAGGCAGATAAAAAAAACAAAAAAACAATAACTTCTCTCTCTCCCCCTCCCTACACATTTTTTATTTTTATTTTTTAAATCTGCTCTTTGCCAGCGGGCAGAGAATGGGGTTTCAGGCATTCCTGTCTATCTTTCTGGCCGGGCAAGAGAAAATGGCATTTGCTTTATCATTGGCGCGTTGGGGGGGGGGGTTATGATGGAGGAGACGGTTTTGCTGCAGGAGCCAAAGGCTTCTCTCTCTCTCTCTCTCTCTCTCTCTCTCTCTCTTCTGTCTCCCTTACCACCCCCCCCAAACCTCTTCTCTGTGTAGATGGCAGGCGGTGCGGCAGCAGGTGAGGCTTCAGCCGGCTGTGAACTCCCCCCCCCCTTCCCCAGTTCGGATACCCTATACAATCCCTGGGCTTGATATTGTTATTATTTTATTTATTTATTACATTTATACCCCGCCTTTTCCCCTCTTGCAAGGAGCCCAAGGCGGCGTGCATAACCCTCCTCCTCCATTTTTATTTTCACAACAGCCCTGTGAGGTAGGTTAGGACATCGTTCTTGGGGTACATATGTGGGGGCAGGGTGGAGGACTTTGTTCCCGCTTTACTGGGCTTCCCATCTGTGGGGTCTCTCAAGCTCTGGACCTTGGTTCTTGAAGGGCTTCTTCTCTTCTTCCCCCCCCCCAAATACTTTTAGGGTGCAATCCTATGCATGTTTGGACAGAAAAAAAAGCCTACAACTCCCAGCATTCCCCAGCCATCTTGGTTGGCTTGGGAATGCTGGGAGTTGTAGGACTTTTTTCCTGTTTAAACATGCATAGGATAGCACCCTTAGGCCATAATCGCAGAAAGATCCAGAACCTACTTCTGAGTAAACTTGTATAGGTCTGTACAGTACTCTTGAGCTAAGGATGCTCAGTGAAAAGATGGGGATCTCTCTGGATAGCCATTATATCTGAATCTCTGGGTGGGCTTTGCCTAGAATTCTGTGTTTTGGGGGATTCCCCCCCCCCATAATTGCCCTTTTGGGTCTTGGTTTCTATATACTGCTGTTCCCCTAAAACTTGAAAAACTTCATCTATGAGTTTTGGGTCCAAAACTTTCTTACCTTGGTCCTTTTTCTACAATTAGATTTGTGCATTGCTCTGCCCCCTATTTGCATGGTAGCTGTAGGGTCTTGAGAGACCTCTTTGCTTTTATCCATCATGTGAGAGGTTTCTTGTGCGACGCCTTGGTATTAAGACACCTTTTTATAGGCCATCAGTTGAGACTGAACCAGCTGATATTAATTTGCATTGACAGGATTGCTTTCTAACTACTAATAGATTTCAGCTGGTGTCTTGGCTTACTATGTCTTTTTTGCACCTCCCTTTCTTCATGTGTCCAATACTTTTTCCCTGTGTCATTCAATTTTATTACACATAACTTCATTTCTGAACTTCTTTGTTTGGTGCAATTGTATGTATGGATTGCATGGGTTGTATGTGGTCAAAATTTAATGTCAATAACACCTTTAGAAATATATTTGCCTAGAAAAACAGTGATGTGTTCAATAGTTATTTTACCCGCTGTATATGTAAATGGAGCTGGTTTTACAAATGCCAAATAGATCAGTGTGGCCTGTGCATGGTTGCATGGGCCTGAGATATTAAAGTAGGAGAAAGTACTATAATTTTTTTTCCTTTACATATAAGGATGAAGAAACAACGAAGTGGTTGGGATAAAGTCAAAGCTAAGAAAGAGGAAGACAAACAAATACAAAAACTATTGTCAAACACCAAAAAAATAACAGAATTTTGTACAAAAAGCACATCTGGAACAAGTGCTACAACTGATATACATGCTTCCACTTCAAATGCAGCTGATGTCAGCACAAGTTTGGTTGTTTCACATGCAGCTAGTGAAAGTGAAACTAGTGCAGGAGCAACTGGATCCACTGAGTTGGACTGTGAAAATGTCACAGAACAAGAGGAAATGTATTCACATGATATTGGGGACTGGAATGTATGTGATGCTTTGAGGGATTATTTTTGCCAAAAAGGAGTTGATGATTGTCAACATATGGACAGTGATTTCAGAGCCTCAGAAAACATGTCTAGGTGAATCTTTTACAAGGCATTGTACAAAAATCTTTGTTTTTCAGAGAACAGTTAAATGGAGAGAAAGTTAAGCGTGAATGGCTGTGTTATTCTCCGAAAACTGGCAAAGTTTTTTGTGCATTTTGCAAACTGTTTTCTAAAGAGGAAGCCCATTTGGCTTCAACAGGGTTTTCAGATTGGCGACATGCCGCAAGAGATTTAAGCAGGCATGAAAATAGTGCTTCACATTTGAAAGCAATAGAAAACCTAATCAGGAGAAAAACTTCTGGCCAACGGATTGACAAAGGTCTTCTTAAACAGTTTGAGAGCCAGAAAAAATATTGGCATGAAATACTTTGCCGTATCCTAAGTGTTATAAAACTACTGTCATCTCGAGGTCTTGCTTTTAGAGGAAGTGATGAAATTATTGGGTCCGTGCACAATGGCAATTATTTGGGCTGTCTTGAACTCTTAGCTGAATATGACCCTTTTCTTGCAGAGTATATTCAAAAACATGGCAACAAGGGAAGGGGTCACATATCGTACTTATCATCAACGATATGTGATGAGTTTATTGAACTGATTGGTCAGCAAGTGCTGCAGCAAATCATAAACGAGATAAAAGAAGCCAAATATTATTCAATTTCTGTTGACTCCACCCCTGACATTGTGATCAACTAACAATTATATTTCGCTATGTACTACCTAGTGGTCCAGTGGAGCGTTTTACGAAATTCATGCCAATGCACGGACACACTGGTATGGAGCTAGCAAACATTATTTTGCAGTTCATGGATGAAAATGGTATTTCCATCAAAGACTGCAGGGGTCAGTCTTATGATAACGCATCTAATATGAGTGGCAAATATAATGGTATGCAGGCCTTAATTCGGGAAAAAAACCCACTTGCTGAATACATTCCTTGTTGTGCACATTCACTTAATCTTGTTGGACAAAATGCCGTAAACAGCTGTCCAGTTGCAGTTTCGTTCTTTAATTTTGTGCAGCAGTTGTATTGTTTTTTTTCTGCTTCAACTCATCGATGGAATCTGTTAACAGATAGTTTCAAACTATGTGGTATACCGACATTAAAAAGGTTATCTGATACACGTTGGTCTGCTCACCATGATGCTGTGAATGCCTTACAAAAAGGCTATAGTACTATCAGAGATGTCCTTTCAAATATTATGAATGATGAATCCACAAAGGGAGAGGTCCGTTTACAAGCAAAGGGCCTAAATAATGTCATGGATCAATTGGAAACTGGAATGATGGTTGAAGTATGGTCTGTCATTTTACCAAGGTTTCACAGAACCAGTCAGTGTCTCCAAGATGCAAAATTAGATCTGCATACAGCAACAGACATGCTGAACTCTCTAAAGGATTTTGTGCAGTCTCTCCGTTCTAGATTCTCTGAATTTGAACAGCAGGGTAAAAATATTTCCGGCTGCGAGGAGTACCAGCTACAACGTGGAAGGAAAGTGAAAAGAAATAGGAGGTGGGACTATGGTGATGCAGAAGATGCTAATGCTGATATGACACCCTCTGAGAGGTTTAAAGTGCATACCTTTTATCCTATAATTGACGAATTGACAGAATCACTGAGGCACAGGCAAGCAGCATACAATATAATTCAAGAAAGATTTGGATTTCTATCAGAAATATGCACTCTAGCAGCTGGAACTAGTCTACGTTCCAGAGCCACTACACTAGTGTCAAAATATCCTGAAGATCTTGAACCCCGGTTTGCAGATGAAATTGTACAGTTTTCATCTATTTTCAGAATGTTCCAATCTTCCACTGCAAATCAAGACATTCATGGGAGTCAAGAAACACAAATGTACAAGTTTATGATTGCACAATCTCTAGTCGGTGCATTTCCAAATACATTTGTGACCCTCCGCATGTATTTGTGTTTAATGGTCAGCAACTGCAGTGGTGAGCGTTCATTTTCAGCATTAAAACGTGTGAAAAATGAACTAAGATCTTCCATGGGTCAGGAGCGTTTAAATGCGCTCTCTCTGTTGTGCATTGAAAATGGTTTGCTGAACGAGCTTAATCTTGATTCTACAATTGAGGAATTTGCAAGTAAAAAAGGAAGAAAAGTTAATGTGTAGTTTTATTTTCATCTACCAGCTTGATTCATTTAGTTTAAATGCAGATTAGAGTTCAGTGAGTAACCTGTTTGTGTGTTTAAAACTAGTGGTTGCTATTTATTTCAAGAGTTACACTCTGCACCATTATCATAACTCAGGCTGTATTGATTATGATGCTTTAATAATAATAATAATAATAATAATAATACTTTAAGGAACAAATATTTATGAGCCAAAGATCATACACTTATATTTAAATTGTTTATATGGTTTATGTTTATTTAAAAATGGTTGTTGTGAATGTTCTATTTATAACGGTTGTATTGAGTTAACAAGCTTATTGTTTACAAAAAAAGAAATATTTTCAATATGTTTCTGTTTTGGCACTTTAATGGTAATTAAAATATTTAATTTGTTTTAATATAAAATTGCGTCTTCATTTTATTTATTTCCATAAAAAGGCCCACCAAAATCCTCAGCACCAGGCCCATAATGGTCTTAATCCGGCCCTGAGTATCTCCCCCTCCTATTAAATTTAATGGAGCATTCCAGCACAGGAAAATGGGGCTGGGTGGGTCTGAATTCAGATTGACTTGGAAATGAATCAAGCCATTTTCCAATGCAAGGGGGGGGGGGGATAGCTTGGATTATTTGCAAGCTATCCAATGCAAGTCATGGGTGATTCTTCCAACTTTCATAATCTATTGTTTCTACAGTACTGAATATTCACATGGGATATGTGGAGAGTGTTACATCTTAATGAACATACATACAATAGTCTGGATTATAACATGAAAGGGGGATCACCATTTCCTTGTGTGTGACATTGAAGGCAAGCATATAACAGGAAACCTACCGGAGGACTTTCATGGTGTTATCTGGAAGGATTTGGGGAGAAATTCATTCAGATCACATCTGAATGTGAACTTACCCAATTTTGCACATTTGAACCATTATGCAACCAAAACTCAGTTATCAAAATTTGCACTTCTCTGAATTTTGCAATGAAGTTTTCCAATTTAAAAAAAAAAAGCATACAAAGACACATACATTAGGGAACATAACCTTCCAAAATGCATTATATTAAGAAAATTGCAAAAAAAATGTGCATCTTAGGCAAAAAAAAATGTATACAAAACTACATGTAATAGGAGATAGCCCCTCACTTGCCACGCGTAGCTGTGGCGGGGGGGCAAATCTGCGGGCAGGGAGAATGACGATCAGACCATAATGGTCTGATTACTATCCACCAATCAGGAGGCAGAGTGGGTGGGGTGGCAGAGCCGATATTAGGCTTGCACCCACCATTTTCTGCCTCCTTTCTAAAGTAGCTGCAGAGGAGAGAGACCTGCACTGAGTTGTCACTTCTGGCTAAGTTGCTCAACTTGGATAGTTGTGCTGAGTGTGTGTGTGCGAGAGGGGGAGAGAGATTGCTTTCCGGGGTGTGTGTGTACTTTTAGTTCTGCTTGCCATGATTTCAGGCTGCCTCTGCAGCCAGCCTCTGCTTGCTGCGGGGCATCTTGCTGGCGATTCCGCTCCTGACAGTGACTGGGCCTTCCGCCCTTGTCTTTGCACTGCCCATCGGTTTGCATAGGCCCGCGCTGTAATCCGCTCGCTGCAGCGCTCCCAGACGGGCCTTATTCCTTCCCTCCAGAGTGACCCAGCTCTCCTTCCTCTGGAGCTCTTCCGAGGAGGCCCTCTGATTCCCCCCCCCCCGTGTTATCACCACAACTCTCCCATTGTCAGGCTTGGTTATTACTTGGATAAGTAGGCCCTTTTATTTCTGGGACATGCTGGCTCAGCTTGACTGAGTGTGGAAAGCTAAGCAGGGTCAGGGCAGGCCTGGTTAGGCCCTTTTCTTTCTGGGACATATACAGTAATACCTTGGATGACAAGTAACTTGGTTTGAGAGCGTTTTGCAAGACAAGCAAATTTTTAAATATTTATTTAATTTTTTTTTACTTGATATACAAGCGACGTCTTGCAATACAAGTACTGTAGTACGGCTTAAATTAAAAATCTCTGTACAATTTTTTTTGGGGGGGATTTCGTTTTGATATAAGAGTGTTTTGGATTACAAGCACGTTTCCGGAACGAATTATGCTCTCAATCCAAGGCATGACTGTACTTCTATTGTTTTACAGGAGGCCTGTGGCTCATGCTGGCTCAGCTTGCCTGAGTGTGGAAAGCTAAGCAGGGTCAGGGCAGGCCTGGTTATTACTTGGATGGGAGACCCCTCCTCTAGTTTCCTGCATTGAGAAGGCAGTTGGACTCGATGGCCTTGTAGGCCCCTTCCAGATCTATGATCTGTGAATCTATGAAAGCAAGCACCTCATTCCTTGCTTACTGGCCCCCTGCTGGTCTGAATTGGGTATTGCAGCAGGGCATTTGGAATTTATTTGCTTTCTCTGGTAGGGAGGGGAGGTTCCCCCTTTGAATCTTACTTGCTGGCCCCCTTCTGGACTTGATTAGAAATTTCAGCAGGGCATTTGGAATTTACTCGCTTTCTCTGGTAGGGAGGGGGGTTTCTCCCTATTTGACTCCGCTTTTTATATCACTAATTGTTCAATTATTATCTTAGCTCATTATGTTGATTAAGAAGGGCAGGGGTGGTAAGAAAGGCAAAGTACCTGATCCCAGGCCTGTTGCTTAGCGTCCTTTGCCACCTCCTGTTTCTTCCTCTGAGGATGAAGCCACCGATGTCACAGCCATCCTCAATCGTCTTGCCACAGCTGAGAGGGCTTCTGGACATGTCCCATCACCAGGCGATGCAGCGCAGACGCCGGCTGTATGCAGGACACATCCCAAGTGTGTAGCTGGACGTAATTTCTGGCTTTCCGTTTCAGCACGGTTGGACGCCTTGGAAGCGGGTCTGAGTTCGGTCCCACTGGTCACCACAGCCGAGAGCGTCATCCCCCAGGTCGACCCATAGAAATCCCCCCTTCTTGAGGGAGCTCCAGAGACCCCTGCAGTATACCATCAGTCTGCTGTTTCATCTGTCCCAGCGGTTTCAGCAATGCTGGTTCCCCCTCAGAGTTGTGAGTCTATCCCGGCTACTCCTTGGGGTATGCCGTTGCACCACGCCCAGTGGGGGGGTTACCCATGGGGCTACTTGCCTGGGTTGCTTGTGCCCAATATGGTGGCCCAGGCAGGTACCTTCCCGCTGTTTCTACACTCTACAGCGGGAGCAGTCATCCTTGGTGCTTCTCCCGCTTTACAGGGGTCCCAACAACAACTCCCTACATCTTTGAGCACTATTTCGCCAGGAGCTGGGCTGGTGACCACTACAGGGGCGCCCCTAGGGGGTGTGGGACAGTTTCACCCGTAAGTAACGTGACAACGGGGGCTGGTGTTGTTACTTCTCCTTCATTGTCCAGTCCTTCCACTACTACCATGGTGTCCACTGCGGTGCAGGCTTGTGCTTTGGTCTGGTCTGGTCTGGTCCAGCAGGCCGAGTGGCTTCTGCCCCTGCTGGCTCTCTAGCATCCGCTAAAGTGGACAATTACCCGGAGGCGGGACCTAACACAATTCCGCAGGGGGCTACATCATTCCCCCTTGGATACCATCTGGCTCCTTTTACGAAGGACTCTTTCTTTTTTTTTCTTCTTTTTTTTTAAAGGGGAATTTATTGACATATTTTCCCTCCTGAACAGAGAAGTGAACGAGGACAAGGAGAAGTCTAAAGATAAGGATAGGGATAAGACGAAGCACATGAAACCAGCCCGTACTTTGGCTAATTGGCTTCCTAGTTACATCATATACATGGGATTATCCAGCAGGAATTTCCTGACCAGGGCATCGTGTTAACTAAGTACTTGGACATAGTTTACCGTGCCTATTCCAGTTTTGCGGGAAGTGCCTGGCTCACGTACGATGAGGCTTTCCAGAAGAAGGCCACATTTGACCACTCCCTTCGTTGGGATTTTAAGGATGATGAACTCTAGATGGAGTCCATGAGCCCTATGCATCCCATGACTGGTGACAGGTCGGATAGTGACCACTTGTTGTTGCACCCACCACCTTCTCCCGCACCTAAGGCTGGGGTGGGCCGGTCAGTTCAACCCCGATTGGCTTGTTGGGAATTCCTGTCTAAAGAATCCTGCAGTAAGCCAGATTGTAATTTCAGACACGCCTGTGCGGTCTGTAATGGAAATCACCCCGCCGCCTCTTGCAACTGGGTGTGAGGATCCAGGGGTCAGCCTAGAACAAGTGCTGGGGCCGGAAATACACAGGGAGCTTTTGGTTCAGCTCCGTCAAAAGGGGCCCACCCCAATTAGTTTACTATACTTCAATTGATTGTTGGCGAAATACGCACATCGCAAAGATGCAGTATGTCTCCATGAGGGGTTTTATTTTGGTTTTCATATTCCTTATCAAGGCCCCAGACTGCACAAGATGGCTCGGAACCAGTCTTCCGTGGCTGCCTTTCACTCCGTTGTCCTTCAAAAATTTCTAAGTTGGTGGAGGCCAACTGGGCCCTGGGACCCTTTCCGGCTTTGCCTCTCCCCAATCTCAAGGTTTTCACCTTTGGGTGCTGTCCCAGAGAAGTCACCTGGTGAATTCTGCCTTGTACATAATTTACCTTTCCCTAGGGGTGAGTCAGTCAATGATGCTATCCTGAGCATCTCTGCTCAGTGCGTTATGCATCATTTGATTCGGCTGTTGCTATGGTCCGCACCCGCGGACCTGGCACTCTCATGGGGAGGTGTGATATCAAGGCGGCATTCCGCCTGCTTCCAGGTTCATCTGGATGTTGTAGACTTGTTAGGTTTTGTCTTTCAAGGACAATTCTATGTCGATAGGGCAATGCCGATGGGATGTTCAATTTCCTGTTCGGCATTTATTTATTATTATTATTAATATTTATTTATCGCCCATCTGGCCGGCAACCGGCCACCCTGGGCGATGTACAGACAATAAAATACATAAATACAATAAAATACATTAAAACAATATAATTTTTTTTAAAATCTTAACCCACCCCATATTCCCGCCTGAACAACCAGGTTTTTAATGAGCGACGGAAGCTCATCAGAGAGGGGGCATGGCGGAGGTCACTCGGGAGAGAGTTCCACAGTACGGGGGCCGCCACAGAAAAGGCCCTCTTCCTCGTCCCCACCAGTCTAGCTGCTCTGGCTGAAGGGACAAGGAGAAGGCCATCCGTGGCAGATCTTGTTGAGCGGCCCACTTGGTGTTGCTGGAGACGCTCCTTGAGATAAACTGGACCAGAGCCGTATAGGGTTTTAAAGGTCAAAACCAACACCTTGAATTCGGCTCGGCAAGCAACTGGTAGCCAGTGCAAATCCTTCAGCACTGGCGTGATGTGATCCCGCCGGCGGCTGCCTTTAACCAGGCGAGCCGCTGCGTTCTGTACCAGCTGCAGCTTCCGAACCGTCTTCAAGGGTAACCCCACGTAGAGCGCATTACAGTAGTCTAGGCGAGAGGAGACCAAGGCATGAACCACTGATGGGAGCAGGTGATTAGGAAGGTAGGGGCGCAGCTGCCGTATCAGATGGAGTTGATACAGCGCTGCCCGGCTCACAGCTGCCACCTGAGCCTCCATGGACAGCTGGGAGTCAAGAATGACCCCCAAGCTGCGGACCTGGTCCTTCAGGGGTAGATGTACCCCATTCAGCACCAGGTCAACATCCCCTAACCTCCCCTTGTCCCCCACCAGCAGTACCTCGGTCTTGTCGAGGTTCAGTTTCATTTGAGTGTTCTAGCACATTTTTGGATTGTGTTCTCTGTGCAAGGATTGGACTTTCCCAGGTTGTGCATCACCTAGATGCTTTCTTGTTCACTGGAACAACCCCTTCGGGTCATTGTGATACCTGATGGACCAATTTCAGGCTCTGGCTGATGAGTTAGGTGTCCCTTTAGCTGGTGAGAAGACCGAAGGTCCATCCGCTCAGCTGATATTTTTGGGAGATTGAACTAGATTCTGTGAATAGTCCACCTGTGGACGCAAGAGCTCTCTGATGCCGTGGTGCACATTTGGTGTGATAATCAGGCCACGGTCCTAGTGGTGAATGCTCTGTCTTCTCGGAATGGCATGCTCGAATATTGGTCTGTGTACACAGCTTCGTCTTCTGGTCGGCCCGGAAAGCAGTTACGTCCGGTTCAGGACCTAACTTGTGCATCAGTCACGTGACCGACATCCAAAGGCTGAGTCGGCGTGGCTTGCGGTAGCATGGCCTCCTCCCGCTGCTGTTTGACTCTGGCTTGGTGCACCAGCCCCCTCATGTACTGATCGTGCATTTGGGCAGGGAATGATTTAGGCTTGCTGAAGAGCAAGGCCTTGATTAAGCAAGTGTTGACAGACCTTGCTGTGTTGCAGGCTTGCGGAAGAGCAAGGTCTGGATTGAGCAAGTGTTGACAGACCTTGCTGTGGTGCAGTATCATTGGCCAGGAGTCTGGGTGCTCTGGTCTAACATGCTGCCACGTTTTCATTGGCATTATGCCATGTCTCACCAGCGGCTGCACAAGGCAGTGCGCAAGGTGAATGGGCAGATACGTAGGGGCCTTGGAGGGAGAGGATTTACGATACCTCATCCCGGCATTTCCTTGGCCAGGAGGGAGCTGTATAGAATGGATGGGGTTCACCTGTTGAATTTTGGGCTGGACATCTTCTTGGAGGATCTGCTTGGATTTCTTCTGGCAGGTGGGGGATAGGAGACTAAGTAACCTTGTCTCTCTCTGTGGCGGTTAAGTGCGGGATTAGGCAGTTTTAGGGGCTTGGTGATCATCCTATGGCACCTTTCAGGTGAGAGGCGTGCCCGAGGCTCCTGCCGCCGACTGCCTCACAGCTCGGGACTGCGGAGACAAGGCACGTCTCTGAGGTCTTCCTACTTCACCTGCCGGTACCACAAGGGCTGGTCGAGGCTGACTGTAGGAAAGACCTTCCAGCACCATGTGGTGTTAGCAAGGAGGGGATGACTTGGATGCTGTCACCCCCCTTGCTGGATGTTTCGCCCTATAGCAATTGTGACCGGCTGATAGCCAGTGTAATTAGCACCCACACTTTTTATCCCTTCATAGATCTCCAATTGATGTTATTCAATAAATGTAGCCCTTCATTTTACCACCAATTGTACCCTACAACCGTGTCTGACTCGTTATTTCTCCTCTATGCACGCAAATGTAAACAAAAATGTTCATTAATTGTCATGCAAACTTTAAAAAAAGATCCTCAGAGTTCGGAATGAACTGAACTTAATACTGTGGAAATTCTCAAAGTTTGAGATGAACTGATTTTAAAATCAGAAAAAAGAAGAACAGAGAAACCAAAATTGACAGATTTGGGACATTCCTACTCCGGAGGTGCATGCCAGATATGCAAGAAAAATGATTTTCCTTTTTTCTGCCAGAGTTCTGTGGAGTTATTCAGACATACTCCCAAATACTGAGCAATTTAACCAGGAATGCTTTCCCCACTGCACCATTTCCAAGAACTCAAAACTGCTTTCCATTTTTGCAGAGAAGTTTCTGGTTTCCCTATCCACTTTTAAGCAGCACGATTGGCTAATTATCCTCTGGCTGCACAGAATCAGCCTTCCTTAAGCACTGGGCAATGACATGGCTGCAATCAATCAATTACAAGTTCATGATCAGGCATGCCTGTGATCTGAAAGACCATTCAAACAGCCACTAGGGTACCCAATATGGGAATATTTACCCTTGGAGGCAATGGTGACAGCAACACATTAGCTAATGCTTTCATTTCCCTCAAAACATGAGAGAAATACTCACCTCCAGAAGGGCAGAAGTCAAATGAGGGCATTTTGGAATGGAGCAAGAGAGCTTTGTTATCTAGGATATTAAAGGCAAATGGGAGAACTTGTCGTGGCTGTTGGAGTTGGGAGATTTATAATCCAATCTGTGTGCTAACAGATGCCTGGAATTCCACACACAGACCTTAACAGATCTCGCCCCCCTTCGCAGCGTGTAGCGTCAGATCCAGCCTCACCAGCCCAGCCTGCCCTTGTTCTGACACTTGCTTCCAGCTTCCCCGTTGCAGATGAATCCATGGAGTCAGGAAACACTCTGGAACACCACAGGTTCTAATTCTACCTGTTTATTTACTTATCAAGTAAAGTTCTACAGAGTATACATTTCCTAGTTACAGTCCATGTGCAGAGTATAAATGCATAGCAAGCATTACATCCAGTGGAGTAAGTTGTGTTTCACTCCACCTCAGCAAAGACGTTACATTGTTGCAGGAACAAAGGAACAGAAAGAGAGAGAGTCAAGAAGAAAACCTTCCCCTTAAAATGGCTTCTGTCTGAACATACAAACCATGTGACTAGCTCATTCCTTTCCCAGAGATCAGACTCTCATGCCTCTGAGAATAGACATTCTGTGTAGACACTACAGACCTGTTTACAGAGCCACACTGTACACATGTGTAAACAATTGTGCTGCAGCTGGTAAAGTGATACATATCACATGTGAGCCAGTGTGGCGTAGTGATGGGAGTGCTGGACTGGGACTCGGGAGATCCGGGTTCTAGTCCCCGCTCAGCCATGAAACTCACTGGGTGACTTTGGGCCAGTCACTGACTCTCAGCCTAACCTACCTCACAGGGTTGTTGTGAGGATAAAATGGAGAGGAGGAGGAGAATTATGTAAGCTGCCTCGGGTTCCTTTCAGGAAAAAATAAATAAATAAATAAATAAAATAAACAACTGAGAATATGTAATCCCAGTCGATGCCGTTGATTCTGAGGCTAGGCAATGTCTGTCAAGTGTTCATCATTGTTAGGGACTCCCTTTCACTCATCAACATCACACATGCTTGTGAAAGATACGGACTTTGAGTGAATGGAGACATTTGAGCACATACTGTTTAACAAAGCCAGTGCATATGATTTAAAAAAGGAAACGGGACAGCTGTCCTTCACAGTTATACTGTAGATGCTCTAGAATTGAAGTTCAGGGTCAGGAAGCCTGCAGTGCAAACAAGTCATGACAGGCCATGCAAACCTATCCATGTTCATGGCTATCCAGCCCCTTTGTATGATCAATTGGTTCATTGGATATGACCTGTCTACATTGTTGTGTATGACCTTAATGTGAACTGTGTGTGTGTGTGTGTGTGTGTGTGTGTGCGTGCATGTGTGTTTCACATTAAAGCTCACAATTTGTACCTGAGCCTTGGCCACAATGTCCATTGATATGCATGAAGATACACAGCATATAATAGTATCACATTAACTTGAAAAAAATCATCTGTTTGGCTTTGATTGTTCTTAAGGCAGTAGACAATGTTGTTGTGGGTGATGATGGTGGTGATGATGATCCCTTTCTTAAAGCTCAAAGGAAGGTTTGGTTCTGTGAAGTTTTGATGATGGTATAAAATAGGCTCCCCTAACCTGGTGGCTTCCAGATATTTTGGACTACAACTCCCAGTATTTCCAGCCATTGGTCATAGTAGCTGGGGCTGATGGGAGCTGAAATACAAAGCATCTAGAGGACATCTGGTTGGGAAAGGCTGTCAGTTAGCACATACTCTCAAAAAAGGAAGAGTGGGATATTAAATAAATGTAATAAGTAATAAATAATTTATTGTCCCTCATATATACTGGAATGTGTCTTTTTAGAATAAGTTTCCACTTATGTCTTAAAATGAACTTTTTATATGTCACTGATGATCTAAAAAAAAAAAGCCATCATTTCCCCAACACATCAAAATAACCCAACCAGATTAAAACCCTCACACACACATTCAGATTTTCTAACACACAATGTCAACTGGAAGGAATCTTTAAGAACTGAATAATTTCCTCACAGACCCTTCCACCCTTTGTGATTATTAAATGTATAGCTGATGTATATGAAAAGATCTGGTATGGAATATTGTACTTTTAAACAGTAAGACTACAAAGCTGCAGTTACATTGATCCTGTATACAAAAGAATATCAGAGGTGCTCTCCATGCAGTGCAGGGTGCGAAAGTGGGATTCATATTATCCATTTGAATCTAGCCTATCTCAGGAAAGGTAAGAAACCATTCCAATCTGATGAATGCTTGCTGCTGAATTAAATGATGCTATTATTTCAAATAGGTCAGTAGACATAAGAATTTTATTTTATGTACTACTAGATGCAAGAATCCAATCCAGAAGTTACTTCAAGTGAACATATCAAAATGTATGTTGCACATATCAAAATATTTGATATTTGATATGAACGTATCAAAAGCCTTTTCCTTGGCTTCAGGAGCCTTTTTCTTAATGGATAACCATGTACCAAGTGCATGCAAGGGAAAACAAGATACAAGATCACGGTTAGTGCATATCACATCCTGATTGTGCTTCATAAGACAAAATCAAGACCATGACAGACCATGGTTTTTATATTCATATCCATACACTGGGTGAATGCCACCACGTGTCTACTGCCCCCACCTTCTGAACCCAACACATTGAGCAGAAGGCAGGAATGGGTTCTGCACAGATACAGCTGTAATTATGTGGGTTCTGTATATGTGATCAGGACTCCTGATCAGAACCCTGATCAAAACCCAACAGCATATACAGACCCTATGTGCATATAGAGCTTAGTCAACAGAACAAGATGGTCATTACTAACTTAAGTCCAATAGATTTCAATTTTTAAAAATTTATTTATTACATTTCTATAACGTCCAATAGCCAAATGCTCGTTGAACAGTTCACAATAATTAAAACCATAAAATATAACACAATAAAGTACAAAATAGAAGTTTAAAACTACAGTATAAAAATAATAATAACCAAATAGAACCTAGCAGCAGTGTAAAGAGTATAACGTAGGCACCAAGTGAACCTCTCTTGGAAGCTTATTCCACAACTAGGGTGGCACATCAGAAAAAGGCCCTCTTCTTAGCACCCACCTACCTCACTTCCTTTGGCAGGGGCTCACAGGGAAGGAGCGGTGAAGATGATCTTAGGTTCTGGGCAGGTTATATGGCAAGAGACAATTCTTCAGGGAACTCTAAGCATGTGTCTACTCTACTCATAAATCAGTGTGAATCCAAGCTAACATATGCTGGTCAGTGCATGGCAAGCAGATATGTGGAGTTCAGTAGGCCAGTGGACATAATCCCATGCCCCTTTCACACATTCATTCAACATGTAGATATGAAGATAAGAACAAGATGCCCCTTGATCATGACTTCATCTGGTGAGGCAGAGTAAGGGAGATCTTGATGTGCAAACTAGGATTCGGTATGCAAAGCCAATGTGGATACAGATCTGGACCTCGTGATTCATCACAATGTTCAGCTGGGCCCCACAGGACCAATTGGATCATGCTTCTATGTGAACTGCAATGCACACAGGCTACGTACCCACAAAATACTGTGCAAGGTATGCGTAAACCAAGGTAGCGATGGGGGTGAAATTTGTTTGGTTCACATTTCAATGCAAGTTTATCTATGCAAGTTTGTCCCACTTTTGAACCAAAACACAGTGAGGGCATGATCCTATGCATGTATAGACAGAAAAAAAGTCCTACAACTCCCAGCATGCTGGAAGTTGTAGGACATTTTTTTCTGTCTATACATGCATAGGATTGCACCCTTATTCTTCAAAAATTGCACTTCCCTGAATTTTGCAGTGTAGTTCTCCAATAAAAAAAGGGACACAAAAATGCATATTTTGATTAAAATAACATTAAAAAATACATTATATTAGAAACGCTGCTTTCATGAAATGTGCATATTAGGCAAAATTGTGCACTCCAAATGCATGCATTTGGAGAAAAGTGCACAAAAATGCATACAAATTTTCATGCAAACTTGTAAGGAAAATATTTCAAAGTTCAGGATGAACCAAATTTACAACTTGAGAAGTGTTCAACGTTCAATACCAACTGAACTTACTGAATTTAAGATTGGAATGATGAGAAACAGAAATTGACAGAATTGTCCCTCCCTAAACAAAGGCACCTACAAGGATTGCCCCAAACAGCAGTTTCCCAACAAGCAGACAGGGTGCTTAGGAACGCAGAACAAGGAATGAGAAAAGAGAGTGCATATTGCAAGCAAAACCATTAGGGATTTGTTTAAAGAACATATGGGCAAAAAGCATAGCATTAGCTCTCCCTAAATAGACTGTAGTAAATCAAAAGGCTTACAGTAGAGAATACATAAGTTCATGTATAACTGAGCTCAGTTTATTTACTTCTAGGAAGATTTATAATCACCACAAGGCTCATTAACATTGATTTTCATAGTCCCCGCTAGGAATTAATGTGTCCTTGGTATTTGAATATATGCAGGTTTGATATTAATGGCCAATTGGAAACATATATTCAGCAAATGAGTATTCGCTTTCATGCAGAGCCAGACAAAAGATTTGGCTCCGGAAAATGACAGTACCTGCAGCGTGATTAAAAAATAATGCCAGGATACCTTAATGGCACAGTGAGACAATACTTTGCTGAAACTTTAGGTCCAAAGGGTTTTTCAGAGTCCAAAGAGCCAGTCAGCCTATAAAAAGATCAGATAACAATCCGTTTTCTTCAAACAAAGCATAAAAGGTTGAGTGCTTATCAGGCAGCAGCATACAATGTACACGTATATCACTGTAATCTGTCTTGAGTTGAAAGGATTTAGTTCCACTGTTGAGTCTTTTGAAGAAGCTTGGGACATTTTACTGCAGTTATCTGGCACAGATGTTTTGCCTATATGTTTTCCAAATTTTATTATTTTGATATTTATATCCCACCTTTCAACAAATTCAATGTCATTGGGAAAAGACCTTAGAATATGTAATATTTAATTCAGTGTGAAAGCCTTATTTCAAATGCAGCTGAGGGTCAAACAACAAGTTACGTAAATTGCAAAGCATGTAGCTGAGGCTTATCCTTTTTCTTTTTCTTTTAAGTCTCAAGTAAGGATGTGTAGACCTTCTTTTGATCAGGATCACTGTGCTCCAGGAGGGGAGGATTAAACCTCCCCCCACACTGTTTGCTTCTCAAAATCCATCCCACCCACACGGGGGTTAAAAGAAGAAAAAAGTATCCATTGACATCAGTAGAGACTTTTTTTCTTTTTTTAACCCCCATGCAAGGGGTGGGATTTTGGGAAGCCAATGTTGGGGAGAGGCTCCCAGTGAGTGGTGTTCCTGACCCAAACCAGGGCTGTCCACACTTACTTTAGAATAAAAAGAAAAGAAAGAAAGACAGAGCACACATTTTTTTTAAATTTTCTATGTACACCAATTGCTGGGGAACATGGTCAGGAGGGTGCTGTTGCACTCATGCCTGCTTGTGGGATCCAGTGGGCAGTTGGTTGACCACTGTGTGAATGGAATGCTGGACCAGATGGATCCTTGGTCAGATCCAGCATGGCTCTTCTTATGTCCTTAAAGGTTGCCCACCCTGGATTATGAGGTTAAGTCAAAATTGCTACATAGAGAAGCTTAACTTCCATAAGTGTTGTGTAATGTGTACACACACACACACACACACACACACACACACACACAAATCTTACTTCTAAAAGTGATATAGGATATAATATGATTAATAGTACAATGATTTCTTATGATGTAGAGAACCAATGATGCACAGATGCAGTACAAACATCAATACACAAAATGCTGAAGCCAGTTTAACTTTCACATGGTGCTTGATGTTACTAGCATATTTATGGCAAATCTGCATAATTGCTCTTTTAAACAAGAGTAACCTTTTCCCCTAATTGAATGTTATTATTTGCAAAATCTCCCTAGACTTGTTTTTCCTCTTTAGGATGTAAAGTTAATATGGTGATTAGCAAGCAATTGAAGAGCCTCAAGAATATATGAATATGGATACTTGCTGGCAAATATGTGCATCATTTAGAGCGACACATTTATCTGATTTTAAAGAAAGATGAGCATGCAAAAGCAGTTTTTAAGGTTGGAGAGACACTTCCGGCTTTGATTATTAGCCCATTTTTCTACATGAAACTCAGAATAGCTTAATTTATATTCAGTGATTTAAAAAAAAACATTCCTGTTTAAGACCTGAGTTAAGGCTACCTCATGTTGCCTCAAACTCCAAAAAGCCAGGAAATTGGAAGCTTAGGCTGATGCCTTAACAGATGTGCCCTGTGATCAGTGATGATGTTGTGCAATGTGACAAATTGTGCTTGCTTACAAATTGCCTTCCGTGCACCCACACATTCCCTGGGTCTTTCAGGCTCAAATCCCGATGAGGAGGATAGAGTGCCTGGAACAGCAAACATGACCCACATTGTTCTGGTCCTGTATTGCCTCATGAAGCATCTGAGCCTTACTGTATTGCTAGAGGAATCTTCCTGTGAGTTGACCCACACCTGTTTGTTGCTTCCATCAGTAACAGCAAACATCAGGCTGTGGGGAGCAAGCTGAGGAATGAGTCCATAAATTCAGGATGACTGAAAAAAGGAGGCTTGAGGAAGAGGGCAGAGGACACAGAGAATGGAAGCAAGAAGGCACTAATGAGAGAGGAGGCTCTGAAGAAACCACATAGTGCCTGGAGACAGGAGTTATGGCATGGTGACAGGACTGGTTGGGAGGTTGGCCAAGAAAGTGGCTGCAGGAAATGACATACAACACTAGCCTTGGGCCAGATACCCTCCACCACTTTTGTGGGGCCATATGTTCTCCATGAAAGTGGAGGTGAGGATTTTTGGCAACATTCCTAGGTGGGTGGTGACCATTCCAACCATTTTCAGGGAGTGGCTTACCATTATTTATGAGCCATCCAAGGGCTTCTGTCTCTGTTTTTTTTCTTCCCCAAACAAAACTAATTTGCTGCCACTTCAAGCAGTGGCAGAGCAACCCAACAACATTCCTTCCTTATTTTGAAGAGAATGTCCCAAAATGCAAATGACACTACATCATGCTGGAGCATTGTTCCCAGGGGTATTGTTGCCCTGATTGGTTTGAAGTTGGTTTAAGATCCTGGCTTGTTCCACAACTGGTAACCATTGTTTTCTGATTTGGTCAAAACAGGAAACTATGGTTAATTAGAAACTTACAGATTTAACTGCTGTGCACTGCAAATGGAGGAGAGAAAGGGCTGCATGCATGGGAGATGGGCTCATACATAACTCATGATGACAAAGCAAGCAATGTTACATTTCTTTTATCTAGGGCCATAGGCCCTACCCTTGTCTTGCAAGGGAGTGCAAGGGCCAGTATTCTGAGCCAATGGGGATTTTGGAGTACCCAATGCAAGGAGCAGGAGGTTTATATCCTCTACACTGTATTCATGGAAAACCATGCCACAGTGTGTTCCTGCTGGGCTGGAAGCCCTATCTGGTACTTTTAAAATCCAGTCCTACAAAGAGTCAAAGGCATAATGTGTTTACTATGGAACACAATAAATGTAATGTGTTTACTATGTTTACACAAACAGCAAGTTATCTAATAGGATGGAAAGATCCTATAAGATATCCTATATCCAGCCTTTACTGCACTGGAAATAAAATGGATATAGTTATCAAAATAAAATTTCTTCTAATTTCCCAATTTGATATGGAATAACCTAGCAGAACTAGGATTTTATATTTATATTTATATTTATTTATCGCCCATCTGGCCGGCAACCGGCCACCCTGGGCGATGTACACAGAATAAAAGCAATAAAATACATTTAAAACAATATAAAAAATTTTAAAATCTTAACCCACCCCATATTCCCGCCTGAACAACCAGGTTTTTAATGAGCGACGGATATGTTGCATGAAATATAATCAAACTGTGATGCTCTGAAACAAATTTTATTTATGTCCTGTGTAAATAGGCTGAAGTCCTTTAGGTCACAATCTTATGCTCCCTGACCTTGTCTGGGGGGACATAGGAATTGCCATAGCAGGCGTGCGTTGCGACCTCAGAAATCCTTTCTTAGGTCACAGTGCCACAGAGTGTGTGCCCCCCCACCTCATAGCTGGCGTGGTTCTTTCCACACTAGCAGGGAACCGAGCAAGGAAGACTGGGCTCGGTTCCCCCAGGGGGGGGCATTCTCAGGGTCAGGGGAGGGGAGGAGTGAGGTGTAGCGGACAGAACCCCTCACTCCAAAGCCCACACCCTCGATGTGTACTTCGCTCTCACCAAGTGCCACCTTGTATTGGTCACTTCAGACTTTAAGCTGTCTTTTAAAGTTGCATTAGCCGATTATGTGTCTTAGGTCTTATATGTAGCTGTTCACCCACGTTTGTTTGTCTTTATTAAGCAGTTTGTTTTATTTGATTACTTGAAGTAGGGTGCCCCTCCGTTAATTCACTTCTTACTTTCCTGTCACCAGTCAGACTCTGGAGAATTAGAACTTTGAATAAAAAGGTTGATTTATTGTTCAGCCAATCAGAGCCTCTGGAATGTTCAGCTTGGCCCCTCCCTGGGCTTCTGCCTGTCACTCCGCCACACGAGGCTCTGCCAGATTCCAGAGGAATCCAGGCAGCGCCTCAGCCTCGCCTCCTCGGGAGGATGGGGGAAACATCTAAATGACCAAAATTGGCGGGCCAAGTGTTTTTGAGGGTGGAAGGAGCACCAAGGATATCCTATCCTCTGCTCTCCTCTCACCCTCAATTGGATGCCACTAATCTTCTGAGTTTGGAGGCTTACAGGCCGCCTCATAGGACTGCGCTGCCCATAAATGTTCTCTTGCCTAACCTCTCTCAAACCTATTTTTAAAAATACAAAAAAGAAAAGTAAAAGGTGTTTCCTTCTGATATTTAATTGCAAACAACCTTTTCCCACTTTAGTTTTTAATTAAATGGTGTATTAACGTAGAAAAAAATGTCATCTTGAGAGTTTTTCAGCTGTTCTTAAACTGTTTTGCAACAGGATGTGAAATATGCAGGATGATTTCCTTAGCAATGAAACCATAACAAATATCTAAGTTTGAAGAAAAGGCAAAGCACCTGCATTAATCTCTTCCATCTTAGTCTCCCATTCACCAAATACAAAATCTTCTTGTTGGAGAAATAGACTAATTTAGCTGAGTGATATCTAATTAGACAGCTTCAAAAAATTCATAAACAACTGCAGGAATGTGAGAAATTTGTGACTCACCATGTTTGACAAACTCACCCTATCAGCAGGCTATCAAGCAATTTAGCATATGATTAGAATTACTGACAGTATGAAGGACCAAATCCCTAAATATAAATATGCTGCTATGCATGCAAATACATTTATGAATATTAATTCACTCATGTTATAGTCTTTTCAGTCCCCAAGGCTTGGTTTGTACCAAAAGCAATGGAACTCCAGAAAAATAGAATAAAATCCCATTATGAATGCACCATCCTATGTGAATTTATCTCTAGTCCTCAAACTGTGAGACCTGAAAGCCATCCCAAGATAGCTAGGTCTTAAGAACACTTTTCGTATATTTTGTGAATCACCCAGAGAACTTTGGTGATTGGGTGGTATAGAAATGTTTTTAAAAGAATGTTCTGAAGGGACCCAATTCAGCTTGGGCTTTGGCCAAATCTGATGCATATTTCTATTTGTCATCTGTTTCTCATGTTATACTGTTTTGCTTTGGCTGTTGTTTGTGTTGTTTTTTTTGCAACAATAGCTTTGTTTAAGTTGCTTTTAATATGGTTGTTAGCTGCCTCAAAATTATTTATGAAAATGGGCTATACATTTTAAAAAACACACACAGAGAGAAATATACAATCTAATTAGTTTCATGCATAGGTATTGCAAATATACTTCTGTCCCCATCTTGAAATCTACTAAAGATATGCCCCAATGGCTTCTTATGCCTGGTGTCGGATCTTCATGTTTTTTGAAGTAATTCCTGCATCTTGAACCAGTAGAGGCTTAATGGCAAATCCTAAAAGCCCATAGGATAGTAGGAAGATTCCTAAGGCTGCAAACTTATATGCAATGGGGCTTAGTTTTGATGTATAGGATTGTACTGTTAATTCATGAAAATTGTTGTGTTGTTAAATTAGGACATGATTCTGTAAGTCTTAAAAATGGAAACAACAACAATACAACGCTCTTGTCTCGCTTATGGCCAGGGGAAAACCTCTGTGAGTATTCTCTTTCTTTTCAGTGGATCACTTCTGGTATGTTGTGTTTGTTGGATTAATGCCCTCTGTTGCATTGGGCTGCTTCAAACCCTTGAGAAAATTTTCAAATAGAGCAGTCTTGCATTCATGGATAATAAAAGATGTGCACAAAAGGTGGGACATTGGGAATGGTAAGTTACATCTCCTTGGATAAGTAAGAATCTCAGGGAATTGATATATGGTATCACAGAGATAAATGTCAGCACAGCTGATTAAAAATTCATGATTTTATGCCACTTCTATGCTTTTCTTATGTGCATTTGTTATGGCTCCTTATTTGGCGGCATATAGAAAATGAAGCCACATAGATCTTCACAACAAAGCGCTTGTGTCAAACTACGGTAGTAGAAAAATCAGTTCATAATGAGTCTCTCGGGTGGGATGCCCTGCAGAAGAGAGATCAGTATAGAATGACCCTAGAAAGCAACCACCTGTCTATTCTATATCATTTTGTCTCCTAGTGTGCAGAAGAGAAAACAAATGCATTATGCACTCCCTTTCTCTCTTCGCTTTCCCTCAAAGATAAGAGGAGAGGAGAGAATTTCTTTTCTGTTGTTCAGATAATGGGAGATATAAATGCCTTTTTGGTATCACAAAGCTAATGATTGACAGTGCCAAAATCCTTTTGTCTACAAAGTGATAAGAAAAGAAAACTGTAGATGAGAATCACTTCTTCTTTCTCTTAATTAAAGTTTTGCTACAAAAGCTATTAGCCAGTGAAATAGGAAAGGGGGAAATAAGACATAAAAGCTTCATTCTCAAGCAGATTTAAAGCAGGATAAAGATCTGTGATAATCATATTGTCCAAGTGCCTAGAGCCAAATCTGATAATTGCAACATGAAGAGAAGAACCTTTAGTAGAACGGGTACTCCCAAAAGTAAAATTCAGGCAGATTTTCCAAAGAGCTCTCACTATTATTTTTGTAATTTTAGATTTTCATTAAGCCTTTTTCTTATTAAGTATATTCATTCACAAGGGAACAAAGTCATCACAGTTCCATGGTTTCTATTGTGTTAATGTCACCAAATACACAATCAGATCAAACTGTAATAAAATTATAATTATGAAGAGTGCATGCTCTGCCAAGAGAATCCTTCTGTGAAATGGGTTACACTTTCAATACACTATTCATTTGCATGGCCTATAAGCTAGGGATTTTCATTCAGTCAGTTGTACATAGGGTGGCCAGATAAAAGAAAGGACAGGACTCTTGCATTTTAAATATTTGTGTAGAAGACAAATTTTCAGCAGGTGTAGCTTTATTTATTTATTACTAGCTTTTGCCCGCGGCGTCGCTCGTGTGATGAAGAGTGACCATGCCAAGCTTGCATGGGTCGTCATTTTCCTATAGGCACTATTTGTTCGAAATTCCTTAAGGTCGCTGACCGCTGTTTTGAATCGCTCCGCAGGAAAGGTCGCCCGGGACTACATAATGGAATCCTAGCTCCCCCAGGACTACCAGCTTCCCCGGGACTGCACAATGAAATCCCAGCTCCCCCGGGACTGCACAATGAAATTCCTCCACCCACCCCCCCGGGACTACACAATGAAATCCCTGCTTCCCTCCCTGGATTACACAATGAAATCCCTGGCCCCTGGGACTACACAATGAAATCCCAGCTCCCCCAGGACTACACAGTGAAATCCCTGTTCCTCCCCCGGGACTGCACAATGAAATCTCTGCTTTCCCCCCCCTGGACTACACAATGAAATCCCTGTTCCCTTTCCCCTGGGACTGCACAATGAAATCCCTGCTCTCCCCTCCTCCAGGACTGCACAATGAAATCCCTGCTCCCCCCCCCCCAGGACTGCACAATGAAATCCCTGCTCCCCCCCAGGACTGCACAATGAAATCCCTGCTCTCCCCCCCTCCAGGACTGCACAATGAAATCCCTGCTCTCCCCCCCTCCAGGACTGCACAATGAAATCCCTGCTCCCCCCCCCAGGACTGCACAATGAAATCCCTGCTCCCCCCCCAGGACGGCACAATGAAATCCCTGCTCCCCCCCCCAGGACTGCACAATGAAATCCCTGCTCCCCCCCCAGGACTGCACAATGAAATCCCAGCTCCGCCCCAGCTGTGGTTCATATGAACATTCTGTTTTGACGCAGGAGGTATTTGCATATCCGCTCCTGATTGGCCCCTGTGGCAGTTCATACGAATATTCTATATGTCGGAGCGATTTGCATGACCGCTCCTGAATGGCCCCTGTGAACATTCCAAGTGACGCCATTGGCTCTCATCTATTTTGGGTCGTACAGCCGCAGCAAGGGTTTTTCGGAGATTTGAACCTGCCAGTCTTTGTCCTTGGGTGATGGAGAGTATGCGTGCCAAGTTTGGGGCAGATCCGTCAACACCCTGCACACAGCAGTCATTCAGTCATTTAAAAAGTTTCCCTCCCTTTTCACCCCCTCAGAGAACATTCTAAATGGCCGAGGGGAGATTTGCATACCCAGCCCTATTGGCCCCTGTAGGAATTCATACAAACATTCTAAGTGTCCTATGGACTATTTGTATAACTGCTCCTATTGGCTCCTGCAGGAATTCTGAGGTGAGGCCGATTTGCATAACTGCTGCCCTGTTGTTTTGCCCAGAGGAGATATGAGTGTGGGGCAATTTTGTCCCCCTTTTTTCACCCCCTTAGGGACAGAATTTCCAAAAATCCTTCCTTAGTGGGGCTCTACGTCATAAAAGCAATGTTCCTTCAAAATTTCACGTTCCTAGATTAAACGGTTTGAGCTGGGCGTTTATGAGTCAGTCAATCAGTCAGTCAGTCAGGACACTTATATATATATATATATATATATATTTACGTATTATATTTATACCCCACCTTTTTTCCTGCAAGGAATCCAAGGCGGCTTATATAATCCTCCTCCTCTCCATTTTATCCTCACAACAACCCTGTGAGGTAGGTTAGGCTGAGAGTCAGTGACTGGGCCAATGGCTGAGCAGGGACTAGAACCCGGATCTCCCGAGTCCCAGTCCAACACTCTCACCACTATGCCACACTATGCATTAATAAAGCTATTACCACTATCTGGCACCCTGCTGCTGAGGGTTGGAGGCTCCAAGATGGCGACGGAGCAACAGTTTATTTTTGACACTCCCATTTAAGTCCTTTTAATACCTGTTTAGCTGTGTTGTCTTTGGCTTTTGGAGCTTTATCCTTGAGATTTAGTTATGCTTATTAAAGCTATTAAAGGTGCAGGGGGCCTATTCTCTTTTGCATCTGGCCACCCTAGCTCTAACTGAGGATGCCAAATCTGGGCTCATATTTTCAGATCTCAGTGGATAGTGCCTTTTCTCTGTCTGAAGCACATGGAAAGTAAATCTTGTTGATGTACAAGGGAATTTGGCAGCCAAACAGTTAGATATCTAACACATTTACAGCACAATCACTTACATAACTACTTAGAAGAAAAACCTATGCAGTTCAATGGGGCTTACTCCCAGGTAAATGACTAAGTATTGCAGCCTTACTTAATAGAAACACATTTTTTCCAGCTCAGTGGTGAGTGGGTGTGGGTGTGGGTGTGTGTGCGTGTATGCGTGCGTGTGGCACCTAAATTGCCTTTGAGCGCTTTTCTTACTCTATAGATGTGAACGGGGGGAAAATGGTTAATGCAGAATAGAAAGTGGGTGAGAAGCATTTTTATAATTTTATCTCTTGTTGTTGTTGTTTTGGAACAGCCTATTCAAACAAACTTATCAGCTTTGAGTGCAAGACAGACTAAGAAGATGGAGAGAACCAGAAAATAAAGTGGGAATTTATTATAGGAGAAAAGTTAGGAGTAGGGGAAAGAGATACATTTATAAATGCTCTTCTAGCCAATGTAGACTTTACATAGTTGATATTACAAATTTACACTGCAGTTGTATACATATCTACTCACAAGTAAGCCCCACTGAGTTTGATGAGCATATTCCTATATATTTGTGTGTAGGATTGAAGTAGTGCTGTGGCAAAAAATTATCCTACTTTTTTTTCCTTTTTTTTTTTTTGGCCCATTCTCATTCAGCTTGATAGAAAAGGAATTGCTTTCAAAGAGAAATGCAAAGGAGAAGAAAATTTCAGAGAAATTCTCATGGGCTGGTTTCTGGATTCTTGTGCTTGCCTTATTTATGAGGATGGCCGAGGAGTGTATGTCAGTGTCCTGTCTTTCTAGACAATCATTTCTCCAGCAGCCTGTAGCCTCCTTGGCTTCCTGCATGTCAGTTAAAGCAGAGAAGAAGATAACATTAGTTAACTCCTCCCATAGGGCTTTTTTTCAGCTCCGGAAGCATAAGCAGCCTGGGAGGCTGCATGGAGAGATGTGTGATAGAAAGAAAAGACACACACGGAGCAGCCTCAGCCACCTCACAGTGATTAAGCTCAAAAACACCACCAAGATAAATTCAAAATAAACTATAAAACACCCTGAGAATCAGACAAAAAACTGAATATTTTTAATGAAGGATGAAAACTTTCAAGAAATTGAAGGACAAATTTTCACACAGCACTAGCTCCACCTCTTCCCTGGAGCAGGATACAACACCCCCCACACACACCTGCATTGTGGAGGATGCAAAATGGTGGCCAGCCTACCAACACAGTTGATACTGCTGCCACCTGCAATGGCAATGCAAAAAAATAAAAACAGGAAAAAAGAAGCTATGTGACAATTCCTGCCAATGGTGAGGGATTGTCACAGCGTAGCTGGCTGGGGCATGCTGGGAGTTGTAGGCCAAAAACATCTGGGGACCCAAGGTTGGAGACTGTGTTGGAGAATTTTACCTCCCAGTGGAGGTGGTCATAATTAAGATGCTGACCTGCTCTCCTAATTTCTCAGAGTGACTTTCCAAGTAAGTCACTTGTTTCAGCTTTATGCATGTAATGTACAACTGTACATGCATAGCTTTTTCACATGATTAGCAACCCCTGTCATTTATGATTCACTACAATGGAGTACTAAAGGAGGATAAGCAGATTGGGGAAGCTGAATGAATTATTTTCATCTGTCATCACTGCAGAAGATGTAGGATACATACCTGTGCCTGAACTGATGTCTTCAGGAAAAGAGTCTGAGGAGGAACTGAGGCAAATACTGGTAACAAAAAAATGAAATTCTCAACCTTATTGACAAATTGAAACTTAATAAATCATAGGGCCCGCATGGTATCCATCCTAGAGTTCTTAAAGAACTCAAATATGAAACTGCTGATCTTGTAACAAAAGTATGTAACATGTCCCTCAGATTGGTCACTGTACCAGAATGCTGGAAAATGGCCAATGTAACACCAATTTTTAAAAAGGGATCTGGCGGGCAATTACAGGCTGATTAGCTTAACATCTGTTCTGGGTAAATTGGTTGAAAGTATTATTAAAGATAAACTTAATAGGCATATAAAAGTACAAGCCCTATTGAAAAAGAATCAACATGACTTCTGCAATGGTAAGTCCTACTAGTGATGTGCGTAGAGCTCGATCGGGGGGGTGGAAGTGGGGCAAACTCACTGGGCTTGACCCCCCCCCCAAGCTCCACACAACTTACCTTTCCCTGGCTTGGCTCACATCCTCGTAAGATGGTGAAAGGAACTTCCGGTTTCCGGCGCTATGTTTTTTACGTAAAAAACAGGGTAAACTACCTTAAAACGGCCTTGATTTGCATAACTGGCGCTTTGTTTTTTATGTTAAAAACATAAATCATGTTGATTCTTTTTCAATAAACATGTGGGCGAGTGATCTGGTAGACATTGTTTACTTGGACTTCCAAAAGTCTTTTTATACAGTCCCTCACCAAAAACTCTTGAGCAAACTTAGCAGTCATGGAATAAGAGGGGAGGTCCTCTTATGGATCAGTAACTGGTTGAAGAACAGAAAGCAGAGAGTAGGAATAAATGGTAAATTCTCACAATGGAGGGACTGTAAACAGTGGGGCCCCACAGGGATCTGTATTGGGAACAATGCTTTTCAACTTATTCATAAATGATCTGGAATTAGGAGTGAGCAGTGAAGTCTGCTGGTGACACCAACTTATTTGGATCTCACCAAACTGGGAGAATGGGCATCAAAATGGCAAATGTGGTTTCATAGATTTCATAGATCATAGAGTTGGAAGGAGCCTACAAGGATATCGAGTCCAACCCCCTGCTCAATGCGGGAAACTAGAGGAGGGGTCTCCCATCCAAGTAATAACCAGGCTTGACCCTGCTTAGCTTTCCACGCTCAGACAAGCTGAGCCAGCGTGAGCCACAGGCTCACAGCAAGTGCAAAGTGATGTATGTTGGGTAAAAAAATTCCAAATTCAAGTATAAACTGATGGGATCTGAGGTAGTGGTGACTGACCAAGAAAGATATCTTTGGGTTGTGGTGGACAGCTCAATGAAGATGTCAAACCAGTGTGTGGCAGCTGTGTAAACTAGGCCAAATCCATGTTAGACATAATTAGGAAAGGAATTGAAAATAAAACATACAAGATCATACTCCCCTTATACAAATCTATGGTGTGACCACACTTAGAATACTGTGTACAGTTCTGGTCACTGCATTGTAGAGTTGGAAAAAGTGCAGAAAAGGGCAACTAAAATTATCAAGGGGCTGGAGCAGCTCCCTTATGAGGAAAGGGATTGTTTAACTTAGAAAAAAGGCAAGTATGAGGGGACATGATAGAGGTGTATACAATTATGGATGGAAATGTCTCCTTATTCACTTTTCCCACATTTTTCTCCCTCTCTCATAATACTAGAGCCCAATGGGGTCATCCCATGACGCTGACTGGTGGGAGACTCAGGACAGATAAAAGGAAGTACTTCTTTGCACAGTGCATAGTTAAACTATGGAATACACTTTCACAAGATGTTGTGATTGCCACCAATTTGAATAGCTTTAAAAGGGGATTGGGGAAATTCATGGAGAATAAGGCTATCAATGGCTACTAGTCCTGATGGCTGTATAGGCTACATCCAGTATCAGAGGCAGTATGCTTATGTACACCAGTTGCTGTGGGACATGGTCAGGAGGGTGCAGTTGTGCTCATGTCCTGCTTGTGAGTTTCCTGTAGGTAGCTGTTTGGACGCTGTGTGAACAGAATGTTGGACTAGATAGACTACTGGTCTGATCCAGCCTGGCTCTTCTCACATGGAGAACAACTGCATGTGGTGACACAGCTGTATACATGTAGGGTAGTGGTGGGGCCGAGCTGGAGCCAGCTGAGGCTCGTTCTGGGCTCGCCCCCCCCGCGAGTGGCGGCGGCCCGATCTCGCTCTTCAGAGCACCATAGAGTGTGTCCGCGCGCGCTTGTGCCGCTCCAGCCGCCGCCACCGGAGGACCCCCCACCGCCCCCCATTGCCCACCCACCCACCCCCACCGCCGTCCCCCTACCTGGTTCTGCGCACCTCCGCCGCCTGCGGAGCCACTGCTCCAGCGCGCTGGAGCCCCGCCCACACTCTGTTTTGGCGCGGGGAACTATGGCAACAGGGCTTAAACAGCCGTTGCCATGGTTCCCCCCCGCCAAAAACAGAGCGCAGGGTCCCGTCGCGTCACTTCCTCCGTGCCGGAAGTGACGCGACGGGACCCTGCGGACAGGGAAGACAGGCTCTCCGCTTGGCGGAGAGCCCAGGTAAGGCTCGCACGCGTGGCTGAGCAGCCTGTCGGATGCGAGCAGGCCCAGTTTGGGCCTTGCTCCTGTCTGTGGGCTGCCCGGCTACATCCCTAGGTCCCCTTTCGGATGTTGCCCCAAATGCAGTGACATTGTGAGTTTCACTGTACAAATGGAAGGGAAACAGCTGAACAGGCATTATAATAGCTGTTGAATAAAGGTGTATGTCTTCCTTTTCTTGCTCCCAGCAAACTTAGGGGCAGCTCTTTGTTCAATCTCTAGCCATCGCATGACCTACAGCGACAAATTTAAATGCCTGCGGACCCCTCCACCCCACCCCGCTGTGACTTCACCATCAAGTCATGTTTTTAACTCCCCATTGCCCACCACCACCATCAAATCTGCTTTTTGTAATATCATGCCTGATGAAGAAATCTAGAGCACTCGAAAGCTTTGACATTTTTTTGTGATATTGGTTGGCTTAATAAAGGTATTGCACTAATATGGGTTTTGGATTTTTTTCTTAGGGTCAACATGGTTACCTTTGCATCCTTTTCACTGACACTACTGGAATTACACATTTGATTTATGGGTACTCCCTTGTTGAAAAACACATCTTTAGATGATATGGCCTATTCTATGTAAGGATGCTAGATAGGTGGAAACTACTTGAGTGAAAAAGACAGTGACACTATGATCCTGCGTAAGGCTCTGCTCTCATATTTAATAATACTAGCTTTAGAAAATATGTGATACTTAAGTGGGGTTTCAACATCATTTTTAACAGAAAAAGGTCATAGCATTGTGACTTTTCCCTGTTACCATAGTGAGGATTTATTGTGACTTTTTTTCCTGTTCCAAAATGTTGTGTGAATTTTCCTTTGTTAAGGCTCTATTGAACTAAAGCATGATTAAACATCACTTTCTGATAGTTTGCCTAGATATTCTTCTTACAAATAAAACATGCATGAGGCATTTTGCTTTTGTGTCAAGTCCACATGGGTTTTGCACTTGTGCTGTACTGCTTTGCTGAACTGATCTATGAAACCCATGCAAAAACAATTTAAAACTATGTTTTTAGTCCAAGGCTTTTCAATGTATGCATAGTACATTGTTGCCCTAAAATATTGTTGCCTCTCTGCACTTCAGGTGTGTTCTTTCCCCAGCTTTTCAGATGAGTTTGCTTTATTACAGTCAGGAAAGGTCTAGGTGTCTTGATGTCTCTAGTGTGCAGAGAAAGGGTTTACGTTGCACACAAAATGTGTCCAATGTCTTGTTAAGAAAAAAAAGAGGTCAAATGTTTCTAGAGCACAATAGGAATTAGAAAATGTCTTTACAGAAAATGGCCTATGATGTATTTAAGTGGGAACAGTGGTGAAGTGCCATTGTGAGAAATACAACTTCTTAAGAATGTTGAGAGGTACTTATAGAATTATAGAAAGACTCAGACTGCATAGTAAGCTGCCCAGAATTTCATAATGGGTCCAATATTCTAGTATAGTTAGGAAATATAGAAGATTCCAGCTTAATATAAACAAAAAAAAAATAGTTTAGAAATTTAAGTCACAGCTTTGTTTCACACACTAGCTTTTGAACAGAACACACCGTATATAGAAGCCTGACAAAGCCTGTAGTGTGGCCTACAATTTTAACAGCCACTACAAGCCACCTGAGACTAGAAAGCTCCATTACAGCACTTGTCTTCTCCTGAAAACCAGATACTGAGATGACACTAATGTTGCTGACTTATTCCTCAGCAGGTTCACCAATTAACAAAATATAGCAATCTATGAATAGGACTGTAGGCCATAATTCTTTTCACTTTTCTAAAGATCTGCCTTCAAGAAAAGCTAGGCTGGTTGCGTTGAACTATCCCCCCCCCCCCAATGGTATGTGTACGATCAGACTGTGAATTTATGGCAATAATCTCAATTCACACTCTGAATCTAAGAGGATGGCATATCATTCTCTGTAGCAAGCCAATGTAATGCCTTTGTTATCAAGGGAGATCCACATTTTTAATCCTGTGAAAGTCAGGACCTTAGAAACCATGAAGAGGCAATCTTCACTTAAACTTTCCCAATTAAAGTTCATACATTATTCAATTTTAAAAAATAAAATAAAAAGGACTTAGCAAACTCCCTAGACTAACTTTAAACATAATTGTGAATTCAATTATAGAAGTTTTAAACTATAATGAGTCTCTGGAGGTTTAATAAAGGACTGAGAGCATATTTTAATAACTATGATCTGAAAATGTGGTTATCTTTGAGAAATACAAAACTACTGACCCATTCAGTCTGATTTTTTAAAGATAAATTCACTAACTAGCAAATGCCAAATTTTACTGTGTTTTAGAATTTATGAATTATTCCAATTTGTGTTTGGAATGAATTCATAGATAAGTCTTGGAAAGTCTTCTATTTCCTGAGATATTTCATTGCCATTTTCCTAAGTGAAACTATGTCAAGGTACTATTTATAGGATTTTAAAATGTAAAATTTATTCATTTAACAAGTCGCAGTCATCGCCCCCCCCACACACACACACACTTGAGCATGCCACAATAGGCTGTCCGTGTTCTTAAGATCACTGGAGACTGTCTTTATATGATCCAGGACTGAGTGAAGGAACTTCTAGCTTTTGTCAAGATAGCCTACAGGTTTGTAGCAGAAGGAGAAAAAAACTGATGGTCCTAGGAGGAGAAAGAAGTGAGCAAGATCTCTTCAACAATGGAAAAACAGTGGGATAGAGAACTCCAAAAAGAGGTCAAGAGAGAAGTGTGTGTGTGTGTGTGTGTGTGTGTGTGCCCTTTTCCAGTGCCAAGACATGTTTTGTGGGAGGATGTTCTGATGGGCAAGAGTAACCTCCCAGGCACTGCACCCAGTTAGAAAAGTTTGCATGGAAAGTTCTTGTTTAGAACTGGTGGTCCCCACGGGGGTCACACACCCTTGCTTATAGGATATAGGCAATAGTGTCCATATGGGAGGGGAACCATACGGGAGTGGCTAAAATGGCTTACCGGTATATTAAAAATACATAAATAAATACTGTTAAAAGACACAACAGGCAGACTGGCAAAAGCGGAACTGTTTCATTCAATATCAAAAACCAGCTAGCATTGTGTGGCAGGCCTCAATAGAGAGACAATTCCAAAATTCATAGTGCCAACCCCCCCCCCCAACTCTGTTTCAAAAAATTAAAGAAGGGACCCAAAGTGGACCTTCATCAGCAAGTCTCAAGTTAGCCAAAAACTTCTTGTGGGATAAGGGCCTTCCTAAGATATTTTGAGTTAATCATATTTAAAGCAGAGGTGAGGAACCATTTTTCTGTCCATGACCACATTTCCTTGATGGTAATCCATCAGGACATGCATGCTGGCAGTGGGTGGGGCCAGAACCAAAGTGGGTGGGGCTACCCCTTTTATCTCTCTCCCTGCCAAGCAGACTGCTGAGGGAGGGAATAGATTGCTTTCAGTAGAGGGCTGAACCAAATGCTCACAAAGAAGTTCTTCCCCCTCCTTCCAGAACTCCATCTATTTCTGCCCCTTGCCCATTTCTCCCACATCTCTTCCTCTGGGCTTGCCCAACTGAAAGTAGATGTGTGGCTGCATGAAACAGGGTGACTCTTGGCCACAGCTTTTTCACCCTTGATTTAAAGCTTTAAAAGGTCGCAATCAGAACTTTGAGTTACACCTACAAGGCATCGTGTTCTGAGAATAGCAGGGAACTATAATACAGGGATTATTTATATAAAAACTATCTGAAAGGCTCCAGGTCAAAACCTGTACTTCTAACAGCAACAGAACTGTGTGTCCCAAATTTCTCCTGTGTGGCTCCCAAACTCTGGAACACACTCCTTCTGGAGTTATAATTGGTTTCCACTCTCTCTTTACAAAGGGGCTAAAGACATATCTTTTTTAAAAAAATTGCTTTTCCAAATTGTTATGGTTTTTAAGCCCTACTAACAGTAAATTCCATGGGCTCACAGCAGATCTATAAAGAAGTAGGCCCCAAAAAGCACTTTCTAGAGCCCAGAGCTCTCTCTCTCTCTCTCTGCCTCCAAAGAGTTGCTTTTTGTTTCTCTCACAGACATAGATCTTTCTTCCATCATTCTTAGCTGGGGGTGGGGTGGGTGGGAAGAAAGGTATCTCCTTGCTAAAATTGCTCTCACCTTCCAGAACTATTTCCACCTCTTTCCTAGTCAAGGTAGACAATTTACCTGTAATATCCTTTTCAAAAGAAGTGCCTGGCTTGCACTGCTGTCCGTTAACAAGCTTCATGCAGTTATTCTGGCCTCATTAACACTCTTATGTACAAACCCCAAATTTACAGCACCTGTTTCTTGTTAGAACTGCTGTTTTCTAATTCTGCAGGTGTAATGCACTAAAATCAGGAGGAGGAGGAAGGAAAGACTAGCAATCACTCTGATTGTTAGGCTGATTTGAATCTTCAGCTTAATACAAATCTCTGAACTTCTCGCAAAATAGGTCCATAGGTTTCGATACCTTCTGACAACCTGCTGCAAACATTTGATTGCCATTTTCCATTTCTCGCAAAGTTTCATAGCTTAATATATAGCTTAATATATGGCTTAATACAAGCAAGGGAAACCCTTTCTCCTGCTCCATACTTCCAGTGCTGCAGTATGTTAACCTAGAATGGGTCCAGAGGGTAGTGGTCTGGTGTGAAACCTGCGTTATTCCTGCAGTGTGGTCCATGTGGCCTGATATGGTGCTGGTACTTCATTCTCACACAAGTCAAAGTAGAAGGTAACTGCTGCAGCAGCTGCACCAATGACTAATACTGTTGCACTGGTCTCTGAGGTAAATCCCAGCACCAAAGGCTCTCCCCTGTTTTTGTTGGTATCCTTGCTTGTATTGCTGCTTGAAACCATCATTGTGATCTAGCTACTCCAGTAGTAAAATACCAGATTACAGAAGCTATAATCATACATTTCTGGGTGAAGGCTGCTGCATACTCTGAGGGAAAATGCAAAGTTATGTGCTGGAAGGTAACACTCCAAGCCCAATTTACTTTCGATTTGGTGTAAAGTTGTCCATACAATAAAAATCTACAAAAAGTATTTGACAACTCTTTAAAAATTATTTTGGAGGAGAGAGAGAAGATGTCCAGAGGGCGTGGGTACTACTGAGATGATTCATGGCAATATAACTTTTATTGCGTCAATATGTCCCCATAATTGAAGCAATTAATGAATCCATCTGCTCACATTCCTGGGATTCTCTCTTAATTATAAAACCAGATCGGGTGCTCCATTTTCAAGAGTTTAGGTATAAACTTTGCACTTTTCTTTCCATAAAACTTGCAATTAAATTTGAACTGCCGTTCCATTATATTGATCTTTCAAGCTTAGCAGACTCATTGCTACAGTAATGCTCTTCCAAGTGCAAAAATACAACTTTAAGGAGGACTGGTTGGCTCTCAGAACTTTTTTCTTTCTCCAAGTCTCAGTGTTCCATGTCTCTGTATTATAAAGCAGAGCAGGAAACATGTTCTTGTTCTGGCATAAAACTGCTTGAAATGTTTCCAACATTTTAAACTTGTAGGGCATTCGATTCAAACTAAAACGGAAATCTTCTATAACAAAATATGAATGATTTACCTTTCATCAGCAAATAAAGGGAAATAAGAAACTAAATTCATATGGCAAGGCTATAATTTACAGCCTGCCTGGATTGAATGGACCTGTGCTCCAGTAAGATGCAATTAGCACTATACAGGATATTTACATAGTGGCACCTCAGCTTCTGTTCATTTCCATGATCACCTGGGGCGTTATTACATACTGGCCAAATCTGACCCCAATGGTTGCCATTTGGCTGATGAGAAATAGGTCTGTACCACTCTAAGCTGTGGTAATAATTGGACTAGGTAACCCTTGTGCAAACTACTGTCCCTCACATTGACCATGACAACCAATTTCAGCTTGGGCATGAGCCACTTTAGCCATGTGTGGTGAAACAGGGGATTCTTGGGTTATAGTAAATGCCAACAAATGTGGTGTGTGCATCTATGGCAAACAATACTGTTTCAGTTGGATATGGAGATGATATAACTTCAATATGATTGGGTTTATTTTCTGAGATGGGATTGGACAGTGGGGTTCTCAGAGCAGCTGCACAGTTATCGGGTGGAAAAAGATTCAGTTAGGACAGTTGAAACCTGGAGGTAGAAGAGAAAGAGAAAGGTCCTAGGAATTAATGCATATCATATTCCTAGGGGCTAGGGCTTCTTACACACACACACACACACACACACACTATAAGGTCTGTGTCTTGTAGTTTAGAGGAAAATATAAAACATGAAGAAGTTAGCTACCATAAATTAGATGATAGTGTTTTGTCTATTTTGTTTTGATTACCTACTTTGCTTGGTTAACTTTGTGCAGAATGATATACAGTTTTTCCTGTTACTCTTTCTTCTTACTCTTTCTTCTTACTCTTTCTTCTTACTCTTTCTTCTTCTTCTTCTTCTTCTTCTTCTTCTTCTTTTTTAAATAAACCCAGTTTCAATATGTTGTTGCTTATCTGTTGTGACTTAGACAAGTTCAGTTCCTGCATAGTTCTTCTCAAGCTTCCACAGCAAAAACCAAGTTTCCTTTGTATACTTGAGGGTACAAGGTAATGGAAGGTAATTCCTCTAGTGGTGTCAACAGGCTGGTAATGCCAGCAATAGCTCTCTCACTCCATTTGGTGAGATGTGAAGAGGGAAAGCAGAATCACAAATTGTCCCTGGCCCTGCTCCTTTGACTTCTGTGTGTTCATCTGAAGCTGTGAACAGAACCTACACATGTACGAGCTGTGTGCTCTGCAAATGAGATCAGGGACCCTGAAAAATGGCTGTTGTCCTCACATGCATTCTGTTTGCCACCTCAGATAAACAAGTGGAGGTTTGTGGGCAGATCTAGCAGGCAAGATCTCATTGAGGGATATGTCACATGAATATGCTTGCAAAGTATGGCTCTCATGGAATAATTCTTCAAATGAAGCAGAACTGCAGTTTCATTAATAGCCTAAGAATGCCAATGCAATGATAGCTGACAAAAAGTAAGCATTTAAACTGAGCCTTGGCAGAAAGACTTTGTCTTAGAGACTTTATAGTGTGAAAGATCCATGGGCAAGATATATGACTCAGAGAACATAAGAAGAGCCATGCTGATCAGACCAAGGATGCATCTAGTGGTCAGACAGCTGCCTATGGGAAATCCACAAGAAGGACATGAGTGCAACAGCACCCTCCTGCCCATGTTTCCCAACAACTGTGTACGTAGGCATACTGCCTCTGATACTTGGGGTAGCATATAGTACCTCTGATAGTGGAGGGGTAGCATATTGTCAGACACCTCCTTGCACTGTTTAGAAGCTCTCAAAAAAGAAAGAGTTATGCTCCCATGTTGCACCAAGGCCAACATTTGAATGTCCCTGATCCTCTGTCAGAACTTGTCTCCCAATAAACATGACAAGTCAAAGGGCCATAGGGGAAAATGTACATGCCAGAGATATTTGGAGAGGAACATTATGGGTAGGTGTTTCCTTGCTAATGCTAGAAGTCTCCATGCCAATATGGGGGAGCTGCTGGACTGCTTGCTTATAAAGGACAATATGGATACAGTGGGCATAATGAAAACCTGGTGGAATGGAGAGAACCAGTGGGTTATCTCTGGGTACTAGTACTATAGAAACAACAGGGAAGGGCATACTGGAAGTGTTGTCACTCCACACACAGAGAGAGTCAAAGAAACTAAAAGTATCAAATGGAGCAGATGCCTCTACAGATGTGTTGTATATGGCAACACCAGGCCCCCAAAAAATTCCATACCGGGGACATACCATTGCTCTCCTGACCAAAATGCTCAGTGTGATCTTGAAACAAGGAAGGGGAAACATTGTAGTAATGGGTGACTTCAATTACCCTTCAGTTAGACTGGGTAAATGTGTGTTCTGGTCATGACAACAATGTAAATATTTCTAGTTACCCTAAACAACTGTATTTTAGGACAGTTGGTCATGGAACTGAACAGAGTGGAAGTGACTCAGGACTTAATCTTAAATGGCACCCAGGATGTAGTGCAAGATGTAAATGTTCTTGAACTGCTAGAAAATAGTGACCACAGTGTTATTAAATCCAGCATATATTTAAGTGGACAATTGCCAAGGAAGTCCAACATTAGACTTCAGAATAGGAAACTTTTAAAAAATGAGGAGACTGGTAAAAATGAAGATAAAAGGGAAAGTCAAGAAGATGAAAACTTTCCAGAAAGCTTACTCAAACCAGCAGTAATAGAACCTGAGCTGGAATGTATACAGTTTATCAGGAGAGGTACCATAAGGTCCAAGAGGAGACAAGCATGGTACATGAGCAGAGACAAGGAAGATTTAGAGGTGAAGGCTTCCTTCAGAAAATTGAAGTCTTGTCAGCCATGAAACTCACTGGGTGACTTTGGTGACTTTGGGCCAGTCACTGACTCTCAGCCTAACCTACCTCACAGGGTTGTTGTGAGGATAAAATGGAGAGGAGGAGGAGGAGGATTGTGTAAGCCGCCTTGGGTTCCTTGCAGGAAAAAAGGCGGGGTATAAATGTAATAAATAAATAAATAAATAGTAACAGAAACTGTGCATGAGTACACATGGACGCACAAATAAAGCAGTCAATAAGACAGGAGTGGGCAACTTGTAGCCCTACAACTTAATGTTTCGGCCTACAACTCCCATCAGCCCACACTAGCATAGCCAATGGTGAGGGATAATGGGAGTTGTAGGTCAAAACTTTGAGAGGACCACAAGTTGCCAACCCCATAATAAGGGATGCAAAAAAAGGATTTGAGGAGCATCCCACTAAAACATTAAGACCAATAATATAAAAAAATAAAATGCATCAGAAGCAGGAAATTGGCTATGAGGGCTGTTGGTTTAGAATAGAATTAAGGTGTGTGCTGCTGAAGGAGGATAAGAAGATTGCAGAAAAGCTGAATTAATAATTTACTGTCAGGCTTAAACAAGTTGTGTATTCAGCAGGTACAATATATTTGCCTACAAGGCTCAACCACAACAGGATATAATTACTGAACAACAATGGCTCACTGCATCTTCAGCAAAGGGTGATGACCCGTCCTCCAGTCTTCAGATGGAAGCAAGGCTCAATTTTTTTTTCCAGTCAGTCCAGAGCAAGACTTCACCAATGGAACAGGCAAACCCTGGAATCAACCAACCAGAGAGGCCTTTTTGAAAGCCTTATCTTAAATCATCGCACCTGGTGCTAATTGTTTTAGATTGTTCTCATTTAGATGTGTCCCTCCCTCTACTAGTTGTTGCTTTCATACTATTTTAAGCAAATCCAGTATACAGAGATGCAAGCCACTCCCTATACTGGGTTGGATCCAGGATCTGCCTTCCATGATAGGAAGGGACCTTCCACTAAAGAAAGGTCCCACTGCCCAAATTTTGGGGATTCCCTGCCCCACACCACAGGTCACCCCATTGAGAAGGTTCTCCTGACTCTATGCAGTATTTTCTACATAGGGGCTACTGTGGGAAGGAGGAGGCAGGGAAATCCATTTCCACAAGCGTAGTTGACCCAGCATAAATCTGGATCCAACTACTATCCTGAGGTAATAAAAAAAAATTAAATGTAGTGATGTCAGAAAACCAATACAGTGGTGTCAGCAAACTAATATAGTAAGTTCAGTGAAACAAGGTATGAATCCTAATCAATAAGTTCACAGACTTTCAGCACAATGTCCTGTGGCTACAATTATATTTACTGTAGATCTCAAGCAACATCTTAACTGACTTTTGCCTCTTAGTAATGTCTTGTTCCACTTCCTCGTGGACTATATTCTTCAGGCCAATATTCATGCTTAAGTCCATGGCTCTCTGCTAATGTCATCAGTGGTTGGATTATATCTATTTGTCTCATCACAACAGCAGATATTCATCCCCGTGCAAGCACTGATCAGTGGATGAAGGCTTTTTTGCCACACTGTGCACAAACTGCATTTGTAAGACAGGATCACTTCCTAAGTGCAAGACATGGGCATTCTGGACAATCTGGTAGGTGCAAAAGCACTGGAGAAGCAAAAGCACTGGTGGTGGTGTTCCACGTCAGGTTGACATGCTATGGCATTAGTGGTAACAAAGGTTGTAACAGCAGCTGCTGGAGGAAGGAAAATGGGTATTGTTGTGACAGCAGCAGAAACAGGCAGCCCTGCATGATCTGCTGCCCCTCACAATCTGCTGCCTGAGCCAAGTGGCTCATCGTAGCTCATAGTAGGGCCTGCCCTGGATGGTGTTTGCCCCTCTCACATAATACAAGAAACTGGGGTCATCCAATGAAGCTGAATAGTGGGAGATCCAAGACAGACAAAAGGAAGCAATTCTTCACACAGCGCATCATTGAACTATGGAATTTCATACCATAAGATCTGGTGATCCCATGAATGTACATGGCTTTAAAGGGGGGTTAGATATATTTGTGGATGGTAAGGCTCTCCATGGCTATTAGTGGTTATATGCCACCTCCTGGATCAGATGCAGCATGCATCTGAATTCCAGTTGCTAAGAAACAGCAGTGGGAGAGGGCTATTGCCCTCATGCCCTTCTTGTGAACTTCCTATAAGCATCTGGTTAGCCACTGTGAGACATAGTATTCTGGACTAGATAGACCTTTGGTCTGATCCAGGAGGCTCTTCTTATGTTTTTATGACAAGAACAGGCTGACATAATTACAACAATTTCCTGATGCTTTCTTAGAGACTTGCTTTTATATTTTAAAATGCTGCCAATAAAATTAACCCTAATCTATACCTACATCCTTTGATGCCACATCTTGACAGCCCCGTTCCACCTCCGATTTAAATAGCATTTTTAACCTACAAACATGTTGTCTTTTGCGTACTTTGAACAGCTTAACAGATAATTGGCAGAGACTTTAAAACCGTCAGCCCACTGTCAAAGCTGACAGCAATTAGGAAAGTAAACAAAACACCGGATTTGTAAGGAGATGGGGAAAGAACATGAAACAGAAGAAAACACTCCGGCACTGCTCACTTCACTAGTGAAATCTTTATCGGAACACTGAGCAAAATTAATGTACCATGTAAAACCCTAGAAGGACAGGGACATAGATAATAAAGAATAATGAAAGCTCAAATCACACTTGTAAGGAGAAAACAACATATAATATTTATTCCAGACATGAATTAAGGTTGGTAATGATTAACAGACACAGTTCTGAAGGGCAATGAGAAGGTGGATGCCTTAAAATTAGTCAGGGTAATGGGCTGCAAAATAAGAGGTCATGAACTAAAGCTAAGAAAAGACTGGGCAGCAAGGGAGTTCAGGCTAAATCTCTTTACGCAGAGGGTAATTAATGTGTGGTACTACAAGCAATTAGGAAGTAAAAATAAAGACAAAATGCTAAATAGACAGGTAGATAGACAGTTGGGCAGATGAGCTGCACAGCCTAATTTCCTCCCCAAACTCTGGTACATTACCTCTGCTGTCAGAAGGTCAAAGACAACACATAATTCAAATTAGTGGAAGAATAGCATGTTCCCAGATGACTGCAGTTCAAGGTTTATAAGGTAAATCCAAAAACAATGACTTGATTTACAAGGATACATAAAATAGTAATGGCTTAGAATTTCAGAAGTGCAAACTTTCTGAAAACTTCATTGCCATCTCATAGTTTCCAGGGGAAAATAATTTGAGTATAACAATCAGTTCAGAAATGAATGTGCTTAAAATCCATCAAATGTGCCTTTGAGAAAACGTTAATGATGATTCTACATGGCAGGTACCAGGGATGTTGAAGAGTCCTTGGTCCCGAGTCCCGAGTCGAGTCCCGAGTCTTTGGACCCGAGTCTAGAGTCGAGTCTAGAGTCCGAGGTCCAAAATGGTGACTCGAGTCGAGTCCCGAGTCCCTCCCAAAGCGGCGGCCCATGGAGGGAGCAGGAGGGTCTCCGCGAGAGGAAGAAGAGCTGCCCTTCCTCCCGCGGAGACCCTCCTGCTCCCTCCGTGGGCCGCTGCCGCCCTCACCTCCACCTCCGCCGCCCTCACCTCGCCACCGCCCTCACCGCTGCCGCCGCCCTCGCCTCTGCCACCGCCGCCGCCGCCCTCGCCTCCACCTCCGCCGCCCTCACCTCCACCTCCGCCGCCCTCACCTCCACCTCCGCCGCCCTCACCTCCACCTCCGCTGCTGCCCTCGCCGCCGCACTCGCTTCTGCTGCCGCCGCCACCGCCACCCTCACCTCCTCCTCCTCCACCTCCGCCGCTGCCCTCGCTTCTGCTGCCGCCACCGCCGCCGCCGCCGCCACCGCCGCCCTCACCTCCTCCTCCGCCTCCGCCTCCTCCTCCTCCTCCTCCTCCTCCTCCGCCGCCGTCCTCGTCGCCGTAGCACACAGCACGCCGTAGTACACAGCACGCCGCCGTCCTCGTCGCCATCGCCGTAGCACACAGCACGCCGCCAGCGCCGTCGCTCTGTTTTTGGCGGGGTTGCTGTGGTTCAAAAACAGAGCGCCGTCGCTAGCGGCGTGACGCGGCATGCCGCGTCACGCCGCCAGCGCCGTCGCTCTGTTTTTGGCGGGGTTGCTGTGGTTCAAAAACAGAGCGACGGCGCTGGCGGCGTGACGTGACATGCCGTGTCACGCCGCTAGCAACGGCGCTCTGTTTTTGAACCACAGCAACCCCGCCAAAAACAGAGCGACGCCGCTGGCGGCGTGACGCGGCGTGCTGTGTGCTACGGCGATGGCGGCGGCGGAGGAGGAGGAGGAGGAGGAGGAGGAGGTGAGGGTGGCGGCGGAGGAGGAGGAGGAGGAGGAGGTGGTGAGGGCGGCGGAGGCGGAGGCGAGAGCGGAGGCGAGGGCGGAGGCGGAGGAGTCCTTGGGCTCGAGTCCCGAGTCGAGTCCCGAGTCCCACATAAATTATTGGGACTCGAGTGGGACTCGAGTCAGAGGGGGGACTCAGTCGGACTCACGAGTCGAGTCCCCGAGTCCGAGTCCCCATCCCTGGCAGGTACTTTTGACTGTTAAGTTGCTATAAAATGTCTCCACTAACTATTTTGTGCAGTTTCCCAATCATAGCATCAACACATGCTGAATCCTGAAAGCAAAGATGCTGGAATCCACGTCTGTCAATACATATTTGTTGGGCACCAATAAAATGTCATCAACAAGCATGTTTTCTGTTGGCACATTATTGCTGTCCAACAAGATGTATTGACATATTCAGTTATGTTTGTTAGTTGAGAAGAGATGAGTAGTGTATTTACTAGCAGGTACCACTGGTAGGCAACAAAGGAAGAAGAAAGAGGTGGACTGTAGCTAGATGGTGCAAATGTTGAAATATAGCACCTGTGGTCAGCAGTCCTCAGTATAGTCATTGACCTATCCATGATGCTCTTGAGAAACTCCCTGGGGGGACTTCTATGCAGCTCTGATCTATATCTTTCCCTTGCTACATCTTAGGGTGCCCATTGCTAGGTACACCACTGCCCTGTCCCATCAGGTGCCTTTCAGTGATGGACACTGGATTGTGTACTTCACAATTTCATTGCACACGGCTCCTAGTCATTGCATATGTAGATACATTATAATTATATAATCCACATTCGAAGTAAAATGCATCATATCATCTATGTTAGTAGTAGTGTATCCAAGCTGGTGAAATGCAAACATTACCAAAGAGATCCCCAAAATTGTGTGTGCATGTTGACTGAAGTCTGTCTGATCTGCTTTTCTTTCTACAGTTTTATCTGCATCTATGTTATCCAAGTAATGTTGGAAAACATTCAAATTATTATAAATGTAAACTATGCAGCTAATGCTTGATTACTGGACCTACTTAGATAATGTTCCACTAGGTTTTAAAACATCTGCATTAAAGTTGAAAAATGTCCAGAATCAACTACATTATCTGACTACTATGCACATTATCCAACTTAACTTGCCAGCTCTTTCCTTAGATTTTGTTATTGCAATGCACATTTAGAAGGCTACTCTGTCTATTGGTAAATAATAAAAGTTACATTAGATAATGTATTGCACAAAGGATAGTGGCTCCAATTTATTAAGCACGGCATAATGAAATCCTATTAAAACCAATAAGATGTAAGCATTTCACTGTGCACTTAACATTTCAGCTGGGCCTGGGAGCTGAAATTTGCTATGGGAAGTCATCAATACTTCTGGTGAATATATAATGTAGTGTGGTTGTTATGGGTAGATATAATTAATAACAATTTAGTTGTAGTTATGTCAAGCACAAAGAAGTCCACAACAAGTCCCAGTAGGAGTGTTGGGTAAGCAAGGATTCGGGAGGAAAGATCAACCCCCCCACTGGAGCTGTCGCACAGGATTGCAAATGAAGGCATGCATGGAGAGTGACTGAGATCTAGGAATCATGAATGGGCAGCAGATGCAAGTCTTGCACTGATTAGATTAACACATACATGAACTAAAGCACAGGAGACACTTTCCTGAAAAGAACCTTAGATTAAGCCCTGCAAGAGGGTGGCCTTCCCCAATAGAAGGATTCAATCATAATCTTAAACCCATCAAGGTAGGAGAACCCACAAAAGGTTTTCCTAAGACACCAATCAAGGGCCCCAGCCTCACACAAAGGCAACCATTAGCACACAAAAGGACAATGATTAAAGAACATCAGGGAGCCAAGGGCAGCCCTTGCCCTTCCCATGTAACCAGAGGTGCACCGGAAAAGGTATAAGAATTCAACTTAGCCCATAGAAGTCAGCAAGCAAGAACACGCACACCTCTTGCTCCCCCCTGCCATGTAGGACCGTTTCCAACGTGGAACCAACAACAAGTCAGGTAGCTATGGATTCTTTCCTTTCCTTTCCTTTCCTTGCAAGTGTGGGGAGGGGGTGCTCCCCCCCTCCTTGCAGTCTATAGGCTACTAAAGCACAGGGATCTGTCTTGTCCAGAACTATAGAGTATGATTGAAGATGCAGTGGGTATATTTTGCTGCCTGAATTATGGTGTAAAACATTGTAAGACCAGGAACTAAGACACTGTACCTGCTCTATATTTCTTCTTAAATAAACAGCTCTTCTCTCCTTCTAAACACGTTGTGTCTCAAGTTCAGTGTTAGTTTGTCAAGTCTATGTTTAGTGTTAAAGGGCGAAGTGCATACTTCACCCAACTGCACGTTGTTGTTGTTTACTCCAGCCAAAGATCCCAAACCTTTTGCAATAGGGTAGGGTTAGCCTCTCTCCTTGGAGGGAATCTAACACCCAGTTTATCTGTCGTAACATGGTTTCATACTGTAATAGGAACATTCTCCATTGAATCCTATTGTGCTTTGAGGTAAGGTGAGTCTGTGATTACTCATCTTTCTTTGAGAGAGAAGCTATAGCTTAATAGTTGAACAAATACTTGTATACAGAAGGTGTCAGCTTCAACCCTTCGTATCTTCAGTTGAAAGAATAAGGTAGCTGGTCATGGAAGAAAGAGATATCTGCCAAAGAACCACTGCTAGTCAGAGTAGACAATACTGGCCTAGATAGACCAATGGTCTGACTCAATGAAAGGCCGCTTCATATGTTCATATGTCTGTTAGGGTGTATCAGCATGGTGGCCTGCAGCAGATGCTTCAGCAGGGAATCAGTCCTGCAGTGCAGCAGAGCTTGGATTAGCTGTTCCCTCTTCTTGCAAGCTGGCATGGTAGTGCAAAGCCCCACTGCCAGAGTCCCTGGCTTAAGACTCCCTAGTATCTCACCATTATGAACCTGGAATATATTTCTGCATTTATTTATAGACCACCTTTCTCTCAGGCTCGTTCACATACCTGCATCCTATTGTCATTGTCATCTGCGGCACCCTGCCAGGCCCCATGGACAGCCCCGTGGTGCTTCCCCCGCTCACCTCCTGGGTCGTGTGAACATGGCAGAACATGTTCACACGACAGAACATGGCACTACAGGTCCATAACAGAGCTTATTAGGAAATGAATCAAAAATAAAACTGCCAATATTGTAATGCCTTTATACAAACCAATGTCCACCCTTAAAATACTGTGTACAGTTCTCATCACCACACCTAAAAAAAAATATTATAGAGCTGGAAAGATGCAGAAAAGTACAACCAACATGATAATGGAGCTGGAACAGCTCACTTATGGGGAAAAGTTACAACATTTTGGGCTTATTGCAAGTGAAAGGGGGGGATAACGAGACAGACACAGTACTTTCTGATATTCAACCAGTTCTGGATGGGCTTGCACTCCCCCTGAAGGATCAGGTTCATAGTTTGGGGGTGCTCTTGGATCCACAACTGTCACTCGAGGCACAGGTGAACTCGGTGGCACGGAGCACCTTTTATCAGCTTAGGCTGATATACCAACTACGTCCTTATCTGGACAGAGATAGCCTAGCTACAGTTATCCATGCTCTGGTAACCTCCAGTTTGGATTACTGCAATGCGTTATATGTGGGGCTGCCTTTGAAAATGGTCCGGAAACTTCAGCTGGTGCAAAATTGGGCAGTGAGATTGTTAACGGGGATTGGCCGACGAGAACATATTATGCCAGTGCTTTCTCATCTGCACTGGCTGCCAGTCTGTTTCTGGGCCCGATTCAAAGTGCTGGTGCTAACATTTAAAGCCCTAAACGGCTTGGGGCCAGGGTATCTGAAGGATCGTCTCCTCCCATATGTTCCTGCCCGGACACTAAGATCTACATCAGCGGTCCTTCTCCGAGAGCCCCTGCCAAAGGAAGTGAGGCAGGTGGCTACCAGGAGGAGGGCCTTTTCTGCTGTGGCACCCCGGTTATGGAATGAGCTCCCCAAAGAGGTTCGCCTGGTGCCTACTTTTTATTCTTTCCGGCGCCAGGTGAAGACCTTTCTGTTCTCCTAGGCATTTTAATCATTTTAATCATCTTAATCATTTTAATCTTGTCATTGTTTTTAATTCCGTTATTGTAACTGCTGCTGCTAGCTCTGCTGTTTGTTTTTAATCTGTGGTTTTAAATTTTATATTGTATTTTATGATTTTAACTGTTGTAAACCACCCAGAGAGCTTCGGCTATTGGGTGGTATAAAAATGTAATAAATAAATAAATAAATAAATAAATAAATAATACTGCAATATGCCCGCACCTATCTGCCTAAATGTGACCAAATCAACTTATGAACCAATTAACCTATGATCGTCACCTTGAAGTGGTGAGTGGGCTTGCGTGTTCCGATGAATCCTGTGAGCAATGCCGTCGGGAGCTATGTACTCCCAGTAGGGTCACCCATGGCGGTAAGGTCCGGGGAGAGGAACCAGACAAAGAACGATCCAAAACATAAAGTCCTCAATGGCAGAACAGGCGGAAGATAATTAAACCTAAATTACAACGGCTGTGAAGGCGGATGAAGGCTGCAGCAGAGAATGGTTTTCCAATCGTCAGGGTAACCATGCCATTGGATCTCTGCCGTACTCTGTCAAGTTTGTGTGGTGATTCGTTGTGCACCGATCTCCCCACATAAAACAGTTTCACGCACAGGCGTCTTCCAACCCAACCCAACCCAAACAAACAAACAAACAAAAAGTCCCATGGCGACTGGCAAATGGCAACGGGGGCAGGACTGTGAATCTGGAAGCCCCTAGTCATGGACCGGCACATGGGCGGTGGATGCAGACTCAGTCGCCCTGTTCAAGGAACGAGGTAGTCAAGCAGCTCGGCAGCTGTATCCATGACTGAGCAGCCCTATTTAGGATCCACTCTGCTCACCCCAGATGGGGAGGGGGCTAGAAAAGGTGCCCTAAACATAGTCTACCTCTTTCTCCCCTGACTGGATTACCACGTCCAGTGGGGTCACCATTTTAGCGGTCGAAAAAGACATTTGAATTTTGGAACATGGAATATACGGACATTGCTGGATAACATAGATAGTGAACGCCCTGAGCGTAGGACTGCTATTATTGCAAGGGAGCTGAGACGGTTTAAAATTGACATAGCAGCACTTCAAGAAACTCGAAGGGCAGGAGAGGGACAGCTGAAAGAAGAAAAAGGAGGTTATACCTTCTTCTGGAAAGGACTACCTGAGCAGGACCGACGAATACATGGTGTAGGCTTTGCCATCAAAAATGAACTAGTGAACTCTTTGTCAGAAGTTCCTACTGGCATTAACGAACGCCTGATAACTCTTCGATTAAAGCTCGCCAATAACCAACAGGTAACTATTTTGAGCGCTTATGCACCAACATTAGATGCTGATGATGACATCAAGGAAAGTTTTTACAGCCAGTTGGACACTCTCCTGTCAGAGATACCTAAGGAGGATAAAATTATCCTCCTGGGCGATTTTAACGCAAGAGTCGGGCGTGACTTTGATTTATGGCCAGAAACTATTGGAAAAGACGGAGTTGGTAATAGCAACCCGAACGGACTCTTACTTTTGTCTATATGTGCAGAGCATAATCTCACTATCACAAACACGCTCTTTCGACAAAAGAATAAGTTTAAAACATCATGGCAGCACCCACGGTCAAAGCACTGGCATCTTCTGGATTATGTAATTGTCCGTGTTAGAGATCGCCGCGATGTACTTCTTACTAGGGCCATGGTGAGTGCTGACGACTGCTGGACGGACCACCGACTAATCCGGTCCACAATGGTTATCAACATTGCTCCCCAACGTAGGCTTCAAGGAAGGAAACCAAGGCGTAAAATGAACATCCAAGTCCTTCAAGATCCTATTAAGCAAACTCGTCTTCAATCACTTCTTAAGGAACATCTACCTACGGAACCTCCTGACAACATTGAGGACCATTGGTCTAAGCTGAAAACCTCCATTACTGCAGCTTGTGAACAAACTATTGGATATGAAACTAAGAAACATCAGGATTGGTTTGATGAAAATGACAATGAGATTAAATATATAATTGACCAAAAAAGGAAAGCCTTCCAAATATGGCAAAATGATATTAACTGCGCTGCCAAGAAAAAAACCTACGCTAGCGCAAAGGCTGAGGTCCAAAGAAGAACAAGAGAACTTAAGAATGCTTGGTGGAAAAAGAAAGCTGAAGAAATTCAACAACTTGCAGAATCTCATGATGCACGGGGCTTTTTTAAGGCCACAAGGGCCATTTATGGACCAAAAACCTATGGTACAAACCCTTTACAATCAAAAGATGGCACCAAACTCTTTTTTTTTTTTTTTTTTTTAATATTTTATTAAATTTTAAAACAATACAAAGAAAATAACATACACACATAACTAATATTGTGCTCCCATCACCATGGGACCAAACAATCCAATAACTCTATAATTGTTCATTATTCCAAAAATACAACATATCTTGACAGGGTAAACTCCCTTTCCCCCTTTTAAACACATATTCCAAAAATAAACCCCAAATATCCTTAAAATTATTTTTCTTTAATTGACCCCTTTTGCATTTAATATTACAAGTCAACATATCATTCAAAGCCATATCCCATACTTCCTTATACCATTCAGTAATAGTGAAAACTTGCTGGATTTTCCATTTCCTTGCTATCATTAGTCTACCTGCCGTTAACAAATTTATGATTAATTCTTTAACATTTTGAGAACCGATCACCTTTTCCGTTATTGTTAGCAAAGCTAGTTTAGGGCATACCTCTAAATCAACTCCAACAATTTCTGATATTTCCTCAAAAATCATTTTCCAAAAATCCATTACATTTTTACAACTCCACCACATATGAGCATATGTACCCAATTCCTGACATCCTCGCCAACACATTGGAGAACATTTATTATCTATTCTATTTAATCTCACTGGAGACAAATACCATCTCCAAATTAGCTTATAAAAATTCTCTTTAATTCTTATAGACATATTTTTCAATATTCGCCTATCCCAAATCTTATTCCACTCATCCTTTGATATTTCCTCTTCAAACTCTGTATCCCAAACTATTTTAAGATTTTCTGCTTGCTCTTCTGATTTCTGCAACATTTTATATAACATCTTTGTAAGACCCCTAGCTGATGCATTTCCTTCTACAAGTTCTCTAGACATAACCACCTGCTCAAATGCAGTGAAATCCCTTTCATTCTCATGTCTCCTCTTCCATTTCTTACCCCATTGTACTAATTGAATTAAATTTAACCAAGAAATTCTTCCTGCCCCAACCCTATCAATTATTTGCTGTCTTGTCTCCATTTTTTCCAGCCAATCCATTAAAGTTATCACCTTTTTCTCTCTAAAAATTCGTTCTAAATGTCTAACATTCTCGGGAAAATCTTCCATAACCACCACTGGAGTAAGCGGGGATATACCTGGTAAAAATATTTCCTTATTTCTACCCCAAATTTCTAACATATTTTTTAAAAAGGGATTTTCTAATCTTTTTGTCATAATATGTCCTTGTTTTGTAAATAAGAATTTATCCACCCTATTACCCAATTCAAATGCTTCTATTTCCCACCACATAAAATCTTTTCTAACAATAATATCCATGATATATCTAAGTTGATTAGCTATATAATACCATTTTAAATTAGGGAGACCAAGTCCCCCTATTTTTTGAGCTTTATACCATCTATTCTTAGTAATCCTTGATTTCCCCCCCCCATTACAATAGCTATTTAAAATTACTTGCCACTCTTTAATTTCTTTCTCTGATATCTTATATGGTATCATTCTAAATAAAAAATTAAACTTCGGTAAAATCTTCATTTTAATCAAAGCTATCCTACCAAACCACGATAATCCCAATTTTTTATAATCCTCTATTTGATTTTTAACTTCATCTTTTAATTTTTTAAAATTACATTCCCCTATTTTATCCATATCTTTTAATATATCAATACCTAAATATTTAATTATATTTTTTATCTTTATATCCACTCTCCTTTGTTTAAATCCCCTTTCCTCCAGTTTACTATAATTAAATGTCATTATCTCCGATTTATCCCAATTAACTTTTAACCCTGTTACTTCTCTAAATTCATCTAAATGTTTCTCTATCCAATCCCAATTTTCTATAGGCCATTCTAATGTTAACAAGATATCATCTGCAAAAAGGTTTATCTTACATTTGGTCTCTATTCCTATCCCCAGTAATTTCTTCTCCTGTCTTATCGAATTCGCTAACAATTCCATAACTAACACAAATAATACTGGGGAAAGGGGACAACCCTGTCTAGTTCCCCGGCCTAGGCTAATAGTTTCTGTTATTCCATCGTTTACAATTACCGACGTGACATTATGAGTATATAATTGGTTAGTAATACCTATAAATTTTTCTCCAAACCCCATAGTTTTTATTAACATCTTTAATGCAGGCCATTCCACACAATCAAAGGCTTTAAAAATATCCAATGCAAGAACCCCCGCTTTCAAATTATTTTTCTTTATTAAATAAATTATATTCAGAACCCTTCTTGTTAAATCTGCCATTTGTCTTCCTTGAATGAACCCACATTGATCTATCCCTATATACTTATTTAGAAAACTATTCATTCTTCTAGCTAAAATTGCTGTCAATAGTTTAGCATCTTGATTAATTAATGATATTGGTCTATAAGAACCTGGTTCTGCTAAATCCTTCCTTGGTTTCGGGATTAAAATAGTCAAGGACTGTTTCCATGACGGGGGGATCTCTCCCCCCTGTAAAATATCATTAAACAACCGTTTTAACTTCGGAATTAACATTTTTTTAAAGACTTTATAATATTCCGCCCCCAGACCATCCAGTCCTGGCGTTTTCCCCTGTTTTAATTTATTTATAGCACTTTCTATTTCAATTTCTGTGAATGGTTGCTCCATTTTCTCTCTATCTTCATCCTGGATTTTTATTTTTAAATTTTTCTCGATATATCTTCTACTCTCAGCTTCCGACCATTTTCCTGCCTTATATAACTCCGTATAATATTCATGAAAAATTTTCAATTTATCCTTTACTAGATTATATTCTTTACCCCTCTTATCTTTAATCATCCCCACTAAGCTTTTTTCTTTTTTTTTTTGTGCTAATCTAGCCAACATTTTAGAATTTTTATTACTATTCTCAAAATACTCCCTTTTTGTGTAAATCAAATTCCTTTGTACCCTGTCCAGTTCTTTTTTCTCCAATTCTTTCCTTTTACCCTGTAATTCTGCAAAAATCTTTTTATCCCTCTTCTCTAAATACTTCTTTTCCAAATCCCTAATCTCCCCCTCTAGCTTTTGATAAAAAACTTCTTGTTGTTTCCTCAAATTTATTGCCTCTCTCAATCCTATTCCTCTCATTACACTCTTCATTGTATCCCATATTATCGCTTCAGTACATTCTTCTGTTTGATTAAATTCCCAAATTTCCCTCAATTCCTTCTCTATTTTCTCTGTTAAATGTTTATAACGAAAAATATTACAATTCAATCTCCATCTTTTCGCTTCTCTATAATCCTTATGTATCTTCAAATCCATGTTAACCAAAGCATGATCTGTAACTTTTATCCCTCCTATCTCTGTGCCCAGGACCCTTGAAAACAGTGTCCTGGACACAAAAATAAAATCTATCCTAGAATAATTCTTATTTGCTGATGAGTAAAATGTATATCTTTCCTCATTCCCCTTGACCCCTCTCCAAACATCTAGCAACCCTTCCTTGCTAATTAACTTATTCAAGATCGTTAGATTATTTCTCTGATCTTCTCTCGTCGGATTGGATTTGTCTTTTCTTCTATCCAATACCATGTTAAAGTCCCCAGCCATAATAACCCTTTGATTTTGAAAATTACCCATTTCTTTAAACACATGTTGATAAAATTCTCCTTGATTTTGATTGGGAGCATAAACATTAACAATAACATATTCTTCCCCTCCCAAGGTCCCATACATTATAATATATCTACCTGTATCATCCTTTTTCACCTTTAAAACATTAAAACCACAATTCTTTGAAATTATAATTGCTACTCCTCGTGATTTAGATGATCCACATGCTATCTCATATATTCTAGACCACCTCAATTTCAATTCATTGACTCCTTTCCTTGCCTGATGCGTTTCTTGCAAGAATATAATATCTGCCTTATCCTTCTTAAGAAGTGCTTCTATTCGCCTCCTCTTAGTAACTGAACCTAGCCCCTTAACATTTAAAGTTGAAATTCTTAACTTATAATCCATCTATTAACATCATTTTTTCTTTTTTGGTCCCCAAAAGTGAAAATAATACACAATAACATACCCCTTAACCCACCCCCACATTCATCTAAACTATCCCCCCTGCTTAGCCAGGGCAACTTGCCCCACCCTAAACCTATCCACCTATCCCGGGGGGGGGGAAAAGACCCATCACCAGCCCGAACAGCAGCCCCTCATTCCCTCCCGGATAACTTCTTTATAAAACATTTTCTATTTCTTTTTTCTTCTCGTGTTGAAACGACCTCTTATACAATTCCTCCACTGGCTCCTTCTTCTTCCAGTTGACCCATCGATTCTGGACCCTCCGCATCATCATGAAGCCCCAACTCTCCCAGCAGGCCCATGCCTTGATCACATGATGAGATCTTGTATCTCTTACTGTTCCACACAAAAGTAAGAAAAACTGGGTAACCCCAATTGTATTGTAATCCCTTTCTGATCAAGACTGCTGTACACGGTTTAACACTTCGCCTCCACTTAATTGTTTGCTGACAAAGATCATTGTAGATTTGCAAAGTAGCCCCCTTAAAAGCTACTTGACCTTTCTTTCTAATCTCTTTCATGAAGACATCCTTCTTATATAAATTTGCAAATTTCAGTACAACATCTCTGGATGTCATACCACGCCTTAATGCTCCCACTCTATGCACAATCTCAATGTCCATATCATCCCAAAGAATTGTTTCTCCAGAGACAGCTTCATTCATCCATTCCAAAATACTGCCTCTTAACTTATATCCAGTCTCCCCCATCTCCATGGGGAAGCCTCTGATCCGAATGTTGGAACGACGTTGCCTGTCTTGCATGTTGATCATCTGTATTTCCATCTCATTAAATTTCATTTCATACTTTTCAAAACTTTTTTCATCCTTCACCTGGAGTTTTTCCACCTTATCCACTCTAACTTGCAGCTCTTTAACTTGAACCCCTAAATGATCTATGGTCTTTCGCATGTGCTTCATATCTTCTTGATGCAGATTTTGAAATTTCTCAATTGCTTCTATTTGTTTCTGCTGGCCTGCTTCCATAGAGCTTTGAAACTGTAATAAAAAATTTTCCCAATCTGGTGCTGCCCCTTTAAGCTTGGCTGGAGATGTTGACTTTGGCTTGGCACCAGCAGGGAATTTGCCAGCTGAATCCGCCATTTTTCCACCCTTCCCCCTCGCTGTCTCAGAACTTTCACTACCTCGTAGCTTCTTATCAGGACCCAGTTGCTCAGTTTGATAAGAAAATTCAATATCTTTAGTGTCAAGGATCCTAATTAGCCTTTTCAAACTGTTATCCGAGGGATGCGCCCGATCGCGTTTCCAAAGAGGGGGTAGGGACTTTTTCACCCGTCTGGAGCTCATAAACAATCCAGAGCGAAGCACATCAAAAGAAAGCTATTCTTTTTATTTCTTTATTAGCTCTACATCTGCATTCCTTCCAGAAAGTAAACAGCAAAGGAGTTTAAACTCACGATTTGTCTTTCCTGTGTATTTGCAGATGTTTTCAAATCATTCCGGGAGCTCGGCAGAAAAGCTACTGCTCCATAGCCAGCGAAGGCTCCTCCCCGCACCAAACTCTTAAAAGACAAAGAGTCTATTGCACTGCATTGGAAAGAGCATTATTACGACCTTTTAAATCGTAAATCTAAGGTGGATAATGAGATTTTTTTCGCAAATCCCGCAAAAACAAATTAAAGAGGAACTTGCAATACTCCCCACTTTGGATGAAGTAAAAAAAGCCATTAATCAAATGAAGAACAACAAAGCTAGTGGACCAGATGGGATTCCTGCTGAAATCTTTAAAGAAGGGGGCCCCGAACTTGTACAACATCTTCATAAACTCATCGAAAAAATCTGGATAAGAGAAGAGATCCCAGAAGACTTCAGGGATGCCATAATTATCACCCTCTTTAAGAAGGGTGATAGAACAGACTGTGGAAACTATCGGGGCATTTCTCTCTTAGCAACCACAGGTAAAATATTTGCTAGGATTCTCGCAAACCGTCTTCTATCTATTTCAGAAGAGATCCTCCCTGAAACTCAATATGGTTTCCGCCCCTCTAGAGGGACAGTAGACATGATTTTTACTGCACGTCAGCTCCAAGAAAAATGCTGGGAGCAAAATCAACCCCTTTATATGGCATTTATCGATTTGGCTAAGGCCTTTGATACTGTAGACGGTACAGCTCTCTGGACTATCCTTATGAAAATTGGATGCCCCAATAAATTTGTGAATATCTTGCGACTTCTCCATGACAACATGACGGCAACGGTTTTGGACAACAATGGCTCTCATGGTGCTCCATTTAAAGTGGGATCAGGACAGGTGTTAAACAGGGATGTGTTATCGCCCCAACATTATTTGCCATTTTCATCGCCATGGTTTTACATCTTGTCAAGGGGAAACTTCCCACCGGTGTGGGAATTATATATCGAACAGATGGAAAGCTTTTTAATCTCAGCAGGTTGAAAGCAAAAAGTAAGGTAATTACAACCTCCGTTGTGGAACTTCAGTATGCTGATGATAATGTGGTCTCCGCACATTCAGAGGATGATCTCCAAACTATCCTAAATGCTTTTGCAGAAGCATACGAAAAACTTGGTCTCTCACTTAACCTCAAAAAAACCAAAGTGCTTCATCAGCAAGTGCAAGCCAATCCTTTGGTGATGCCATCTATCCAGCTTGGCGGGACAATACTGGAAAATGTGGATCATTTTCTCTATCTTGGCAGCTATCTTTCTGTTACAGCTAACATCGACAGTGAAATCCAGCATCATCTGAGCTCCGCAAGTGCCGCATTTTCTCTAATGAAACATAGAGTGTTCAAGGATCGGGATATTTGTAAGAAGACCAAAACACTGGTTTATGAAGCCATTGTACTACCAACTTTATTGTATGCCTGCGAAACATGGACTATCTATAAACGTCACTTCCACCTCCTTGAAAGGTTTCATCAACGTTGCCTCCGGAAAATCCTGCAAATTACTTGGGAAGATAGGCGAACAAATGTCAGTGTACTGGAAGAAGCAAAGACTACTAGCATTGAAAAAATGATCCTTCAACGCCAACTTCAGTGGACCGGTCATGTTGTTCGAATGCCTGACTGCCGTCTCCCAAAGCAGTTACTTTACTCCCAACTCAAGGATGGAAAGCGGAATATCGGTGGTCAATATAAGAGGTTTAAAGATGTTCATAAGGCTAATCTAAAAAAATGCAATATAAACATCGAAAACTGGGAAGCTCTGGCCCATGAACAATCTAAATGGAGGTTGGCCTTTCACAAAGGTTCCATGGACTTTGAAGAAGCCCGAGTGCAAGGTGAAAGGGAGAAATGTGCTAAGCGAAAAGCACGTCAAATGAATCCTTTACAGGACCATCTTCTATCTGGTAACCTGTGTCCTCACTGTGGGAAGCTGTGTGGATCTAGAATTGGCCTCCACAGTCACTTACGGACCCATCGCTAGAGTCTACACAATCTTCTTTAGAATTTCCTCCTTTTATCCCAGAAGACAATCTTACTCGGTCACGAGTGATCGCCTGATGATGAATAAAAAACAAGCAGCCCTCAGCCAAGCAGCCTGCCTGCCAAAATTTCTACTCAGCCCCCCCAAAAGGCAACCAGGTAAACCCACACTGCATACTGGAAGGTCAAGAGGGAGCCAGAAGATCCAAGGAGGGCTAGGCTAGGGTGAGGTTCTTCGGGCTAATATCATCCTGTTAAGCCTCAACCCCTCACCTGATATGATGTGTGTGCTAGGCACGCTTCTTAGGCCCACTTGTCTCTCTACTCCCACCACCCGCAATATCCTTCTGTGCCCAGGCAAACAGGGTACGTGTGAAGGCATTTAGCTTAGGAAAAGAAAAAAAAAATGTAACCAGGAACATGATAGCTGTGTATAAAAGAATATACAGTGAGAATAAACTGGATAGGAAGGAGTTTTTCGCCTGCCTTCATAATACTACAGCCCAGGGTGATGGAAATTGAGCCTCCGGGGGAAAAACAAAGTTAAACAACCTTGTACCCAGCAGCTGCAGATGTCGCAGCGGAGAGATTGTGGTGTGGGTAGCTAGTGCTAGTCCAGTAGGTAAAAAATAAAACACAAGTCAGTTTCTTTAAACACAAAGGTTTACTAAAACTAATACTTGTAAAAACAGGAACAGAATATATACAGAGTGCTAATTACAAAAGTGCAAGAGAACAGTATGTCAGACAAAAATAACTTACAGTCTAGACATAGAAAAAACTATCTCTATACTTACACAATGCTTACTCATATAATCAATAATCCAAACTCCTTTCCCCCAACAAGAAGACAGAGACATTGACCACCTTTTATACATATCTGTACAGTTACACCCATAGATGAGGTAATGCCAGCTGCACCCATAGAATGATGTAATGTCAGCTGAAACCAATCTCACTGGACCCGGCACCAATGTAGCCTTGGAGCCAATTAGTAGAAAACTGTACGCCCTTCTACACTGGGCCAAAGGTGACATGCTCTCGTCCCAGTGACCTTGGGACAGATCTGCTGTTTCCAGGCAGATCCTTCTAGCTCGAAGGCAAACCTTAGAATATGCAGACGCCATATTCCAACACAGGGTCCTTCAATGAAGCAGAATGGTGGGTGCTTCTGGACCAAAAAAAGGAAGTATTTCTTCACACAGTACATAACACTATGGTGGCTTACGCTGGCTCAGCTTGTCTGAGTGTGGAAAGCTAAGCAGGGTCAAGCCTGGTTGTTACTTGGATGGGAGACCCCTCCTCTAGTTTCCTGCATTGAGCAGGGGGTTGGACTCGATAGCCTTGTAGGCTCCTTCCAAATCTATGATCTATGAAATCTATGAATTCACTGCCACAAGATATAGCGATGACTAGCAACCGGGACAGCTTTAAAGAGGATTAGACAAATTCATAGAGGATAAGACTACTGGTCATGATGGCTATATATTGGGTTAGGTCCTGAGTCCTGGGTCCTGCCTCCTATGAATGGAAGGGCTATGGTCATGGAAGGTATCTCCATCTAATTTTGAGGGATTCCTCCTGCATCACAGCTCACCCCATTCAGCATTGTCTCCCAGCCCTCTCTGTAGTATTTTCAGGGGGCTGGAGTGGCTGATGTGGGGAGGAGGGAGCCTACTTCTACCAATCATGTTGCATGCTCCTACTGTATATCTGGATTCAGTCCCTAATCACTAGTATGAGGGTAGTATGGCTCTCTTAATACCAGTTGCTGGGTAAAATAAGTGTTTGGGAATGCTATTGGATTCATGTCCTGCTTGCAGACTTCCAATTGGCATCTGGTTAGCCACTGTTCGAATAGGACGCTGAACTAGATAGGCTTTTGGTCTGATCCAGCATGGTCCTTCTGACGTTTTTATGTTATTAATGTGTAGCTATTCAGGCTGTGGTACATTTCTATATTTCAGATCAGCATGTACAACTTGCAGTATTCTACAAATCATTATCATATATATAAACCCAATTCTCCAGTTGCCATTCCTTATACAGATGAATCACCAAAGGAAGGTATCAGCAGGCTTGGAAGAACCCAAAAGTTTTCATATATATATCAATGAGGAATGCCAAAACGGCCCATTGGATGCTCAGCGGCTACAGAATGGTGGCTAATTGTAGGGAGGGGGTGGTGGAATGGAGTAACTGGAAGAAGGTATGGCTGGCTGGCTGGAATCCTGAACAGAATCACTCCATACTGCAACATTTTGTTGCAGGTCATTTGTTAATGCTATAAATGCAATGTCATAGGAGTATGTATGTATGTATGTATGTGAGGGCACTACAATCTAGCAAAAGTTAATCACTTTTAAGACTCATTAGTTTCAATTAGAAAAAATTGAGGATAACTCACTCATTGAAGTCAATTGGACCTGAAAACATTTAACTCTGTCTGAATCATTCCTACAGTAATAATGGAAAAGGCCAGAAAGTAGTTTACACCTTTACAGCATGTTACATTTGCAGGCAGGACAAGTTAATGAATTTTCATCCATTGTAATCCACTATAGATGAAGATATTATGCAATTCATCATTTTAAAGAGACAGCATGTCAGTTTGTAATATATAAAGTGAATTAAGTCCTATCTTAAATGTCATTGTAATCTCACATTACAGAATGCAAAGCAGTTCTTTGCTAGTATTGTTTTCATAAGAAACCACAGGTTAGAAATCACAGCATAATGAATTATACTTGCAGGGACAACTGAATAAGATTTAATTTGTCATTTTACAAAGTATTTTGAAATCTTCATGTGGACCCAGCAATATCAATGCAAAATAGAGGCAATATGCTTCTACAATTTCTGCTTAGTATGAATATAGCCCCTTATAGCCAGCTAAAACATTGGCCAAGCATGGCAATGGATAAAGATACAGAATAGGCTATTATGTTATATTGTTGAAAATGTCTTTACAGTCACACCAAAAATCTGGAATGTGTGCTCTGTAAGTGGGAAGCCCTTACCGCTTGATGGCAACACAATTATATTATGGACCCGGGCTGCTGATAAGGAGATATTTGTGTACATCCAAGTATGTTTTTGGATCCCACACTACTATCTGGAGAATAAAATAAGCCCTTAGAACATCTGAGTTGACTATCTGTGGTCAGGGGAGGTTGGGGACTCCTATTTCAGTGGGACTCCTAATCTATTGTAGGTTTTATTTGGAGCTGTATAGGAGCTGAACTCCATCCCCAAAATAGCTTCACCACTATGGAGCACCATGGATAGCTCCTATAAAGCTCCAAATAAAAGCTGCAATGGATTAGGAGTCCCACCAAAATAGAAGTCACCAGTCTCCACTGTCTGTATTCCAAGGTGTAGTATGGCAATTCTGTATTTCAGTTTGTTATTCTGCTTATCTCAAAATATCTCAAACTGGGGAAAAAAATTCACCCCAGTTCCGTTTTTTCCCCAGATTTCTAGTCTTCTCCCTTGTGGCCGTGAGGATCATTAAAAAAAAACACACTTTAGCGGGTTGCTTGTTCTTCTTCTTGTTGTTGTTGTTAATAGTAATGACCACCACCACCACCACCATCATCACATCATTATGATTTCGGGCCCTGCTGTCATCAGTGTACTGCCCAGTTCCTTAGAAATAAATGTTCTATTCAAATTAAAGGTCAGCATCACAGGGGGTTAGTAGAACTGCTAGCCACAAGAGTAAGTGTAATTTGAATCATCGATAGAAGAATGAGTGACCTTTCCTGAAAGATGCGGCAGGAAGAGAAATGTCGATAAAAAAAGCAAGCAAGCTCGCTCTCTTTTGCATATCCCATTACACAAAGATATTTCCTGTTTATATCCGCAGAGAGGGTCTCACTCCAAGCGACCGGTTTAGCAGTGAGGAGGAGCTGCCAATGCTGAAGTGAAATAAAAGCTCACACATCGAGAGCCTCAAGTCCCGCTGCTTCAGTGAAACAATCAAATATGCATGAGCTGCCCTGCTCTTTTCAAAATGGCAAGATGCTTAGCACAAGCAGATCAGACAAACTGTTTTATCTTTTGCATTGTACTAGTCACTTTAAAGTGCAAAGGATGCTGGCAAAGCAACTGCATGTTCATCTGTCCTAAGCTCAAAGGACACTGAACGGGAAATGCAAACATTGTTGTGTATGAGTCACATTGGATCAAATAGTTCATGGATGTCATGGGCATTCTTTCTACATATATACACAGTGTTATAAAAAGAGCTCACGACTACTTCCCTATGAGGTAGTGCCACTTTGCAGCCACTGTTTTTGTTCAGGGTGGGGGTCGGCCATGAGTAATTTGGAGTAACTGGAAATTTACAGTGTTCTCACAATCATCTTTTTAATTTGGTTTCTGAACTCCAGGGGAAAGTGCCCACTCTTGTGTAACCAAATCTGCAGCACCGATGCACAAGAGTTACGTACAAGTACAATAAAATCTGTAAGGAACAAAAAAACTATGGCAGCGGGGACCCCAACAAAAGCCCCCATAAGAATTCAACACCACAGAATCTTGAAAATGACTGAGAGGGTAAAAGCTGTCAAGCAAGTGGAAGGAAAGACGGAACGGAGTCGTGGGAAAGGGACAGTCTGCACTTGAGGCAGTTGGAGTAGAGAAGCGGCAGAATACAGGCGTAATGTAATGATGCACGCATATTCCATAATAGGATTATATGATTTTGAAAATGTTTATTGACTGATGGTTATTAACAGTGAAACAGAATAAAACGAACCTGCATGTGATGTCATTATTTTATTATGGAGAAGTTGACTGGCTTCTTGCAGCTGGATAGTTTGTGCATTCAGACAAATTGGAATCGGTTTCAGTTGATTCGAAGCTGTGAATATTTTGACAGAGGTCAGCAAATTGTACCTAGCTGGACTTCATAGCCAGCCATTATTTCTTCTAGCTAGCTTCCAGTGCTGCCACAGTTGAAATGAACATTGTAGCACTTTGCAAAACCCACTTTGCAGGTGCTGGGGGGGGGAAGCGGGAGGTGGGGATGTCGGAAGGACACTTAGCAGCAGAATCTTTGGGGGGGGGGTTGTGGGTGCTTATGTGCCCATGGGCTGCCCTCACTTTTCCAAGTGTGGATAACCCAGGGGCACATGAGATAGCCCCCAAACCCCAAGGATCATACAGAAAAGGGTGTTTGGGGGCACCCCCTTAATTGCCCCTCCTTTCCAGCAGGATCTCCAGGATTGTTGGGGTGTGATCACAAATCCCAAGTGCCCCCTCAGTTTTGCCATTGACCCCAAGTTGCTAGTACCTCAAGGAGTGGCAAAACCTGGGGGGGATTCCCAGTGCCGGGAGTACACGAGTTTGACATTACTTTGACACATGTCAATCCGAGCCCCTCCCTCCTGTCAGTGGGAATAACCTGCAGTTTTGAAGGTTCCCCTGGTGCTGGCAGTGGGGGGGCACTTGCAAAACTGGGGGGGCACTAGGGACACCTGATCTCCCCCAAAGAAACCAGGGGATCATGTTGTGAAAAGGGAGGAAGTGCTCCTTTTCGCAAATTGTCTGCAATTTCCTGGGGCTTTGCAAGGAGCTGACAGGTCCAGACTTGTCAAACCTGTCAGCTCCTGGCAAAGGGGGGAAATACTTACCTGAAGCCTGAGGTAGGCACTGTACAGGGTGGGTGCCTGCTGGATTTGGCCACACACCCTGGCCAGTACCTAGCCCAGGGACTCCCTCGCGCTTACTCACCCTGCCTGATTTGTGCAAAACAGGCAGTTAGGATTAAAAAATATTTATTATATTTATTTATTTATTATATTTATACCCCACCTTTTTTCCTTCAAGGAACCCAAGGCGGCTTACATAACCCTAATCCTCCTCTCTCCATTTTATCCTCACAACAACCCTGTGAGGTAGGTTAGGCTGAGAGTCAGTGACTGGCCCAAGTCACCCAGTGACAATTATTTGCTCACATTATTGGTACCATATTTTTTTTAAAAAAGGGTGGGCAACAATGGGCAACCCCTCCAAGGTACCGCGGGAGGTCTTTGGGGAGACACCTCATGGATGCCCCCATGGGGATTGCAAAAGCTGGCTAGACAGCTGGTTTTCATGATCTCTTCCCAAAAAAGGTTTAAAGAAAAGTCAAGCCATGGTCAGCCCAAAGTGGCTTGTGGCAGGGAGGGGAGGAAGCCTTTGCCAGCTACCCCAAAGTGCCACTTGGGCACTTTTGGGGTGGCTGGCAATGACAGTTGCCCACTAGCTGCTTGGCATGAATGGCAATGGCTTTTTGCCGCTCTTGCCAAGTGGCTTGCTTGTAGTTGGAGTTGACCAACAACAGGTCATGTTGTCTGGGTCCGGATGGCATGACAACCCATCCCATCGTGGGTCAAACAGACCCTGCTAGAAGCTATGGCTTGTCAGGGTGGTTTATGACCCCAAAATAAGCCACCCTGACAAACTTGTCCCAGATTCACATGACGCGACAACCCAACGTGGCTTATAAGCCACAGTGTGTTGTCGTGTTATGTGAACCCAGTTCAATTTTTAAAGAAGCTCATATTGAAGCTCCTATCGTGCTAAATTTTTTTTTAAAAAATAACCTTTCCGTACTCTAGTTTTAAACCATTTAATAAAACCATTATTTAATGTAACCTATGGATTTTTTTAACTTGAGGTTATTTTTGTATGGTGGTCAGGGAAATTGACAAAAGTTGGTCAGGGAAAGTCAGGGAAATAAAGAATGAAATTGAGTAGCAAACCTGACCCTTGATACCCCTTTTCTCTCTCTCTCTCTCTCCCCTCCTTTTCCATCCTACCTATCAGGTTGCCAGGGAAGGGACAGATCCCTACCGGAAATCTGAACTGACTGCAGGCAGGGGGGCTTTTGAAATCAGGCTGAGGGGCACAAGCTGCCCACCACTGCTGCAAACATTCCAGCAAGCTTCATGATGACAAAATATATACATTTCTGACACTTCCAGGTAAATATTAAGCACCAAAAGCATTCAATGAATGACAAAACCTTTGCCTTCCTCACCACCATGACATACGATGCAAACTCAAATGTACTGCATCATTATTAAATCAACTTTGGGACATTTGACCCAAAGTGAGTGTGAGCCGTGCTGGCTAGGAATTATGGGAGTTATGGTCCAAACACATCTGGAGGGCACCAGATTAGGGGAGGCTGGCACACTGGCACAGGCCATTTCTGTTCTATGAACTGGCCTTTAGCCCTGAATGAAGAGCTCTGACTGTTGACCAAGAGATGTTTGCCTGAGATGGAAGGTAGGTGACAGTAAGTGCCCCAATAAGTGCCCGTCTCTCCGCACCTTGACGTGGACAGGTTTCATTTCCTTGGCCATACACCTGATCCTTTCAGATTGAATTTCATTCAGTTAAAACCAGCCAAAGAACAAAAGAATTCATCTCTTTCCTACAATGAACACCTAAAACAGATCTTCTCTTCTTGTTTCTCCTCTGTCCAGAATTGACTCCATTTCTCTTTATTGCTTTTCTTACATTTCAAATTTCTTTTAGTTAATTTAACAGAGATGGGCACTTCTAATTTTTTTTAAAAAAAAAAATAGGAAAAAGGTCCACAGAGAATGCATATGTTGTCATTTGTTTGGAAGGGATGTTTATAAGACCTGCAAGGGGCGGGATGATATACTTTCATCAATTTTGATGTCATTTTTGTTTTTAAGAACAGCTGTTCCAAGAAACATCAGTCGATTCCACATTAAACGTGTTTTGCTTTCTGTGCTCAGTCAACACAGGAGGGAATTATTCATGCCAATCTAACAAGATACTTGCCAATGAAAATATGCACTTCATAGGTTTAGTGTATGTGCCAGTCACTTACAGGCAAGCGAAAGCAGTAGGATGCAAGCAAAGGGGAGCCTTTTGTTCTAGGAACGCCACAGGGGGGAAATGTTTTTCCCCCCTCTTCTCCAAAACAAAATGGATTCATCCCTTTGAGCTCTTGCCACTTTCATCCTTTTCTGAGTAAACATATGATGGAAAACTTTCAGCTGCACTTTGTGAAAGGACCAGTAAGTTTTTGAATTCCAGGAGCCCATTGCATCCTCCATTATCAGAGTTCTCAGTAGCTTTGCCTTGGGTTTAGAAAGAACACCTCATGTAGGGATGTTGGTGAAGTTCACCTGAAGCCGGCTCGGGAATGAAGTTCCAGGGCTCATTAAAGCTGACCTCAAAATCAAGGTAACCTTTAACAAATCCCCAAACACTCCTCCATTTGCTCCTATGGGGGCTGAAGCCAGTCCCCTATAGGTCAGTCATGCTTTGGTCCCCACCATTTAATTTTCCTATTGCAGGGTCTTTACCCTTTACTCCAAGGATAGGCAATCTTTTTGGGCCCATTTGGCTATTTGAGAATCTGTCCTGGGCACCACCACAAAATGGACATACTGCAGATGAAAGCATCACTCTGCAGCAACCTGCCATCTTCATTTCCTAAGGATGTCTCTGCCCCGACTGAGTAGCACAGAGGCATTCATGGGAAAGGAAGAAGGCAGCAGCTGCTGGAGGCCCTCACTTTGCTTTGAAGCGATCCCAGCTGCCTGTAATTTTGCCATGTTGCCTACCCCTGCTTTACTCCAGCTTTTTAGCTTCTCCCTCCCCCAGCCCCATAGGAACCAATGAAACCATTTGTTCATATGGGGGAGGGGGAAAGACTGCTGAGATAGGCATGATTCTTACAAACACTTGGATTGGATTGACAAAAATCCTGAGTTCTTCCCATTCCCCCCCCCCCCCGAAGAACTATCCATGGGCAGCTTTAGCAACCCACCCATCTCTACTTTTTGGAATCTTGGGGTTTAATGCTGTGCTTTTTTGGCATGGCTTGTGGAATTTAAGGTGATGTTATATCTCTGGAAAGAATTAAAGTAACATGTATCAAACTCAATTGCCTCAATTCCACCTAGGACATGCTGCCATGGCAGCTGCCTGCATTCCTGGCTAAGAACCAGGATGGTGGAGAAAATGTCCTTGGGCAAGGGAGACTGGACAAAACGAATACATTTCTGAGCTGCAGACATGCGCCGATTCAGCATTAGTCCCCATAAGCTGTGTCCATGGGCGGTGAGCCAACCCGGGCGAAAGTATCTTTTCCATATGGGATTTCCAGGACTGGATGTGTAGCTGATCTCCAAAATATGCTATGTGCCACCAGCATCCTGCCCTAATATTCCTTCCATCTGGAGAAAAAAAAGTAAAAGCCTCCCCGCTTCAGTTCATTCAAGCTCTGGGTTTAGGATAGTGGCTGATTTGCTTCAAAGGATTCAGACCAAATTATCTATTACCAGACCTCCAAAAGCATACAGTTTGTTGGATCATGGTTTTCATCTGAGTTGTGTGTCTGAAATTTGTGTACTGATTAATGTCAATTGTATCATGTGGCATTTGAAAATATGATTAAAGGATCCATGCTGGCTTGTACTCTGATTTTGGCTGCTCTGAGCAGCTTTTCTTGGGAGACTTCCTGTCTCCTGACAGTATCATAACCCAATATATTATCTGCTTTGCCATTAAAAAAAAAAAAAGTCAGAAGAAATTGAGGGATAGTATAGCCAATACAGCTAACAAGTACATAGTGCTTACTTTCTGTGTTCGCATGTGTTTGTCATTTTAAAACAGTTTATCCGAGAGCCATTTGACTTTCACGTATATTGTTCTTTAATGGCCATTTTCTGCTGCATAGCATTAGCAGTAAAAACTTTTTTGTAGCTTCCCTATGCAACATCCCCTTTGGACAATATGAGCAAGTACCATGACCAATGCAGAAATAACTTGGGATAGCAGAGAAATTTGTTTGGTTCACATTTTAATATATCACATAATTTATTATATGAATATAATACAGAAATACATGAAATACAAACTACATTTCAAGTATTTTGAACCAATATGTGAACCGAAATTCAGTTATCCTTCAAAATTTGCATTTCTCTAAATTTTGCAATTGAGTTCTCAAATCAAAAAATGCTAACAAAAATGCATGTATTGGGGCAAGTGCACACAAAAATGCATATATTCATGAAAATAACATTAAAATGCATTATATTAGGAAAAGTGCTGCACAAAAGGTGTATATTAGGCAAAATTGAGTACAAAAATGCATGTATTCACAGAAATGTGCAAAAAAATGTGTACAAATTTTCATGCAAACTTCTTTTTAAAAATTCTGTGTTTAGGAAGAACCAAACTTAAGAGATGAAGGGAAGGAAAATCCTTCTACTTCGGCTCTGTCTGAATGGAGGAGAAGGGCCAATGGTCCCAGGATGCAAAGGAGACACTAGCCAGGAGGGACCAATGGGGTAAAAGAATGCACCTCATGAGCTCTGGGAGAAAATGCAAGAAAGGGAAGGGCTGGTGTGTCCAGGCAGTTAGAGACTTGGGTGTTGAAAACCTTACCAAGAAGGGGGATGGTCCTGGGAGGATGTCTTTAGGCAGCCAATCAATAAATACACAGCACAGCACAGGGCTTTGATTAGTTTGGAAATTGGTGTAGGATAGGCTTACTTCCTCCAGAAGTTCCGTGCTGGCTGAATAGAGGGTGGGAACCACTCAGTTTGTTTATGCCAGTAAAGGAAAGTTTGCATATGCTTAGTTACAACATAATTAGCTCTATGAAGTACACGGGTAGGCAATGTGGCATCCATGAGCACCAGTGCACCCCCAGACACCTTTCTTGGCACCTGTCAAAGTGCCCTACCTGACCTCTCCTATTTTAAAAGAATAACACAACAAAAAATATTGGCAATCGCTTCAAAGCAAAATGAAGGCTTCTAGCTGCTCCCATCTTCTTTCCCCATGAATGTCTCTGGGCCACATGTGGGGCTCAGAGATGTTTTTAGGAAATGAAGATGGTAGGTGGCTGCACTGGCACTGCCTCTTTCTTGTGCAGCACACCCATTTTATGGTGGTGCCCAGGACCGTTTCTCAAATTGTCAAATGTGCCCACAGGCCCAGGAAGGTTGCCTACTCCTGCTGTAGTAGATCACTTTTTTCAGGCAAAGTGCAGACACTTTAAGTCAAGGTACTAGGAAAGTGCTCAAAACGTAGGGGAATATGTTCTCGTGGCAAGAATAGCACTGACTGTTTCTGAATTGTTGTTGCTGCCATCTCTTTCCTTTCTCAGATATCAGATATAGATAGAGTTGTAGTAGGACCCCTCTCAGGTGTGGAATTCACTAAAGGAGCAATCCTATGCATGTTTAGACAGGCAAAAGGCCTACAACTCCCAGCTTTCCCCAGCCAGTATGGCTAGCTGGGGCATGCTGGGAGTTGTAGGCCTTTTTTCTTGTAAACATGCATAGGATTGTACCCAAAGTAACCTTGGGGCAGTCACTATCTCTTAGCCTAACCTACCTCACAAGGTTGTTGTGAGGTAAAAAGCAAGTGAGAAGAACTGTCCTTAAGCTCCTTGGAGAAAGAGTGGGAGATAAACACAATAAATATCTCTCTTTCTGAGTCTTGGGATCACCTTCCTAGAGTACGCCTCCACTTGTTGTTCTGTCTGGGTCTGGGATGCAAGGGATAATGTAGAGGAGAGGGAAAACAGCTTCTTAGCAACTTATCTCACCTACCTCAAGCAATTTTGTCAGTGCTATTTTCTCTGTCCAAAGTAGGGGAATTCAATTAATTATTTATTTGTTACAATTATATCCCAACTTCCTATTAAAAAATGCCAAAGGCAGCTGTCATGATTCCCGATCCATCTTCCAATGTGCAGTAGAGTACTCTGATGAGGACAAGGAACAAGCTGCTTCCTTGGAGGCAGGTCAGTCACTCAGTACCTGTGTCCTCAGGGCCCTCCCAGCCAGAGGACACAGAGGATACTGTTGTGTCCCCTGACTCAAAGGATGAGTCCCCAGCAGAACATCTCCCCAGCCTCGCAGAAGTCTAAGACTGCAAAAACAGACGAGGGTCCTTTAACAATTTAATTAGCTCCTCCAGGAGGGGTGGACCTGGCCACACTACAGACCCTGTCAACCTACATGCAGCTTCATTTAGCTTTAGTTTACTGCTGAGACAACATCCTCCTATTGTCCTAGTAGGAGTTAGATAGCATGGCTGGCTGGGGAATTCATAGATCATAGAGTTGGAAGGGGCCTACAAGGCCATCAAGTCCAACCCCCTGCTCAATGCAGGAAACTAGAGGAGGGGTTTCCCATCCAAGTAATAACCAGGCTTGACCCTGCTTAGCTTTCCATGCTCAGACAAGCTGAGCCAGCATGAGCCATGACTTTTTTCTGTCTAAACATGCATTGGATTGCATCCTTAGTCATACTTTCCCTGTCTTCATTTGGTTGATTTTCCAGTGCCTGCCCATTTGCCAGGCAAACTTTACTATCTGCTTCATTGCTTGGAACTCGCCCCCCCCCCCACACACACACCACACACACACACACACACACACACATCCCTGTAGCAATGGCAAAACGCAGATCCCCAGCTTGGTTAGCCATTATGCATGTCCCCATTGGCAGCGCAGCAAGAGCCAATAGCAGAGGGTATGATTTCCCTATCTCATCAACATTATAAGAACTGAGGGCCAAATTTTATAAACCACCATTCATGCAATTACCTCCTAATCAGTTAAGCAACCCTCTTCCAAAACCTTTGGTGAACTTTGCTTTCATATTTTAAATATTTGTATCGTATTTTATATTTTTAACTGTTCTGTAGCATTTTAGGTTTTTTTACTGCTTGTAATCCACCCAGAGAAGATTAGTTATTGGGTAGATTAGAAATGTAATAAATAAATAAAATTGTTACAAAAAGAGCTATAACAAACTCAATGATTACCTTTAAAGATCCAAAATTAAATTCCTTTTTCTATAACTCTGCTTTTGTATTATTTCTACTCCAGTATTGAATTGAATTGTATTTGCTTTCCTTAGCATTTAACTGCATAAGAAAGAAAGAAAGAAAGAAAGCTCTTTAAAAAAAAAAAGAAAGAAAGAAAGAAAGAAAAAGATACCTACATTGAAGTCTGTGCTTACAACTCTCAAGGACAGTTAAAAGGATATGGCATTTACGATGCAATATGAGGTAAGCCTTAGGGATACAACTCTCTTTATAAAGTTTATTTGGATCTTTAAGCCAGGAAGTTTTTTCTGCTTCAGCTATTTCAAGTTCATCATGATAGAGCATCAAGATTATCCACCAGTTTTATTCTTAGTCATACACTAAAACTGCAGAGACCCTACAGCAAGAACCTTTTAAAAAATGTTCTTAAAAATTGAAATAATGTTCAGATTAAAGTAAATGGTACAGTGTTAAAATAAATCTTTTGGATAGTGGAAAATATTGGAATGGTGTAATGGTAAACCATTACCCTATCATTTAGCATTACAAGAACCACACTCAGTGAGCCTGTGGCTCATGCCTTCCCCTCCTCCCCTGGGATGGCCACAAGGAGGAGTTTAGAACCTTTCACTTTCATTTTATATTAACAGTACGGATGAAAGAACCAGCTATTTTTTACCTCCCCGAAATTCTCTGAATATCACTTTGAATCTCATTTTACTCCACTCCTGTTTTCATTTTCAACCTGCTTTTCAGCTCGTTCAAATGGGGAAAGTGCACATTTCTGTGTATATTTGTCAAATGTACACTTTCCCCCCATTGAGTAAAATGTGGAAATGCATCTTTAAAACACACACACACACACACACACACACACCACCAACAACAACGCATTTTTCGATTGCCATCACAAATTCAGGAACTTGTGAACATTTCTCTAAAAAAGTACTGCTGCTTGCATTCGTGTCCAGGATTGCAAATGGGGTGCGTTCTCATGATTTGCAGACATGAGAATATTTACAAATGAAATTGTCGTACATCCCTAAGAACAGCACCTTCCTAGGTCATCTGGACCTGAACAAGCTGTGGTTAATCTTAACTATGGTTAGTTGAAACAAACCAACTTCAAACCATGGTTTCAGCTAACCAGTTAGGGCTTGGATAACATACTAAACTGTGGATACTTAAAAATTGAAACTGAAGCTTCTGATCTACTCTTTGTGGCTGAGCTGGAAAGTGTGAGTCCAAGGCTCGCCACAGCTCGTCCCCATAGCACTATACCATGTTTTAGTATTGCATCATGCAAACTGGGCCATTATCTTCACCAAATGAACAATTTTGAGAAATATAGCAACCATTTTTGTGAGCTACTTTTTTGATCATTCTAGGCTGTGCGTGGGGTGAGATTTTGTTTATTTGTGGATGAACACTTTTCATATTGTTTTTAGATTCATCTGTTTTTATGGTATTTATTTTTATTTGTATTACTGTGTTGATTATGGTTTATATTGATCCCCCTGCCCCCGGTTATATTTCTGTATTATGTGTGTAAGTCACTTCAAGACTATTTTTTTTTTGTAGTGGGAAGTGATACATTACTACTACTACTACTAGTAGTAGTAGTAGTAGTAGTAATAATAATAATAATGTGGGTGTGGCTACATTATAGTTCAAATGTATGTTGTATTGGCTTACAAGCTTGCATGTAGAATGGCCAGCTTCTTCCCCAACATAGGCTTCTGTGCCTTTAGCTAAGTCTTCCCCAACCTGGTGCCCACCAGATGTTTGGGACTTCAACTCTTACCAGCCCCAGTCAGCATGGCCAATGTTCAGGAATGCTGGGAACTGTAGTCTTAAATATCTGGACAGTACCAGATTGGGAGATGCTGATTTAAAACTTGATGACAGCATGAAATTCACCAGGTGCAGAATTTCCCTCAGGGTCCTGTAGTGACAGGAAAAGCAGTACTGGTTGAATGTTTGCCTGTCATGCATTTGCTAAAGCATAGGAAACTCCATCAAGAAAGGGACTGATCACTTCATACCATCTTTTGGATTTAGGTTTTAACTAGTGCCAACTTAGATATTCATCTGTCCTAATATGACAGTAGGTTTCCCCTGACTAATAAGACTGATGCGAAGGTTAACTGCAAATGAGATGAAAGAAGAAAAGAAAAGCAGATGTATGGATGGTTATTTCCAGGAATGGATGAATCTCTCCATTTTGAGTTCTCTCTGTTTCTCATTTTTCCAACCATAACTTTGGTTCATCCCAAACTTTGAGAATTTTCCACTCGTAGGGTTGTATGAGAAATTCGTTTCAGTTTGTTTCTGATCAGGATTTTATCCAGTTCGCATCTTCTGGATCAAACACAGGCTCAGACGCAATCTGCAGTAAAAGTCCATACATTTCCAAGCTTACAAAGTGATTCATGGGCCAATAAAAAAAATGCATTCTACAGCATGTGAACAAACTACAAAGGAGCCAAGCCTGTGTAACTGATATGAATAAGTATGGGTAAAGCAGTGCCCTCAAAAGGTACAGTGAAAAAAAGTCAGCACTTTCCCAGAAAATAAAGGTTTTATTGAGATAAATGTACTAAACAGCAATTAAATGGTCAGCTGTGAGGCTTCCCAGGAAAGAGAAAGGGAAAGGATTGTGGAGTGAGTTGGTGGCACAGCTGCACAATGCAGCTTCAGCTTAGACAGGAAGAAGGGAGATTGTTGCAGTATGATGGGGGAAAGGCAGGAAAATAGGGTTAGAGTCTCTAGAATTAGAACCAGTGTGGTAACAGTGTAAATATACTGATATATACACTCTTCTGTTATGGCCTGTTGTGCTCCTAGTTGTGGCATTTCAAACCTTAGAAAGCCTAGCAGCAGCAACCAACTCAGCTTCATTATGTCTGCTATGGAAGTGTGTTTAGTGAGAGTCAATCAATTTGAGAAGTTGTTGCTGCTAGGTTTTCTACAAAACCCTCTCAAGTGTTTGGTGTTACAGCAACACTTCCCTGGATTGAAAAATCTTAATAGCTCCTCTGAAGCCATTAAAACCTATTGTTTCAGTGATTTGCAAACACTAGGTTTCTAAATAGGTCTTGACCAGACAGACAAATCGATTGGAAGGTGTGTTTTTCTAGTCACGTTTCAAATCTCTGTCCCCAGGTGGGCCCTGACACAGCATACCAAAAGCTCCACTGGAGACGCTATGGCTATACATCATGATTTGTTGACTCCCCAAGTAGTCTTTTAGCTCTGTTTGGCACTTTGTACAAGGTCACATTTACAGTACAAGGGCAAATGTTCTATTACTTAGTGCTTATACAAAAGATAGAGTATAATATGCATGTCAAAACAGAGAAATAACCTATGGTGTCACCTAACTATTTTCAGACCCAATTCCTTTTGCATAATTCATACACACAATTGGCCTCCCTTATGGTCAAGCTCAATGTTGTATTAGTATTATGTAAAAGCATTAATCACTTGTGTTACCCAAATTGCATGGCCACTTCTAAAGCCAATGTTGCACCTCCACTGGAGTTCAGCGAGGAGGAGCTAGTAAGTGTTTTACTTGTTTATGTGAAGCACAGACACTAAGAACACAATCCAAATTCAGAGACATCTGATCATCCAATGCAGGATGAGAGGAGTGGCGGAATTTCAGGGCAAAATAGGGGGAGGATGCTTAAACCCTCATTTCCCGAAGTACCATGGTCCTGATCCAAATTGGTGCTGTGCACGCTTGCAGCAGAGTAGGGGAGACAATCACACTTAGCTCATCTATGCGTGATTAAGGGGATGCATGGATTAAAGGATGATGGATACAGCTAAGTTTGGCCCTTAGCTGTATCCATCATCACTGCCCATGTTGGTTGGGGCTGATGGGAGCTGGAGTCCCCACTAATGGGGAAGGAGGATTATATGCAGAAGCTTATTACTAATTTACTCAACTGCAAGGCTGTTCTTCACCACGTGGTCTGTTAGGATCCAGAAGGCTCTTTAGGATTAAAAGTAATCCAGACTAGTTATAACAAAAAGGGTTTTATTGTACTCACAAAACATCTGGTTTTCTTTCATGCTGGTTAGTTCATGCAGGTACCGCTTAGAGTCCATTGGAGTCAGCATGACTGGAAGAAAGCCAGCCAGGCACATGTTGCCTTGTGGAAGGTCAGGGAAGAGGTAGAGATCTCACTTCTAAGGTAAGATTCACTGGATGTGGGTGTGGTTAGTCCCTGGTGCCCATTAACCCATTCCTCCCCTAGTGACTCTATGCATCCAGTGTTACCCAAATATCTAACTCCCACCCCTATGCTAGAGGATACTTATGGAAATAAAGGTGCTTCCAGACTTTTGCTAATGGAGGGTCTGTAGCTCAGTGTAGACCGGGGGTGCTGAACCTCAGGCTTCTGGGCCAAATGCAGCCCACCAGGGATCCCAACCCTGCCCTCCAGAGGTCCCCAGAGGGCTTTGCTCTCCTCCTCTGGTCCCAACCTCACTTTCCCAGACTGCCAATTGTTTGGTGGTTTTCCAGCTTTTGCACTCCCTGCCCACATTCTAAAAGGTTGAATTGCCTCTCTTAAGTCTTGGTTACTGCCAGTAAGAGCTGTAAGCTAAAACATGCTGGTATTTTTTGGTATTTTGGCCCCACCTCTTTTGACCCACTGCTTCTGCCTTCAGTCCCACCCACAACTAGAATGCGTCACCCCCCGAGAGCTTCTCCGAAATTGAATTTGACCCTCAGGCTGAAAGAGGTTCACCAACAGGCCTGTGGCTCATGCTGGCTCAGCTTGTCTGAGTGTGGAAAGCTAAGCAGGGTCAGGCCTGGTTATTACTTAGATGGGAGACCCCTCCTCTAGTTTCCTGCATTGAGCAGGGGGTTGGACTCGATGGCCTTGTAGGCCCCTTCCAACTCTATGATCTATGAAATCTATGAAACCCTGGTGTAGACATGACTGAGCTAGATGGACCAATGGTCTAACTCAGATTTAGGCAGCTTCCTATGTTTATAACTGAGAGGCAGTTGAGAGGCAAATGCCTGACAATTGCTGTCTACAGGCAGGCCTGTCCAATCCCTATGCCAATTGCTGCAAGTCCAAATTAGGAAGATCATCACAGGAGCTACAGCAACTGCAGTGCAGAAACAGCAACACCAGCCCCCTATGAAAGTTGTCATCTCTCATATGCACTGTTGCCCACTCCCTCTGGTGTGCTACTGTTGCAGTGAAGCAGCCACTTTGGAGCACTGTGTGCTGCTTACTGTCGACAGCACTCAAGACAGCGCACTAGACGGCTGCATTCACTCCTACCCTACTCGGGCCCAGTACTTGAGTTGCTGAAACACCCTGGAAGAACTTGAAAATTCAAAGTTTCTAGAAGATTAAATTTTATGGAATTACTCTGCTCAATTGAAAACGTTGTCATGCTTCACTTTAAGCACCTCCTCAAGTATTGCTATCACATGGAATATTAGGATTTGGTAAGTGTAAAAATAAGTAAAGTACGTAAGTAAGTGGAATATATAACTTGATTTGAGGATATTATATGAATGATATATTATTTAGTATCACTGTAAAACAGTTTTCCCCCAGTATGAATGGGCCAGTTTTCTTACTCTAACATACAGTGGGGATGAGGCAGTAATTTTTTTTAAAAAAAAATCATATTCTCTTTCCTGAATACTGGTTAAGAGGAAATTAAAAGGTGCAGTGTTGTGGCTAACCAAGTGTGGCATTGAACATTGGGAGCTGCAAATTATAGGAATGGCATTTCTCTCATTCAGCAATATGCCAACCACATTTTCTTATGTGATGCATCGACTTAAGAAGCATAGCCAATTTCTAGTATCAGTTATGATCTTTCTACCCACTGATGCAAATATTTAGCTGTTCTGTTCCATCCAATTGAAAAGTCCAGAGTGGTGGTGGTGGTGGTGGTGGTGGGGATTAGATTTATTTTTATTTCTACCACCTCCGTCTGAAGGTGGTGATTTTACAACATTAATTTAAAGTGGTGCATATAGAGATATGAAGGCCTGGGGGGGAAACCCAGAAAATGGTGGGGTGGTGATGCTGAAAAATCCAGTAAAAAAAACATTTTCCCTTGAAAAAGGGAGGAGATGTGGGTTGTTGTTTTATTTTTTTAAAAAAATCTGCTCCATCCCCCATTTTTTCTGCCCCTCTCAGTCTTTACATGTCTAAGTGCATCTTTAGTTTCAATACTTATGTGGAGAAACCTGGTATTTAACTTTTAAAACATGCAATCATCATGACTTTGTCTAGCACTAAATAATACCAGATATCACCATGTGCAGACCATGTGCAGACATGTTAAAAAGTGGTGCCTGAAACTCAGGCAGAACAATTTTATACACTAATTAGTTGGGGTGATGTGACACTAACGTTTTACCAAACCAGAAATCTCAGTTGATCAGGCTGAGAGTCTGGGACCTTATATAGGCAGAGATAAGGAACACACCAAGAATGAAATTATTTTTAAAGCTGTATTCCCAAAGACTACAGGGGTGGGGTGGGATGCCATCCAAACCCCAGTAAGGAAATGCAGCAGAAACAATCAAAGACAGTTATCTACTCATTCATACTTACAAACACACAACCAATGCTGGTCAGGCAATGGTGTAATATGAAGATGAATTGGGGGTTCTGGACGTAAGCACTCCTGTTCCAAGGTATCTACCAATTTTCTCCCAAGTTTCTAGTGTTCTTATACTTTCCAAAAGGAGGGAGGCTTTGATTGGGGCTCTCTTTCGTTGCTTTTCGATTATCTCTCAAGGACAACCTAGGTTGTGATATGGATAATTTGCAACTCTTCTGCCCCCAAGTAGGTACCCCCTCCTCATCTTCTGTCCATTGACTCATATCTCCTTTGCTTTGATGGCTTGATTGGAGTCTTCTTTCACGCCCATTCTCCTCCCCAGTCTCATGGCCTTCCCTGTCAAGAGAAACCACACACACAAACATTCTCACCTTCCTACACATTTCCAGTTCAAACAACAACAACAAAAAGCCATTGTGTTTACAAAAGATTACAATACATTAACATTGCAAACTTACTAGATAATGATTCTGGAGTCCATGGCAAGTTCAAAAGGTGTCTTTGGGCACAGGCTTTAGTTACATTAGTATCAGAACACAGAGATACTGAGTTATGAGCAAAGGATCTTGGGTAAGCATTTGGATACAAATCTAGGAGTTAACTGGCCATTGGCCTTCTAATTAAAGAAAGACATTTCCCTACACTATGAGGAATTACAGAGTTACAATAAGGATATATTCCTTTAGACATTCATAGTTATAGAAGTTTAACATTTTCAAAGCAACAGAAAATTGGTCCATGACAGTGAGGGAATAGAAAGACCCTACTGCTATGCTGGCAGAAAGGCCATCAAAACCTATGCATGCTCATCCTGGTAGCAGCAGTGAAAAACCCAAAATCTGAAAATCCAAAACAGCATAAAATGGCAGACATGCCCTCAGCATCCCTAGAAACACCTCCAATATCCACCAATCAGCAACTGTGCTGACAATGACATTCACATGCCACTAACACGGAGAAGCCAATGAACTTGTGACCATGGGGAAACACCCCTAACAAACACCCCTGCATCACAGCACACACAACACCACAGCATCCCAACTCCCATCAGCCACGGTGGCACAGTCTGCAACAATTCCAGCACTGCCAAGTCTGTAGGCGTCTCTCTGTGCAGAGGCTTCTATCCGCTTGCACATGGTTTGTGACCACAATATGCAAGCAATATTTATGAGGACAATGTACAAAGAGGAAGAAGAGCCCACACAACACCCACTGGGCAGTGGGCCTGAAAAAAGCAACCCCCCTGTTCTCCCAGGACAAAGGTTCAGGATCCACCCAGAGAAGAAAATACTTATTCCAAGAAACCAATGCATCTTCCATAGTGCCATATCTTGCATGGTGCTGTAGCCTCCTGTTTTTCTCTTCCTCCAAATTGATGACAGTTCAGAGTATGACATTGATTGATGCTGGGGGTTAGCCATTATGAATACTTAGATGCCCATAGCCCACCTGCCCATAGACAGGCATACTCATCATCAGCTGTCTGGTTCTGGAAGTGCTTCCTTCCTTACTAGGGGATAAAGTACGCAGTATGTTCAATACGTTGTGTGCAGATGATCCTCCTAACTTTCTTTTTTACCTACAAGTAAGCATGCAGAACTCTGAATCAGATCATGAGCAACACGTGGGGTAGGTGAGATTTAAACTATCCCACCTAGCCACTCTCTACCTGCCCAAATTGATTTTTCCCTCTTTTTAGCCCCCGCATGGGGCAGGGGGACAAATTTATGAGGGAAAAAGCAGCCTGCATGTGAACATAAGAAGAGCCATGCTGGATCAGACCAAGGGTCCATCTAGTCCAGCATTCTGTTCACACAGTGGCCAACCAGCTGCCCACAGGAAACTCACAAGCAGGGCATGAGTGCAACAGCACCCTCCTGCCCATGTTCCCCAGCAACTGGAGTACATAGGCATACTGCCGCTGATACTAGAAGAAGCATATAGCCAATCAAGACTAGTTGCCATTGATAGCCTTCTCCTCCATGTGCTGGCCCTGATCCAGATTGTGGAATCACATGCATACTTCAAGGTAAAAAAGAAAGTTAGGATTATCTGCATGCTATGTATTTCACATAGCACATAATGTAGCCCTAGGTTTGCCAAATGATGCATCTTTTAGAGGCAACATAAAAGCTTTCTTACAAAGGAATTAGTATAGTATAGTTGAATATATTTAATGCTTTTTCCCGCCTCTGCAAATGTTTAATGTTATTACTTGCAATTGGCTTTCAGTTAAAACAACAATAAATAAATTCAGCAATAAATTCAGTTTATAAATAAATAAATACCAAAAAGCAGTCATCCATTTTTGTGTAGTCTAATATAATATGTGACACCAGGTTGTTTACTTTGACTTATCAAAGGACCACATAAATCATACTTGGATGAATATGGGCTGGCCATTTTCCTTACTAAATCATCCATGCCAGTAATGTAAGTTTCATTAATAAACACTGCTATTACATTTCTCTGTATGCCCAAGTAGCCTTTGAGTCACACAGTTAATTTGACCCAAGTGCATTACTCTAAATTAATATTTTCAAGTATAGTGAGGAGGTTGGGGGTGGGGGGCAGACTTGGCTGCAAGCTTTGTTATTTTCTTGTCAGCATAGAGTTGCTGCAAGGGATATAGAGGTCAAACAGACAGATCTCTTCAGTTCAGACCTTCTAGGGCTCCAATCCCATCTAGGCAAATGCCAGAAGCCCTGAAGCTGCAGCAAAAGATGGAAACAAGGAAAGAATCATGACAACTCCAGGAGCTAATGAGACACAGCAGCAACAACAAAATGAGATGTTGACAAAGCTATGGAAAGAGTCTGGGGGGAATGTGGGAAAAGAGCAAGGACTGGGGAAGAGTAGTTGTAAATCCAGCAGCCAGAGTTATTGAAAGGTGAGCAAGAATCCTCGTGTCCCTCTTGACTGGAGAGAATTAATTGACACATTCACTTCCCAAGTATAGAGGTTGCTCTACTAATACTGTCTAGGCCTAGCACATTGCATTCCGAATTGCATATATTTATCAAGAGGGTTGAGGAAGTGGCACATGGGTGAAATACTTTGTAGTCAGCAAGAAAGAAGCAGACACCAGTTTGGGAGGAATTCTATCATAACCTTTATTTACTTAAAATTACAGCAAGCTTTCTAGGGATCAGCTAGAATGGGTGGGTCTCTACGTCTACTTGAGGAACTAGCTTGGCTGTCCGCGTACCACAATTGTCCCATCAGTGTGGAGCTTATGCTTAAGCCTAATGCCTGTAATGAAGCTTAGCTGGATGGCTAAGTTCTGAGCAGGTCTGATGTCAAGTAGCTGCCCAGGTCAACTGGTCGGTACCTGACCGATAGTCACACATGGTTGCCAACTACAGGCATCTTCACAACCTACTTACAGGGAAGTAAGCCATGCTAAACTCAGTGAAGTTTATTTCTGAGTAGACATGCACAAGACTGTACTGTCAAAGCAGTTCATGTAGCATCTTACATGTAGTTTAACCCTGAGGGGAAATCACTTGGCTAACATTTGAACTTCTCATTCATAGGAGTAAATAGATTCCTAGATTGATTCTTTCTAAGGTAATATGAAAATCAACCATTAAAAACATAGCACAGAAAAATTATTAGTCCTAAGTATACCTGCAAGTAGAGATCAAGATCAAAGGCCCATGGCAGCCATCAGCACTATCTGAAGTAGCTACTTGAAGTTCTGAGTTGTTGTTGTTTTAACTATTGCTCAGTGTTGTGGTGAAGCTTCCTGCATTGGATTTATGTTGATGCTGGTGCTTTGATTCTTGGGGTGGATATATGGGTATCTTCTTTCTGAAAGAGGAGGCTGGTGCATTAAGTAATCAGGTTCTCCACATGCTCATTTTAAAAGGCATGGGATCCAGCTGCTGTACTGATCACTGTGTCATATTTCTTGAGGCTGAGACCCATCAATTTCAGCAAGACTTGTGTAGTCAAAGGTTGGCTATTTCTTATAAGCAGATGAGAATCAGAACTATCACAATAGAATATATTGAGCAGGAACATCCTTAACAGTTAAGTGATATTAATGAACTATTTTTAAAAGCCACAAAGAGCAAAACCTCTGAGTAAAAATTCCCAAAGCTAAATCTGACCTCAGAGGCATCGATAGCAGTAATTTAAATCTATTATTATGTCCCCAAATATGTATTTTTATGAAAATATGGGTAGGTTCTTAATTACATAGAGAATTATGAGCATAATAATGGCTATTTTTGTTTTACTTAAATGAAAATGTTCAGCTCATAAGCAAGATACAGCCAACATGCTGATCTTACCCATTGTGAGCAATTAAGCTGTTCCACTGCAGAAGCTGTTTCCATAGGGTGTTTTCAATTAGTGTACAGTGAAAGTGTATTCATTCACAGTTAATTGGAATGAGTACTTTAGCCGCATGTGTTGCTAGTGTCAAAGAAATTGTGCCCTTTCCTGCTAGAGACCTGCAGCAGTCATCCAATAAAGAAAAGGTTGTACCGTTTGATGCAAGACTGAATAAATCAAGTCTTGATTAAGCTGCAGGACGAAGTCAAATATAGCTCTGGCTGAAATCTCATGGCTTAAATGGAACTGAAATACAGTGTATCAGATTATAGTTGCCACAGTAAAAGAATGCCTAATTGACCAATACATTACAGAATGCGACAAAGAGTCTAGGTCCCTCCACTGATCTCCAGCTTTCCAAATCCATAGTACTTCAACAGTCCTCTCCCTTTTTAATGATATTGTTATAACAATGGTCTGTGTATAACTACCTGAAAATGTGTAAGGAATGATTTTGGGACACCATTCTTCACAAAGACTAAAATTCAACCTTGTTACTTTCTGCTTTTACTACTTGCTACTTTCATCAATAAATGTAAAGTCTATTATTATTTATCATCTGATGTCATTCATAAGGCCAGTGGTGGTTCATAACAATGGTGCATAGATACAGCTGAGGATCTCTGGCCCTGAGAGACTCAGACAACCTTTAAGTCACACATCAGGAGGAACAAAAGAGACAGAAGAACAAAGAGAAGGATACTTAATAAAATACAATACAAACACAACACCCTTAAAACTCACTGTTGGGGTGGGTTTTATGGGTAATTTTGTTTCGGGCCAAGTTCAATTTCTGAGAGGCTTTCAAGGGCTGCAATGGTGGACAAGGCTGAAGGCAAAGGGAGCAAGCCAAAATCCCTCAAATCCACAAAATACCAGCATATTTTACTGTAAAGTTTTTACTGCCAGCCTTCGGAGAGGCCTCCCCCCCCACACACACAACTATTTAGAATGGGGGGAAACTGCACAAAAGTAGGGAAACCACCAAATGCTTGGTGGTCAGGGGGAAATGGGACGGGGCCAGGGGTGTGTGGCCATCTGGGAAAGCCCGGATGGCTGAATTTAAACCTAAGGTGGGCTGGGTTTGGCCCATGGGGTCTGAGGTTTCAAACCCCTGATTTAAAACAAGAACAGCCTTTACATACATATATTTCCTTCCCCTTTTCTGCCACCGCACACCTACATAGAGACCAACATCCTCTAGGTGGATATGAGCAAAGCTCTGTGAAGTTTAAAAAGGCAGTGCAGCCTATTGCCTATATGATTAACACTGACGTCTCCATTCAATTCCACAGAGCCTCCGTAACTTCCAGCAAGTTGCATGATGGGGTTGAGGGAGAAAACCATCGGAATGTATGATATCAAATATAGTGCCAGGCTAGCAACTCCATATGGTGCAGACTCCAAATGTTTTAGACTACAACTCCCATAATTCCTGATTATTGCTTGGGGCTGATGGGAGTTGTAGTCCAAAATATCTGGAGGGCATCAGACTTGCCTGAAGTCTATAGCCTTTGGAGAAAACCCCACAGTATCTGCTGGTGTCTGCCTTGGGGGTAGAAGATGAGAGGATGGAGGGTCTTGGACTTTCCCACATTTTCCTTTTGACCAACCAAACCATTAATGGGATGTCTCACATGGGGTGTGTGGTTCCTCTGTGGTTCAGTGCTAAATTAAGTGTATAGACAAGGGCAAGGCCCTGAGAGAATCAAGTCAAGACGGCAGAGCTAAGGCTGGCAGTTTTGCACCTTTGATCTCTGGTCTTGAGTAAAGGACCGGCTGGCAGTCCTTTCACAATAATATATATATATATATATATATATATATATATATATTGCATTTTCTGTTCACTTTGGGCACACAGAGTAACTTGTAGCTAAAACCACACAATAAAATAAGGACATTATTATAACTAACGATGACTTAAAAACAACAAAACAGCAAGAACAGAAGACATTGGCAAACTTCAGAAAATCTAACCAGTATTATGCCACAATTGTTTGTGTATAGTAAAAGGTTTTAAGCCTCCCATGAAAGCTAAGCAGGAAGAGGGCTAAAAGGAGGATCTCCCTCATTAGGGAATTCTGGAGTGTGGGAACAGATATGGCTGGTCTCCGTGCCCTGGCAGTACAGAGCCCTCATGTATTCAGCTGTAAGGTGCTGTTCACTTCTGATGGGAAAAGAAAGGAAATGGTTATGTCCATATGCACACCAGTGCAAACAGATACCAGAGTCTTTTCTAGACTAAAGGATTCTTTGCATGCATATATCCTGTGGACCTCTGTACTAAACTTTTACATGGTTGATCATTGTATTCCTTCTGCCTAGAGTCCCTCGATTGTTTGTTCCCCACTGCTGCTAGCAGCAAGGAAAGAGCTATCAGTATCAAGATCACTGGTGTGTGTGTGCGCGCACATGCACACGTGTGCGTGTATGCATGGACCCCAATGCCTAAGCCAGCATCATATGGGGCCAAAAAGGTTGCGTACCCCTGGCATAAAGATTTAAATGGCTTGCAAACATTGGATAGTTTTAAGGTTTGCAGAAGCAGGCAGGTCTACAGTATATTTCTTCCTTCTTCTAGAGTGTTGCTTAGACTGGAGAAAACCTGGAGTAACTTCAATCAGAGTCTTCCGGGATACTGGCTGGGATTTAGTTATGGATCAATCATCACATTGTGCTCCTGAAAATAGTTTCCCTATAGCTTTCCAATTTTTATCTACTTTCCATTGGGAACTGCTTTTACAGCCATATAAACCCCTGGGAAGATGGGTTTATAGGAGATATGTTGACAGGCTCTCAAGCACTGCAGTAATAGAGGTAACTCAATTATGCTAACAGCTCTGCATCACAGATCATCAACCAGACTTGAGGTACCAGCCAACACCTTTTCATATCTGAATCTGCAGCTGTTTTCTTAGAAAGAGATGTAATTCACTACAGTGACTAGATAAAACTTCCATGCAATTTCACAGGGTGGCATAAAAGTCTTCTTTTAAAATCGGCAGTGGAAATGATCAGGCGGGGTGACACTGACAGTTATAAATATTCCTCATGAGAGATTATTTCAGTAAACAAAATAACAGTAAATGAAGTATTCTACCTTATCTATGTAGATATATTACTACATTGGTATATTATAATATTTATCCCTGAAAAATGCAAATTCATGGATATTTTTTTTCTTTTAGCTGTGTGATCCTGATAAAATACAATATTAGGCAATGAAGTATATATGATACTACCTCATGCAATACAGAAATTGCTATCAACAGGCGCTTATTTTGGATACCGGTTGATAAAGATTTAGTTATAGTTGACATCAAGACATCCAAACAAAGGTTTTAGAGCAGGGCTCTCCAACCTTGGGTCCCCAGATGTTGCTGGACTACAGCTCCCAGAATCCCTTGCCATCAGCCATGCTGGCTGGGTATGCTGGGAGCTGTAGACCAGCAACATCTGGGGACCCAACGTTGGAGAGCCCCGTTTTAGAGAATACCCTTGGAGCCAGGAGTGTAGGGAGCCACAGACATACCATATATTCAATTCTGAATCTTAAACAAGAATATATGTGTGATGGCACTGTAGCCTACACCATGAGAGGGAGGGAAGGAGAGCAAACCAGCTAACATAGGCCCCCACACCACTACCATCAAGTGGATATCTTTAGTGTCTTGGCTGCTTTCCACTAAAGCATCCCGTTATCCTCTGTGACTTGCTACTGTCCCTGCTAACTCACTGTACTGGTTAGAGTGGGGGAGCACGTAGGCATGGGGTTAAGATGAAGGCATCAGACCAAGAATAAACCAGCAGGAAAAATAAGTTTTTACTAAAGGTTTGGAGGAGGGGACTAGCAATTAAACAGTTATTGTAATGATACTCCTGGAGAGAGGGAGATTTTTAAAAAGTTTTAGAAGTTAACCATAAGAGCAATTAATATTTTAAAAATAACATAGGAAAACACAATAAATGAATCCATATCTAGGCTGTTTTCTTACTTTAGCTTGGACATAGCAATACAGCAATCCCTTACAGGTCATCCTAGTCCACTGGCAATGCAGCTTCCAAACTTCTTGCTGAGCAGAAGCTCAGCTTCTGTTGTCCATGCAGCCTGGGTCTTCTGCAACACCCTCTGCTCTGGCTCTCTCTTGATTTCTAGCTCTTTTTCCTTCTCACATGCTTCCCAGCTTCACTTAGATATAATATTCCTCCCAACCTCTTAGCCAATTAGGGCAGTGGGGTTTGGGTAAGTTTCTGGTTCCCACAGTAACTAGGTTCTTTGGAAACTATGATAACCATTGGAGCCTAAATTGTTCTGAGCATCTTTTCCCACTGGGGATCATGTGTTTGTTTTTTTAGTCCAGTCCCCAATGAAAAAGCACCATGAGCACTGTACCACCCTCTACCACCTACTAACCTGTCCCCCTTCTTCAAGGTGAAGCTTTTTTCTCTCTCCTGGGGGAGGGGAAAGGGTAGCATGTGACGACAGATGTTAGGAAAAGGTGTGAGTGGAATTGAGGGCTGGGGCACTGTTCAAGGTCAGCTGTTCCTGCCTTGATTCTGCTGGTTATAATTTGAAAAGGGGTGTTTGTATAGTTGAGCACTGCTGCTTCAAATCCCCCCCCCCATCCCTCCACTCTTTACTGTGTCTCTGGGTCCCCATATTTGCCCTTCCCATACCAAAACTTCAGTTGCAAAGGAGATAACCCCAGCTCAACTGTGGGCTGGGTTAAGTTTTTCCCCCCATGACTGAGGAACCCCTGGCTTGGCCCCTGTGCATATCAAAGGGAGTATTGGATGATGGCTTCTAGAAGTACATTTGCATGTATCAAGTGGAGTCCAGGATGGATCTGGCTTGGTGATGGACTAAATATTTTCCAGAATGGAGGTGCTAGTAATTTGTGAGAGGCAAAGGGTTGGAGAGAATCTCAGATTCCACTCAGGTGGGATAGGCATTATCCCACCTGAGAAATCCCTCCCCCTCTTCCTCCCCTCCAATTGGGTGAACACACCAGAATGTAACTGCTCCAGTGTTGACTAAGTTGCATATCTATTTTGTTTGGCTGCACATTGCACCATTATCTGCATCCTCAATACACATCTTTCTATTCTAGAACTGTTCTATACATCCCACCAGGGGTGGGGAAGATGCTGTTGGACTGCAACTCCCATCATCCCTCACCACTGGCTATACTGACTAGGGCTGATGGGAGTTGTGGTCCAACAATACCTGGATGGTTACATCTTTCCCACCCCAGCATTACACTTACTATGGGAATCAGTGTCCCTAGGCTGAGTTTCCCATAGCTAGGCTATACCGTTTAGTAGGACTCATCATGTGAGTTGAAACCATCACCTCATACATTTCCCTGCCAGTGATTGCCACTGAAATGGATGAGGGGAAGGGGAACTCACTGTGCCTTGATAAATAGTCTGGCTGGAAAGGAGCCTGAACAAAGAGATGCTGGCAAATTCTTATCATTGAATAAAATGCTGTATGATTAATGTGTGGGATATATTATTTTAAAAATCCATTTTCTAATTTTGCTTACATAGCTTGAAGTTTTTTTGCATTTGAGCAGGTACTGCTGATGCTTCCACTGGAAATAGTGCAGGCTGGTTGAACCCTTGAGGATATTTTGTGGATAGTCTAGTGCTGTGCCAGTATTTGATTCTGCATTTTATTTTACCATTCTCATTAATTCTGGTAGAAAAGAAACTGCTTTTGGATTTATTTCTTTTTCAAAAAGGGGAAGAAAAATTTGGTGACATTCTGGTTAATGAGGCATGGGGTTCTTGTGTTTACCTGAATTACAAGGTTGTCAAGGAATGTGTGTGTGTCCGTCCTGTCTTTCACTTTACAATTATCTCTCCACTGATCTGCAGCCTTCCTCTCTCCCTGCACATCAGTTAAAGTCCCAGAGAAGACATCCATGGACTTTTTTTTCAGATCAGGAGGTGCAGGCAGCCAGGGAGGTGGCAGAGCAATGTAGGGTTGGATAATAGAAAAGGGGAAACAGCCATGTATCCTCATCCACTTTGTAACATTACAGTAACCTCAAAAACACCACCAAAAGAAATTCTAAAGCACCCTGAGAATGAAAAATGGGAACATCTTTCACAGGGGATGAAAACTTTCAGGAAATTGGAAGTCAGATTTTGGCCAGCATTAGTGGCCACATCTATTGAAGACTAAAATGCACTCAGATAATTGCATTATAGAGGTCATATACGTGTCCTGAATGTCATATAAAACTTGCATGTACATATTTTAGTTAACAGTGGATCTGTTAGAAATCTACATTAACAGAATTGAACTCTGAATGTCATTAGGTAGCAAAATGGAATTCCTGTTAATAGAGGGCAATTACAAATAATGATTCCAAACTCCCTCTGTGAAGTGAATAGTAGTGGCATAACAGAGCCGGCAGAGCAATGTACAAATTAATGTATGTATGGTTATTTTAATCAAATTGGAAATAAATGTATCACAAATAAATTCAGTGTAATGACTCTCCCATCATTTCCAATAGTAATTGCATTGGAGAATAAGAGAACTCAGTTGGAAAGATACTTGTTCAGATATTACCAAAAGAACATGTATTGCACTTATTATGTTTGGTACATCAGCCATGAATGGGGTGGATTTTGTCCTTTGAGATACTTATCTATACAATTGTAAAAATATCTAGAGCCATTTATTTATTATTTATCAAATGTGATGTAGAATCATTATGGAGGTGTATATTTTAAAAGTCTCTGAGAAATGTGGAGCATGGTACTCATAATATGGTGATTTTCTAGAATAATCTTTCACTATGTTTTCCAGTAGAAAACACAGGAATAGGAAAAAAAAGATACATGATACTAGTAGAAGATAAATAGGAAGGTGGTGATGATTTTGCATTGCTTCAGCTGTTACTGATGAAACAATGCAAGTTTGTGAGTTACAACAACATATGTTTTTACTATTTAAAAAAAGAAAACAAATAGGAAATTGGTCATTAATGCCTCTCACCCTGCCACCTGCTCTGTGGGAACAGAAACTGGCATTGGGGCAATTCAGAGAGGTTATTCAAGCTGTAATTAACAGGTTATTCATCACTAATTAACCAGCCAGAATCAGCAGGGAGTAATAAAATGTGCATGCAAGCAATAAACGTAATTGCAGGTGTCAGCACCTTTGCTAAATGAGTCTTACTTGTGTGTAAACATTATAGGAGAATTCTTGCCCATGGGCAAAGGCATTGTTGGATAATGCAGTAATACCTTGGATTGCAAGTAACTTGGTCTGAGAGCGTTTTGCAAGACAAGCAATTTTTTAAAATAAATTTTGACTTGATAGACAAGTGACGTCTTGCAATACTAGGGATGTAACCGCTTGCCTTGAGCGGGCGTAGCAGCCCGAAATCAGCCCCGCTCACGCCCGCCAGAGACTCGCTTTGATATAAGAGTGTTTTCGATTACAAGCACGGTTCTGGAACAAATTATGCTTGCAATCCAAGGTATTACTGTATAGTGCTATCTTGAAGTGCAGTGTGGAACCTCTATTTTAATTTTACTTCCAGCTAATTGCAGAAAAGCAATGCCTCAGCAGTGCTTAAGGGTTCTAGTCTGGAAGCAACCCTATGAAAAAGTTCCTCAGGACAAAGCAAAAGTGCTGTACTTTGAGGCACTTGCTCTCCTGGGGCCTATCTAGTTGCAAATACTTCCACTGAAGTTAGAAGTACTGCTAAGAACCAAGTCAGTTGTAGCCTGAATAATTTTCTTTCAAGGACAGATAAGATTCTGTGGGTGAACAGACAATTATACTGACAGCTGCAATATCCCAGGCTAGTATCCTAATCACGGAATGGAAATATCAATTCGTAGCCTCATCTCACACTTGTATTCCAATATTTATTCTCCCCCAGTGATTCTGTGCAGAATTTACTTGCTTTACAAGTCAAAACAGTGTTTTTCCAATTGTCAGCACACCAGGCTCAACCTGCTTTTTGAGAAATCCTGCTGTGTCTTTTCTGTTCTGTTCATGATACTAACAATAAGACTAGAATCAGATATTAGCTGTCAGTTTGGCTGATAGATATTTGAAATGTAGATACTGCTAAGTCTCCAGCACTACTGCATTTTGCCTCCAAATGTTAGTAACAAGTTTTCTGTGCTGCCCACTCTAATGCTTTTATATGTGATTGCTTGCACTTCTAAATTGCCCAATAACCCAAGTTCTCTGGGCACAGTGCACAAGACATTAAAAATATAAAATACAAACAATAAAACAATTAATAAAAACAGCACATAATAAAACCAAGATAAAGCAAGCAATAAAGAGTAAAACACTACAGCACATAAAACCAAAGTAAAATCAGCAGCAAAGAAGTGCAATGATCTAAAAGCACTAACAACAGCTCTTAGAATGCCTGGGAGAATAAAAAGGTCTTTGGCTGGCACTGAAAAGACCATAACATAGGCACCAGGTGAGCCTGCCTAGGGAGGGCACTCCAACAATGCCAGGCCAACACTGTAGCCATCTGCCTTGCTTCATTTGGCAGGGACACCTGGAGGAAGGCCTAGATGATTAGTGTCCAGGTGGGTAAATATGGGATGAGATACTTCTTCAGGCCTCAAGCCATTTAGGGCTTTAAAGGTTAAAACCAGCACTTTTAATTTGACCCAGAAACAGGCTGGCACCCAGTGTAGATGGCAAACTACTGGTAAAATATGATTAGATTGGCCAGTCCCAGTTAGCAGTGATGCCCTATTTTGAACAAACTGAATTTCACGAGCATTTTCAAAGGCAGCTCCAACTATAATGCACTGCAGTAATCCAAAAGAGAGGATACCAGAGCATGAGTAACTGTCGCAAAGCTATATATGTCCAAGTAAGGTTATTGTGCTCTGAGCCACCAAGGCCCCTTGTGCATCTAGTGACAATGACGGATCAAAGAATACACCCAAACTACAAAGCTGCTCCTTTTTGGGGAGTGCAACCTCAACCATAACAGGTTGAATGCCATTTAACTAGATGGAAGAACCACCCACAAGAAGTGCTTCCTGTTAAAGTTTCATCCCTTGGAGTTATATGGAGCTCTATTCATTGGAAAGAGGAGAGATTTCCAAAGATTGGGTGGAGCCACCTTTCATGAGTGGAGCTCCACTCACAGAAAGTGCCTCTACCTGATTTTCAGGGATCTGCCCCTCACACCTAAGCTACAACTCATTCCATTTAGCAGGGTCCCCCAAACCTTTTTATAGCATTTTCAGGGATCTGGAGGGGCTGCCATATAGTGGAATGGGTGGAGAAGAGATAATGTGCATGAAGTGTTTTGAGCACTTAGGAAAAGAACAATGTACATGCTAAGGATTTTACCATTTAAAAACTCATTAGTTTAAGAGAAAATGGTTTCGGTTTTACAAATCCACGCATATGTCAAAGAGCATGGCACTTGTAAGTTCAGGATTGGGCCTGTGACTCCAGCATCACACTGCTGGGCAAGCAGGTTTGTTAAACATGTGAACAGATTTATTATATATATTTTTTAAAAAGTTGGCTGCCTGAATAATATCAGAACTGACTCTCAGTGGGTGCTCAAGGACAGCATTTTTTCAAAACTACAAATGTTTTTTAGAAATCCTTCAAAGGAAGCCCCCAATGGAGCTTAAATAATTAATCCTTTAGTGTATTTTGGTTTCTATAATTTCATAAAGCCTAAATGTTCTTTAGATGTTTCCTTATGACCACCTCTACTATTATTGCTCTGAACTGATTAATTGGTCAAGTACAGAAAAGCCTTTGGTTTAAATTTGGAATTATGTTTGACAGCTTGCTCAAATAGCTACTCAACCCCTGCATTTGGTTTCAAAGCTGGGATGAAAATGCAAAACACAACACAATTCAATGTGATATTTTCTTTGAAGGCTGAGAAACCAGAATGAAAGTTGATGTGCCCATTCAGGACTAGGGATGGACAGATCTGTCAATTTTAGTTCCTCCCAGTTTCTCTTTTTTTTTCTGTCTTAAGTTCAGTTTGTCCTGAACTTTGAGCATTTTTTAAAGTTCACATGAAAATTCTTAAGTATTTTTGTGCACATTTCTCCTGATACATGCATGTTATATGATTTTTTTGCTTTTTGCAAGCAATTTTCCTAATAGAATGCTCCCCCCCCCCCCCCAGTATTTCCCCTAATATACACATTTTTGTATGCAGGTTTTGATTGGAAAACTCCATTGCAAAATTTGGAGAAGTGCAAATTTCAATGGATAACTAAATTTCAGTTCACGTAGTGGTTCAAAAGTCTGAAATCAGGTATATTTGTGTTAAATGAGTGATTTTCTCCATCATGCCTATTCAGGACAACAGCTGCTTTTCAAGGACAAAACCCATATCACAATTTTTGAAGGGGACCAAATTAAATATTTAAAATGCAACACTTGATCTTGGAGTGCTCATTCAGGGCAGAATTTTACATTTAACTCTCAGAATCAAACTCCAACCACACACCTGTTTCTAAGGGGGGTCTTGAACACATTACTAGAGCAATGCGGTTCCTGTTTATCCATAGCTGCATCCCAAACTACTCCAGTATAATGTTGAATAGCAGAACCATGTGGGATGAGATCACAACCACATCAGTGCTCCCCCTTTCCTGCTCAAATCCTCCCCCCAGGATGGCTATGCTAGCATCAGCTCAATTATCCCATGTGTTTTTGTTTTTAAAATGTTACCAGATAAACATAGGCCCCACTTATGGAAAAGCAGCATGCCATTCCAGTAATGTATGGACTAAGCCACAGCTTTTCTTAAATGAGGAGGAGAAGAGCATCAGGCCCTAGGGCTAAATCTGGCCATCAGTGGTTTCCCAGATGACCCCTTTCCCCCCAACCATGGATTGTTTGGTGGTTTTCCAGGTTTTGTGCAGTTCTTTCCCCATTCCGAAAGGTTGCAATTCCTATCCTAAGGCTTAGTTTCTGGCAGTAAGAGCTTGAAGCTAAAATATACGGCATTTTGGGAAACTTGGCGCTGCACCTTTTGCCTTTTGGCCCCTCCCACTGCTGGAATGCAGCCCTCAAGAGCTTCTTCAACATGGAATTTGGCCCTCAGGCCAAGTTGTTCAACACCCCTGCATTAAACAGTAGTTAGACTTTATAAAGTATAGATTTTCCTTTGTTTTCTTTTCCCAGTTTGAAAAGCAAAACAGTTGCCATCATTTAAAGCTGTGTTCCAGCACACTGCATTTGTGTGGCTTCTTTGCTCAAAGGACGTGTATGTTTATGTGCCTAGTGTTAACATGTGAAATGATGATTCATAGATTTTGGCTGCAGCAGCTTCCATAATATCCTGTAACTATATTTTAGAGCAGGGCTGTGCATTTGCAAGCCATGGCCCAAGGGCCACATGTGAGCCTTGACTGAGGGTTGTGGAGCCCTCCCCCCTTTTGCCCTCAGTCCAGCTGACCAGATAGGCTGTGGGAAAAGACCGCAAAAAGTAGGACCGCAGAAAGAGTGAAGAAAGGAGGCTTTCTTCAGCAGTAAGCAGACAAATCCAGTTCTTCTCTCCAATCATTTATTTATTTATTTATTTAATACATTTTTATACCTCCCAATAGCCGAAGCTTTCTGGGCAGTTTACAACAGTTAAAACCATAAAATACAATATAACTATAAAATTTAAAACCACAGATTAAAACAAACAGCAAAGCTAGCAGCAGTTCAAATTACAGTAACAGAGTTAAAAACTACCAAATAAAAATGATTAAGATGATTAAAATGCCTAGGAGAATAAAAAGATCTTAACCTGGCACTGGAAAGAGTACAATGTGGGCGCCAGGCGAGCCTCTTTGGGGAGCTCATTCCACAACCGGGATCCACAATCATTGATCAGAGATAAGAGCAATTTGAAGTCATTTAAATTTTAACTAACTGCTGGGTATTTAAATACAGTAATACCTTGGATTGCAAGTAACTTGGTCTGAGAGCGTTTTGCAAGACAAGCAAAAAAATTTAAATTTTTTTGACTTGATAAACAAGCAATGTCTTGCAAGACAAGTGTAGGGATGTAACCACTCGCCTCGAGCGGGCGTAGCAGGCCGAAATCAGCCCCGCTCATGCCCGCCAGAGACTCGCTTTGATATAAGAGTGTTTTGGATTACAAGCACAGTTCCGGAACGAATTATGCTTGCAATCCAAGGTATTACTGTACTTTTAAATTTTAGAATTGAGCTGTGCTTTTACATGCCTAAAAGCTGTTGCACAAAGGCTTTCCTCTGAGTAAAATTTAGAGCATCACCTATCTTGGAAGTCACTAATGCTCTTACATACATCATTATGATAATACCAGCGTGTGGAGAGTTATCATGTGAAGATGAAATCTTCAGGGAAGTAGGCTATGGCTTGCAAACTACCATTACCTCCTGAATAAGAAGACTGCATCTGTTTGCCCTGAGAGACAAGTCTACTGTTAAAAAGACAAAGTTAGTATAACCCCCTCCCCGCCCTCCCAAAACCCGAGAGCGGGTGTGTGTGTGTGAAAAGGCATGGAATTACTAGATGAATTCGCCTGTTTCTTTCTCAGAGTACAACAGTTCCCAACAGATCATAAGAATCAAAGAACTTGGATTGTTTTGGGGCCAATAGATCACTTGACTGCCATAAAAGCTGCTTCATAGTTCAGAGTCAACAGAGTTGTCAAGGTTGCAATGATGGATATGTTTGCTGTAGCCAGTTAGAAAGTAGGAATAAATAAAATGTTTCCAGGTCTGTTATGCCTGATTTATCTTACCCTTGTGCTGGTTGAGAACACTGGGTCCTGTAATGTACAGTATTTATGAAGGGGTCTAGCAAGCACCAGTGAGATGTTATGCTTCCAAACAGTGTCCTGCATTTGCCACAGATGTCACAGGGAGTCAAAACATCCCTATTCCAGGACATAGCTGATGTGGTGAACCTGATGCCTGGTGAAGAATTAATGGGTCAACAATATGTGTGGAATCAGCCAAAGGAAATGCTAGAAAACTGTGCAATAAATGTCACCCAAATTCATGTGGTGTGTGCAGCTCTGCCAGCGTGAGGACAACACTACTGCTGTGCTGTCAGCAAAAATTATGTTCCGCCCGTGTTTCTGGGTCACATGGCAAGGATTTTCCTTGTTACACAGCAACACAGGAGAGTTGCTCTCTGTCACTTTCCAACTGACATTTTATAGGGATTAAGAAAATAAGTCAGAGATGAAAACATATTATATATTGTTTCCCCCCTCTAGCCGACTACCAGTAATCTTTAAAAGTCAACAAATGTCAGATTTCAATTTCTTGCTCACTGAATTACTGCAGTCCGAAGGAGTTTTATTTCTCTAATTCATTCACATACTGGAAAACACCATTTCATTATAGCAGCCTCCTCAAAACCAGAAGTGTGGGGTGTGCGGGTGCGTCTGATTAGGAATGCTCTTGCATCCTGCTCATTCCACAAAGTGATGAGCTTTGCAGCCATGGCCACTTTTTGCCCTACACTTTTTTCCTTTTTGATGGGAAAAAACATACCCTGGGGCAGAGAGGAAGGAGGAGAAGGGAGCAGTGAAGGCAATGGCTATGGATAATCAAAGGCCCAGGAAGAGCATCTTTTCCCATGTACTCCCTGGTAGGAAAAGATGCTCCACTGGCTGCTCCTAGTAGTGCCTGCATCCATTGCCTTTGCCTCTGCTTTTCTCTGCCCCATGGAAGATTCTTCACTTTGGGCAATGGGAAGGGTGGTGTGGCAGCAGCAGTTTGCAGGTTGAAAGCAAGCAGACTCTTCTTGCATATGGCAGGATCTTACCAATCCTGCTTGCAAGCTTTCAAGGAGTGGTGCTCACCTATCTGTAGGGTAGCCATTGTCCATTGCCCCAAAAAAGAGGAAACTCATCACCAAGAAAGAAGACACCAATTTGCATAATCTTTGCATATATGTGCATTATGTGCTTACATGCACATTTAGAAATAGCTATAATTGAAATAGAAATAACACTACATCTCACCATAGTGGAGAAGACTAACCAGGTGATCTGTGTGCCACCTCCATTTTCTGTCCAGGTCTCCCTTCTTATGGTTCATTATCTTTAAACTGGACCTGGACAGTCCTTTCAAACAAAGGACTGGCAGCCCTCTGGCAGCCCTTCAGATACTGTCCTCTGTAAAGTAGGACACCTGGCCACCCTACCTATGTGAGAACATCTCTCCAAAAGCTTCCAACCTTCCTACCTCTGACTGACTGAAGTACTCAGGAGCAGATCTTGTCTTATGCACACCAGGCACATACAAAGAAACTTGGGGAAAGGTGGCTTCATCTTATCTTTCCAATACGTATTTGTTAACACATTTTAAAATCCACATGCCAATGAATTCTATAGAGGAAAAAATGTCATGGACATCATTATGGATTGAATTTCTTCACAATGGCTACTTCAGATGTTGTTCTTATAGAAAAAGACATAGTAGCCCCAGAATTCAGTGCAAACTGCAAACAAGAGCAGTGGACTCATTCATTAGGACACATCTCCAGGGCAAAAGTGTGTTGCTTTTGGCTTGCATTTTATTTCAACTTATCAAAGAACATTTATTATGAAAACTAATTACGGAGTAAATAACAGGGATTCAGATTCTCACTTTGTGAAGAGTGTAAACATGTAAAGCTAGAGTAAGTTCCATATAACGGGGCTTTGAATATAACATTTAAAAGAATTTATACATATAGAATAAGTCCCTATACATGACAGATTTCCTTGCACTCAACTTAGGTATGCTTTCTTTCTGGGTACTTGGTGGCTTCTAGAAGAGCATTATTATACACCCCACATGTGCATGCAAGCACATGCCCCTTTCACATGTGAATCAAGTAAAAGGGGCATCTCACAATGATCCCCAGTTGGAACAGGCAATTCTGTCAGTCCATTTCTGGGCACGTTGTCTGGGCAAATTAGTCTGTGTCCCTGTCAAAGGTTCCGCTACTGCAGGGACCCCTTAACCTGCCTTTGGAAGATCTCTGCCTCTTCTCAAAGCTTCTCCCGTTCCAGGAGATCAAATCCTTTGCTTGTTTCCAGTAGCATGGGAATAGGCTTTAGACGTGGTGAAGAAGTCACTCCAACAACTCAGGGTACACAACAACACTTTACTTATTATATTAGGGTATTTACATAATAGAGCAGTTATATTCAAAAGCAAGTATGATAAAATTAAACAAACAAATAATACAAGGTTCTCTAGCTTAACTTCAGACTACCTCTCTCTCTGCAGTCAGTCTCTCTCTGCAGTCTGCTGATCACACCCCACACATATATAGCCTTCCCAGGATTGGAAGGTTATAACCATGTGACCTTGAACAGGAGAAATAATTCTTAACTTCTATTGGGTGAACTAAAACTCACAAACTCCCCCTCCCATCTTGAAATGTTTGGGCCTTCAGGCTTCAACTAATCTAGGGAAGTGTTTGGGCCTTCAGGCTTCAACAAACTTAAGCCTGTGTAGGCCTCAATCCTTCACAGTCCCACCTTGTTTTCTTTATGGTGCTTGTCAACTTTCCTGCATCCTTGCTGTTCGTGGCTTCACGCTGTGCTTAGGGTTTATTAAAGAAGGGGTGTCCCTGTTGCTACTAACCTGACTGCCCTTATAGGGATGTGTTCTCCAGGTGGCTGGGGAAATTTGCATGCCAAAATAAAGGATTAGTGCAGCGGCTTAGTATAGCTGCCACCAGAGAGAGTCCAAAAAAGTTCCCTGTGAAAGATCTCCTGTTTGTGGGGAGAGGGCTGCAAAAGAACCACAAGACCCATGTGTCTGAAATTTGGGGGGCATAAGCAGCTCGAGGACATCTGCAATCTCACCAGGTTTCATGTTTCTATCTTTTAAAATGAAGAAGTGAACGACTCCCCCCCCCAATGCAAGTCTATGGAAAAAACTAGACAGAATTGATTCTGTTACCGTAATTGATTCCGTGTAATCATAATCGGATCGGGATAGATACAGATCGGACGGAATCGTAATTGGGCCCGATCCCGGTTACACAGATCGTAATTGGATTCAGATCAGAGGGGCTGTGCACAGTCCTGATAGATTTAATGCCCGGCCTTATAGGATATCTACCCTCACAGGGCAGCTTGCAACAGGGGTGCAGAATCTCAGGCCCAGGGGCCGAATCAACATGCCCTGCTGGGCATCTGTATCCTGCCTGATTCCAGGCTTCTCCAGATACCCATGTCTCTTCCCCTGGCCCTGGCCCCTTCCTCCAACCACAGATTGGTTGGTCGTTTCCTGGCTTTTGTGCAGTATTTTCCCCATTCTAAAAGGTCAGCATGCCTTTCCTAGGGCTTAGTTACTGGCAGGAAGAGCGTTAAGCTACAAGATGCCATCACTGGAATGTGGCCCCTGAGAGCTTATCCTAAATGGAATGCAGCCCTCTGGCTGAAAGAGGTTCCTTACAATAACCAATGTCAATTCCAGCTTACTCAAACAACAAAACAGTCATATAACAATATAAATTATGTAACAATAAAAAAAAAATAAGAGCAGCAGATAAAACAATTATAGAACGAACCTGAAGATCATCCCAAAGCTGAACAGAATAATACTAAAAGAAGCTGTTAATATTATGGTTTTCCTAAAAATCATCAGAGAGGGCCTAGGAGAAGTAAACAGCAGCTAGATCGAAAGAGCCAGGGTCTGAATACTCTCCATAAGGAGCATTTCTTTGTCCTAAATTAGCTTTGTTATCAATAACTGAAAAGGCGGCCGGTCCTCAAAATGTTAAAGAATTAATTATAAATTTGTTAACGGCAGGCAGACTAATGATAGCAAGAAAATGGAAAATTCAGCAAGTTTTCTCTATCACCGATTGGTGTAAAGAAGTATGGGATATGGCTTTAAATGATATGTTGACTTGTAACATCAAATGCAAAAGGGGGCAATTAAAGAAAAATATTTTTAAGGATATTTGGGGTTTGTTTTTGGACTTTGTGTTAAACAAGGGGAAAGGGAGTATGCCGTGTCAAGATATGTTGTATTTTTGGAATAATGAATAATTATAGATTATAGAGATATAATGTATTATTTGGTCCCGTGGTGATGGGAGCACTATATAAGTTGTATGTGTGTTGTTTAGTTATTTTTTGTATTGTAGAAAAATTTTAAAATAATTTTTTTAAAAAAAAAAAAAGAAAAGAAAAGAAAAAGGAGCATTTCACTTTTCCCTGCCTTTGCTCAGTGCTTGGTGAGAAGGAGAACATGTGCTTGCCTTCGGGAAGCCTGAAGCCTCCTGTGCAATTTTCCTGGGGCCCTAGAGCAGCCCAGGAGTGAGACACCATGTGCAGAAGGCAAGGAAGAGGAAAGGGAGACAGTTGCTCATGGCCACCTACATGTTTTCATTTGTCTTGAGAATGAAAGCCAGTGAATCACTAATCGTGCAAGCCTAGGCATATTTACTGAGGAGTAAATCCTACGGTGTTCAAAGGGGCTTGCTTACTCCATTAATTCTCAATTATTTTCTCTCCTGAATTTGAACTTTGTGAATTTGGGTAAATTCTCATCAAAAACACACTGCAACGAAATTATCACCCATCTGCACTGCCCATATGCAATGGGAACAACTATTCCCAGCATGGAGAGGAGCATGATGTACCTGCCTGGCTTAAGAATGTTAACGATGAGGAGTTTGTAAGAAAAAAGAGGTAGCAACCCTATTTAAGTGCTAACGTGGTTGAAAACACAGGGGGTTGAAAACCTAGACTTTTAACAGCAAAACACTCATAGCACCGGGATGGATGAATCTGTCAGTTCCATTTTCTCTCACATTTGAATTCTCTTAATCTCAAGTTCTATTGTCCAGATATGGAGAAGTTTGCAAAAGTTGGTAAATTCTTCTCAAAACCAAACTGAAACAAAATTCTCACCCATCCCAGCTTTCAATTTTAGATTGAATCCGCATGAGTCCACTGGATACAAAGAAACAACAACTTCACTTTTGCAGCCTGCCACAAGAATAGATTAATATGCTTTACATGGGGGTGGGGGGTTTACCCTTGAACACATACATACATAAACTTTATTGTGCGTAGCCAAAGGCCTTTACAATTTACAAAATGTTGGAACCGCCCTTTTTGTCATCTGCTGTAGGGAATCAACATCAGGTTTTAAAATTTAAATTTAAAATACATTGTGGTTATTAACATAACAAGAACGTAACTTCTTAGCTGCCAATGCAAACTGAGTTACCGGATAAGTAATAGAGAATTGTTTGTCAGCTAAAAATCCTATTATCAATTCCTGAGGCATTAAATCCAAGTACAGCTGAACAAGGGGAGACAGAAACTTTTGTCTGGGCTCCCCATACAGAGGACAGAACAGTAAATAATGACAAATATCTTCAATTTGGTTGCAGCCGAATATAAATTTCCATTCTGAGATTTCTCCTGTTTCCACCTCTAAACAGGAGAAAGTCAAAATGGCCAGGCCTCCACTGCCATGGCCCGAATGAGATGTTTTCTGGGCAGATTGTTCCTATGTCCTAAAGCCGTGTAAACTTAGGGATTTTTCCTCCAGGAGCCAAGTTTCTTGCAGACAAACTATGTCAAAGGTTTGGAAATACTGAGTGAAATCTGGATCAACCAGTTTATTCCACCAACCTGCAATGTTCCAAGATAAAAGATTTAGAGGTTGGCTTGGTCGCTTACTTTCCAATAGTCAGTCCTCAGTGTGGACTGCCAAGGGGGCATATCTATTCCCCAATTGCCAGTCCTGAACACACTTGAACAGCTGCTCAGTTGTTGTTCTGTCTTGTCTGGGCAAATTATCCCTCCTTTTGGCCATTAAATGAAGGCTGTGACTACTGGGGAACTTATTTTTGCTCTGGGGTATGAAACCATACCCAAGTAACCTATTTCCTGTCAACTCTTGGGCTTGCATTACTTGGTTTTTAAATTTGTTCCCTAGGATGCGTGGGTGGTTGATTGAAATGTTGTTGGGGAAAGTTACATAGCAAGGGCACATTTCTTTCCCTCTGTATTCTACATGAAGGCCAGGAAGTGATTCCTCATGATGCCACTTATAATACCGTATTTTTCCGTCTATAAGACGCCCCCATGTATAAGACGCCCCCCACTGGGCAGTTTTGCAACTGCGCGGTTCTCTCCTCGGCTTACTTCCGTGTATAAGACGACCCTCAATTTTTAGTCTAGCGATTTTAGGAAAAAGTATAGTCTTATACATGGAAAAATACTGTACTTCTGCTTTGAGGGGAGCTTATCATTTCCCAAAGTTGTTTTTACTCATCTGTTGGGTTGAATATTCTTGATTTCGGGATCATCACCCAATGCTGGGCACCTTCCCAGATTGTTTAAGCAACTTTGGATGTGGGAACATAAGGTGTCAGAGTAAAAGCCCAGAACTACCTTTCCTCTATCTCCTTTTTCTGGAAGTATATCAAGAATTTCCACCTCCCTGGCCCTGCATTTGAAATTTAGTCCAATTAGGCATCCAAGAGCTCGTAAGATGTTATTCTCCCAAAGGAATGAGCCTGCTCTATCTTCTATAATCCAATTATAAAGGGTTAATTTGGTGAATTTCACAGGAGTGGGCACATCCAGAGTTTCAATTAATGGAGATGGGATCTGCGGTGCTAATTGCTCCTGGACTGCAGAAGTTCTGGCCAAGTTTGAATGATGGTGGTCAGGCTCTTGATTCTCCTGGTCGCTGATAAAGGAATCCCTTGATTTTTAATAATGACTCTTCTTTTTGTTTATTGGGTTTTAGGTGCAAGAATTCTTTAGGGGACTTTGATTGGGCTTTAGGTGGGTTGCATGCCTACCCCATTTAAATGATATTTCTCTGCCTTCGAATTTGTATAATAGGCTCCAAAAATGGTGGGCATGGTTGTTGTTTATAAATGTCAAATTCTTAGGGATGTGCACGGAGCTCGATTGGGGGGTAGAAGTCCAGTGAACTTGCTGGCCTCGACCCCCGAGCTCCACTCGCCCTACCTTTTCCCTGGCTCGACACACGTTCTCGTGAGCCAAGCCGGGGAAGCGACTTCCGGGTCCCTGGTGCTATGTTGTTTACATAGAAAATGGTGTAAGATACATTAAAAACAGCTGCGAGTTGTGCAAGTTACACAAATTGCAGCCATATTTAATGTATCTTATACCATTTTCTATGTAAACAACATAGCACCAGGGACCCGGAGGTCTGGCGAGCACCTCAGCTGGCGCTCATGCTTGGCTTGGCTCATGCAGCAGCAGTGCTCAGCTAGCGCACTGCGAATCGAGTGCTGGGTGGATCGTCCAGACGTCCACCCCTATAAAGACGTACCGAAAGCTCGATCGGGGTGGAAGCGGGGGCGAACTCGCTCCCGTTTAACCCGCCCAAACCCCACGGTACTTACCTTCTCCCCAGCTCAGCACATCTCCCCAGAGAGGAGCTGGGGAAAGGAACTTCTGGGTACCCGGTGCTGTAGTTTTAGCGTAAAAATACCATAGAGAACTACCTTAAAATGGTACCATTTTAAGGTGGTTCTTTATGGTATTTACACTAAAACCGTAGCACTGGGGACCCAGAAGTGACGCGACAGGTCATAGAAAAGCACCTTAAAATGGCTGATATTTACGTGGAAAAAGCAGCACCAAGGACCTGTTGCATCACTTCCGGGTCCCAGGAAAATCTGGCCAGACCCAGAATTGTTGCCACAGGAGGAGTTGAGCGGCGGGGCTGCTCACCGAGCACAAGGCGTGCATCGCTATATACCTCACAACTTCTTAAGCCTTGTGGGGTATATGCAAGAACATTTTATGTCCACTGAGGGATCCCACTCCTCACCCAATGTGTCAAAAAAATTCTTGTAACACTTCTGTGTCAGGTACCCATGAATCATTTGGACTTCTTAACAGCCAATTAAAAATAGTTGCATGAATTATGGAGCTAGTTTCAGCCTGTGAAGACATGTTGGAACACATGGATGTTTCCCTGGTGGAGTGTGATTTATGGTTATTCCCCTGCGGGTTCTTTCCATAAACTTTATTTATAGAAGACTGGACCTGGATCTCTTTCTGTGTATCATCCTGTCATTCATCTATAAGAATTAAATATGGATTAGAGAAAGATAAATTAAAGACTTCAGTGGTATTTCTTTGGATTCCTGCTCTACCCATAGTCTCAAATGATTTCTCCAAATTTGTGGCCCAATCTTGCAATAATTCCTTCAGCTGCCAGGTAGAGCATTGTTCATTGAGAAGGAAACATACATCATTCTTTCCCTCTGGGCGTTGCTGCCAAGTCACCTTCTGCAAGTTTATCTGGGGGTGCTGCTCTTAATATCCCCAGCTCTATCAAAGCAATTATTGATTGCAAAGTTGCTTGCTTTCACACCAAAGACCTTTTGTTTTAAAGTTGCAGGTTATCAAAAAGTTTCTGATTTGTTTGCATTCTGAGATAGCACTGGTCTCTCAGGTAGAAGTAAATACCTCTGGCATGTTCACTGCCCAGCCCTTGGCATTTTTCTGCTAAATTATTCTTCTTGAGGTTACCCTTGAGACCTGAGGGTGTAGAACTTGAGGAACTGTGGGAGGAGTTCACTAGAGTTCACAGCGGCCCTTGCTAGAAATTCTGGGTCCAATGTCCAATTGCCACTCCTATCATCAAAGTGAGGATCCCATGACTTGGGACCTTGATAAGATCCATCATCATCACTCAGGTTTAAATTGTCCAAATTAATTGAATTGTTTGGAGATAACACCTATGTTTGCTGTGGTGGAGAAAAAATAAGGTTATCTGACTGTCCGATAGCTCCCAGAGGAACACAAAAATCCACAATTGATTTTTGTTATGGGCTCCCAAAAGCTTCATTTGCCTGTGCATGTAGTTTCTGGGCCCCTGGGTAAGAATTCTCCTCTTTGCTAAATGCTCTGTCCCTTTTCCAAGTTCCTATCCACAGTTCTCCCAATGTCCAAATGGGAGCTTGAGGAGGCTCTCAGCATCCTGGAGGGCTCTGTCCCACTCACTTAACCATTCACGCCATTCTCACAAAGTGTTTTATAATTCCCATGGTGGAAGGAACTCTCCAAGCTGTTATACACAGGGTGTAGTCTGGTGCAGGAATTCTTCACTCCCAATTAATTCTTGCACTCTCAATGGGTGTTTCCCCCCCCCATCTTTCTTTCTTACCTCCTAAACCAGCAGAGTCCCAGCAGGACCATGCTATCCCAGTGTGGCAGGTTTGTCAAACTTGTCAAGCTACTCCCCGCATGGTAGAGCAGCTGGAAAAACAATAATGAGCTGTTTGTCAGACTTTGTGCACATAGGAAATGAAAACAAGAAGTTCTTGCTATCACAGGAATTGAGTAGTTATTAAAAATATCAAGACAAGCTCAGATTAATACAAGTAAAAAAATTTTTTTAATGTTTGGATACTTTAAAACAAACGGCAGCTCTCACTCACTTTCGTTTCCTGTTGTGCTGGCAGCTTTAGAACGATAACGTGAAACGATGCCCTTCCCAACATCGTGAGACTTAAGTGACTGTTAAAATGCTAGGGCAAACTTGGTTTAAAAGAGATAAAAGATTTAAAAATATTTAAATCAAACGATGATGTCCGGAGCCAGTTACTTCAGTGCCATCATCTTGACTCCTTCACAGGAAATCCTCTCTACCCTTGAAGACAATACAGAAGCTGCTGCAGCTGGGGCAGAAAACTGCAGCTCATCTCCTGAGGAATACAAAGAAGCAAAAAAAACCTATCCAGCCACTTTTGTGGTAGTTGCACTATGTTCTTCAGGATCCAACTCAATGGGCTGCAGCTTATCTTTAAGCCCTCCGCAGCATGGGGCCAAACTAGACAATAAACACAGATGCTTCTATATTAGCCCAACAACAGGATTTTTAGAACTAAAAAAACTGCTTCTGGGGGACGTTAGAGACCTGGAAGATGGAAGGGGAGCGGTGCTTTTGCAAACCACAAACTGCCATCTCAAGTGGCTCTTTAAAAAACTGGAGAGAGATACAAATGTAGCTAATACAGAGGTGTTGAGCCTCTTTCAGCCCGAGGACAGAATTCAGTTTTGGAAAAACAGTGTGAGCCTGCATTCCAGTGGTGGGTGGGGCTGGAGGCAAAACAGGGTGGGGCTAATGGCAAAGGGGTTGGGAACCCCAGATGGCCAAACCTCAGGCAGGCCAGATTTGGCCCGTGGGCCTGAGTTCTGCACCCCTGAGCTAATACATACATGGAACTTTGACGGGGGGATTTGAAATAGATAACCAGGGGGTGGGGAAAGGATTCATCACCTCCTCCCATTTCTCCAGTCCAAACAATCCCTCAGGAAGGGACTTTCCTAATTTAAAGAGAACCGTTGGGATAATGTTACACACATCTGCATGTAACATTCAGTTTGGCCTTACATACCTCTTCTGCCCATGCTAGTGATGATGCTCCGATCAACTCCCTCAGCCCATGAGGTCTGGGGAGGCTGGTGACTCCTATGTCAGTGGGGCTCCTTATCCATTGCATCTTTTTGAGCTTTATAGGAGCTATCCATGGTGCTCCATGGTGGCGAACATATTTTGGGGATGGGGTAAACTGGGTAAACTTATCAACAGCTAGGAAGAAGGTAGCCTTTACTGCACTTGCCTGAACCTCTGGGCATCACCTCCCTCTAAAGAAGCTATGATGAACCTTTACCCTGCAGCCTTCTATAAGAGCCACAAAAGTCACTGGTGTTGGGTGACTTTTGAAAGCTTATTTTATGAGGGACTGTCCTGTTACTGTTTTTATTTCCTGGCTACTAAATCATTGTTAGCCTATTTTCTGCTTATCATTTTTTTTTTTAAATCACAGATTATTTGTTGTGTGAAGCGCAGTCCACTCTCAAGTGTGAAATTAGTGATTCTGAGATGTCATCTGTTTGCCACACATTCTAGTTAACCAAACATCACCTCTTCACCGAGTGCATTGCATTTGCATTTGATAAGCTGTAAGTATAATATGTACTCAGCCTCACCACTGCCATTTAATTATTATTTTCCCCCCAGTTCCAATCTCTACTTCAAATGCAAGGCCTATATTGTGATTGAAATCAATTCTGTTCTACCTACTATTATGCATTGACAACATTCACAAGTGATCAGTTTAAATATGATGCCGCCAGTGATATGGAGGCTGATGAAAACAGCACTTACCGGCATGACCAGAATAGTATTTAGAATAGGAGCGTTGAACCTCTTTCAGGCCGAGGGCCAAATTCCATTCACAGAAGCTCTTGGGGCCACATTTCAGTGGTGGACAGGTCCAAAGGCAAAAGAGTGGGGCCAAAAATACCAGTATGCTTTAGCTTAAAGCTCTTGGTGTCTTGTTGGTATGCTTTATGTTCGGTATTTGTTATACGTTTTATGTATTCATGACTTGTTTCCACAATAGGTGGTACTCTACTCTACTAATAGCAAGGAGGCACCCAGGTGCACCTGTAAGTGCTTTTTTTGAAGCTCTACAATGACAGGCGCCACCAGTGGGAGGGATCACTCAACTTTGATGCTAAATGTAAAAGGTCTTGGTACTCTGACAAAAAGGGCAAGGGTTCTAGCTAGGGATGTGGGAGGAGTTCGTTCAGGGGGTGGAAATCTGGCGAACTGGCCGGGCTCAAGCCCCCGAACTCCGTCCCACTTACCTCCTTCCCTGGCTCGACTAGCGTTCTCCTGAGTCGAGCTGGGGAAGCGACTTCTGGGTTCCTGGCAGGCTGCTTTTTATGTAGAAAATGCTGTAAAATAAGCCAAAAGCGGCTGCAATTTGTGTAACTTGCGCAAATTGCGGTTGCTTTTAATGTACCTTATGGCATTTTCTACATAAAAAAGTGGCCCGCCGGGAACCCGGTTTGTCAAAGTATGGAAAATTGCATTCTTGGAAAGATTAACTCATCTAGAGTAGTATGAGGGACTGCAAAATATGACCAATTCATGGAAAATACCAAATGATCGGTGGTTGAGGAAAGGAGGTGGGGCCAGGGGAAGGGTGTGTGGCCATCTGGGGAACACCTGAGGGCCAGATTGGGACCCCAGGAGGGCCAGATTGGGACCCCAGGAGGGCCAGATATGGCCCCTGGGCCTAAGATTCTGCATCCCTGATTTATATACTGCTTAGTCCATGTGGGCTTAATCCAACATAATGCAAAGAGACTTCCACTTGCACAACATTACTTCCCCTTGCTCCCTCTCCTATGCACCTCTGTGCACCTCAAACCTGTACTCCAGAGTGTTCATCAACCCTCTGAAGCAGATTTGGGAAGTGGGGTGAGGTCTGCAACGGGGAGAAGGAATCCATTCTGCCAGTGATTTCCGTTCTGCTGGAGGATGGAAAGCATTGGATAAATCCAACCAGTCTGTGCCAATGTTTACTTCATGATAACACAAGGACCAGGTGCCTAGCACACTTGTATGCAGATGCTGCATGCTGGTGTATATGGATTAGGAGACATTCAAAAATTCCACCAGCTACATAGATGTCTGTTTCGGGCTGCTGTCATGTTAGGACTGACCCACATCCCAGATTAAGAGTTCTTCTTAGCTGCACTTGTCTCTGATATAATAAATAAATAAATAATAAGCAAGCCCTCTCAAAGAGAAAGCAAGTCCTTGTGAGAGGAGTCTTTGGGGACAAAAGTGTTTTAATACTACTCCCCCCTCCACTTTTTGCTGTCAAATAATGTCAACCCATTACGTGGCAAAATACAGGCTCTTTCCTTAAGGGACTGAAGATTTTTTTTACCCATGTGAAATACTTCGGAAAGAAAAAATAACTGGGCAGAGAGTGTGTTTATTCTTCAACAATGCTTACTACAATAAATATTTTACTCACAGCCTGCATCTGCTCAATAGTCTTAACGGGTTAAACTCCTCTAAGAACTGTAAATGCATTTCTAAAGCTTTTCTGTGTCTCTCCCCTAAGTCTTCCATTATTTAATGAACATGTAAAGTCTAGCAGCCACTACCAACTAAACTATAGGAACTGAGGAATTCCAGAATGGAATACAGAGAACACTGCCAACTGTTCAAAGAATAGCACCTAGTATGCATTGGCAGTGAAGGCAGTGAGCTGGCCATCTGCTTAGTTAAAAAGGAAATTGCCGGAAAGAAGAGCAGAGGAGCAGTTCTTCGGCTAAGTGGAATGATAAACTGATCTAGAGAATTGCATGGCAAACAGAGATCAAATAAATCAAGTCAGTCAATTGTGAATTTATCTAAGAAATCAAGGCACATCCAGATACCCCCCCTAAGGCCGGATTCACACGTACATGTATACCAGGGCTAGGCAACTTTTGTGGGCCCACGGACACATTTGGAAATTTGAGAAACTGTCCTGGGCACCACCACAAAATGGCTGCCATGGGAGGTGCAGCTAGTCCCAAAGCTAGTCACCATGTAGCCCAGAGGCATTAATTGGAAATGAAGATGGCAGCTGCTGGAGGCCCTCACTTTGCTTTGAAGTAATCCCAGCAGACGGTAAAAAAAATGTGCCAATGGAGGGGGGAAGTGGAAGGGGAGCGCACCTTGGTGGGTGACAAGAACAGTGTCCAGAAGCACACTGGTGATGGTGGGCACCATGTTGCCTAGCCCTGATATACACTATTGTCTTGAGTTGGGAATTAGCTCAGGTGATAACAATGGCGATCACCCTGTGGTAGTTGATATGTGCAGTGATCAACTTATGAATATGCATATCTGAACACACCTGAAGGTGGGGAACTGGATACTCTGTTTCCATCCAATCCAGCTGTGCAAGTCACCGGTACCACATTATCTCCCATGTAGTAGCCAGTAGGGTAGGTATGGGCAAGCTCCTGCCCTAAGGTCACATGTGGCCCTCGGTCTAATTTCATATGACCCTCAGACTAGTTTCAAAAGTCCTCTGCATCAGGTCAGGCGCCTGGCAAGAGTGATCTGTCCTTTCCCTGGCAGCCTGCTACTTTGGAAGGAAGAGGGTGAGAGAGAAAAGCAGATGGCAGAAAGAAAAAAGGGGTGACCCACCCATTTTTGGTTTTTGCCCTGCCCACCACTGACATGCAGCCCCCGACGGATTACCCATGAAGAAATATGGCCCTCAACAGAAAAAAAGCTTTCCCACCTATGCAATAGGGTAAGAAAAGAAAAAGGAAAGGGAAAGAAAAGAAAGATGAAGAAAAGATCATTCCGTAGCTGAAATCCCAGACATAATCATCCACCAGGTTAAATTAAAAATTTGCTATATTAGGATTTAATGGTTTTTTTCTTTATGACTTTACTGAAACCTGGAAAAGTAACTTTGAATGTTATTTTTTTAAAATAAAAAATATTTCTTCTGTTTTATTGTATGCATACTGTATCTTATGCTCCTTGCAAATTCTGATATGTGGATCAGAATTTAGCTATCCAACAGTTTTCACACTTCACAAATGTTTCAAAACAGTTATTGGCTCAAAAACATGTCCAAATAGGTTTTAAAATGCATGGGTTGGATCCAGGTTTAGGTAAGTGCTGGCAGAAATGGATTTCTCTGCCCCCTGTTCCCCATGGCAGCCCCCCCCCTCCGCCCCCTGAAAATGCTACACAGCGGGTCAGGACTCAGGAGCCCCTGCTGAATGAGGTGAGCTGTGGTGGGACGGGGAAGGAGAATCACATCATACGTTTTCAAAGGCTTTTTTGAATCCTACCTACTGTGTGTTGCTTATTCTCACTTTCTCCTTCTATCTCCCAATAGCTATATGGCTTCTCATCTTTTCTCAGGCCTGCCCCTTTAAATTGTATTCTCCTAGGAACAAGCAAATTCTACCATTTCACATGTGTCATGGTGAGTTGTCTCAGGCTAGTTCTCCTAAATAAAGAATATGAGGACAAATGGCAAAAGCTGACCTGTGAAATACAGAAGACCACAGTCTTCTTAGCTTTAATACATTGATGAAGTCCCACAGAGACTGCACATGTCAGCATGAGATGCTCCAATTTGATCTCAGTGGGCCAGAACAGTTATGACTGCATGAGGTACTGCTCATATTAAAGAAGGGTAATCAACAGTCTTGCTTTTAAGCACTCACTTTGGCTGTATTTAGCTTGCAGTCTGTCCTTGGACGACCTTTCCCTGCCTCTTTAAGTTGTTCAGATTTATGCAGTCACAAGCTGGGTTGCTCCAGAGCAGGCACTGAATGATGCAAGTTAAAAATCTGCTGCATCACACTAACTGGAAATATATTCACCCTATTCAGGCATTCACCTTTATGATGTAAAGAAAATGTAAAGGTGGGGGAGTGAATAAGGATGAACACCCTAGCTCCGCTATCCTCTGTTGCCATCCTCATTGTCCACCACAGGTAGAGGGAGAATTTCTTCAGCAGGGAACTATTTCAGTCCATGTAGGTTCCCTGGAAAAATTTAGAGGCCCAGTTTTGTTATTCTCAACTGGAAATGCTAATGCAATCATTTCCCCAAGAGCAACACCCTTTTAGGGTGCAATCCTATGGCCCTCTGACCTTACCTGGGGGGCCATAGGATTGGTTGGACTCCCCACTGTGACCGGGAATCCCTTCCAAGGTCACAGTGGGGAGGTCGAGTGCAGAGTGCCCCCCCCATCTTGTAGCTGGTGCAGTTCTTTCCCCGCCGGCTGGGAACTGAAGATGGAAGACTGTCTTTGGTTCCACCATGGGGGGAGCATTCCCAGGGGTTGGAAAGAGGAAGGCACTGCCGTTGCCACCTAATCCAGATGGGGTCTCAGCCTCTCCTCCTCGGAAGGAGGTGTACCGCATTTAGATGGCTGAAATCAGCTGTCTAGATGTTTTTGAGGGTAAGGGGAGCACGGTGGCAATCCTATCCACCACGCTGCTCCCACACTCGATTGGATGCCCGCGTGATCCTCTGGGTTCAGAGGGTTACAGGCAGCTGCATAGGATGGGGTTGCCTGTGTATTTTTAATTCAGACTTCATTATACTGAAGTTTTCTGAGTTCACACAATTGTAAACAGGGAAAGCAGAGAAAACAAGGTGGCAGGGCTGGTCCTATCATCAGTTAGAGTGTGGCAACATCCTCAACTAGCAGATGTTGGGGGGCAGCAGTGGCAGTCCCCCAGCTGTTCTTCCTGAGCCCCTCAGCCATTCCACTCTCTTAGAGGAAAAAGTTATGTGCAGGGGAGGCTGGTGACTCCTATTATTATTATTATTATTATTATTATTATTATTATTATTATTTCTATACCGCCCAACCTGTTTCAGTGGGGCTCCTAATCTACTGCAGGTCCTATTTCAGCAGGGCTCCTAATTCCACTGCAGGTTTTATTTGGAACTTTATAGGAACTATCCATGGTGCAGAACTCCATCCCCAAAATAGGTTCACCACCATGGAGCACCATGGATAGCTCCTATAAAACCCCAAATAAAAGCTGGAATGGATTAGGAGCCCCACTGAATTAGGAGTCACCAACCTCCACATCCTGCACTCCCTAAACTAGCTTTCTGCCCTCATGGAGGACCCTATCCTTTTGCCAGTGTTGAAGTAAGTTTCAACTGCCAGACCAGGTGGCTGCTGTACATGAAGGGGCACTGTTAGGGGAAAACTCCAATTGCACAATCTTAGATGCCGAAAGAGAGAAAAAGTTTATTGATTAACACAGCTGTGTGGAACTTGGAAATGCCCAGTTCTTTAGAACAAATCCAGGAAAACAGTTTTATACATTCCAGGAGGCCGGCAGAAAAGTGACAACATCAGTTAGAAACAACACTGTGATTGCTTATTAGCATGAGAAGAATATGGTCTCATTCTAATCTTGTTTCCTCATTCCCACGGCCCCTAACAAGAAAGCTACATCTTCATTCAACTTATACTGGCTCAAACAAAACCAGTTATGTAGTTATTATACCATCAGTGAAGTTAAGGCAGTTCATTCATGTGCAATCTTTAATTGCTTCCTACTGACAACAAGCAACATTTTTGCCTTCACAGTGCCATCTTCTCCTTTGCCTCAGGCAGCAAAATACCTTAGGCTGTGTCGTGCACCCTTTGGAAGACTCCTTGGAGCAGGAAGAGTTGGAGGAGGACCAGGAACCACCCACCACCAGCAATGCCCAGGATCTTCCAGTAGACTAGGAGCAGCCTGGGCCATTAGGGGAGACTACTATGAGGGTATCACCTGTGGAGGACAAGGACTCTGCCTCAGAGGGGGAGGCAGAGAAACCCCCAAGCCCTCGGGAGAGATGTCCCCTGAAATACAGGAACTCAGAAGGAATGCTAGACTGAGCCAGAGACCTCCTTGTGTGAAAACATCTACTTGCACATAGGGGGCTTGCTCACAAGAAGAACAATTTCAGCTGCAGTCACTAACAGCTTACAGCTGAGGCTTGGGTGTAGCTCTGACAGCCTCTCCATAAAAACAGCCCTGTAAGGCCAAGAGAGTTGCTGGAAACTACATTGGCCAGACCTTCCTGAATCCAACTGCCCTTGACTCAGGACTGCTTCCTGGCGTGAGTACTTCTGGACTGAATTCTATTTTGACCTGCTTCTTGCCTATTGTGTTGCCTTCGGAACCTGTGGCCTGTTGAGACCTTGTATTTTTCCTGATCCCTGTTTGTACCGACCACCTTGGAACTCCTGGACCCTTGAACATGCAACTGTTAAGCAAAGACTCTGGAAGCATGGCAGGTTGACCCTGCATGTGGTTCTGGTGAGGAGTTCAAGCTGATGAATTTACTGTGCCAGTCTGTGCTGGTTGCAGCTGAACTTCACAATTTGAGAGCAAAGTCTCTAGGATTATGCATAATGTGCATACTGAATGCACAGTGTAGTGAACATAGCCCACTGCATTGTGTTTGCCATGGTATTTGAGAGGCAGTGTATGTACTAGTTGGCATGATGAGTTATGATATTTCAGCATAATATTCTTTGACAGGGTAATGTGAAATTTCAACAGGTTAATGCCTCCATGCTCTTTGGAAGAGCTCTTTGGATGAATGGTCAGATTGAAATGCATGCATGCTTTGCTCCAAGTTTCACATTTAAGGTTGTATAAGAATTTTGTTTCTGGTCCCAAGTCATGCAAACATTTCGTGTTTGCAATCCTGAACACAAACATGAGCAGGAGGGGGTTTTTTAGGGAAATGTTTGCAAATTCTCAAATTTGTTATTGAGTTTGAAAAAAGTGTTGTTTTAAAATGTGCACTCCGAAGGGCATGGGTTTTTTTTTCAAAATTAACATGCTTTAGTTATGCTTTAGTCAGTGGGGAAGAAGTGCACACTTCTGAAAAAGAATACACAGAAATGCACATTTTTCTGGTTTGAAATGCACACTTTCCACATTCAAACAAGCTGAAAAACAGGTCAAAAATTAAAATGGGAGTGAGCCTGTGCTTCGAAGTGACTGAGAGAACTTACTCAAGAATACCTTGAGCACATATGTTGGATAGGTAGGACAAAAATATTCTAAATCAAATTACGTCACACAAGACTTGTTGGAGAATTGATTGGAAGATGGCAGGTTGTCAGGCCTCCCCTCCACCTTGTCCTTCCCACCACCTCCTGTCACCACCTCCGCAAGCGCTTCAAGAGTTGATACTCTCTTCATCTCCTCCACTGCTACCAACCTCTTCAGGGTAGCTTATTCAGACCACTCCTTTTAGAAGTTTTAGAAATGAAACAAGTTTATTTAATTACAATTAAGAGTAGGGAAATGGACAATGTTAAGAGATTCTAAATGTTGAAAACTCCCTCCCTCTCTCTCTCTCTCTCTCTCAGACTGGACTCTCCAATTCTCCCAGACAAGACTCCTGCTCCCAACTCCACTCAGACTTCTCAACCCTCTCACCAAAAGCCTACCCTGTCTCCTTCTGAGCAGCAGCACCACCCACTGTTTATATAACACAGGCTTCGCCCCTCCTTCTCACTCTCTCAGTCAATCAGCAGACATCTCAACATTCCACACTCCTCTCACACTCCCCCCCTCCCCCTCACATACTTACAGCTATAACGCTTTGCCCATGGGCAGGGGCATGACACAGGTCTTAGAAGACCTGCCAGAACGGTCTGATCTAGATTCCAATGTAATGGAAGTGCAATACATATTCTAAATTATAGGGTTTGATTAATTGCAAATATTGGCAGCAAGTCTAGTGTAAAATTGGACCACAAGGTTAATGACTTGGATCCAGAACTCCCATGAACAGAACCCTTTTGATTGGATTGTCCCACTGGAAGAAGAGGGGAGGAGAGTTTGCTGATTCTTCCTTTCCCCCACAGAAGACAATGAGATTCCCATGACACCATGCGAAACTTTGGAAGTTTCTGGATGTGTGAGCTGTGTCACAACAATGGTTCGCTTCTAAAAAGAGACATGGCTGAGTTGAAGCTGCCAGGAGGCCCTGCCCCAGAATCTTAGGTGTGTGGGATCAAGCTATCTATGCAAGGCTAGGGGGAGTCAGTCTATACATGCTCAGAGGCCCTCTTATTATTTCTTTGGTAGATAAGGTGATCAATGTTAATAGTTGTGTGTGCTTGTTTGTGTGTGTATTAGTGCCCCCCTGAAAATCTTCTCCAAAAAGTTGGGCAATCCTGCAGAACAGTGTCAGAGGTGGCATGGGGGGCTTCAGGAGGAACTGGCAAAAATTGCCACCTTCCCCAACTTCCTCCAGTGGAAGCCTCTGCTGGATTTCAGTCCCTACTGTAAACAGAAGTATGTTTTCCATTCATGAAAGGGCAAATCTGGATCCAGCCTTCAGAGTTATCTTGGTATATTTCAAAAGATCTGACCTTGCTTGAAATATCACTAAAAGTATAAACTGTAGTGGAAAAGCAGAGGATACTGCACTAAGTAACAAGATGATATAGCTGTAACAATAGAAGGAAGGTGACCTTAAACAAAAACATACTTGACATCACCTTTTGTGCACTTTGTAAGACTGAAATGTTTATAGCTATTTATTCCAATAAACCTTTCCCAGTGTGGGTAATGGTTGCTTTCACAGCTTGTCTTCCTTGAGGCAGTTTCTTTTCTCTAAGATGATGCTTCGGTTCTGTACGAACCATCTCACACTGAAGGAAATAAAGATCTTTAGGTCCATATTGAAAGCATCGATCCTGAAGAAGCAGAAAGGGGATTCCAGGACTAAAGAGATTTTAGGTAGCCTCAGTGGAGGCTCCACATGCTAGGGATGTAAACTTACCTGGTGCTTGCCAAGCGCTCGGCAAGCACCACCGCAGCGTGCAGTCTGTCCCTGGGCGGCAGCGAGGTGCCTGGCGGACTTCCGATTCCGAGTCGCCGGAAGTGACACAATGGGTCCTGGCACTGTGCTTGGAAGTGACATGACGGGACCCCAGCGCTGCGTTTTTCACGTAAGTACCATAGAAAACCACGTTAAAATGGCTGCGAATAGCAAATCGTGGCTGTTTTAAGGTTGTTTTCTATGGCACTTATGTGAAAGACGCAGCGCTGGGGACCCGGAACTACCTCTCCCCAGCTCCTCTCCGGGGAGATATGCCGAGCCGAGGAAAAGTAAGGCACAGAGAGAGCGGGGGGGGGGGGAGAGCGGGGCAAGTTTGCCAAGCTTCCACACACACACCCTCGGATTTCTCACACAACCCTATCAGGACAAAGGAGGCAGAGCCCCACCTGACCTGAGCTGCCTAACCTTCTTCCCATTGCTTGTGTCCCATACCCTGTTTCCCTCCATAGGATGCAATGTACTGCTGCTGCCGCCGCCGCCGCCGCCAGCCACTTTACAACACTGTTTGTTCTTCTTTACTTCCTGCTTTGGCTAGAGGGAACACTGGGCATGTGCGATAAGTTGCACATACTCAGAACATTCCCCAAGGAACTACTTTTTTTCCTATGCAAATGAAGAGCAACCCTTTCAGGGAGGGGGGCAGGGGCAGGGCTGCCTGTTGCTTCACCAGCCAAAAGCCTGGATTACTCAAGAGTGCCCTCTGGCTGTGAGCTGGAGACTGAAAGCTGATTGGTTGTTCTTCCTCCCTCTATCTATGTCATGACTATAGGGGCAAAGGGGAGTCAGCCCTCAGCTAATCAGACATCTGCAAAATGACCCCATCTCACTTACACCATCCCACATCACTGGAGCCTGCACAATGCAAGGGTGCAAGGAGATCACAGACAGTTGCAGTAGTTTAAAACTGAAATCCATTCTTATTCTAATCCTAACAGCCTGGGGAAAACATTCAGTCAGCCTTTCATATGCACAATTTGCCTTGCCTGCAGCACTTGTTTGGGGGTGACTTGGGCACCTGCTAAACAATGTATGCATGCAAAGTTATAAATAAAAACTGGATAAAGGTTAACCCAATCCCAATGGCCATTGAGGGGAAGGGGGAAGTCCTGCAACTGCTGCTTTCATTGGAGCTCTTTACGTGGCCCCAAACTTGCCCACCATCCAATTCCATTGTCTGGAAGTGAGAAACCCTCAGCTTGGCAAGCAGCACAGAGGCATGGCTTGCAAAGTGCATGCTGCCTCAATGCTATTGTTGTTACCACATTACCACCAGCTGGGCATGTAGAGGGTTACGGATGCTCATATTTTTTATTTTTAAAATATTTATTTAAAACTATTTATTTACTTAGTTTAGAGTATTTTTATCCCACTCCTCAGCCCAAAAACCTCCTGGAGCAGCTTACAAATAATCAGTAAAAAAATGGCAGTCCCTGCCTGCAGGCTTACAATCTTAGAAGACATGACACGCAAGGAAAAAGTTACAGGGAGGGATGAGGAAAAAGTTACAGGTGCAATCCTAGGGTTTGCAGGAGAGAACATTGTGTCACAAATTAGGTATGGCTGGCTCCGCCCCTGTGACCCCCATTGACTCCGCCTCTGCTGTCCACCCCACCAGTAAGATTGTCCATGAGCAACCACTGGGTAGTCTCATGGCCAATATGTGGAGTCGGAGAGGTAGTTTATATGGTACTCTAAAGGGACAGTGTGGGATGCAGAATTTGAAAAGGCATCTTAAGCCATCCATCACACCTGACCACACCAAGCCACCGATCCTGCTCTCTCCCCATTCCTATAAGGGTGCAATTCTGTGCATGTTTAGAAAGGAAAAACAGACATGCTGGCTGGGGAATGCCAGGAGATGTAGTAGGACTTTTTTCTGTTTAAATGCCAAGGATTGCAGCCTAAGACAGGACCTTGTACTCCCAATTCAAAGTTCTGATTTTGATTTATAAACTCAACATGGCTTGGGACCTCAGTACCTGATGGAACGCCTCCTCCCATGTGTACCTTTCCATACCTTTAAGGTCATTCGGAGAAGCCCTCCTTCAAGCGCCCCCTCATTCTGAGGCTCAGAAGGTAATGGCAAGAGAGAGCGCTTTTGAGTGGTGGCCCCCCAGCTCTTGAATGCTCTCCCAAGGGAAGCTCACCTGGCACCTACACTAATATCTTTTTCGCACCGGGCTAAGACTTTCCAGTTTTTTCAAGCTTTTAAGATCTGTTGCAGTCTTTTAAAATATTTTAGAATTTTTGTGTTTTATTATCTTAGCTCCTGCAATATGGTTTTCCCTCTTATACCTGATACTAGATTTTATGTGGCATTGGCACATTTATTAATGCAGAGGTGGGCAACATGTGCCCCCCACAGCTCTTTGGGCTTACAACTCCCATCAGCTCTTGCCATCATAGCCAATGGTGAGGGAAGATGGGAGCTGTAAGCCAAAATATATGGAGGGCCACAAGTTGCCCATCCCTGATTTAGTGGTTCAGAAAGGAGCATGGCAGGGTTGCTCCTCTAAACTGTATTATGAAATTGGGTTGGCTTAGGAAATGACATGTAGATACAGTTTCAGGATCTGAGTTTCGAACCAGGCCAGGGCATTCCCTCTATTCTCCTTAGAGTCCAGAGCAACAACAGCAGATGTAAGGATGTGCACAGAACTCAATTCGGGGGTGGAAGTCCAGCAAACTCGCCGGGCTTGACCCCTGAGCTCCGGTCACCCTACCTTTTCCCCAGCTCTACTCGCGTTCTTGCAAGCCGAGTCGGGGAAAGCAAATTCCAGGTTCCGGCATTATGTTGTTTACATAGAAAATGGCCTAATTTGTGCAAACAGCGTAGCACCGGGGACCCGGAAATCTGGCAAGCGCCTCAGCTGGCACTCATGCTCGACTCGCGCAGTGGAAGCACTCGAGTGCCGGGCGGGTCGCCCATCCCTAGATAGTGGTCCTTCGTGTTGGCATGTTGGGCTCTACTCATTTTTCTCTCTCCCTAAAATGGGCTTTTCCCTAAAAGTCTTTTAGCATTGATGTTGTTATCACAAAAGTCACCACATCGGTCATGGTTGCACTATGGCCTGTAATAGAGAGAACATGGTAATCCCCTGCTGGGTCTGATGCTGTGGAATGAATTCACACAGCTGTTTCTTCTAGGTGGGACTTTCTGCTAACAGGAGGAGAGGAGAGAGAATTAATGCTGCAGGACAAAGGAAAACATGAGAAAAGGTGCTAGATCAGACTTGCCCAACCTGGTGCTCTCCAGATCTGTTGGACTACACCTGCCATCATTCCCAGACCAAAGGCCTATCTAGTCCAGCACTGTGTTCCATATCGGGAAAATAGATGCCTATAGGAAGACCACAAGCAGGACATGAATGGAATAGCATCTTCCAACTCATGTTTTCCAGCATCTGGTATTCAGAGGCAAACTGCCTCTGATACTGGAGATTATATATACTATTAAGTTTAACCACTGATAGCCTTATCTACCAAGAAATAATAAGAGGGCCTCTGAGCATGTATAGACTGACTTCCTCCAGCCTATTATATAGTATTATAGATAGCCCTACCCGAACCCTGAGATCTTCATTGGAGGTCCTTCTCAGAGAGCCCCCCCAAAAGGAAGCTAGGAGGGTGGCTACTAGGGAAAGGGCCTTCTCAGTTGTGGCACCCCATTTGTGGAATCACCTCCCCAAAGAGGTGCACCTGCCATCCACTCTTTATTCTTTCAGGCACCAGGTAAAACCCTTTTTATTTTCCCAGTATTTTAATAGTTAGATTTTTACTTCCATTTTTTACTTTGTTTTACTACTGTACCTCTGGATTGATTTATTTAGCTGTTCTATTACTAGTGTATTTTATATTAATGGTATTATTGTGATTTTATTATGATTGTTTACCAGGGAGCCTTCTGGCTGATGGGCGGTGTAGAAATATAATAAATAAATTAAATTAAATAAATAATAGCTTGATCCCACACACCTAAGATTCTGGGGCAGGGCCTCCTGGCAGCTTCAACTCAGTCATGTCTCTTTTTAGAAACAAACCATTGCTGTGACACAGCTCCCACAGCCTTTGTCATTCCAGAAACTTGCAGAGTTTTGCATGGTATCATGGGAATTTCATTGTCTTCTGAGATGCTTGCAAGAGAGCATGATCTGGCAACCAATCCTTTGGTGAATTGTCATGGCACCTCTCATTTGTGGGTCCACAAGTGTCAGCACCAGAACAAACATTGTTAGAGGTGCATGTGCATACCCATGCAAGCACGATGCTTCTGATCCTAAATGTTTTTAATGAGACAAGACAAATCACAGGTGACTTATTTAACTTTGCTGGTCACTGAAGTATGCACAATGCCTAGATAAGACAACGCACTATGGAGTGCATACTAAACATTTGCTAACTACAGCTGCCAGCAGTTATAGACCTTTTTTTCAACCTAAATGCACAGCGGCATAACAAATTGAAAAACAAACAAGTGCACCGTTTCCCCAACTGGCCACCAGAGACTTGAATCCATAAATTATTTTTTCCTCCCCAAAATGTCATTACACCATGAAAGGGCAGAGTGGTGCATTTTAATTAATTTCTAAAGGACACGTTGTCTTGTCTTCCTCTCTGTCTCCTGCATCATTAATTTTGAAGCCTATACTATCTGAGATGTCTAATTAGCATTTCCTTGCATACACATCATTGCTAGTGTGGCATCAGAGAGACAGCAGCCTCCCAGGCATCAAAGGGTCCCAAAGGCATCTGTAATTCCGAACAAGGAGTTCCTGTATCACAAGCTCCAAAGTAGAATATGTTAACGGTGATGGGTCTTCCCTAAATTGTATTGTGAAGGAATTTTGGCCTAATTTATGTTTTTTATACCTGATCATCCCCAAGTTGATATATTCAATGATTTTCTTATGCCCACATGTCTACATTTGTTATTGTATTCCCTCTAAGCTCTTGCATCAATTTCCCATTTCAACATTTAATTCTGTCTTGGGCCATAAAAAGGTAATCGTTGAGGACAGAAATTGCAGCTCCTTTAATTCCCCAAAGCCGCATTCATTCCGCAAACAACATTGACCACACAGCTTATTGGCCTTCATTTTCCATTATCTGAAGTTAACACCGCTTGGAGAAAACTTCCATTTATGATAATGTGGGTGAATAATGAAGATGGCACCTTGAAGACTTGGTTACATAGTGCAAGAAGACAGATTTATTACTGAAATCCATTTTCCAAATTGAAACCATTTGAATTTCAAAGGAGTCATAGAAGAACTGACGTTTTCCACACTCCCCCAGCTTTCTGTACATAAGCGAGCATCACAAGACAGATCAAGTATTGTGCTTGCTCCTTTAAAGAAGACTCTGAGCTGGAGCCAGACATTTGGGGGAAATTTAAGGATTCCCAATCCCATGTTTGCCTCAACTCTGACATGAAAGTAGGAGTGGGAAAGAAGTGCTTAACATTCCCCTTACCCATTGCTTTTCCTCTACAAATTCCCCATCTCTCCAAGTGGCCAAAGGGGGTTGGGGGTGGGGTGCAGAAGAAAAGTGACAAACAAGGGAAGAAATTCCCATCTCTCAGATGTAAATTAATGTAAAGGGGCGTTGATTTCCCTTTGCATACTCTCTTCCTCCCCCCCCCCCCTGCAAATTTTCTTGGAGAAAAACCAGTCTCAGCCTTTTTCACTGACAGACCCCCATGCTCTACTGAGAAGGAAGACAGAAGAAATAAGCCCAACCACTCCTGATTGAAGCAGTGATGCACTAAACAGAAAAAACTCACCTTCTCTCCAGGAAATTTTGCCATTGCTGCTTGGAACTTGCTGGCCATGTTAGTAGTTTTGACCATGCGGTCCACATTAGTGCTGTACTAAGGAACCTTTGTGTATGTGCATAAGTGCAAAAGGTGTCATATCTTGCACAACTCTGATCATTTTTTGCATGACTGGTAAGAAGAGCTTCCAGAGAAGGGAAGACAAAAGAAGAACAGCCATAACTGCTAGACAGCCATAAGAAGAACACTCTATACCAATGCACAGGGAATTCTAAACCCACTACCTAGGATATACAGTGCCTTGCAGAAGTATTCACCACCACCCTTTGACTTTTCCACTTTTGTTGTGTTACAACCTGGAATTGAAATGGATTTAATTGGCACGGTTACCACTTGATGTACAAAAGATACTCAACACTGTGAAGGTGCAAAATATTTTTTCTTGTGGCACAAAAGTTAAGTAGCATGTGGGGGGGGGTTGTTGCCCCCCACTGTGGTTCTGATCCAAATGAGGGGCACCTGCAATGCTGCAATTTATATTGCTGAATATTTGCTTTAATGGATCAGGATGTGGCAATAAAAATTGCAGGCATAGGGAGGCCTGATCCAAATCAGAACCACAGCAGGGGGAGAGGGTAAAATCCACCCTATTCCCATGCTAGGGTCCCAATCCAGATTGGAGCCCCTGCACTTACTCTAGAGCAGGGGTGGGCAACATGTGTTCTCCTGTCCTCTGGTGCGACCCCTGCCACCCCCACTGCACAGCCAAAAATTAGCAACACGGCAGCAGGAAAAATATGCCAGTTGGCTGCCAAATTCTTGCAGCAAACTGCCATTTTATTTTATTTTTATTTTTATTGCTGGGTCCACCACCATCATGGTGGGAGCAGAGGCAGGAAATGAGCCCTGGGGCCGGAGAGTAGAAACTGGCCCCTGGACCCGCTGAAGTTGTCCACCACCGCTCGAGAATAAAACGGGGAAAGTGATATAGTTGCTAGGTACCTCTTTAAAGTAATGTCTGCTTTGGCCCTCAGTAGCTTTGCAAAAAGAAGACATCAGGGAGACATGCATTCCACCATTGGAAAAGTGGATAGGAGGATGCTTCAGGGCAGTGAGGAAAATTGTTCTTGAGACTTGTGGTATTATTTATTCCTAATATTTTATGCGGGAGAGAATACAGTATATGCCCCCTCCAATGTGTCCTACCTAGCAACCAGGGCCAGGGAGCATGAAATGATTTTTGCCATAGGAGGATGGGGCAACTCCTTGCCCAGGCAGCTGGACAGTCTGCAGCTCTGGGTCTTCTGAGTAGCCTGATAAGGGCTCGGTGTGTGTGTGTGTGTGTGTGTGTGTGTGTGTGTGTGTGTGTGTCAAGGATGGGATATGTCCACTCCCCAGGTGAAAGTTATTGGTATCTGTTTACTTACAAAATACATTAGTTGAGCAGCTAGGAAGCAAGTAGTCATGCTGATCACAAACCAACCATCAATCTCCCAAAGCCATAAAAAAATCCCCAAACACACCTAATGACACAACTTCTCTCTGTCCATACTCAAACTGCACAGATTGTTCCTCTCAGCATCCATCCTGCCAGAGGGCATTGCTTTGTGTACTTTTTAGGTGTGGATGTGCCCAATGGGCTGTATATTAACAGGAAACTTATTCTAGCGTGGAGCCAAATGGGTTGTCTCCAATGTTATTCCTACTTAGAGTAGACCCATTTAAATGAATAGGGCTTACACTACATTGGATACAACCCTCCTATAGTGGACATAATGGCACCATCAACACAAAAGGAGGTAGCAGCAGGCTTGGTGGAAAACCCGTGGTTTTCAGAAGAACAAAAAATATATATCCTTTAGACGAACAAACAAAACTAAAGAGGGGACACCACCACACAACAGCTCAATGAGGACTGAGCATGCTCAGAAGCCCCAGAATGCTGACTGACTGATGAGGTGGGGAGGGGGGAAAGAGAACTCAGGAGGGGGAGGGGCATGGAATGGAGTATCCTGGAAAAAGGCATAACTGGATGGATGACATACTGAATAGAGGTACTCAACAACAGATTTTGTTGCAGGTCCCACTTAATGGAATGCCTGTTCTTCACCATGAACCAGCAGGCAATCGCAGAACCGAGGAAATGAGAGTTATTTGCCTCCTCGCTTCATGTGACAGACCATTATTTATTTATTTATTTATTATATTGTTGACTCGCCCATCTGGCCAGTCATCCAGCCACTCTGAGCGATGTACAGTCCAATAAAATACAAGAACAAAACAGAGTGTGATACACGATTAAAAATAGTACAAAATTTAAGAATCCTAACCCACCCCATATTCCCGCCTGAAAAACCATGTTTTTAATGCCGGCGGAAGCTAATCAAGGAAGGGGCATGGCGGAGCTCACTGGGGAGAGAGTTCCATAAATTGGAGGCTGCCACAGAAAAGGCCGTCTTCCTAGTCCCCACCAGCCTGGTTTCTCTGGCTGATGGGACAGGGAGAAGGCTGTCCGTGGTGGATCTTGTTGAGTGGCCTACTTGATGTTGCTGGAGGCGCTCCTAGAGATAAACTGGACCAGAGCCATACAGGGTTTTAAAGGTCAACGCCAACACCTTGAATTTGGCTCGGCAAACAACTGGTAGCCAGTGCAACTCTTTGAGCACTGGAGTGATGTGGTCTTAACCATGCCAGCCGCTGCATTCTGTACCAGCTGTAACTTCCAAACCGTCTTCTAGGGTAACCCCACGGAGCGCATTACAGTAGTCTAGGCGAGAGGAGACCAAGGCATGAACCACTGATGGGAGCAGATGATTGGGAAGGTAGGGGCGCAGCTGCCGTATCAGATGGAGTTGATACAGCGCCGCCCAGCTCACAGCTGACACTTGAGCCTCCATGGACAGCTGGGAGTCTAGAATGACTCCCAAGCTGCGGACCTGGTCCTTCAGGGGTAGATATGTACCCCATTTAGCACCAGGTCAACATCCCCTAACCTTCCCTTGTCTCCCACCAGAAGTACCTTGGTCTTGTCGGGGTTCAGTTTCAGCATGTTCCTTCCCATCCAGCCACCCACTGCCTGCAGGCATTTGGACAGGGTTTCAACAGCCAACCTTGGTGAGAACTTGAAGGAGAGGTAGAGCTGCATGTCATCCGCATATTGATGACAGCACACCCCAAACCTCCTGATGATAGCTCCCAGCGGCTTTAGGTAGATATTAAATAACATTGGGGAGAGGATGGAACAATGCGGCACCCCACAAGTTAGTGGCCGAGGGTCCGAAGCCTCCTCCCTAAGAACTACCCTCTGGTACCTTCCAGAGAGGAAGGACCAGAACCACTGCAATACAGTGCCTCCCATGCCCAACCCCTCCAGGTGGTCCAGGAGGATACTGTGGTCAATGTATCAAAAGCCGCTGAGAGATTGAGGAGGACTAGAAAAGAGCATTCACCCCTATCCAAAGCCCTCCTCATATCATCCACCAAGGCGACCAAGGCCATTTCCGTCCCATGTCCAGGCCTGAAGCCCGACTGGCATGGATCTAAATAATCGGCTTCATCCAAATGTGCCTTCAACTGAGCCCCCACCACTCGCTCAATCAGCTTGCCCAAAAATGGCAAATTGGAGACTGGGCGAAAGTTGTTCAAATCTTGGGGATCTAAGGAGGGCTTCTTTAGAAGGGGTCTTATTACTGCCTCCTTAAGGGCTGATGGCATCACTCCCTCCTAGAGGGAGGCATTCACTACCGCCCTGATCTCCCCACCCAGTTTTTCCCTGCAGCTCATAACAAGCCAGGATGGGCAAGGATCAAGCAAGCAGGTGGTCAGCTTAACAGAAGAAAGCACCTTGTCCACTTCACCAGAAGGAAGAAGCTGGAACCGATTCCACAAAACCGGACTGCCACTGGCCTCCTCCCATTCACCCACTGTGTCCACGATGCACAGAATCCCACTCCTAATCTGATCGATTTTATCTGCAAAGTGCTTTGCTAAAACCTCACAGGAGACTTTAGACTGTTCCATAGGATCCGGAGCAACTGGACTGACCAGGCTCCGGACCACTTGGAATAGCATCCTGGGGCAGCAATGTGCAGATGTGATGGAGGCAGCATAGAAATTCTTCTTTGCTGCCTTCACCGCCACCTGGTAGGCTGAAGATGCAGCAGCTCTGTCCTGTGTCTGATCGTCTTCAGTGTGGGATTTACACCATCGGCGCTCTAGCCTTCTCACCTCCCGCTTCAGAGCTCGCAGTGATGGGGTAAACCAAGGTGCCGTGCGAGCTCTGTTCAGGTGAAGAGGGCACTTCGGGGCCACTCGGTCTAATGCCCTGGTTATTGCAGCATTCCAGTCATCCACCAGGGTCTTGACCGAGCTACCATTTGCATGCTCCAGTTCCCAAGCGCGTTCAGGAATCCATCCGGATCCATAAGACGCCTGGGGCGGACCATCCTAATAGGTCCTTCACCCCTGCAGAGGGGTTGTGGCACCAAGAAATCCAGCCCTACCAGAAAGTGATCTGACCATGACAAGGGGGTGGTGTATATACCCCTGATTTCCAGATCATTTCCTCCCTTTCCGGAAACGAAAACCAAGTCTAGCGTATGACCGGCTACATGGGTAGGTCCAGTTGATACAGGATTCAGCTCCCAGGAAGCCATGGTCTCCATAAAGTCCCGAGGTGCTCCCATGATGGCAGCCTCCGAATATATGTTGAAGTCCCCCAGCACCAATAGCCTGGGGGACCACACACACACATCAGAGACCACCTCCAGCACCTCGGCCAGGGAGTCTGTCGTGCAGCGGGGTGGACGGTACATGAGCAGAATCCCCAGACTGCCCTTTGGACCCAACCTCCAGTACATGCACTCAATAAACTTGGTCTCCCGGAGAGGGGATCTGGCAAGGACCAAGGACTCCTGGTAGATAACAGCCACTCCTCCTCCCTGTCCTCCAGTCGTCGGTTGCTGGGCATACGTAAACCCAGCCAGACACAAGGCCCCAGGAGTTTGAGCAGTGACCTTGTCCAGCCAGGTTTCCGTAATACATGCCAGGTCCACACCCTCATCCAAGATTGTCATGGATTAAAGATGTTTTTTGGGTAACAGACCTGGCATTACACAACAGCAAATGCAAGGCAGAGGAAGGAGACACGCATCCCCCAGTTATCCCCAGGGATGTTGAAGAGTCCTTGGTCTCGAGTCACGAGTCGAGTCACGAGTCTTTGGACCCGAGTCTCGAGTCCGAGTCCGAGTCCTTGGTCCAAAATGGTGACTCACGAGTCACGAGTCACTCCCAAAGCAGACTCCACGAGTCCCTATTAAAATCAATGGGGGTTTTCCCCAACAAAATAAGGCTACTTCAGATGTGTGGCTTAAATAAATTCTAGGCACAAGTGTGCCTTTTTATTTCAAAACTCTGCAACTGATTTTGGCAAGAACAGACCAGGCAGACAAACCCAAAATAACCAGGCAGGCAAAGGAGGCAGGGAACCCCAAAGCAGGCAGGCAGAGGCCTTTGTCTTGGACAATTCAACTGCTGAACTGGTCAAGAAGATACCAGGCAGGCAGAGGAGGCTGGGAACCCCAGACAGGCAGGCAGAGGCAGCCAAACCCAAAATGTCTGAAAGGTTGCATTTTAGAAAAATGATTTTAAAAAATAAACTTGCTGTACTTCCTAAAACTTATCCATGTTGCATTTGAGGAACATGATTTTTTCTAAATGTTTGGCCCCCATTCTGGAACGGTGAGATCTCATCACAATTCCACCCTCACTGAACACCCGCTCCACTGGTGATGAACTTGCTGGAACCAGAAACACACTCAGAGTAGCCACACAGAGTAGTCTCAGGTCCTTCTTCTGCCTCTCCCAAGTACGCAACACATCAATCAAAATACATCTTGACACACTGTTGGGGCTGCACTCCTGGTAGCCGTCCATAGTGGCCGAGCAGCGGCACACCTCGCTTCCCTGCGCTCTTCGCCGGCAATCACGCTCCTCTCCACTCCTTCTGGCACAGCCCAGGGATGTTGACGAGTCCTTGGTCTCGAGTCGAGTCTCGAGTCCCATTAAAAATATTGGGACTCGAGTCCGAGTCGAGTCAGAGGGGGGACTCAGTCCGACTCACGAGTCGAGTCCTCGAGTCCGAGTCCCCATCCCTGGTTATCCCTTGGCTCTGAGCAGGCCCAGAACAAGGGATAGATATTAAGCATCTATCCCTTGTTCCCCTTACTCAGCGTGGCCTGCCCCTAGCGCTCTGCCAGCGCCTGCCACTCAACATTGGTATACTTTGCCCCCCAGAACTCCCCCCACTATCTCCATTAGATAAACACACGCCCCCTTGCTTCCACCGATCAAGCCCAAAAACAATGGAAATATAATAGGAGACTTTTCAAACTGAGTGTATCATAGCATCAATGCTCACAGTCCAGTTCTTGATCAAAGGGAGGAGATGAGGTAGAGAAAGAGGTGAAAAATAGCTAACGTTATGCATCAACCTCATGCAGATTTTTTAAAAAGTGATTTGACTGGATGCGACAATGATAAAACTGCACAATGGATAGTCCGGGCATTAATGTGAACTTGATTGACTGATGAAATGTCTGAAAATGATTGCCAACTCAGGAAGAATTTGGATAAACAAGAGTAAGGTTAATGATCTGTGAAAGTCATTGATAGACAATGCAAATTAAAAAAATACATCAACAGGAAACCATCAATGCTCACCATATGTTATTTGCTGGACTTAAGCCTCAATTAGACCATAATGGCTCCATGCAGCAAGCACACTGTTCCAGCATTGCGCGCAGGGGGGGGGGAGTTAAGGAAGCATTTTTTGTTGTTGACAGAATGATATTTTAGAGAACCGTTGAAGAATATTGAAGCATTTTTGTCTGACTTGGCTGACAAAGTCTTTGAAAGCTTCTAATTTTCATCAAAGGCTTCCTTCAGTTCTCATGATGCACTTCTGCAATTGTCCACTCTACGTGCATTTTGAACATTAAAAGAAAAACCTTTTCAAATGGAATTGTACTGCGATATGAAGGCCCTTCAATGTTAGATATTTTAAGATTTGCTGGAGAATGGCATTTAATTTTCCATTTCGCTCTGATGGAGCCAACAAGGATTTCACATGTGCTATTAAATAACAAACACATTATTTAATCTAATAATGTCTTGCTTTCCACAGTCCTTTAATTTTATTTATTTATTTATTTATTATATTTATACCCCACCTTTTTTCCTGAAAGGAACCCAAGGCGGTTTACATAATCCTCCTCCTCCTCTCCATTTTATCCTCACAACAACCCTGTGAGGTAGGTTAGGCTGAGAGTCAGTGACTGGCCCAAAGTCACCCAGTGAGTTTCATGGCCGAGCGGGGAATAGAACCTGGATCTCCTGAGTCCCAGTCCAACACTCTCACCACTACGCCACACTGGCTTTAAGGCACAATCTTTTGCAAGTTTAGACAGAAAAAAGGCCTAAAACTCCCAGCACATGCTGGGGCATGCTGGGAGTTGTAGGCCTTTTTTCTGTCTAGACTTGCATAGGATTGTGCCCTTAAGGAGGGAGAAGTGCAGGAGGAAACCCACAAGCTTGATCCACAACTCCACCCAATTTTATGAAATCTCACACTTCCATGGTGGCCTTCTACTGGTAGATAAGGGGAATGGAACTGCTCTGGCTCCTTTGTAGTCTAGGAACTTGCACGTCCGAGAAATTCTGAGGAATGACCAGATTTTATTTTATATGCTGAGACTGGGTATGTCATCACCAAGCTTACTTTGGGTTTTAAGTCTGTATTGTGACTACAAAGTGAAATATATTGGGGTTGGCTGGGTGACCTGGTAAAATTGATAGGGTGAACAGAATATGTACCCCGGCTGTAAGTACAACCTTGGATTGCAAGCATAATCCAAGTGCAACCTTGGATTGCAAGCATAATTCGTTCCGGAACCGTGCTTGTAATCCAAAGCACTCTTATATCAAAGCGAGTCTCTGGTGGGCGTGAGCGGGGCCGATTTCGGCCCGCTACGCCCGCTCGAGGCGAGCAGTTACATCCCTACGCAAGACCTTGCTCATTTATCAAGTCAAAATTTATTTTAAAAAATTGCTTGTCTTGCAAAACGCTCTCAAACCAAGTTACTTGCAATCCAAGGTATTACTGTATATGCTTCTTTTTCAGATAGCAACTATTCTAAAGTATTTACTCCATGATATCTCAGACTCCTGCTGCTCTGGGATGAAAGTGTGTGATTATTTCTCCCGATATAAATTTATTTATTATTACATTCATAACCTGCCTTTTTTTCTTCTTGCCAGGCAACCAAGGCAGCTTACATGGTCATCGTCCTCCTCTCCATCTTATCCTCACAACAATTCTGTGAGGTAGGTTAGGCTGAGAATCAGTGACTGGCCCAAAGTCATCCAGTGAGCTTCATGGCTGAGTGGGGACTAGAGCCCAGATCTCCTGTCCAACACTCCAGGCACTCCAACTCTTACGATCTATGCCCGTATACCTGCTGGTCTATAACAGCTAGAACACCCCACCCCCTGGCAATGCCCATGTTAGATCATAGTTTATTATGTTGCTGCACTAGTACAGCCATTCATATCCTCCCTCATAAGCATATATTGGCTGGTATGTTGTCTTTCCTCTGGCTAAACATTAACTTGTTTATTTTATTTAAAGCATGTCCATACCACCCTAAACGTTTATTTCAGGGCAATTTACAATGCAATTATATCTAGGTCCTTTGGTTCAACAGTGGATCAGGCCACTAAACTTGAAGAAAATAGTAAATCCAGAATTCAAGTACATCACAGATCAAAAGAGAGAGAGCCAAGTATACAAATACTTCAATAAATGGCAAACAGTTCTCAGCAAGGATGCAGTCAAGGATGAAAATGCTAGCATTTATAATCCTCACTCAATTAAGTAAAATAGATTGGTAAATAATTAAATTCCTTACTAAATATGAACAAAGTAATTTCCTGAAGCATGGTCCATCTTTCTTTCCTTTCTTTTCCTTTTTTACCCATGTGCCCAAACCAATATTTGAACAATATTGATTTTTTTTAGGAAGACACTACTTGGAATTTGTATCCAATAATACAAATGGTAAGATTAAGTTTTTAAATGATGCACTTATCTCTTGTTAATTATTTTGATATACATTATTTTGATATACATAGCTAGTTTGATAAGTCAGAATGAGTGGCAGAGCATGCTGTTTGACCACACAAACATTTTTTACTTTAAATTGAGGTTCAAGCATTGCCTTTTATTTGCCTAATCAGCTATAATAATGCAAGCTTTGCCATTGTTCATATTAACACTTCCATATCATTATAAAAAACACTTCAAGATGGCTGCGGAGTAACAGTTTGTTTTAGAAGCTCCTTTTTAAGTCTCCTTTTAACTATGTTTTTAACTATTTTTTTTTTAGCTTTTGGGAGCTTTTATCTCCTGAGTCTCTGTTATGTTTTTATTAGATACCTTTTAATGCTAAATAATACTTTAACTTTTATTGTTTCCTGGTTGAAGTAGAGTGTTTTTGCAGCTCAGTTGAATTTACCTCTGACGTTTTACTTGGCGTTTTACCTGGCGTATGTGGTTTCAGCCTTGAAATTTTGTTTTCGATATCCCGTCACTAGTGTTGCAATGGGAGAGAAAGGTCTTGAGGCCATGGATGTTACTTTTTTTTTTCGTGAACCGTTCAGCAAGTGCAAACTCGCTTTGTTCGGCTCATGCGAGTCTGTTCACGAACGTTCTCCTTTTTAGCTCTGTTCGCGCACTGTTTGCGAACGCAAAAAAACAGATCGGTACAATGCAAACTCGCCTTGTTCGGCTCACGCGAGTCTGTTCACGAACGTTCTCCTTTTGCTCAGACCAGCTCACCGTTCATGAATGCAAAAAAAACAGAACGGTGACATCCCTGCTGAGGCCTGTTTTTTTTTTTTTCTTTTCTTCTCGAGGAGAACAACCTTATTATTAATAATAACTAAAGTTAGCGCCAAAAAGATAGGAGACAGCAAGCTTACAGCAAGAAAATTTTCCAGGTTATAAGGCTGAAGAAAAGAAAAAGTCCCCGCCCCACTTGCTCATTAAGCATTGTCGGCGGCGTCTTCAACCTAAATCCTCTGGTTTAGTTCTTATCAACAACAACAATGAAAGTTACCCACAGAAAGAAAGGAGGAAAAGAAACAAAATTGGCAAAAGAAACAAAAACCAAGAAATTCTTAAGGCCTTAAGGTGGAAGAAAGGAAACGATTCATCACCTTCTATTGCACTGTTGGTGTTTTTAACTTTTGTTCCCTGGTAAGGCCTTTTTTGTTTTGTTATCTAACATTATCTCTTGTAAATTGCTTATGGAGGAGAAAATTTCACTGTATCATTAGCCTTGGTGGATAGCTGTAAAAATTTAGAAACGCTAACTTGTGCTGATTAGTTTTACTCTCCCTAAAATGGTATTCACAAGACAGGCATGCAATAACTTGGTGGCCCACCTCCTCTCTCCTGTATTAGATCTTCCTCAGGGGAAAACGTCTAGACAAACTAAAATTCTGTTCTACCTGTCTTCTAATAAGGTAGGAAGGAAAGAAAGTAGAGGTTACAAATAACTATGCCAGTCCTCTGGATTGGACTATTAATTACTCAAGGAAGTGGCTTGAAGTTGAACTGAATGAGAGTAAATTGCAAGCAATAAATCTGGCAGTGGAAATTGCCCATGCGGAGTCACTAGCAGGTTTAACCCCTGGAGGTTGGGATACCCCTGTCTCTTTTCCTCAAGTTTGCACACCCGGGCCTGTGATGGAAAGTTCTTCTATTCAATATGATGAAGAAAGACTCTCTGAGGTGACTCAAAACTTGTGTTGTGAGACAAAATCACTAAATGTTTTCACTCCAGTACTATGTTCCACTCTAGCTCCAAGTGACATACCCTCATTTCAGGGATACTTTGGATACTTTGATGGAGAATTATTTGGATTATATAATTAAAGACTTGAACCTAATCAAGAATTTCCTTAAGGAAGCCTATGGCTTGTTAACCACTCTGGCTGAATTTTATAAGAGAGAAGAGAAGCCTCCTTTTCCAAAAAATAACGTTATTGAGAGTGAAGTTGAGTTAAAGAAGAAAGATGCAAATGTTACCTCCAAAAAGTGAACAGAAAGTAAAAAAAACTGAGTAAGAAGAAAATGAAGCAAAGGATGAAGGAACTCAGTGTGAGATAGACTGAGTGTAGAAGCTTCTTCAGCTGTAATCCTCAGCACCACGCACGGAAGGAGGGAGGGAGGCAGTAGTTGAAGATGTTATTGCTTTATTAATTAGGACTTAATTACAGAGATTAAGGCATATCAGCAATGCAGGTTTCTCTTATGCAGAAGAGATGGCTCTGTCTTATTACATTATCCAGAGTCAGTTCAGTTCAGAAGAAGGAGAAGTGGATAAAAGTGAGCATAACAGTATGCTGGCTCCTATTTATATGAAAGCAACTGTACCTATAAATAGGACAATTACCTAACTTGTTGTTTTCAACATTCACAAGACCCTGCGATGACTCACAGGCACATGAGCATCAGGAGACATTCTGTTTGCAGCCGGCATGGAATCTGACACTCAGCTCCTTAGAGGAAGAGTAAAAACATCAAATCTTCCAGCAAAGGTTCAAAAACGATGAAACAACAGAACAAAATGCACTTTAAAAGGTTGTTCAATGTATTGGAGATTGTACCTAACGAGACTTCTAAAAGTCTCTAGATAAAGGTGGCCCCACAACTGGAAGAGGGGAGAGTGGGAGACATACACTCCAAAGAGATAAAGACCTATTAAATGATCCAGTTGTCTCTTTGTCTGGGATAACTGGAGTATTGCCACCTACTGGCATATCACAAGACCTAGGGCAATATGAAATAGATGGGGGTGCTCGCCCAAAGTACAAGACAGAACAGGCCTGTGGCTCATGCTGGCTCAGCTCGTCTGAGTGTGGAAAGCGAAGCAGGGTCAGGCCTGGTTATTACTTGGATGGGGGACCCCTCCTCTAGTTTCCTGCATTGAGCAGGGGGTTGGACTCGATAGCCTTCTAGGCTCCTTCCAACTCTATGATCTATGAATCTATGAATAAAAGAGGTGGTTCAAGATCAAAACAAATTAAAAGTTAAAACATATCATAAATGGGGCCTGAACCTGATATTAAACCGCCAGAAGCTGATCCTCCTTAAATTTCTGAAACCTAAAGGCTTGCTTTCTCTTCCTCAGCATAAAATCCATTTTTTGAAATTACTGAGTAAAATAGCTCCACAGCCCCTAAATATTGATGATATTCTAAATATAGAAAATCTGTCTTATGGTTATCATAGTATTCGTACGGTGGTGACATTTGGGAATTGGGCGATCACTAAGAGACTATATGAGGATAGAATTAAATTCCTCAATGTAGGCCTGAGAGAGACTAGGCTATTTGAAAATAACGTTCCCACACCCCTATTCCAAAAAGAGTTTAGTCACAACAGAAGACAAAATGGTGCTGGCTCAGTTATTATTCTGGAGAACGCACAAATAAATGTTCATCATAAAAAGCATAATCTGAGTCTAAATGGGGAGCACCAGCAAATTGTAAATGAGCCAAGAATTGATTTAGACCCAGAAGAAATAAATCTTCTAAACTCCTTCCTAGCCTTACCTTCTCAATCACAGGGGGAAATAATCGATAGGCTCTCATCACTACTAGATGTTCTCATTCATGCCAGGACTACAGATAAGAATGCAATACCTCAGGACATTGAGAAAAATGGCAGTTGGGCAAGATTACAAATTCAAAATAGAGAGGAAGCTGGCTGCCTAAGTAAGACGATTATACATGTGGAGTGAGCTATTCTCCCCCTAAAGAATACATCTTTTGTGCCCCTTCAGGGGCACAAATGACCAGCAAGGAATTCCTGCAAAGTAGATATCTGCATTCCGATGAATTAGGACAAAATGCTCCCTTGCTGATATCTCAAGCTGCCTTACCCAAGGTTGAATCTGTAAACCCCTTGAAAGAAACTGGCTGTGTCTTTTTGGATAAGTCTGGAGAGCTAAATCAAATCATCAAGTTGAATTGACAAACTCCACACCGAGATGGCCCCCCAGTCAGCACCATTGCCCCTCTAACTGACAGCTGTTTGTGGACTAAACAGGAAACTTTAGCCAAGACACATGACAAACTTAAACTTGTCTCATGGAATATTTCAGGGTGGGCCTCTAAGCAAAATGATTCCAAGGTTTTGGATTATTTAAGAGCCCTTGATGTGATTTTTATTCAAGAAACCTGGGTCACCCAAAAAATCTATCTAAACAGGTTTCTGGTAAATGATATTCCTGCTGAGCCCACTAAGGGAAAAGGTAGACATAAGGCCAGCTTGGCAATATTGATATCAATGACCCTCCAAGCAACCATCAAGTGGATACCCCCTTGTGGGAGAATAGCAGTGCTGGCCTTTATCTAACTTGGAGCTAAATCCCTTTTGTTGCTCAATGTCTATATTCCCCCTTTTCCCTCTAGGAATCGTATAAAGGAAGCCTGGGAAGATATGGGAAATAATATCATATAATGCAGTTAGAATCTAGATTTCCCAGAGCTCAATTATTATGGGGGACTTTAATGTGAGACTGGGCCCAAACAATAACATACTTTTCTCTTTCAGCATATGGGGGGCAGTTGGAGATGAGATCCCTGTATTCAGTTATGACAGAAGTTCTAAAGATCCTAATGTGAATTTTGTTGGTATCTGATTGACCCAAATGGTGACTTGTCTTGCCCTCCAAATTGTAAATGGAAACTCCTTTTTTGACAAATGTGCAGAATTTACCTATGTATCTGGGCATGGAAGTAGTGTGGTGGATTTTGTGTTGATATCGCATTCCGTATCCAGCTGTCTGTCTGATTTCTTGGTAAGTGATAGGCTTGAGAGTGATCACTTTCCTCTCATGGTGACTCTTTCCTTGCCAAATGCTGTTCACTTGGGTGCCAAATATCAGTTTCAAGACAAATCTTTAAGTCTTAAACACAAAAGACTAAATTGGACAGAAAAAAACAGCAGTGTGGTTGTGGGTTTCCTTGGTTCTAGACATGGAAATAAGGCTGGGTGCGCTGCCCGAGCCTTATTTCGCCCCCCTCCCCGCCTCGTTCTTCGCATTCGGGCCAGGAAATGGGTGGAAATGGGCCTCTGCGCAGGCGCAGATCGGTCCCATCGCGTCATTTCCGGTCCCGGAAGTGACGCGACGGGACTGATCGAGCAGAACAGGTGGTTCTCCGCTGGATCGGGCAGCTGGGGCGCCGCGGCTCTCCGTGGAGCATGCGAGCCACCCCGAAGAGGAGGTAAGGCCTTGCCGGGGTGTGAGCGGGGCCATGCTCGGCCTCGTTCTGCCCCGGCGGAGGCTCGATTTACAACTCTACTTGCTTCTTCTGTGAGGGGGGCCTTAAAAAATTCAGTCATGGGAGCTACTGGAGCCATCTCCGCCTTAAACAACTATTATTCCTTGATTACTGCCCTAAATGCTGTTTTAAAACTTTTAATCCCAAGACAAATTGCCACACAGGAGCTTTGTCAAAGACGAACGGACCCAAGTGGTTTGACAATGACTGCCCTGTAGCCAAGGAGAGAGAGAGAGAGAGGGATAATCATTATAGAAGGGAAAACCTAACTGCCTTACCACAAGAATATTATGAAATTTAAAAAATATATAATATTTTATATATTATATATTGCAGCGGCTGGCTCACGAATTCTTCAAGCTAGTAGATTTTCCTTCTCCCCCTTCAACAGACCTGCCATTCGAACCCAACTGAGTCACGAACAGCAAGATCTTTTGCTCGAAGCTAGCTTGAGAGATAGCTCTCAGCCAGCAAAGCTTTTGCATCTCAATGTGAGAGCTGGACTGTCCCGGGTTCAAAAGCTTCTCTAGCCAGCGACCCTCAGTCTTAGTCACGCAGGCGGAAGGAGGAGATAACAGCAGTTAATAAAGATTAAAGAGTTTATTTGTAAGACCCAATTACATGGGATTAAGGCAAGCAATGCATCTCTTACTCACTACATCATTGCAGATACAAATCCAATACCCCAGTGGTAAGGCTAGATGAAGTGAAGTCCAGAACAAGAAACATGTCGAGTCGAGACGAGAGGAGAAGAGAAGGAGAAGAGAAGGAGTGAAGCTATCAACAAGTGTGTTAGCTTTATACCACAGACCCTGCACCTATAAATAGGATATTACTCACCCCAGTTGTATAACCTATTCATCAACATGTTTACCCCAAATCTGTCCCAAGGTTGCTGAGTCATATCACCTTGAGACTATGTCTGGTGACCGGAGCCTTGTGTACTTCATCTCAATAGACAACCTCCATGTCAGGTGATAATCCTGATGTCAGGTGGTAATCTCGTTCTGCCTATGCAAAACCTAACACTCAATTGGTGCATACATTCCTTTACATTCCTTACATTCCTTTGTTTGTAACAAAAAGGATTTACAGAGTAGACATAATAATGTGGTAATTCTTGTGAGATGCATACATTTTTTACAGAGGAATTTTTAAGGTAATTTTTGTGAGATGCATACCTTTTTTACAGAGGAATTTTTTAATTTGATATATTATTTCCATAAACACATATACCCTGTGAGTTTCTTTCTGCTTCTAACTCTGTAGTCTGACTCTGAATACATCATGTCCTTCACCACAATCTTGAAGTACATTCCTTACATTCCTTTGTTTGTAACAAAAAGGATTTTGTCACAGATTAGACATAATAATGTGGTAGTTCTTGTGAGATGCATACCTTTTTTGCATACCTTTTTTACAGAGGAATTTTTAATAAACTTAAGAACTTGTGTGGTAAAATATAATTTAATATATGATCATTCATTTCTATTAATTATAAAAGCACATAACCTATCTTCTTCTAACTCTGAGAGGAAAGTCTGCTGTGTAAAACCTCTCTCTCATATGCTAAGTTAGTTCTCTCTTCAAGGCTCCAGACTGCTTATGCATCTCAATAGTAATGCTAATATCTAAGTCACAGCATCACAGCAGGGTGCTAAGACACAGGTAAAGCCTGTTTAACAGCTCTAATCTGGCTCGCAGATCTCTGTAAGTGGGGGAACGAGCTGCTGTTAAGATCAAAAGAATCTTTAATTCATGCTGAGTGATACAAAACAGAGCTTGCTCGAAGAAAAAAAAACCTTGCGACTTTTTTTAGCACATCTCTAGTCTGATAGCCTTCAAAAAGAGACAAGCAGCCCAGAAGGGTTGGAATGCTTTGATAGAACCTTCACTAAATAAAAATTCTAAACTCTTCTGGGCATTAGTTACTGATCCTCTGGGTTCCTCTTCAAATTTGCTCTCCTGTAATATTCCAGCGGACATCTGGGAACAGCATTTTACTGCTCTTTTTACGGATGTTACAGAGCCCGTAATGGATATATCTCTCACCATAGAATTAAATGACACTCCCTTATGGGATCCAGTTATGCAGTCTGAAATAAAGTCCCTGATTAGTAATACCAAATCAGGTTAGGCTCCAGGAATAGATACCATTCTTCTAGAAATGTTGAAGACTAACATGGACTAGTGGTCCCTCCTGTTGACAAATTTGTTCATTCACATTAGTAATTCAGGTAAATTTCCCCTTGCCTGGCTTGAGAACATTGTAATACCAATCTTTAAGAAAAGAGATAGAGAGGATCCATTCAATTATAGACCCATCCGTTTAATCTCGGTTGCGGGCAAGCTGTATGCTAGTTATCTGAAACGAAGACTAGCCTCCTGGATAGAGGATGAGAAATAATATCTTGGGAAATGAACAGGCAGGTTTCAGAAAGGGCAGATCAATGATAGATCACTGTATTGTTTTAAACCATCTTGCAGAGAAATACATGACCTCTCTTGGTAATGGTCTGTATACTGCCTTTATAGATCTAAAATATGCCTTCAACTCTATTCCAAGAGAAAAATTATGGCTAAAGTTATTCCACACCTCTATTGATAAGAGACTACTGTACCTCATCCATAGCCTTTACCAGGGAAATTCCGTGTAAGATGTGGAATAGCAGGGAACTTTACAAGATCTATTCTGGCTACCAGGGGTGTGTGCCAGGGCTGTATGTTGGCCCCTACGTTATTCAGCCTCTATCTAAAGGACCTGATTGGGTGTTGCTTAGCATCAGATTTCCATCCACCAAAATTGAGAGACCAAATGCCCTTTACCGTTGTATGCAGACGATGCTGTCCTGATGTCTTTCAAAGGTAGGCCTTAAACGTCTAATGCAGGGGTTCTTAACCTGTGGGGTACGCCTCCCCAGGGGAGGTTTGGACTGACTCCAGGGGAGGTGTGAGTAGCCCCTCAACTATAAATTGTTTATTTTACAAGTACATAGCAGCGCAGCTTGGCGGTTGGCCCAACCATATTTCTTTCTACTAATCTTGGGAGCTACACCATTCATTTAATTGAATATGCATTTTTTTTTTAGTCCAGAGACAGAGCATAAACTAAAAAATGCAAACTCGTCCTGCCTAAGCCTAAATTTTGGGCCGTTAACACATGGGAGGCATGGGTCATAAGATTTTTCACAAGGGAGGTGTGACACCAAAAAGGTTAAGAACCACTGGCCTAATGTGTGAATGTATATTTATTGTAAGAACTATCAGCTGACCAAAAATAATGGTCTTTTCTCGGCATGCATCATTAAGTAAGTGAAAAATCAATGGCCAGTACATCGAACAAGTTAAACAGTTAAAATATTTATTTATTTATTTATTTATTTATTTATTATATTTATACCCCGCCTTTCTTCCTGCAAGGAACCGAAGGAGGCTTACATAATCCTCCTCCTCCTCCCCATTTTATCCTCACAACAACCCTGTGAGGTAGGTTACGTTGAGAGTCCATGACTGCCTGGGCCAAAGTCACCCAGTGAGTTTCATGGCCAAGCATGGACTAGAACCCGGATCTCCCAAGTCCCAGTCCAACACTCTCACCACTATTATGCTCCATTACAATCTTTCTTGGGTTGTCCATAGAAGGGCAACTATACAGGCAGCTCAGGATACCACTAAGGCCATTTCTCGCTTTTCTTTTATTATTATTATTATTATTATTATTATTATTATTATTATTAACCAAAGGGTGTCAATTTATACCTGCTGCCATCCCGGTATTTCAGCTTAAGATCTTACCTCAACTGCTGTATGGAATCCCAGTATGGATCCAAGGATTCCATCCAAGTATTGAGAGTGTTCTCTTCAATTTTATAAGATCTATTCTTGGAATGCCAAGATGCGTTCGTTCGTATTCCTGCAGCAGGATTGAGACTTGAGGTAGGCACTGCATCATTAGAATGCACCGCCTGGTGATATGCTTTTAGATATTGGACTAAATATCTAGAAGTGGTATATGTGGATTCTTCTGTAGAATATTTACATCATCTTCAGAAAGATGTTTACACCAGCTCCTGGGCTAAATCCTTTTCCATCAAAGTGTACTTACTGGGTCTGTCTATGGATATTCTTAATGCTTATGATATCCAAGTAGCAAATTTTATTTAGAAAATCAGATTAAGGATCTTGACCTTCAATATTCTATATCAAATACCCGTAAAACTTGCTCACCCTTGCATCTTAAAACAGCCCTGTTGCCCTGGTTTCTCCACAAAATACACAGCGCGGGGCCCAGCACGCCGGTGCAGGGTCCCGTTGTGTCACTTCCGGCCAGCCGGAAGTGACGCGACGGGACCAGCATGGCCAGCTCGGCAGGCTCGAGCGGCACAGAGAACTGCTCCGCGCCACTCAGAAAATTGAGGCGGGGGCGACCGCCGCGGAGAGACAAGGCGGTGGCGAGGCGGGACCCCCCGAAGGTATGTAACACCACTATGTGTATGTGATGCAACTGTTATGGATATTTTTGCACAATACACAAAAATGCTACACTTCTACACATTTTTAAGGTGGAAAGATCAAGCATCAGCATCAGACAGTATATTATAGGTTCAGTAGAGACATATGTATGCGCCTATTATCCCACTGCATGTGTAGTATTGTTGGCTGTGAGAATGTATGAAGAAGTCCAGGGATTGATTCTCATATATTCGATTCCTTTTATTTGAGACATGGGGCTTTCCAAAATGTGAAATAACTAGTGAACATACCCTTCTTTGCATGGGTTGGAATAGCCTGTACAGTAATACCTTGGATTGCAAGTAACTTGGTTTGAGAGTGTTTTGCAAGACAAGCAAATGTTTAAATATTTATTTATTTATTTATTTTACTTGATATACAAGCGACATCTTGCAATACAAGTACTGTAGTACGGCTTAAATTAAAAATCTCTGTACAAATTTTTTTGGGGGGATTTTGTTTTGATATGAGAGTTTTGGATTACAAGCACGTTTCCGGAACGAATTATGCTCTCAATCCAAGGCATGACTGTAGTTTGATACAGCAAAGCCTTCCAGCAAAGTTACATAGCTGTGCCTGCCCCATCTGGGGGAAGCCATATCCACTGGCACCCCTTGGCATGACCCCTGCCATGGTGACTCTCTAGCCCCCTGAGGGAGGGGGGTCTGCTCACTCTATTCTCCAGAGGAGGGGCTGGCCCACAGCAGGCAGTGGGCAGCTGTATAAATCTGTCTCTCAGACTATCTGTGCTCCTGGATTCAAAATGTATTGACTGCAAAGCTATACACTGGTTAGGGCAGTCTGCCACCTAGTGATTGATGATGGTACTGCACGCTTCAAAACCACAGACACATTTAAATTAATAAAAATGAACACATTTTTTTTAAAAAACAACCATGAGATGCACACTCCTAGGGTCTCCTTAGTATGCATGGTGTCTAGGTTTCACAGTCTTGGAGTTTTATTGCTGAAAGACAGACAGATGGACACACATTCTCATTATTATAGATTAAAAATTATGAGTATTTTCAACTTTTATTCCTTTCAAACATTCTTCTAACAGTTTACTTTACTTTCTCTTCTGGATTTCATTTTAAAATTCCTAGCAGCTTTTTGTTCTCAGTGCCACAATTTTATTATAATACTGCTGTGTGATTCCTTTCTGCAGTAACCATATTTTATTGTAATAAACTCAATTAAAGCTTGCATGTACAGGCTTTACTTTGCAGCCAACGTTGTGCTAAGACTTGCAAATGTTCCATTTAAAGCTGTCATAATTATTTTATACCACTTATTTATTCATTATTCAAGCCCAGCTGGGCTGAAATCATTAAGGCTGTATTGCTTTTATAATGGGAAGTTTAGCACTTAATGACCCTGGTTCAAAGCTCTGCAGGAACATTCATGTGGGAACATGGAGGTCCCAGAAAGTATGGGCTTCCTCCATTCAGTTCAACAATGGGGCCAGCTCTATATACACAATAAAGATTCATCTGCAAAGATCTATCAGCCACTGCCATGAATGGGACTACACTTGGCTGCACAAAAGCTATGTGAACATAAGATAATGGTGGTTCTCTCTAAAGCCAATGATCAATCAAACTTAGCATTATTATTTATTTAGTTTATTGATCACATGCCTATACCACCCAATAACTGCAGCTCACTGGGTGGTTCGCAAAAGTTAAAACCGTAAAATACAACAACATGATCAAACATAATATAAACTTTTAAAAGTTTAAAACTTTTAAATATTTATATTTAAATAAATATTTAAATATAAATATTTAAATTTATATATTTAATCGCCCATCTGATGACCGGCCAGATGGGCGATTAATAAATATAAGAAATAAATAAATAAATAAATAAATAAATAAAACTACAATATAAAATCAAAGTAAAAGCCAGCAGTAAAAGATCTAACAATACAATAACACATTTTAAAACAACAAAAACTGAAGGACTAATCTGCCTGGGAGAATGAAAACATCTTCACCTGGCACCAAACAGGCCACAACGTGGGCACCAGAGGCAAGCCTCACCTCAACTGGGGTGCCATGACTGAAAAGGTTGTCTCCTTAGGAGCCACCCAGCTCACTTCATTTGGTGGCAACACCCAGACGAAGGCCTATGAAGTTGATCTTAGGGTCTGGGCAGGTACATATGGCAAGAGACGATCCTTCAGGTAACCTGGCTGGCCCCAACCCCTTTAGAGCTTTGAAAGTTAATAGCAGCACTTTGAATTGGAGCCAAAAATGGACTGGAAGCATCCTACGCTTTCTTTATCCAACCAATAAAGTGTTGTTACGATGAAGTAAAGGGTAATATTCATAGATTCATTTAAAGCATCTTCAAAAAGTTAAAACAAGGGACATAGTAAGGTGTCTTATACCATGTCAGACCATTGGTCCGTCTAGTCCAATATTGTCTACAGTGGCTGATAGTGGTCCTCAAGGGTTTCAGACAAAAGTTTTTCTTAGTTCTGGAGATGTCAGAGATTGAACCTAGGACCTATTGCATGCAAAGCATGTGCTCTACCACTGAGTTGCAGCCCTTCAACATGTCTTAATCAGTACAAGTGTTCTTCAGCATAATTACTAGTGAAAACACAATATGTAATATCTCCACATTTCAGAGCATCAGGCAGTCCCCGAGTTAAGAACGTCCGACTTACAGACAATCCATACTTAAGAATGGACTTCTAGGTTCCCCAGAGCTATGTTGTTTACATAGAGTACATAGTGTAGTATACTACGCAATTTGCGTAAATGCCAATTTTAACGTATAGAACGCTATGCTGTTCCGACTTACATACAAATTCAACTTAAAGACATTCTTAAGAACGGAACTCGTTCCTAACCTGGGGACTGCCTGTATACAGATTCCCTGGCCTCAGTATGAAGCTCTCTACAATCACATATCTACATGTCTAAAAAGATCACCTCTCCCTATGAAAATAAGCAAGGGACTATGTCCCCTTCTGAAACGGAAGGGGGTCAGAAAGAAGGGCTTGCAAAGAGAAAAGAGGACAATCCCCAGCATGCCATCCACTTTCTCCAGGGACAGCTCATCCCACTTTGCTTCAGTTGTGAATTTTCCTATCCACACCTGTGAAGAGATTACAGAACTAGTCTGCTCTTTCCTTTCTTAATGGATTTTCTGCAGTCAGAAAAAAGACAGAAGAAGCAGTGGAAAAATATGGGAACATTGCAACTGGATGATGTCATCATCTGGAATCTCCATGAAATTGTGTGCACGAGGCACAGCGATTGCACATTAAAAGAGCCTCACCTGGAAGAACCCAGAATCTTGGGTCAAGAACCATATAAGTCTGAAACAAATTAAAGATGTAGCACACGAATTCCCACATTCAAAAATATCATTCCATGTTTTAAATGTATATTCCTCTTGAACACTGATTGTACTCCTTAAAATAGCTTATTGGCTTTGAGTGAATGATGATAAATGAATCTCTTGGTATTGGCTTACAGTAAAAGTAGCTGATCTTGTCTGAAAAAAATAGTTGGAATATGATGCAGGTTTATTATAAAATATAAAAGTGATTTCTATATCCGTGAATCTTGGAAGCTGATAAGAGCAGCCAATGTTCCATTCCTGTTCAGACATACAATTGTAGTGGTGAGAGTGTTGGACTGGGACTTGGGAGATCTGGGTTCTACTCCCCGCTTAGCTATGAAACTCACTGGGTGACTTTGGGCCAGTCACTGACTCTCAGCCTAACCTACCTCACAGGGTTGTTGTGACGATAAAATGGAGAGGAGGAGGAGGATTATGTAAGCCGTCTTGGGTTCCTTGAAGGAAAAAAGGCTGGGTATAAATAAAATAAAATAAAATAAAATAAATAAATAAATAAATCAGTGCTCAGATTTCTCTCTTTTCATTGCTTCCCTCCTTGCTGCTGCTGCTGCTGTTGTTATTATTATGTGGCCATCTCTTTCAGACGCCCAAGCTTTGCATTATTTGTATCTGTATCATTGGACATAACTGATGATCAAGAAGTATTATACTGTGTAGTATGTTTATAATACAGGAAGTATAGTGTAGTATGGCAATAGTATATTTGTTGTTAGCCACCCTTTAAGCAACAGAAGGGCAGGATATTTTTAAAAAATATATAAATGAAACTAAAATAATACAGTTAAGGAAAAAGTAATATAAGTGTATTGCAGTGAAGCACTCCAAAGGGGAATATGCCTCCAGGAATGGCAAAGAATTAACTGACTCTTTTTTCTTTCTTTTTTGCATGTAAAACCAGTGCTGATTTAAAATATTACAAACTATCATATATCATCTGTCAAATATGAAATATAACAAATATAAATGATAAAAAAGAAATATGTATGTTTTCTTCTAAAAAATAGGAAATCGCATATTGTGTTTGCCAAATATAAATTGAGTACGTGTGTGTGTGTGTGTGTGTGTGTGTGTGTGTGTGTGTTATTTTCTGCCAACCATTCACCCCCAATGCAAATAAAAGTAATTTCACCAACAGCAATCAGCCTCATCGTTCTCCCTGACTTTTTAATCTATTCATATTGGACTGATTCATTCATCCCATGCTCCAGAAAATGTTTCTTTTTGTCAAAATGATTAACATTTCAGAATCAATTTATTGCCCTGCTAGGTTTGTGTGTGTGTGTGTGCGCGCGTGTGTGTGTGTGTGTGTGTGTGTTTTGTTTTGTTTTCTAAGGTTTAAAAATTAGATGTACCTTTCTGACTGGTATGTTTCAAATGCCTGACTATCCCAAGCAATAAAATGAAATTTCTCCTGCTTCCTTCCTCCAAAAGTGGCGCATGGTTATTTGACTAAGAATTGTACAGCCCGAAGCAAGCTGATCCTGTCAAAGTGAGGAGAAATAAGGGAGGTACACAACTCCTTCCTGCTAGGCCTTCCCCCTGCTGACAATGCACATGCCTGTATTTACATGAAGACTTGGCATCAGGAACCCAATCCAAGAGAGCAGGGTTGGCCCAGGACATTTTGTTGCCTCAGGTGGAGCAAGAAATTCACACACACACACACACACACACACACACACACACACACACACACACCTACCTAGTACCTACAAGGCCAGTCAAGTTACTTAGGCACCTGAGGCAGAAAATTCCAGAAGTGCCTCTCCCGGTCCCAGGCAGTAAAAATACAATAATAACAAATTCTCTTTCATGACATCCCAAATCAGTTGCGTGAGATGGCTGCTACTCTCTGCCTAATGGTAGAACTGGTGCTATTCAAGAACAAGTGTTGTTTCTTGCTTCCATCTCTGAGGCTCCCTTCTCATATGAAATACACACACACACACACACACACACCATAAGGATACTGAGTTTATCAAATATGGTTTGTGTGTGTCATTTGCATTAAAATATATGCAAGTGGCATTAAGGAAAGTAAGGTGCCCCGAATTATGTTTGGATAAGACAGCAACTATAAATACACAAAGGCACCATTCATAATCACCCTGATCCAAATGTATGCATGTGGGGTATGTGTAGCCTTATACAAGAAGTACAAGACATAGCTCTGTCAAACCCAGAGGGGGAAGATGTAATTTTGATTTTTGCTTCTGGAACAAAAATGTCTATGCTTGGGATTGTCATGGAGACATGCCCTAAGAGAAGAATATGTCCTTCAGAGGACATCCTCATATTCCATATTTACATGTTGGACTGAATAGAATAGAGAAATCAAACAGCTGTTGAAAATGTTAGGAACGAGGAATATTACAAAAGGATTTTTAAAAAGATCACCTCTCCCTATGAAAATAAGCAAGGGACAATGTTCCCTTCTGAAACGGAAGGGGGTCAGAAAGAAGGGCTTGCAAAGAACGTGCGAGAAACTTCACAGGTTTCTTGTAGTAGTCCGCTGAAGCTCCATCAATATTCCAGCTCCTACAGTGCATGCCAACCTGTCATCTGTTCGAAGTCACTGTCCCATGCTGACATTTCTCTTGCGAACTCCGTGCTGCTTCCTCATCCGCTATAATTTAGCATGACAGCTTTTGTGTCCAGCCTAACTGATAATTTACAGCAGCTTTAGAAACCCAGGCCTGGTCGTTCCCAGAAAATGCACTCCCCTCCCCTCCTGGTGCCCCCGCTCCTCTTCAGAGACCTGTTTATATGTGAGCACATTTAAAGTGGTTAGAATCAGTTATAGGTATTTATTGGTAAAGTTAGCCTCTTCTCCCTTCCTGGAAGAGGAAAGGGAAGAAGAAGAAGAAGAAGAGAAGAAGAAGAAGAAGAAGAAGAAGAAGAAGAAGAAGAAGAAGAAGAAGAAGAAGAAGAAGAAGAAGAAGAAGAAGAAGAAGAAGAAGAAGAAGAAGAAAATATCCTTTCACTCTGTCATGTTTCTGGAACTATTCCATTTTGGAAAACAATCAACAACCATAAAATAGAAATGTCTGCTTTTTTTTTTTTTACTCCTTTCAGATTATGGTGGCAGCCTATAGCCACTTACTTTGGAGTAAACCCCACTGAACTCAGTGGGACTTTCTTCTGAGTAGACATGTACAGGATTACACTGTGAGGCATTTTTTTGCAATAAGCTGATTAGGGTGTTCGTCAGTATAGAAAGTTATCCCCCCTCTCAAATCTGTAACAATATTGAATACAATTAAACAATACATTTATTTATTTATTATTTATCTGATTTCTATCCCACCTTTCTCCCCCCAAAATAGCAATCAAGGCGCTTTACAGAAACAATTGAAAATAGATTAAAACAATAAAACACATTAAAATACAATAAAAACATAACAATTACAGAATATAAAAGCACTGAACCCACAGACCCACTTACAGGCCAAAGGCCTTCTTGAAAGAAGCAGCCTATGGGCGGGTTCACACGTCACTTTAAACCCACAGAGGTTCTGAAACCTCTGTGGGTTTAAAGTTGCCCCAGGCCTGCCTGTGGCCGACTATCAGTCATGCACAGCGGGGGTCCAGAGGCACTGTCTCTTCCTTCTTCCCCACTCAGCCCTCCTGCTGGTATCCCAGGAGACACCATGTGGGAGCACTGAGAGGAGCAGGGATGACAGCTGGGGAAAAGTTCCCAAGCGGCACTTTTGTCAGCTGCCATTTGCCCTTTCTTGGTATGGCTGCTGCTCCACTGAGCAGCGGCCATGCTGAGAAACATTCTCCCCCCCAGTCTTGTCCCCCCTGCCCCTATACTTGGGGCAGTATAGGGGCGGCAGCAGTAGCAGTGGCGAGGCTCTGGCAGCAGTGGAGCTGTGCCCCATGGGTTCTTCTTCCCCCTACCACCTTTCTCTTCTTCCTGGGTGCCACTCTCTTGTGAGCAATGTTGCTCTCCCGACATTGGCAAGAGCGCACTGGGGAAGCCGATGACAGCCACGCTAAGTGCCGCTTGGACACTTGACTGGCTGTCATCAGCCAGAGCCCCTTGGCCGGAGCGCCAGCCCTTGTTTGCCACTCTGGCCAAGGAGCAATATGTCCTTTTGGCTTGTGAGTAGGTTAGCATGTCATCCGGATTTGGACGACACTCTAAACCTACCAGTGTTAGCGTAACTCTAATGGAAGCCATGGCTTCACGGGGTGGTTTAGAAGCCACACCAGGCTGGCTTCTAAAGCACGCTGTGGGGGTCAGATGACATACTAAACCTCAGTAGGAAGTAACCTACTGAGGTTTAGCCTGTCGTGCAAACCCAGTCTTTGTCTGCCGGTGGAAGTACAGCAGAGAGGGAGCGAACTTAGCCTCCCTTGGGAGGTTGCTCTACAGCCTGGGACTGGCCACTGAAAAGGCCCTCTCTCACATCACAGCCAAATGTGCTTCTGATGGGGGTGGTCTTGAAAGAAGGGCCTTTTCAAAATATCTTAAGGCCATATAGGGTTTTGTAGGTCATAACCAGCACTTTGCATTCTGTCCAGGAACAGACCAGTAGCCAGTGAAGTGGCTGTAACAAGGGGGTTGTGTGCTCCTTATAACTGGCCCCGGTCAACAGTCTGGCCACACCCTTCTAGACCAGCTTAATTTCTGAACAGTTTTTGAAGGCAGCCCCATCTAGACGGTATTAGATTGCATAGATTTCATAGATCATAGAGTTGGAAGGAGCCTAGAAGGCTATCGAGTCCAACCCCCTGCTCAATGCAGGAAACTAGAGGAGGGGTCTCCCATCAAATGGGATATAACTAAGGCATGTGTGACATTGGCCAGATCAGACATCTCTAGGAATGGGCACTGTTGGTGCACTAGCCTCAGCTGTGCAAATGCACTCCTGACCACCGCCACACACTCCTGGCCATCGAACAGACCTGGGCATCCAGGTTCAGGGCCAAATCCAAGAGTACACCCAAAATGCAATTCTGAGTCTTCAGGGGGAGTGTAACCCCATCCAGCACATGTTGAATCCTTATTCCCTGATCTGCCTTTTGACTGACCAGGAGCACTTCTGTCTTGTCTGGATTAAGCTTCAATTTGTTTGCCCATATCCAGTCAATTATCAACATCAGGCACCAAGTTAGAACCAGAACAGCTTCCTTGGATTTAGATGGAAAGCCAAGATAGAGTTGGGTGTCATCAGCATACTGGTGACACCGAACCTCAAAACTCTGGACAGTCTCTCCTAGTGGTTTCATGTATATGTTAAATAGCATGGGGGATAAGATGGAACCCTGAGGGATGCTACGTACGGGCCAATGGCCACAGCCTGGAACAGGAATTCCCCAGCACCACCTTCTGAGATTGCCCCTCCAAGAAGGAATGGAGCCACCATATAACAGTGCCTCCCAAGCCCACCTTAGACAGATGCCCCAGAAGGATACCATGGATACATGAAACCACAAGTGAAACGGGAGCTGCAGTTGTAATAGGCATGTGATGTATAACAAGGGTAAAGCCATGGTTTGGAGGAAGCTACACAAGAATGGTAAAAACAAACAAACTAGTAAGAAACCTAGCATGAGAGTCAAACATTGTCTAGATTCATATGCCCTTTTCCTGTGGCTCAATAGCTATTTGATTGCAGTGCTCACTGCTCCATTTTTTTTTAAAATGCACAGAATTTAATCTAATGATGCTTTGTTCAGATGTATGCTTTTACATATCCAGGGCCACACAATTTCATTTTAACAACTAGATAGAGAAAAACAACAACAATGGCTTGGATCTTAAGCTGCTCATCCATTCAGGTAAAGGAAGGGGCGGACTGCCATCCCTGCCCCCTGGCCCCATGCATCATATCCCACACCATTCACAAGGGTCCCCAACCCCCAGGAGCACATTTTTGGTGGTGCAGAGAGCTGCAGAGAGAAGGGAGAAATGGAAAGGCCCTGTCCCGTGAACATGAACTCTGTTCCATTCACAGAAGGAAAATAGTATCCAAGCCAATTGGGGTCACAGTATATAGTCCTTTGAAAGATATACCTATGTTTGTCTCTTTTACACTCCAGCCTTCCAACCAACAAATTTTGATCTCCAGTCCTGAGATTGTTCCTTCCTATAAAACCAACAAAGGCCAAATGGAAAGGAGTAGAGCACTTCTGGTGTGACCAGTGCAACTTCATGTGACTCCACATGCTAATGAATTGATGTGAGAGCCAACCACCAGGAAATATTTGTTCGGTGACTGTTGCACTATCCCAGTATGTTGTGAGTTTTCCCATGCATGAATTCTGATTTTTGAGAATGGACGATCCTGATGGATAGTTTACAGCAACTGTGATTTATTTAATGTGAAACTAACTGAGACACACTAAGCTCTTTGCAGACTTACAAGAAAGTAGCACTGATAGTCATTTATGATCCTAGCTCTACCTACCAGACATAAATTCAGTATTGATTCAAGTCATTTGAGTGCCAAAAGGATCCATTCTATATCTCATTCATCACTAACAGCTTCCAAACCACCAGTCCTTTTTGTTAGTTATACTTATAAAATAAAACCCAGATGTGTCTAATAAAGATATAATCAGTTGGTTAACTCAGAAGCAAGGAATCTTTATATCATCCAGACAGAGTGATCATCTTTTCTGAAACAATGATGGCAACAACAGCAACAACAACAACAACCTGAAAACAACAGAAGTGAATCTCTTTCTCAAATAATCACTGGAATTGTGAGACTGCAGTGCTGTGTTGCAGCTGACATAAATATTACTTTTATCCAGTGTTATAAAAACTTCACTAAAGATAAAGTAAAAAGTAAAAAGAAACTTGTGAGACTCTGGGGCCCAGTGAAAAATATCCATTATGGTTTTTCACAGAAGAATCTTAACTCAGATACCAATGCCAATAAATTCATTGGCAAACCTCCATCTAAAGCGAATCCACAATTATACTCCCTTTTCTGAAACAATGCTCCAGAACAATAGAAAATCCTTCTTCTTTTTTTAAGAAAATACCCCCAAATCAAAGACATTTAGAGAGCAATTCTATGGCCCCTAGACAGGGTCTGAGGGGTGATAGGATGCTGCAAATCTTCTCCTCCTCTCTCTCCCAGCATAATTGTGCAACCTGCAATTGCGGTATAATAACAGTGGACTACATTGCAGGGTTGCTGTAAGCTATTCTCTCAGATGGACCTTCAATCTACAGCATGAGGATAAATGTACAGCACTGGACAACATTGCAGGTTTGCTATAAGCTACTCACTCAGCCCAATACCTAAGCTTTAATATGGGTATACCCTTGTATTACATTGCATGGTTGTCGCAAGCCACTCTCACAGCCTCTGCCTGGTCACCGGCCTGCAATAATAACACTGGACAGTACTGTGCAGGGCTGTCATAACTAACGCATACGCATACCCTCCAACATTTCACAGATGAAAATAGGGACACACATGTGAATTTGTAAGAGGTATGGTTAAGCAACATGAAGGTGTGATCAAGAGGGCGTGGCCAGGCAACATGAGGGCATGGCCAAGGGTATGGTCAGGCAACCAGAGGGCATGGTCAGCTACAAAAATTATTAGAGGAAACACACAAAACTGCAGTATTCTAAGCACAGAAATCTTTGAATTTTTGTATTGCATTTAGGGAAGCCTGGGGGGAAAAGAAAACCCCAAATCAATAAATACAACTGTGTGTGTGTGTGTGTGTGTGTGTGTGTGTACACACACAACATTAACAATAAATACAACATTATTATAAAAATAAACATTATTATAAAATAAACAAATACAACATGGGTGAAAAGTCTTCATTACAAACAGTCATGTAACCATGACTCTCCTCCCTCTCAGGGTTTGGATCTCAAAATTGAAAACTGAAAACCTTGACTGGTGCTGAACAACCCTCAGTATTTTTCTTTGCTCTCCTGTATCCTGTACTCAGGCCCTCAAACTTCACTCTACTGTTTGAAGTACTACTTTCTTTCTGATGCTAGATCTATATTTTCCTTTTCTGATCCTCCTTATGTTCTGCCTCTCCCTGCATTTCCCAGCAATAATAGGTAAAAGGGCTATAGTTATTAAATGTTTATCCTTATCTCTTATTATATTGCCAGGATTTGCCATGTTATAATATTTGGCCCAACTACAAATTTTCTCTTTATGCAGAAATGCATCCTTTAATTCAGTGTGTTGGCAACTAAGGCTGAACATCTAGGCATGCCTATTTATTTATTTTATGTATATTTGTATCAACTTGGCTTGTAAAATAAGATCCAAGTTAGAAAGAGCAAGAATGCCTCTCTTTTGCAGGGAGAGAGTGGACACACTGCACTCTCATGCAGCACCCCTCCCTCCATGCGCACGCACACACAACTCACAGAATGAAGCTTATCTTGCTGTGCCACAGAGAAAAAGGAAGAAAGTGGCTGCCAGCTAAAGTAAAGGACCAGCTGCCACCACCACTGCTGCTGCAGGGTCTGTGGTGGCACCCCCTTCCTGCTACTTTGAAGACAAATTAGAAAAGCAGTCGGAACTCCAGACAGAATGTAAAATGGAAGCCTGTCCAGGACAAAAGAGGACAACTGGGCAGCCTAGCCAAAGATGACAGCTGACAGCATCACGATGGTCTCATACAACAGTTTTCCTACTGCTCCTAGACCAGGGGTGGGCAACCTGTGGCCCTCTAGATGTTTTGGCCTACAACTCCCATGATCCCTCACTACCAGCTGTGCTGGCTAGAGCTGGTGGGAGTTGTAGGCCAAAAGATCTGGTGGGCCATAAGCTGCCCACCTCTGCCCTAGACCATGAGTGACCAGATGGCTTTAACAAGACAGCAGTTCCTTTCGTATTGGTCCTGTGATGGAAGGAACACTTTCATAATATCTGAGCATCTACTTTACCAGTCAGCTTAGCCCTTCCTCTGAGACATACATACCGCTTCATACCTGGTATAGTCCATCTATCTTTTGTATATTATACTGTTGGGGACAGATTTTTATTTTTTTATTTAAAAAAAACACAACACTTTTCTTATCTCATATTTATTGTTGAGCACCCCGGTCCTATGGTTTTGCTACACTGGCATTCACCCTTACAAATTCAGTCTGCTATGTTGTCCACTGGCTGCAATCCCTTCCATCACCGCAGCCAGACAGCCTGCCTTTCTCTTGCTTTCCTGTAGGCACACGTAGTTACTCAGGAAGGTGATCTATGTTGTGAGGCAGGTGGGAAGACACGCCTATCCCAGAAGTCTGCACTCCAAACCTCCAGTCCAAATTAAGATATGTTTATTGATGGAATATAATAGGAGACAAAAAGGGAAAGCAGAGTTGAAAATAAATAAAATAATATAAGCTTATTACCCTATGCTGAACATTCAGTGGTAAAATACAACATAGGGGTCACCTAGAGAGCTGCAACGCTGAGAAAAATAATAGTCTCATAAAATGTATCAGAAAATTTTGTCCCAATTCAAAATTTTACTCAGATCCTCTTAACACCTCATGTAGCTCTTCCAGTGGGCTCTTTGTGCCACCTTGATATTGGTGCAAATTTTATTACATCTTATTATTGCACTTTTCTAATGTGGATTTCTTATGGATAGTGATTGTGTGTGTGTGTGTGTGTGTGTGTGTGTGTGTGTGTGTGTATACACAGTATATATATATATATATATATATGGGCAGAATCCATCGGGGTGCTTACACCCCATCAATTCTTTTGCAACACACCAGTTCCCATCCGTAAGTGGTGCCTACCACTTGCAGAATGAAGATCTAGCACTTCCTGGGCAACCAGAAATGAGTGAAAATGCTCGTTTCTGGAATGGGTTGGGTCAGTGGAGCTCGCATGAGGGAGCTCTGCTGACCTGTGCCAATCGAGAAACGAATTGTTTCTGCTTGTTTCAGGAATTCCTTTGAGAAGCACTAAATCTCTGTTCTGCAAGTGGTGGGTTCCGCTTTCGCAACAAAATCAGTGGACCCACTGCTTGTACAACAGCATAGCAGGCCTGTGGCTTATGCTGGTTCAGCTTGTCTGAGCGTGGAAAGCAAAGCAGGGTCAGGCCTGGTTATTACTTGGATGGGAGACCCCTCCTCTAGTTTCCTGCATTGAGCAGGGGGTTGGACTCGATAGCCTTGTAGGCTCCTTCCTTCCAACTCTATAATAAATATGAAAATCTGCAGAACACAACAGAACTGGTGGGGGAGTAAGCACCCCATTGAATTCCCCCCCCCATGTGTGTGTGTTATATTTGTCATGAAGCATTTTTAGCTTTTTTTTAAAAAAAAAATGAGCATATGTTACTTTTCAAAACAAATTATAACAAAAAATATATATAACAGAATACAAGAATATCACACAAATATAACATAAACAACATACAATAAATCATGAAGTGCTCCCCCCACCCTCCAAGGGACCAATTAATATACTTCTATCCTCTTGATCAAATAAATTCTAAATTCCAAAAATATAACATATCTTGACAAGGCATGTTTCCCTTCCCCTTTATTAATACATAGTCTAGTAATACTAATTGATTCCATATAACCATAAAATTATTCTTCGTTAGCAATCCTTTTTTGCATTTGATACTACTAGTTAGTTTATCATTTAGGGCTATGTCCCAAACTTCCTTATACCAGTCTGTTATTAGGAAAACATGTTGTACTTTCCAATTTCTCGCTATCATTAGCCTGGCCGCAGTTAACAAGTTTACAATTAACTCCTTCGTATTTTGGTCACAAATAAGCTTCTCCGTTATTGATAACAATGCTAATTTTGGACAGACCTCTAAATTAGTACCAATAATTTTCGATATTTCTGTAAAAACCTCTCGCCAAAACACCAATACATTTTTACAACTCCACCACATATGAGCATATGTCCCTTTTTCCTGACATCCTCTCCAACATAATGCAGAACAATTATTATCTATTCTATTTAATCTTACTGGAGTTAAATACCATCTCCAAATTAGTTTATAAAAATTTTCCTTTATCCTAATTGACATCATTTTCACAATCCGTCTATCCCATATATTGTTCCACCCCACCTTCGAGGTCACCTCTTCAAATTCATTATCCCATACTGTCTTAAGCTGATCCTCTTGTTCTTTTGCTTTTTGGATCAATCTATATAAATCCCTTGTTATACCTCTTGTTGATGCATTACCTGGTAGGCCGTCTCTAGACATGACCATCTTTTCAAAATTAGTTAAATCTCTCTCGTACTCAGTTTTCCTTTTCCATTTCTTCGACCACTGTTCTAACTGTAATAAATTTAACCACGATAATCTTCTTCTCCCAACAATTTCCATTATTTGATCTCTAGTCCCCATCTTTTCCACCCAATTGGGTAATCTAATAACCCTTTCTTCTCTTAATTTACCCTCCAGCTCTGATCTTAAGTTTTCAGGATAATCGTTAAGAGCTACCACAGGAGTTAATGGATATATCCCTGGTATAAATATGCTCTTCATAGTACCCCAAATCACTAACAAATTTCTTAAAAGGGTTGTCTATATTTTTTAATCAATTTATTATTATTATTTTGAAAAAAATATTCTCCAAAGTACTACGTAATTCACATGTTTCTAACTCCAACCACATTATTTCTTTAGGGAGTGCTATAATATCCACTATATGTCTTAATTGATTTACTATATAATACCATTTTAAATTGGGCAGACCCAAACCCCCTACTTTTTGTGCTTTATACCATCTTGTTTTAGTAATCCTAGATGTTTTCCCTCCATTGCAATATGTATTAATAATTGATTGCCAATCTTTAAGTTCCTTATCTGATATCGCACTTGGTATCATCCGAAATAAAAAAAATATCTTTGGCAAAATCTTCATTTTAATCAAAGCATTTTTAGCTTAATGTGTCTGGCAATATACGAATAAATTAATTATGACAGCCTATGACAGATGTAATTAATTATGACAGTAATTATGCCTTTACACACTTACATGGGAGTAAGTACCATTGAAGTAAATTGGGATTACTTGTGAGTTGACATGTGTAGAATTGCTCTGCAAGACTGTGACTTAGCGATTACATTGGAAATATGAGACTGTACAATGTCTGACTGCTGTCTCCCAAAGCAGTTACTTTATTCCCAACTCAAGGATGGAAAGTGGAATATCGGTGGTCAATATAAGAGGTTTAAAGATGTTCTTAAGACTAATCTAAAAAAATGCAATATAAACATCGAAAACTGGGAAGCTCTGGCCCATGAACGATCTAAATGGAGGTTGGCCTTTCACAAAGGTTCCATGGACTTTGAAGAAGCTCGAGTGCAAGGTGAAAGGAAGAAATGTGCTAAGCGAAAAGCACGTCAAATGAATCCTTTACAGGACCATCTTCCATCTGGTAACCCGTGTCCTCACTGTGGGAAGCTGTGTGGATCTTGAATTGGCCTCCACAGTCACTTATGGACCCATTGCTAGAGTCTACACAATTTTTTTAGAATTTCCTCCTTTTATAATTTTCTTTTTGTAATTTTATCCTGGAAGACAATCTTACTCGGTCACGAGTGATCGCCTACTACTACTACTACAATACAATACTTTCTGACATGTTGGCTCTTATTCTTATTATTCTACTTGTAATTCTGAGTACTGTTTTTATATCTTTGCAAAAGGGTAGGAGTATCATACTTTCATTGCTAAATTACAGTGTCATTTTGAGTCGTGATCTAGGTCGTTTTCTTTCTTTTACTTGCTTATTTTTCAAAAGTGCCAGCTGAGTCAAATTGAATGTGGCCTCATTAGAATAATGACTTCAGAATTTTGAACAGAATTTCTCCGGCAACTTTCTCATTTGTGAACAGTTTTTTCGCTCTGCCCTTTCAGAACAGATAAACTGTATCCCTGTGGAGGGGGCAAGCTAAAATACGAAGGACTCAAAATGCCATGTAAGCCAGTTGCTACAGTCTGTAATGAACTTGCTCATTTCCTGAAGGGAACAGTGCACTGCCTTCCTTTGACAGTATGTTCCTTACTTGTATAATTCCATTAAACAGCCATCACTGCAAGTCACATCAGACAGTGTTTTCAAGTTGCTTTTAGCATGGCGATGTTAGCACAATCCACCCTTTGTCCTGAAGCTAGAAAGTATGCTGATGCCACGAGAACATTATATTTGTTATACTTGATAAATGAATAGAAGTGCTAAGGCAATCAAATGAAAGCCAAAAACACTGGGTGAAAAAATTCTAACCTCTATGTCCTTTAAAGTTGGTGTGGGCAGAAGGTAGATCCCCAGATGCTTTGGACGTCAACTCCCAGAAGCCCCTGCCAGCAGGGCCAATGGTCAGGAATGCTGGGAGTTGAAGTTCAAAACATCTGGGGATCTACTTTCATAAGACACTGATTCTCAGGGATGGGAACTCAGACTCCAGGACTCAACTCGTGAGTTGGACTGAGTCCCCCCACTGACTCGAGTCAGACTCGAGTCCCAATATTTTTAATGGGACTCGAGACTCGACTCGGGACTCGAGACCAAGGACTCATGTTCCAAAATCATGTTCCTCAAATGCAACATGGATAGGTTTTAGGAAGTACAGCAAGTTTATTTTTTAAAATCATTTTCCTAAAATGCAATCTTTCAGGCATTTTGGGTTTGGCTGCCTCTGCCTGCCTGTTTGGGGTTCCCTGCCTCCTCTGCCTGCCTGGTCTCTTCTTAACCAGTTCCACAGTTTGAATTGTCCAAGACAAAGGCCTCTGCCTGCCTGTTTTGGGGTTCCCTGCCTCCTCTGCCTGTCTGGTTATTTTGGGTTTGTCTGCCTGGTCTGTTCTTGCTAAAATCAGTTGCAGAGTTTTGAAATAAAAAGGCACACTTGTGCCTAGAATTTATTTAAGCCACACATCTGAAATAGCCTTATTTTGTTGGGGGGAAAAACCCATTGATTTTAATAGGGACTCATGGAGTCAGCTTTGGGAGTGACTCGTGACTCGTGAGTCACCATTTTGGACCAAGGACTCAGACTCGAGACTCGGGTCCAAAGACTCGTGACTCGACTCGTGACTCGAAACCAAGGACTCTTCAACATCCCTGCTGATTCTTTTGCCAAGATATTATGGAAGTAGTGGTGAATGTCTGACAGTTCTTAGCCATAGTGTTGAAAGTTTCGGAGTTCTAAAGCATAGCTCCAAACTTTTACCAAATTTCACTGGGCCTGAAATAGTCAATTTGTTCATAATAAAATTTATAGCATCGGAGTCTGATTTCAGACATATGCAAAATTAAGTTCTGGCCTAATAATTGTATTGGATGTGTTTGCTGTCTTTCTTCTGTTTTAACTTGGTTGTTGTTTTAACTATTTCTGTTTTATGAATGTTTTATGACTTGTATATAAAATTTATTAATAAATAAAATGTATAGCCTTAGACATGAAAAAAATATGATTATATATTATTTATCTAGTATCACAGAATACCATCTCTCCAAAATTAAACTAGCTTTTAGTAAAATTTCCCATTACAGACTTTTTATTATATTCTAAGAGATAACATATGCAGCTACATGAACTGGTGAAAAGCAATCAGGAAAATACAATCTACTGTGTTATCCATGAGAGATGTTCGAATGAAGTCTTTCAGATGAGGGTTACCAGATGTCACTGTGTAAACAAAATAGAATGTATTGAAATAGTGTCCCTAGCAAATGGTTTCATATGTCATAATCCAGGAATTTGGTTTAAACAGATGAAGAATGAATCCTTATGCATGTTCAGTTCTGTCTGTGTACAGATTCAGGAAGGTAGGCAGAGTAGTTCCCATTAATTTCAAAGGAGTTTTTGGAGGGAACCTTCCCAGTGGATTGTGTCCAATATGTCATGATGTCAGGATCACTTTATTCAGGCTCAGTCCCAGAACCTATTTTCAGTTCCAGGTCTCAAAGGATATTCCACCATGTAGCTATAGCTAACCCTGCTTTTACTGATATTGTTCCAAAAAGATTCCTGGCTCTTCTTAAGAAAAGACAAGACAAGACATAGCTGCAAAAGATCTATAAAATTGTTCCTGTGGTTCCATGTTTTACACTGGAAACACAGGCCGGATCCACACCTAAGGTTTCTTACAGTACTGTATCGCTGCTGTGACTTGCGGGGCACATGACATACACACTTTCCCGTGCCAGTCGCAGTAGTCCTGCGTAATTGTTCTTTGTTTCTTCGGGAATTTCCCAGGCTAGGTTTATCATGCTTTTTTCAGTTATTGCAGTTCACTGTCGCAGTACGTGGCTAGTGTGTGCTAAACTTGTGTTGCAGTTGCCTGTCCGAGGTGTGTCCACGAAAGGGTTGTCACTGGAGTTAGTCAATAGTTTTCGAGGGGTGGGGGAATGCGGAGTCACGTGTGTCTGGTGGGGAAGAGAGGTGAAAACAAAAACATACAAAAAGGAGTTACAATGCGGAGTAACTTTGTTTTAACTATGTGTGTTTTTAGCTTTTTGGAATTTTTATCTCCTGAGTCTTCATTATGTTTTTATTAGAGACTTTTAAAATGCTAACAAATCTTTTAACTTTTGTTGTTTCCTGGTCGAAGTAGAGTATTTTTGTAGCTCAGCTGATTTTAACCCAACATTTTACTTAGCGTTTTATTTGGCTTATCGCTCTGTTGCTGCAGCCTTGGTTTTATTTTTGATATCTCTTTACAAGCCCAGAAATGAGAGGGAAAGGCCTTGAGGCCTGAGTTTGTTTGTTTTTTCTCTTCGAGGAGAGCCACCTTATTATTATCAATAACTAAAGTTATCACCGAAAAGATAGAAGACAACAAACTTACAGCAAGAAACTTCTTAAGGTTATAAGGCTGAAGAAAAAATAAAAGGATTCCCTCCCTTCCTACCTGCTGCACATTAGGTATTTTTGGCGTCTTCAACCTAAATTCTACGGTATAGTTCTTATCAACAACTACAACGAAAGTTAACCGCAGAAACAAAGGAGGAAAGGAAATAAAACTGACCTCAGCAAGAACTTCTTAAGGTCTCTGGGTGGAAGAAAGGAAAAGATTTATCATCTTTTACTGTGCTGTTGGTGTTCTTAACATTAGTTCCCGGGTAAGGCCTCTTCTTTTGGAGTTATTAAACATTATCTCCCGTAAACTGCTTATGGAAGGGGAGGAATTCAAAATCAAAATCAAATTCATGTATCATTAGCCTTGGTGGATAGTTGTAAAAATTTGGAAACGCTAACTTGTGTTTATTAGTTTTACTCTCGTTAGAATGGTATTCACAAGACAGGCACGTAAGAACTTGGCGGCCCCCCTCTCTCCTGTATTAGATCTTCCTCAGGGGAAAAAGTCTAGACAAACTAAAATTCTGTTCTACCTACCTTCTAACAAGGAAGGAAAGGAAGAAGAGGCCACAGACAACTATGCCAGTCCTCTGGATTGGACTGTTAATTATTCAAGGAAGGGGCTTGAAGTTGAACTGAATGAAAGTAAATTGCAAACAATAGATTTGGCAGCAGAAATTGCCCATGCAGAGTCACTGGTTGGTTTAACCCCTGGAGGCTGGGATAGCCCTTCCTCTCTTCCTCAAGCTGGTACACCCGGGCTTGTGCTGGAAAGTTCTTCTATTCAATATGATGAAGAAAGAGTTTTGGAGGTGACTCAAAACTTGTGTTCTGAGAAAAAAGCCCAAAAAGAAAATGTTCCAACGTCAGTATGTTCCACACTAGCTCCAAGTGACATACCTTCATTTCAGGAAATCCCAGTCTCAAAGGATACTTTGATGGAGAATTATTTGGATTATATAATTAAAGACCTGAACCTAATCAAGAATTTCCTGAAGGAAAGCTATGGCTTGTTAACCACTCTGGCTGAATTTTATAAGAGAGATGAGAGGCCTCCTTTTCCAAAAGATAATATTATGGAGAGTGAAGTCGAGTTAAAGAAGAAAGATGCAAATGTTACCACCAAAAAACAAACAGAAAGTAAAAAACCAAGCAAGAAAATGAAGCAAAGGAAGAAGAATGCTCCTCAGAAGAAGAGTAAAAACATCAAATCCTCCAAATCCTCCAGCAAAGGTTCAAAAACAACAAAACATCAGAACAAAATGCACTTTAAAAGGTTGTTCAATCTATTGGAGGTTCCACCTAAGGAGTCTTCTAAAAGTTCTAAGATAAGAGAGGCCCCAAAATTGGATGAGGGGAAACATGCACAACAAAAAGATAAAGTCCTATCAAATGACCCAGCTGTCTCTTTGGTTGGGATAACTGGAGTATTGCCACCTACTGGCATATTACAAGACCCAGGGAAATCCGAAATAGATGGGGGTGCTCGCCCAAAGTACAAGACAGAAGTGGTGGTTCAAGATCAAAACAAATTAAAAGTTAAAACATATCAGAAATGGGGCCTGATATTAAACCGCCAGAAGCTGGTCTTCCTTAAATTTCCAAAACCTAAAGGCCTGCTCTCTCTTCCTCAGCGTAAAATCCACTTTTTTAATTTACTGAGTAAAATAGCTCCACAGCCCCTAAATATTGATGAAATTCTAAATATAGAATACTTGTTCTATGATTATCATAGTCTTCGAACGGTGGTAACATTTGGGAATTGCGAGATTGCCAAGAGACTATATGAGGATAGAAATAAATTCCTCATCGTGGGTCTCAGAGTGACTAGGCTGTTTGAAAATAATGTTCTCACAGCTTTATTCCAAAAAGAGTTTAGTCACGATAGAAGACAAAATGGGGCTGACTCAATCATTATTCCGGAGGATGCACAAAAGAATGCTCATCATAAAAAGCATAATCTGAGTCTAAAAGGGGAACATCAGCAAACTGTAAATGAGCCAAGAATTGGTTTGGACCCAGAAGAAATAAATCTTTTAAACTCATTCCTAGCCTTACCCTTTCAATCTCAGGAGGAAATAATCGATAGGCTTTCATTGCTACGAGATGTTCTCATCCATGCTAGGGCTACAGATGAGAACGCAAGTTCTCGGGACATTGAGACAACTGGCAGTCGGGAAAGATTACAAATTCAAAATAGAGAGGTAGCCAGAAGCCTAAGTAAAGACGATAATGCATGTGGAGAGAGCCATTCTCCCCCTAAAGAATACATTTTCTGTGCTCCGGTGAGGACCCAAATGACCAACGTGGAATGGCTGCAAAGTAGATACCTACATTCTGATGAATTAGGACAAAATGCTCCTCTGCTGATATCTCAAGCTGCCTCACCCAAGGTTGAATCTAAAATCCCCCTGAAAGAAACTGGCTGTGTCTTTTTTGATAAGTCTGGAGAGCTAAATCAAATTATCGAACTGAATTGACAAACTCCGCACCGAGATGGCCCTTTTGGAGTTGTGCCCCCTCTACCGGACAGGGGTTCATGGACTAAACAGGATTCACTGGCCAAGCCATGTGACAAACTTAAATTTGTCTCATGGAATATAGCAGGGTGGGCCTCTAAGCAAAAGGATTCAAAGGTGTTGGATTATCTAAGAGACCATGATGTGATTTTTATCCAAGAAACCTGGGTCACCCAAAAAATTTATCTAAACGGGTTTCTGGTAAATGATATGCCTGCTGAACCCACAAAAGGAAAAGGTAGACATAAGGCCGGCTTGGCAATATTGATATCCACGTCCCTTAAAGCAACCATCAAGTGGATCCCCCCTTGTGGGAGAATAGCAGTGGCGGGCCTTATCGAACTTGGAGTAAAGTCCCTTTTGCTGATCAATGTCTATATTCCCCCCTTTCCCTCTAGGAATTGTATAAAGGAGGCCTGGGAAGACTTGGAAAATTATATAATAGAACTAGAATCCAGATTTCCCAGAGCTCATTTAATTATTATGGGGGACTTTAATGCGAGACTGGGTCCAAACAATAACATACTTTTCTCTTCCAGCATATGGGGGACAGTTGGAAATGAGATGTTTGTATTTAGCTATGACAGAAGTTCTAAAGATCCGAAGGTGAATTTTGGTGGTATCTGTCTGACCCAAATGGTGACTCGTCTTGCCCTCCAGATTGTAAATGGAAACCCCTCTTTTGACAAATGTGCAGAATTTACCTATGTATCTGGGCATGGAAGTAGTGTGGTGGATTTTGTGTTGATCTCACATTCAATATCAAGTTGGATGTCTGATTTTTTGGTAGGGGATAGGCTTGAGAGTGATCACCTTCCTCTCATGGTGACTCTTTCCATGCCAAATGCTGTCCACTTGGGTGCCAAATATCAGTTTCAAGACAAATCTTTAAATCTTAAACACAAGAGGCTATATTGGACGGAAAAAAACAGTAGTGAGGTTGCGGATTTCCTTGGTTCTTCTGCGGGGGAGGCCTTAAAAAATTCAGTTATGGAAGCTACTGGAGCCATCCCTGCCTTAAATAACTATTCATCCTTGATTACCGCCCTAAATGCTGTTTTAATCCCAAGACAAATTGCCAAAGGAGCTTTGTCAAAGATGGGTGGACCCAAGTGGTTTGACAATGACTGTCGTGTAGCCAAGGGAAAATTGAGAGAGATATACAATCATTATAGAAGGGAAAACCTAAATGCCTTACCTCAAGAATATTATGAAATTAAAAAGAAATATAAAGTTCTGATAGCCTCTAAAAAGAGACTAGCAGTCCAGAAGGGTTGGAATGCTTTGATAGATTCTTCACTAAATAAAAATTCTAAACTCTTCTGGGCATTAGTTACTGATGCTCTGGGTTCCTCTTCGAATGGGATCTGCTGTAATATTCCAGCGGATATCTGGGATCAGCATTTTACGGCTCTTTTTACAGATGCTACAGAGCCTGTAATAGATATCTCTCTTGCCATAGATTTAAATGATACTCCCTTATGGGACCCAGTTATGCAGTCTGAAATAAAGTCCCTGATCAGAAATATCAAATCAGGTAAGGCCCCAGGAATAGATAACATTCTTCCGGAAATGTTGAAGGCTAACATGGATTGGTGGGCCCCCTTGTTGGCAAATTTGTTCACTCACATTAATAATTCAGGTAAAGTTCCCCTTGCTTGGCTTGAGGCCATAGTAATACCAATTTTTAAGAAAGGAGCTAGAGAGGATCCATTTAATTATAGACCCATCAGTCTACTTTCGGTTGTGGGTAAGCTGTATGCTAGCTATCTGAAACAAAAACTAGATTCCTGGATAGAGGAGGAGAATATCCTGGGAAATGAACAGGCAGGCTTCAGAAAGGGCAGATCAACGTTAGACCACTGTTTTGTTTTAAACCATCTTGCAGAGAAATACATGACCTCTCTTGGTAATGGTCTGTATACTGCTTTTATAGATCTAAAATCTGCCTTTGATTCTATTCCAAGAGACAAATTATGGCTAAAGTTACTCCACACCTCCATAGATAAGAGACTACTGTACCTCATCAATTGCCTTTACCAGGGAAATACGCTCCGTGTAAGATGTGGAATAGCAGGGAATTTGACAAGATCTATTCCAGCTACCAGGGGTGTCCGCCAGGGCTGTATGTTGGCCCCTACGTTATTCAACCTGTATTTAAATGACCTGATTGGGTGTTGTTTAGCACTAGATTTTCATTCACCAAAATTGGCTGAGACCAAATGCCCTTTACTGTTGTATGCAGATGATGCTGTCCTGATGTCTTTATCAAAGGTAGGACTTACACGCCTAATGCGTGCATTTATGTCCTATTGCAAGACCAATCAATTGACCATAAATTTTGATAAAACAAAAATCATGGTCTTTGCACGGCATGCATCATTAAGCAAGTGGAAAATCAATGGCCAGTATATCGACCAAGTTAAACAGTTAAAATATTTGGGTATTACGTTTCGTTATAATCTTTCTTGGGCTGCCCATAGAAAGGCAACTATACAGGCAGCTCAGAATACCACTAAGGTCATTTCTCGCTTTTTTTTTTTACCAAAGGGGGCCAATTTGTACCTGCTGCTGTCCAGTTATTTAAGCTTAAGATCTTACCTCAACTGCTGTATGGAATCCCAATTTGGATCCATGGTTTCCATCCAAGTATTGAGAGCGTTCTCTCAATTTTTTTAAGATCTATTCTTGGAATGCCAAGATGTGTTCCTGCAGCAGGATTGAGACTTGAGGTAGGCATTGCATCATTAGAATGCTCCGCCTGGCGATACACTTTTAGATACTGGACTAAAGTAGTATATGCAGATTCTTCTGTAGGATATTTACACCTTGTTCAGAAAGATGTCTATACCAGCTCCTGGGCTAAATCTTTTGCCATCAAATTGCACTCACTGGGTTTGTCTATGGATTTTCTTAACGCCTATGATGTCAGGGTAGCAAGTTTTACTGTAGAAAATCGGATTGAGGATCTTGATTTTCAATATTCTATATCAAATGCTCGTAAAACTTGCTCACCCTTGCATCTTGGTCTCAATTTTGAATTTCCCAAAAGTGCTAGATATCTGGGTAATCTGTCTATCTCAAAATATCGGCAGGTCTTTTCAAGAGCCAGATTTAATTGCTTACCATCTGCGGTTTTAGATGGGCGCTATTATGGCGTTCCATACAAAAACCGATTATGTCCCTGCAATGAACAAGAAATTGAAACTCTGGAGCATATTCTTTTTGTATGTAATTTCTACAGGGACGAGCGTACGAGACTTATTTGCCCAGAAATGAGAAAATTCCCTGGAAGGTCCTTGGGATGGTATTTAAAATATTTTTTAACTGATACAAACAAGTCCATCACAGAGCTAGTGGCCAAGTTCCTTTTTTCTGCACAGAAAACGCGTAGGTCGATTCTTGTGTCTGATTTAAAATTTTAAAATTGCTTTTAGGATATGTAACTGTACAAATTGGTTAAATTGTTTTATATGTTTACATGAGTTGTGTTGGGTCTGTGACCGCATAATAAAGATTGATTGATTGTTTTAACTATTTCTGTTTTATGAATGTTTTATGACTTGTATATAAAATTTATTAATAAATAAAATGTATAGCCTTAGACATGAAAAAAATATGATTATATATTATTTATCTAGTATCACAGAATACCATCTCTCCAAAATTAAACTAGCTTTTAGTAAAATTTCCCATTACAGACTTTTTATTATATTCTAAGAGATAACATATGCAGCTACATGAACTGGTGAAAAGCAATCAGGAAAATACAATCTACTGTGTTATCCATGAGAGATGTTCGAATGAAGTCTTTCAGATGAGGGTTACCAGATGTCACTGTGTAAACAAAATAGAATGTATTGAAATAGTGTCCCTAGCAAATGGTTTCATATGTCATAATCCAGGAATTTGGTTTAAACAGATGAAGAATGAATCCTTATGCATGTTCAGTTCTGTCTGTGTACAGATTCAGGAAGGTAGGCAGAGTAGTTCCCATTAATTTCAAAGGAGTTTTTGGAGGGAACCTTCCCAGTGGATTGTGTCCAATATGTCATGATGTCAGGATCACTTTATTCAGGCTCAGTCCCAGAACCTATTTTCAGTTCCAGGTCTCAAAGGATATTCCACCATGTAGCTATAGCTAACCCTGCTTTTACTGATATTGTTCCAAAAAGATTCCTGGCTCTTCTTAAGAAAAGACAAGACAAGACATAGCTGCAAAAGATCTATAAAATTGTTCCTGTGGTTCCATGTTTTACACTGGAAACACAGGCCGGATCCACATCTAAGGTTTCTTACAGTACTGTATCGCTGCTGTGACTTGCGGGGCACATGACATACACACTTTCCCGTGCCAGTCGCAGTAGTCCTGCGTAATTGTTCTTTGTTTCTTCGGGAATTTCCCAGGCTAGGTTTATCATGCTTTTTTCAGTTATTGCAGTTCACTGTCGCAGTACGTGGCTAGTGTGTGCTAAACTTGTGTTGCAGTTGCCTGTCCGAAGTGTGTCCACGAAAGGGTTGTCACTGGAGTTAGTCAATAGTTTTCGAGGGGTGGGGGGAATGCGGAGTCACGTGTGTCTGGTGGGGAAGAGAGGTGAAAACAAAAACATACAAAAAGGGACTATATTAAAAATCCTGACTATAACAATACACAGAAACTTAAAAGTCAAGAATGTATGATGACAGAAATTATAACCAATAGAAGTGTATTAAAATAGACACAATTTCACTCCTCACAGTATATTACAGGAAAGCTTCTATACTGTGAGGACGCATCTCGGGAAGCAACAAACAATAATAAATAAGACTTCACCTTGAGATAACAGTCCTTCGGTCAGAAAAGATATTCAAGACTATTTCCAACCCTCGAGGCTTGACAATATGTGACATTTTACATGTTTATCTGTTTTTAGCTATTATCTGTTTTATATATTTTAATTTGTAAATCTTTGTAATTTGAAATTGTGTGTATTTTAATACACTTCTATTGGTTATAATTTCTGTCATCATACATTCTTGACTTTTAAGTTTCTGGGGAAGAGAGGTGTCCACCATTTGTTGTTCTGTGGCAGTTTGCCCTCTTCCCCAGAGGCTTCTTAATTTTGTTGTTGTTTGTAAACATTCCTGCGCACCTCCGCAGCTCCACACCTCCGAGCAGGCTGCTTCGGGGAATTGCGTGTCGGTGTTGTTGTTTTTAAAACAATTTTGCTCCTACGCACGTGTGCACCTCCACATAAGCAGTGGACCAGAAACAACAAAAAACACACACCCTTCTTCTGAATGAAATGGCCATTTCCCCTGCATGTGAAAGGCAGTACCCCCAGGATAACTGCCATGGAGTTGGGACAGGAGCAAAATGTAAACAGCCGTGTTCACTCCCGTTGCCCGAAGAGCAGGGAGCTGTAAAATTAGCCCAAAGGCATGTCTGCTCAGAATCAAATTCTCTCCAATGCCCTTACTCCAAAGCGTTTCACATTGATTTAACAGGAGCCGTGTGCGCGGGAAGTGGGAGGAACACTTCTTTGGGAAATTACATTTGGGTGGAGGGGAGGGGCATGGTGCGCTGATCTTGCTGGCTTCACCCTGTGGGAGGGTGGCGGTGGCGGCGGCGGCCGCCGCCTTCTCCTTCTTTGTGAGGGGCCAGAAGAGCTTTTACCATTCTTTTTTTTCCAAGATCGCTCTTGCGCTCGTTCGCACCTGCACAGAGACAACAAAACATTTTTTTAAAAAAAGGTCTTTTCAAGGCAACACCCAGTTCTACTGCTATGGAGTTAGATGTGGGGTGGCAAGCCAGGATGAGTGCAGTACATTTAACAAGAGTGTGCCCTGTGAGGAGTGACTGTGGAATATGAATATAGCAGTACCATTCTGCTAACTTGACGATATACAGTGTAATGTGGATCCCTCCACAGAGAGGCCAGGTTAGATTATTTCCACATGATCTCAGTATTCCTTTTGGAAGGTCACTCAATCTTTTGAGCTGTTCTGTTGGCAGTGAAACGGATGTGGGTCATACCAGTTGAGCTCCTTAGAAGCAAATGCACATGTGCATAACTTTAAAAAAACTACTTCTACCATTTCCATTACATGTTTCTGTTGCTTCCTGTTGCATTCCCAGTACTTTTCTTCCCTCTCCAGACTTTGAAGATACATTGTCTCCCAGTTATTTGCTTAGTGAAAGTAAAGATGGAAATATCTCCATCACACACACACACACACACACACACACACACGAAAGATAGGTAGACTAACAACAGAAATGTTTAAAAATAGATTTAGTGCTAAACATTTTGGCATCCACATTCATCAGTTGCTGCAATGTTCAATGGGAACCATGAGTGCCAGTTTGGAATGCTGGAAGATGAAAATTCCTAAGAAGAAAGTAACAGAGGTGTGAGAGTGGTATAAAGCTTATGAATTGTCCTCCATGTTAAGGCCATATGGACAAAGAGTCCTGAGTCTGTAAACCCAGTTTTCCTTTCTATCAGGCATATCAGTGTCTTTTGTTTGTTCAATCGGAAGCAATTGTAAATCAGAGAGATTATGTGCAAGTGAGTTAAAATGTCTTGCAACAGGCTGCTTTAGTTTTTGTTTTTTTAGTAGGAATTTCAGAGTTGTGGGTTTAGAATCTTGTTCTTAGGTCTGTTGTAGTTTTTCTTACAGATTGCATACAACATTCTCCCCCCACCCCCCTTTTAAACATTCAATTTAATAAATCACATTAGTGGAAGTGCATGTTACCAATTGTCTAATGTGATAAGTTTTCTTAGTAACTGTGCTCTTAAAAGAATTGGTTTCTTGAAGGTAACTGCTGGTAATGCGCTCTCTCTCTCTCTCTCTCTCTCTCTCTCTCTCTCTCATATATATATATATATATATATACGTATATATATATGGGATTGTTTGTTTTTTGTTGTAAGCTGCCATGATACAAAAATAATTATTGCAAAATTACTCTTTGATATATTTCAGATTATGATGGTATAATTGAAGTCAGTTACATGTTGCTTACCTTTACTGGTTCTTACAGAATTTTTACAGAAATGACAATGGCTGTCATTTAGTGGTGGGGAACCTCTTTCAGGGCCAAATTCAATTTTGAAGAAGCTCTTTTTAAGGGGCCAAATATATAATTTATATAGCCATAATTTCATGTGGGTTGGGGATGAAATTTTCAAGCCAATAAATACTGATATATTAAGACTGGCTGAAAAATAAAATTCCATGTGGTTATTCTTGAGACTTATGAAATAAATGTATTATGACACAATGGGTGATACATCGCATTTGCACCAATGCCAAAACCCATATTCATTTGTTTGTTATGTTAAAAATGAAGTATGTTGTATTTTAAAAGAATTATCTATCCTTTATTGAACTTTATTGAACTTTATTGAAATATAAGAAATAAATAAATAAAAACTCACAAAAGTGGGACTAGTGTAATATGACATTTTGTCTCAATTACTGCTAGAAAACCTTACTATGTCTTTGCCAACAGAAACAAGGATCACTGACAAGCCTAGAACATCTGACTGAAGAATCAAAGAAGAAATTTCACACAGTGACAACAATGCGTAGAACAGCTGCAATCATAGCACTCAAAATATCAAAAGGATCAGTTGTGCGAGTCTTAGTAGATGGCCCAGCAACCTCACAGGTTCCATTTTAGACTGAGAAGGAAACATATGTGAAAACTACAACATTAATTGCATATGGGGAAATATTAGGATGCTAATCCACATTCCAGAATATATGGAAAAAAGACATTTCATTCCATCCACATAAATGGACCTCCCTGAGAAATGTCACTATCATTTCACAGATCCTATCAAAATCTTTTCAGTTCCTTAAAAAAAAACTATCTGAAGGTGTTTCCACCTAAATAAGACCTTCAATATTCAACTTTAATTTTGCTTTATACAAAATTATGTGACAACTCTGAGACTAAACTCAGTGAAATGTGAGTAAACAAGAGTACTTGGATTTAAGCAACTGGATCTTTCTGAGTCAGAGTTAAGACTGTGAGCACTGATTCACCCACTTCCAGAAACAGGCTGAAATGAGGGTTGATGATACATGAACTGAGATTGGAGCAGAAGTAGAAAGGATTGTGTCACTGCTTCATTGTAAACTATACCAGCGTTCCCCAACCTGGTGCCATCCAGAAGTGTTGGAAAACAACTTCCATCATCTCCAGCCAGTATGGCCATTGGGCATAGTGGATAGGGATGATTGGGGTTATAGCCCAATGCACCTGGGATGGGCAAGGGTGAGCTATATAATTCCTAATTATGCTAATCATGGAAATATTGATGTAGTGTATCTGAGGAAGGAACATAGGAAGCTGTATTGAAACAATTAAACAAATTAATGGAGGGTAGCTCTATCAATGTCTATTAGCCATGATAGCTAAATGGAATGATCTAATCTCTCTCTCTGGAAATCAGATGCTAGGACCAAGTCACAGGGCATGGTTGTTGCCATCATGGCCAGCTTGTAACCTTTCTGGAAGCAACTAGCAGGCCATTGTTGGAAAGATAATATTTGAGTGGATGGGCCTTTGTTCTGATCCAGAATGACAATATACGCATCCCACCGCCCAATACTTGTATGGAAAAAGTTTATTGGTAATGGAAGATCACATATCTTTACACAGAAGTATAATATGATAATTGAAGTCCTTAGAGGCTGTTTAGCCCACACCATTACCCTGCATAGTAAAGTATATCTAAATGCCATCCCTAAGGAGAGAAGTCTTTAAAATGTTTCTAAGAATAGGGGCCTGACTACATTTGTGGTGAAGCCATGTGACTTACACATATTTTGAAATTAAACAGAGAAAATTGAATTTTAAAAGTTCATAACAACAGTTATGACAGTTGCCCTGGGACTTTGGGGCAGAAGGGAAACACACTCTGGCTTCTGCCATCAACCAGGGGACTAGGGCAGGGGTGGGCAGAAAGTAAATCTCCAGATGTTTTAAACTTCAACTCCCAGCATTCTTGACCATTTGCCATGCTGGCAGGGGCTTCTGGGAGTCGAGATCTACCTTCTGCCCACTCCTGATCTAGGGTCACTGGGAGGCTGCACCCCATGCTCCCCAGGATTAACATCTTGCCAAGGGGGAGACCAACCCAACCTTGCCCATCTATCAGCCAGAGGAAGAGCAGTTGCAGTGAGCTCACTTCCTCCTCCCTGCCAGAAAGAATACTCTGGCCCCATCGACTGGCCTATGTGAAGAAAATGACTTTTTGTGAGGTAAATGTTTAATGTGTGCCTTTCAGTAGAGGCTTGTGCCTGAGGAGTGGATACATTGTAAATATGGTGTGCTGGTGGAGTGGCAGTAAGGATGGGCAAACATGAGGCGTTCTCTGAGCTCTTCCTCGAAGCTCATTTCACCTTGTTCCCGAGTGCGAGTGTCTTCTTTTTCCAATTGGGAAAAATGTGCATTTTCTATCAGCAAGTGAAAATTAGTCTGGCCCGAAGTGCATTTAGTACTGCGTTATAGCTCACCACTTTGTTCTGCCCTTGAAAAACTGATCTCCCTCCTCTTCCTTTTCTCTCTACTCCCCTTCCCTTGTGTATCTTGTCATTTTAGTTTGTAAACCTGATGGCAGAGCTTCTCTCTCTCTCTTGATGCAAGCCACTTTGGGAGACAATAACTGTCTGAAAAGTGGGATAGAAATGCAGCAAATAAATAAACAATAACATGAGATCATGGGGATTTTTCAAATCTGCTATAATGAATGAGTGATTATTCCTTTCCTCTCCTTCGTAGCTTTCCTCAAGCATATAAGAGAAGTATCAATTTGGAATAGCTTCAAATAACAAAACTAGTTAAACTCTATGGCAGTGATTCCCTACTTTGGGTCCCCAATTTTAGTTGGACTACAACTTCCATCATCCCTGAACATTGGCTATGCTGCTCTATAGGTTGGATCCAGATTTAGTCATGCTTGGAGCAGACCCATTAAAATCAATGGGACTTAAGTCATTCATGACTAACTTAAGTTTCACTGATTTCAGTGGGTATACTCTAAGTATAAATAAATCTAGTTCCAACCTTGATATCTGCCTTGATTAATCAAGGGACAGATCCTGTCAATGATAAAGTCTTCATGTATATTTTTGTTACTCATAAATGCTGCACTAGCACAGCACAGACAGTATTCACATGAAAATACAAGGTCTTATGAGGAAATTCCCACACCAGCAGTGCTATTCTTTGTACTGTGTAAGATACACTACCAGTGTTCAGCTTACCATCCCCCTCATCTGCTATAGAAATGCTAGGAAGGGCTTTGTGGGGTCCTGGACACCATTCAATTTATGAGATCCAGATGTAGTGGCTAACGATATAAAATGTCAACATTTGTTCTGCATAGATTTAGAGGTTCAGTTAAAGAACACTTAACATAAAGGACACTTAAACAGATCCTTACATTTGGTTTCAGCAGCCATAAAATGATTCTAATAATTATTGGGATGCCAAATTTAGGAAGTCAATCCCAGTATTACATTTCTTTACCTCCTAGTTGGTACTTAATATAGAAAGTGATATGCAGTTTAGGAACGTCTATCCTTATAAGCACTGAAATTGTGTCTTGATAGAGTTATCACTGATCCCAGATTTCTCCACTGATAGCCTCAAGAAAATCCATCACAGTTGTCAAGAATTGTAGACTAACAGTTCCTGTAGAAATGCCACAGAAGGATAGAACAGGACTGTAGAGATATGGGCATATTTTAATCTAAGCAGGTGTTTTGTTTTGTTTTCATTCAAAATAGGCCTAGTTCATATTAAACTAGTTCATTTTTTAAAAAAAATCTCCAGATTGCGCACATTGCCACAGCCATTTGGAAAAAAAATAACATACGAGTTGTGTACCCATACTGATGTACAATCTCGTGGAAGGCCTACTCATGCAATTTCTATCCCTAAAAAACCCCATATATATATATATATATATATACTGTAGAGCAGGGCAGAAAGAAATCGCAGGAGAACAGCCTTCCAGAAATGGACAGAAGGCACCCTGACCATATGCTATGTATCCACTACAGCAGGGCTCTCCAACCTTGGGTCCCCAGATGTTGCTGGCCTAAAGCTCCCAGCATACCCAGCCAGCATGGCTAATGGCAAGGGATTCTGGGAGCTGTAGTCCAGCAACATCTGGGGACCCAAGGTTGGAGAGCCCTGCACTACAGCAATGTATCTATACAGTACATAGGGATATTTAGATACAAACCGGGGAATAGGTTTCACCATCATCTGATTCTCCTTCTTTGCGCCATCAGACTGATTTATTTATTTATTTATTTATTATATTTATACCCCGCCTTTTTTCCTGCAAGGAACCCAAGGCAGTTTACATAATCCTCCTCCTCCTCTCCATTTTATCCTCACAACAACCCTGTGAGGTAGGTAGACTGATGAGCTTTCTTCATACACAAAGACAATCAGAATTTAGGAATATTCGTTTTGAATAAAAGAAGTTATTTAAGGAACACCTATTGCAAAAAGCTTCACAGCACAATCCTATACATGTCTACTTAGAAGTAAGTCCCATTAAATTCAATGGGGCTTACTTCCAGGTAAGTGAGTATAGGATTGCAGCCTAAACGGCTTTAAAAGACTAATCCTTCTCCCATTTTTCTGAGCCATTAGCTATTTCTGGCTAGTCTTTTGTGGTTAATGATTTTATGCTCCCCCCTTCCCCGCAACACACACACAGAAAAAAGAAAACCAGATCCAGAACCAAAGAATTCTTCCTGCTTGATTCCATTGTCATTATTTCTTTTGCAAAGGCATCATGTGCCCCATTTGCAAAGGGCAATTGTGCAATACTGCTTGCAAATTAAAATTCTTTTCTTTGTGGTTTTCAGAGTTAAGATTTTCCTACATTATGTATCCCTGTGGTTTCAATACAGCCTCTCAGCTCAGCCTGGGATACATTACTGCTTGGCAAGATTTTTTATTTTTTTATAAAGCCATGCATTCAATAGAATTGTAACCAACTACATATACTGTGCATGCCAATAAGCTGCTAGGCAATTGAGAATCAGACCAGGCTAGAGGCCTGCATGATTTGTGACCCACCAATCCAAATGCAGCAGCTATGTACAGAAAGCTGCAGGGTGCTTGACTTGTCCAAGGCAGCAAAAAAAAAAAAAAAAAAAACACAGCCCAAGAGTTTTATTGAGCCACCATACATGAGATGCTGTACAGAGAGAGTGGGCTGCATTTTGTTTGGCAAATAGTACAGTCCTATTCTAGACCTTGGGCGGAATCCAGTAAGAAATTCCCCAATGTGGTGAATAGAGCAAGCATTGCACAAGGCCACAACTGTGTTCTTGCACATCCCTTTTTAATTTCAGTGAAGATTATGTAGGATAGAAGTACAGAGCCCCAGGCCTGGGGGCCAAATCCAGCTCTCCAATTGTTTGGTGGCTTCCTGAGTTTTCTGCAGTTTTTCTCCATTCTCAAAGCTTGAAATGCTTCTGCTAAGGCTGTTACTGACACTAACTAAGGGTTACTGGCTACACAACACTCTTGCTTTCTTGCTTTAGCACACAATGACTGGGTTTGTATGACACAACAAGCCATCATGGGTGACAAGCCATGGTGGGTTGTCATGTCGTGTGAACCTGGACCGATTATTGCAGGGTGCCTTGTTCGTGAGCGACAAGCCACCCGACAACCCACGACTTGTTTTTAGGGTTGTTTTACCCATGATGGGTTATCATGTGTTGTCTGAATCCGTCATGAGCACGGAGAAGCAGCCAGCAAGCCACTTGGCAAGAGCGGCAACTGCCAGCCACTCCGCAAGGGCCCAAGAAGCAGCACTTTGGGTTGACCATCACTGGCTGAGTATCGCAAGCTCTTTTCACTCAACATGGCTTCCCCTGCCCTTTAACCATTTTTTCTGGAGATTGTGATCTCCGTTTTGACAGCCAGTGACAGCCCATTCAAAGTGCCCAAGCAGCACATTGGAAGGGCTGTCAGTAGTTGGCAAACTATTTTGTTTTAATTTTTTTTTTTTTGCGCCCACAATGTGTGTAAACTTTTTCACAATTTCAAATAAAGATTTAGCTGCACTTGCGCAACTGTACGCACTTGCGCAGTTCAATTCCACAAGTGCGGAAATAAATCAGGAGCCTCAGATGGGCAATGTCCTGGGGAGTAACTGCTGTCAAAAAGCAGCAGGTAGCAACCCTGGACATTGACCCAAAGAAACTCCAAATAGCGTTTTTCTTTGCTTTCTCTTGACAGCTGTCAAAAGGCGAGCTGTCAAGGGAAAGCAGACGTGCGAGGGATCTTTTCTCACAATAAGGGGGTTGTGATATTTATACCCCCTTCGCAGTAGGGGGTATAAATATCACAACTCCCTTTTTTTTCTTTTTCTGCCCTGACTTGTCTTCAGGCTACTGCACATTTTGCACTTTCCCCCAAGACTCCAGCTGCTCAGGAAAGTACAAAAGTGCATCCCACCCCCTTTTTGGTGGAAAGCTAGCTGTCAAAACTCAGGGTTTCCTTTAAAAGGGTTTTTTGAAAGGGCAATGGGTGTTTTTTTGACAGGGACATGTAAAGCCATATGTAAAGTGGGTGAACTATCTCTAAGAAAAGTAAACTCCACTTTTCCTGGGACAGTCCCATCACTTTATCAGGCTGCACAGCCTGTGCTGGTCCCATAGTAGCCCTGATCCATTGTGTGCATGACTAGGAAACCAGTATTGGGCCATGTATAGATTACAGGGATCAGTCATGCTGCAGGAACACATTTGATCCCCCAAAGTTAATTCTATGAAGCTGCGCCTTAGATGAAAGCTACCTTCCAAATGCCAGGTCAGTGTTATATTGGTTCCAAGCTTTACTTACTTGGTAGAAACAGCAGGGTAATTTAAAAAAAAATAAAATAAGGAGAATTTCTTTAAAGCCTCTGGGACAGACCTCATAAACCCTTTCTGTTTGGAGAATAGCATGAGCAAACAGTACCAGCTTTACAGGCTCCCCAGCTTCTTGGAATTCGCAATCTCTGACCATCAGCCACCCTGAAAGGGCCAACAGAGGCCAGCCATTTTGTTGGCTTCAATCAGATTCGGGATTGTAAATAATCAGAACTGAAAGCAAATACTTCGCGCGTAAAAGCCTGATCCTCCAAGGGCAGCTCTGTCAAACTTGAACAAGGGCATTGGGTGTCGGTCAGCAGAGCCATTGGAAGAGCGGAGATTGGCTTTGTCAACCAAAGAAAAGTGTGATGGCAATGATAGAAAACAACAACACACATTTTACATATACTTTGTAATATAGGAGAGCAGGACAGACTGGGAGAGAAACTGCTTGGCAGGGATAACACTTGTGATCCAAGGTTTCACTGACACATCAGTGCACATTAATACACTTCGTCGTTTCCTTTAGCATGCAACATTGTATAGCTAGAGGAAAACCTGGGGGGTGGGAAGAAAGAGGGCTGCCAGTCCCCCTTCTAATCCAAGACGAGTGACAGCCAAGTTACCGTTAGTGAAACTGCATCAACAGCTTTATCAGGCTAGAGGCACATTTTGACATAATAATGAACAGCTGGGAAAAGAAGAGCTACTTTTATCTAGGTCAGAATGAGAGATCACAGAACGTTGCAGCATGTTAGCGGAGGTTGAGACTGGGGGAGAGAAGACATAACACCAAAGCATTCAACATCACCAAGAGGAGATCAGTCTGCCGAGACAAACTCATTAAATTATGACATTGGCTAATTGTTGTCACCCAAATAAACTGCAATTACTCCACTGGCATATTTCAACATCATGGCACCAAACTCTGATTCTGGTTCCTACAAATAAGAGGAAACATGTTTCATAGCGACTTCATTTGTAATGAAATGACAGACAGTAAAAGAGAGAGAGAGAGAGAGAGAGGAGGAGGAGGAGGAGGAGGAGGAGGAGGAGGAGGAGAAGAAGAAGAAGAAGAAGAAGAAGAAGAAGAAGAAGAAGAAGAAGAGACTGATGTTTCTGATGATATCATCTAATTTACGCATCTGCAGACATGTACAGTACGTACATTTCTCTAAAGAATATGAAGCAAAACAGATTAGGAAAATACATTCAATGTTTTTTTTAAAAGCACAGGGAGAAGAGATTGTTTGTTGGAAGGGTGGAAGAGCCATGTGCAAGAGAGTGACTGCATCTAAAAATCAAAGTAATATTTTAGTGCAAATTAAGAGACTAGGGAGCTGGTTTTCCATATATGAACACAATGGGTGAGATTCCATATCACCCACAATGAGCTAGGATCTGAGGCACAAGGAGAGAGTGAAGATTTGAAGAAAGAACAAACATAAGGTCATCTCAGCATTCTTTATAAATTAAATTCACTGTCCTAATGCTACAGTCCTAAGCATATTTATTTGCAAGTCTGTCATCATGATTTTTTTCTTTTTAAATATAGGGCCTAATATGTGCTTGACCCTCTGTGGAAATTAGAAACAAAAACAAAACAGGTTCCTGCCCCCACCCCTCAGATTTAAGATCTAAGAAGGCCACCCCATTAAAATAAAGTCAATGCATTCATTTGCAACTTACTTTTGAGTAAATGCAGCCAAAAGAATTGGATTGAAAATGTGTCACCTGATCCTACAAATACACACACACACACACACACACACACACACGATTGATTTCTATGGGATTGTTACTATGATTAGAATTGAAGGGTTAGATACATGAAAGATCTAAGCATGTCTACTCAGAAGTAAGTCTCATGAGTTTAATTTCCTAGAAATTCTAGTTTCCCTAGTAAGTGTGCATAAGATTACAGCATCAATCCCTAATTCTCCTGACTATATTTGATGTGGAAAAGTCCACACATGAAAAATGTACTTCTCATTAAGGGCTGCTAACACACATTACAAGAAAGTGTTGCTGTTTATTGTGTCTCACCATGGTAAACAAAACACTGCAATGTGTGGAAGGAAGATTCATTTCTCAAAACATAGGGCAAACACACTTGCCAACCACGCGCACATGCACACAGACATACACACAATGGAAACATGTGGTGCACATGCCTTGAGTGCAATGTCTGCAAAGAAGAAGCCTATGAACAAACAGTAGTTCACACAGAGGTCTCCACATTATTTGGCCTCCAGAGCACACAAGATTCCTGATCACATGGAAAGATAGGAAAGATAGGCATCACCTATGTGGCCAAGGAGCGTGTGTGTGTGTGTGAGAGAGATCAGGGGTAGAGCCAATGGGTATGGTCCCACTTCCCAACCATGAATTTAGCCCTACAATGCCTGCATAAGAACATAAGAAAAGCCCTGCTGGATCAGACCAAGCACCCATCTAGTCTAGCATTCTGTTCACACAATGGCCAACCAGCTGCCCACAGGAAACACACAAGCAGGACATGAGTGCAACAGCACCCTCCCTCCCTTGTTTCCCGGCAACTGGAGTACATAGGCATACTGCCTCTGATACTGGAGATAGCATATAGCCATCAGGACAAGTAGCCATTGATAGCCTTATCCTCCATGAATTTGTCCAATCCCCTTTAAAGCCATCCATGTTGGTGGCCATCAGTACATCTTGTGGAAGTGAATTCTATAGTTTAACTATGTGCTGTGTGAAGAAGTACTTCCTTTTATCTGTCATGAATCTCCTATCAATCAGCTTTATGGGATAACCTTGGGTTCTAGTATTATGAGAGGGAGAAAAATATCTCCTTATCCACTTTCTCCACACCATGCATAATTTTGTACACCTCTATCATGTCTCCCCTCACTCACCTTTTCTCTAAGCTAAACTGGCCCAGATGTTGGATCCCTTCCTCATAGGGGAATTGCTCCAGTCCCTTGATCATTTTAGTTACCCTTTTTTGCACTTTTTCCAATTTAACAATATCCTTTTTTAGGTGTGATGACCCGAGGCGAACTGTACACAGTATTCCAAGTGTGGTGGCACCACAGATTTGTATAAGGGGAGTAGGATATTGGCTTGGCAGTTTTATTTTTTATACGTTTCCTCAGTATGCCTAACATGGAATTTGCCTTTTTCACAGCTGTCACACACTGGGCCAACATTTTCATTCAGCTGTCCACCACAGTCCCAAGATCTCTTTCTTGGTCAGTCACTGCAAGCTCAGATCTCTCAGAGAATACTGATTTTTTTGCCCCAATGTGCATCACTTTACACTTGCTTACACTGAACCACATTTGTCATTTTGATGCCCATTTCCCCAGTTTGGACTTCTTCACATTCCCTTTTTGTTTTCACCACCCTAAATAATTTGGTGTCATCAGCAAACTTGGCCACTTCACTGCTCACTCCTAATTCCAGATCATTTATTAATAAGTGGAAAAGCATTGGTCCCAATACAGATCTCTGTGGGACCCCACTGTTTTCATCCCTCCATTGGCAGAATTTACCATTTATGCCTACTCTCTGCTTTCCGTTCTTCAACCAGTTACTGATCCATAAGAGGACCTGCAAATGGCTAGGGGAGCCTACCCCAACATGGTGTCCTCCAGATATTGTGGATTACAACTCCCAGCATTCCTGATCATTGGCCACGCTGGCTGGGGATGATGGGAGTTGAAACCTGAAACATCTGGAAGGTGCCAGGTTGGGGAAGTCTGAGCTAGGGTGTTACAATGTTCTTATAACAAAACAAGGCCAAGACAGACATTACTATAAATGTGTCTAGCAGCTACATCTTTTTTTAATTTTTACACTTGACTAGGCAACCAACACCTCAATCTGAATCTTAACACCCCCTCGCACACACACTAGGGTCCTGATCCAGATTGTCCCTGAGCCTACCCTAGAGTCAAAATGAAAAACAGATGTAACTGTTTGGGTCCTTAAACTTTACAGATAAAAGTAGCCTTTTGGTGATCAGAAGAAGCAGACCTTAGGCTGCAATGCACAACCAATTTACTCTAGAGTCATTGGCTAGGTTTACACAACATGGCAAAGTTGAGTGTGGGTTTTTGTTGAACTGTGAAACATGAATTATTGTGTGTACCCAGCCATGCTAACAAACCATGGGTTGTTAACCACAAACAATCCGCAAAGAGAACCCATAGTTTCTTGTTGTGAACTGCGGGTTGTTCGTGGTTAACAAACCATGGTTTGTTAGCACAGCTGGGTTCACACAGCACAACAATCCACAACTCAGCAACAACCCATGGTTCAATGAGAACTCATACTCAACTCATAGTCAACCTTGAGTGTTGGTTGTCATGCTGTGTGAACCCAGCCAGTATACCAAATCAGCCAAGACACAGTTGAGATATACATCCCCACCCTACTAACTACTTTGTTAATAATGAATAAATACCAATGAAGAAGAGATAAAATGTGGTAACAAAACTCCATACATTTTTCTCATAGTTCACACTTGAGAGGCAAAACTTAACTCATTGCCTGCAGCTATAGTATACAAAAACAAAACAAACAAAACATCTTGAGAAGCTTCATTGAAAGTTTGTCACAGGGTATGTTCTGGGTAGATTGCAACAACCAAAAGCCACAGGAAAAGGGGATCTTCCAGAGAAAAGAGAGGTGATGTTAGTTAATCTGTATGCCTGCACGAATCCTGTGTTGGCCTGATCCCTATCTGCACAGCCAATCCGATAGCAGAGCTAAGGGGCCTTGTTTGAGTGACCCAAAGTAATGCATCAACACAGGGTTCTTCTCATCCACACTGCACTTTACCATTCAGGATATTTCTTCTATATTTCCAGTCTAGTCTAGAGATGCTGAACTAGACCAGGAAGCTTCTGTGAAGATGCCCAATGGGTAGACCAATGCCACCCTCCGCTGTAAAGATAAAAGCAGACTTTGTAACCAAGGAATAGGCTGTGGTGTTACAGGAAATAAAATAAACCTCAGAGCTGCTACGATTTATCATTAGTTCTGACCATTATTTCTTTATTCACATAATGGTTACAGGAGGGAATGTTATCCTGAAATAAACCTGACTGACCCCAGTTCCTCGCTACTGAAAACACATGAAGAATTATTCTTCAATTTCCAGGTCAGCTTGGTTCTTGGTGCCTTTTGCTAAGGCTGCCAATAGGATGCCAAAATCTAGCCAAAATGTGTGTGTGTGTGTGTGTGTGTGTGTGTGTGTGTGTGTGTAGGGACTGTCTCCTGTCACTCCAATGATGTTAGGCAATCATAAAACATTCTTTAACTGGCTGGTTACATTGAGTTTACAGCTTCTCAGCACTGCTGGAGTAGTTAAAAGTAGACATAACATGCCAGTAAATCTAGCCCAGGGGGGATAATTGCTTCCAAATGTGAAGTCTGCTTTGAGATACAAACAGTTGTTCATAGAAAACTGGGGCTGAGCCCTGCCTCCTCCCAACTGATTTCACGTTGGCCACCAAATAACCAGCAGACGGCAGCGACACTTGGCAACTCCCCGCCTGGCTGGGATTCATACTGATAGCCTAGAAATGAAAGGTACCTTATCCTATTAGCAACCCCCTGAGCTCTCCAGTGCCCATCTGGAAAAGAATGTAAAGATTCACACAGCTTTATTTTCAAAGGCAGCAACAGCAATTACGAGTTTTTGTTTGGAATGGGAGGGGTGGGGGGAAGGCTTACTAGACCAAATATCTCATTTCATTTAAAATAATCTCTCTCTGCAAGTGTTAACAGACTGTACAGACATTTTACAAGAATAAACCAGATTCTTATCTACAAATTGAAGAGCCTGGGAATCCTTAGTGCAAACTACTGCTGACCTGCAGCATCTAAACCAGTAAACTTTGGATATCCTAGGCGCTCCATTAGAGTTGAACAGATGTCCTCGATCTGCTTAATTTCCTCCGGAGGCATATTGTGCCGCCAAGCATGGATGCTTGCTGGGGAGACTTCTCCTTCGTAAGGAAGATAAAAAAGATTGGTGGACGTGGCAAATAATATTTGGTTTAAGCTGGCAGGAGACAAAGGGATGCCAAAGAAGGCATAGACAGCTTCGGCCATCTTCTGGGGAAAGTTGACAATGTCTTCAAACTTGAGCAGGCGGTAATTTGCCAGCGGCAAATCCCCGTTGAGTCTCAGGGCTGCTGCTGTATTTGCCAGCCACAAATGGGACATCATAGATACTGCATTTGAATTTGGATCGGAGAGTTCCTCCCTCAGCGATTCATATTCGAAGGCATAGCCTGAATTTAAACTACACTTTTCTTTCCTACCTTCCACTTGAAACAGCCTGGCTAAGCGCTGTGGAACCTTCCTCAAAGAGTAAAGGCTAGGCTGGCTTTTGTACAATATTGAGTAGATCCAGGCCCGAGGGTCCCGTACTACATAGAGTGCTCTCAACGAAGGGCCTATGATTTCTTGAAAGAAAGGCAGCTTTAATGTCCAGCTCCCACTGCTCAGACTAAGCACAGGACGTGCGTTTGGATAAAAGGCAAGGTGTCTCCTCAGTTCCCTGATGTATTCAGCATCTTTGTCTGAACTCCCTCTCAATCGGTTTCTTTGTTCCGCTATGGATTCTCTCTTCCTAGGCCTCCTCTTTTTGTCTTTACTGGCAGTAGAATGCTGAACTAACTTACTCCTGCTGGTTTCGTGTAAGTGGATGTTTTGTAAATGAAGCTTGGTGTCTTTGACTAGGGAATGCAGCCAGCCTTGGACTAGCCGGAAGCGACCACTCTGAACATCAGATGCTGTCCACTCACAAGCATCGACGAATGAGTCAATCTCAAATTCAGTTTCAGGGACATCAAGGTAGCCTGTAGGGATCCTGATATAAATGAAGTCGCTGCTGTTGAAAAAGAGTTGCTTCAGAATTTCTGCACCTGAACTGGGAAGAGAGGTAATGATAACATCTGGCAAACTCACAGGGCCCTTCCCTGTGTTATGTTCTGGACTTGTCATGTCACTGCTCCATTTTGCACAGATTGGCTGAGTACAAGAGCTCCACACATCGACCAGTTCAACGAACCACAGTGCGATGACTAGGATCAGGACCCAACGCAAAAGCTTGCCAAAGGAAATGTAAAACCGCCACTGGAAGGCCAATATGGCCAAGCTAATCCCCAAAACTAGGCCCACTATTATATTAACTTTAAACCCAAAGGGGAAAACAGTCCTGGTACTCAGTGCCTGGTTTTCTATAGCTTCGGTACCCAGGCCAAATCTTGTAACCTTGCCTTGGGTGGCTACCTTGGCATAGCCACCAAAGCCTAAATAGCTGAACCTCGTCCTCAAATTTAGATAGTCTGTTACAACAGATAAAATTGTTTCCGTATTGTTGACATTCAGAGAAATCTGAAATCCCGATTGTGCATCATCAATAAACCTACAGCTAGAAATATTGACATACGGGCCATAGAAGAGGTAAGCAATCCTTGCAGTAGTACTCTTTGTAGGGAAAGTGACATTTACAAACTGCGTCCACCTCTTTTTGAACTCAGCTGCCTGCTCTGCCTCTTGTATCCTAGCAACAGGGCTATTTCCATGATGGTCAAACCAAAACATTTTATAGTGAGCATCCCATACGTCCATCATAGCTCCATTATATTTGTTCATAAATTTATATGGTACATATTTAAAGTCAATGTCAAGGTTATGAAAAAAGGCACTGATGGAGTTGATGGGAGAGTCCTCCTCCTTTTCCACATGGTCCACCACTAGTAAAGCCTGAGGATTTAGCAGAAGCAAGGAACGGTACACACTTTTCAGTTTCATTGCTGAGGAGTACGCAGATGCTGCCTCACCACTCACAAACAACATATCCTCATGCTGAGAAGATGTTATAATGTCACCAGCTGCATCTCCAACTTCATCCCCAGTCCACTTAAGCCACTGTGTACATTCCCCAAGCTGACCTTCCCAAGGTTGATTGCACTGACTTGTGGGAGATGGAGCAAACACCAGAACATTATTCAAGTGGCTAAGTTTGGGTCCATAAAGGGCCTCGGAGACAAACACCTGCCCATTAGGAGCAAACGTAAAGGAGTTTTGATCAGGATGTTCATGCCCTGGGTTGAAGCTTCGCCACCCATCAATCCAGGAGTACGGCTGGAAGTGGACTATGTCATAGACAGCACGGCCGCCCAGCTTTCCAGATTTAAAAGAAACAAAGGTATTTGTCTGAGTATTTGGTAACCCCGCTCCATACGTAACTACCCCCCAGTTAGGAAACACATGCATTTTAGCACTGCCATATTCAGGTGGTGGGTGGGGAGTTAGTCCTGGGTCATACCATACGTACTCTGTGTGAAGGGTACTCCATCTCTGGGCAGTGGATGGCACCATTGGACCATCCTTTGGGCGGTGCTTTCTAATTTGTTGTGCAAGCCAATTGCCTACCCCACTCTTTAACACAAACTTATCTAGGAAAACCAGCTGGCTTTCAGGGCCATAAAACCAATTATAATTGGAATCTGCTATACCTACAGTCCTCTGAAAGCCTGGCAAAATGGTAGCATAATAAAACCAAAAGTGCATTTTGAGCCAGTGGTTTTCAAGATTGTTAATCCCAAAGTGGCGCTGTGCCAGAAAAACATACTGGGTTATTGACTTGGCGGTGTAGCTACCATAAGCCACACCTTCATCCAAAGAACCATCGACAATGTGGTTTAGCAGAAACATGGTTTTTTCCATCACATCCACTACTGCATGCTTCCAGGCATTTGCTCGGGACTCTGTGCCCCCTCCAGTTACGAGGGCGCCAATGAGCAACGCCAGCATATTAGTGGCTTGGTGATTATGAAGAAGTTGCTTGCCCCAGGAACGGACTTTAGAATAATCATACATTTCCTCACTCACGGCCCATATCTTGGCAAAGTATTTTTGCCTTCTGACCTCATCCAAGGAAGCATATAAAAAATCAAAAGCTGTGGCAAAGCCAGTTAAAGAGTGCCCAAGAGGAACTTCATCACCCGGGGCATTCTCCACCAACCAGTCTTTGTAGCCAGCCATCCTGTCCATATATTCTACAGCAAAATCAAAAGCCGCTTTATCTTCTGGGCACAGGAGGCAATAAAATGCTAAGGGAGGCAAATTGTTGCCGTAGATTTCATTCCACTTCGCAGCAAAATCAGCATGCTTGAGTGGAGGTAGGTAGTAGGAGGGGTTGGACAACATCACCGACACGGCACTTCTGATTGCTCTAAAAAGGTGGAGGTGGCTGGTGTGAGATTTCTGCCTCAATGCTGGGATCTCATCAGCATTAAAATATAAGCTCGGGTGAAGAACTGCTTTTTTCATCTTTTGACTAGCCCTGGAAACTTCCAGTCTTTGTTTCTCATACTGATCCACCTCCTCGGTGAAAGTCACCCAGTCAGAGTAATTGCTTACAGACTCTTCGTAAGTGGAGACTGCCAACATCACTAATGCTAGAAATAGGGAATGTCCTGTAAACATTAGAGCCATGATCCATTGGGCAGTTTCCTCCTTTCAGGCATACACCTCTTTGAAAAACCACAGTGTTCAGCTTTCAAATATGAATCAAGCTACCAGTGGGAAAACACGCTGGAAAGCTTTTTACATCAACAGGGAAGTGGGGGCAGGACCCGTATGCTACAAGGTACACACAGTTCTGGTCTGGCATGTTCTTTAGGCACAGCACCAAACATTTGTGAAATGCAGGTGCATTGGGTTGACACCATCCAGCCACAATGAAAGCAACAACATAGAGGGTACTTCAATGTATGCTAATGAGTACGTCTGATAGCAAAAGGATGTCTTTCAAGCCATGAAGTGCAGTGAAGAAAATCACATCCGGTGTGTTACTTTGTTAATAATGGAGGGTTTTTTAAAAAATTTTTTTGCTAACATTCAGTTATTCCCACTATAGGGGGGGGGGGCACCTGATAACAATACATATATCGAAAATTAAGAAACAAATGGAATTTTGCCCAGAAAATAGGAAATAGTGAATTCATGTTGCCTTCTGTCCCGTTCTCTCATACTGCACAAAAAAAGTTCATCCTTTATTTTGTGGTGAGCAGGAGACTGGGCAAAATATCTCCATCAGCCCATTTTGACAGAGCGGCCATAATTCTAAGGCTTGCTAACTTCCAGTTCTGATGGCTTTGTTTGGTTTGATGATCACATAAGAGATTGGTGGCTTTAATGTCTCCTTTCGTTATCTTCATGTCATCAATCCGTGAAGCCAGTCCCTGTCTTGGATATTCAATTAGCTCTATCTCCTCATCACAAAACCAAATTAAAAATACAAAACAAGACACACAGATCTTTTCCCCCCCACACCGATAGCTGCTTCTGGAGTTTGTTCACTTTGCATGTTGATCTTGTCTGTAAAAGAAACAATAATGTGTGTGTCATTCAAAAATGTACATGGAAATTATTAACATGGTAATAATCAACTACTGGTTGAAAAAACAGTCTTATTGGAAGTTTGTTTCATCAAATGAATATCATAAATAGAATGAGGTTAACTATTGATTTATTTATTTTAAAATCTGCTTTTAAAAATATTTTCTTTCTAGTTGTTCAGCCTTTCAGAATGGGAAAATCTCAGAAATCAGTGCTTTCCTAAATGGAGCATTACAGAATTCTGCTAGTTAAGAGCTGGCCTTCCTTCAGAAGCATAATCTGGAATGCTGTTTCTCATCCTCATAATGTGATTATTTCCTTCATATCTGTCATCCAAACATTGAACCAACAAAGTTTTAAAACCAAACAAACTTGCATTGGTAACAGATCCTTTCACATCGCTGTGCTTTATAATGTACAGTAACAAATGGGTTCCTTCTTTGACAAAGGCATTTTGCTCTCCAGATGCAATTGCTATGTGGAATTGTGTGCATTTTGAATTTGGCAGCAACACATAAATGCATTTTTCTCACATGTGACTTATACATGACAATGCTTGCTTGCATGTCACCAGAGGGCGCTATGGGCTAATTAGTATCCTAAAGAAATGTCTTCGGGCTGAAGAACTTAGAACAAGTTTTCTTTGCCAACAGCTGCAAATATTTAAAAGTCATCGCCAACAGGAGGTCGGCCATGCGAAACTATCCCCCCCCCCATGCTGTTCTTTAACATCCTTTTTTGTTTGTTTATTTATTTGTTTAATGTTTTAAACACACCAACTTACCTTAAGTAGACTACTTTGGAGGAGGAGGGGGACCATATCCCATCACTGCCGATGACGGTATATCGGGGGAACAGAAAGTAGACTATATATCCGGTTGCCACATAGTTCTTTTCTCTTTCATCCAGAGGAAATCTTTCCGCCCGTCCTTTACATTTAGGCGTTGCAATCGCAGGTTTGCTTGTTTGTTTGTTTAAATAGCAATAGACTGAACTTCAGCTCCCCATCAAAAGACACCGTCCTCGAATCCGGGTAGGGATGCTACCAGTCATTTGTTCCCCATCCGTTGCCATTTGTTCCCCATCCTTTTTGCTTGGAAAAATAGTTTTTCCAAAAATATTTTAAAAGAAAAAAATGTCTAAGGGTTCGAAATACAGCTCGAAGTACACCAGGCTGCTCTAAAAGAGTCTTCTTGGCTTTCAAAGCAGGGGAGAAGCCAGTCAACAGTATTAAAGAGAAGGGGGGGAGGAAAGTGATAATGCAGACAGAATCAGGAATTATTCTTTTTCTAGAAGGGGGAGGGGACGGGAAGACCCACACAACTGACTAATATTTCAGAGTTTCATCCGCATCCAACTCCTGCAAAGAACTTGACTTCCGCAGAGGCGATCCAGGCAGGGATGCTCTGCCCCAAGACGAGGAGATTTCTCCTGCTGAGGCTTAGCCATGGCTCTTCCCTTGGGCTGGTTAGTGACACCGACCGGTGTCTGTCTGTCTTTCTCCGTCCGTCCGTCCGTCCGTCTCTCTGCGCTTCAGCGAGCAGCTCAGCCGCTGCGGTTAGAAAGCGATAGCGGCAGGCAACAGAGGGAGGAAACGAGAGACGCCGAGCAGCGGCAGCCGCTTCCCCGAGCCAGGCGGAGCTAAGGCGGGTCTTCTTGCTGTCTTCGCAATAGCAAGAACCGGCTCATTTTCAGCTCCACTTTTTAACGCCTGCTGTGCGCCCCCGCCCTCCTCCTCCCTCCTCCTCCCCACTGGGCATGTGCAGAGGCTTCACACATGCCCTTCGCGAGACTGTGAAGCTGCTGCCCTTAGCCTGCCCTGAGCTCAGATCTTGGAAAGCTTGAAAGGGGAGAGAAGGAGGGAAGAGGGCTTGTTGGCAATTAAGGGACGAAGGGGAGCTATGCAGTTAGGAAAGGAGAGAGAGAGAGAGAGACAGAGACAGAGAACCCCCGAGGAAGACCATCCAGATGATTGATTTGATCTTAAAACAAATCCATAAACATCTATACAGGTCGAAATTTATGGTAAAAATCACAATTTAGAACACAGCACTTCGAAAATTGAACGTGTTTTATAAGTCAAATAATGATGATAATATTCCCAAATTAGAGAAGAGACCTGCTGGATCAGGCCAAGTGATCCAGCATCCAGGCAGGCAGGCACTTTCTCCAGTTCTTGCTCTGCGGTGACTGGTGTTTCAGAGCAATGCGGTGCCTGTACCTGTAGGGTGCATAGAGCCGTGCTAGTTGCACTGACTAGTGGACTGGCTAGTAGCCACTTATTGACTAGTGGCCACTAATTGACATCCTCCGTGCATTTGTCTACTCCCCCTTGAAAGCCATCTAAGCTGGTGGCCATTGTTGCATCTTGTGGCAGAGAGTTAAATGGTTAAACAACAATTGCAGGAAAGTATGCCTACATTGCATTACTACAATCAGCATCCCAAAGCCTTGGGCAATAGGCGTGTTTTACTGGCTTTCTGCAAGGGGGAAGGAACAGCCTTGCGCATCAACAAGCACACCGTTCTGTTCCAGACCAGTCCACAGCCTTGGGGTCCTTGGCCTGTTCCTTGCAGTTGCAGCAGATGAGCCAGCCTTGGGTAGTGAAGGCTCCAGGATCAGGTCTTGACCCATGGAAAACAGGATGGGGACTCAGTCTGGTCTCTAACATATGTGGGTCCCCAGCTGTGCAAGGCTTTAAAAGTGAGCACAAGGGCCTTGAGCTGGGCTGGAAGCCAACTGGCTATTAGTGCAATTGTCACAAAATGGATTTAATATACTATCGCCTTCCTTCTGCTGTCCCTCAGGAGGTGAACAAGGGCACCTTCAAGCGTAGAACCAGTAGCCAACTCTATGGTAAGCGGCATATAAATCTATTAAATAAATAAAAAGGTCACAAAAGGATGCGTAAGCTCGAAAAGGATGTATAGCAACCTTCCCCAGCCTGGTGCTCTCCAATGACCATGCTGACTGGGGATGATGGGGGTTGTAGTTGAAGATATCTGGAGGGCACCAGGATTAGGAAGGATGAAGGAAAGCGATCGAGTGATGACAATGTCGCTTTCAATCAGAGACAAAGGCTGATGAATGAGGGACACTCAAGGGTCCAAGGACATTTTTAAAAAAAGAGGTGCACGAGGACAGAGAAGGTGTATTTAAAGAGCAGATGGCTTGGTGTTTTGCTTCATGAGGGGCAATGCCATTCACAGTTCTTTCCCTGCCTCCTTTTTCTGTGACACAGCCTACGTGCTTACCATTGTGTGTGTGTGTTTTTTAAGACTTTAGCGTTGCCCTATCTGCATTGTATTATATTGGATTTGCTTTTCTTCACTGCTCAGATATTTCCTTATGGAATGAAGCAGTATATACATTTCAGAGAGAAATCCTATGGTACCTGGATGAGTGTCCCAGGGACCATCGGATGGCTCAGAAAACCCCTCAGAGGTTGGAGACAGCACTCTGACCTCAGAAGTGGGAGTCGGAGATCTGACACTGACTCACACCGGCTGCCTCTCCGGGGTCAAAAAAGTTACCTCGGAGAAGGAGGAAAGGGGGCGTTCTGGTGGGCGGGGAGGGGAGGAGACCAGAGGGGCCAGGATACAATTTATTCTGAGCCTCCTCTAGCCTCCTTCCCTGCTCCTCCAAAGCACCATCGCTAGAAGGGCTGAAAAGCCCATCTAGTGAAAAGCAGGAAAGATGGAGGACGGGGAGGGCAACGATTGCCTCCACCACTCCTCCCGTCCTTCTAGCTTTAGCCCAGCAGGGCATAGGAAACCTGGAAACCTCCAATTGCAGGGGCTTCCAAGCGATGAGGGCACAATAATTAGGACTGCACCCTGAATGAATGAACGAGTGAAAAAACCCCGTAAGAGGTAGGCTAGGCTGAGCAAGAGAGAGTCACCCAATGGGCTCCATGCTAAGTGGGACCTCAACTGATACTAGTCTGGCACTCTAAGCACTGCCTGCCTGCCCTGGTTCTTGGCAATTGTGCTATATCCTACCCTGCAACATAAATACTTGTGTATCCTACACAAGAAATAAGAAGAGCACATTTATTGCATGAAAAACAAACCAGTGGTATTGGAAGTACTCTCCCCAGTTTAACATACACCAACAAGCAGAACTACCATTTCTGTCTAGGTGTATCATCATCAGTATGCATAGACTGAGACTCTGCACTCCAGATGACTCTGAGATTAAAAATAAAAATAAAAAAATAAGGAGGAAACTGATGATGCCCTTCAGTGTCTGCTTGAAAGAATTTTGCCTTTTGATCCTCATATAGCATTTTTTGGTCATGACAGAGGGATACAGCTCTAAACCAAGCTAAGTATCCATTGATGAGACTTGCACTTTCTCCCTAAAATGCTTGCTGTTGTTCCACCACTAGCCATCTGCCACAACTCCCCATCTGAAAGCACCAAAGTATAGACCATGTCGCTAGGCTACTGCTGCATTAGAAAACTTTCCAACGGTGCACAGTAGAAGTGCCTGGGAATGAAGTGACATTCAGTATAAACTTCCTTGCAGAGAACAAGTTATGCAGGGCACTCTGGCAAAAGTGGTTCTGGAGCCGCACATCTTAGATGACGTATTATCCTTCCAGCTGTATTTTTTTTAGTGCCTCTTAAGTCAAGGATGCAATTCAGTAAAGTGCACTTCTGTCTTTTACAAGTAATGTGGGCAGCGGGTCCTTTTGGCTGTATGTTAAATCAAGACGCGAAGGAATTGGTTATAGCAACCTAGGGAAATCTCTAAAGATCAAGGAATCTTCAACCTGGATAATTTATATATTCATGATTTAACATATGCAAAGGACATTCGGCCTATTTTTTAAAAAAGAAAGAACGAAATGTAACATGTGATTTGCATAGATGATCGGTAACAGTCAGGGTTGCTTTCGGAATGCCTCAGAGTAATGTTGCTTTCTACATTTCTGGGAGTGATTTACTGAAGAACCTTAGAAAAATGTCAGCAAATTGTGCTCAGCTGTGAAAATTCTAACTATTTCTCAGGATGAGCTGCTGACTAAAAAACAGTCTGCTTTATCACTTCATGTGGACATCATGTATTAGTTGTGGTCTCTTCTGTGAAAATGACATTTGATTTCACTTGCTTAGTATGAAATTTCTTAGCCCATGTTTCAACCATTCTCATTTATGTGAAGCACTTTAGAGTGCTTCACAGTACCTCGGGTTGCTTCGAGACTTAGTCATTGAAATCGACAGGACTTAAGTTAATCATGACTAATATAGGTCCTATTGATTTCCATGGGTGTACTCTAAGGACAACTAAGCCTGCGTCCAATCCATTATCTTGTTGTAATCTTCATGGCAACCCTGGGGAAGTTATTGGGGATGGGCCACAGCTCAGTGGCGTAGCATATGTTTTGCATGCACAGTGTCCTGGGTTCAATCCCCAGCACCCCCTGGTTGGGCTGGGAAAGATCCCTGTCTGAAACCTTAGACAGCTGTTGCCATTTAGTGTAAACAATACTAAATTAGATGGACCAATGGCCTGTATCATGTAAATTAGGGTAGCATTAGTATCCCCATTCTGTAGTTGTGGAGACTCGGAGCTTTCCTGCACAAGGCATTTATTGTGCGCTTATCATTCCCTACTCTTGGTTCTTTAGTTGACATTGTGACCCTCCAGTTATACTTCTGCTTTTAAACAGCACTTTCGCCAAGCTTTTTTTGGTGTGTAATTGCACTATTCCACTATACTACAGTGTCACCTAGAGGTTAAGTAAAAGAAAAGCAGGTAAAGAAACTTTTCATGTAGTCCTCGGCTCTCAATTCTGCGACAAAACCAAAAGTAGATACAGCAGATTGACATCCTACTGTAGAAAAGCTCTGAAGGTCAGAGAGAGAGCATTTGATTTGTGTAGGGCCACCCAATGAATCCATGACAGAAACAAGACTTGGTCTCTCAGCCATTATATTACACCAGCACAATATTATGACTGATGGATAACTCTTGTCTCCTGACTTAACTGTACGGGCTGGCTGGGCAATGTGGGGAATTGTAGGACTTTTTCTGTCTACACATACATAGGATTTTGCCCTTATTTGTTTTTTTTAAGAGGGATGAAACATGTAGCCTTGCTTATTTTATTTTTGCAAATGTTGGTACTTGTATATTCAATTGTATATTGGCTATAAGAAAAAAATAGGAACTTGGTAGGTTAATTTTAATAGTGCCACAAAAATAGAAGATAAGGGTTTGCAGCCAAGCACTGTTTTCATTTTTGTACTAGTGCCAGCCTAGCATAAGAATCTCTTGAAACCGAGTCTGTCAGGAACAAAGAGGGAATGACTGGATGTCCATATCAGTTGCTAATCTGAGAAACAGCCGGTATCCATGGAATAAGCATCCAAAAATATGTGCAACGTGCTGAAATAAGCCAAAGACCATAATTTTAAAAGCTTGCATATTGCTTGAAAAATAGCACAGACTGCTTCCCCTCTAGTAAGCCCCAGCCTTGTGTTGCTTTTTGAAAGTACAAAGATTTGTTGTGGGTCCCGCTGCACACGCAGACCGTGTACACCTGCAAAGTCTTCCCCAATTAATGTCAATGTGGGGCATACACGTTACATGGATGGAAAATGTGAAGAAAGTGTTCTCACTCCATTGAAATGAATGGGGGGACCCAATGACCTAGTAGCTCAGTGTGTGTCTCAGAGGCACATTATGGGGCTCTGGATCACGGGCTGGGGGAGTAAAATATTTAATTTCTCCCACTTCGCATTCCCACCATAAGATGGCCTGCTATATTTGATAAATTATGTGATGCTGTAGCTGCTGCTGATTTAGGTATTTAGTTAAGATTGTGTGGACCCCACTATGGACTTCTCTACACGAGGCATTTATTGTGCGTTCGTGATCCCTCACTCACGGAAGTTTGCAGGCCCATTACATGGCGTCATCTGCCAGGTCCTCTCCCGTGTTTTACAGCTATTTTCATGGGTGTGTGTGTGTGTGTGTGTGTGTGTTAGAGTGAGGAAAGTCAGCTATTAAAATGTAAATCGGAACAAACCCGAACAAAAGCCTCATGTACCGGGGAAAATCTGGTATACAGCACCACCTTGTGGTTGGCTAGTCAGTCAGTCAGGCGATCACTCCTGACCGAGTAAGATTGTCTTCCAGGATAAAAAAGAAAATTTACAAAAAGGAGATTTTAAAAGGAGGGAATTCTAAAGAAAATTGTGTAGACTCTAGCGATGGGTCCGCAAGTGACTGTGGAGGCCAATTCTAGATCCACGCAGCTTCTCACAGTGAGGACACAGGTTACCAGATGGAAGATGGTCTTGTAAAGAATTCATTTGACGTGCTTTTCGCTTAGCACGTTTCTCCCTTTCACCTTGCACTCGAGCTTCTTCAAAGTCCATAGAATCTTTGTGAAAGGCCAACCTCCAGTTAGATCGTTCATGGGCCAGAGCTTCCCAGTTTTTGATGTTTATATTGCATTTTTTTAGATTAGCCTTAAGAACATCTTTAAACCTCTTATATTGACCACGGATATTCCGCTTTCCATCCTTGAGTTGGGAATAAAGCAACTGCTTTGGGAGACGGCAGCCATTCGAACAACATGACCGATCCACTGAAGTTGGCGTTGAAGGATCATTTTTTCAATGCTAGTAGTCTTTGCTTCTTCCAGTACACTGACATTTGTTCGCCTATCTTCCCAAGTAATTCGTAGGATTTTCCGGAGGCAACGTTGATGACATCTTTCAAGGAGTTGGAGGTGACGTTTATAGATAGTCCATGTTTCGCAGGCATACAATAAAGTTGGTAATACAATGGCTTCATAAACCAGTGTTTTGGTCTTCTTACAAATATCCTGATCCTCGAACACTCTATGTTTCATTTGAGAAAACGCGGCACTTGCGGAGCTCAGACGATGCTGGATTTCACTGTTGATGTTAGCTGTAACAGAAAGATAGCTGCCAAGATAGAGAAAATGATCGACATTTTCGTGTTGTCCCGCCAAGCTGGATAGATGGCATCACCAAAGGGTTAGCTTGCACTTGCTGATGAAGCACTTTGGTTTTTTTGATGTTAAATGAGAGACCAAGTTTTCCGTATGCTTCTGCAAAAGCATTTAGGATAGTTTGGAGATCATCCTCTGAATGTGTGGAGACCACATTATCATCAGCATACTGTAGTTCCACAACGGAGGTTGCAATTACCTTACATTTTGCTTTCAGCCTGCTGAGATTAAAAAGCTTTCCATCTGTTCGATATATATATAATTCCCACACCAGTGGGAAGTTTCCCCTCGACAAGATGTAAAATCATGGTGATGAAAATAGCAAATAATGTTGGGGCAATAACACATCCCTGTTTAACACCTGTCCTGATCCCACTTTAAATGGAGCACCATGAGAGCCATTGTTGTCCAAGACCGTAGCCGTCATGTTGTCATGGAGAAGTCGCAAGATATTCACAAATTTATTGGGGCATCCAATTTTCATAAGGATAGTCCAGAGAGCTGTTCGGTCTACAGTATCAAAGGCCTTAGCAAGATCAATAAATGCCATATAAAGGGGTTGATTTTGCTCCCGGCATTTTTCTTAGAGCTGACGTGCAGTAAAAATCATGTCTACTGTCCCTCTAGAGGGGTGGAAACCATATTGAGTTTCAGGGAGGATCTCTTCTGAAATAGATAGAAGACGGTTTGCAACAATCCTGGCAAATATTTTACCTGCGGTAGCTAAGAGACAAATGCCCCGATAGTTTCCACAGTCTGTTCTATCACCTTTCTTAAAGAGGGTGATAATTATGCCATCCCTGAAGTCTTCTGGGATCTCTTCTCTTATCCAGATTTTTTCAATGAGTTTATGAAGATGTTGTACAAGTTCGGGGGCCCGTTCTTTAAAGATTTCAGCAGGAATCCCATCTGGTCCACTAGCTTTGTTATTCTTCATTTGATTAATGGCTTTTTTTACTTCATCCAAAGTGGGGAGTATTGCAAGTTCCTCTCTAATTTGTTTTTGCGGGATTTGCGAAAAAATCTCATTATCTTAGATTTACGATTTAAAAGGTCATAATAATGCTCTTTCCAATGCAGTGCAATAGACTCTTTGTCTTTTAAGAGTTTGGTGCCATCTTTTGATTGTAAAGGGTTTGGATAGTTTGGAGGTCATCCTCTGAATGTGCGGAGACCACATTATCATCAGCATACTGAAGTTCCACAACAGAGGTTGTAATTAGCTTACTTTTTGCTTTCAGCCTGCTGAGATTAAAAAGCTTTCCATCTGTATATATATCATGTACATAAGGAACTAACAATAAATGAAGTTTTTTGGGGCTTGGATCCAGAGGGTCCTTTGTGCTTCAAAGGCACAACTGCTGAAGCAAGGTCCCTTCCCCAGTTCTACCCTCCTGCTGGAGTCTAACATGCCACAGCCTATGCCGTTCAGGATGGTCTCCGATTCTCAGGAGTGTCTCTTGGGGGGAGGTTGCATGGGGCTGCAGTGGGAAGGAAGCACCAGGAAAGGCCCTTGTGTGAGTGGCATTTGCATGCCTCTAGATCCAACCCTTTGTTTTTTCATTTACTAGCCTACCCTCCTTGCAAAGAGCAAGTTACAAAGACATGTTGGTTTGTATTAATATGTAGTTCTTGTTCAGATCCACAAAAGTTCCAATTTTTTTGCTAGAAAAATGGGGTATAAATCAAATAAATGGATGTCATATCACATATACACACACTACACATGGGGTGTAGGTTAGGTTGGACACTAAGGTTATCAACCAAGCTTCATGGCTAAGCAGGGATTTGAATTCAGGCCACCTCTGCCCACTATACTACCCTGTGCAAATAGGAAGCGGGCAGCAATAAAAATGCTGGTATAGGGGAGTCCAAGTGGGTAAGATGGGGGCGGGGCCATGAATCGGTGAAGATGAAGTTCCAATCGCACCTCAGCTATGATCTCATTAGTTCAGCCTTCCCCAACCTGGTGCCATCTGTTGGCTATGCTAGCTGAGTATAACGGGACATGTAGTCCAACACATCCAGAGGGCAAAGGCCTTTATTGCTTGCAAGGTGTTTTGCAGCGTTACATAAAGACTAAAAATTGGGCATCATCCAAAAGCACCTTGAACCGAGCAGAAAGGCAGCCCCCTCTCGAATTCTGATGATTTCCCATTCCTGCTGCATTCCTTATGCACATTCCCAGGCCTTTCCTGAGAGTGCCCTGATCTTAAGGAGGGGTTTTCAGTGGGTTTTCATGCAGGTCTTCAGTGTTGGGGGTGGAGAGGGTGGAAATGCCCTGCTGCACGAATGGATATTCAATCATGTTATTTTGGATGCCACCTAATATTTATTAAGGTGTGTGTGTTTTTCCCATTTCAAAAAGAACTTTGTACATTAATTTATCAGGTTTTTCTATTTATATTGCTATTCAGACAAAGCCCCTAATGTTCAAAGATCTCAGGCACATAAAATTTGTTCAGGCTTTATGAAAAACAATAGCCTTTACTACTGGAATTACCATGATGAAATACATGAGTTATCTACAAGCATTTAAATAAATCAGAAAATTTTTCATTGCCTTCCATGGCTTACAGATAAACCACCAAGGCCACGCACTCAAAGGTTACCATTATTACTAGCTGTGCATTAACAAATTGAAGTGGGAGGTTCTTAATTGGCAGACAGCAAAAGTTCATATTTAATATTTTAACCTCGTTGGGGGGAAAAACGTAATAACAGCCTCTGCCAATGAGAAATATTCTCAAGGGCCTGTGCAAGACATACAGAACACTTAGATGTAGCAATTAAACTTGTAATAGTGGGAGCAAAACAATTATGATCTACACATCTTCCTCAAATTATTTTATTAAGGAGACACTGTGTTGAAGTAGAGGTTATCAGCAAGAAGCACATCTACAAATCTGAACGAGGCACGTTTCCCCTAATCATATCTATTCTAGCAGTGTGCAGATCCATATTTAGCAGCTTTAGGGGCATTAGAAATGTGAACCTTCAGATTACAGCCCATTTGGCTATGCTTATCCTGACCGTCACAGAGCATGTATGTTACTAGTTTCTTTTCATAGCAACTGGAAAAGTATACCTAGGAGAGATTCCAGGTCCTCAACACCCTGTCAAATCCTAACGCTGGTTTTTGTGCATGTATTGGTGAGAAAATGAAGAGTCAGACACAAGTATATTTGGTTTAAAATCAGGGCCACATTTATTGAATTTAAGATCTGAGAAGGGCAAAGTGCGGTACTAATCTACTCCCGGCTACTGGCCAGGAAAACCAAGATTTGAGCGAAGCCATCCTAACCGAATCGGAGGCGGGATGCCCCACCACCATCCAGTTGCATCCATGTGGAGCTGGAGGGCCTTACCAGTGTCGCCTCCCATTGGCGCCTCAAGACAGCCAATGTAGGTGAGGAAGGTAGTGCCCCAAAGATGTCCCAATCTCCCTCCTGCCAAGCCTCAAGACATTAGCGAGGGAAGCCTCGGGTAACTGTCAGTCACCTTGAAAGGTGCCACTGGATGATCACCATAACCTTAAGTCCCGCTGCTTAATTCCGCACTTCCTGCCACAGGGAGAGAGAGACAAGCTATCGCTTAGTCGAATCTCCCCCACCTGCCCGATAAAATTGTGATCAGGGCCCTTCGCATATCCTCAATGAACAAGTCATTAGCGAGATCGGATAGGTGCACACCATCCGGTCGAGGGCGGGAAGTCAGGGCCTTAAGAGAGGCCCCCATCTCCCCCCCCCCACTGCAGCCCATTGGCCCAGCCGGTGTGGCCAGGTGTGTCACTGACTCTCCATCCCTCCCCACGCGCAAACTTCTCCCCGACCCCAGAATGCGGGGCCGTGGGAAGTTCATTCTTAGTGTATGAGATTGCAGATCTGAAAGGATGTTCATATGGAGTTTAGGAACTTTCTTATTATTTGGTGGCTATGTGCAAATTCTCAGGTTCAAGTGGACCACCACAGCTAAGAGAAGTTAAAGATTTCAACATGTAACTGGTGGAGGCTAGTGGCTCCCCAATGTCAGTGGGTCGGTGTGTCCGTCCACTCCGAGTTGTAGTCTGAACTTTTAAGGAGCTCTCCATATTGCTGAACCTATTTTGAGATGGGGTCCAGCACCATGGACAGCTCCTTTAAAATTCAGACTATAACCCAGATTGGATACGCTGCCTCACTGACTTTGGAGCCATCAGCCTCCACTGCATTTCACTAGGGATGGGGCAGGATCTGGATCTGTCTGCCAGGTTTTTGGGGGCCTATTTTAATTGGATCTATGTTGGAATTCCCATCAAAGCCATGGAGTCCAGAATGGGATCCAAAAGACCTCCTTAGGCTCTGAGCAAGGATAGGGGCCTTCTTGCAGCCTGGCTTCATGCATCATACCAGTGTGGCGTAGTGGTGAGAGTATTGGACTGGGACTCAGGAGATCTTGGTTTTAGTCCCCGCTCGGCCATGAAACTCACTGGGTGACTTTGGGCCAGTCACTGACTCTCAGCCTAACCTACCTCACAGGGTTGTTGTGAGGATAAAATAGAGAGGAGGAGGATTATGTAAGCCGCCTTGGGTTCCTTGAAGGAAAAAAGGCGGGGTATAAATATAATAAATAAAATAATAAATAAATAAATAAATACCAGAAGCTGGGCCTTCAGAAGAATATCCATCCATTGCAGATTCAGTGAACTGGGTGTACACAGGCCTTGGCGGCGGCTGTGCATACATGGTGCTTGGTCTCCAAGGAAAGTGTAGTTACCATAATGCTGAGGCATCCTGGATGCAACATGCATGGCAGCACGCAAGGCATCCATATTTAAAATGCCATTCCTAGAATGGATGGGACCATTTCTGTTGGACTCCTGCCTCCTGTCAGTGGCATGACTTTGCAGCAGCTAGATGGATCCCATCTTTGCCAGGAGTAGAGTGGCCACTTTTGCATCACCAAAGAAGAGGACAAACAGGGACACAGATTTGTGTAACATTTGCATATGCTAATATATGTGTTTATCCAAATTTAGAAATAATTACTATAATTAAAATAGGAATACAGTACATTTCACCATAAGGGGGAAGGCTGTGACCAGGCAACTTGTGTGCCAGCTCCGTCTGCCGTCTATGTGATAGATAACTGTTGATGGGCAACTTCAAGGCCCCTGCTGCTCTCCCTTCTTATGGTTCTTTATCTTTAAACCAGACCTGGACTGGACAGCTGTCCAAATCGAGGACTCATTCAAAACAGAGGGCAGTCCTCTGGCAGCCCTTCCAATAGAGGACAGACCTCTGTAAAAGAGGACACGTGGCCCCTTTATCCAGGGTCACTGCCATACCTAAGGAGCTTCTAGGCCCCATTGCATCCCTGATGATATCACTGGCATTGTGGGGAATTAAAATGGCAGCTCCTGGACTCAGCTGTGTGGGACTGTTTAAAGGGGAATTAAAGGGGGATGCCCTGCCAGGGTTCTGAGGCCCAGCGGCTGCCTGAGGATGATATGTGCTAATGCCAGGACTGCCTGCATGTATTCCATCAAACACTGGAATCTAGATTAGACTCACAGTGTATACTCTCTCATCATATCTTCAGTTCCTAGGGAAAAGATAACAGGTGTGTGTGTGTGTGTGTGTGTTGGAAGGGTGGGGCTGTAGAGAACTGCTTTCTAAAAAAAACCTTCAGCTTCTCTATTGGGAATTTTGGGAAGTTCTGGGAAGGGGGAGGATATCTTATACAAAGTTGGAAAGAATCAAAAGGTTGTCTAGCCCAGTGCAGTCCCTGTCCTTTTTCTCTAGTTCTGTCTCAGTAGTAGATCGACCCTTACTAGATCCATATTCCCACTTAACCACAAAGCAAACTGGGTGACCTTGGCTTGAAGTGGGAAAAAGATGGAAAGAAAACTGAGGCAGAAAAAGATCCCCCCCCTCCTGAGAACAGACTGCCTGAAGATAGACTCCCCCCACCCCCCCTTCCTCTGCAGACTGCTTACATGGCAATAAATTATAGTCCCGCTGTATTTAGGGAAGTCAGTTAAGTCAGCCTGCACAGCAGAATGTAAAAATAACCAAGGGACAGGAAACAGACAGCGAATATGCTAAAGAGTAAGTGACAAGTAATTGATGACGTATACTTTGATATAAGACTCTGATTACTTCTGTAAAAATCGTTCAGTTTGGCGATAGTAATCCCCTGAACCTATTGCTAGCAATAATAAATTGTTTTCCAGACCTGAAGTGGTACAAGTTCCTTTGTTCCCTGGAGAAGGGTGATTTTTCTGCAACATTTCTGGCGACCCCGAAGGGACTTGGAAGCCTTGGGGCTTTCTTGGCCGTTCTCCGTGCCCAGCCCCCTGGGTGAGGCCTCGCGGACGTCCCAGCGCGCACAAAGGACTGTTCCCTTTGGGGATCTCCGAACGAGGGGCCCAGCGGAGCGGGTGACCGGACAGCGAGCCTAAGAACCACAAGACTCAGGCTGGAACTCAACCACAAAAGTATATCCGGAGCTGCAGGAAAGGCAAGTATGAAATATCACCCGGGTGACAGGAAAGGAGCCCAGTCAGTAGACTGGAAGAGGAGGCTTGATCACCCTCCTGACAGGAAATCTCTCTACGAGGCGGAACGTGAGTCCGAACTGAGAGGTATCCTTAAGTGTAGGAAGTGTCTCTACGAGGCGGAACGTGAGTCCGAACTGAGACCCTCCACAGGAGGTGTCTCTACGAGGCGGAACGTGAGTCCGAACTGAGAGCTTCCACAGGAGATCTCTCTACGAGGCGGAACGTGAGTCCGAACTGAGAGATATCCTTAAGTAAAGTAAGAGAAAAGGGTTGGGAGTTTGTGGAGTGAGTGTGGTGTGTGTGTGTGCACGTGCTAGCCTGCTGCAGTTCCTACAGGAGACCGTTGGAACGTCCGGCTCCTTAGGTCAGTAGGGCGTGAGTGGTGTGATTCCCTTTTGTCTGAACAAGGAGACCCCTTACTCCTTGTCCGTTCTCCACCCTAATTGTCTGTGTCCAAGGGAAGAAAATGGGAGGTGGCAGCAGCGTCCCTCAGACGCCCCTGCAATGTATGTTAAGTAATTTTAAAAGAGGATTCAATAGGGACTTTGGAGAAAAGCTCACCAGACAGAAACTCCGAGTCCTGTGTGAAGTAGAATGGCCCTCAATGCAGGTAGGGTGGCCAGCTCAGGGAACCTTTGACCCTCAAGTCATCTCAAAGGTCCATCAGAAAGTGACCCAGGCGTCTGGTAGCCACCCCAACCGATCCTTACATAGATCAGTGGCAGCAGAATGTTGAAAAAAAATCCGCCCTGGCTCAAATAATGTAAAGCAAAAGCAGAAGTGGCACGTCTAATGCTTCTACGCCGACCCCCCCCGCCCGAAGCCCACAGAAAAGGAGGGAGAGATTTTCAGTGAAACGGAGGAAGGAACTCCTGCGCCATACGTCTCGCTGTATCCACCACTGCCAAAGCCACCCGAAGAGAGGCAACCACAGGAAGAAAGGCAACAAGAGATAGCTGATCAGAGCCACCAGAGTACCGGAGTCCCTCCCCAGGAGACACCCACCCCGGCAGACAGAGAGTGGATGAGCTCTCCCCTCGGGCGCCCCCCCCCCACAGCCGAAGTCTAGGCAAGCCTGCATGTTTGTGGACAGGCACAAGCCCAGTGGCCAGCCATACCCGACAACAGGGACCCTGCCCTGATTGTGGGCTCCCACGAGCCCATGGTGCCCTTAAAAGGAAGGGGCCATAAAGTCAAGTTTTTAGTAGACACAGGAGCTACTAGATCTGTTCTTACACAACCATTGGCGTCTTGCTCCGGCGAGACTATTAAAATACAGGGAGCTACCGGAACCCCAAGTAACAGGCCATTGCTCAAGCCCCTGGAATGTGATTTGGCCCACAAAACTGTGACCCATCAGTTTGTGCACATACCAGAATGCCCTGTTCCACTGCTGGGAAGAGATCTTCTGTGCAAAATGCAAGCCCACATCTACTTTGACCAGAACCAAAACATGAAGCTGCATGTGCCCCAAGCAACAGCAGTAAACGTTACAGCTCCAATGAATGAAATGTGGAGGATAATGTTGGCATCTATTCCACTCGAAGCAGACTCACAGGCTACAGCCAAGTGGAAAGAGTTTGATGTCCCCGGCATCTGGGCAGAAGACAACCCACCAGGTTATGCCAAACACCTGCCACCTTTAATAATTGAAGTAAAGCCCCAGGCACGGCCCAGAAGAATAAGGCAAAGGCCTTACCCACGCCCCATCATGCAAGCCATCCAATCATACATCGATTCCTACTTAGAACATGGCATTATAAAACCCATTGTGTCATTCTGGAACACCCCGATCCTACCAATTCCCAAGCCAAACGGAAAGTACAGACCAGTTCAAGATTTAAGAATTGTAAATGGAGCTGTAGTGACTATTCACCCAGTAGTCCCAAACCCATATGTTCTTTTAAGTCTGTTGCCGGCCAGCGCCAAATGGTTCACGGTAATAGACTTAAAAGATGCATTTTTCTGCATACCCATCCACAGGCAGAGTCAAGGACTGTTTGCCTTTGAGTGAGAAAACCCCAAAACCGGAAGAAAAACTCAGTACACATGGACACGGCTCCCACAAGGGTTCAAGAACTCGTCAACCCTCTTTGGGACCGCTCTAAGAGGAGACCTAGAAGAATATAAACCATGCCACGAAAATGAAGTCTTGTTGCAGTATGTTGACGACCTCCTAGTGACAAGAAACACGCAAGATACCTGTTAAAAAAACACCAAGCAACTCCTTGAACTGTTAGATGAAAAAAGATACCGCGCCTCGCGAGAAAAGGCCCAACTAGTGCAGCTGCAAGTGAGATATCTGGGATACAACATCGAACAAGGGCAGAAGACTTTGAGACCTGAACAGAAGCAAGCGGTTTGCCAGCTGCCAACGCCCATCTCGCGTCGAGACTTGAGAGGCTTTCTGGGAGCAGCAGGGTTTTGCCGAATATGGATACCAAACTTCAGTCTAATCGCCAAGCCCCTGTATGAAGCTACCAGGAGGCAAGAGACTGAAGAATTTCAATGGACCAAAGTTCAGAGCCAAGCCTTTAACCAGCTGAAAGAGGCTTTGCTAAAGGCCCCGAGTTTAGGCCTTCCAGATCTGGACAAACCTTTCAACTTATACGTGGACACCAAGAAAAATGTGGCGGTCGGAGTTCTTACCCAGCGGCTAGGATCTTGGCAAAGACCAGTGGCCTACCTATCAAAGCAATTAGACTCAGTGGCCCAGGGATGGCCAAATTGTCTGAAAGCACTAGCAGGGACAGCTCTGTTAGTCCAAGAGTCCAGCAAACTGACTTTTGGACAGCCACTGACTGTACTAACTCCACATGCATTAAAGGCCGTTCTAGAAGCCAAAAGACACCTGTGGCTAACAAACCCGCGTATGTTAAAATACCAGAGCATGATTACGCACAATCCATTAGTAGAACTCCAACAGTCAACAGCCCTCAACCCCGCCACTTTGTTGCCAGAGCCACAAGCAGGAGAGATGAATCATGACTGCGTAGAAGTCATTGACCAGACTCATGCGTTGCGCCCGGATCTCAAAGACACTCCCCTGCCAAATGCTGATTTAGAAGTCTTCACAGATGGCTCAAGTTTCGTAGAAAATGGACTCAGAAAAGCAGGCTATGCAGTAGTGTCTTGTGACCAGGTGCTAGAAAGTGGACCCTTAGCCCCAAGTACAAGTGCACAGTTGGCCGAATTGTATGCAGTGATAAGAGCTCTACACCTGAGAGCAGGCAGACGCATGACCATTTGGACAGATTCCAAATACGCATTCCTTACAGCTCATGCACATGGAGCCTTGTATAAAGAAAGAGGACTGATAAACTCAGTAAGAAAAGCTATAAAACACAGAGAACAAATCCAAGCTCTCCTAAATGGAATGTAGAAGCCAACCAAACTGGCCATTGTCCATTGCCGAGGGCATCAGCGAAGAAATGACAAAGTAGCAAGAAGAAATCGAAAAGCAGACCAAGAAGCAAAAAGGGCAGCTCACGAGCCCTGGAGAGAATTTGAAACCAACGGAAGACAGCATGACACGCAAGCCCGATGCCTACTTCTGTGGAACCCAGAATCTCAGATACAACCAGTGTATACCCAGAAAGAAGTGGCTAAAGCCGAAGGAGAATTACAAGCCACCCTGAAGAATGGATGGTACATACTGCCTGACAAACGAGTGTGGATTCCTGAGGCCCTTGGGTGGGAAGTAGTCAAGACTGCTCACCAACAAACACACATGGGGAAAACTGCACTCTCTCAGGCCCTGAACAGAGAAGTACTGATAGACAAAATCCACATGTTAACCAATTACGCTACACAGAAATGCCTAACATGCGCCCGCAACAATCCTCGTCAAGGGCCCCTGCTTCCACCAGGCAGGCAACCAGAGAGAGACTTGCCGTTTGACTCAGTCACCATCGATTTCACCGACATGCCACGGGCAGGAAGACTGAATGCACTCCTAGTGGTTGTTTGTAATTATACAAGATGGCCTGAATGTTTCCCTACCAGGACAAAGAAAGCCAGAGAAGTGTCACGGGCCCTATTGAGAGACATTATCCCGAGATACGGAATTCCCTAGAGATTGTCATCTGACAATGGACCAGAATTCACCCAAAAAGTAGTGCAAGATGTGGCAAAAACTTTGAAAATTGAGTGGAAATTGCACTGCAGCTACCACCCTCAGTCAAGCGGACGCGTAGAACGCATGAACCGGACTTTAAAAACAAAACTGTCAAAGATATGTCAAAAAACGCACCTAAAATGGCCAGACGCTTTGCCCCTGGCTCTGTTGGCGGTCAGGTGCACTCCTCAGAAAAAACTCAATTTGTCTCCTTTTGAGCTTATGTACAGAAGGCCTCCACAATTAGTCAGGCCCCAGTGGGTAGATGAAAGGGAGTTAGGAGTCACGCAAACTCTGCAAACCATACAGGGCCTAAGCCAAGTTGTGGAGGACATACAAGAGTATGTAATAAGCCAAAGAAAACCCCTGCTCACTATAAAAGTGCACAGATTCCACCCAGGAGATTCAGTGTGGGTGAAAGACTAGAAAATTGAGCCTTTAAAAGCCCGCTGGAAAGGACCGTATACTGTTGTCATGTGTTCTCCCCTTGCTGTTAAGGTAGCAGAAATCAAACCCTGGCTCCACTGGACGCGTGTGAAACCCGCTGCTCAATCAAAACCAGTGTAGAAAGTCCAGCCAGTCCCAGAAGGTGAAATAGCCTTGAAGCTGAAACTCCGCCGAAGGCCTGAACCTAAAGCCCCAACCGGAGTCGGCCTGTACATAGACAAAGAATTGTACGGTTAACAAACCACGAGGCCATAATAACGCCTCCAGCAATTCAGGGTGCAAGTGCTAGAAACCTCTCCCCTGAAAACAAAAGTCGCGTACCAGACAACTAGCCCTAGCAGGCGTCACACCCGGAAGCTGACGTCCATCGCTCGGGAGAAGCCTGAGGATGTCGGCGCCAAATGCTTTAAAATGGGTTGCTTTATATAGTATAGTAGCAATAGGATGGGCATGTACCAATGACTGCACCAGTTGTCAAAAGCAAGTGCTAAAAGGACAGACCCTGACTACCACCTTAGTGTACCACACCCATTACAGGTGCAAAACAGGGCCAGTGAAAAGGTGTTGTTACAAAAATGTATGGTACTCGGTGTGTGTTCAAACTGGACACTGCTTTGACCCCAAGGTAGATCCGGCCCAAATATGGTTAATAGCACGGGCACGAAGTTCCGCCCAAGGTCACATAGTAGCTCAAACACAAATAAAGTCGGCTACAAGCTCAGGGTCTTTAATATTTGACCTGTGCAAAATGGCCCATTGGCCAACCACATGTGGTGCAGAGCTCGGTTGGCACAAGATGGAACTTATGGGTATCGCACTCCCATTTATATGCTAAATCGCTTAATCAAGTTACAGGCTGTAGTAGAATTAATATCTAATGAAACTTCGCAAGCGCTTAAAATATTAGCAAAGCAGCAGACAAAGTTTCGAGATGCAATTTATCAAAACCGCTTAGCTTTAGATTACTTGTTAGCAGCTGAAAGAGGTGTCTGTAGAAAATTCAATTTAAGTAATTGTTGTTTGCAAATTGATGACCGAAGAGAAATAATCGAAAGCATCACAAAACGCATTGAAACGTTAGCCCATGTTCCAGTGCAGACCTGAGATAGGTTCAACTTCAGAGAAGCTTTCGCTGGGTGGTTTCCCAAGCTGCCAGGCTTACAGGCCATAGTCGCCCTGATTGGCCTAGTGGCCGCAGGATGCATAATCCTGCCATGCATCCTTCCAATGCTCATACGCTCCCTCCAAAACAGCTTCAGCTTAATAGCCGAAAGAAAAGCTGCTGCGCAAGTCCTGGCAATGTGAGAATACCGTCCCATCCCGATGATTGAAACTCAATGTGAAGAGTAAAATAGAGTTTCAAAAGGAGGGAATGAAGTGGGAAAAAGATGGAAAGAAAACTGAGGCAGAAAAAGATCCCCCCCCTCCTGAGAACAGACTGCCTGAAGATAGACTCCCCCCACCCCCCCTTCCTCTGCAGACTGCTTACATGGCAATAAATTATAGTCCCGCTGTATTTAGGGAAGTCAGTTAAGTCAGCCTGCACAGCAGAATGTAAAAATAACCAAGGGACAGGAAACAGACAGCGAATATGCTAAAGAGTAAGTGACAAGTAATTGATGACGTATACTTTGATATAAGACTCTGATTACTTCTGTAAAAATCGTTCAGTTTGGCGATAGTAATCCCCTGAACCTATTGCTAGCAATAATAAATTGTTTTCCAGACCTGAAGTGGTACAAGTTCCTTTGTTCCCTGGAGAAGGGTGATTTTTCTGCAACAGGCTGAGTCTCTGTCTATCAGGTTAGCCTACCTCACAGGGTTGTTGTGAAGATAAAATGGGTGGGAGCAGATGGGCCTGTAGCCGGGGGGAGCTGGAAGGGGTCTTGCTCCCAGCTAAATTTTCTCTGACCCCTAATTTTTTTAACAAACAAATAATTAAAAAACAGTTTACAGTTTTGTCTTTAAAAGGCCTGCAAACGAGATGAACTGCCTCCCCTAGTCCCCCCCCCCAAAAAAAACTTTTAGGCTGACTACGGGCCTGGAAGAGATCCAGGGACACAGCCATGAGCTCCATGAAGTGGCAGAGGGTTAAAAATATAATGAATGAATGAATAAATAAATACAGTTAAAAGCAGTTGTACCAAGGAATTGGTGCAACACTGACAGGATAGCTATTAGTGGTCCTGCTCCATTTCTATCCATCACAACCACCAATGCCGAGCAATGTACCAATGTACTCATACACACCATGGTTGAAGCAGGGCATATGCGACCTTGCAGTCGTGATAGCTGCTGCTGCAATATTGACTAGGATGGCATCCTCCCAGCTCAAGTGCAAAGACTGCTTTGGTGCCAGATCTTTAAGCCCAATCGTATGTGTTAAACCATAAGACTGGACTGTAAATGGGCTTATCAAAATTCCATCCAGTTTGCAAAGCTGACCCATGCAATAAGCAATTTTGTCACATAGTGCAGTGAAAGGCAAAAGTCTACGGGTCAGACTACATGCTAATGTTAATTGTGTAGCTGAGCCGAATGTTTCCTTTTTCCTTTTTTGCTTTAGAGTAAGCGTGCACAGCCCCGATTTAGATTGGGACCAGCGCACACACCAGGTTAAACCTTCTCTCTCACACACATGCACTGTTTGCTTCCTGAAGTCTCCTTCCTCTCCTTCCCCCAAAACAGACTCCAATGCATTGACTCCAATGGAACCATTTTTTTCTTTTTTTAATCCGTGTGTGTGTGTGTGTGTGTGTGTGAATCCTGGGGAGCAAACAGGTGGGAGGTTTATTATTCCTCTCCTCTCAGTGCATGCAGGTGCTGATCTGAATTGGGGACAACTCTAAAATAAAAATATATACTAAAGAATAGGTTCAGTTACATGCTACGCAATTAACGTAAGGTGTAGTTTGACCCTCAAGCACTAGCAAATGATGTTTGGGAGCAGTTTTCTTTTCTCTTTTTTCTCCTTTAATGCCTAGAACCAAGGAAGAGAAGAAAAGGTTTCTGGGGAGCATCTAGTATTGAATATCTCTACAAAGATATCCAAAATCTGGCAATTAAATAGACTGCTTTTACCGCTTAAGCAATCATATTTCTAATAATGCAGACTGTGGCTGCCAGATTATGTTTTACTGGTATAGCTAGATGGGATCATGTTACTTTGATTCTTTTACACAGGTTGCCTATTGGCTTCCGAGCCCAGCTCAGGGTGTTGGCACTTACCTTTAACTCTATCATACCATAATTAAGACTGGGTTCACATGACACGACAACCCACCGTGGCTTATAAGGCATGCTGGGTTGTCATGTCGTGTGAACCCGGGACGGGTGGTCTATTTTTGGCTTATAGGCCACCCTGATAACCCATGGCTTGTAGTTGGGGTTGTTTGACCCATGATGGGTTTGTTGTGTCATCCAAACCAGATGATGCAACTAGGGATGTGTGTGGAGTTCGATTGGGGGGTAGAAGTCTGGCAAACTCACCAGACTCGACCCCACCCCCCCGAGCTCTGCTCGGCCTACCTGCTTCCCTGGCTTGACTCATGTTCTCACCAGCTGAGCCAGGGAAGTGACTTCCAGGTTCCTGGCGCTACATTTTTTATGTAGAAAATGGCATAAGATACATTAAAAACAGTCACAATTTGCACAAGTTACGCAAATCACGGCTGCTTTTAACATATCGTAAGCCATTTTCTATGTAAAAAAACGTAGCGCCGGGAACCCAGAAGTCTGGTGAGCGCCTCGGCTGGTGCTCGCTTTTGGCCTGGCTTGGCAGGCCCGGCGGCAGTGCTCACCAAGCGCCCAGCGAGTTGGGTGGTGGGCAGATCACCCACCCCTAGATGCGACCCATCATGGGAAGCCTTCCTTACTGACCAACCACAGTTTTAATGTTATCCAGTTTTTAATACATTGTTTTCATTCTTTTATCTGTTTTATCTTTTTATCGTTCACCGCTCTGTAACCTGTCTGGATATGGAGCAGTATACAAATGTTGTAAATAAATAAATAAATAAATAAATAAATAAATGGCTTGGGACCCCAAATACCTGAAGGAGCATTTCCCTTTTACCAACCTGCCCATGTCTTAAGAGGCCTGTGGCTCACGCTGGCTCAGCTTGTCTGAGTGTGGAAAGCTAAGCAGGGTCAGGCCTGGTTATTACTTGGATGGGAGACCCCTCCTCTAGTTTCCTGCATTCAGCAGGGGGTTGGACTCGATAGCCTTGTAGGCTCCTTCCAACTCTATAATATGAAAAATCTTCAGAGGAGGATCATCTCCAAGTTTCTTTACCAGGGAAGCTCAGTGTGTGGGAACTAGGCAGAGATCCTTCTCTGTGTCTGTGGTGGAACACCATTTCTGGAATGCCCTCTGTTGGAGGATATGGGAAGGAGTCGGTCCTATACTAGTTAGGCCGAAGCAGAGCTTTCCCCCTTATGCACAGCCTGGTTATTGAAACTAGTTATCACCACATGGGTTGCTAAACCCTGCTAAAAGGCTCTTAAAAGGAAACGGATTGTCCAAACAAGGTTTAAAACCAATAAAGACATTTATTAGTTTTACTTACAATTCATTTATTCATACATGCAGGATGCATATAGGTAGATTAGAGTCTTTGGTGTTAAGAGTCTGCTTCATTGGAGATCACTGGCTGGAAGCCAGCTCAGACCTTGTGTCCATCATGTGGGAGAGGGAGAGGGAGAGATCGAGAGATGACTGGCCACAGACAGAGAGGCCGGAAGTAGGGAGGAGGGGTTACAAAACATGCACCCTGGGGATTGTTCAATTAACCCTTTCCTCCCAATGTAACCAGTGGTTACATTACTTTGTTGATTTAAGCAGGCAACATTACAATTTCCATCACCCTCCACATTGAGGCTTGATTGGCACTGGCACTGCCATCATTTTGGTGCTAGGTTCAAACTTGCTCATTTGCCCAGGCATTTTAAAATGTGAAGCTGGTCTGTTTGCTATGCTGCTTTTACACTTTCAGTTTGTTTTACTGTAATGTTCTTCCCCAACCTGGTGCCCTCCAGAGGTTTTGGACTTCAGCTCCCATCAGCCCTCCAGCCATCTTGTCCAATGGTTGGGGGTGTTGGGAGTTGTAGTCCAAAACATCTGGAGGGCACCATGTTGGGGAAGGCTGTTTGATGGCTGTATTGTATTATAGTGTGGCTCATTTCAGGTTTTATGCCTCTTGTATACTGCCCTGTGATGCTAGGATGAAGGGTGGGTTAATAAATAAATAAATAAATATCCTATATTTCTGTTTGTTTGTTTATTTATTTTGACACGTTCTATTGTCTTGTTTTGGGGCTAGTCTGCATCACTGCTGCAGGATTATAATACAGTAATTTAAGAATACCCCCATTTCCACACTCCATTCCCCACCCCAAATATGTTCTTAGTTGAATTCCCATGGAAAGAGCTGGGAAAACAGATGTAGGTTCAGGCAGTTTTTTGAAGGTTTAACTTTACATTCCAAAAATACCACAGTGAGAATTTAGTAGTTAGATCTTGTCACTGCTAGTTTGGAGTCTGATTTTGCAAGCCCCATTATCTCATGGTGTTTCTTCCCCCACTCTCTGTTTTCACAACCTTTTATTTATTAAAGGTTCACATTACATATGCATAGAACTGTTTCCCTTATGATAATATACTCTGGGGATAAGAGACCCCAATTGGCTAGTGTCAAGTTTCAGTCACATTGAAAAAATGCACATCATATAATCACATTTTTGGCATGAATATGAAACAAGGAAATTGCCCCCCACCCACCAAAAAATCCCACAAAAACAACAGCAAGTCAAGTACTTACTGTCTGTCTGTTGCCTGACCTAGGAATTAACACAGTGGACAGAGGCACGCACGGGATTAACTAAAGCTGTAACTTTATTAAAGGAATTGTAATGTTCCATAAATACTGATTTATAAGCAATTCTAAAATCCTGCAATGTGAAAAACTGAGGGAGATAGAAATATACTCGATATCTCAGAGTAGGCAATGCACGTCTGATGGGCTGCATCCATCCATCAAAGAATTTTGCATTCCTCCACCCCTCAGCACTGATAAATTTTGGATCCTATCAAATTATGATTTGTCTCTTACAATTACATAAAACAAGTTAGGTAGATTTCTCTAACTTAACCAAGATATGTTATCTCCTGAATACCCTAGACAAGATATTGCGTAATGTGGAATAAATAAAAGAAGCTCAGTTCAAATTGTCAGTCTCCAAGAAAAAAGAACAAAAAAGAAAATCTGGCCCCAACATGATGGCAAATGTATACCTTTAGTTGTTAACTTGAAAGAGGAATGGGTGGTTCTGCCAAACCCAAAATATTTATATCAGCAAGGTGAGTGGGGAATGGGATTTATAAGGTCTTGCAAATATTACTCTAAGGATGCAACCTTATACACACTTACTCAATGGGACGTACTTTCGAGTTGATAAGCATAGGATTGTGCTATAAGTCATGTGCCTTCCCATCATACAGAGATGTACAGCACTGACATGGACCAATGGTTGGGTTGTTTTCCTTACCCTCCATTGACTGTGGCATTTGGTGGGAATTAGGGACTGAGGGAATACAGTTTTAAATGAGAATAAAATAACAAAAGCAACACACAGTCTATGTGTTTTATACTGCAGTCTTCTGCATGTTTACTCAGAAGTTAGTCTCACTGTATTCAATGAGACTTACTTTGATTCCACATTCTCCACAGTATATTTGGGACTTAACATAGAGATCACTTCATTTGGAAACCAAAGGAAGAAGATGCTGAATGCATGGCTAGCTATGCAAGATCGTCAATCTTTCATGCATCAAAAGAACTTTGTTAATTTTTTATGTGGCATGATGCAGAGAGCTCTGTCGTGCAAATAAAATGTCCCATCGACATTCACAGATCTGTATTTACATATTGATAACCTGATAGATGTTTCAGATTGTACTCCAGTCAGTCAGCTGAAAATAGTAAACACTGTACAGTTCCCTGTAGCTACAAATTGCTAGGCTCTGTCACTAAGGAGAGGGAATTCATTGAATAAGTACTGGATTTGAACTTGGATCGGTGTTCCCATCTGAGGTGGCAGCTGGAGGGCTCCATCCGCCTCAGCTACTGGTGTAAACAACAAACAGGCATGGTCCAGCTCTCAAGAGGATTCCCCTAGCAATACAGTAAGACTCAGAGATGTCATAAGGAAATACAGAGCCAGGACAACATGGGGCATCCAAGCAACATTTGCACATTATCATTTGCATATTTGGGATTGCACATTATCACTGATCATGGGGCATGTCTGTTAAGACATCCACCTTAGCTTCCAATTTCCTGGCCTTGTGGAACTTGAGCCAGCATGAGATAACCTTAACTCAGGTCTTAAACCAGCAGGTTTTTTTGATAATTGAATATTCTATAGCAATTTTGCTTCTGCAGCAGTTCCAGAGACTTAACTGTGTTCCTGTCAGCTTTTTAGGCGGTGCCTTCTGGAACCAAAGTGGATTCTTGAGCCAAGGTGTCAGGGTAATGCAAATTAAATCCATAGTGCATAATACACATGCCAGAAAGCCAGCATGTCTGAAGCTCCTCTGGACCAGCTGACTTAGTTACCTAGTGACTTTTAAGGGTCGGGACTTGTAGGTGATTCATAGAGATGTCATACAAGGTTATGAGCAAATAATGAGTTATCAACCTGAGCTGTAAAGGAACAATTGCCCAGAGACTGCTTAAATGTGAATAGCAGCATTGGGCCAGTCTAGGGATGTTGGAGAATTCTGCAAAGGACTCAAATGAGTCTGGATTTCTCTGAGTCCACCTTGCACATTCCACAGTGGACCAGCTTTCCCAGGTCCTGTGGAGTCCATGGGGCTTGTGGACCTTAAACAATTTTTTTGGCGTATTTTTGCAGAAATTTAACCACCAAAAAATACTCATTTAAAAAAAAAAAATTGCCCAAAATGCATAGACTAAAGCATGAAAACATGTGTTTTGGGGGGGAATTTGTGCATTTTTGGTCAAATTGCGCAAATGTGTTTGTGCGAATTTGCGCAAATATGCATGAACATGTTTGCACAAATGCAGAATACATCAGTGGGTGCATGATGGAGTGAAAGCCACCCAAAAATCTGCAAATGCACTCACAGAGCAGCTTTTGCTTTGTTCATACATCCCCACATTGAACCAACAACCTAGTTAGGCAATTACAGCATTCTATGGACAAGATTAAGGATCTCCACTGTGTAAATAGTGTCATTTTATGGTTTAGCCACTAGGGGCAAATCCACGCCAGAGTCCCTTTCATTAATCAGGGAGCTCTGTTGCGGTATTTATGCAAAATGCATTCACTGCTGTTGGGGCACATGCTAATGAATACAGCATGTTGAAAATGTGATCTTGTGTCACACACAAATGCAATTCTGGGAGAAGTAGGAGGAGTTTGAAAGGTGATGTATGCAGGGGAAATGGCCCTTTAAGAAAAAGGTTTTGTTTGTTTTTTGTTCTTTGTTCATCTATGCACAGGTGTGAAGGAACGAAGGAGTTTTAAAAAATGACAGCTCTTCCTGCCCCCTCACAAAAAGTCATGGAGAAGGAGAAGGGGATGGGAAGAGACAAGGGGGAGGCTGTGCTGCTGCCGCCGCCACCCTCCCACCTCCCATGGGGTGAAGCCAGCAGGATCAGTACCCCCATTCCCGTCCACCCAAAAGCAAAAGCAATGGCAGAGCATTGAAATCAATGTGATTTACTTCTGAGTAAGGCCATTGAAGATAATGTGATTTACTTCTCAGTAGTCATGCATTTTGGCTTGTTTTCAGCTAGTTGTTCTTTGAGCCAAGGGGATGAAAGGGACATTCCAAACTTTATTTTTTTTCAAAGGGGACGGAAGAAGCATGCATTTACTCAGAGAAGCTGTGGGGAGGGAGTTGGGAAAGCAAGAGTTGCTGCTGTTTTGCAAAGCCCCCAATAGGAAACTTCTTCTTTGCTTTGGGAGACAAACAAACACTGAATGTTCCCGCCCCTCGAAAACAATTGGCTAACACAGGCAATGATAGCGCCCAGTGAGCACACACATAGCCATGTACTGCGATAGTGAATTGCAATAACCAGAAAAAAATCGTAATAAAAGTAGTCCAGGAAATTATGGAAGAAAAGAATGAGAATGCAAGAGAAATGCAACTGGAAGGGGAAAGTGAGAGCATCCTGTGCTTCGCAAGTCACAGAGGCGATCCAGTACTGGAACAAACCTCTGGTGCAGATTACCCTTAGGTGGCCCTGTACTTAGTTATAGTTGGGTGGAGTCAGAAGTTTACTGTTGTTGTTCTGTTCTTGTAGGGGAGAGCTATTGTCTAGCTTCCTAATTAATTAACCCATCATGGGCTATTGTGCCATGTAAATGGGCCCATAATCTGTTATAGTATGATCATGTCCTAACATGGAATGAAAGTACATGAGCCAGCCACTTTGCTGAAGCTAAGAAGGTCTTGCCAGTGCCTGGATGGGAGATCAGACCACCTGCAAATTCTATGCATGCACCATGAGTTCCATGATGGAAGAGGGGTGGGATTTAAATGTCATAAATAAATTATACTTCCTTTGCTGCTTTATGTCCTTCCTTTGCAAAAATGAAGGACTGTTGTTTCCTTTTGATGAAGAGCTTTGTAATCAGAACGTCCCACACATTAAAAAAAAAACCTAGATATCCATTTGCTTCTCAGCAATAGTGAAATAGAAATATTTCTACAACACTCGCCTTCTTAAATATCACTTCTTCAGACCTCCGAGCCAGCCTTAAGACAAATGTGAGCAAAATAAAAATGGGTTCCTAACAAAAATCTATTAAACTAAAAAGGTGTGAAACTAACAGGACTCATATGTTAACTTCACTGTTCTGTCACTTTGCTGCACTGAAACGTTTCCTCTGAACAAAAATGATATAAACTAAAAACAACAACAATCACTGAACATGCAGAGACCTGGTGCTTCTACTGAGATGGTAAGCATGTATTCATGCTGTATGTGCCACACTGGGGGCTCACATGACTGAATGCATGTTAAGGAGAAGGGTGCACTAGAAATTTAGATACTTTTAAAAACAATATCTGCAAATATAACAAAAACAAAAAGAAGAAAGAGGGGGGAACAGCAATAAAAGAGGAAGGAATAAAAGGGTGGGAGGGGGGAGGAAGAACCTGAGACAGGCCTGTGGCTCACGCTGGCTCAGCTTGTCTGAGTGTGGAAAGCTAAGCAGGGTCAGGCCTGGCTATTACTTGGATGGGAGACCCCTCCTCTAGTTTCCTGCATTGAGCAGGGCGTTGGACTCGATGGCCTTGTAGGCTCCTTCCAACTCTATAATCTATGAAATCTATGAGATAAACATCCATGGCCTACCATTCAATGATCTGAAGAGCTTGCTGCTCTTGCTGCATTTGAACGTATATCCTATAGTCATTAATTTCATTTGGATGCTTATTTAGATATATGGACTGCTGATATTAATGTATATAATTGAAAGAGAAGTGTTGAATCTTTCTTTTCTTTATTTGTATTAATTGGGCTGTGAACAATTATTGTGAATGGATATGCTTTTATGTCAAGAAATTTAGATACTTGAAGTTTCAACCAATTGGCTTCTGGCAGACTGTATACTTGGCATCCACAAATCCTTCTGGCCATTCTCTCCTTCCATGTATACTACATGTGGAGGCAAGAACAGGACCCAAACCACTGCCCCCATCAAGTCCCATTCCCAAAAACTGTGCATTCAGTGGGTCATCTGAAAAGCAGGACCTATGCACATACATATAGGCCCTCCATGAATTTGCAGGATTCTCCAATTGTGCAGGACTCCTGATTACGTAGAGTACATATGCATGTACAGCTGTATATACACAGTTGTCTACAGGCCTGTGGCTCACGCTGGCTCAGCTTGTCTGAGCGTGGAAAGCTAAGCAGGGTTAAGCCTGGTTATTACTTGGATGGGAGACCCCTCCTCTAGTTTCCTGCATTGAGCAGGGGGTTGGACTTGATAGCCTTGTAGAGGTGGTCACGAACCTGTCTGGGGGGTCCGCCTCGCCGCCACCTCACCTCTCTGTGGCAGCGGCCCCCCACCTCGTTCTTCTGAGCGGTGCGGAGCTGTTCTCTGTGCTGCTCAGGCTGCCAGCGCCGGCCGCACTGGTCCCGTCACATCACTTCCGGAAGGCTGGAAGTGACGGGACGGGACCCTGCGCCGGCGCGCTGGACCCCCGCACTACATTTTTGGCGCGGAAACCAGGGCAACAGGGCTTAGCCTACCGGAAAAGACACGACGGGACTAGTGTGGGCGGCTTGCCGCGGAGAGGCAAGCCACTGCCAGAGCCAGGTAGGCCCACGCAATCCTCGCGTGGGCGTGAGCGGGGCCGATTTTGGCCCGCTACGCCCTGCGAGGCAATACAGTACACCTCTACTTGTAGGCTCCTTCCAACTCTATGATCTATGAAATCTATGTCTTTCACAGACATCTTGTTCAAAACACAGGCAGCAGGGGTACAGCCACATAGAAGGGAATGTGTGGAGGAAGCATCTAAAAGGACCCTAAGTCAAGGAAGCACTTCTTCCCAGTTAGGGGTGAGCAGTGAGGTGGCCAAATTTGCTGATGACATAAAATTATTTAATTTTAAGTGGAGAGAGAGAGAGAGAGAGAGAGAGAGAGAGAGAGAGAGAAAATGTTAATGCCCAAACTTGGGGAATGGGCATTAAAATGGCAAATGCAGTTCAATGTATGCAAAACTGCTTTCAGATGAGGCTTTTATTGCACTATTCCTCTGCCTCATTCACAGAATTTGACAGTGGGTCCAGATTAGACGACGTCTTCCACTCGTAACCCTCCCACATATTTTATCACCACTTCTTCCATTTCCCCCCCTTACCACAGAGATCTGTTAAGAAAAAGAAAAAGAAAAAAAAGATGGAATTGCTATACAATGCCTTGGGAGTAATAGAGCTAGGAGCCTTTGTCTTGAAGCATCCCAGGTATAAAATGGGGCAAAAAATCATAACTATACAGTAATACCTTGGATTGCAAGTAACTTGGTTTGAGAGCGTTTTGCAAGACAAGCAAATTTTAAAATATTTATTTAATTTTTTTTTACTTGATATACAAGCGACGTCTTGCAATACAAGTACTGTAGTACGGCTTAAATTAAAAATCTCTGTAAATTTTTTTGGGGGCAGATTTTGTTTTGATATAAGAGTGTTTTGGATTACAAGCACGTTTCCCGAACGAATTATGCTCTCGATCCAAGGCATGACTGTACACTGATGGGGTCTGAGCTGGCGCTGACTGACCAGGAAAGGGGTAGCTTGATGCAAATATTGCTTCAGCATGTGTCTGCTCTGAGAAAGGCCAATTCCATTTTGGGGATCATTAGGAAAGGAATTGAAAATAAAATTATCAATATCACAATGCCTTTATCTATAATGTGATCCCACACAGGAGTACTGTGTACAGTTCTGGTCACCGCACCTCAAAAAGCATATTGTAGAACTGGAAAAGGTGCAGAGAAGGGTAACTATAATCAGGGGGCTGGAGCAACTCTTCTACGAGGAAATGTTACAATATTTGGGGCTTTTTATATTATCAAAAAGGTGAGTAAGGGGGACATGATAGAGGTGTACACATTTTGCATGGTGTGGGAAAAGTGGATATAGAGACATTTTTCTCCTTCACTCATAATACTAGAACCAGGGGTCATTCAATGAAGCTGAATAGTGGCGGATTCAAGACAGATAAAAGAAGTACTTCTTCACACAGTGCATAGTTAAACTATGGAATTTGCTTCCACAAGATGTAGTGATGGCCACCAACATGAATGGCTTTAAAAGGAGATTAGACAAATTCATGGAGGATAAGGCTATCAATGACTTCTAGTTATGTTGGTTATATATTACCTCCAGTATCAGAGGCAGTATACCTCTGAATACCAGTTACTGCTGAACTGCTGCCATGCGGAAGCTGAACCCCGACAAGACCAAGGTACTTCTGGTGGGGGACAAGGGGAGGTTAGGGGATGTTGACCTGGTGCTGAATGGGGTACATCTACCCCTGAAGGACCAGGTCCACAGCTTGGGAGTCATTCTAGACTCCCAGCTGTCCATGGAGGCTCAGGTGTCAGCTGTGAGCCGGGCGGCGCTGTATCAACTCCATCTGATACGGCAGCTGCACCCCTACCTTCCTAATCATCTGCTCCCATCAGTGGTTCATGCCATGGTCTCCTCTCGCCTAGACTACTGCAATGCGCTCTACGTGGGGTTACCCTGGAAGACGGTTCGGAAACTACATCTGGTACAGAACGCGGTGGCTCACCTGGTTATAGGCAGCTGCCGGCGGGATCACGTCACGCAAGTGCTCAAGGAGCTGCACTGGCTACCAGTTGCTTGCCGAGCCGAATTCAAGGTGTTGGTTTTGACCTTTAAAACCCTATACAGCTCCGGTCCAGTCTATCTCAAGGAGCGTCTCCAGCAACACCAAGTAGGCCGCTCAACAAGATCTGCCACAGACGGCCTTCTCCTTGTCCCTTCAGCCAGAGCAGTTAGACTGGTGGGGACTAGGAAGAGGGCCTTTTCTGTGGTGGCCCCCGTACTGTGGAACTCTCTCCTGAGTGACCTCCGCCATGCCCCCTCTCTGCTGAGCTTCTGCCGCTCACTAAAAACTTGGCTGTTCAGGTGGGAATATGGGGTGGGCTAAGATTTTAAAATTTTATACTGTTTTAAATGCATTTTATCCTGTTTTTATCTTATGTACATCGTCCTGGGTGGCCGGTTGCCGGCCAGATGGGCGATAAATAAATGTAAATATTAAATAATAAATAAATTACTGGGGAACACAAGTGGGAGGGTACTATTGCACTCAATCCCTGTTAGCAGTGCACCCTTTGCCTCAAGGTGAGTTTGATTCAGAGCCAAGAATTTAGGAGTATTTGGGGTGTTTCAAAGCAAAAAGGGTTCAATTCAGGGGTCCAGAAAATAGGTTTCAATCCTTGCCTCAACTCCAATGAAGACAATGAAGAGCATAGTTGAAAGAAAATGACCCTAGAATGACCCAGAAAGTGGGAGAATTCCATTTCCCCTTAGTTAAGACTTTATTGGCTCTGAACACTTGTAAGCAGCATGTTCATGTCAGATGTAGGCATATCCTTGCACAATGTGCTTGTCTTCTGGCAACAGCAGTGGGAAATATGAAGTCTAGTAGTAGCCAGGGTTGGGGAATTCAGAATTCACATTTGTCAAACCTTCAAAATTTCATGAGTTTTCAAGCTCTCCACATAAAAGAATAAACATGTTTTGTACCAGATGTGGCCTTATCTGATTGCAGAAAAGCTGGAGAAGGAGATTTGTGTGATACCTTCCTAACTCAAATCCTAAAGAATTCAGCTTATGGAAATGCTATATTAAACATACTGATTCCAGATAACACCATGTGTTGATTCTGGGAAACAGCCAAATTACTGACATTGGGACAGCACTAATGGAAAGCTTTGTACCGTGATGAACATATGCTTCTCTACAAGCAATATAATGCTGCTTACACAGAGACTTCCACTGCTGGTAAATGTTTTTCCTTGCCTGCTGACTAGGCACCACCATTCCCATCATCTGAACAGCAGCATGATGGACAGAGATTTAACAGGTTAAGCTTCTTCCTGGTAAGGAAGTGCAGTGATAGGGAGAGCTTCACTTGTGACCCAGTATCGGGATCATATGACACCTGTCTTGGAAGGCCTGCATTGGTTGCCAATTGATTTCTGGGCTCAGTTGCAGCGCAGGCAAGTATGGGAGCTCCACCTCCATGGGCTACATGAGGAGGAGGAGGAGAAGGAGAAGGAGAAGGAGAAGGAGAGGCAAACTGCTCTCCATAGCACTCAGTATTGCTAAAACGGAAAAATTTAGCTTCCCAGCAAGCTAAATTCGACCCTCTTAGCATGCTGTAGCCACTATAGAGTGCCATTTTGGTTGCCAATCTTTTTAAAATGGGGGTGTGGTGGAGGGTAGCAAAGAGAGTACCACGGGCAACGAGGACTGCATGCAGCCTATGGTCATGTGTTGCCCACCCGTTTTATTGTTTTAAATTGCTGAGCACCATCTTGATGGCTTTTTAACAAATAAGGTGGTACATAAATGTTAAAAATAAATAATAGAAATAGTTGAGGGGTAGGCAGTCTGGTGACCTCCAGATATTTTAGACTACAGTGACCATAAACCCCAGCCAATATGACCAATGGTCAGGGACTGTGGGAGTCATAGCACCCCGGTTGTGGAATGAGCTTCCCAGAGAGGCTATGTTGTGCTCTTTTCGGTGCCAGGTGAAGACCTTATTTTCCCAGGCATTTTAGTCTTTCTATTTCTGTTGTTTTAAATCTGTTAGGGTGCAATCCTATGGCTGCTAGACCTTATCTAGATGGCCATAGGATAATTCGGAGTCCCACCTCCGACCTCAGAAACTCACTCCGAGGTCAGAGCTGGGACTCCAAATTTGGAGCAGCATCCCTCCCTCCACCCTTGCAGTCAGCGCAGAAAGAACCACGCTGGCTGTGGCTCCAGAGCAGGGCTCTCCAACCTTGGGTCCCCAGATGTTGCTGGCCTACAGTTCCCAGCATACCCAGCCAGCATGGCTAATGGCAAGGGATTCTGGGAGCTGTAGTCCAGCAACATCTGGGGACACAAGGTTGGAGAGCCCTGCTCCAAGGTCACAAAACTGGCCTCAGGGCTGATGCTGGGTGGGCATTCCAGGGGGAAGGGAGGGGAGGAGCGAGGCGCCGCCGGGATACTCAGCCTGTTCTCCTTGTGAGCAGGAGGCCAAAATCGGCCATATAAGTCTTTTGTGCCTGCTCGCAAGGAGTATGGAGGTGACCCTCAGCTCCACACTCTTTCTGCCCCCAGTAGGATGCCCATAATCCTCCCAGTTTAGAGGGTCATGGGCAGCTACACTGGATCACATTGTTAATGGCTTTTATTTTTGTTTTTTAATACTGTAGTTTTAAAGAGATAGATAGATAGATAGATAGATTTATATTTTATGGTTTTAATTGTTGTGAACTGCCCAGAGAGCTTCAGCTATTGGGCAGTATAGAAATATAATAAATAAATAAAATATCTGTAGGGCACCAAGTTGTCTACTCATGCTGTAGTTCTTCCTTACCCATTCTGTAATCTTCAAGTGACTGCAATCTGCATAAGCATTACTTGTATTGTATATGCCTGCTCTGTTACATCATCACCATTCAGAGTTGTGGTAGTGGAATTTACATCACATTGCCTCACACTCAAGGGCTGGATGAAGAATTCTGCCCCCCCCCACCCATCTTCACATAGCCTTCATCCCCCTGACAAAGGTTGGGGGAAATGTACATTGCGGGGGGGGGGGGAACCACTTGGCTTTTGGTGGGAGCAGACTAACTAGCTGCCTTGTGACTGGGTTAGAGGCCAGAGCTTATTGGTTTTACCACAACAGTGCTCCCAGGTAAGTAACCACATTACTTCCATAGGAATAGGCATGATGAGAAGGTTATCAGATCTTGAGTATCAGCTGGTTGCAGAAATCCCACTGGGAGACAGGCATTGTTTGCCTCTATTACTTTTACAACTGGGAAATTACAAGTCTCACCTCTCTTCTGTCTCTTAAGTAACTGCAGCCAGCCACAGACTATCATGTTCAGCATATGAAGAGCTGGAACATGTGAATCATAATAAGGAAGTGAATGAATTTCAACAAGAATGGTATATATCAGTGTTGTTGGAGGTGGAAGTATGGAATCATGAACTCTCTAGGCAAAGTAAAAAGAAAGAGAGAGATCATTTAGTCACCTATATTGTTGTTGTTGTTGTTGTTGTTGTTATTATTATTATTTGCTTCCTATTTTGTACTTGCAGAAGCATTAAGCGACATTTTGTCTCCTGTGCAATGTTGCCCATTATGAAGACTAATGAGCATTCTAATTAGCATAGTTATTTTCTCAAGTTTTAATTATTTCAGTTTCTCTTTATCTTTTCCTTTCCACTTAGACCTCATGGCATGATACCTGCCTATGAAGTAAATTTATTGATCTAATTCTATTTCCTTTAATTACTGTTGCCCTTGGCAAGACAGCAATCATAATAAAAACAGCAAAGTAGGACTTCCATTTTCTTCCCATTCTTCAAAATGGACAGGAAATAATCTGCCAGTCAACTTAATTACTTTGTTATTACTAAATTCAGTAAATGCAGTGATATTCAGTTGTTTATTATTTCAGCTATTGCTATAATGGCAAATTAGGTTACTTTCTTATGTAGTAGTCACCATAACAATACCAAATATTATTCATCTATAGAAGTAGATTTATGTGTGCAATACACACACACACACACACACAAACACACACATGAATGATAGATACAACAGAGTAATTTCAAAATATATTTAGTGCTAAATATTTCAGCTTCCACCCTCATCAGTAGCTGCAATGTTAAATGGATACCAAGAGTGGCAGTTTGGAACGGTGGGAGATGAAAATTCCCAAGAAGAAAAAAACAGAGTTGTGAGTGGTATGAAGTTATGAATTGTTCTCCAGGTTACTGCAAATGTGTTTTATCCTTAGAGTCAAACTATATATAATGTTCTTCTTTAGATGGTTCAGATGACATGACTTGCAGTTAAGGTACAGGTTAGAGTCCGTATAGGTTTACAATATAAGTCTGTGACAACTGGATGGTTTTCAATGGCTAAGACAACATCCAGGCAGGTTAATTTGGGGTTTGCAGTTGTTGCTGACAACTCTGAGAGTACGGACACCTGTTTCCGAAAGAGACTAATTCTAGTCAGCACAATCCTATGCATGTCTACTCAGAAGTATGTCCTATTGAGTTTAATAGGACTTACTCCCAGGTAAGTGTGTATAAGATTGCTGCCTTATGCTTACCACATCAACACATTTTTAGCTAGATCTAATCACACATCTGTATCACTTGATCAGGGACAGTGTGTTAGATCTATTGCTACTCACCTAATAATTGTTGCCAACTCACTTTCTCAGTGCATTGTTCAAGTGCTGCTAAGAAACCTGGTTTCTGTTTTGTTTTTTAAGTTCTCAACCTACAGGCCATCTCTTTCAAATATTTAAAACCTTGTATGAAGTTACTGGCTACTGCTATTTGTTCAGAGTGTGTCGTGATGGCTATGGGCATTTGGATGAGAGATTAGAAAATAAAATACTTTGCACCACTCTCTGAGACAGTCTGTCAAAGATTAGCACTGCTTATTAAATAGCCTTCACAATTTTTATCCCTAGAAATATAAATATTACATCTATGAAGGAGGTACCATACAAGTTGCCTGCCCCAAAGCTTTGGAATCCAGATGCTGGGAGAACTAAGGCTTTGCTGGTGTGTCCATGATCAACCACCAGCAACCACTCTGAGCTCTGTAAAGTAGTAGTATCACCACATCTTTTCCTTTCAGTCTAGTTTTCTTCAACCTTGCCAGATAGGCCCAGTCCAAGGGTTGATCACTGATAATTAGGCCTTTGACGGTTTCTGTTCATTCTACACTTTCCCCTGAGTAGGGATTCTTGAGGAATTTGAACTTTGCAAATTCTGATATAAATGTCCCTGAGCTATTGTATGGATCAGAACTTAGTCATCCATGAGCTTTTGCACATCTCGGATGATGTTCCAATGTGGTTCTCAGCTCAAAAAGCTTAAATGTTAGAATGTCTATTTTCAGGGCAAATGCAGTTTAAAATACACAGCGCAATCCTATCACCCCCGCCTTCGATGCACATAAGCCTCCAAACTCGGAGGCTTACATGCATCCAATGCACGGCGCAAGGGGTGGGGGAAGCAACCTTCTCCACTGCCGTTCCTCACGCCCTCCATTTCATCTAGAAGGTCGTCTAGTTGCAGCTCTTCAGAGGGGGAGGCAAGGAGGTTGGGTTGCCATTTGGATACAGCTTCAGCCCCAGCCTCCTCCCCTCCCTGCCCCCCCCCCCCCCCAGCATGCCCCTTTTCCTCCTCTCTGAGGCTGATTTGAGACCTTGGGGAGGCAGCCAGCAGGGTTCTTTCCAAGCTGGCTGCGAGCGGGGTGGGGCAGGGACTCAGCATTCAGAGTCCCAGCTCCAAGCTCGCAGGACCCCAGAGCTGGGGCTCCAAATAATCCCATGGCCCCCAGGCAACGTTGGAGGGACATAGGATTGCGCCCTAAATGTGCATTTTCATGCAGATTATTTTTTAAAAAATGCATTCCAGATTTATATGGGTTGGGTGGAATGGACTTATGGGTAAACACATGCAGAAGTAATATGGACTGGAAAAATATCAGTGGTCTGATCAGATGCAAAGACAGCTGCCCAGCTGAGATTTTCAAGAGATATTCAAGCAAAGCAGATGCCAGCAAGACCACATTCAAAAGCATGCTAAGCACAGGAATCCAAGGGCAATTTTAATTTAAACCCCCCCAAAAAACTAAAGAAATGTATCTCCTGCAAGAGAATTCTATGGAAACAAAAGGGCCAGAGGTACTAGGACTGATTTCTGAAAGAGGGGAGGTCACAGAAGCTTGATGCGTGGTTAGTTACTAGGCAGAAGATCACAAAGGCACTCAGGGGTCTCTGTATTTTTAATTAATGTGCGGCAGCATGTCACCCTAATTGCATTTTGGTGCAGTGGAGATTGGCTTAGCATGTCCGGGAGCTCCATTGCCCAGAACATGCAGGTGCAGCTAGGACATTCTCTGCTCCATTTCAATTGAAGAACCTTTAGGAAGGGTGCTATCCTGACCCAAACTCCTCTTCATCTATAGCATTATATATAGTTTGACTCTAAGGATAAAACACATTTGCAGTAACCTGGAGAACAATTCATAACTTCATACCACTCACAACTCTGTTTTTTTCTTCTTGGGAATTTTCATCTCCCACCGTTCCAAACTGCCACTCTTGGTATCCATTTAACATTGCAGCTACTGATGAGGGTGGAAGCTGAAATATTTAGCACTAAATATATTTTGAAATTACTCTGTTGTATCTGTCATTCATGTGTGTGTTTGTGTGTGTGTGTGTGTGTGTGTGTATTGCACACATAAATCTACTTCTATAGATGACTGTCAGCCTTGGCCAGTGTGACAGCTATAGACAAGGGAAAATAGAAGCTGCTGAGTTTGCTTCCCCACCTTGGGTCTCGAGATGTTTTGGACTGCAACTCCCAACAGCCCCAGGTAGTATGCCCAATAGTCACTGATGATGGCAGTTGTGGTCCAACATCTGGAGGGACCCAGGTTGGGGAAGGCTACTCTAAGCGGTGGAGGCAAAATCCCCTTTGCACAAGACCAGCTGGGGAGTGGTGTTCTGATATTTCCTGGTGAAAGCCTAATATTCAGATATGTTGTATTTGGCTTTCTCAGTATGATAAACTCATAGGAAAGGAAAATAATCTCTCTTATATGCTGTATCATCTTATACCCTAATATTTCTAATCTTCAGCAGACAGTGCTTGCACTTATGAAGCCAAAAAGGCAAGGAGGTATTCACAGACTTGGGGGAACCAACTTGGGGGACATATCTCTCTCTCTCTCTCTCTCTCTCTCCATATATATATATATATATATGAGAAAACAGCTTTAATGAGGGATCTCCCCCTGCAAATTGCCCAGTGATTCTGAATGTTTTTTTAGCGGGTGGAAAGCAAGGTGGGAAGAGGAATGGAATGGAATGTCTGGAAAAGGAGGACAAGGAAATGACACACAGATATAAAAAGGATAGAGAGGAGGAAGAGGGAAGTGCAGCAGCAGGGCAGGAAATCACAGGCTGGTAGAGGGAGAGGTGGAGAAGGTGAGCAAGGTGGCAGGGAGAAAGAAGAAGAAAGAAGAAACCCCAAATTAGGAGGAGGAGGAGGGGGGGCAGAAAAGAGAGAATCCATGGAGGAGGGAAGAAAGAAAGACTCATGGGGGGGGGGGAAGACAAATGCACCCTCGGGCCTGGGTTAAAATGACAAATGTACCTGTAGCAAAAAAAACCAAAAACCCAATCACCTATCCCTTATCTAGTATGGAAAACTGTAACGCTTTTCTGTTTTTCTTCTTGTTCTTAATCCCTTTCTGATGATCCTGGAACAAAAAGGACATGTGCTAGGTTTTGTAGCATGGCAGCAGTGTAATTCTTACGCATACTATGCAGCAGTTGGAGGTGGTTTTCGGGTGGATGAGGATGAAGAAGACTGATGTACTATGGGTTGGGAAACTGACTTCTCCAGATGGAGGTTTATTACTGGTCTTAGATGGGATTGTGCTCCCCCAAAATACCAAGTGTACAGGACCGGTGCAAGGCAGTTTGGTGCCCTAGGCAAGATCAGATATTTAGCGCCCCCCCTTCCCACTTGAGAGTGCTGTATTTTTTTTCCATGGCGTTTCTGGCACCCCTTTAGCCCTGCGCCCTAGGCAGCTGCCTAGTTGGCCTAATGGTAGCACCGGCCCTGCAAGTGTATAGTCTGGGAGTCCTACTGGACTCTGAACTAATTCGGGAAGCTCAGGTGGCTATGGTGTCCAGGAGCATTTTTTTACCAGCATAGGCTGGTATACCAGCTGCAGCCCTATCTGGAGAGGACAGACCTTGCCTCAGTTAATCATGCACTAGTGATATCCAGGCTAGACTACTGTAATATACTGTACATAGGGCTACCTTTTAAGACAGTTCAGAAACTTCAGTTAGTGCAGAATCCCCTTCCCCCACCAACGCGTAGCTGTTGGTGGGAGGACAATTTGTGCGCGTGGAGGAATGAGAGGTGAGGCTGTAAAATTTCAAAACCACCTATGGGCTCAAGGCGGAGGGAGGAGCAGTGGAGGCCTTTATTAGGCAGCGTTGCTCCACCCTCTGCCTCTTTTCTCAAAGCAGCTCCCTCCCTCCCAATTCACAGTGTGGGATCTCTGGTCGCCGGTTGACGGGGCCGAGTAGGAATTTTGGCTCACCATTGCTGATTGGCCTGGTGGTGGTGTGCGTGTTTCGCCTACTCTGCACTGTGTTCTTGGGTTGGGTGCTTTTTTGTTTTGCGTAGTCTCCCTGATTTGGTCACATTGGCGGTAAGTGCGGGTTTTAGGCAGTGGGGTGAGGTTCGGTGATCATCCCACGGCACCTTTCAGGTGACTGGCGATACCTTAGCCTACCCTGAGCCCAGTTTCATGGCACGGCCAGGGAGATAGGGTCCGCCTTTGAGGCCAATTCCTCTCACCCGCATAGTGTTTCATGGCCCCGTGCGGTGACGTGGAGGAGGCCTTCCGACACCGTACGGTGTAAAATTGAGGAGTGGCGAGTTACAGCGCCACACCTCCGATTGGGATGCTTCGCCCATTGAAGGGTATACTGGCCAAGAGCCAGTTTAGCTAGCACCCGCACTAGTCCCTTCCCAGATCCTCCAATCAATAAATGTGGCCCTTAATTTCACCATCATTCTGTGTCTCGACTCTTATTTCCTCTTTTGCGCATGCAATGTATGTGACGCCTGAGTGTTGGTGGGGCAAGGTGGTCAGATCATATAACACCTACACTGTACCAGCTGCACTGGTTACCAGTGTATTTCCAAGCCCAATTTAAAAGTGCTGATTTTGACCTTGAAAGTTGTAAATGGTTTGGGACCAAGTTACTTGAAGGATCACCTTCACCTCTATCAGCGTGCCCATGCTGTAAGATCAGCAACAGAGGCCCTTCTCACGTGCCTACCTTTGAGGGCAGATAAATGGGCAGGTACATGAGAGAGGGCCTTTTCTTCAGTGGCCCCACACCACTCGAATAGGTTGGCATCACAGATCTGTCAGGTTACATCACTGCAAGCTTTTAGGAAGGCCCTGAAGACTTGTTTGTTTTCTCTGGTCTTCTCCTGAGTATATTTCAATGGACTGTTCTGGGATTTTAGCTGTGATTATGTTTCAGATTCTATTGCCATATGGGCTAGATGTTTCACTGCTTGTGTTTCTTGATTTTATTAATTTTGGCTGTTTTATTGTTGATACAGGATTTTGTTGTATTTGATTTAATTGTGTATGCCATCTTAGGAGGGCTTTTACCTTTCAAGGTGGCCTAGAAATATTTTAAACAAATAAATATCTACACAGAAGCAGGTAAGTAGCTGTAGCAAACTTTCCTGGAATAAGCCCATTGAACTGAGTGAAGCTTACTTCTGAATAAACATGCACAGGATTGGGCTGTTAAAGTATGGATGTCCAACTCCTACCACTATGTTCACATTGTTCCCTAAGCCTGTAATTCTATACCAATGAACTCAGTGGAGCTTACTTTTGAGTAGACATGTATAGGATTGTAGGGTAAATGTTTTTAAATGGCCGTTTTTAAATGGCCTGCAGATTCTGTTGAACCATTTCTGTCAAATTATCACTCACAGTAATAGCATGCAAATAACCCTAGGTGCAAAGGAAACCAATTGATCCCATCAGCATTTTTTTTAGTGTTAGGAATCACCACCTTTCTCCCAGTTCATTCTCACCCAGGCACACAAAAGTCTCAGTAGCTAACTTTGGTGAATGAAAGAAGCTAGAGTTATAGAACCTTTCCTGCACAGAGGCATCTAATTAAAATTTATTCAATCACTTGTTCCATTCAGATAGAACCAGGGGGAAGAAGTGAAAATGAAATCCTGATGAAATGAAAAGAATAATTGGCCAAGATTCATGAAGTGTTAACCATATTTCAGAGTGCTGTAATAGACTATGATAATGGGGAAATCACAGTGAGCTGCCATTGATCTAACATTCCTATGTAGATCTATAGCAATATATTGCTCAGAAGTTTATTCCTTTTGTACATCCTGGCTCTTTCCAAGTTTAACTAGAATTAAAAGGATTTTTTAATTATTATTATTTAGAAAAAGAGCAAAAAGGCAAGTTGAGTCAAAAGGACTTCTTTGTAACTCACGTAAATGCACAGGAGAAAGAGATTATGCAAAAGGCAATTTCCTTTCAGAATTTATAGAAATTATTTTGAAATGAAGACTCTGTGCCTTGAATATTGATATATGAATCTGGATTGGTTTCAAGATATAGCAACGTGACAAGAGGGTGTTCCACCGAAGTTGTTCATCATGACTGTGGAGGTAAGTTGTGCTAAAGCTCTTTTGAAATTAAGCTAGAGTTCCCGAGACTATTATATGCACAAAAATGGAAAGTTCCAGCATTGCCTACAACGGAAGAATGGTTGGTCAAGATGGTGGAGCTGGCAGAGCTGACCAAACTCACGTCATTAATCAGAGAAAATACAACATCTACGTTTATTGCAGAGTGGAAAACCTCTAATTGACTTTTTGCAGGGCTTAGAAAACAACAATTTGTTTATCTGTGGTTTTGTGGAATAATAAGAGGATGAACTGACAAGGGGGGGGAATAAGAAGATAAATTTGTGACAATAGAAAAAAGAGAGCTTTTCTTTTTTGATTATCGAGTAGAGAAATTATTTGTTACCTATATTTGCTGTAGAAAAATTCAGAAGTCCATTTTAGTTTTGTTAATTGTTAATTGTTGTTATATGTTTTGTGTTGTTTGTTTTTTATAGAAATAAAAAAAGGTTTTTTTAAAAAAGAAAAGAAATTAAGCTAGAGTTCTTGGCTTTCCCGGAGGCTCCAGTTTGTGCTGCCGCGCCAGTGGCCATGGTGGGAAAGGGGAGGCAGCCCCAGCACAGCGCGGGGGCTGGGGGGGGTGCACTCCGACTGCAGGCTACCTGGCAGTGCTCACACAGTTTCCCACCAGCACACTTCCCCAGCCCAATCAGTGGTGTGGTAGGCTGGGGGGGGGGCTGGAGTGGGCTCAGCCTCTCTTCCCGCATTGGCTGCCGTGGCTTTGCCTGACCTACCCTCCCCTTGAGCATGGGTTAATTGCTGTGGAAGTCAGTCAGCTGCTGGTTGATGGGGCTGAGAAGGAATTTTACCCGGCAAGGCTGACTGGCCTGCCTAACAGGGTTTTCACCTTCCCTGCAGCAGTGCAAGTTGGTTGTAAGTTAATGGCCAGGCAGAATTGTCACAACCTTCGAGGCAGATGGCATTGAGCTGGATCCAAGTCAAAGGGGAAGGGGGTACATGCCCCCTTCCTAACAAGGATGGGGGTGATTCCTGGGGTTGAGGCTGCCAGGCTGCAGCCCAGCTCAGGCACTGAATACCAGCACCACTCCTAGGGGAGCATGCAAATAGTACATGCAATGGCAGGATCTACCCATGCTCCGGCAAAAAAACCCCTCCCCCACTAAAGGGCCATCCAGCACATGGACTGGGGTGCAGATCGGCCAGCAGGCAAGCTGGCCAATCAAGGGATCCTGCTGTATACCATGTCAAACTCTAAGTTGTAACCAATAAAGCTGTGGCCACGTTAAAACCCGAACTGTCTCTGTGTATTGTGTGGTTGACTTTCCCAGAATGGCTCCCCGATTGGGCACTCCAGGCACCATGAAACTTAACTTCATCATGATTAGCGTACTCCATGGACCAATGTCAGGGGAGGTGAAAATTAACATTTTCAGGGGTGGACGCTTATCTTGAATTCTGGCTGGAGTGTCTTTTCTCCTCTCTCTCTCTCAATTCCAGTCTGACCACAGACCATGATGGGATGGGGGGGGGGGGAATCTGTTCCTATTGGCAATAACAGCTCTGCAACCTACAACTGTACTAGCACAGTGCCTTAAAATCCGTTTCAGCAAGTGATACCTACTGAATAACTGATTCCTAATAGCTAAATCACATATTACCTCATATGTATTTGATGAGTACAAAAATGTATTAGGAAAGTTGCTTGCAAAAATGGGCAAAAATGCATGTATTACAACATTAGGAGAAATGTGTACAAAAATGCTTATGAATTTTAATGCAGATTTTTTTTCTCTCTTCTTTTTAAAAGGCTTGGGACAAATCAAGCTCAAGATTGGAAAAAATGAGAAACTAAGAGAAATTGAAATTGACAGATTCATCCATCCCTAGAACTAGGCCTTTACTTATCAGATAATCTTAGGATGAGTCTACCATAGCCCTTTTCAGGTGTTCTAATGGTGTTCTATATGAAGAATATGTAGGCTCCTTTTGAGAGTAGGCCAGGATACCACACCATCCTACCTATGATCTGTAGAGCATCGTTAGAATGTCTCAAAAGAGCCTATATATTGCATTTAGTAGTGTAAAATAATAAATATTCTGTAAGAATGTAACTGAAGTATTCTTTTTATTCCCAGAATTTAGGCACAACATGATGTGGAAGACAGCTTTCAGAATCCAGACTTCCTCCGCTCCTTAAGCCCAAATGAATCCTTCTGCAAACTGAAAGCTAGAATCAGCAGTAGTGTACGGTTTAAGAAAACCTTACAACACAGATAAGATAATCCTGGTATTTTGGTATTCTCAGTACATGCAATATAAAGCAATAGACAAAGATCCACAAAATAAACAGTTGTTATCTTAAGTCCCGAAGATAAACCAGTAAAGATTAAATTTGTTAATTGTCTGTGGTTTGTTTCCCTCATGGTTTATTCACAATTATTTTCGGAAACAAACAAACATGAACCTTTTTATGGTTATGGGAGTTCAAATGGGAAAATAACCTCAATTCTAAAAAATAACAGTAAAAAAAAATATTTCCACAAATCCTGTCTTTTGTTTTTGAGGGCTCAGAAGAAAAGCAAAAGAAATTGAAGAAGTCATTGTTTTATTCCAGGTCAGTCTCACAAAACATTTGTTTTGAAATGCAACATTTTCAGACAGAGCCTCATTCCTCACCAGTGACTTGTGCCTTGACCTTATAGTTTTGCCAGGCTTCTGACAAGATGTAGATTCATTTTTACCCCATATAAAGCACTTTCATTTCTGAGTGAAGAGAAAATAATGTTAATGCACATGAAACAATACAATAGAACCTAACTTGCATGGTCTCTTCAGAAATGTAGGTTGCTTCTATCTCAGAAAGCTATTTCCCCTTCCCTCCTCCATGGATAAATCCACTGATTACAAACTGTGAAGGAGAACTGGTTTTACACTAGCCCTCTAGGGTAGGCCACAGCCCCAATGTTCCCTGGACTGGCACCCACCCTCCAGGGGTCCCATACACCAAACCAGTGTAGCAGCCCAACCTTTAGACAAGGAACACATGCCAAGTTTAAGATGGAGACTTTATTAAAAAGTAAAATAAAAAGTTAGTCAGTGTAGGGTCTTCAATTGTCCAATACAAGTAAAATAATCCCTTATAAGAAAGGGCTAAAAGAAGGTAAGGGAAAAGGGGTGAGGTAGCAGTTGTGAGGAAAAGGGAATGGGAATAAAAAGGGACTCTAAAAGGATATAAAAACAAACCCCAAAAGTCTGCAAAACAAAGTAAGTCAAACCAGGCCTAGCTTTTCCTAGCTAACCTGCCAGAGTGGCATACCTGTCCAGATGGAACTTCCACAGCATCCAAGCCCAAGAGGAAGAACCTTGCAGCTTCTCCCCTAGCTCCTTTATTGCAACCAGGAACCATTTTCCCGCCCAGCTTTCACCAATCCTGTCTTCTTGCCTGTCGAAGGAGGGGCCCCCACCCTTTCTCAGCTGCAGACACTTTCTCATGACTTCATCCCAATTAACGCCTGACCTTGCTTCTCAGCTCTGCAGACCATCCTTATCTCCCAGGTGCTCCCAACCACCCTCCCAACACATTCCAAAAGAGGCTAAAGTAAAAATCCATTAGCTAAACAGCAATGGGGGGGGAATCTAACATAGCTTTCACTACAAGTCCCAGCTATTGCAAGTCCCATCTTCACACAAACCACAGAATTTTGCTCTTGTTGCTACTGCAAGATTTCAGGCATTCTTTTCTGTTCCCTGGGAGTCCAACTGCAAGTCCCTTTCCTGGCCCTTCATGGTTAAGCCTGTGAGGGGGGGGGAGGTTGCTGTGTGAAAAAGACAGTGGAGGGGAAAGGCAGGTAGTCTACCTTGTAACACTGAGGCTCAGTTTTAATGTAACGATAAACCAGGATTCTACTACTATCATAGAATCATAGAATCATAGAAAAGTAGAGTTGGAAGGGGCCTACAAGGCCATCGAGTCCAACCCCCTGCTCAATGCAGGAATCCAGGTCAAAGCATCTCTGACAGATGTCATGACAGACAGCAAGCTGATGCAACGTGCCGGATCACTCCTGCTACAGTCAGGAATGGCTAAACAAACCATAAACCTTCTGACAAGCCAGAGAAAGAACCCATGGTTTGTTGTTGGGTTAAGACTCTTGCTCATTGGGAGAAAGACAAATCAGAGGTCCAGGTTCACATGTCATGGTAAGCAAACCACAGACAAAAAGTCCATAGGCAGCAATGCATGTACTAACATGCTGCTCATAAATGATAAGCCAGGATTTCCATGGAACCCTGGCTCATCATTACATGTAAACTCACCTTGAGACTTTGGGCCTCCATCACCTGAAGCCCCATGACACCCAGGATTTGGCCAAGATCTCCCAAGATGGTAATCAGGCCTATAAAAGGTCCTTTTCCAATCTGAACAAATGATTAATTTGAACAGAGCAACCCAGCAAACACCCATTTGGAGAGAGGAGCACTTCTGCTGGTTTCTTTTTATTGAGGTCAAGAAATATATTTTCTAATGTTAGTCTGGATTGGCTGCTGGCATGTTTCTTGCCTTCCCAGGGGTGTTTCTTCTTCTGAGTAGGAATTGCACGTTTTGGTTCAGTTCGATTTTGCTATTGGCCAATTGATTCTTTTCTCCTTCTTTCCTTCCTTCCTTTTCTTTTCTTTTTTTCTTTTTTTGCCAGAAGTACTTAGTGTGGACATGGAAAATACCACAAATCAACTGAGATGCAGGGCAGCAGAACACTCATAAGTCTGAGGCAGCTCAAGAAAAAACTGTTGTCTAGCATAGTTACAGGCAGGTCTCAAACTGGATCCTCCAGCACCATACCTCTTTGCCATCAGCACTCTGGTTCCTTACCAACCAGTCAGACTAGGCTCTCTAAGTTAAGAGCACCCTCTCGGCTGCAGTACTAGTCTGAATACTATCAGCAGGCCCTGACCACACAAGCTAATGGAGACATTCCAGGTCCTATAACACCTGTCCTTTCAAGCCAGCTGATCAGACTAAGCAACTTGTCTCATTGAGTAACAATGTAGACTGTCTTGCTTAGTCTGCTATCCGATTTCCCAAATGACTGTGACTTTGTGTCAGCCTCTGACCCATTTAATCATCACCTACCTGTGTCAGATTCAGTCAGACCCCACCACTACATCCTGTCACAAAGCTGGATCCCAGGTCTGACAGTTGCTTATATGGAGAGCCTACCTCAAAGACAAGGAAAATGGTTTATATTGATCAGGGATAGGATGGATGAATTTCAGTTTCTCCTTTTTGCGGGTGTAAAGGGGGAAATAAAGGGTCAAGACACAAGATATGGTGTAAAATCAGGGCCACATTTTTTGAATAATCAAAGATCTGCGAAGGGAAGAAGTGCAGGTGCTAACTAAACCAGCCATTGGCCAGCGGAGCTGTTTATGGGCAAAACATCCAAACCTGAGGGGTGGCACTGCAACTCGCCATCACCCAGGTTTACACCACAACCGTGGTGCTGAGAGGCCTTCCCAGTGTGACCTCCTCATGGGGGCTGAATCCCAATGCGGGTGAGATGGGTCAGCCTCAAAGGTGGTCCTATCTCCCACAGACCGAGCTGCGGAACTCAGCAATGGGGAGCCTCAGATTGTCGCCAGTCACCTAAAAGGTGCCACTGGATGATCACTGAGCCCTACCCCACTGCCTATTTCCCGCACCTACCAGCCAAATGCAACCGAATTGAATCAAAACAATTAAGGAGCACCCAAAACAAAACAAAAACACCCAACCCTGTATTGCAGTGTAGAGCAGGTGAAACACGCACACTGCCTGTTATGCCAATCAGGGCAATGAACCAAAATTCCTACTCGGTCCCTGAACAGGCAACCAGCAGAGCCTACACGGCAAACAGGGCAGGAGGGAGGGAGGGAGGGAGGGAGAGAGCAGCAAAGAGAAAGAAGCCAAGGGCGGGGCAGCCAGGCCTAATATCGGCTCCGCCCTCCTTCATCCTCATTGGGTGAGAATGCCCATGGTGGTCTCGCTCTCATTCCCCCCACACACAAAATTCTCCCCTTCGACAGCTGCGTGTGGTCGGGGGAAGGGTATTCTAATTTTAAATCCTGTTTATCTTGAACTTTAAGAATGCCTCCAGTCTTGTAACCTAATATGCACATTTTTGCAAGCAATTTTCCTAATACAATACATTCTTGAACATTATTTCCCCTAACATATGCATTTTTGTATGCATTTTTTGATGGGAAGTTCCATTGCAAAATTTGGAAAAGTATGAATTTCAAAGGATAACTGCTTGCATAGTGGTTCAAACTAGGAATGTGCACTGAGCCCGGCGCTCGGCTTGCGGGGCGCTCGGCGAGCACCCCCACCGTGCGATCAGCCCCGAGCACCCCGTGAGCGGCAGCTGAGGTGCTTACCGAGGCGCTCGCCGGACTTCCAGGTCCCCCGGTGCTACACTTTCAGGTCCCTGGAGCTACGTTTTTTACATAAAAAACAGGGTAAACGTCCTTAAAATGGCCATGATTTGCGTAAGCGGCGCTATGTTTTTTATGTTTAAAACAGCATAAAATACGCTGGAATCTAAAATCTAAAATCAAAACTATTTCTTCCCTATCCCTAATCGGGGATAGCTCAAGAGCGAGCTGAAATGTGCCAGGCGACATCCATACCAATCTTCCACATAACATTATTCCACAAACTGAACATCTTAGGTAAGTGTTACCAGAAATGATCAGAAGCACACCCTTCAGAGATGCCTTTGTATGCATGAGGGGCATGGTATACACACTTCTCCCAAAACCTAGTTACTGATGTCAATGCATATCTGAAGTCACCCTTAGTGAACCCTACAATGCAGCGCATATCTAGAATTTCCCTACTGTCTAAAAGCTGTCAGCTTAACTCCTTAAACACATCACAGGTTGTAGAAAAGCCGTACAATACATCATTCCCTAAATATTCATATAGATGAACGTTGTTCTGGGAGTAACTACATTCACTTCTCCGTCTCTTTACTCTGCAATGTTCTCTGTGTGGACTAAAAAAAACAAGGGAGGAGGAAACAGCTGAGGCAAAGGAAGAGACAGGTGGAATTGTGAGTGCATCAGTAGATACATAAGAGATGCAGGACAGCCAGCTTTGGCGTAGGAAGTGGGAATAAATACTAATGCATTGTTTCAAAGTTCTTCACCCAGGGAACCTTCAAAAATAGTTTTCCTGTATTGGAGGTTTTATAGTTCATTGCCTTGCTGCTAAGTATCCCATTCATTTAATGTCTGGGACGGTTGCCCCTTTTCTCTGGAAGTGTTTGGATTCCCCTGAGAAAGCCAAAGCAAAGCCACATTCAGCAGCCGCCAAGATTAAGCTTTGACTAAATAAGCATTGAGGATAATTCACTTTCTCCTTCTGTTATTGTTTTCTTCATCCTTGGATCCCAGGTAATTTATTGTAAAGGTATACAAATTTTCATTTGGAATGGCTGTCTGCCACCTCATGATTTAACAGTCATTTGTAGCTCTGCTGCAATGCATTTTAATGGGACGAAGCTGTGCTGGGAATGAAAATATTTATTTTATCAATATCCAGCTCTTGGTTTGGCCAGCAAAATACTGATGCTGTGTCCTTCATCCCTTATGATTCATAGATACAGGGAAAAGGAGACATATATTTCCAACGTTGCATACTCCCTGAAGCATCTATAGACTTGGTTTGCATGCAATGACAACCCAGAGTTTAAAAAAAAAAACTTGCTGGCTCCAGCTGGGGCAAAACAACCCAGGGACAATCCATCGCTGGGCTGTTTAGCATTGTGTATGAACCGGGAACTCTGGGTTGTTGTGGGGGAAGATAACTCAGACCTAGAACCCAAGGTTTTACTCTGGGTTCCAACTCTGGGTTGTCTCTCCCCCAACAACCCAGAATTCCTGGTTCACTACAATGTGAATGATAACTTTAGCACAGTAAACAGTTTTAACCTCCTGTGGCAAAATCAGAGCTCTTGGAGAACCAAAGAAATCTGAACTCTGTAATCAGAATAAACTTTGCATATCAGGATGGCCCATGTCAACATGATTATGCTGAGATTGGCTGGATTTGAGAGAAATGCCTAGAAGATCCATAGAGAGAAATCCACAGACTATGGGCAGTATCCAAGACTGCTGCTCCACTTATGCTATTGACATACTGCTACCATGTGACCTTTAGCAGTACACCAATAATGTAAACTGGTGCAACAGATTTTTTTTGGGGGGGGGAGGAGAAGAAGAGAAATATTAGCTGTGTACTTCACAACTGATGTAATACACATGGCTGTCTAAAGATCTTGACTACTTCCGAGATCTAAAGTTATCTAGCTGCACCACTGATGGTGTGCAGCTACCAGGTGTAGGGCTCCCCCCCCTTTTTTGTAGTGGTGCCTATCCTATGGAATGCATGGAGGAGAATGATTTCTGACCACATTGTTAGAAGAAATGAAAACCCATTATTTGTGCTCCTTTTTTTTTACACTGCTAAGTCGCCACTTTGTATGATGAATATTTTATCTGGCATTTTGTTACAGTTATCTTTTTATTATGATATTAATCTTGTTGTACCCCACTCCAACATTGAACTAGGATGAAGCGTAGTCTAGAAATGTTTTTATAAGAAAGAAATATGTATGCATCTCTTTCTGATGGGATCACTTCTTGGAGAGTGTAAGCTTTCTCAGTTGCAGAGTTCTTTGAACACAGTAAGCTGGGCAGTAGGCCTTCCAGCTATGAGCCTGAGTCCCTGCTATAGGCAGGAGTTGATCTTAACTTTAAACACATTCAAAGGGAAATCAAGATAAATTTGAAGAAGGAAAATGTCACTGACTGCTTGAGAATTCCACACAACCCGGGGAAGGAGATGAGGCTGTTTCGCAAATGAAGGCACTCTGAGTTTTGGTAGACTGAGAACAATTTACAGATGGCCTCAATGAGTCATGTCTCCTAAAACCCTCACATTCCACAATAGCTACTGTGTCAGCATAACAGTAAAAAAAGGACACCATATGGAGAACTACTTAACGTTGATTTCTAATCCAAAAACAATTACAACCCCAAAAAGGAAAGAAAAACAAAATAGGATAAAAACTGAGGACAACAGAATAACACTTTAATACTGCTCACAAGTCTTGTTCTGTTGGCTGTGACTTACATGTGGAAAGCATAAAAATGTGCAGGTGTGTGTAAAATGCCTCTCTGCATGCCCTTTCCACACATGCAGAACAGCAACTCACATTTTAAGTAGCTCCTTTCCAAACCTACTCACATACAGACCCACAGAGCTCTCACAGCACCTTGCTTCACCTCCTGCTGCCAGAAGGAACACACAGCACAGCTCCAACTGACAGTTCCCCCACCCATCAAAGGCCCTGTGCAAATGTGTGGATCGGCAAAACATCACATGAGCTTGTCAAGGTACTCCAAAATTCCACCTTGAAACTCATCCTGACTTGTGCCCCTATCAGATTGTGAGATTTGTTTTAACTAAAGAAACAACTATTCAAGTAACTTCCTGAGAACATAGTGAGAACTAGTCTGAAATTTAAGAAATAGAATTTTGAAATGTTGCCAATATTTGACTTTGTAGGAAATTTCCTTCCAACTCTAGTTCTACTTAAGCCAACGAGAGAGTCCTAATAAAGGTTATCCCTCTTTCATAGATTTCATAGATCATAGAGTTGGAAGGAGCCTACAAGGCTATCGAGTCCAACCCCCTGCTCAATGCAGGAAACTAGAGGAGGGGTCTCCCATCCAAGTAATAACCAGGCCTGACCCTGCTTAGCTTTCCGCGCTCAGATGTGACCTGTGCATTTTTGTACAAGATGGGATCTTCTGAGAAACAGACTTATAGGCTAATCAGAAGCTGTGGGTCCCTGTTTACCAAGGACCCCCTTTTGTGCCTGGCGTGAGTCAAGGAGGGAGGGAGCAAGCCAGATCTTCCTAGGTTTGCGACTGGTGGCAAAGTGGACCATCCGCTGCCTGGTTGAGCTGTGATTCTGACCTGCCCTAGGAGCTGGATCAGTAGTGCTGCTGGGCTTCCATGGGGGCAGGGCCTTACAACAGGCCTCAGAAGGAAGGCCCACTGCTTTTACCTCTGGTCCTCTCCGACACTCCCAGGATACAGGCTGGACCAAAGATACCTGTTCCTCCAGTCATTGTAATCCCAGCAGCAGACTACATTGTGGGAGCAAACAGCACTTGGGCTGCCTGATTATTGGATCCATGCCATTCCAAACTCTATGAGGCATAGCCTATAAAAGTTGTGGAGATTTTTACACCACTTCAGCCTTTGTACTGTTATTGCTCCCCACATCTCACTGCTCTCCAGCCTGTGGGCACTTACTGACAAGGTTTTAAATTCCCACAGTTATCAGTAACTTTAAAAGGCTTCCAATGATAGATTCTTTTCCTACTGAAATAAAACACGGTTTCCTTTATAATCTGTTTAAGGCCACTTCCTGGAATGACCTGAGACCACTATACGAAGTATAAGAACATACTGTGCTTCTGGCTTTTAATTATACTTATTTTTATGGATTTTATTGTCTATAAGTATAGAATGTTCTCTCACCTCCTGTTGGAGGAAGATTGTTCTTTGTGGTGTCTGCTTGCTTACATTCTAAGTTATTCAGAGAAATGGAAACAGAAATTTTACAATTGGGGCCAACAAACCTTTTCTCCCCTTCTTTTTTTTTAATGCCCACCATGTGTTGCTTGATACTGTTAAGTTCCCTTCAAGTTTCACAATTCTGTAATAATCCTCAAGGGAAGTTACAGATGGTAAAAAAATTATGTCAGAAACTTTCGCTATAATGAGAAATACTTTCTTCTTTCTAAAAATAATTTTACAATTCTAAACTTCTGATCCATACCCCTCAAACAAAAATCCTAATAATAATAATAATAATAATAATAAAATAATAATAAATAATAATAATAATAATAATAATAATAATAATAATAATAAATTTATTTCTTACCCGTCTCTCCATCTAGATCGAGAATTAGAGAAGAACAAGTCTACCAGAAAGTAATACTGCATCTGAATTTTTCTCTGAGAATCCTTTTATGGCATGCAGTGTCTCCCTGGGTTACTGCTGAGAAAATCAAAGCTTTCCCATCAACATGAGATAATAAAGCCCCTTGTTGCCCCTGCTTCTTGCAAGGGGGAGGAGTCCCCCACCCCACAGAAGCCTCTAGAAAGAGCAGAAAACACTCAGGAAACCAGCACAGCAGTAGAAGTGCTCAAGCCTAAACAACTACTGGGTGGGAAAGGGCTCGTGTATGATTGGATGGTCCCCACTATACTAAAAAAAACTCCCTCCACTTAAAAAAAATGAAAAAATAAAAATGTCAGGAAGATGGGTTATAGTCTATCCTTCTCCCTGATTTCCCATTTTTAGTGTGCAGAGATTGATATATATATATATATATATATATATATACCCGTATATACTCAACTATAAGTCGGCCCTAACATAAGTCGAGGCCCCTAATTTCACCCCCCAAAACTGGGAAAACTTATTGCCCCCCAGTATAAGTCTAGGGTGGGAAATGTACGAGGGGAGACTCCCGCCGCCACCCCCACTGGGTGACTTTGGGCCAGTCACTGACTCTCAGCCTAACCTACCTCACGGGGGTTGGAGGGTAAAATGGAGAGGAGGAGGAGGAGGAGGAGGATTATGTAAGCCTCCTTGGGTTCCTTGCAGGAAAAAGAAGCAGAGCATGTTACAGGGAGTGGCATGGAAACAGCTATGGGATGGCAGCAGCTGCATTGCTGCAGGTACTGTACAAAGAGGGCTGCTGGACTGAAAATTTCAGGAGGTGCATGGCCCCAAAACTACTGAGATGGCTTCATCTAGGGAGTTGTGACTGAGGTCCTAAATGAAGGGAGAGCCTATGGGTCCCATGGTGCTCAGGGCACTCGAAACAAGGTAGTGGTAGACATGTCATCATCTCTAAGCCAAGGCCAATATTTGGTTTCAAGAAACCCATTATCAGAACCAGTGTGTGTGCACGTGATGAAGTGGTTAGAGTGCCTGCCTAGGACCATGTTCCAATCCCCATTAAGCCAGTCACTATCTCTCCCCCTAACCTACCCCGCAGGGTTATTGGGAGGATAAAACAGGGAGGTGGAGGCGGGAAAGAACCTTGGAGGAAAGGCGCAGTAAAAATGCAACTAACAACAAAAATAATAATTAAGCCGTGTCCCTGAAATCCCTCTGGGGTCTAGAGATGGGCTTCATGCCTTGAACCATCCTTCCCCAATCTGGTGCCCTCCAGACATTTTGGACTTCAACTCACATCAGCCCCGGCCCGCATAGTCAATGATCAGGAACGTTGGGAGTTGTAGCGCAAGATATCTGGAGATGGAGGAAGGCTGCTTTAAACGTTCTTGTCTCACCTCCTTCCAGCGACTCCCGTTGACCCAGTTCTGCCATGAGGTGGCCTTTCCTGACCCCTCCCCACCATCGCTCGCTCGTCCTCCGCCATTCACACGTGCTCACTTCCCTGCCCTCTCCCTCTTCCTTCCCCTCGCCTCCCGTCTTGTCCTTCTATCTATTGGAAGAATCCAGTCGTGGCTGGGGCTGGCGGAGCCGCAGCAGAGAGCGAGTTGGGGAGCTCCCTCGCAGGCTCAGCCCGCCTCCCGGTTGCTGCCGCTGCTCCGCTCAAACGGAAGACGCAGCGCGGCAATTAGGGTGTGTGTGTGTGCGCGCGCGCGCAGCAGCAGCAGCACAGCCGGCGTTGCCGAGGGCGCGAGCCCCGGAGGACGAGAGGGAGGACGCGGGGCGCTTGGTCCGGCTCGCTTCCTTCCGAGAGCTGCGAGTGCGAGCGCCCTCTTCCCCGAGCGTGGCCAATGGGCAGCCGGCTCCGGGCAGGAGCCGGCGCCTCCCGCCTCATGATTGGCCGCCCGGAGGCGGACTGCGAGGCGGGCCTCCACGATTCAAATGCAGGTTCGGGCGGGAAGAGGATCGCTCGCGCCCCTCCCCTTCCGAAGTGGGGCTTCGGCGGCGGGAGCAGGTACGGGGGTGTGGGTGGGGTGTCTGGGGTGGCATGGGGGTATTTGGGGGTGGCGTGGGGGGTGTCTGGGGAAGCTGCAGCGCGGCGCGGCTTCGGCGGGGGAGGGGCTTCAGCGGGAGCGAGGCTTCGGCGGCAGGGAGGCTTTTCGGTGGCAACGGGGCTTCGGTGGCGGGTGCAGGTAGGGTGGCGTGGGGGGGTGTCTGGGGTGGCGTGGGGGTGTCTGGGGGTAGCGTGGGGGTGGCATGGGGGTGTCTGGGGGGGCTGCAGTGCGGCGCGGCTTCGGCGGGGGAGGGGCTTCGGCGGCGGCGGATGCAGGTACGGGGGTGGGGGTGGGGTGTCTGGGGGTGGCGGCACGGGTCCTGGGGGTGGAGGGGGGTGCCTGGCGGTCCCTTGCGGTGGCGGCGGGGGTCCTGGGGGGCCGCTGACCCACGTATAAGTCTAGGGGGCATTTTTCAGCACACAAAAATGTGCTGAAAAACTAGACTTAAAGTCGAGTATATACGGTATATATATATATATATATAGGAGGACTAAGTCATGTTATTCCCCATGTTCAATCTGAAGGTGATATAGTCCATCCACAGGTTTACCACTAATATGGAGAATTAGTCCATATGATGACACCATAAGGGCACAATCCTATGGCTGCTAGACAAAGGGCCGGTTCACATGACCCAGGCTGCCGGCGGGGGAGGAACCACAGGGCCGTCAGCGGGGTCCGGCGGGGCGCCGCACACGACCGGCGCCCCGCGTGCGTGGGCAGACCCCATAGTCCCTGCACCGCAGTGCGGGCCTCCCGGCGCTAGGGGGTGGGGTCCCGGGATGCCCAGAGGGGCCGTTTGCCCCTACAGGCTGGAGCAGCGGTGGCTCCGGCCGCTCTGGGCTGCCGTCTCTGTGGGGACCCCACGGGACGGACGGCCGCTGTTCGGACAGCATGGTGACCACGCGTGGTAGGGGCTTACCCCTCTACCGACCATGGTCACTTTGCGTGCGTCCCGCCCGCGGCGTGCACACGACACGGGAACCGCGGGGAACTTGCGGTTCCCGTGTCGTGCGAACAAGCCCAAAGTCTAGATGGTCCTAGGATGGGTCTGAGTCCCAGCTCTGACCTTGAAAATGAGTTCCGAGGTTGGAGCTGGGACCCCGACCACAGAGCGCCCTCCCTCCACCTTCACAGCCAGCACGGTTCTTTCCACACCAGCTGTGGCTCTGAAGTTGCAAGTGTGACTTCAGAGAGGGCACTGGGGGGTGGGGAGGGGGGCAGGGAGGGGAGGGGAGGAGTGAAACTCCACTGAGATACGATGTATCCCAGCGGGGCCTCAGCCCCTCCTCCCTGAGAGTAGGGGCAAAAGACATAGACGGCTGAAATCGGCCATCAGTGTCTTTTGCAGGGCGGGGGAAACAATGTAGAGGCAACGTAGAGGCTCCTCCTGTGCTCGATTGGATGCCCCAAATCCTCCAAGTTCGGAGGGTTACGGGCAGCCACATTGGATGGTGCCGTAAGAGACTGAGCTGCATGTGTTGCTGCTGCAGCTGAACAGGTCTCCTAAGCAGGTCACTGTTATCTAGCTCTGCCTTATGGCAGTGCAATTCCCACCTCTCAGCCTTTTCAATAAGGAAAGCCATGTGCAGGAACACATCCATGGTTCTTTTGTGCACCAAACCCGTATGCAGTCCAGCTTTTGACCAGTATAATGATCCAACTGTGATATTGTGCTAACCTGGATATGGTGGTGCTGAGCTGGCCTAAAGCAGCAAGGGAGAAGTCATGAACCAGTAAGCAAACTTTTAAGTTCCTTAAAACCCTTTATCAAGCTTGATGTCAATCTTTTTTCTTTTTTTAAAAAATGACACCACACAAAGGGCAGGGGAGTGAAATGTTTCTGGGAATGATTAAAATGTTCAAGTCTACATTGTCTAATAGTCCTGGAAGTTAAGAGGTGTTTCACAGCCCCATCCTATGTATATTTCCTTGGAATAAGTGTGACCGCGTTCAATGAGAGTAACATTGCAATCCTATGCATGTTTACTCAGAGGTAAGCCACACTACCCCCAGTGGGGCTTTCTCTTCAATATGTGTGTTTAGGACTGCATGCATACTTAGTTATGACTGAACGAGGCCATTACCTGGCAGATCTGCGTAACCGTCTTCGGATGGTTTTTAAAAAAATGAATAGCAGCCATGGTAGGCTGCAAATTAGATCAAAGGAGTGGAAAAATGGGAGGCAATATTTAACTTTCCTCTGTGGGCCATTTTCCCAATCAAAATTGCTTTCTCCGAACGGCTTTTCCACCCACGGGGAAAATATTGTTGGAAGACTCTTCTATGCTTCTCTGATCCAGTAAATGCCTGCATGTTACTTTGGGATCAGAGTGGAAGCAGGGTGCTTCTGGCATATTAACTTTTGCTGGGGCTTAAAAGCTGAAAACAAATCTAAAGCACCCCTATCAATGGAAATCAGATGCTATAAGAAATCAAAAGAGAAGCTTTAGGCTATGGACTCCTGTGCCAGGTCTGATTTCTGAAAGAATTTCAGTGCCTGCGAATTGTGAATGCTGAAGGGGGAAAAAATTTGCAGGAGTCCCAATAATAATAGCAGCTTGAAGTAGAGCTATAATAATACGCTACGTATTTGTGTAGCCTGAAACCCTTTTGTGAAAAAGAAGTTAACATTAACAATAGCAGAAAGTCAGCTAAGAAGACTAAAAGGAAGAAGCAGCATACAAAAGAGAAATTGGCTGAAGGGAAAGGCCTCCCAGACTAACATAAGTAATGCCATTTTTTATTATCATTACAGCACTGCCTTTGTGTACTGGAGTATATAAAAGGAAGAGAATAAATAAATATATCTCAGATTAGGGTGGAGATGTTCATACTTATTTACACTATGGTGGTTTACAGGCTAATATATGAACTAGTATAGGTGCCTTCTAGGAGAGGCATGCATAACGTAAGGGCTGATTGTGGTCCTCGCCTAGAATATACATTTCTTCCTGGGAGAAGGATCTCTGGGGGAGTCATTGGAGAACCTTCTCTAAACCCCATCTACTAGTCCTCACCTTTCCTTTGGGGTAGATTCAGTGGGGCAATCAGGGGGAGGGAAGAGTCAGTGGAGGCTTGGGGGTATAATTAAGGCCTTGGGGAGTCCCATGCAGCCTGCAGGCCATGGGTCATGAACCCCTGATAGAAATACATATTCTTGTCAGCCTTTTCCCACCTCTACGGCCCATACAACCCATCGGACATGGAATAGAAGAATGCATTGCTACATTAGCGATAAGAGTGATTAACCTATTTGGGGGGCATGTTAGTTTCACATGTGCTCATTCATAAGTCCATTCCATCCTGTTTTCTTATCAATTTTCATTTAAAACACACACACACACACACACACACACAATTTGCATTTTGAATGTATGAGGGGTTTTTTTGAGCTAAGACTATATTTAAAAAATTCAGACTTCAGAGAAGTGTGAAAACCCAAGGATAACTAGTTCTCATCCACATATTAGTCCAGGTAGTGTGAATTAGGTTGGTTCACTTAAAAATGTGGAACTGAACAAAATCCTTGTGCACTACCCTACGACCAGGTTCAGATGACATGCTGTGGCTCGTCATGGGCTATTTAACCCAAGCTGAGCTGCGGCTGATGCCAATTCACATATCTAACCTCCGTTTGGGGGGTGTTGTGTCATGAGAACCCAGTGAGTGTGACTTATACGAGGGCTAAAGACCCTTAAAACAGACCATGGGTTATGTTGTTTAACCTTTGCGTAATCCATGCTAACTGGGTTTGCATGACATGTCAACACCTGAGCGGACGTTTCATATCCACATGACACGTGGCTGCATCTCCATTGCTCCTATTCTCCCTGGCTTCTGAGAGTCAGACTGTACGTAACAGTGACAGATTCCTGTGGTTAGACTCAGAGCTCCATCCCAAATACATATGAAGGGGTTTGTCCGAATCACCCTTATATGTTAAAAGCGCCCATGATGGCGCCAGGGGTGGGAACCTCAGGCCCAGATAGCCACACCCCTCTCCTGGCCTCACCCCCTTTCCCCCAATCACCAATTGTTTGGTGGTTTTCCAGCTTTTGTACAGTATTTTCCCCATTCTAAAAGGTTGAAAGACCACTCCTAAGGCTTCATTACTAATAATAAGTGATTTAAGCTACAATATGCTGCTGCTGCTGCTGCTGCTGCTGCTGCTGTTGTTAGTAGTAGTAGTAGTAGTAGTAGTAGTAGTAGTAGTATTTTCGGCCTTGCCAAAATGTTGGATTTGGTGGGGGAGGACTGGAATGCAGCCCCCAAGAGCTCCTCCAAAATTGAATTCGGCCCTTGGGCTAAAAGAGATGCCCCACCCCAGGGCTAGCCCTGCCTGCTGTTCATTTGGCAAACATTAGAAGGGTCCTACACATGTACTGATGAATACACATAGAGCTGCTCTTGATTGCTCCAGGATTGAGCATGGTGATGTGCTAAGCACATAGATCAGCCCCTTTTCACATATGGTGAATAATACATGAACAGTAGGGGTCATGGCTGGCAGGAGGAATGGGCCTTTAATGTGTTTGTGTCTGAAATCAACAATAAAGTCCTAGCTCCGATTTTCACAGCAAAAGAAGTGCCTCAGTAAAGGGTGCTATGCTCTCATGCACACACGGCTTAGCTCCCTGCAGCCCTTCTTCCCCTTGCACATCTTTCCTAGTGGGCTCCCTTCCAGAATCAAAGCCTGACTGAAAGAAAAGTCAAGCTGTGGGGATGTAAGTAGTGGATGAGGATAGGATTTGGTGCTCCTCACCTGCATGCACTTTTGCTGTCCAAACTGGATCCCCCCCACCTTCTCACTTTATTAGTGACTGGGCCATATAGTAGTGGTGCGTAGAGAGTGGTGTCATTTGTCATAGATGACATGGACAGAACATGGGTCATAGAAGTCCATGAGAATTTAACACAGTCATGCTCCATATGGTATTTGCCCTAGCAACTAACACAGGCCCTATAGTGAATCACGGCACCAAGTGCTGCTTATGGTTCTGTCACTGTGTCATGCCTGTCTGGCCCAGCAGGCACACGTGGCAGAGGTGGCATTAGTTTTCCAGCAGGCTGCAGCAGCCAACCAGCCAGCTTTGTTTCATGGCCCAAGTGTGACTGAGACAATGCCGGAAGAGCGAGAGCCCTGTGTGCTGTTGACATTACACTTGATGAAGAGGAGCAGAACTGAGGGAGACAGAAGCAGAACAGAGAAAGTCTTGAGGGAAAAGGAGGGATGAGAGATGGGGATGCAGAGAAATCTGTGGGGTGGGAAGAGAGAAAAGTGTTGAAAGAGTTGTGGGGGGTGGAGAGAATTTGGACCAAAACAGACATTTCTTTAAATATGTGTCTAGCAATATGTTTTCATTTTTATTCTGGAGTAGGCACAGGGGTCCCAATCTAGATCACCCCCCTACACTAGGACCCAATCCGAATCAGGGGCCCTGAACCTACTCTGGAATAAAAATGAAAAAATATATAGCTGATAGACATGCATTTAAAGTAATGACCGTGTTGGCCCTTGTAGTGGCATAAAGAAGGAAGAATGCTATATCAAATGGACAGGGAACCAATGCTTTAACATTTTGTATGTTTTAACTTGTTGTAAGTCTACTTCTTCTTTTTGTCTACTTCTTTTGAGAAAGGTGTCTAAGAAATAAATAATAATACAGGCCTGTGGCTCACGCTGGGTCAGCTTGTCTGAGTGTGGAAAGCTAAGCAGGGTCAGGCCTGGTTATTACTTGGATGGGAGACCCCCTCCTCTAGTTTCCTGCATTGAGCAGGGGCTTGGACTTGATAGCCTTGTAGGCTCCTTCCAACTCTATGATCTATGAAATAATAATAATAATAATAATAATAATAATAATAGTAGTAGTAGTAGTAGTGAGGCCTAATGGAGAAAGTGGTGATCTGAGGTGGTGTGTAGGGATGCAAAAGCATCCTGCTGCTGCTTGCCATAAAAAGGTTTTGTTTTTGTTTTTTTTGTGAGTGTTCTAGTTGAATACTTGCAAAAGCTTGAAGTAGGGAAAAATGTTCTCTCTCCAGAATCGCTTTCTACAAGCCACCTGGTACCACAAGCCGTATGGTATCCTAACATTTCAATTAGAAAATTGCCACTGCTGAGCTATACTCATAGCTTCCTTTTACAAAGTCTCTTTATGCAGCCTTTTACTCCTCTGCTGATGCAATGAGCTAAAGGCAGACCACCCCTGTAGCTCTCGATGGGAGTTCATCAGACTTCAGATCCTTTTCATCGCTAGCACAAAAGTGGTCAAAATGCAATTACTGTTTAAAAGGATAATTGAACACATTAAGCAAATGTGAATTGTGGTATAGTAGCTCAATAACACCAAATAGTGTGGTGGGAAGAAAGATCATGCGAACCAAACAATACAGGTAGCATAGTTTTAACACAGACACTAAAACAAGTGAATAATACCCTATTTGGTGATTTAACTAACTGGATGGAATTAAAAAACATTACCGCCACTTAACGTTCATAGTTCTCTACAGGGTGCTAAGACAGAAGTGACTGAATATCTATCCAGAGAATTTACAGTCCAAGAACAACAAGAAGAAATGTAGGACTGTACTTTTGGTGTTTCATCATGGGTTACCTTTCCCTTTTCACATTCAATTTAATATTCTTTTTTTAAAAAAAAATATTTAAAGTTTTTCAAACAGTATATAAAACAACTAAAATAACATACATACAACTTACATAGTGCTCCCATCACCACGGGACCAAAGGATACTTTCTAGCTCTATAATCAATTATTGTTCATTATTCCAAAAATACAACATATCTTGACATGGCATGTTCCCTTTCCCCTTTATTAAAACAAAATCTAAAAATAATCCCCAAATGTCCTTAAAATTATTTTTCTTAAGTTGTCCCTTTTTACATTTGATACTACAAGTTAATCATTTAAGGCAATATCCCAAAACCTCCTTATACCAATCAACAATTAAAAATTCACGTTGAACTTTCCATTTCCTTGCTATCATTAATCTCCCCACTGTTAACAAATTTACAATTAATTATTTTGTATCATGAGAACAAACAACTTTCTCCATTATTGATAACACTGCTAATTTTGGGCAGACCTCTAAATTAATACAATAATTTCTGATATTTCTACAAAAAAAATTTCCCAAAATTCCAATACACTTTTACAACTCCACCACATATGAGCATAGGTGCCTAGCTCCTGGCACCCTCTCCAGCTCAATGCTGGATCAATTTAATATTCTGTTACTTGCTTTCAAATGTAATAATTCTCTACCTCAGGGGTCCTCAATGCAGCACCCGTGGGTGCCATGGCGCCTGCGGGCACCTCCAGTGGTGCCTGCAAAGCTCTTCACTCCCTGCCCCTTCTAGCAATGATGATGATTATATAATAATAATAATAATAATAATAATAATAATAATAATAATAATAAGTGTTAGAGCACCAGGTTATCCTTCCTGTTCCTGAACCAGCTGCTGATCAGCTGTTCAGGGGCAGGAAGAGAAAGGAAGGCAAAGGGGTAGAAGAAAGAGAAAGAGTGAGGCTAGAGGCTAGGAGTGGGGAGAAACAGTGAGGTAAAGAGGTGGGCGGGGAGAGAAATAGTCAAGCTAGAGGCTAGGAATGGAGAGAAACAGCCAGCTACAGGGGTGATTGGGAGAGACAGAGCAAGGCTAGGGGCTACGAAAGGAGAGGAAGAAGAAAGCTAAATAAATAAATAAGGCTAGGGATGGGGAAGGGAGAGAAATGGTGAGAAAAAGGGCTGGGGGAGAGAAATAGTGAGGCTAGAGGCCAGGAGTAGAGAAAGAGAGAGGAAGAGCAAAGGGGAAAAGGTCTGTGTGGATGGAAGAAGATTGGGCAGACCAGGAAGCAACACTTTCTATTTTCCCTTCCCTCCCAGCCTGTAGCCTTGCTATTTCTCTCCCCACCCCACCCTACACATCTCTTGAATAGCCAGGCCCTGACGGCAGCCATTATGTGACTAGCATAATGGCTCCATGGGATCCATTTTGTGGTGGTGCCCACAGCAGTTTCTCAAATTCCTAAATGTGCCCACAGGTCCAAAAACGTCGGGGACCCCAGCTCTACCTTCTCTAAACTGGTTGATTCTCTAACTCTGGCATTGCCAAGTGGCAACACAATAGGAGTCGGTTGTGGCACATCACTAGGGACCTATGCCTGGTTCCACCTCCCTGCCTCTTTGCCTCATGTTGACTCTCGCTGCGCAGGCAATAAGAATTTCCATGTCAGCTCCTTTAAACCTACCAGGTCTCTCCTTAGCCCCCCCTTGTAAAGCAACGAATAATTTCATGTTTTTGTTGTATGATCTCAGGGTTCCTGCATCCTGTTTGATCAAGCCCCACTTAGTTCTCTTTCCATTTCTTTTCTTAGGCTTATAGTAACACTGTATGGGTTGTATCCAATGTTAGTCTAACTTAAGTCCCATTCATTTCAATGGGTCCACTCTAAGTAGGACTAACAGTGACTACAACCTGATGGGACTACTTTTGCAGATATGTTTAATAAGAGTTAGGAAATTCATCCACAAATAGTTAAATCCCACAAATACACAAAATCTACATAAAGTATGTATTGTGTAAAGGTGTATTGTACTGTACTATACAGTATACCAGTTTTCCCCAACCTGATACTCTCCAGGTTTTTTAGACTTTAACTCAGCCAGTTAGGAGTGAGCCAGTTAGGGCACAATCCTATGCATGTTTAGACAAAAAAAAATGTCCTACAATTCCCCAGCCAGCCAGCATGGTTGCCTGAGAAATATTGGGAGTTATAGGACTTTGTTTTTTCTCTGTCTAAACATGCATAGGATTACACCCTCAGTGTCTTTTCTATCCTACTACCCTCTTTGGTACCTTCTTATCTTTGTTCTTTCCTTATTGCTTCCTCCAGTCACTCTTTGCTCCTGCTTCATCCTCTTTCTCCAGCTTGTTCTTCTGCTCATCCTCCCTCACGTCTTCCAGAGTCCCTGGGTCATTTAAAGAGCCCTTATGTTGAATCTCTTTCCCTTTGCTCAAGCTGTGGCTTGTTTCTGTTGCTGGGCACCCAGGGTATCATGGGGTATGTGTGTGATTGTTCGGTGACCCCTGGTGGCTCCTTAATGGCCAATGGTCAGGAATGCTGGGAGTTGTCCAACACATCTGGAGAGCATCAGGTTAGGGAAGGCTACTGTATACCAGCCTTCCGCAACCTGGCACCTCCAGATGTGTTGGACTGCAACTCCCAGCACTCCCAGTCAGCAAAGCAACCGGCCATGCTGGCAGGGAATTATGGGAGTTGCAGTCCAACACATCTGAAGGGTGCCAGGTTGGGGGAGGCTGTTGTATGCAGATATGATCACTGACACAGAAATGTTAGAATGTGCCAGTGTTCTGGAGTTCCAAGGTTGCTCACAAGATGCTTAGCAAATAGCTTCTTCCACCATTCTCTGGCCCCCATAAAAGTGGAGTCCTGGTGGTTATTCAGTCCTGGTATTTTATTGTTAATTGCTTTTAGCTGTTTCAAACTGTTTTAAATATTTGTAGGTTCATGATTTTATATTATGTTTTATCATGTTGTATTTTAGGGTTGCAAGTTTTGTGAGCCACCCAGAGAGCTTTGGCTATTGGGTAGTATAGAAACGTAATGTAATAAATGAATGAAAAGTCTCACATTTACCTTGTGTGATACAACTGTGCTATACAGGTGTGTGGGGAGAGCAGTGCCAATGGCAGTTAATCATTGGTTATGGAGTGAAGTTCCAGCACTGGGTATCCTTATGCCACATCTAATAAAACAGGATCCTTTGAGTATCATGCAATGGCACAAAAGATGGAGCTGGAAAGTCTCCTTTTTGTGGAACTCCATTTACAGTGACTTGAAGAATATGCCAGTGTTGTTACATAGTAGTAAAACTAATCCTTTCAAAATCAGTGCTGAAAGATAATACAATCTGAAAGCACAAAGTTACTCTTCAAAGGATAATAAAACTCACTGATGATAGAAAAGGACAAAAAAAAAAAAAGTAGAATAAAGGGAGATGCCCGGAAGCTAAAGCATTAAACAAGAATAAAAGGGGAAAATATAAAAGCAAAGGACCACTACTACCATAAAAAGGTGAATAAGAAATATGACATGAAGAGTAACCAAATGAGGCAGAAGAATACATTAAAAGGAGCAATCTTCTTGCAAAAACCAGTGAGGGAAAATGAACAATGTCAAAAAGTGGAATACAGATAAATAGTGATTTATTGTCTATGGATGCTATATTAGACTGAGCAAATATAACAACATTTTGAATTCTTTCTTGAGCAATGATAAAGATCATAATTTTTTAGAAGTGAAAGCACATCAGTATAACAAACATCCCTAGCACACTATCTTCTTCATATATTTAATTTTCAAACATTACATTAGATGACAAAAACCATGCCCTCCTCCTGTCATTCAGGGAAATCACTGAGCAGAAAGGAATCTGATAAGAAAGTATATGGATCACACAAAGAGAGACACAGAAGGTAGCTCATGTCCTTCTTCTTCATAGAGAACCAGTGAAATAAAGAGTAGAATGCATGTCAGTCAAATTGCTTTAGATTCCACCTGCATTCCATGTGCTTCCCATTCTTTTCACATTTAGGACCAATTCACATGGCTACTTTTTAAGGTGAAAAAGCAATAGCTTCCACCTTATATGGGAGCCCTCTCTTTGGGAGGTGGATGACTGAGCAGGGACAGGAGGCAGAGCAGTGGTAAGCCGCTGTTCACCATGACACTGTGGGGCTTCTGGGGCAGTTGGCTCAGGCTGCCCCTGTGGAACCAATGAGAGTGTGGAGCTGGCTTGTGAGGGGTGGGGCTTTGGGGCATACCAGAAGGAGAACCTTATCCACCTCTGGGCAATATATGTAGGGCCCACGGCATGGCTTTGGCATTGCGATGCAGTCGCCGACTCTCCCACCCACCCACACTCCTAGTCAGATATCTGCATCTTGCTAGGGACTAACATGACATGAGCCTCTGATTGATGGGGCTGGGAAGGAATTTTGCCTGCATGCACAATTGAGTAAGTGGTGCAGGGTTTTTGGCTTCCCTGTAGCAAGGTTAATAATTTAGCCAAAGGGCATTTGGACATGTTATTTGGAAAGTTTCCCCTGCTGTTGTTCCAACTCACAACTTTTTAAGGGGTGGGTGGGTGGGAAGGGGGAATTTGGTGCCAATTGAGGCTTTCCTCCTAATGGCAGCTTTAGGGAGGGGGGGATTTTGTAGAAACTATGGCAGGAGGAAAATGTTAAACTCTCCATCCCATGTGCCCCATGTGGTAAATTCTTATCAAAGCTGAAATGAAATGAAATTCTACTCCTGGTCAGTAGAACAGCCAATCTAGAATCAGGGGGTCAGTGTGTGCTGGATGGGATAGCACTCTCTCTGAAAACACATCATGGAGCCAGCTTGAAAGAACATCCCTGTGGTGTCTGTTTTCTCCACATTGCTGCTGTAATATAACTCATCCCATAGATCTTCCAGGTTGTATAGAAAGCTTCCATGCCAGCATGGTACGCATGGAAATTCTCCAGCAGAACTATGTGATGATTTGCCCCATATGCTACAGCAGGGGCAAATGGAGGACACCACTTGGATCATTTCAAGCCAGTTCTGCATGGTAAGTGTAACATGAAGAAATCCTCTATGGGCCACTTCATACGTTTCACAGCTTTCATAGTAGCAGGTTTAAAGGGTTACAGCTGAAGAAATGATTTTAGTAGCTTATCCATGGGGGTTGTAGCTTAATCATCTCACACTGTGGGACTGGAAGCATCATTCCAGCACCTCTAGCACTGGCAGGCAAACCAGGCCTACAGAGTGTTTTCAGCCTCCTCTGTGATCCCTGCTTGGCTACCCGGCTGACAAGGAAAAGCCCATCTGTTTGGGCCATTTCCCAAAATAAGCATAGCAGTGTCTCATGAAAACAGCCCCATCTTTCCCCTATGTTATTTTCTCCTTATTGTACGCTATACTGTCCAGGACTTCATAAAGGTACATCTGTCTGGACTCTGGACAAGCCATTGCTGAAGATGTTCAAATGGGATTTTACTGATTTAGGAAGCCTTACTATGATGCAATTTGAAAACCCTTCCTTTAAGCAGTATGACTAATAGTACTACTAAACCTAATTAAAATGGAACAGAATCCATGGTGAGAACACCACAGGGAAACAAGTATCAGATCTGAACTAAAAATTAGCAGCTATTCCACAGTGAAGCCACGCAACAAATGACATATTAATAAGTAACCTCCAGCTATCAGTGACTGAGAGCATAATACACCAATGGGCTAGATTGGTAAGGACAAGTAGGCATGTGTAAAAAATCCTCTCCCCACTTCTTCCAAGATATAGGACAGGAGTAGGCAACCTGGTGCCCTCCAGATGTTTTGGACTTCAGGTCTCAGAAGCCCCAGCCAGCATGGCCAATTGTCAGGGATTGTGGGAGTTGTGGACCAAAGCAGCCAGAGGGCACCGCGTTGTCTTTCCCCAAGGTAGGGTGTTGTGTACTGCCTTTTAAGAAGCACGCCCAGAAGGCCTCAGTGTTAGCAGGCGGAATAGAAAGGAATGCTTTCACTTTTGAGCAGAAGGCAGTAGGAGCTGTTGGGAGCTCAGCCTCCATAACCTGCTGAGAGGCCAGGGCAATTCTGGGCTTCTAGGACTATACCAGTTACCAGGGACAATCGTTCAGTTAAGCTGTTTACGCTCATCTTATCAATCAAACTGCTATAGGAGTTGAGGGGAGGACAAATTTAGCTTACTTGCAGGGTGCACTAGGGGGCATGGGAGCTGCATGCAGTCCATGGGCCACATGTTGCCCACCCCTGTCGTACATTCTATGAAGTTCCAAAAACCACCACACTCCTCAACCAAGAAAAGAGACATATGGTGAGTTCACACGTCATGCTAAGCCACCCTGAGAATAAGCCGCCATGGTTGTTTGTTGTTCGCTCTCTAACCCAACCGATGATCAGGTGCTCTGCAGCTTTCCATGGCTTGTTTCTCCCCTCAGTGCCCCTCAGTCCTCCCGCCAACTCCAGGCATGTATCCCAGGCGCCTTTGTGGCAGAACTCCTTGTTTGCTCGGTCCCTATATCAGCACCCCTTCTGTAATTGGTCTGCTGGGGTTGCCAGCCACTGAGGGAAATGCCCACCACCACCACAGATCGCCAAATGGAATTAATTTTCTTAGCCCATATGAATACAGTAACAGATTTGCAAACTTGTTTTCCAAGTTTTTTGGAGGAGCATTGTGGAAGTGTGCAAGAGTATATGACTGCCTGTCTGCTATTTAGCCCAGCATAGGGATATCCCCCTCTTGTCAATAGCCTTGTCAATTTCATCTTCCACTTGGAGCTTGCCATGCTAGCAAACAGATTTTCTTTTTAAAGGCTGCTTCACGTACTACCTCAATTACACCCACACAAAAAGCTCCTTCTTCTGCAGTCGCCAGCCGCTCCCCCCCTCCCCATGCTTGTTGATTCCCTCCACTGGTCTCTGTTGTTAGCTGTCAGATATACAGAGCAGTGAGAGGAATCAGTAAATTTCAAGGTAACGATACACAAATTTCAAGGCAGAGCAGAGAGTGAGGACAAAAACAACCACCAGGCTGGAAAAAATTGTTTAACAAATGGCTATATAATACCCATATATTACAAAATATTTACACAAAAAAGGGTGGAATATAGTTTTTTTCATACCAACAGTACATGGCTTTCACAACCATAAGTTCTTATGGAAAGCTTGATATTACACATCCTGTTCATATTAAAGATTGAGATCTTATTGAGTTTTATATTGAAATTGCAATAAAAGACAGGCTCACAATAATTACACAAATTGTGCATAATTAAGACTGTTCTTCATTATGCACAATTTGTATAATTATTGTGAGCCCGTCTTTTATTGTAATTGTAATATCATACTCAATAAGATCTCAATCTTTAATATGCACAGAATGTGTAATATAAAGTTTGCCACAAGATCTTATGGTTGGGAAAGCCTTGTATTTTTGGTATGAAAAAAAATATTAAGCACAAATGTTCTAATCTAATGCCACATATACACGGCCATATTAACCTGTTAATTGGGATAACAACCACACCCTGGGTAGTCCTCCAGTTTGGACATAAACTTGACTTTAAAAGGGGATTAGACAAATTCACGGAGCTTAAGGCTACCCATGGCTACTAGTCATGATGGCTGTATATGTCCTCCAATATCAGAGGCAGTATGACTCTCAATACCAATGGCTATGGGACACAAGCTATTGCACTCATGTCCTGTTTGTGGGCTTCCCATAAGCATCTGGTTGGCAACAGTTGGAAGAGAATGCTGGACTAGATGGATCTTTAGTCTGATCCAGCACAGCTCTTCTTTCTTATGATCAGAACTCACAAACACTAGCATAGGCTTGGAGTATGTACTTTTAAATCTAAACTACTGAACTGATTGTTGATGGTGTTTTTCTTTTTTAGTTAAATTTTAACACCTATTGAGATATTTCGACTTAGGTTTTTAATTTTTTATGAATTGTTATGGAGATTATTCAAATGTTATGTTTGAAATATGTTGTTTTTATTTAAATGCTTATTGATTATTTTATGTATACATTTTATTGTTTGTTTATCCTGTATATTGCGAGTGCCTTGAACCCAATTTTCTTCGTGGCAAGGCAGCATACACACTAAAGTCTAATCTAATCTAATCTAATCTAATCAAATCTAATCTGTTTAGCTGTGTTCCCAAAGCTATAGATATAGTTAAAGAAGAAAAAAAACATATCGCTGGCTTCTCCCATATTCTTCAAAATTAAAGGATTTTAAAGGGGTTGTTCAATCCTTATTAGATTACAGATGAGAAATTGCTTGGTTACTAAAATCAGCGTGAGAGGCCTTTTGAAGACACCCTCATTTTTCTAACCTGCCTTCCTCTGGGGTGGTAGAAAATTAGGATGGTCTGTCCTGGAGGGTGATGGATACCAATGGAATCCCGAGAACCTTCAAGAATATATTGCCAGTGCTCCTGTTGAAACCTTGGTCACTCAGTTGGATATAGAGATGACTTGAGCAATTAACATGATCACTGTTGGGCCTAGCTCCAATGCCACTAGCCCCAGTGTCACTGTGGGGCCTATGTGTTCAGAGCCAGACTCTGATTCAGGCTTAGGATAATTGGGGACCTAGTCTGACTGTGGGAAACTCAAGGCCTGGCAGCCTGGCTCTGATTGGTCTCTCATCTGATTACAGGCTAAAGAAGAGCGAGACTCCCCTTTCAGCCACAGCTGCAAGATAAGGCTTTGAGTCCTCTGATTAACAGGTGAGAGATATTCTGTGGGAACTGAACAGGAGAAGGACTCTGCAGAGGAGGGGGCTTTGAGGGCTGTTGCCCAGGTTGAACCCCTTCCCTGACATAGTGCCTGCTGACAGGCCAGATTTTCCTGTCAGGATAGATCATCAGAGGGGGGCTTTAGCAGCCCTTTCCCTGTATTTAACCCAGTGCACGGGTTGGAATTCTTTGCTGGGAACAACATTGTCATCTAACTGCCCAAAACACTTTCTTGCCTGCATTTCCCTTGAACTCTTGTCTGCCATGAATCATCTTATCCTGACTCTTGGATCCTTGTCTGTCTTGAAACATGTAACATCAAGATCCTGATGTAAAATCCACTGTTGTTGACCATAAGACAGGCCTGTGGCTTACGCTGGCTCAGCTTGTCTGAGTGCGGAAAGCTAAGCAGGGTCAGGCCTGGCTATTACTTGGATGGGAGACCCCTCCTCTAGTTTCCTGGTTTGAGCAGAGGGTTGGACTCGATAGCCTTGTAGGCTCCTTCCACTCTATAATCTATGAAATCTATAAAGACATGATCTTTAACTGTAAATTCTGGCCTTGAAACATCATCTGGAACAAAGTCTTAACTGTCTGAAAGACTTCCTTGACTGGACTTCTGTAAATCTAGGACACTTGTCTGTTAAATCCTGTACTGTGCAATTTAAGATATGTACTATCTTGTTAGGCTATGGATGTGAACTTTGGACCCTTTGTCTGCTGCTTTGAATCTTATACTATGAGCCGGTGCAGAGTCAGACAATTCTTTCTTTGCCTGGAATACTTTCTTATTTGGACTTATCATGAACCTTAGATGCTTGTCTGCTTTGAATCCTGCATCATGTAATCCATAATCTGAGCTATTTTGTAGGATTTTGGATTATAACTTGATACTGCATGGATACTAGCCTTAGAACTGTTTCTTAAACTAAGCAATGTACTGATAGTAAATGTGTTTGCTATCTGATGTATGGAGTGTTTTAACCATTATGTTTTTACCATGGGGTCTAAGAAGTCATTCCAATCTACTGCAATGAAAGATCTCACTGAGGTGCTGGTATTAACATTCTGTGTCTCTGTAAGCTTGCCAGCACGAAACAGAAAGGCAGATTCTGACAATCACTCCAAGCCAAGTGCCCTTTTCTTCTGAATAGAGCCCACTTGGCTCCATGATGTGCCAGAGATTTTAATCTGGCTTCAGGCAGACTGGGTTTGGCATTGAAATATTTATTATTTTATTTATGGCATTTCTATATGGCCTTTCTATTTCTGGAACCAACAAAGGCAGTTTACAAAAAATCAGCAATCAAAAATAATAAACAAATAAAAACATAGTAAACTGTTAAAAATCTTACAAACCATAACAATTTAAAAAGATGCATCTTGACCCCCTTCCTGAATACAGAGAGGGTGGAGACTAGTCCCAACTCCAGATGGAGTGCATTCCAGAGTTGGAGAGCAACACAGGAGAAAGCCCTTTCCTGCATGTTTGACAAGCAGGCCCCTTAAATGAGGATGTCTTCAAAAGTGTCTCCTGTTGATCTTAGTAACCAAGCAGGTTCATAGCATGATAGGTGGTCCTGTAGATAGCCAGGCCCTAAGCTGTTTAGCATTTTAAACATTAAAACCAACAACTTGAATTGAGTCTGGAAAACACTTGGCAAATATCCTTGATTGCCCTGATAGATGACTTATGCCTCGAGAAAGAGAAGAGTGTGATCCGAACAGCAAACCAGCTATAAATTCTTCAATCCTTTGCTTTTTCTTGAACTTGCTGCCCTTTTCTAAAATGGCTGGAGCCCAAGCGGTTGAAGGAGGCAATTAGGTGTTAGTTTTATTTTATTTTTCCAATTCTGATGTTACCTTTTCATCTGGCTTTAGCACTGCTTTGGAGAAGATTGTCTTTTAGGGCTCACAATCTAGAAAAAATCTGTCAGGCAACATGATGCATCTTTTTATTTGGCCCTGTTTCCCAGCACAGATACTGTGAATAATTTCCCCCTGCTCGTGTAATGAAATGTAATTATTTGCCCTGCCAGCACCTCTAGAAAAATCAATAGCTCCAGCATCAGCTGATGATCTGAAGTGAATAGATGGCACAGTACAGTTGCACATTTCAGACAAGAGATAGGAACAGAGCCCTTTGGGTCACTATCCACCTCACTGGATTTTATAGTTAGAAATAAGTAACAAACTGACTGTGAAAACTCCTCCACATACACACACACTTACAAAGGTGACCCTATAATAGCACTAACAGTAACACACACACACACACACAATAGTATTGAAAGGGGAAAATAGACTGTGAAATCATTGAATCATAATAGAGTTGGAAGGAACTTTTGATGTCACCTAATCCAACCTACTGCTTAATGCAGTAACTAAAATGCAGAGGATGTAGCTACAGCATCTGTGTCTGAAGGGGAGCCCTCGACCACCTTGTAAGTATTTTCTTAAAAGCTGTTCTTGTTTTTACAACTTCAACATTTGGCTAAACCATGTGATTTGTGTGTGTGTTGTTTGGGTTCCTTGCAGGAAAAAAGGTGGGGTATAAATATAATAAATAAATAAATAAACCATCCACATGGAAATAGGATGGAACAGCCCTTGGTTTGGGGCACATGTGAGTATGGGAGGGAATAAACTTATTTTGTTCATCCATGCCTAGCTAAAATAGTGCTGTACAGTTAAACACTGGGCTTGTGCAGATGCTGACATGGGATTACAATTAAATGTATCACAGTTGTGAATAAAGGAGCATCTAATGTAGGTATGCACATAATGTAGGCTTGGACATGAGAGAGGGCCTTCTTCTTGGCTGCTCCCAGGCTTTGGAGCTCCCTACTGAGGGAGACTAGGTTTGCTCCCTCTCTTCTGTCCGTCTGCTGGTGGGTAAAGCAGGCCTTTGGCATGTAAGCTTGTCTGTTGGGTTGGATTCATAGATCATAGAGCTGGAAGGAGCCTACAAGGCTATCGAGTCCAACCCCCTGCTCAATGCAGGAAACTAGAGGAGGGGTCTCCCATCCAAGTAACAACCAGGCCTGACCCCGCTTAGCTTTCTACGCTCAGACAAGCTGAGCCAGCGTGAGCCACAGGCCTGCTGTTTTTATTCCTTATTGTTGTGTTTGGCTTTTCTTGTGCTTTTAATGTATTTGTTTTAGGACTGCTTTAACTATTATTATTTTATTTCACATTTTTATATTAAATTTCAATTCTTATTATTCTTAGCCACCTTGAGCCCCATCTCCTTGGTGGAAAGGAAAGGCATAAATAAAATAAATAAATAAATAAAGATTCAGGGTGGGTCCAGCAGATGCCCGATTCGTGATTTGGGAAGGATCCAACCTCATGGCCAAATTACTTAGACTGTGGAGGATCTGTCCTTCTCCTGCACGTCATGGTGTGGTATACTTGCTTGCATGTTCTACTCTGCATTCTCACCAAGGGTCCAAAGTATATTCCAAACAGGATACTTAATTTAAAGGAATGTATTCTAACTCAAAACTATTTTAAAAAGATAATTAATAATCAATAAATACAAATTAACTCAACCTTAAGAAACAATGGTAATAAATGCTAACCTCCAAAAATACAATAATGAGACCTCATTAAAATAGCATTACAGTCTCATAAACATCTCTAATTATGCCTTTCTAAAGCTTTGAATTGCTTCCTAAGGGTATGCAGGGTTGACCTCTGGCTCATCTACAGGCAAAATGAGCTCCCTGCAGCTCACCATCGCCATGCCTTTTCTTTCCTTCCCATCTTAGAAGGCAATGGGCGGGTTCACACATCATGCCAACCCACCCTGTCAATAAGCCATGGTGGGTTGGTTGTTGTAAGAACAACCCATGGTGCACCCAACAGATGATGGGGCTCACTGTGGATTGTCACCCCCTCCTTTTCCCTCAGTCCACCAGCTGACATCCCAGGAACTTGTGGCTCAAGCTGCTCTCCTCACTGCAATCAGGAGTCATTTTGGTTCTCGTGGCTGCCCCCCTTCCCCCCTCAGAGATCGCTTTTCACAATCTCTGTTTTGATAGCTACTGACAGCTGCTCCAAAGTGCCCAAGCACCACACTGGAGGGGCTGTCAGTGCTTCTCCACCCATTATGATTATGATTATTATTGTTATTGTTATTGCACCCAAATATGCGCAAATAGTTTTGTTAATTTATTTTTAAAAAAATAACTGGAATTGTGCACTTCCAGAGGTGCAGTTGTGTGTATTTCCATGGGAGCAAAAATGGGAAGCCTCACCTGGGTAATGTCCGGGGGGGGGGGTACTGCTGTCAAAATGCAGAGAGGATCCCAATAGTGTGTTTTGTTTTGCTTTTTGCACTTTGCTTTGTCTTGACAGCTGTCAAAAGGCAAGCCGTCAGTTCAAAGCAAACACGCCGGTGATCTTTGCTCACGAAAAGGGGGTGAAGGAATTTATCCCCATGTGACACTGGGATCCTCAGGGTTTTTGGTGTTCCAGTGATAGGTCCCAGTGCCCCCAACTTTTCTATCCTTTCCCAAGACTCTAGGTACTCAGGAAGATGGAAAAGTGCAGCCCATCCCCTTTTACTGGAGCATGGAGATTTGACAGCTAGCTGTCAAAATTCCCTTTTAAAAAAAAGGTTTTTGGGGTTTTTTTTATTGTCAGGGCGCCACATGTTTTTTTCATAGGGACATATGCATTCATGCTTGCATATGCAGGTCAATGACTGAATATAGCCAGAACTAGGGCTGAGGGAAAATAGACTCCTAAAATTCTCCAACCCATTTGCAGGCAGTGACATTGAAAGGGGGAGTTTTACAACAATTTAGGGGGAACCCAAAAAAGAAATTCTCCAAAAATGTCTCAGAAACTATGGCTTGGATCCAGGATCTGCCTTCTGTGAAAAGAAGGGACTTCTACGGGAGAAAAGGCTCTGCTCATGCAAGTCCCTCCACCCAATTTTTGGGGATCTTATCCCCTCCCCTGACACACGCCACACAGCTCACCCACCTCAGCAGGGTCTCCTGACTTTTAATATAACATTTTTAGGGGGCTGGAGGGAAGGAGGGGATGAAGAAGTCCACTTCCACCAGTTCAGTAGATCCAACTTAAATCTGGATCCAAACCTATATTCGTTTATACTGGCAGATGTAGGAAGCATGAAGGTAGATGAAGGACGCTTAGCGAGAGAACTAGAAGGAATAGGGGCCAAGCCCATTTCTTTATTGAACAATATTAAAATAAGATTAAAACTGAGTCTAGGGTTGCATCCCAAATTCTTGACCATATTTGTAGGCAGCAAAACTGGAAGGAGCATTTTGCTGAATACTCTCAGGGGGACAGAAATTCTCCAGCAGTTCATGGAGAGCATAAACAATCCCCCCCCAAGAAAATGAATCAGAATTGTTTTTCTAAGGAATCTCAGCCCACTTCTACAAGATCATACATACCTGCACTAGCAATTTGGTTAAAGGGCTTGACCCTAGAGGTATGACCCTCCTAAAGCACGGTTACTTGGAAGGAAGTTCCACTTAAATCAACAGGCCCTACTTCCACGTGAAACTGCAATCCTATGCACACTCACTTGGGAATAAGTGCCACTGAACTGTGTGGGAGTCCTGACCTAAGTTAATTATGCATACGAGCTTGTTACAGATGTGTTTAGGATCAGAGTACAAGTTAACTTAAACCAGGGGTGGGCAACTTGTGGCCCTCCAGGTGTTTTGACCTACAGTTTTCATCTGCCCTAGCCAATATAGCCAATGGTGAGGGATGTCGAGAGTTGTAGGCCAAATCATCTGAAGGGCCGCAAGTTGCCCACCCCTGTGGTAAACCAAGACATTTAGGTTTACGCCATGGTGTAATACTCTACATAATTACTCAGAAGTAATCCCCATTGATTTCAATGGAACTTACTCCCAGGGAAGTGTGTATAAGATTATACCTTAACTGCATTGTCAATTATGCCATCCAAGCCTGGCACCTCCTTTTGTTCTGTGGGACTCAGGAGGTAGTTCTGAGAAGCAATTTTTTACAGATCTTCTTGCCGACATCAGGAAGCATATAAATAACTCTTCCCCCCCCCCCATTCTTTTGACAGTGCACCAGAGGATACACTTTTCCATTACTTTAAAGAACTGAAATATGTTTTTTGTGCTACCTTGATTTCATCACATTGCTGCTACAGTCAAGGTCTGCAGCAGATCCCTATGCTAAGTGAATTTACTGCACAACATTGCTGGGAACATGTGCAAAGCAGAAGTGTGTAGGGGTGCTTACTGTCTACACAGTGCCTTTCTAATCACATTAACAAAGGGTTCACAACCCACAGTTCAGAGCTTCCTGGGTTACCCCCCTCCCCTGCAAAAAAAAAAAATGTCACTGAAAAACAGCCTGCTAGTACCCACACACTTTCTCTAAGTACTTACTAGTATCACAAAACAATAGGTTTGATATGGTTTCATAAAGTGGACTGTTCTTAGTTTTAAAAAAGAGCAAACTGTGAACACTTATTGTCAATGCATCTTTTCTGCTTTGACATTTCCCCCTATGCTTCTTAGGGCCAATTTGAATGGTAAGACACCATCTATGAATTCCTTACAAATGCAAGTACAGCATCAGCTGAAAAATTATGAAACACAAATTGTCATTTATTTATTACACAGAGATTTATATTCTGCTTTCCTGTGAACTATCAAAGTGGTTAACAAAAATAAGAAAAACATGAAATATAATGATGATGAGCAGTATCCCACTGTCACTGCACCTCTGCTCAGTGCTCATTCTGTTGCACCTGTGGGACAGCCCTCCCTAAAGCAACCCCAGAAATGAGCGGAAATGCCCATTTCTGTAATGGAACAGGTCTACGGAGCTTCCTTCTGTGGACTCCGCTGACCTTCCACTCATTTCTGGCTACTGCAGGAACTGCTAGCTTCCCATTGTGCTAGTGGTGAATCCCACTAGCACGCAAGGAGCATTAGATACTGCCCAATAAAAGTACAATAAAACATATTGTGTATTATGGTCAACTATAACTATACTGGTTGGGTCACCCCTCAGAGAAAGCCTGCATGAAGAGGTTGGTCTTGAGCAGGCCTCTAAAGATCAAAAATGAAGACGCCTGCCTAATGTCAAGAAGAAGCACTTTCATTATGTCTGAAAGGTCAGAAGTCTGACATAGGGAAGGGATTTTGAAATTCTAGTTGGCAGGAATTACACCTCCTTGTTCTCCTCCTCCTGTCTGCATAACTCAGCAGGAGGAAAGAAGGTGAAGGCCCTAGCTGCTGGAGAGGTAGTCTCAATTGTCCCTATTCTCTTGCACTCTCACGATGAGAGTATTTCTTTCATTATGCTTGCACTCTGGGATTTGCTCCGATGTATGTCCTTCCTATGACACCAAGGTAACCTGAGAAGCCCCATGTCATGTGGGAGAAGCCAATGCTGCAACTCATCCCCATACCAGGACCAGCATTGCCCCAGTTTCCAGAATGGATTATGTTAATGCGGGGAGGGGCCAGGGCAGACTTAATTCAGGCCTGTGGCTTACGCTGGCTCAGCTTGTCTGAGCGTGGAAAGCTAAGCAGGGCCAGGCCTGGTTATTACTTGGATGGGAGGCCCCTCCTCTAGTTTCCTGCATTGAGCAGGGGGTTGGACTCGATAGCCTTGCAGGCTCCTTCCAACTCTATGATCTATGAAATACATTTTGCTGCCTGAGGTACAAGATAGTGCCTCCCATGCAATGTACAGAAGCCGAGAAGACTGTCAGTTGAATCTTACTTGACACAGGCTACAGGAAAGCATCTTCCACTGCAACTGAGGGTGGCAGACTAGCTTAGGGGGCTCAGGGCAGGCTGCATGACACACACAGCTCTGTCATCCAACTCCTTGCAGCCGCTCCGCCTGCCCCAAGCATCTACTGTCTGAGGTGGCCATCTCCCTCTGTCTAAGAATAGGGCAATCCTGGTCTTGCTGTTTTAGGGATATGAATCCAGAGGTCCTGGGTTCAATTCCCAGGAAAGCCCATGCAACTGGGGAAAGGGCCAGAATGTTTGGGGAAAATTGGGAGAACAGACATAGCTCAATGGCAGAATGCCTGCTTTTCATGCAGAAGAACCCCGGTTCATACTCTAGCACCAGGCAAGGCTGGGATTAATAGGGGTGTTCATCCTACCTTTGGGGGGTGCTCGCCTTTGCTTGCCTTTTCTCAGCAACCCCCCCCCGAAGGCCCGAATCCCCGTGCCACTCGATCCACCTCGCTGGCAGCGCGGGGTCCCGTCCCGTCACTTCCGGCTGCCAGGAAGTGACGCGACGGGACCCCGCGCTACGCTTTTAGCGTAAAAACCAGGGCAACCCAGTTTAAAATGGCCACAAATAGCAAATCGTCCTCAAATCCAAGTTGATATAAGTTAAATCTCTGAGTTGGGAGTGGTGGATGGATATGACCAGTCTCTAGTGGACATATATGTAAATGCATTCATGGACATTAAGGCATCATGTAGTGCATAGCCTGGCCATTCCACACACTGGTGAGGCTAATTTTGGACTGTTGGCAAACAAACAACCATGGGGCAATGATGCTCCTCTCCCCAATATCTCATTAACCAAAAGAGAAAAAAAACCACCTTGGTTTTGCAAAAAGTACAGAAGCATCATTGGAACTATGAATACAGCATACCAATTACGTATATACAAATGGAAGAGAAACTTCAGCAATGTGTAACAGGGATGGGTGGGTATGGCGTAACCCCGCAATTCAGTTCCCTGGTGTATGTCTGCATTAGTATGTTTAGTGTGTCTAGAATGCTGAACCGAGTGAGTGTGGTTTGTGATGCCTTGGAAAGGGTGGGGGAGGAGTATATAAGGAGTGTTTGAGTGATGTCAGAGTTAGTTGAGGGAGTTAAGAAGTAGAGTCGAGTTAAGACGTTCGTGGGGTTAGTGTGTTATGGGAGAGTGTTTGGAGTGTGGAGAGCGTTTGGGAGTTAGGTTAGTTGGATTATTTGTGTCTTGTCAGGAGTTTTAGGAGGAATCAGTGATTGTATGAGGAGTGAAAGTATTTAGAATTGTAGGGACTTAAGTTAATTATAAAGTGTTTGGGGTAGGCAGGTTTTAAGTTATTTTCTGGAACTAAGATTGTGAGAATTAAAATAAACTTATTTGGTTTGCTACCCAAATCCTACATGTCAGCTTGGCGTTATTAACCTGCTTTACTTTTAAATCTACACACACACCTTTGTACCCTCAGTATCATAAATTTAAGCTAGATCCTTCATAACCAGTATTAATCTTTTCCCTCATTAGTAAGGGAAAGGTTTTATTTGACCCTCCCCTCAGGTTTTAAGTGTTGATGCTTGGCCTGAGAAGGGTTTATGTGCCTGGTCCTAAAGTGTAAGGGACCGGGTCGTCGCAGTGGGCACATTCAGGAAACGATCCTTGGTATGACAAGAGGGTTACTGCAGGAATATCAGTATTTTCATCTGAAATGTTTGAAGATATGTGTTAACCCCAGTGAAACATAAGGAACTACCTAATACCAGATGGTCCAACTAGTTTGGTATTGCTTGCCCCAGACTTCCCCAACTGTATGCCTTGCAGATGTTTTGGACTACAACTCCCATTATCCCTGACCATTGGCTGTGCTGGCTAGGGTTGATGGGAGTTGTAGGCCAAAAGCAGCTGGAGGCCACAGGTTGGAGAAGGCTAGTCTGGAGCTACTGGATATACAGTATATATCAGTGATGGCGAACCTATGGCACGCATGCCACAGGTGGCACGTGTGGACCACTCTGCTGACACGCGAGCCATAGGTCACCAGGAGAGTCACCGCCTGGCGCCAACACTCTCCAGCGGCGGCGTGAGGCAGCGTCATGCTGCACGCCAGGGCTCAGGCCGTGACGCGGCAGGTGGGGCCGACGTGCCTACCTGCTGCCTCCGCACCGGCCGTGCCGGCCGCACTGGACCCGCCGCCGCCCGTCGCGTCATGTCCTGCGCGCTGGATCCCCGCGCTCTGTTTTTGGCGGCGGGGGGGGGGGGGAACCAGGGCAACAGGGCTGTTTGTGTTGCAGTTTGGGCACTCGGGCTCAAAAAGGTTTGCCATCACTGGTATATATAGTGATATGGTAAAAGAAATGAATAGCAATAAGGGACACCAAATCTCCACTGAAGCTTCATGATGTCAAGGATCAAATCAACAGGTCCTCCCCTTACATTTTCAAAGGTGTTAGCAGCCTCCCTGCAGTGGATCGGAAGCACCAGAGAAACCAGCAATGTCATGTACAGAAAGGCTTGACTTCTCTACAGGGCCACAGGGAAAGAACAAGGCCTTGAGTGCTATGAACAACTTCATTTGTATTTACGTTCAAATCCATCTTTCTTGTCATCTTCCTTCACAGAAATTGATAATGTTAGGGGGAGGGTGAAGCATAGAGCTTTACTGCAATAAGTACAAATAATGAAAGACAATAAAGAATGTCCTTCACTTAAGTGTTTATTGTAGCTTGAGATTTTCCATCAGTGGGAAATGGAGATGGATGGGTTAGAAGGGATTAGAAGCCAGGTTAGTGATTCATCAAGAGAATACACACCACACACATACAGTTGGTTGTTTTTTTAATAAAAAAAAAATGTAGAGAGAAAACACAGGAGCTTCTCTTTGCAAACAATTGCAGCATGGAACCTGGCTGTTTGTCTTGAGAGTGTTACACTGCAGGAGTTGAATGGGGTGACTGCCTTGTCATGTTCCTAAAAAAAGCATCAAGGAATTTTTAAAAAATCTAGAAATTTGCTTTTTCAGAGATCTGGAAGGCAGGCAACATATTAACACTGACTGAGATATATCTGGCATGTTTCTATTAAAAGACTGCCAGTCATTTTGAAAGGTGGGAGTGATATATACAAATACTTTCCTGTAATTTAATATGAATTGCAAGACAGAACTGGAAATATGAAAGAGAGCATTAGATGAATCTCTGCTGGATGAACCTCTTTTCTGATGGATGAATCTCTGATCCCATCTAGTTGATGCAGGCAGGCAGGGGCTTGAGAGGCTTCTGGATCCAGGGATGTTGAAGAGTCCTTGGTTTCGAGTCACGAGTCTTTGGACCTGAGTCTCGAGTCCGAGTCCTTGGTCCAAAATGGTGACTCCCGAGTCACGAGTCACTCCCAAAGGTGACTCCACAAGTCCCTATTAAAATCAATGGGGGGTTTTCCCCAACAAAATAAGGCTATTTCAGATGTGTGGCTTAAATAAATTCTAGGCACGAGTGTGCCTTTTTATTTCCAAACTCCGCAACTGATTTTGGCAAGAACAGACCAGGCAGACAAACCCAAAATAACCAGACAGGCAGAGGAGGCAGGGAACCCCAAAACAGGCAGGCAGAGGCCTTTGTCTTGGACATTTCAAACTGTGGAACTGGTCAAGAAGAGACCAGGCAGGCAGAGGAGGCAGGGAACCCCAAACAGGCAGGCAGAGGAGCCAAACCCAAAATGCCTGAAAGGTTGCATTTTAGGAAATTGATTTTAAAAAATAAACTTGCTGTACTTCCTAAAACCTATCCATGTTGCATTTGAGGAACACGATTTTGGAACACGAGTCCTTGGTCTCGAGTCCCAAGTCCCATTAAAAATATTGGGACTCGAGTCTGACTCGAGTCAGAGGGGGGACACAGTCCGACTCACGAGTCGAGTCCTGGAGTCCGAGTCCCCATCCCTGTCTGGATCTAGTAGATCCATGCCCCCTACCATCCTTGTCCATTTGTCCAGCCCCTACACACCCATTTCCTCCCCTCCGGAAGTCACAACACCAACCTGAGGAGCTCCGTGCACATCCCTACTAAGATTTGTTTCAAGAACATGCCTATCTTAAAAATGAGTAAAATACCCATATTAGATTTCTGAGCTGACCAAAAACGAGTAGAGAAGTTAAGATGAGGACAGGTGTCTCTCAGTTCTGTCCCTGATATTCATATGATTCCTTATGAGTTGTTTATGTGATATTTAACAAAGAAAGGAACTTAAACAGTTACTCAGCACACTTTAGCGATAAACTCTTATTTTTACCAAAATGCCCAGCTCTGATCTGGGAGTAAGATATTTATTTCACTTCTTTGTCAATGCTGCTGCACAACAGATTTCCTTTAAGTTCCCCAAATAGGATTCTTGGTTTTCAGTCATATATGAGTTCTTTTCCTCGACCTCTATTTGTTTGGGGCGGCTAGCTTAACTTTGAAATGCTTTGCATTCTATTTACTCCTCAAAATATTTCATGTCATCTTCACTCATATACATCACAGGCAGAAAATATTCACAATATTATTTACTTAACCAGCCATCCTTCTTTCAAACTCCTTATCTGAACCATGTGTTATTTTCCACCCTGAGTTTAGATGTTTTTCACTTGTCACTTAAGTTAACAATGGTAGACTAAGAGGTCAGAAGTGAAAAGTACAGTGAACAGTTACAGTATGCAAGAGTGAATACATTTGCTAGAATCAAAATGATTCAAGCTTATTATCAGAGTGTATCTAATATTTCATATGCTCTTTTATGAGAGATTATGTCTTTCTTATGAGATATATAGATAATAAAATATTTAATCAGGATGAATATTTGTGACACTACTATTTCTGCAAAGAATATGGGATTGGTGCAATATATTTCTGTCTGATAGAATATTATCATTTCTGCTAAGAGTCGCTATGGGATCAGTGCAATATGTCTGTGTCTGCTTGGAGATTTTTTTGAATATCATTGTTTTGGCAACAGACTCCGTGGGATCTGTGCAATGTTTCTGTATCTGCTAAAACTTTACTATTTCTGCCAAAAGATTCTATGGGATCTGTGAAATATTACTGAGCCTGCTAGAGTATTTCTTGAATATCATCATAATTTGTGCTAAGAGACTCTTAGGATCTGTGAAATATTTCTGTGTAGGCTGGGATATATTTTTAAAAACTATTTTCTACGAAAGATAATTTATGGGATCTGTGCAATATTTGTGTCTGCTGGACCTCTACCATCCCCACCAAGAGACTCCATGGAATTTGTTTAGTATTTTTGTATGTGTTAGAAGACCTTTTGAATATTATCATTTCTGCCAAAGATTTACAATATTTTTGTGTCTGCTATAAGATTTTTTGAATATTGTAACTTGTGTCAAGAGACTCTATGGGATCTGCAATAGTTCTGTGGGCAGTATCCAAGCAGGCCACTCCACAAGTGGGTCCCACTGCTGATTTAGTTCCGCAAGCGGGGGCCTACTGCCAATTCTGTGCCACAAGTGGCATCCACCACTTGCACAATGGGGATTTTGCGCTTCCTTTAGAAAGCCCAAAACAAGTGGAAACACTCATTTCTGGATTGGGACAGGTCTGCAGATCTCCCATATGCAAGATCTGCCGAGATGCCTCATTTCAGAAATGAGTGTAACCACTTGTTTCCAGTTCCTAGAGGAAATGCTAATTGGAACAGAACTGGCGGTGGCCCACGTGCTTGCACAATGGCCTGCTTTGGTACTGCCCTGTGTTTTTTAAGGTTTTGTGAACATTATCTATGGGTTTTGTGAAATAGGAGCCATCTGTCTAACAGGCATTGATCCAAGAGGATTGCACCTGGGCAGTGCAATCCTTTGAGGGTGCCTGCATCCTCTGACCCTGAAGGATTGTGGGCATCCTATGCAGAGCGGGAGGAGTGCGGAGGATAGGATATAGGATAGGATATCCTCCATGCTCCCCTTGCCCTGAAAAACATCTAGATGGCCAATTTCAGCCATCTAGATGTTTTTCCTCTCCTCGCAAGGAGGAGAGGCTGAGGCTCTGCTTGGATTCCTTGGAAACCAATGGAGCCTTGCCCCTCCCCTCCCCGCCACCAGAAACGCCCACCCCATGGAGGAACCGTGCTCAGTTCCCTGCGGTTTCCTTCAGTGCAGCAACAACCGCACTGGTTACAAGGTGGGGGGGGGGCACTCAAGGCACTGTGACCTTGCAGGCCTGTGGCTCACGCTGGCTCAGCTTGTCTGAGCGTGGAAAGCTAAGCAGGGTCAGGCCTGGTTATTACTTGGATGGGAGACCCCTCCTCTAGTTTCCTGCATTGAGCAGGGGGTTGGACTCTATAGCCTTGTAGGCTCCTTCCAGCTCTGTGATCTATGATCTATGATCTATGACCTCAGAAGAGATTTCTGAAGTCTCAGCACCTTCTACGGCAATTCCTATGTTCCCCCAGACAAGGTCAAAGGGACATAGGATTGCGCCCTAAGAGAGAGAAGCCTTAGAAAACCAGATGGAGGATTTAGAAGAACACCATTCAAGACATGTTCATCTGATGTTTCTAAAAGGTTGTTGACAGCAAGGAGAAAGTTGGAATTAAAGAAAACAAAGGAAATGGGGGGGGAACCTTTGAGGTTTCTTAAGCAGAGAAACTAAAAAAGCAAATAGAGCAGAGCTTGTTAGAGCATATGCTGTGAAAGGAGGAGAAATGTAGATTAATGCATCCAATTTGGAAAACATGACATGCACTTGACCCTTTAGAAATAGCAAAGAAAAAGATCTTCACATAACCGTTAAAAAAAATATGGTGTTGGTTGGGGGAGAATATAGGTAGAGTATTGGTTCCGGCAAAGCTGAAAGAAAATTTCTATAAAACATTGCATCAATGGTATTAGATACCATATATAAGATAATTTTTTTTTACTCATCTCAAGATAACTGTTGGAGCAGTGGGAAAGCTCATGCAGATTATGCATATATTTTGGAGTTGTGATAAAATTACGTAAAAGGTTTTGGTAATTATGTTGTATTATATTTAATAGGTTACAGCTCATACTATTCCAAATGAACCAGTAAGAATATTATTGATGTTGACATGATTGATGTTAATATGAATACAAAATGTATTACCAGCAGCTAAAATGTATGTATTGGGGGGGGGGAGTAGCTCCACCTGTATCAGACTGGCTCTACAAGAGCTACGATAAAGCTATAATGTATGATAGAGCTGTGCACACACAAGGGACCTCATAGAATTCTCCACCCTATTTGTGGGCAGTACAATGGGGGAACAATTTCATTGAATTTCTCCAGGGGGGTGAGAAATTCTCCACAGTTTCTCACAGGCAGAGCTCGCCACTGGCAGGGGTTGTCGCACAGCCTCTTTCTTTTTTTCATACAGGATTTTGTTTTGTTTTTTGTGCTGAAACAACATCAACTGTTTGGGTTTTTTGCGCTGAAACAAGATCAAATGGGCTAGCCCCCATTTTGCATCCTCGACAATGAAGGTGTGAGGGGGCAATATTGTGTCCAGCTCCAGGGAAGAGGTGAAACTAGTGCTGAGCCAAAATTTGTCCTCTAATTTCTGGAAAGTTTCCTTCCCCCATGAAAGAGGCTTCCATTGTTCTATCTCATTCTGAGGGTGTTTTATAATTCATTTTTGTGGTGTTTTTGAGCTTACCTAATCACTGCTAGCCTTCCAGAGTTGAAAAGGCCCTATGGGAGGAATTACCTCATGATGCCTTTCCCTGGGTTTTAACTGAAGTGAAGGAAACTGAGGAGGCTACAGGCTACCAGAGAGATTGTACAATGAAAGACAAGGCACTAATGCACACTCCTCAGTCACCTCCTAAGTAAGGTAAGCACAAGAACCCCAAACCCAACCCATTTCTCCAAAATTTCTTCACCACTGAATTTCTTTTCGAAAGCAATTTCATAGATCTGATAGAGTTGGAAGGAGCCTACAAGGCTATCGAGTCCAACCCGGTCTCCCATCCCGATCCAAGTAATAACCAAGCCTGACCTGCTTAGCTTTCCACACTCAAACAAGCCAAATTGAATGAGAACAGTTAAAAAAAAAAAAGTGGGACAATTTTTTGGCACAACACTAGTATAAACTTACATATTATGTCTGGGCTCATGAAAAGCAAATGTATGAAAATTAATTTCTTAGGAAATGATCGACTTCCATTAATTTTTGGAATGATAAGTTTGAAGATGATGTACATTCCATTTTATTATTTTACATTAGGTTAAGGAATCACTCTCCTCTGTATTAACTTGTTTAATGTTAAGATTTATTAATTATACTATTATAGGACACCATCCATTTATATATGTTAATGTATATAAACATTGTTCTGTTTTTTAAAACATTTATATTAACTTCTTTTTTTAAGAGAGGCAATAGCTGATTCCCTGAAGTTGTTCATGAAAATGTAAAGGAGGGAGAAGACAGTGTGTCACAAGACAGGTCCCTGGAAGAGTATAAAGGCATAATAAACTTCTCTTTCCGCCACTCCTGTGGCTGTGTGGGTGGAGTGTTGCTCTGTGAAGTGAGATGTACAGGTTCATGCTGCCTCCCACTTTGCCAACTAAAATATTGTTGCTGGCTAGAACACATATCGTTAAGCTTTGTATTTTAAAGACTTTACTTCCATCACCTGGGCTGGACTTGAATATCACCGTTTGTGTGGAGGGACCTGGCCAGTAGGCCTGATCCCATTCCCTTCTCATGTGTTCAGTGAATGCATGGGAGCAGGCGAGTGTGCAGCCCAATATTGCTTGCTGTTGTTGTAACTTCTATTATTACTTGTCAAGTATCTCCTTTCCCTCTCATTTACAAAAAAGATTGTTTCCTTTCCCAACACGCATGCTTCCTACCCATTGAGCTATGATACTGGTTGACTGGGGTTATTGGAATTAAGTATTTTCTTCTCTATGGTCACAGTGTAAGCTGAGTGTAAACATGGGGGGGCCACTGGATTGCCCTATTAACATGGCTACTGTTGTCAAAATGCGTCCATCAACTTTCTTTTAGTAAGAGCTTTCATTCTCAGTAATATGCCGTGCCTACTTTCTTAAGTATCGTTCTTCTCTGAAAAGAAGCCTGTTTCCAAAATTAGTTATCAATCATCATCTGACTTCTTTAATAATTCAATTAGCTTTAGCTTTCATCCTGCTTAACTCCTTTGTTATATCAGTTACTAGTCTGCTTTATTGATTTCATTTGCTCTACTAATTTTTAATCAGTTTACCTGCTTAATCTCACTCCATTGCTTGTGTATTCTGATCTGAATTAGTTAAAATACCTTATTGTCTGCCTGCCTACTTAATTGGTTATAGTTCATTCCATTGATTGCTTACTCAATTAAATGCTTGATTCTTTTGTCTCTAATTAATAGAGTACTGTCTAATTTCCCCAATAAATAATAATGAGATTTAACAGCTGACTTACCAAACAATAGTCATTTTCCATAAAGTATAACTGTTCTTTCTGTTCCTCTTCTGTTTTTGTTCTTTCTTGGCATCTTATTATAGTTAAGCCACCCTATCCTTCCCAACACTTTATATTCATAAATACATTCAAACATCCAATTTATCATACCTAAATCTTGTGGCCTTTGCTATCATCATTTGCTACTTCACTTTATAACAATTGTGAAACCCTTATATTTAAAAATGGCTTTAAATTCAAATGCCTGTCACTTGTAAGCACCACTTGTAAAAACAAAAACAACCCCCCACCACCATTATTGCCTGTGCTGTTATGATTGTTCACAATTGTTTCGAGTGCAGACGGTAAAAGTCCAATATTACCGTATATTGGTGAAGCTACTCTCAATGGGACAACGTCATTCAGGGCCCAGGGACAAGAAGAACTGTGGGCCATTTGCTGGAATGATGGGCAAAAAGATAGCAGAGCAGAGCAGAGCAGAGCAGAGGCCATGCTAGCTGGGAAATGCTGGGAGTTGTAGGACTTCCCCCCCCCCCCATTTAAATGTGCATAGGATTTAAAGTGTGTGTGTGTGTGTGTTTGGAGGTGGGGGTGGAGACAAATATTACATATTTAAAATAACCAGCTAATTATTATTATTTTTGCACCGCCTATGATTCATCTAATATTTTTTCCGGAAGGGGTTTATCTGCTCTCTCTTTTGGAGCAGCATCCCTTACTTTTTAATTACTTTTTCCATAATCTTACAATCTCCCTCTTGATCTGCCCACACAAATGTGACTACAGTTATTATGATGGGGATGATGAATCATGTAGCTGCCTTTTTGTTCCTTTCTGTCATCAACTTATCTGACATCTTAGACTCTTCTACATCTCCCTGAACATCTCAGTTTAATTTCTTTACTCCCCAATATCTCTCAGTCTTTACAATCATGGTAACTACTGATGCTATCTTTGGAACATAAAAGCTGCCTTCTACTGAATCAGACCATCGATCCATCTAGCCCAGTATCATTGACACTGACTGGCAGCAGCTCTCCAGGATTTCAGGCAGGAGTTTTTCCTGCCCTACCTGGAGATCCCAGTGATTGAACCTGGGACCTTATGCATGCAAAGCATGAGCTCTACCACTGAGCTACGGCCCCTCCCCATCTTCATTCCCCCAAAAAACATAATGTGCAAAAGTGAGGCAAGGCTATCTAAAGAAAGATGGGCAGAACAGGTGAAGTGATCAATACAAGTGAGTAATTGTTGTAGGTTTGCTTTAGAAAGCAATTTTTTAAAAAAAGACTGTTAACATTTGAGCTTCTAACAATGAATAAAGCAACATGCCATTTTTTTAATTTCAGGCAACAGATTTATCAAGGACATAACAAAATCCAGCTCCACTTTAAGATGTGGAAATACATTAATGAAGAATGTGGGCGTGCAAGCCTCCAAACTGGTTGGAGATAAAATCACACCCACCTATCTATTGTTGTTCCTGGGACAGTTTAGGTAGTTTATACCACATTTCAGATGAAATTACAGATTACTGTTCCACTTCTGGGTTGTTGATGTATGTATGTATTTTATTTATATCCTACCTTTCTGCCAAAAAAAAAATGGTGCTCTTATTAATAGGGGATTCACTTACTTCCCTTTGGTGATCTATGCAATGTCTGATCCACCATTGATGAACATTGTTCACTTCCTCGGAAGCTAAGAAGGGCTGAAAACAGATCTGCTGGCTGGCCCCACCCTGTCATTCCAAGTGATCATGTACTACTAGCATCCCGATACAGAATGTTTGTTTGTTTCTTCTGTTCTATTAAATTAGAAGAATTAATGAATAAAATACCCACAAAGGGCAGCATCAGATGATACCCATCAGTGAAGGGAGAGAGCAGCAGGGTGCCCAAATCCCCAGCAGTGTAGGCAAGGACAAACAATTGCCAAAGTAAGCTGTCATCACCCGTTGCATCCACCTCAGCCTGAACCAGGGACTCTCAGGCCTTGCAGGGCACTCTTGAGGGTTAGGGAATAGGGGTTCAGCTCCACCCAACCCTATAATCCCAAGCCTCAGACCTGAAATAGTTGAACAGTTGCAATTTACCAAGCAGAAGGCTCTGGATTTAGTACTGAGGGTTACCTGGAAGAAATCACACTCAGCTCTGGAGCTGGTCGTTGACCGTAATAAATATATTCATTCATTCACTCAGCTCTAGGTAGAGATTAAGTTTATTTACACAGGGGGAAGGGATTAAAAGGTATACAAGGATCAGAGAAAACCTTTGGAACAATACTCCCGGCAAAAGTAACAAAATAATACCTAACCCTAACCTGTACATTTCCTAAGCATGGGTCCCCCAATAGGACAGGGCCCAATGCAGGATCCAGAAGATCACAGGAGCTAGTGAGGCAACTCAGGGCATGAAGATGATGACAAAAGGGCAGTTCCAAGAATCCTCCGTTTATATTCAAACTCCTGACAACTCAAGGAAGGTCACAATTAGCAGGGATGGGGACTCGGACTCGAGGACTCGACTCGTGAGTCGGACTGAGTCCCCCCTCTGACTCGACTCGGACTCGAGTCCCAATATTTTTAATGGGACTCGAGACTCGACTCGGGACTCGAGACCAAGGACTCTTCAACATCCCTGGGCTGTGCCAGAAGGAGTGGAGAGGAGTGTGATTGCCGGCGAAGAGCGCATGGAAGCTAGGCCCGCCGGTGCTCGCCCACTATGGACGGCTACCAGGAGTGCAGCCCCAACAGTGTGTCAAGATTTATTTTGATTGATGTGTTGCGTACTTGGGAGAGGCAGAAGAAGGACCTGAGATTACTCTGTGTGGCTGCTCTGAGTGTGAAGTAGCCTTATTTTGTTGGGAAAACCCCCCATTGATTTTAATAGGGACTCGTGGAGTCAGCTTTGGGAGTGACTCATGACTCGTGACTCGTGAGTCACCATTTTGGACCAAGGACTCGGACTCGAGACTCGGGTCCAAAGACTCGTGACTCGACTCGTGACTCGAGACCAAGGACTCTTCAACATCCCTGACAATTAGCCAACCACACGCTGACTACAGCAGCGTTCCCAAACCCTATAAAGGAGAGTAGAAGTTCCCACAGGAATGCAGCTGACAGCATTCAGCCCACTTAATGGAGTCTTACTCTGACCTTGAAGGCTAGAGCTATCTCAGGATAACGTACACACAGGTGATTACATCACTACCTGCTACTTCAGCTTGGCCAAATGGAGTTGTCACACAGTTAGAGCATAGAAAGAAAGAACATAGTTCTTGACACCACTCCTTCATTCAGCCCATCACATGGAAGCTTGGGTTCTCCCCTCCTCCCTCATGTGCTGGTCCCACCTTCACTGGCCTTGTACATCCAAACAGGGACACACTACCTTAATGTGGCCTACCAGGGTAAAATCCTAAGTATGTAGGACAAAATGATGTTGTCAATTGGAGGCAGAGGTGTTAACCATGCAGTTAACCTACATGCATAAGACTATATGCACGTAGGCTGCCTTAAGATGTCCCGTCCCCATGTGTATTCGTGGGAATGGTAGAGGCAGGGATCGTGCACAAGGTGGGCAGGGAGGCAGGGGCATTTTTCTTCTCTTACCAGTTTTTCATGCATTTTTTAAAAGATTTACACCCAGAATCCCCCCCCCCTTTTAAGCACAAGTGGAGACCATTGCAGAAGGAGCACTTCAGTATCCCTCATCGACCACTGAAAGTCATCTTTTAGTCTTAAAGGTCTCATAAAAACTAAAAAGCCTGCAATGTGTGAATATGAAGGGTCCCCCCCCCCTTCTTAACGTAAGAGTTATGGACTTTATTGAAAATGTCAAGGCCAGAGGAAGAACTTGCTTGCACACAAGCTAAGGTCTTTAATCAGCCAATACAGAGTGGGGTGGGATGAATGGAAGCATTGTAAAGAAGAACAAATATATATAAAATAATTAAAAACAAATCAAACGGTCAATGAGGTAATGATTCTCCATGCCATTACAAATTCTCATAGCAATGGTCTTTAAGTTGTTTTCTTTAGAATGCTGGTTATATTGGGAATTAGCACTGAATTCGAAGCAGCTATTACCACCAGAGGCTATAAAGCTAGCGCGGTTTTCAACTTAATGTCCCTCGTATGCTTCATTGAACATATATCATTTCACTGTCAGCTTTTAAAATCTGTCTATAAGTACACCTCATCCCAGTTAAAAGAGGTTATAAACTAATTTGTGTTAACACAACAATAATTCTAATGCCCATCAAGAGCAACAGTTCACATTTTAATGTCTTTATAACTTAATCTGGAAATTACTCTTGCTTCAAACTTCTCCTTTTCCCATCATCAAATACTGTGCAAAAATAAGGAGGAGCAAAGAAGAAACCACAGGCTTGGATCCGATGGGGTTGTTCCACCAGCAGAATGGAAACTGCTGGTGGAACAGATTTCCCCTCCCCTTGCAGCCCCCCTGTGCACCCCCCAAAATCTGCTCTGGAAGTTTGGGTGACCTTCCAGAGCAGGTTTGCGATGTGTGGGGGTCTATAGGGGGAGGAGATAATGGTTAAGTCCCATTGCACAAGCAGACATCAGCTCATGCGGCATTAGATTTAAGCCACAGGAGTACATATGAATGTGTGATTTTCCTGTCCCAGAATGTATTGGCCTTCCTGCTGCCGTAACTGGTTGCATGCATCTAGGTAGTACTAGTCTGATCAGTTACATACAAAAGAAAACTAACTTTAATACTCCCCTCGCCCCATGAGTCCTACAAAAAGGTAGCAGTTGTGGATAGATTAAGACCAACAGGAACTGAAATAAACCAAGAATGTGTTCTAGTGCTCTCTCTCTTTGAGGGACTGTAGCGCAGTGGTAGAACACATGCATGTTAAAGGTCTCAACTTCAACTCCTGGCACCTCCAGATAAAAGGATCAGCAGGTGATGGGAAAGATCTCTGGCAGATACACTGGCAAACTGCTCCCAATCAGAGCAGATAATTGTGGGCTAGCTGAACAACTAGTCTGACATGGTATAAGGCAGCTTTCCATGTTCCTCTCCCTTTGAGAGGGAGCATCGTCCATTATCTGGCATCTTCAGGCCTAGTGCAGATCCCTGGAGCACTCAATACTTTTCCATGCCACTGATGTCTGCTCACCAACCTTTTCCACTGAGTGAGCAGGTTGAAGAAAGAGCCACTTGTCTGCTCTTTTGCCTCAAGTCAACGTCCTGGTGGTGACTACTTAGTTCCTCTTCCTTAGAATCATAGAATCATAGAAAAGTAGAGTTGGAAGGGGCCTACAAAGCCATCGAGTCCAACCCCCTGCTCAATGCAGGAATCCAGGTCAAAGCATCCCTGACAGATGGCCGTCCAGCTTCACCTTGAATGCCTCCAGCGTGGGAGATCATAATACAAATCATAATACATGTGGCTCAAAAAAGTGTCCAACTGTGCCGACAGCCATTTGCTCAGGAAACAGAAAGTGGGTGGCTGGACAAGCAAGTGGTGATGATGGTGGGAAGGGCAGTGGCTTCTATCTTCCCAATTGGCCACTGGCTCTGGGGAAGGTGTCTGCTGCTGCTGCTGCTGCTTGTACTCATCACCTTGAACACTCACCCACCCACCCATCTCAACTCTCAGGCAGCAAGTGGCAAGTGAGCAGTGATGGCAAGGAGGAGGCGCAGCCACCATCTTCTCTCTCTCTCTCTCTCTCTCTCTCAGCCTCTGGCTCTCTCTCTCGCCCTGAGCCAGGGCCAGAAAACTGGCAGTCAAGTGAACAGACAATGGCAGAGGCTGCTGAAAGAAATGATTCTGAAGATTCCCTCATCGAACTTCTGAATGACATTAGTCCTCATTAGACATTCAAAATGAACATGTGAGGAAGGCAGCTGGGCAGTGCATACAAGCCCCGCCCCCAGTGTCCCCATCACTGAGGCAAGGTTCCCAATTGCATGGAGGCTTCTAAGCACATTTAGTGGAATGATGAGAGCTTAAGAACCCTTTTCAGACTATCCCACTAAATGTGCAAAGGTCTGAAGCGCAGCCCATAAACCCCAGGATGTTGGGATCAGGGCTGCATGCATGGCACTGCCTCCTACACAGTTTTGTCCCACCTGTATTCAGGTGAATGCCTGAATAGGGCTACAGTCTTAATAGGGGTGTTTGCGCGCGCACACGCACGTGCATTCAAAGTACCGTTTCAGAGAAAGACCATGTAGCACTATTTATTACAAAATGAAATGTTGTCAACACTTAATCATCTCAGGGCTTCTCCCACTCATATTTTTTTCAAAACAGGATTCATCTAAGGTTTAATCTAAGAGTTAATTGCCATATTTTTTACTTGGTACTTGCCAAAGTATGCAAGTGTAAACTGATGCACTTTGGGGCAAAAAAAATCCCAATTTCAAGTACAAGCTGATGGGATCTGAGCTAGAAAGAGACTGGCTGAGAAAGAGATTTTGGGGTTGTGGTGGACAGCTTGATGAAACTGTCAACGCAGTGTGCAGCTGCTGTGAAAAAGGCAAACTCCATGTTAGGAATAATTGGGAAAGGAATTGGAAATAAAACTGCCAAGATCATTCCCCCCCCCCTTATACAAATCTACAGTGCAACCACACTTAGAATACTTTGTACAGTCCTGGTCGCCACACCCAAAAAAGGATATTATAGAGTTGAAAAAAGAGCATAAAAGGACAACTGAAATGATCAAGGGGCTGGAGCAACTCCCCTATGATGAAAGGTTACAACATCTGGGATTATTTAGCTTAGAAAAATGGCAAGTAAGGGGAGGCATGATACAGCTGTACAAAATTATGCATGGTGTGGAGAAAGTGGATAGGGAGACATTTTTCTCCCTCTCTCATAATACTAGAACCCAGGGTCATCCCATAAAGCTGATTGGTGGGAGATTCAGGACAGATAAAAAAGGAAGTACTTCCTCACATAGTGCATAGTTAAACTATGGAATTGACTTCCACAAGATGTAGTGATGGCCACCAATTTGGAGGGCTTTAAAAGGGGATTGGGCAAATTCATGGAGGATAAGGCTATCAATGGCTACTAATCCTGATGGCTATATGCTACCTCCAGTATCAGAGGCAGTACACCTAGGTACACCAGTTGCCGGGGAACATGGGCGGGAGGGTGCAGTTCCACTCATGTCCTGCTTGTGGTTTCCCATGGGCAGCTGTTTGGTCATTGTGTGAACAGAATGCTGGATTAGATGGACCCTTGGTCTGATCCAGCATGGCTCTTTTTATGTTCTTAAAGTGTTGTACATTTTTCCCCAAAGGCAAAGCACCAGTGTTTTCTTTTTTCAGAAAAATCAAACAGCAAGCCATAACATTTGAGTAGTGTAAGGAAGGAGCTACTATTATCACATCTTCTTGCTTCTTCAATAATATTGAATCCCTCTCCAGGGTGATCTTTAATTGGTTCTTGACTGACTAGTTTTGTCACCTCTGAAAATTCTCACTTCTGGGAATTCTTAATATTAATACTTTTCTCACAAGAAACGAAGCTAGCCCTCTAGCATTTGAAAAACCACATAGTTTTCATGAACTTCATATCTTCTATCAAAAAAATAAAAATAAAATTATCCCGTTTCTTCTTTTAAAATTCTTAGTTGATATGATATGCATTTTACCTATCAGTGATAAATCTTTCCTTTAGGGTGTTCATTCACTTCTAGTTATGAAGAACATTTCATGTATTTATTGTGCATTTCTGAAATGAGAGGGATATGCCTGAGGTCTCATATGCTTTCTAAAGGTTATTATTTTGGCCATAGCAATGTGAAAATCACCAAGAATAAGGTAAGTTCCATGAGATTTTGAGCTATTTAAAGGACCGTTCTATGCTTGTTTACTCCAAAGTAAATCACACTATGTTCAACCTTAGTTTGCCATTAGTTCTGATGAGTAGCTGCAGTAGCAAAATAAATTATTCTAATGCATAGAACCATTGTGTTTTGCCTCAGTTATTGTTTATCTCTATAATGCTCACAGAGCCAGGCTTTCCATGAAGCAATATGAAGTAGTCTCCTTATCATGGCAGTACTTTCCAAAAGGATGCCTTTTGTGTGTGTGCTTCCAATCGCCACAACTTGAAGATCCCATAGGGGGGTGCCTTTTTATCTCAAAAATATGTCTCTCTCAAAAATATATTAAAGAAACAATATATTCTATAGTGTCTAGGCCATTTTGAAATTTTGCTTCATGGTGATTCTATATCTGATTGCCTTACTAATGAAGATGGCAATGTGTCTTGTACTAGAACACACAATAATAACCACCTTATAAAGGGAATAAGTGTTTTCATTCAGTTATTTTATCATCATATCCTTATGTCAGATTCTCACTTACAATAAATGCATAGCTGAAGCTAGTGAAAGAACAGCCATTTTTGCTAGGTAGGAACAGCTCATCATGGATCTCCATTTCATTGTCTGAGCTGTAAGTCTGTAACAACAGATGCAACCAAGCAAGTAAGGAACCATCTTCTATTTCCCTTTGAAGCATCACCTAAAGGAACAAAACACCAGCTACTTACATGATTTCAGTAGTAATTATTTTATCTACATCACCAATAATATTTTCCTGCAGTATATGTGGCCATAACCATTGAAATCTCTGTGTTCTTGGAAAGGACGGTTGGCCTAGATCAGGGGTGGGAAATGTTACTGCGGGGGGGGGGGGGATTGGCCCCACTAGGCCCTCCACAGGCTAGATATGGCCAGTGGGTGTGACCATGCTCACTGATGCCATTACCCTGACCCGTCCCCAATTTTAGCTTTTCTCTGTGCTGGGAGAGACGCAGAGTCCTGTGGCTCCCAGGATGGAGAAATTGACTCGGCTGCACTGGGAGGAGCAGACACTCCTGTCATGGTGGAGCCATGTGCTGCATGAAGTGACTCAGCCAGCATGGGAAGAGAAGCCCCTGGCTTCACAGTGTGTCATGTGCCACATGAAGCAACAGCTGGTGCTGGGAAGAGAAACGGCTCTTCCTGGCACTGGCCAAGTCCCTCGCCACCCATATTCCTGCTGTTATCTATCTCCGATCAAAGATGGGAGGTGACAGTGGGGGTTGCCCTGCATGCCATTCCAGACAGCAGCATGTATGAGAATCCCTTCTTTTATCTCCTTTTCCTTTTAGGAGACTTTGTAATTGTTTCTGGCTGGCTGTGTGGTGGTCAGTTATTGGCGCAACTGCTCTCCAGTGGTTTACTGATGATTGCACACACTTTTGTATTGAGTTAGTGATATGGGGTGAAATGCTTGTGATGTTAAAGATTTTAGCTGAATCTAACGATCCTGTTTTAGTCTTTTCTGATTCAGTAGTGCCAATGGCTAAGGGACAGTTTTAAATTTGTTGTATCTGTATTTTATAACTTGGCTTTTAGTATATATGTATAATATTTATAAACAATGTTTATTTAATGTTGTTTATTATATTTATAACATAATGTTTATTTGCTGGTCATTGACCGTAATAAAGTTATTTACTTACTTCTTTTATCTCCGATCCCAAATCAGTGATAACAGCGGGGATACAGGTGGCCAACACTTGGCCAGCACCAGGAGAAGCAACTGCTCTTCCTGGCACCAGCCACATTGCTTCACATGGTGCACAGTGTTACTCAGGTCCCTTTTTGGGTTCAAGTTCTGGGAACAAGGGCCTATAAAGGAGCCATGGAATGGAATGGGAGTAAACCTGTGATTCACAAGCAGGCTTGTCTTACCTGCTTGTGAGAGCAGAAAGTTTTTGCTGCCTGGAGTCTGAAATGTAAACAGTTATGCTGCTGACAAGGCTGTGGTCAAGCCATGGAACAATGTAGCAGTATGAGAAGATACAATGTTTATTACTGCCTGCAGCTAGTAGCTCCATAAGTCTGTAGTGTTCCTGTGTACCCTGTAGTGTTCCTGTGTACCTAGGGCAGTGTTTCTCAACCTTGGGTCCCCAGATGTTTTTGGCCTACAACTCCCAGCATGCCCCAGCCAGCATAGCTGGCTGGGGCATGCTGGGAGTTGTAGGCCAAAAACATCTGGGGACCCAAGGTTGAGAAACACTGACCTAGGGTAACATCAGCTGCCTAAAATTATGGAAGAAGACTGTTTTTTGCAGGTTTCTGCCCACCCAGTAGATCTTTCACCAATCCAGAACCAGACTTCCAGTTGGCAACTATAAAGAAGAAAAAAGGTCTATCAGAAGACAGGAAAGTTTAGGGGAGTCAGTGCATCAAAAGCAACTGAACTTGAGGAGAGGGACTTTGTTCACTTCTTTTCTTTTCCTTTCTGTTCCTTTTTGCATAGCTCTGGTTTTTGCCAACAGATTTTTGCTACTTTTGGGGGGCCTTTTGGGGCACAGTTTGCATGTTTGCCTTCTTTTTGAGAGAACAGGGAATTTCTTACTTTGACTATGTCCTTTCTTTTTAATGTCTTTAATGTTGCAACTGGCAATAGTTTCTGAACTAGGTTTTTTGGGTCTAGGTGTTTGCCTCCTAAGTAACTTGGAACAGATTTAGTTTTCTCCTGTTTTATTTTAGTCACTGGTGAGGCTCAGCCTTCACCATCTTTTCCATTACAAAACTTTTTTTAACTAGCTACCAGGATTAATTTTCCTATCTGGGCTTTGCTAAGTCCTACACCTTGGATTCTGGAAAAGGTCTCTTCTGATCTTCCTCTGGGCCCACAAAAGCCTATTCCTTAGATCTCTGCTTAGGATAAGTAGCTACAATTTCCCTTTTAATTTTCCCTTCATTTTTTCCCTAAAGGCTTGGACTACACTGTTATATAGTTGGAAGCTTTAAGAATTGCATTTAACAAGACTGGTGGGAGTTTAAGTGGAGCTAAGTAACAATTCAAACTGCTGTCAGTTTGGCCTACTATAACTTTTGTATGCCATAGCTATTTCATTTGATGCTCTAGTACAGTTTTCCTAATATTGTTTTCTCGGCAAGAGCGAAATTGTAATTTACTTTGCATGGTATAATCTTTGCACTTAACAGTCACATGGCTTTGAGGTTCATGGGTACAAATGTATTTTTCCTGTAATCATTACATGTGTCACATTTTACTTCTGCATGTGATATTCCTTGGCATTTACTTTTCTCTATAAACCATATCTTAAGACTTCCTGTGTGGCATGTTTCTATTTGTTTAAGAAGTTGGAGGGCATTCACTGTTTTCCTGCTTAAGTTTTAAAATATGTTTTCAAACATATTGAACTTTTAAATAGCCCTAAGCCAGCTCTGGTTACGGTCTCTCACCTATTGGGGTAAACGCAGAACCTCATTTTCACACAGTGCCCCACAAAGCCAGGAAAGTGCAGCTGCCAACCAAGCCACTTCACTTCACACAGTGTGGAGTCTCCACTGGAACCCCAGGTGAATCCAAAAACTTGGCTGGTGCTGGGAGAGTCACAGTACTCCAGGTAGTATTATGCCCCCAATGGAAGACTCCTCCTCAGAGGAAGAGCTGGAGTGGAGGACAAGGAACCACCCGCCACCAACAATACCCAGCATCTGCCAGTAGACTAGGAGGAGTCTGTGCCCTCAGGGGTGACTACCATGAGGGCATCACCTGTGGAGGACAAGGACTCTGGGCTGGTTCACACGACCCAGGCTGCCGGCGGGGGAGCAACCATGGGGCCGTCTGCGGGGTCCGGAGGGGCGCTGCAGACAACCTGAGCCCCGCGCGCGTGGGTGGACCCTGTAGTCCCTGCACCGCAGTGCGGGCCTCCAAGTGCTAGGGGGTGGGGGCCCGGGATGCCCAGAGGGGCCGTTTGCCCCTACAGGCTGGAGCAGCGGTGGCTCCAGCCGCTCTGGGCTGCCGTCTCTGTGGGGACCCCACAGGATGGCCGCCCACTGTTCGGATGGCACGGTGACCACACACGGTAGGGGCTTACCCCTCTACCGACCATGGTCACTTTGCGTGCGTCCCGCCCGCCGCTGTCCTGCAGGGGCACCCCCAGTCGGCGTGCACACGACACGGGAACTGCGGGGGGGGGACTTGCGGTTCCCGTGTCGTGCGAACAAGCCCTCTGTCTCAGAGGGGGAGGCAGAGAAACCGTCTCCCCCCAAGCTCTCGGGAGAGATACTACGTGAAAAGACAGGAACTTAGACGGAATGCTAGACTGAGCCAGAGGCCTCCTTGTGTGAAAAGGGTTGCTCACAAGCATCATAGTCCTATGGAGGTGTTCCTATCCATGAAGGCTCTAGATTCAAGGAGACAGAGCAGGGATGACCATACTAGCTCTGCCCCCCTCTGTCAGTATCCTTGTCATCCTCCTCATGTCCACCTACATGTGAACACCTACAAACCTCAAGTTCAGGGTGAACTTCTGAGCCTGGAAACAAGGCTCCTCACTGCATACATTTTCCCTGAATAGAGAGGAGGATGGAGCTAGAGTGCTCATTTCTACTCTCCCCCCTCATGTTTGAGAGAAACTGAAGAACGAACATGTGCTTTCCCATAGCTTCTGGAGAGTAGATCATCCTATAGTAGATAGAGATTAATCACTTTTAGCAATCATAAATCAACTGCTGGTTAATTGTAGCCAATATCTAATGAAGCATTTTTTTAAAAAGTCCCAACGCCCTGAGTTTAATGATCTGATTCCTGCGTGTTTTTTGTGTTTGTTTGTTGTTGTTTTTGAAGTATGAATGTGTCGAAGCTCCCCTCATTTCATTAGTTCTATCAAAACTATTTTTGTTTCTCTGGAAATTCAGTGGGTGTTTTGGCTGTGCAGGAAACTTCCAATTGGTCTCAGAAGGTCACTTTAGGCAAAAATTGTGGGAATTTAGGAATGTGTGGAGTGGACCTCTATGTATCTCAGGCATTTTGCTGGTCTTTATGTGAAACTTGTTTTATGTCCCTTGAAATGTCAGGGCCAGAATCTCTCAATCCTCTTCAGAGTTTCACTCTAGGTTAAATCTAGTTGCCCCTCTACCTAAAAGGACCTCTGCCAGCCATCAATTTGGGCTAAATTAATGCCATCACTATCTTCACCATCTTCTGTGCAATTGTTTTATTGTGGAATCCATAAATGGCAATATTAAATGAATAAAATTATTATATCTACTCAGAAGTAAGTCCCATTGAGTTTAATGGGGTTACTCCCAGGTAAGTGTGTATAGGATTGCAACCTAAGTGTGAAAACAAAATTACTGCCACATGGGGAACCTTAATGAGTCTTTCTTGGAATACACATGGCCAGATTCATATCACATACCTTCAGCCTTTATATTAGCCTGTTTGCACCATTAACAGTGCAACCTATGCAGCTTTACTTAGAAGCAAGTCCCACTGTGTTTAGTAGGGCTTACTTCCAGGTAAGTGTGCATAGGATTACAACCTGAGTGAATTGATCCCTCTCTTGTGCTTCTCTCTCCAGTAAAATGTAGTGTTCTCACTTTCCTGTGAATATAATCAACTCAAATCTTCTCAGCCCTCTCCAAAACTCTGTCCATTATCTTGGGAAAGTTTATAAAGATATATATATATATATATATATGTGTGTGTGTGTGTGTGTGTGTGTGTGTGTGTGTAATGGATTTTCATCACTGTTCATAATTGTAATTAAAGATTAAACAATACCCTATCCTCTCTTCAATTAAAAGTTGTTTGTGAGGTGAAGGAAGTAAATATGTGGCTTAAATTTAAATTAATTTTTTCCATGTCTCTTTTTAACATTAATTATCAATAGCAATAAAAGAAAGACTTCTGTAAAAGGGGAATACTTATCAGTTCATTGAAGAACCTTGGTACAAATGCACAGGCAGATGGTTAGCAGCGAAAGATTTCCTGTGTCTTTGCCTCACTAACTCCCAGCAGTTTGCTCTGCTCGCATTTAAACAAATTTCATCCCTCCCAGCCCAGTTTGTCTGGATGCCAGAAATGGAATGGAAAGACAGCATAATGAGAGTGCCTCAATATATTATATCTGCAAGGTGAAGATAATTCTGTGTGTGTGTTAATGACATCTGTATATCAGACTACACAGACTGTGGAACATAGGAAAAGGCAATAAGCTATAGCAATACTATAGGGCAGCCTAGGGTATTCCTGGATGTTATTTAAACATTTCCTTGTTTTTGCTTGGGCAGTCTCATTATAGCTTCCATAATATGAATAGAAATAGAGATCATGGTAAATGGGTCTGGTTTGGAACATTTATTTTTTACTAAACACATAGTCAGTTGGCAGTGCCCACATATGAACTGCATTGTTCAAGACTGGTTTGTGTGTCGGGATGAAAAATGTAGACACTTAGAGGAAGAAAGAATCCTGATGAAAACCATGACAGTGAGCTCTTCAAAATCCATCATGGTCAACTACACCGCAAAGAAAATATTCTCTGAGGTAGAGACTTAATCCAACAAATCTAGACTAATTACAAACCTAACAGTCATAAGCACATGTTTCCCAATTATTCATGAAGAACCGACTGACTATGATCTCTCTGTGTGTGTATGTGTGTGAAAGAGAGAGGTTTAGTTTGGCTCATTTGTGTAGACCATCTCAACTGTGGTGCTCTGTAAGCACTTTTTGTTCTCTTTCTCTGTTTGTGGAGCAATGCAATTGATACAGGCTGATCGGGGCAAATGGAATACTTCATAACCAGGACAGCTAATTTCAGCATATTCACTGTACACAGAATCAATTATTAAGATTATTTAAATCATACAATATTTTGATTACTTAATTCTGTTCAGTGTCAAAGGGATGTGGAAACAGCTAAACATTTCTTAAAATAGCCAACCATGCTAAGTAAGGTATACTCCCTTGACTGCAAAATAATTCAGCAGCAGAGGGGAAGAATTCATAATGCTTGTTCACAGAAGTATGACTCACTTAGCAGACTCATTAAAAGCATGTCATATTTTGGAATTGGTGCCAGAATGTTTGGATCAAGATTTCAGAAATGACAGAACCACAGCAATCCCCTCTGCAACCTGTTAATATTCCGCCGGCTTATTTCTTTATTACAGCTGCAAATCTAGATGTATAGCTCTAAGTATACATTTGTTCAATCTATTGCATCCAATAAAGCAGATTTCATTTGCAGAATATCTCTTTTTATAAGGCAAAGTAAACAAATTATTTCCTGCCCTAAGGAGTTAAAAGAACCTGGCTTCCATATATCCCCTTGCCAAGAAAAGATCAACAGGGACTCAGATAGTCTATATCTACCTTAAGAAATCATACACTTACATCCAGAACCACTATTAACTTGGGGATGATGGATCCAAATTTATGCTGGATCAACTGCACTGATGGAAGTAAACTTCCCTGCCCCCCTCCCAAGGCAGCCTGTGACGCCCCACCCATTGTGATTTGAACCCGAAGCTTTACTATGGTCAAATCCCGACGCTGCCACCACCTGTGACACCCCTCACCTCCACTCACCCACCACCTGTAAGATCCCACCTCTACACTCTCTTAATCTCCTCTGCTGCCACCAACCCCCTTCAGGGTAACCAACTCAGACCACTCCTTTTTAAGTTTTTAAAAAGGAAACAACAAGTTTATTTATTTACAATCAAGGGTAGGGAAATAGATGTTAATGGATTCTAAATATTGAAAACTCTCTCTCTCTCTCTCACTCTCTCTCAGACAAGACTCGAGCTCCCAACTCCACTCAGACTTCTCTACCCAACTCTCTCTTCAGACTTCCCTCAGACTCCCCTCCACAGCTCTCTCTCTCTCCACACTCTTCTTCCTCTCCCCCTCTCTCTTCAGACTCCCTCCCTGACTTCCCTCCTGAACAGCACCGCCCACTGTTTATATAGCAGGCTTCACCCCCTCCCTTCTCTCTCTCTCAGCCAATCAGCAGACATCTCAACATTCCACACTCCTCTCACACTCCCGCCTCCCCTCACGTATTAACTGATATCACGCTTTGCCCACGGGCAGGGGCATGACACACAGCCCCTCCAGCTCCCTGAAAATGTGACACTGAGACATGGTTCACATGACAGCCCCATTGAGGCAGCCCAGACCATGGGTTATGCAGGGGTTGTTTAACCCTCAAATAACTCCTGCTGGCCAGGTTCACATGACACCACATGCCATTAATAATGGCAGCCAGCACAAGCCAGAGATCCTTGAGGGTAAATTAACCCTCAATGGGCTGTCCTTTCATGTGAATTGGTCCAGAAAGTCAGGAGAGGTGTGTGTGTGTGTGTGTGTGTGTGTGTGTGTGTGTGTGTGAGGGGACCCCCCAAAATCCTGCCTCCAACATGAAGTCTAAACTTGGATAAATGGGCTTGATATATCCAGTTGACATTCTTAGCAGTGCTTCTGATACTTGTGAAGGAAAGTGTAATCAAGAAAAGTTTGATTACCCACTTAATGGAAAAAATTGGATTATAGCATAGTGTAGCATAGAATAGAGAGAATAAGCACACTTTTCGTAACCAGCTGCAACCACCCATCTACCTGTCTAGCCATCCAGTTATCTAGCTACATAGATAACATTTATATAATAATGATGGGTACACTTTTTTAGAGAGAAAGTCAGAGATAGGACTTTGTGCATGTGGGCAGAGTACGGATCTTCAAGGCAATCATTTTTCATTGTCATTCTGGTTCCAACTTCCTAGCTTGAAATTATTTGAAGAAAAAGGTTGCATTAATAGTGCATAGCAAGAGAAAAGCCTTTAATCCTCATTCATCCTGTGGACCACTGGGTTAGTCCCCCACTATTCTTTTATGGGATGGTGTCATTAAAATAAAATCCCTTTTCACCTCTCTTGGTTTGTGAACAAATGCTACCATGGTAACTCATTTTATGGCCAAGATTACAAGACACATGTAGCCCTAACTAGGAGCGAGGCTTGGATGAGCTCACAGAGTCTTCAAACCACAGTCCCATTCCTTAGTCCCATTTCCCCTTCCTCAACCCAACGGTTTATCTTTTCTATATTGTTAGTTTTAAGTAGTATGGGGATTTGTAGGTTTGCTTTCGTAGTAGCTGCATTTTCTGCATTGCAATGTTTTCTGCTATATTTTTTTTAATGCTAATTCTCATGTATGTAGTACAAAAATTATTCTAGTATGAACAAGAAGTATAATCCTGATCTATTGTGTATTATATTGCTTTGTTTATCAGGCTATATCAATATAAATTGGACATCTGCAATTTACTTGCTTCAGGAAAATGTCCTCTATTAAACATCATGTAGACTAGCAAGCAATAAATAAAGTTACAAGTGAGGAGATTTGGATATGAAATAAATATACTTCTGGGTTATTATGATACCCAAAGCAGCCCTTGCATGACTGGATCTGAATAATATTACAGGTACACATTTTCATTAAAAATGTGATACTAAGGTGGAGAACCCACTAAAGACAGATTTGCAAGGAAATAATGAATCTACAGAATTCACAGTGGTTCTGCTGTGAATTATGTCCATGCAGATAGCAATTGCCGTCTTCATTCAAACTGTCCAATTACTGTATGAAGTCAGGAGTATTCCTTATTTATTTGGCAAGTTCATCCCACTGCAGCTCCTGAATGAAGGAGCCAGTTTCATTTTCAAGCATATTATATATAAGGTAGCAAAGCTCTATACAAACCCCCAGCATGGAATTAATAAAAAGTCTACATGAAAAAGGTTTATACCAAGTTTACATTTCCATCAAGCATTGGGAGCAGAAGTTTGCTAGGCAGATTCCAGAAAGAGAAAAGAATTGAAATTCTACAGCTCCATGTATCAAACAAATATAGTGTAAAAAGTAAGTGTTTATACGACATGCAAATACACAGAGTTGTAGTTAGGCGTGTTGGAGAAATCTGCAATGGATTCAAATGAGTTTGGATTTCTATGAATCTGACCTACAGATTCCACAGGCAACTGGCTTTTTTGGACTTGTGGATTCTACAAAGTTGCAGACCATTATTTTTTTTTAATTGGGGGGGGGGGATTTCTGCAAATTCACCTAGGGATGGGTCGAAACTCGAAAATCCGGCTCATTTCAGCTCACTAGGGTTTTCCGTTTGCGTCCGTTCCGCTTTACTGGAAGTGGGCCAAGTTGGCTTATTTCGTGGGCTTCTGGCAGTAAGATGGACTGAGATTTGTGCAGATTTTCCATGTGGTCTCTTCATGTAATGGGCAAGATTTTCACAAATCTCGCCATGCCACATGCTTTTCAGGTGCCATTTTGCATCAAAAATGGCACCCCAAAATCACGTGGCATGGCGAGATTTGCACAAATCTCGCCTGTTGCGTGAAGAGACCATGTGGAAATTTTGTGGAAATCTCAGTCCGTCTGACCGCTGGAAGTCCGTGAGCCAGCTGGGGCAAGTCAGAGCCAGTGTGGGTGTTGCAAGTCGGAATCTGGGGAGAGGGCAAACCGAGGAAATCCAATGTATTTCCATCTCCCAAACGGCTTCCTCACACATTCCTAGCTAATGCACACTTTCACTAATGCACATTGGTGCAAGTGCAAATTAGCGCTAATGATCATCATCATCATCAATTTTATTTCTATACCACCCAATAGCCAAAGCACAAGTGGAATGAAATTCTCATACATCCCTATAATCCATCAATGACGATCCGTGAAGCACAGACATAACAGATTTAACAAAACCTGTACATCCCTAAATTAGCCTCAGGTTTTTTCAGTATGAATGGAGGGTCTGAACAGGAGCCTTTGTTATGGATTCAGGGGCTGCTCTGCTGAGCATCTTCTATGTGAGTCTTGGGTCTAAGAACATAAGAAGAGCCATGCCAGATAAGACCAGGAGTCCACCTAGTGCAGCATTATGTTCACACAGTGGCCAACCAGCTGCCCATGGGAAACCACAAGCAGGACATGAGTGCAACAGCACCCTCCTGCCCATGCTCCCCAGCAACTGGTGTACCTAGGTGTACTGCCTCTGATACTAGAGGTAGCATATAGCCATCAGGACTAGTAGCCATTGATAGCCTTCTCCTCCATGAGTTTTAAAGCCATCCAAAGTGGTGGTCGCCATGACATCTTGGGGAAGTGAATTCCACAGTTTAACTCTGCGCTGTGTGAAGAAGTACTTCCTTTTGTCTTTCCTGAATCTCCCACCAATTAGCTCCATCGAATGACAGCCCCCCCCCCATTGAGGGGTTCTAGTATTATGAGAGAGGGAGAAAAATGTCTCCCTATCCACTTTCTCCATACCATTCATAATGGTGTGGTCAAATGGACTACAACAGAACTAAGGATAACAGGTACAATGCTCAGTTTTAAATCCAATACTAAAATGCTGTCACCACATACCAATTATTTAGAATCCATCATGTCAAGGAAGCCACCAAGGCTAGGAAAACACAAGCCTTATTCTGGGTAGGAATTAAAACTCCTCGTTATTCAGTTGATGCCGGAATTTCCAGCTCCTTAAAACTAAATTCATATACAGTGGCTTGTGACTAGGTAGCAGGACTTGATGTAAATTCTAGGCAGGCTGTGGAATAACCCAAGGTATTTATATAACCAAAGACAAGTTCAAGGGAAAACAGAAAGGAGTATGTCTCAGGCATTTTCAAATAAAAGACAAGATGGTGGAGATCAATCACATATAACTGCTGCCTGCTGCCATTGTACCAGTGTGATGTACAGGGTCATTGTGGCAACACAAAGGCACAAGATGTGATCATTTCCAGATGGGTAGCTGTGCTGGTCTTTCAGCAAAAAGAACAAACAATCTTGCAGCACCTTGCAGATGAACAAATTTATTATGGCATAAACTTTGGTGAACTAGAGTCCAGTTCATCAGATGCATGGAGTGATGTTTCATTAACCTGACAATCATTTCACCCATTATAAGCACATTTTCCAGCATATCAATTTGAAGGATAGGTCACATTAGTCAAGGAAATACAGAGCTCATGCATACATTCCACTGTGCACAAACAACCTGACTAAATAATGGTTCAACTGATTCTTTGTTCCTTCTACGTCTTACTTTTCAGCTCTATTTTTCTGGGATCAAATTGTTCCTGAGCTCCAAGAAAGTCTATAGTTTTCTAGCTGGCCATCTCAGATCTTAGTATTTGACTATATACAAGAGGCCTATAATATTATCTTCTTCTTCTTCTTCTTCTTCTTCTTCTTCTTCTTCTTCTTCTTCTTCTTCTTCTTCTTCTTCTTCTTTTGTAAGAGAGCAATTCTATGGTCCCTGGGTGAGCATCCCAAGATCCATAAGGTTGCTCGGAAACCCCTCCAAGGTCGGAGACAGCACCCCAACCTCAGAAGGGAGAGTCAGACATGCTACTCCAGACCCTGCCTCTTCATAGCTGGCACAGAGAGAACCATGATGGCTGTCTCTTTGAGGTTGGAAAAGCAACCTTAGAAGAGGAGGAAAGGGGGCATTCCAGTGGTAGGTAGAGGAAGAGATTGGAGAAGCTGGGATACGATTTATCCTAAGCTTTGTCCAGCCTCCTTCCCTCCCACTCTGAAGTTCCCTCACTAGATGAGCTGTAAAGCCCATTTAGTGAAAAAACAAAGAATGGAGGATGGGAGGTGAAGATCACCTCCACCACTCATCCCACACTGCTGGCTTCACCCTGGCAGGAATCTAGTTTCCTGCATTGAGCAGGGGGTTGGACTCGATAGCTTTGTAGGCTCCTTCCAACTCTATAAATTATGAAATCTCAGAGGGCTTCTAAGCAGTGAGGGCACAATTGATAGGATTGTACCCTAAATGCTTTAAGTTTGAAGAAGTCTACTTAAATTCATGAGTTTGGATCCAAAGGTGTGAGAAGAAGGCCCACATCTTCTCAGGATGAGCCCACTTGCACAAGATAACTCCAGCCAATTTTGGGGAATTCCTCCCTCCCAACCATCCACAATGATCCACTGCAACCATCCACAATGATCCATGCTGTTTATGAGGGTCTCTAAGGGTACAATCCAATCAAGATGCCCGTAAGCCCCAAACTTGAAGGATTACAGGCATCCTATGCAGAGCGGGAGGAGCAGCAGAGGTGATTTTTGCCTCTGCATTTTTGCTAAACAGCTGTTTTGGGCCATCTAGCTGGGGTACTTTGGAGGGGGAGGAAAGGAGGCTGGAGCATACCTTGTATCCTAGCCACTCCAGTCTCTTCCCTCCCTGCCCCCTTTAGCCCCTCTCTGAGGTTGGTTTTCCAACCTTGGAGAGCAATTGGCACAGTTTTTTTCCCTTGCTAGCTGCAGGGGAAGGGGATCAGAGCTCCAATCCCCAGCTCTGAGGTTGGAGCACTGTCTCTGACCTCGGAGCTGGGAATGTGAATGATCCAAGGCCCACCAGACAATAACTAGGTTCAGACAACGTGATAAATAACCCACAGTCAAGGGTTGAGTATGGGTTGAATATGGGTTGTTGCTAAACCATGAGTTGTTGCTGAAACATGGGTTATCTGAATATGTCTGACGAACAACCCATGAAGAGAACCCATGGTTTGTTGTTGGATTGTGAACTGTGGGTTGTTCACCATGGTTTGTTATCTTGGCTGGGCTTAGACAACATGATAACCCATGTTTCAACAACAACCCATGGTTCAACGACAACGATTAAAAAATATAATAAATAAATAAATAAAACCCATACTCAACCCTTGAGTGTGGGTTATTGTGTTAAACCCAGTCAATGTCTAGGGATCATAGTGTCATTCCCTAATTGTCTGGAAAGCTTTGGGGGAGGGGCTTCAGAGGGAAGAAAATGAAGAAGTCACTTGCATGAGCAACCATCCACTTGTGCAACCTTTGGATCCAACACAATGTTGGAAGATGAAAATATATGAATCCCTGAACATTGGTTTATAAGTAAATTGTACATCGTTTTTTTAAAGTCCATCAATATTTTCAATTCCTCTCTCAGTATTTTATCAGCTTGGGCCCCAAGAGATTTCACATTTATAAATCTGTTTATCTATAAAGCTGTTTATTTAAATTTAACAGTGGAAAAGCAGATTAACGTGGTGAGATAATATGGTGAAGAAAGTATTAAAATGCAAATTACCATATTTACTTCTATGCTGCAAAATCGAAGCACTAAATAAATGATGAACAGCAGCTTTTGATTAAAGCCTTATCCAACTCCAATTAAAGAGAATGGCAGAACTCACAATGATTTCCACAGGTGTAGAATTAGAATGGGCACCCAATAAAAAAATAAAGTTTCTACTTCTTTAAAATTTAGATGCACAAATTGAATTTCAGTTCTTAGATTCTTCAGTAATAGTGACAACTGGTATAAGATTTTGTTCCATCTGACAATTTGTTAATCTAACTTTAAATGAATTTGCTGTGTACACCAACAAAGACAGAATCACAGAGTGAGAAAAAAAACAGCTACCTTCTGAAAAAAGGAGCCAATATTTGTGAGGAAAGCAAATGGATCTGAAGAAAGACTAGATTTCCTAGAAAGAAGTGGGCAGAAACCAAGGGTTTGGTAGTTGGGGTAATTTTTCTACTCTGTTCTAGTTTGGACTGTTGGACTACTTGGAGCAAAGTAGTACAGTATGGACCACCTTTCCATTCCTCCTCTAGTACCTATCTAGATATCAGAGGATCTGTGTCACAGATTATTTTACTTCCAGATGTTCTTCCATATGTTCCTTATGTTTTATGAGTAAGGTGAGCAATTCAGAGATTTTCAATTATACTTGTGTTAAGCTCATTGAAAAAATCTGGATAAGAGAAGAGATCCCAGAAGACTTCAGGGATGCCATAATTATCACCCTCTTTAAGAAGGGTGATAGAACAGACTGTGGAAACTATTGGGGCATTTCTCTCTTAGCAACCGCAGGTAAAATATTTGCTAGGATTCTCGCAAACCGTCTTCTATCTATTTCAGAAGAGATCCTCCCTGAAACTCAATATGGTTTCCGCCCCTCTAGAGGGACAGTAGACATGATTTTTACTGCACGTCAGCTCCAAGAAAAATGCCGGGAGCAAAATCAACCCCTTTATATGGCATTTATCGATTTGGCTAAGGCCTTTGATACTGTAGACCGTACAGCTCTCTGGACTATCCTTATGAAAATTGGATGCCCCAATAAATTTGTGAATATCTTGCGACTTCTCCATGACAACATGACGGCAACGGTTTTGGACAACAACGGCTCTCATGGTGCTCCATTTAAAGTGGGATCAGGTGTTAAACAGGGATGTGTTATCGTCCCAACATTATTTGCCATTTTCATCGCCATGGTTTTACATCTTGTCAAGGGGAAACTTCCCACTGGTGTGGGATTTATATATCGAACAGATGGAAAGCTTTTTAATCTCAGCAGGCTGAAAGCAAAAAGTAAGGTAATTACAACCTCCGTTGTGGAACTTCAGTATGCTGATGATAATGTGGTCTCCGCACATTCAGAGGATGATCTCCAAACTATCCTAAATGCTTTTGCAGAAGCATACGGAAAACTTGGCCTCTCACTTAACATCAAAAAGACCAAAGTGCTTCATCAGCAAGTGCAAGCTAACCCTTTGGTGATGCCATCTATCCAGCTTGGCGGGACAATACTGGAAAATGTCGATCATTTTCTCTATCTTGGCAGCTATCTTTCTGTTACAGCTAACATCGACAGTGAAATCCAGCATCGTTTGAGCTCCGCAAGTGCCGCATTTTCTCGAATGAAACATAGAGTGTTCGAGGATCGGGATATTTGTAAGAAGACCAAAACACTGGTTTATGAAGCCATTGTATTACCAACTTTATTGTATGCCTGCGAAACATGGACTATCTATAAACGTCACTTCCACCTCCTTGAAAGGTTTCATCAACGTTGCCTCCGGAAAATCCTGCGAATTACTTGGGAAGATAGACGAACAAATGTCAGTGTACTGGAAGAAGCAAAGACTACTAGCATTGAAAAAATGATCCTTCAACGCCAACTTCAGTGGACCGGTCATGTTGTTCGAATGCCTGACTGCCGTCTCCCAAAGCAGTTACTTTACTCCCAACTCAAGAATGGAAAGCGGAATATCGGTGGTCAATATAAGAGGTTTAAAGATGTTCATAAGGCTAATCTAAAAAAATGCAATATAAACATCGAAAACTGGGAAGCTCTGGCCCATGAACGATCTAAATGGAGGTTGGCCTTTCACAAAGGTTCCATGGACTTTGAAGAAGCCCGAGTGCAAGGTGAAAGGGAGAAACGTGCTAAGCGAAAAGCACGTCAAATGAATCCTTTACAGGACCATCTCCTATCTGGTAACCTGTGTCCTCACTGTGGGAAGCTGTGTGGATCTAGAATTGGCCTCCACAGTCACTTACGGACCCATCGCTAGAGTCTACACAATCTTCTTTAGAATTTCCTCCTTTTATCCCGGAAGACAATCTTACTCGGTCACGAGTGATCGCCTGATGATGATGTACTTATGTTCTGTCAAAAGCACATTTCATTATTTGGTTGAGCAGTGTCTGAACTCACTTTAGGTACAAAAGGTGTAAAAGGTAAAACCCTTCTATGGAGAATGCAGGCTAGTAGGCTTATGCAAGCACAGTTATCCTTCCAATTTTGCTGTGGACTACTATTCAGTCAGTACTTTCCTATTTATTCTATGTAGATATATCTCAACTTAGAAAACAGGACCAGATTAGACAATATCTTTTGCAGGAGATCCATGGTTAGATCTTCAAGTGTATTTATTTCAACATAAAAGCAGATACTGGAAATGCTGAATTCGATCCGAGAAATGGCACTGAGAAGGGACATTTACACACACACACACACACACACACACACACATTTTCCCAGTCTAAATCTGTTCATGTAAGGCTGCTATTTGCCCTGCTGAGAGGTAGGGGGAATACCGGTCTCCACATCCAGAGTCACTGCTCCAATCCAGGTGTGTGTGTGTGTGTGTGTCTGCTTTTAAGTGAAAATAAAACTGAGATATACAGTCTCAGTTCTCCCATGTAACCTGCGGTTTGGCCCTTGCACTTCATGATATAATTAGGCATTACAGCGGGTTTTCTTGCTTGCTTTCTGACCACCCATACCTATGATGATGATGAGAGTGAAGATGACAAAAGTAGCAATGGGTGCATCATTGCTTTCAGAATATGCACCTAGTACCTAGTAGTGCTACTCTTTGTAACTGTTCTATCATGATCTTATCAATACCAATTGCACTCAAGTGTTTTTTCAACCCTTTTGGGATTGCCCCTAACACTCCTATCACTACTGGAATCACTGTTGTTCTTTTCTCCCCGAGATGCTGTACTTCAATTTTCAGATCCTGATATTTCGTGATCTTTTCAATCTCTTTTTCTTCTACCCAGCTATCACCTGGGATCACCACATCAATCAGCTTAACTAAGTTTTTCTCAACCACAGTGATGCCTGGGGTGTGCTCAAGCTTCTTATCAGTTTGGATTTTAAAGTCCCACAAGATCTTATCTTAACCGCCTTTCCTTCATTCTCAACCACCTTTTCAGCTTTATGTTCCCACCAGTATTTCGCAGATGGTATCTCATAGTTCTTGCACAAATTCCAATGTAGCATTGCCGTGACTCGGTTATAGCGTCCTTGGTAATCACTCTGTGCGATTGTATCCACTAATAATATGATCTGTTGTCTCATCCATTTATTATTATTGCTTCACTGCTTCACTCTCAGCAATGTTTCTGGGCACCTTTTCTAAGGATCCAGCCCTTCTGTACTCCAGCAGTAAGAAGATGCACTTACGATGGGGAAGTAATTTATATGGTGGTATCTGGCTGGCAAGCGCCTTTTGAATATTCACTCCGAAGGTTATCTGCAATTTAAATGCCTTGTTGTAGTTAATAAGGGCTGTCAAAAAAAAAGAAAAGAAAAGCCCATTAACAAGCCTTTGGGATTAATTCTCAACTTATTCAACTGTATGTATGTGAATAAGGCAACCTCCCAACATGATGCTGGGTGAGTGCATCTGTACTGTACATCTTTTATGCATTGATAGCTTCCAGTAGTAAGGCAGGGTAGGGGGGGAAACATTTTTATTAATACCAGAAAAAGTACTGCAGAGATATATAAGGGTAAATGCAATGAAACTGATGTTCACCATGTGATATTCTGTAATGTATACATGGTATAATATCATGTTCCTCAGGATCTGTCTAGCAGCTTGATGGCAGTGATCTTGCAACACTCCAATCTTTATTCTAGGGGGATATTATATCGGTCTCTGGTTGCCAGCTGTGATGGAGAACATTGCTGTCAGCTGATGAAAAATAAATGACACCCAAGTTGAACCAGTTACATTTACAAGAGTAATGGTCAATAAGCATTTTGTCTTTGAGGGAGCTAGGCTGGAGGTTTGCTATGTTGGCTGGTCACTGCCTCTCACCTGCACACTAAGTGCCACCTGAACCCCTTGTACCTTCATTAGCTCTTTCTCCTGCTTCATCCATTCCCCATCAGAAGCTACAGTACATTCTTGCCCATCTATAATATTATTTTCCTCACTGTGGTCTCTGTATATTGCTCTCATAATCTGGTTTCTTTCCTAGCTGCATTGCTCTACATGGGCCTGCTCAGTTGCACTGCTTGCAGCGAACCAACCTCTGTTTTATGTCCTAGACCAGGAATTTTGCTAGCTCCTTCTCAAAGACTCTGTCCTCTAGTGTCTTGCCTGAAGGGCAACGCATGTTGTATGTTGAATGCTCTGCTTATCCTTCTAGAGATTGATCCAGCAAAGACTTATAACACTTTTCAGAGGCCCTATTCTTGCAGGGAGGCAACAGGATCATCCCACCCTTCTGAATGTCTATTTTACTATGATTAATTGATGGTGCATACACAACTTAGTACATTTAGAGCACATCACCATGGGTGTTGTCCTTGGCAATTAAATACAGTGGGTTGGATCCAGGGTCTAATTTCCATGGATAGAAGGGCTCTGCTCTTGGAAGATCCCTCTGCCTGATTTTTGGAGATCCTCCATTCTGCCTTCTCTTCTCCCTTCAGCCACAGCTCATCCCACTTGTCAGGGTCTCCTAACTCTCTGGGCTTGTTCGCACGACACGGGAACCGCGGGGGAGCAGAAGTCCCCTGTGGTTCCTGTGTTGTGTGAACGCCGACCGGGGGTGCTCCCGTGGGACAGCTGCGTGCGGGACGCACGCAAAGTGACCATGGGCGGTAGAGGAGTAAGCCCCTACCACACGTGGCCACCGTGCCATGTGAACAGTGGGCGGCCATCCCATGGGGTCCGCTCAGAGGCGGCAGCCCAGAGCGGCCGGAGCTGCCACCACTTCAGCCTGTGGGGGCAAACGGCCCCTCTGGGCATCCTGGGCCCCCGCCCCCTAGTGCCGGGAGGCCCGCACTGCGGTGCGGGGACTGCGGGGTCCGCCCATGTGCACGGGGTGCAGGTCGTCTGCGGCACCCCGCCGGACCCCACGGACGGCCCCATGGTGCCTCCCCCGCCCGCAGCCTAGGTCGTGCGAACCGGCCCTCTGCGTAGTATCTCCAGGGGTCTGAAGGGTCTGCCAAGTGGAGAAGGAGAGGTCCATTTCCACCAGCCCAGTTGCATGTGCCTAAATTTGGATCCAATCCATAGTTTCTGTGCTCCCAATTCCTGCAGGCCATACACACATATGTAGTATGTGTCTGTTACTCATTCAAACATTTAATGAAAATGAAAACGCATAAATGGGGACAGCATATATAGGGTGTCCTCTGTGCAGAATCCAACATATACTCTCACAATGTCCTTTCAATGTTCTAGGCAACCTCACCGGTACTTACAGTTTAGCTGTGAAACAGTGAACTAAATAGCAGAAGTCCATGTATGGACATATCCTAAGACTACGCTACCGTATGTTTTTGTGTGTGGATGAAATATATAATAGGAGATCAGAAAATCAATCCTTAGGGAAGTGATGTTTTGAATAAAAATAAAATGGGGGTGGTAAAACCAGCAATATTCAATTCAATAAACATGTACTTTCTACTGTAACAACTTAATCTCATGATTGAAATCATACATCATAAAGTATGTTTCTGATAAGCCTGTCATGTCACACTGTAATAATTGATTAATGAAGTTGGTGGACACTTTGCATGTTGTGTGTTTAACAAACCCAAAATCATATTTCTTAATTCATTTGTGATGTACTTTCCTATATCCACTCTACGTTCAGCAGATCTATATCTAATGGTATAGATTAGCATATCTAAGCAGGGTGCTTTATAATATTCTTTCTTTTTTCTGACATGGTGATACAGAGCATATAGGAATAATGCTTGAAAAGCTGCTACATGTACCATTTGTCCAATCCTATATGTGCTTCTTTTTATGTTTCAACATGCCATGCTTTGGCAGAAAAAGTAACCTATAACGTCTGATAGTAAGAATGTCCCACATAGTTTGGTATTCTACACAATGTAAAAAGGAATGCCATACATTTCAGTAGTAACTGGAAACTGGGAGGAGGAATCCAAATGACACTAAGATTAATAGAAAGAAAACAGAACGTTTCAGTAGCTTCTTTCCTATACATACTCATGTAACATATGTAGAAGCTGAACAAAATGGCTCCAAACCAAATCTGATTTAAATAATTTTTTTTACATGGTTTTCTCCGTCAAAGTCAGAACCATGCCTTCTTCTTTCAGGACTGCATGACATTGTCTCATTTCAAATACCATTTTAAGATAATGTGCTTTACCTCAATGAGACTAGAGTCCCCTACCCCATCAGGAATATTGGGGAGGGGAACAATCATCCCACAAGGCCTGGCAACTGGGTTCTCTATAAGGCCCAAACTATACATGAATGATGCAGGAAATCCATGATTCAATCTTCTGATGTTTATGTTTCAGGCATATTCAAAGGGCCTACCATTTTGAATGGATCAGTGGTGCTGAGAGAGGGGAGAATAGTCCTTCCCCTGTATCATTTCCTGCCTAAACTGTCTCCTCTCCCAATGCTGTTAGTGTTGTGGCCAAAAAATGCAGGCACAGATGCTGCAGCTGAAGTACTAGCATTAACAGTACTACTTCTGCACCAGAGCCCTTATAATCCAGGGTAGCTGGCAGCCTGCAATACTGCTCTCTCTCTCTCTCTCTCTCTCTCTCTCTCTCTCTCTCATTAAATAACTGATATAGGGCACTATATGTAAATAATCACTATGTTTGTTTGTTTGTTTGTTTTGTTGCAACATTTTATAGGCTTTGAAGACCTTTTCACAGAAGACCTAATGCTCACTTGAGAATCTCCATCTCTACAATGTCTGCTTCTTTGCAAAGAATGACCTTTCATGAGCAAATGGATATGTGGGGCATTAATATTGCTCATCATTCACATTATCAGGACTTTGAGGCTCACAACAGTTTTCTACCTCAGGGACCGTACAGATGTACAGAGGTGGCAAACCAGATTCCTTAATTTCAATACACACACACACACACACACACACACAGGATTGTTCAGGCATGAAGCATTAGCATATAGAGTATATTCAATATATGTGCAGTGCTTCTGAGAATAATAAATCAGGTGCTCTGTGCTGTCATTGCTGCATTGAATGATAACCATGAAAGGAACAGAGACAACATAGACACTGAAGGATTTACTCACTATGTGGAAGGTGTTTATGGCTCCATACAAAAGGCCCATCATACCTCTGGGAGAAATACTTGTGCCTTGGTTCTCTTTGTTTTATATATGTAATACTGAATTGGGAAGAACATTAGAATAAGCAGATCACCTATTTATTTTGCATATTTCAGTGTTGACAGAGGACTTGGTGAAGCCCTAATAGAAACAAAGATGTTCTGGTTGCAGTAAACTCAAGATGAGAAACCATATTTCTCAGTCTGGTGTCCACTTGCCTTTTGCATCTAGTTCCAGAAAGCATTACATTTTCCAATTTCCACCCCAGCTCTGAAATATTTTGAGGAGTGCCTTTTCTCATGCCAACCTGCCCGTGCCCAAAGATAATCTGTTGAGGCCCTCTTCAGACTGCCACAATGGTCAGAAGTGCAAAAGAGTGTGCCAATTCAGCTGTGGCATGGTGGTTATATGGGATGCCCTCTCAAAGGAGGCTTCCCTTGATGCCAACCTTGCTCTGTTTTAGACATATTTCTCTTTCTTTTCTTTTTATCTGCCCAGGATTTTTAGCTTCCTGATAAGTTTTTATCTGTTAGTATTCACACACACACACACACACACACACACACACACACTGCAAGTTTTAGATTCCGTTGAAGGGTAGCATAACTGACATGCTTTAAATAATTGGAGGAGGAGGAGGAGGAGGAGGAGGAGAAGAAGGAGAAGGAATAAAAATAAATATAATGGATCATGGAATGACTGCTAATCCCTGCAGAATAAACCCCAGATTGTCATGCAGGCTGATGGTGTTACATACAATTTTTAAAGCTTTTTCAGGTTTTGAAACCTCTAAGTTATTCTTCTTGGACAGATGGGAAAGACTCGGTGGTGAATGATTTAAAAGGTCAGCCTATCTCAATGGGAATTCACCTCACCGGATTCTCGGTAAACATTTACAGTCATGTTTGTTTCAGTCTCGCAAGTAGTGTAATAAGGCGAGCAGTGCCAAGCTGGTTTCATGTAACCAGTCTTGCAGTATTTTATTTTCAGCCTATGTGCATATGTATTAGGCTCCGATTCAAGGCAAAACTAGTTCTAAAACCCCCCCAAAACAAAACACCTTTTAATATGTAATCAATACATAAGGAATTGTTACTTTTACCCCCTCTGGTTGAGATACTGCTTACATTGCAAATATGGGGGGGGGGGATAAGTTTGAAAAAGTAGATGTGTTGTTAATGAATATGCATATGACCTGCTGCTATGCTCCACCAGTTAAGAGAAAATAGCAACATCCAAAGATTAAGATAGGATACTTTAGAGTTACAGTTTTAAAAGATACTGCGTAGTGGTGAGAATGTTGGACTGGGACTCGGGAGATCCAGGTTCTATTCCCTGCTCAGCCATGAAACTCACTGGGTGACTTTGGGCCAGTCACTGACTCTCAGCCTAACCTACCTCACAGGGTTGTTGTGAGGATAAAATGGAGAGGAGGAGGAGGAGGATTATGTAAGCTGCCTTGGGTTCCTTGCAGGAAAAAAGGCGGGGTATAAATATAATAAATAAATAAATTTTAAGAGTTAGCATGGTACGGGTCTCTTTAATATCACTTAATTGTGGCAGATCACACCTCACCTAAAAGTGACAGATCATCCCGCCAATCTGCCACATGTCAGAAATGGGCATTTATCTCCACTGGTACCACCACATGGGAAGGATTGGAACCCTGATATTATCCCACCATTCTGGCATCGCATGTGAAAAATCTACTCATGATCCTAGTGCTATTTGTACTGCTATTTATTTCAAAGACCAAGAACTGGTGGTATATAGTGGCAAATGTGTCTATATTCAGATTCCTGCAAAGGAAAGAACAGGCAAGTTTAATGACCTCTTGTCCTACACCTGACTGGAACTTGCCAGAGATAAGATTGGTTTATTATAAAGGTCTGTATCTTGCCTCCCACCAAACGTCTACAACCCGCTCAACATTCCTGCTATAAGTAGAGAACACAAAACTTTGCCTGATCACTACTCCAACACTACTCCAAGTCTACACTTCTCTCCCTCCCCTGCCTCTGAGTAGGGAAGATCAGAGGAGCTAGAGCGTGCGTCTTCTCTGCCAGGAATAACAATCCAAACAACCAATCTATTACTTCTGAAAGTTCTCCTTGGTGGTGAGCCTATTTTGGAGGTGGAGTTCAGCACCATGGATAGCTCATATGAAGCTCCAGATCAAACCTGCAAGACCTGCAATGGAAAAGGAGCCCCACCAAAATAGGGGTCACCCAGCCTCCCCTGCTTTTTAGTTTGGAAAAGGGCTTAGATAGCTAAACATTTGCTCTGTTGTGTGTCTCTTGGCATGTACCATTTTTACTCACTCCCAAAGTGAAGTAACCTCATAGCTAAGCACGAGGAACAATTATTTGGTTTTAGGAACTGATGTGCAGCTAAATAGGCACTCATCACTCATATCACCTGCTCCGGTTAGAGCACGGGTAGGCAACATGTGTCTGTGGGCACCAGTGCACCCTCAGACACCTTTCTTGGTGCCTACTCAAGGTGCCCTATGCCTCCCACTTTTTATTTAAAAAACAACAAAATTAACCATTTTTTTTTAATAGCAGCTAAGAGTGCATCAATTTCAAATCTAAGATTTCAGCAAAGTGAGGTCCTCCAGGCACTGCCATCTTCATTTCCCCCTCTATTTATTTATTTATTTATTTATTTATTATATTTATATCCTGGCTTTTTTCGTGCAAGGAACCCAAGGAGGCTTACATAATCTTCCTCTCCCTCTCCATTTCCTCCTCACAACGGCCCTGTGAGGTAGGTTAGGCTAAGAGTCAGTGACTGGCCCAAAGTCACCCACTGAGCTTCGTGGCTGGCTGAGTGGGGACTAGAACCCAGATCTCCTGAGTCCCAGTGCAACACTTGAACCTAGTGGCTCTCTTGGCCACATAAGGGGCTTAGGAAATGAAAATGGAGGTGCTTTGCTCTGAAGGCCAAGGCTTTCCCCTGCAGTGCACCTAGCCACCAAGAAAAAGAAAAGGAGAAAAGAAATAGGGAATCTTGCCTCTTGGCCAGTTAACTCGACCTTTGTGATGAGTCAGACATCTCATGGCAGCTATTTTGTTGCGGTGTCCAGGACAGTTTCCCAAACCATTAGAGCCTCTCTCCCCATATCAAGCAGAGATTAAATTAGCATGTGGTGTCAAAACCAGATATATATAATGGGTAGGAAAGGTGGCATCACAGGTGAATAGAAAGGAGATGAATTCTCTTTCTGCACACCACTCTGACAAAAGCCCCATTGATTTTTTTTGGGGTACTCAGACTTGGTGTATAACATTAAAGTCATGATGTGATGCAGACTTAATTGGGAGTCTGTATTTTTAACTTTCCTGACCCACAGAGGATGTTCAGAGGAGGCCAAGAGATATTGTGTGAGAAAACCAAAGGAAGCTTTCTGGGAATGGAGTATCTCTCTCATATATATATATATATATATATATATATATATATAATTTATTTATTTATTTATTTATTTATTACATTTCTATACCGCCTTTCTGCTAAGGCACCCAAAGTGGTTTACAATGTTTAAATACTCAAACAAATGTTACCCCCCCCAACCAAACATACACCAGTTCTCTCAGGCCAACTGAAGGTTTCTTCTGGAGCTGCTGGTACAATCTCCCTGGCCTCCCTTTTCTTCTGCCTTCCCTCTGTAGCCCCAGGGAAGGTGGGGGAGGGGCTGCCCCAACAGCCCTCTCAGGCCAGTGATGGACATTTTAGGAGCTGATGGCATTTGCTCCCTGGCCTGGGCTTCTCTTCTGCCTTCCCTCAGGACACACAGGTCTTAAATAGCCCCAGGGAAGGTGGGGGAGGGGCTGCCCCAACAGCTCTCTCCAGCCGGTGATGGTCATTTTAGGAGCTGATGGCATTTGCTCCCCGGCCTGGGCTTCTCTTCTGCCTTTCCTCAGGGCACACAGGTCTTAAATAGCCCCAGGGAAGGTGGGGGAGGGGCTGCCCCAACAGCCCCCTCAGGCCGGTGATGGTCATTTTCCCATATATATATGGGATTTGTGACAACAGATAAGAAGTTGTATATAAACTTGGAAAGAACAGGCATAAAGCAATATTTTAATGCAAATGATTCATCCAGGAAAGCTACAAAAATCTAAGCAAAATTGTGCAGCCAAAATCCTGTGTACCACATAGGGAATAAATCTCTAAGAGTACAGGTGTTGAATTTTAATTAACACAGTAGGTAATTACAATCTTCTCTCTGATCTACACTATACTCATCTCTTGCATATTCTACTCTCATTGCCCACCTGGAGATTCCCCTTTGATATCAATGAGAGCCTTGACAGGAGTATGTAAAACAGAGAATGGAACTGCAAACCAGAGCAGAGGAACATAATTTGGCGAAAAGTGAAAGATTCAAGTCCTTTATCTTAGAGTTGTTGCAATTCTAGAATAAGTACTTGCTCCCTGCAAACAGATTCAATAACTGATGAGTTCTCTTAATTAAAGCAAGTGAGAGAAGTAGAAGACCTGGGAGACTATACAGAGGCCTACTACTGACTGACACAGAGATGTTGGGGGAAAGAGGGAAACGTTGGTTGCATTATATCCAAGTCTATCTAGCAGTTCACTCATTCGCCTACTTCAGACACACAATTCCCAACATGCTAAACCATAGTGTAGCAGCCGAAAATGAGCAACAGAATCATGTGTGCACTCCCTCCTTGCACTCTCTCTTTGCCCCTTCCAATCCATTGCCTCTTCCCTTTGTCAGTGATTATACTCTGGTTTAATTAGACCACAGTTAGCCATTACACATGAAATAAGCGATTACATCTGAAATGGATAACTGTGGTTAAATGGATAACTGTGGATAACTGTGGTTTACTAACAAGATCTTACCAACTTTACATTTTTTCCATCTCCTCTGCCAGCCAGCAGTCCCCTGCTCCGCAACCCAAATTGTTCAAGAGTCTAGTCCCATCCTCTGGAAAGGCTTTTTGGATGGCATGGCACAGGTGGCTGTAGGGTTGAGGGGATGGAAAACTTCTTCCATTCACTTCCTTAATTTAAGTTATGTTAGGACTGAAGGAGCTAATTTTAAATTATGTAAATCTCTGATGATTAGGAGATATGACATTGCATTCTAAGTTTCAAGAAACTACATGGGAAACTGTTATTCCACCTTTGAGTAGTGTTTACCCTGATTTTATGTGCTTGTCAATGTGAATAAGCAGAGATTTTAATCTGCTGTAGGTCACTAGTTTTCAAGTTTAAGAGCACAACTATATCAGATTCCTCACATTTTATCTATTGATCACTAAGATTAACTTGTCTGTTACACGATAATATCCTTCTGCCACAAAATGCCATATTAACACAAAATAATTTCTTTTTATTCTCCTCTGTTATGTAAGTACATAAATGGGCAAACATTATATGCTTGCTTCTTTTACTTGCTATCATAAATAAGCTTTACAGGTTCCATTTCAGATAATAGATATCCCCTCCCAAAATATACTTTCTTATTTCAGAGCACCATAAAAGGACACAACTCTACTCATCTTGACTGTCTTTTGTAGCTACGTGAAATAGGGCTTTAAGTAGAGAACATTTCCCTTGTAAAACAGTCCCTGTCTGTGCCTCTGAATAATGCACAATTTCTTTAAATTCCTGCATGGCTTATTTCTGAAGCTATAACTATGTGGCCTCAGCCAATTCCCAATGCAAGCTTGTGAAAATATAAACAAGAAGGTAATTCTGCCACATATTGATCATAAAAGAGGCTGGGGGTATAAGAGATGCAAAATGAAATGGCAGGAAGACTGTGTTTGTGATGTGTAAAAAGGAGAGAGATAGGGATGCTCTACTAGCCAGTGAGGCTAACAAGCAGATGCTTGTGATAAGAGAGGCACATAAATAAGAGATGTTAAATTTGGACATGTAAAAATCAAGCTAATAGTTGCTCAGGTTCCCACGCATTGCAGCTGCATAGGGAGCAGAACGGTTTGTTCAAGGCTTTCATTAGGCCTTACAGAAGACCACAGGTCTGTGCCCCAGGGGTTGTCTGAGAATACTCTTTGAAGAGGGAAAGCCTGAGGGTAGTTGAAGGTGACAGCTGTTCCTGAAGGCAGATATGGGAAAAGCAGTTGTATACCCGGAGCCAACTTTAGCTAGCAGCATTTCTTTGGTTCATGCAATAAAGCCAAAGTTGGTGGGCTTTTGTTGCATGTGACTTTGAACGTTCTGTGACAAATCTGTTAAGGCCTCTGAAGCGGCTAACTGAAACAGACCCAATCCGAGACATTTCAGATTTTTTTAAAACAACAACAACAACAACATTGTTGATAAAATACATATTCCATTCAACTCATGCTGCATTTGGTGCAGACGGCCTTTCTCCCTTTACCACCGTACCAAGAGAGATTGTTCCCACTCCCACACACCTGGGATTAAGAAGCAGGGAAGGGGCAGATGGCAAGGTGGCTTCCATGCAGTCCTGAACTTGCAATTCTTGGAAATTAGGCTCTCTGTGTGTGAGAGGCTGCTCTTTGTTACCCTGTACCTAACCTAATTGCAGCATAGGAGCCACTGTGTTCTGGTTCCTCCCTTGCTGTATTTCAAAGAAACATCAGAAGCTCTGAGCCATATGGGGGGTGTCTGTGTTTGTGCTGCATCTCTTCTCCACACAAAAGCTGCCCCAGTTTTTACTTGGGGCAATGTTGACTGGTTAGGAGCTGAGTCATGGAATCTTGGGTAAGGGAAGGAGTCACACAGCAGTGGGTGGCCAGGTGTGCTCTTTTACAGAGGACGGTCCTCTCTTTGAAGGGCTGCCAAGAGGACAGTCCTCTCTTTGAAGGTGTCCTATTTGAAGGGCTCCCTGTTCCAATTCCACTTTAAAGTTAAAAAAAAACAACTATAAGAACTGTTGCCCATCAACAGTTAGCACCTGACTAAACAGACAGGCACACAGGTCACCTGGTCAGTCTACCACACTACGTTGAAATGTACTGTATTTCTTTTTAAATTATAATTGTGCACATTGTTTTAAAGATGTGGCCTCCACCAACCCATGTCTCCTTTCTGTGTCTCCCAGACATGTGACATGATATAATCATACTCAACATTTCCTCCCCCCCCACATGTGGCAGAGGCAGACAATGAAATGGAGTGAGCAGGGCAGGAGGAAATGTTGAGTACAGTTTCCTCATCTGCTTAACTAAAAGTTACTAGGAGACATGGAAAGAAAGTAAGAATCATTGGTGTCAAAGTGTTTCAGGTCATGTGTAGTTTGGCCTTCAAGCTCTGCCTTCCATCTCTGCTTCCCAGTTGTGTCTTGTCTTTCTACATTTAACATTTTTATTTTCTATACAAATTGCTACATTCTCTTAACCCTAGTTTTAGCCTTCCATTTCTCTTACGTAGTTGCCACTGCCAAGCTAGCCAGAACAACCTGTCCTGCCTTTCTCCAACCAACTGCCTTGATAGTAGAAGGAGTAGGGAACCAAGTCCACCAGGGATCAGAATTTTCAACCAGCATTTCTTAGCTGATATGTATTATTTACCTAAAATCTAAAACTCTGGGGTTCAGACATCAGTGGCTGTGATATTGCTGTTTGTCCTACTTTCATCACACTGCATTAAGATAATATAGAACATGTTCTTGGAAAAATATTAAGATTGCTCTTCCTGCTTACCCGAGTGATGAGAAGTTGCACTTTCGGTGAGTATTTTTAGAGCAGGGGAAATGCAGCATTTGATATGAATGAAAGTGAAAGAAAACACAATTTCCTCTTGTGTATTTGTGCTATCCTGCTATACCACACTGCCACCTAGAGGTGATGTAGCAGAAAAGCAGGAAAGGAAGTAGTCCTCATGTAGTGCTCGGATCTCAGTTCTGCAATGAAACCAAAAGTAGTTGCAGCACATTAACAGCCAAGTAACAGCTTGTGTAGAAAAGCTCTAAATCTGTGAATGCTGCATCCGATTCACAGTGCCACTGCTGCAGCTTCTCCAAGACTGCACTCAAGTTCTGCTAACTCCAGCTAAATTTAGCCAATCTCAGCTAAACTCTCCACTCTGTGTTTCCAAAATACAAACTACAAACTTCCAAAATACAAAATGCTTTAATACATGGTGCAATCATATCCATGCAAATCTGCAGTTTTTCTCATGTATATTTTGTATACATGATGAGTTGAATTAAATGATATATTGATTGTTTACATTTTCTATTTCCCCCCCTCCAATTTATATACACAAAAGAAAGCAAAAACTTTGAATTGATTCCATCAACGACAATATACAGTTCCAGATTATCAGCCCAACTGCACTTTATTTATTTGGAACATGAATGACTCTCATTACCATAGGACATTTATTAGATTTGTTTATTTCACTATAACATGATTAATTACAGTATTTAATAGTTTCAGTTAAGTCTCTGTGGAATTTCCTTTCCGTGGAGACCTCCCAGACACAATTATTGGAGACGTTTAGGAAGCTGGAAGGAAAAAATCTTATTTCAGAAAGCCTATGGGCCAGGGCCTATGATGAAGTGATTTTCGTATGCTGCTGTGCTGTTCTTCAAACTCTTAGCACTTATTAGGTTGTTGTCTAAGTGTGGCTTTATGGGTATTGTAATTTTGTTTGTGAATTTATTGCTTTTTTAAAAATTGTATTGTATATTTATGTTTTTATTTAGGCTACTTTGGAAGATCTTGTGAAAGGCCAAATCCAGGGTATATATGTTTGTTTGCATAGACAGATAGAGAGATAGACACATAAACAAACTGTGTGTGTTTAAAAATGGGCTGCTTGCAAAGGTCATTAAAGTGCCATTTCTGCAAGTGGACAAGGTGAAACTGATCGGCAGTAGATTTAGAACAGACAAAAGGAAGTACAGTTTCACACAAAACACACACAGACTGTTAGGGATGTGCGTGGAGCTCTATTGGGGTGGAAGTCAAGCGGACTCGCCGGGCTCAACCCCCCGAGTTCCGCTCGGCCTACCTTTTCCCCAGCTTGACTCACGTTCTCGCGAGCCAAGCCGGGGAAGCAACTTCCAGTTTCTGACGCAACATCGTTTACATTAAAAATGGCATAAAATAAAATATGTTAAAGACAGCCGCGATTTGCATAATTTGTGCAAATTGCGGCCATTTTTAATGTATTTTACGCTATTTTCTATGTAAACAACATAGAGCCAGGGACCCAGAAGTCTGGCGTGCACCCCAGCTGGTGCTCGCACTCGGCTCGGCTCGCATGCCACGAGTCGAGTGCTGGTCGGTTCGCCCACCAGTAACAGTGCAATCCAATGAGGCTTCCTGTAACCTTCCGAACTCAGAGGATTGCAGGCATCATCCTATGGAGGGCGGGAAGAGTGTGGAGGCAAAGGTTGCCTCCGCACTTCTCCTGTCCTGCAAAACACTTAGACATCAAATTTCAGCCATCTAAGTGTTTTGCCCCAGAGCATGAGGAGAGGAGGCTGAGGCACCGCCAGGATACTACCTATGTTGGTGGAGCCTCTCTCCTTCCCTCCCCGCTCCCCACCCCACCCACAAAACTCCATTTCCAAGGTTGGTCTTGTGACCTTGGAGCTGCAGCTGGCACGGTTTTTCCATGCTGGCTGCGAGGGTAGGGGAAGGGCGCTCCCAGTTTGGAATCCCAGCTCCAACCTTGGAGCACATTTCCGAGGTTGGAGCTGGGACTCCAAATAATCCTGTGGCTGTCTAGACTCTGTCTAGCGGCATTGGATTGTGCCCTTAAATGTTTGAAATGACCACTATATCTTTTCCAGTATTGGAATTTGAGTTGGTATGTTGAAAAATAAGATTTTTTTTTTTTAAAAAAAAGGTATGCTCCTGGTATTACATATCCAAAAGATAGACAGGATAAGTGTTGACATACCTGCAATTGCATCATCAAGTCGTATGTGGCATTACTATAGGGTGAAGACAGATATAGAATCTAAGTATGTCTTACTACTATATGTCTTACTACTTCCACAACATTTCAGAATATCTTTCTAGTGGTGTTCAGATTAATGCCCCCATGCATTGAGAGGAGAGTGGGATCACACCCTCTGGCCAGGCCCTCTGCTTCTAACATGTGCACCCAACATGCCGACTGTGCATTTGGCAAACATGAGAAGGAATCCTATGTACATACTAACATACACACATAGAGCTCCTCCACACAAGGGGGATCCCCACTGTGGAGTGGATCCCACATGAGGGAGATTCCCAAGGGGGGTCCTTCACACACCAGTCAAGATCCCCATTGTGTAGAAGAGCCCTACCTGCAGATGTTGGTATATGCATGGGACCCCTTCTCACTCTCACCAAATGTGATGTGTATTGGCCGGGGAGGCAGGGCCACCGGTCACTGTGGGGGCAAGACTAGTTCATGGTGCCCTGCAGCGCCTTCATGTGATCATGCAAACCCCCCGTCTTCACTGGCAAAGGAAAAGCTCACTGCTCACTCCAAAGAAAGGGGAATAAGGAAAAAACGCAGCACATACTGACTTATTCACTGACTCATGGCAATACAGTGATGATCAGGCAAACACATCCTCCATTTTGATCATAAATGAATTAACAGGAATTTTGTTTAGGCTGCTGTGAGACATTCTAAAGCAGCTCTGGAAAAGCTCTATTGGCGTCAATATGTATCTCCAATGCATGTGAGTATCGTATGGGGGAACAGAAAAGCAGAAGTGCTTTCCTGTTTGTGTTCATGAGCATGCATTACATGTATGGGTACTACAGTAAAGATGCATCAGTTCCCCACTTGGATTTTGACTGGAACAACTCTAGTACACATATGTGCACACTAAACATTTTTAAAAGGCATTTCCAAAATTTTCATGCTTCCTGGACCCATAAGTGGACAACAGAACTGTTCCTCTGATTAAAGAAGGAGTGGGTAGGAGGTATCAGAAATACAGACATTTCTATGATTCCTTTCCCCATCCATATTTATGTATTATGTATTTATTATTAACATTTACCATACCACCTTATCTTGCAGGAAGCTATCAAGGTGGCACATGACAATTTAAAACAATAAAACCTTGTAACAATAAAAACAAGAACATTAAAAACAGTTAAAAGACAGTTTAAAAGGCTAAATTGAAAAGATGCATCTTTAGACCCTTTTCCAAAGGCCAAGAGAGTGGGGAGGGGGCAATCACAGTTCTTGAGGGAGTACATTCAATTGCATGGGGGCAACACAGGAGAAAGTTCTTTCACGCCTGCCTGACAAACAGTGTCTGTGGCTAGTGGTGCCCTCCAAAGGGCTTCTCTTGCAGATCTTAGTACTTGGAAAGTTTCTAAGCAAGACAGGTGGCCCCTCAGATGGGCAAACGAGCAGTGTTCAAGATTGCCAGGATTCTCCAAACATTGTCTCACTGCTTGTCTCATGACCGTTTGGGTTTGCAATTGCTGCTCACTCTGTGCAAATAGGAAACTTGTGCAAATTGAACAGTGATTGAATGGAGAGATTGTGCAAATTCTCAAATTTGTGCAAATTTCCTAATTTGCACCACTTTACTCCATAGACTAAAATGGGGCTGATTCAGTCTACAGAGGGAATTTTCACAAGTTAGGAATTTTTCACAAATTGAACTGGAAATCAGGAATGAGACGATCGCAAGCACATGTTTGACAATTTACAAATATTTTTGGTGGACACATGCTCATCTTCGGAGCTTTAAATGGGGCCTACTGGCAAGCTTTGCAAGTAGAAATGAAATTGTCATACATCCCTACCTTAGATAGGAAAATGAAGCACATCCAGCCATCTGGACTTTCTTTCATAGACCCCAAGCATGAGCTTCATTCAAATTAGAGTTTCGCATATTTCCTCTTGCCGTTCATCATTTATTCCATGAGTTTGCTCTGTCCAGCATGGCTGGACTAATGAATGGGCTAAGCAGGTTGCATCACCCAAGCCACCATATCAGGGGGCCAACTAGCTAGCCCAAATTCCCAGCTTTCAAATAATAAAAAAAAGAAAGAGCAAGTCTCTAGCCCTTGTATAACCTGAGATCTGAGACAAAATGGTCAGGCAGAATTCTGTCCAATCATTTTGTAAGAAATTAGGCTGCCACCATCTTTCAGTGCATTTAACCAATGAGTGAAATCACAGCTAAGATTGATATTTGGCTACTGTGCAAGCCATAGAGACAAGCGTAGAATGATAACTTGTCTGCATTGAGTTATCCATTGAGTTTATGCGCCTTGGCAACCTGAAGGAAAGAAAGGGGGGGTAGTGGAAGAAGAGATTTAGGCTGCAATTCTATGCACACTTATCTGAGAGTAAATCTTATTGAACACAATGGGAGTTTTTTCTAAGTAGGCATGCTTATGTTTGTGTTGTAAGGCTGCAATCCTATACACAGCTGGGAGTAAACCCCACTGAAAGTAGTGGTACTTACTTCTGAGTAGATAATATAAGGTTGCACTGTTAATCAAGTTTCTTTGAATTAATGATCATGCAGAAGATGGAAGAAAGGATGTTTTTCGAATTTTGAATTTTAAGTGTGAGTTACACGAGTCGATGTCAGTCTTCATACTCCCTCTCAAGGTCTCTATATAAGAGCTAGACTACACATTATGCTAATCATGTAGTGTGTAGCTACGCATGATGGTTTTCTTTACTCTCATGTAAACATGTGTGGCCCTGATTCAGATTAGGACCATGGTGCTCTGGGAGGGGAGCGTTAAACCTTCTCCCAAATCCCCCCCCCATCTTCTTCCCCTGGGAGGGTTAAAAAAAAAGAAAGGAAAGCCTCCATTGACTCCAGTAGAAACTTTTAAAAAAACCCAACGCCCTCCCCATAGGAGGGGGGAGATTTGGGGGGGGGGAATGCATGTGGGAAGGCTTAACCAAATCTACAATCACAATCAGTATTGCTTCTTTGCAGTCTTTATTAAAGCAGTATGCAGCAATAAAGAGGCGGGTGGGGGGTAAAAGACACAAAGCACCTGAAGGACCTGGAAGCTGCAGCTAACTGCATACACACAATGCTCTCTACACATTTTGGAAATAAATAGTGGAACAATGAAAGAGCAATAACAAGCAGCCAAGGTCATTTGGAACTTCAAAATCAAGGGAGAAATTTGGATAAGAAAAGGTTTGAGAGAATCCCTTACTCAAATAGCATTTCCAAGGCTAAATGCGAATGGAAGGGAATACCTGGCCATGATGAGGCCATCATTTCTCCTTACAATTCTGATGCAGAATTTCAGTATTCCCCATCCCTTTCAAGACAGGCACACTCTCAACTCATATTAATTTACTATAGCCAGTACTGCCCAAAATGAAAAGTATCTTTTTAAAAAATATATTTTTGCAAAATGCTGCTTCATATATATATATATATATATATATATGTACACACACACACACACACACACACACTTGAAACTTGAAACTTTTGAAATGTAAATTGTTTTTATTCTTGTGATTGCAGCCTTCCCCAGCCCCCCCTCCCCCAAATGCAAACAGAATTAATAGCTTGTGTGGATTGCAATTTTCCTTTTCCCCTTGCTATTCAAGTTTAAAAAGAGAAAAGAGTCCTAACAGAAGCCTGCTATTAAGTAAAGGTCAAAAAGGTCTAACATTTAATTTGCACATTTTAATTTGATGACTTCAAGAGATCCCAGGCATGGGGAAAAAAAACACAAAGCAACTCTGACAGAAGTTCTGGATACTGAAATGGACATAATAATTATTGTGTAGGTGGCATTGTTAACTTAGCTGAAGAAGAAAAAAGCTTAGATGCTTTTGAGTTGAAAATATACCTTGGGGAAGCTTACTAAAAACTGCACTAAAAGCTGTGCTCTGTTAAAATCTGGTTAATTTTTTGGCAGGCTGCTATGATTCCATATGGTGCATCTGGGCTAAAATTCCCAAACCTCACACTCTTTTAAGTTTTCCCATAGAAGCCTATTGAACTAATTCAAATTGGCTTCACAGTTTTTATTTTGGTTTCAGTTTTGTCATTATTTTGATTATCCAGGAGCTATACAATATATTATCTATATATAAAAAAGTGAGAGTGCTAACTCACTGACTCATCAGTTTATCTCCTATTTCCTGTTAAGCTAGAAAGCTGAAATTTGGCATGGTTGTTGCTGATGGATCACTAATAAAAACTATGTTGTGAAAACTTTCTTTTAAAAAAATCCCTTAAGGGTGCAAAAAAGGGTTTGAAGTACTTAGAGTACAGGGTAGAATAGAAAGTAATCAGTGGTGTTTTTTTTAATCCATTCAAAGAACGGGTCCTTTAGCTAGTACTAAATAAAATGACTTTTAACCATGGAAGATTATGAAAGAAAGAATATTTTGTTTTATTTTTTGCATTTTTTTGTAAAAAAAAAAAAGTTCAATGGTAAAATGATGAATTAGTGCAATAATGGGGTTGCATTATTTCATCATTTTGTGATTGCACCATGGGACTATTTTGCATAAATAAAATGGGGGCAAAATGTTCTTTCTCAATTATCTTTATTAAAGATTTCATGAAAAGCCAAATCTACCAAACCTCTTCCCTTCCCCACGTAAAAATTATGGGAAAAGCCCAAGTTATGCAGAGACAGGTAATTGTACAATTTCAGTACAAATTTTTTATGATGATGATGATGATGATGATACATAGAGAACAAAAATTAAAATCTGCTCTTAGGTAAATTTTACATGTGCAGAATTTCACCAGCTTCATTGTGGAATCTGAATTCCCAACCAAACTGGAGTAGAATCAACCTATAATTAGAATGCAGAATAATTATGAAAAGGAATTGCTCTGTTCCATTCATCCCTAACATCCATCCCTAAGTATTACAAACACATTTTGCATCTGTAAAGGATTGAGGCCTACTCAGGCTTGAGTTTGTTGAAGCCTGAAGGCCCAAACACTTCCCTCGAGTAGTGAAGCCTGAAGGCCCAAACACTTGGATGGGAGGGGGAGTTTGGGAGATTTAAGTTACCCAATAGAAGTTAAGAATTAGTTCTCCTGTGCAAGGTCACATGATTATAACCTTCCATTCCTGGGAAGGCTATATGCGTGGGGTGTGGTCAGCTAGCAGTCAGTGTGTGCTGGGAGAGAGCTGGAAGCAGCAGCACAGAAACAGCAGAGAGAAACAGAGAGAGAAACTGGCTGCATAGTAGATATAGGTAGTCTGAAGTTAACTAGAGAACATTGGATTGTTTGTTTGTTTGTTTTATTTTATCATACTTGCTTTTGGATTATAACCACTCTATTAAGTAAAAACCCTAATATTAATAGTAAAGTGTTGTTGTTTACCCTGGAGTTTGGAGTGACTTATTCACCACGTCTACAGCCTACACCCATGCTATTCGAAGCTGTAAAAGGACTTGATCTCCTGGAACGGGAGGGGCTTTGAGGAGAGGCATAGATCTCCCAAAGGAAGGTTAAGGGGTCCCTGCAGTAGCGGAACCTTGACAGCATCTCTCTTGACTTAGCTTCCTCCATGAAGGATCATTGGGGTGGGATCCCAAAATCATTTATGAAAACCAAATACAAGAACTAGTTAAAGCTGCATCTTGCTATAAAGTCCAGAAAGCATGTAGCTGTAGCTCAGCATTCAGAATGTTCTTCTAGCTTACCATGGGAGCGAGTGGGGGACACCATACCTGCAGTGACAGAAAATAAGGTGATAATATTACTTAACTCAACACAAGCCTCTGGCTGGCAGATGCAAGCACTACAAGCCTTAACAGGAATGAATTTTACATCTGACACAATCATATCAATTGGAGTGCACAAGCCAGAGCAAAGCTTAACAAAATCTGTCCCCAAGGTTGAAGGCAGCAATAATAAATCTATGAGCAGCTCAGGCTCAGAAATATTTTTATGCCTCTAAAAAAAATCCAACCAACACAGAAACTTTGAAACAATGCAAGCATTTCAAAGATGGCACTTTAAATTAGCAACCTAAAGAAGGAAACAGATCTTCAAATCTTAATCAACAATTGCTGCTATATATTAGCACACATTTTGGTACATCATTAACTGTTTCTCTTGTTAACTTAATGATGTAAGAATTATGGTAATGCTATCAACAATGTCTTACATCTCACCACTTCTCAAGGCCACATCTGATAACATAACCACCAGAGAATCCAATATGGTACTCTCCAGATGTTTAGACTACAACTCCTGTCATCACAGACCATTGCTCATGCTGGCAGGGATTTATGGTCCAACACATCTGGAAGGCACCACATCGAGGAAGGCTGAGTAAAGACGTTGAGTTGGTTCCAATCCAAACTTAAGCTTGGAGCTTTTCTACATGAGGCTGTTAATCAGCTGTATCTACTTTCGGTTTCATCGCAGAAGTGAGATCCAAGCACTATGCAAAGAGCATTTCCATGACATAACCTCTAGGTGGCAATGTAATATAGCAGAATTATGCAATTACACAAATGGAAAAAGTGTTTTCTTTGCTTTCACAAATAATACCGCATTTCCCCAGCTCTAAAAAGATTTGCCAAAAGTGCTGTTTAAAAACAGAAGCAGAACTGGAAGGTCACAGAATAATCTAAAGAACCTGCAAACAACCATGAGTAGGGAATGACAAGCATACAATAAATCACTCATGTAGAAAAGCTCATACTTCGAGTAAACCCATTGAAACCATTGGGAGTTAAGTTAGGCATGATACTCACATTTTGCAGAATGAATAAATTAATCAAGATAAATGTGGTGAAAAGGACAAACACTTTGGGTAAGACCATTATCAACAGATGTGTTTAATTAAGAAAATAGTATGCAGTACAAACAGCAGGTATTAGTGCATGAAGCATTCTGTAATCATCCATGAACAGATTAAGCTGCTTTATATGCAGAGTCAGACCATTGACTGATCTAGCCCAGTATTACCTATCTGACTAGCAATGGCTCTCCCTGGTCTCAGGACAGCAGTAGGTATTTCGTGACGGCCCCTCCAAAGTGCCATTTGGTTATCGGCAGAGGGGCAGTCACTGGCAAAGGAGGCTGGAGGAGACACTGGCGAGGTCGCAAAGAGCGGCACGGGCTTTTTTGCCACTCTTCCCAAGCAGCTGTGTAGCAGATCCTGGCAACCCATGATAAAAATATACAGGCCTGTGGCTCACGCTGGCTCAGCTTGTCTGAGTGTGGAAAGCTAAGCAGGGTCAGGCCTGGTTATTACTTGGATGGGAGACCCCTCCTCTAGTTTCCTGCATTGAGCAGGGGGTTGGACTCAATAGCCTTGTAGGCTCCTTCCAACTCTATGATCTATGAAATCTATGAAATCTATGATCCTGATACACAAAATCCTTTATACTCTGCAACAGTGCTGAGATTTTAGCTAAGAACATAAGAGCCATGCTGGATCAGACCAAGGGTCCATCTAGTCCAGCATTCTGTTCACACAGTGGCCAAGCAGCTGCCCACAGGAAACCCACAAGCAGGACATTAGTGCAACAGCACCCTCCCACCCATGTTCCCTAGCAACTGGTGTACATAGGCATACTGCCTCTGATGCTGGAGGTAGCATATAGCCATCAGCACTGATAGCCTTATCCTCCATGAATTTGTCCAATCCCCTTTTAAAGCCCTCAAAATTGGTGGCCATCACTACATCTTGTGGAAGTGAATTCCATAGTTTAACTATGTGCTGTGTGAATAAGCACTTCCTTTTATCTGTCCTGAAGCTCCCACCAATCAGCTTCTAGTATTAAGAGTGAGGGAGAACAATGCCTCCCTATCCACTTTCTCCACACTGTGCATAATTCTATTATGTCTCCCCTTACTTGCCTTTTCAGTAAGCTAAACAATCCCAGTTGTTGTAACCTTTCCCCATAGGGGAGTTGCTCCAGCCCCTTGATCATTTTAGTTGCCCGTTTGTGCACATTTTTTGTCCCATTGCTTTCAATGGGACTGGCATCCTGATCCTAACAACAGCCATTGCTGTGACATTATAGAAATGGTTGTGTGCCATCATTACCACCATGCCATAGAATACTGCACAAGACACGTGGGGTAATTCTGTCTCACTCCACCTGCTATACTGCATGTCGGTTTCAATGCGTTTCAAACAAACTTCCTCTCCCTATCAAGTCTATACATTTGCTCTGGCACAGATCAGTTCAGGGAAGCTGAAATAATTTCCAGTGACATTTTGGAGAGTGGTTTCTACAATCGTCCTGCTAGTACCATGCCCACCTCCTCCCATTTTAATGCTGTGCAATAGCTCTGCATGGAAGTGATAAATGGAAAGAAAACATACAGCCTGCATAGGTATCTCATTAGCATACAAGTTTGATCATGCAGTTCTCCAGCAGGCTGGCTTGCTTGGCAACTTGTATGAGTGATTTTAGATTACACTTGGCCATGATCCAGAAAACCCTGTGCTCAATTGGGTCCAATTAAATCTATTATTTAAAAGCCCAAAAGCACAAGCTGTTCCATCATCAACAACAGGAAAGTCCCAGCTGTGCTCATGGAAATCACCCACTGGACTGGCTGGCTATTCACATAGTGCAAAATTGCTATCAAAACCAGCCTCTCATTTGTTGGGTGGGATGTGATGATCAGCCTCTCCTCTCATTCTTTAAACTTCCCCAAACTGAAATAATATGCACATACGAACTGAATTGGCCTGTATCTCTAAATGCTTTGGGGAGAGGGGTTATTTATATAGCATGGCTACATTCACTATTTTTCTCTTTCTCCTTCTTCAAAGGAGTCTCAGAATTCCATACATGGAGTTTCCCAAGTTTGACATTCTCTCCCCATGAAGTGGGTTAGGTTGTGAGATGAGTGACTGGCCTAAGATTGCCCAATGAACTTCAGATCTTAGTGGGATTTTGAATCTGGGTCTCCCCAGCCTTACATTCTATCCACGAGCTCTTGTGTTTAATCTGACTGCTTCAGGCAAAAATAAGGTTGTTTGTACACCTGATCAGTATTCTATAGTACTTAAAACAACAATAGTGTTAAGGTGATTGTTTTCAACAGCTGCCACAGTTCTATTAGTCCTCTTAACCTTTCCCGAATTATTGTGCTCCACAGCTGCTCAAGAAAATGCACATTTCTAAAAGTATTCAGTAGACATTTGGCTAAAAATCCATCATTTTCTGGTTTAATCCTGCCCAAATATTAAGAGCATCCTCAGAGGCCTTACTCTAGGTCCTTCCATCTTCAGAGGTGGGGAGGCTGGGACCTGGAATAGGGGCTTTTGGGTTGTGTTGCCCAAGCTCTGGAATGTGCTCCCCAAGGAGGCTTACCTGGTACCATGAAGACCCTTTTATCTGCACAAGGCTTTTATTTTATTTCTTTCAATCTTAGACTATTTTATAGCTAGTCCTTTCGATGCTGACAGTAATTTTCAGCTGCTCTGCTGTCTCTTATGCTGTCTTCTATATGCTTTTGTTTTGCTGTTATGCTGTTGTTTTGTAAGCCTCTCTTGGAGAATGAAAAACAGCCCCGGGGGGGGGGATTTCATCTGCAGTGCATTTTTCAGTGAAGCAACCTAATTCACACTTCCCAGATGAATGCACAGATCAGAATGCAGTAATCCTTTTGGATTTTTAACTTCTCCAAATTTTGCACTGCAATTCTTGGCTCAAAAAATGTGTACCAAAATGCATATATTTGGAGAAATTGTGTACAAAAATGTGAATATTAAGATAAACGCATATGAACATAAATATAACATGTTTATGTACATTTCACACTGGTATGGAAATGGGGCTGAAAATGGACATACAGTTGAGCACATGTGAAACTGGGAAGGACCAGAAATAGACTGATTCATCCATCCCTAGAACAGCATATAAATATTTTAAATAAAATTACAACCAAACAAATCAATCCAATGTAGCCCTGAGGTCTGTGTGATTCTTGTATGTGCCTACTGACACCAAAGCAAAGAGAGGCAGGGAGGGGAATGTTCCCATGCTCCAATCCAGTGTTGCAATCCCTTGATAGCAATGTGCTACTTCAAATATAAAAATTTAACTCCATCTCTTAAATTTTCAAAGCAGTGCTCCGGGGTTTCACGTTATGATTTTCATTGACTTTTACAAGTTTAAAGAGAATTCCAGCTTTTACTATCTTGCATTTGCCAAAGAAGTTAATGAATTGGGCAGGAGTACATTTCCAATAGCAGGGGGTTACAATTTCACTGGTTTGCATAAACTGCTTTAATTGGTTTTCCCAGATACACTACATCAATGTCTTGGAAAATTATCAAGGCATTTCAAGTTTTAATTCTATCTGATAAACCTACTGTTGCATCACCGAAGCTTAGTAATACAGTATGCAGCACAATCCTATACATGTTTACTCAGCAGTACATCCCACTCTGTCCAATGGGACTCACTGTCTAGTATGTGAATTTAGGACTGGATACTTACTGCTTTATTACCAAATGAAATTTATCTATATACTATTTCTGGTTCCATTTATTTTCATGTCTTCTTTTTATTTCATCAAGGGCAACAACAGCATACACTCTTTAACGTTGGTTAACATTATATTACCTCCTCATACTTGGTAGGATGCCTGGATCTTAATTTTTAATGTCTGGTGAATCAATAGAAAAGCAATAACCATTTTATCCATGTGGCAAATTAATTGCACCTTGAATGTCACTTAGAATTTCACCATTTTAATAGCCAAGGAGATGTTGAACAGCCTGTCTAATATTTTATGACCACTGGTTTATATTTTGGTTTCTCTACTGAGCATTCCACAAGGCACACTTTGAAGTGGGTGTCTGTCTGCAAGTATAAAATCAACTTTAATCAGCTACTTATGAGATTTCATGGCATTATTCACTTATTTTTAAGAGTTCATATTGATGGATTTGCCACCCTTGGAGCCTTGAAACCAAACATATACAAATGCAGAGTGATCCATGTATGGACATAGGTTTCCATGAGCTAATCACTCTCCCAGACCTTTGCCAATGCATGCCAGTGCTGCTGTAGATTTGGGTCCTGCATGGAACACCTAGAGGGGTATGCTGGATCTGCTATCATGACTGTGCTCCACCAATGTTACAGACCGAGGGGCTAAATCCATCCCCCTGTTAGACTCACATCTACAAGCTCTGAGGCCTCCTACCACCCAGTCCTCTGATATGATGACACTACTGAGTGGGATGGAGAGTAGGCTGCATGTTTGGAACTAGTCTGGCTACCAATGAACCATTCTATGGTCAGAGAGCATGTTTATGTCAATATTCTGTGCTGACTGCAAACAAATGTCTCCTGATGCTCATGTGCCTGTGACTCATCACAGGGTCTTGTGATTGCACGGGACAGCAAGGTGAGTAATTGTCCTATTTATAGGAGCATTGCCTGCCTATAAATATATCCAGAATCCTACCTTGTTGTTCTTCTGAACTGACCTGCCTCTGGATGCTGTAAGAGACAGTGAGTCTAGCTCTTCTGCATCAGAGAAACCTGCATTGTTTGTAGAATGCCGTAATCTCATGTAATTGAGTCCTATGATAATAAACGCAATAATATCTACTACTGCTTACCTTCCTACTTCCATGTTTTGCCGAGGATTACAGCTGAAGAAGTTTTCCCCTCGGACTCTCACAGTTTACACCTTCTAACTTTGCATCATCAGGAAGCATTTCTGATATTACCTTCTCTTTCCACTTCCCGAAGCAGTGAGAAGTTTCAGGGACTCAGTGATTACCTGTTTCTTTTGGAAGAAGGCATCACTAGAGATTTCAGGTGTTTCATGTGATTTTGAGTTTATTTACATTATACAGGGGGAGCATAGGTGGAATCACAGCTTTACTGCTGTAGAACAGATTCTACTGCTGCACATCAGACCACCAGAGGAGCAGCCCCCAAAAGGTGTCTTCAGAGCTATCCCTCTGTCTACTTCCCCATCCCATTCAAAAACTGTAGTCTTCATTCAATTTCACACAGAGTTCTTGCTACATCATCCTTAGCTGGAGGAGAACAGAGAAGGGAAAATAAATATATCCCTGTGCCAAAATGGCTTTCATCTGCCAGAAGTGTCTACAGCTATTTCCTAGTCACTGTGTGATATTAACTTGTAATTCCACTAGCAGAAGATGTGCCAGTGACAGCAATCCTTCAGGCTCCATTACCTGCCTCCCCCCACCCCAATTTGATAGTATTTCAAAAAATGCTGATAGTTATTCAGGATAACTGGAGTCATGTACACATTGTAACTAAGAATGTTCTTCCTTAAGACTCTAGATCTGTCATTTTCAAAGAGAACCACACAAGAATATTCAACATTCTTCCTATCTGAATGGGACCTGAGAAGTGAGAACATGGAATAAAATTCTGGTGAACCAACAAAACTGTTTCTTAATCTTTGGGCCCTGGTCAATACATCACCTGGACCAGTACTTGCATGCAGAAATGTATAGGGCTGGTCATTAAATAATACAAAACACAAAAATCTGATAATTTCATGGCAATTGTGAACTGGTTTGTGAGAAGTGGAAATTATTGATTCACTGTACTCATGGTTTCAAGAGAAAGCAGCTGAACCAATTTTCAACAGGACTTTGATGTACGTATAGAATGCTGCAAAAATAGGGGCTGCTGAGTTCTCTTCTATGCAATAGGATTGTGCAAACTGAAGAGCTTGGGACAGCTCCTGCTTACACACATCACCATGTGTCTACCAGAGCTTGGATGATCAGGAGCTGCTAGATTAGGTGAGACTGGATAACTGCTTTGCTGTATCTGGCTGTGCAGTGTGACATGAAACTATCTGTCTGAAAGAGTCTGATGAAAACAGGGATAGCAGTCCTCAGACACAACAACCCACTGAGCACTTTCCAGGTGAATTATCATATGGGATGTAGGTAGGATTGGCCAAGAAATCCACAACGAATTCAAATGAATTTGGATTTCTATGAATGCGACCAGTGGATTTTGCAGTGGACCAGCTTTTTCTGAATCACATGGACTCGTGGACCATTTTTAAAAACTTTTGGGGAGATTTGCACAAAATCACACTTGCACTAATGCACATTATCACAAATGCACATTAGTACTAATGAACATTGGTGTAAGTGCACAGCTGCGCTAAGGCACATTAATGCAAATGCAGACTTGCGGTGATGCGCACTTGTACAAGTGGAACAAAATTTCCATACATTCCTAAAAAATATCTGATTCCCTCAATGAATGGATGATGGAACAAGAGATGCCTGACAATCTGCGAAGCACAGATGGCACGGATTTAACAAAATCTGGACATCCCTAGTGTAGGGAGCTATATTACTAGACAGGCAAAGGCAGCATGAATTGAGCTGCTCACACAGTGGGGCATCATGTACACGAATGAGTGAAGAAATTCAGTAGTGTGAATGTTCCTCTACAGTATGTGCAAATATAACAGTGCAAATGTTGGTCTACTCCAGGCAGAACTTGAGGCACAGAATCTTCAAGGGTACAGAACATTTGATTGGAAACAGTCTATGACCCTGGAAAGAATTCCCTTCGCACCCCACGTTCCTGGGGGGGGGAGGATTTTGCGAGGGGGGGGGAATGGAGAGCGAGGGCTAGAATGAGGTGATTTCACCTCCAATCAGGGCACGGGCAAATTGTTTGCCTGATGGGGTGAGGCATAAGGGGTGGGGCCCTGAGGCAGTATTTAGGCACAGGAGACCCCACCCCACGCCTCCTTTTTTGCAGCTCCCTCCCTCCACTCCCGATGAAGCAGTGTGGGCTCCTCTGGTCGCCTTTTATGGGGCCGAGTAGGAATTTTGGCTCGTTGTCCTTATTGGCTCGGGGCAGCGTGCGTGTTTCGCCTACTCCATACTGTGGAATCGGCAGTGGGTTTATTATTTTGGGTTACCTGCTAATTCGGTCACATTGGCCTTAGGTTAGGCGGTAAGTGCGGTGAATAGGCAGTGGGGTTAGGGTTACGGTGTGCATCCCATGGCACCTTTTAAGGTGATTGGCGAGAACCCGAGCCTCACAAATGTAGATGCCTTGTGGCTCAATTTGTGAGAGGTAGGGTCGCCTTTGGGGTCTACCCATCTCACCCTCCTCGGTTGAACCGCGGCGCCAGGGGACGGTGATCCTGGGTAGATCCCCCAGCACCCCGAGTGCAGGATTCAAGGGTGGCGAGTCACCGCACCGCCCTCGAGTTCGGGATGCTTTCGCCCAGGCATGCTCCACTGGCCTTCGGGCCGGCCTTAGTTAATCCCGCACTTCTCCCTTCGCAGACCTTCGATTCAATAAATGTGGCCCTGATTTTATACCATAACTGTTGTCTCGTCTCTTCATTTCCCCCTTTACCCTCGCAATTAAAATTCTCTGAACTGTGTTCCTACCCCAAGTAAATGTAATGATTTACAGCCACTGAAAGACAACAGTACAATACAATGGGATTTTTAAAATTCAACTCCTCCCTGGCTGTGTTCAAGAAGGAAAGAACATCTCTCCTGGATTTGATTTTTCTCAATCAGGTTTAAGTTGATAGCATGGACCTGATCCGAAAGCATCTAATTTGGCATTTCCCTTTTAATTAGTGTTGTGCTGAAAATTCATTCTCCATTGTTTTACAATTCTCATTCAGTATGAGAGGGGGAAAATGCTTTCAATCTTTTTTCCCCAAAGGGAGGAAAAATTTCTTTGAAATTCTTGAGGGTGGGCTGCAAGATTCTCCCACCTACCTTACCTATGAAGGGTGTGTGTGAGCATCCTGTCTTTCATTATACAATCATCCCTCTGGTGATCTGGAACCTTCCCAGCTTCCCACACTTCTATTAAAGCAGAGGGCAAGAAGTCATGAGGTAACTCCTCCCGTGGGGCTTTTCCAAACCAGGACATGAAGGCCAGGGATGGGAGAGAATTTTGTTTTGGTTCATTTTTTTTCATAAGAATTTACCAAAATGCACAAATTTCTTCATATCTGGGAAGGAAAGAACTTGAGATTGTAAAAATATCAAATGTAGGAAAAAGGGAAACTGACAGATTCATCTACCACCATTAGTACAGGCAGCTAGGGTGGCTGTAGAGTGATGGAGAAATCTGTAACAGAAAGAAAACACACACACACAGCCCCTTCAGCCATCTTGCAATGATAAAGTAACCTCCAAAACACCACAAAATAAATTAAAAAGAAATTATAGAGTGTTCCGAGAAGGAGACAATAAAAAGGAAGCCTCTTTCATAGGGGAAGAAAACATTCAGGAGGACAGGTCTCAGCACAGTACTATTTTTAATTATAACTTCTCTGTTGCTTTAGTATTCCTGGTGTATTCTGCTGAGATGAAGCAATGCGCGCGCGCACACACAGAAAGTCTATTTTGGTGATTCCAATTGCAACCTCTTCTGTTTCCAAAGGAGGTTAATGTCAAGTTTTTCTTGACAACATAGCACCACATGGACAATGAAAATAACTGATGTTTGCAATCCTACTCACCTTTTTTTTTATTTTTGCACCTCAGATAGATGATTATAGCACATTTGGAACTGCTCTCTGCTTATTTTCTCCTCACTGTTAGAGCTGGCATGTCATTAGGCTGACCTATCTGCTCCCTTAGCTAATAATGGCGATGTCAGCTTAGTTCTCTTTCAGATGGTGCTATCAGTTTGGATTAGCGCATACCTCAGAGGGCCTGGCCGTTTTCTACTGTGCCTTAGAAATAGTTTTGGGCGGCTATTTGTCAGCAAATTCTCATCTAACTTCAGTAACAGAAACTTTGCTTGTAAGCAAGAAAATAGGTGGAGGTCTTTGAGATGTTCCTGAAGAATATTTCCTGAGAATGTTCTTTTTACTTGAAATAAGAAAAATAACACTGGGAGAAAACTCTGCATTGCATTAAAGGTACAAGAAATCTGGAATTTCCAGATCCCAGTTTGGATGGTACTAAGGTATATTATGTATTTTTATCTAGCTAAAGATTTTTTCCAGTTAAGAATGTGCTGGATAATTCTTAGTGAATTATTTGGGGATGAGAGCGTGCATCTATCATCCACCAGGCCCCCATAAAGGGTCAACTGGAACTTCTCTCTTTTGAAGAGCAGCCCTCCAGACACTAGTTTCAAAAAGTGTATGCACAGATCTTGTGGTACAATCCTCTGGTTCATAATACCAGGTTTCATAATGCATGAAGAAACCTGAAAAGAGCTGAAGTCTCATAGGGAAGAACAGAGAAAGGAGTAATTGAGAAGGAATGTTGTTAGGGTCAGGTAGAATATGTCAGGATCAGTACAGGATTGTGTGTGGCTATACCTAAATCTAGACTTTCTTTTTCAGGGTCCCAAAAGTCAGTGGCTTGAGCTGGGCCATAGGAAGCACTGGACTTATACTAAGTCAGACCATTGGTCCAGCCAGTTCAGCATTCATCTAGCTCAGGGAGGGTTTCAGATGGGAGTCTTTCCCAGCCCTTCCTGAAGATGCTGGGGATTGAAACGGGGATGTTCTGCATGCAGATGTTAGGAAGCATCCAGTGATGTCATTCCGCTAACACAAATTACATTACACTAGCATAAGGGACAGCCAGTGTAATGGCAAAGCATTGGCTTGTTCAACAGGGGAATCCCATCTCACAAGATAATGCTTTTTGTGCTGCTCTAGAGATCCTTATGCTAGTGCAATGTATTTTGCATTAATGGAATTACATCGTTAGATACTGTCCCATGTGTTCTACCACTAAGCTATGGTCCTTCCAAAAATGAATCTTGAGTACTTGGAGTGCAGCAGGGTACTATTTATTTTTTATTTAATTTATACCCCACCTTTTTACCTGCAAGGAACCCAAGGCAGTTTACATAATCCTCCTCCTCCTCTCCATTTTTTCCTCACAATAACCCTGTGAGGTAGGTTAGGCTGAGAGTCAGTGACTGGCCCAAAGTCACCCAGTGAGTTTCATGGCCGAGCGGGGACTAGAACCCGGATCTCCCGAGTCCCAGTCCAACACTATCACCACTATGCCACACTGGCACTACTTTACTGATCAAACAAAGGTAGAAAAGCAGGCTCCTAGTATTACCTAGGGCTTTGCCAAGCTGGAGGATATATATATATATATATATATATATATATATATAAAGATATATGGCTCCCTTGTTACAGTAGCTTCACTGGCTACTGGTCTGTTTCTGGGCAAAATTCAAAGTGCTGGCTATGACTGATAAAGGTCCAATTGGCTTGGGACTAGGCTACCTGAAAGACTGCCTTTTTTCCCATACGGGCCTGCCTGCTTCTTAAGATCTAGAGAAGCCCTTCTTTCAAGACTGCTGCCTTTAGAGGTGTGTTTGGTGATGACTCAAGCCAAGGGAGGGCCTTTTCAGTTGCTGCTCTGTGGCTGTGGAACTCCCTCCCAAGGGAGGATAGCAGGTTCGCTCTCTCTCTCCTGTCCTTCTACCAGCAGGCAAAGGCTGCTTCATTCAAGAAGCCCTTTGGCCTTTAGGTGGATCTGTTGGGTTGGGTGTTCTTTATTTTTTTAAAAAAATATTATTATTATTATTATTATTATTATTATTATTATTATTATTATTATTATTATTATCTTAATGCATCATTTTATTGTTTTGATTGGTTTTAATTGTGCCTTTACGCTGCCTTGAGGGCAATTTTTTGGTGGAAAGGCAGGGTACAAATCAAATAAATAAATAAATAAATTGCTTGCAGGGACCAATTCTGCCTGACCAGATTCCCTTCTGCACCTCTTAGATTTGAACATTCACAGACCTTGGTAGCTCAGTAGGCCAGGTCTAGCCTCAAATTCCGGATCTAAGACCTAGAATCCATAACAGAATAAAGCAGCCTTCCCCAACCTGGTGCCCTCCAGATGTGTTAAACTACAACTTCCATCATCCGTGACCCTTGACCATGGTAGCTCAGGCTGACGGGAGTTGTAGTCCAAAATATCTGAAGGCCACCAGATTGGGGAAGGCTGGAATAGAGGATCAAAATAAAGGCAGAAATGGAATAAACAGAAAATATTTTGATGGGGGGAGAGTGGTAGAAAGATGGATAACTGGAAGTAGAGATGTAGAAAGGAAAGTTTGGTCAGGGGTAGGGGAATATCTGAATTAGTTTGCCTTAGGTTGATCAGGAGGTTGCTGCATTGCAATTATAGAAAGCTGAATCCAAAAAAAGTTACTGACAGACAGCTATGGGAGGTTTGCCAATCCAAGGATTATCCTGCAGCAAAGACAGTCAGTATTAACCACAGTTTAATCTCATGAGAGAAACTGGCAAGATTCCTATGTTGACTGGCAACCTGTATCAGCTTGACTGAAGTTGCCGCAGCTTTATGTGGAGAAAGCATCAGATGACATAAAACATCTGTTTATTCTCCTCAGTGTAATTATTCTATTAAAAACGTTCACTTTAGACAAGTGTCATGGACCAGCACCCTGAACCATCATCCTCAGAGGATTCTGACCCCTCCTCCTCACAGGAGGCTCTGGAGTCACTAGAAGACAGACTCAGCCACAGAAAGGTGCTGCGAGGCTTCCCATCTCCCCACAACCCAATTCTCCAATGAAACCCCAGGAAGTGGCTCCCTTACATCCAGAAGAGGCTCAATTACCATCCTCAGACTCTGAGGAGTCCAGCCATGAAGACACTAGCATGTTACAACCACTTTATGTCACTACAACCTGAGGCTACCAAGCACCTTTAAGGGTCAAAGCATCAGCAGAGGTAGAGGAGGAGCGAACCACCCTACAGGCCAGTACCTTCCTATCCTATTTAAGCTTCAGTCATGCTGTGATCTTTGTTGGAGCAATATGCAGACAACTCTGTCTGGCTTCCAGCTCCAGCACCACTTGGAGCTTTCTGCAGAACCTGACTCCTGCTCTAGATCCAATGCACAGCTAATGGTGGGCGATCCTCCCACCACCCGACTCGCACAGTGCACTCAGCGAGTGCTGCCGCGGTGCCGCCATGCCTGCGAAGCTGGGCCGAAAGTGAGCAGCAGCCGAGACGCTCGCCGGACTTCCAGGTCTCCCCCCCCCGGAGTGCTTTTTACATAGAAAATGGTGTAAGATACATTAAAAGTGGCTGCAATTTGCATAACTTGCACAAAGCACGGTCATTTTTAATGTATCTTACACCATTTTCTACGTAAAAAGTGCTCCGGAGGGAACCTGGAAATTGCTTCCCCAGCTTGGCTCGGGAGATGGCGAGTTGAGCCGGGGAAGCAGGTAGGTCGAGCAGAGCTCGGGGTGTTGAGCCCGGCAAGTTCGCTGGACTTCCACCCGCCAAATGAACTCCGCACATATCCCTATCATAGCTGAACCCTGCAACCCAACAGGGCATCATCAGAACCCACCGTCTGAAGTGACGCAGAAAGTCTTCTAAGCTTTCTGAAGATGTTCCATGGTAGAGGCATTTAAGGGATAGCAAGTAAGGGTGTCATTTACTTTATTCATTGAAAATAGGGATGTCACCACGAATATCGGGGGGCTGGCGTGAGGCCAAAATCAGCCCCACTCGCAGCCCCCCGATAATAGCGGGCCTACCTTGCCGCCCGCTTGGTCTGCCGTGCCGTGCCACCCATGCGGGCTCCTGTTTCCAGCTGTGACGTGATGGGCCCTGCGCCGACGCAGCTGAACCCTGCGTGGCGGTTTTGGCGTAGAAACCAGGGCAACAGGGCTTAAAACGGCCTGTTTTAAGCCCTGTTGCCCTGGTTTCTACGCCAAAACTGCAGCGTAGGATTCAGCCGCGTCGGCGCAGGCCCCGTCGCGTCACTTCCAGCCAGCCGGAAGTGATGTGATGGGAGCCCATGCAAGCGAGCGGCTGTCTGAGTGGCGTGGAGAGCGGGTGGAGAGCCCCTCCGCACTGCGGAGAATCCAAGGATTGGGGGGGCCCTGCTTGCCAAGGAGAGGAGAAGCGAGATGGGCCCCCCCAAAAGGTACGAAACTCACCACTAATTGAAAACTTGACTCAAGAATCCTATGCACACAGTTAATATATGTGTGGATGGGACTTCATGATCATGCCTATCAGCCCTGCCTGCAGAATGTCTGATGTCCATGTGTACAGAAGAACATCTGTGCAGGGACATCTGCATGGACATCCCAACATGCATAGGTGCTAATCACACAATCAGTATACTACTGTTTATGCGATGCACTGATCACATAATTCATGTCTGCATGCATAGACATCTGTGCAGGCGTTCTTTATGTGTGGATATCAAGTTTGCTCCTATCAGGAATATCAGCGGGTGGGACTGGTAGGTGCAATTCACACATACATGGATTGTATATGGAACAAGTTGGTGTTAGGCAATTGCCTCCCTACAGGCAAGGCAAAGTCTGTCAGTATCCTGGACAGATCACTGGCTGAAGCTCGCTCACAAAGACCACTTGCCTCAGCAACATGCAGAGGCCTTCTGAAAGCTGGCAAGTCTGGACCTGCTGTTAATTCCACCCCTCTAAGGAGCTATCTGATTCTCAAAGGGCCATTGTACAATTCTGTAGCCTTGTCCCCTTTTGAGCCCATCTCTGAGCCAGAGGGGAGATCAATGCCAGAGAAAATAGCAGAACCAAAGAAAGCAAATATTTGAGTTTTCCTCCTGCTTGCCATCCAACAAATGCCTCTACCAGCAATACCCTTGCTGGTACTCAATGCAGTTCCCTGGTTTACAATCCAGTCTGGATAGGTAAATCAATCTGGTCACTTTTGCATGTGCTCACTCATAAGACCATTCTGTTTCTGTCCCATTTCCAACTAATCTGCAAATTATATATATATTTTAAAAGCTGCATGAAAATTTCCAGTTTGATATGTATTATTAAACACATTTTATCTCATAATATGCATTCCTGAATGCATTTTGATACATCTTTATAGACAAGAACTGTGTCCAAATACTTGGGAAGTGCAGAAGCTAGTGGATAAGTAATTTCCAATTGGCACACTAGTCTGGGAGGTTGTCAAGGTTCCACCTGTACCAGGATACCAGGACACCTTGATCAGCTCCTTAAATATATTTTGCCTCTTTAAGAGCCCCTCTTGTATCAGGATGCCAATTCTCTGCCTTTTACCTTCTCTTCCCAGTAACGTGGGATTAGGCTTTAGGCGTGGTGCAAAAGACACTCCAAACAACTGAATGGTTACAATAACTGTTTACTTTAGTAAATTTTGGTATAGTAGATTCACAATAACTTAAGGTAATTACACAAATACAGCTGTATACTTTCAAAAAGCAGGTATAATAGAAATAAAAGAAATAATAATGCAGTTCTCTCTAACCTAGCTACTCTTTCACCTGTAACCTTAATAGAGATTCCTTCTCAGCCCAGCTCTGGCTGTTCTGCATTCTTCAGTGAAATTCAGACTCTGCTTCTCTGTCTGTCTCTGCTTCTTGGTGCCTGCAGCTGCTCTCCTCTACAGCTGCTTGCTTGCTTGCTTGCTTGTTGCTTGCTTGCTTGCTTGCTTGCTTGCTTGCTCGCTCGCTCGCTCGCTCTCCTATTCCACTCTCCCACTGCTGCTTCTGCCTCTCCTTTATATATACTCTCACCAGGACTAGAAGGCTACAATCAGGTGACCTCAAACTGGGGAAACAAAACTTAACTCTATTAAGGGGGAAATGAAAAGGAAACTTTAACTCCAAGAGGGGAAAATGAAACTCACGACACGAATGCCCCCCTTCCACCAGAAGATGTTTTGGGCCTACAGGCTCCAAACTAACTCAAGCCTCTGTAGGCCTCAATCCTTCACAGAGGTGCAGATCATGTCAGTTTGCATCAGAATTCCTGAAAACTGAATTTCTCAAGCCTCCCTAGAAGAACATATTTCAATTGTACTTTAGTGGTGCACTACCCTACGGAACAGCCAATTATTAGTGTTTTATTAAAAAAAAAGAGAGAGATCCAGCTTAGCAACATTGCATTATCACTTGGCATATTTTGTTTGAAGGAGAAAAAACCGGCCATGGGTTAGAATATCTACAGCAGATGAAATCGCTGCAAACAATTTGTATTTCACAGGGTATTTTTATTTTATTTTATTTAGCAAGAATGTTAATTGAATCACAGCATAGTGTAATGCTGGATATGAACAGATGTCAATTTATAATGCTTATCAATGTCACAATGACCTTCCTTGTCTTATCCTTTTCTGTGGCTCTCCTATGTGGAAGAGAAATCCCTTATTATTAATAGACATTTTTTAAAAAAAATCCTTTTGCACAGCTGTCTTCCAGTCACAGAAATCTAATATCCTCGGTTACGTGCTACCACACTTGTGACCTGTCATTTGCAATCACAACTGGATGTGCTCTCTAATAATTATCCATTGACTGAACAACTCACACCAATTCTAATAAAGCAATAGAAGAAATCAATCGTAACAATGCAAATAAAATAGATGGGATTTTGCTTTTGGACTGAAAGCAGTGCTGGAACTTATTAATTACAAACTGTTTTGACACCTTACTGCCATTGCAAGGGATGGAGGAGAAGACATGATATTTAATCCTTTCAATAAAAGGTATCAGAGTAGATAAGCTGTCTAATATGCCAGATATCTGAGACTCTACAGACCTATTTATTGAAAAGAAGAAAGAAAGAAAAAATGGTGACCTATGAGATTCACACACTTAACTGGTTGGCTTTCATAATCTAATTTCTTGATTTAAGAAAATGACTATAAAATTGGCAGGATTTTATATGCCAAAAGGTTGCATAGAGCAATAGGAGATTATAGTTATTCTCTATTATTTGACAGTGTATCCCTCCTATCTCAGCATTATAAGTATGAAACATTGTTTGAATCTCTATCCCCATGTAGTAAAAATGTACCAACAAAGGAGGGAGAAAGCAACACTGGACTGAGTCCATTGTAGCATTTGATTAAATACCCATGGTGGTACCATGTTTGCTCGGAAGATATATCTCTAAACATGCCTGCAGATAACTTCTCAGTGTCCAGGGAATAAGCCTTTCTAGAATAGAAAAAGCTGGGGGAATTTAGCTCAAATGTGTACTAGGGGAATCATTTCCCATTGCAACCCTTTTTATTATTATTTTATTATTTTTTATATTTATTAATCACCCATCTGGCTGGTCACCCGGCCACCCTGGGTGATGTACAATTAAAATAATACAATAAAATATAATAATTAAAACAGTATAAAAATTCTTTTAAAATCCTAACCCACCCCATATTCCCGCCTGAACAGCCATGTTTTTAATGCACGGCGGAAGCTCATCACGGAGGGGGCATGGCGAAGGTCACTAGGGAGGGAGTTCCATTTATTTTATTTTATTTATTATATTTCTAAATCACCCATCTGGCTGGTCACCCGGCCACCCTGGGCGATGTACAATCAGGACAAATATAATAAATACAATTAAAGCACCATTAAAACACAATTAACATACATTAAAACACAAGTAAAAAAAGAGTGTTTTTTTAAAAATCCTAACCCACCCCATATTCCCGCCTGAAAAGCCATGTTTTTAAAACCCGTTGGAAGTTCATCAGGGCGGGGGCATGCATGACGAAGGTCACTGGGGAGGGAGTTCCATAACTTGGGGGCTGCCAGGGAAAAGGCCCTCCTCAGTTGAAGGCACACTTGGATGAATCCGATAATTTAGATCCGTGCCAGTTGGGCTTCAGGCCTGGACATGGGATGGAAACGGCCTTGGTCGCCTTGGTGGATGATATGAGGAGGGCTTTGGACAGGGGCGAATGCTCCTTTCTAGTCCTCCTCGATCTCTCAGCGGCTTTTGATACCATTGACCACGGTATCCTCCTGGACTGCCTGGAGGGCTTGGGCTTGGGAGGCACTGTATTGCAGTGGTTCCGGCCCTTCCTCTCTGGAAGGTACCAGAGGGTAGTTCTTGGGGAGGAGGCTTCGGACCCTCGGCCGCTCACTTGTGGGGTGCCGCAGGGTTCCATCCTCTCCCTGATGTTATTCAACATCTACCTAAAGCCGCTGGGAGCTATCATCAGGAGGTTTGGGGTGCGGTGTCATCAGTATGCAGATGACACGCAGCTCTACCTCTGTTTCAAGTCCTCACCAAGGTTGGCCGTTGAGACCCTGTCCAAGTGCCTGAAGTCAGTGGGTGGCTGGATGGGAAGGAACATGCTGAAGCTGAACCCCGACAAGACCGAGGTACTTCTGGTGGGGGACAAGGGGAGGTTAGGGGATGTTGACCTGGTGCTGAATGGGGTACATCTACCCCTGAAGGACCAGGTCCGCAGTTTAGGGAGTCATTCTAGACTCCCAGCTGTCCATGGAGGCTCAAGTGTCAGCTGTGAGCTGGGCGGCGCTGTATCAGCTCCATCTGATACGGCAGCTGCGCCCCTACCTTCCTAATCACCTGCTCCCATCAGTGGTTCATGCCTTGGTCTCCTCTCGCCTAGACTACTGTAATGCGCTCTATGTGGGATTACCCTGGAAGACAGTTCGGAAGCTTCAGCTGGTACAGAACGCGGCGGCTCGCCTGATTAAGGGCAGCCGCCAGCGTGATCACATCACGCCAGTGCTTAAGGAGTTGCACTGGCTACCAGTTGCTTGCCGAGCCGAATTCAAGGTGTTGGTTTTGACCTTTAAAACCCTACACGGCTCCGGCCCAGTTTATCTCAAGGAGCGCCTCCAGCAACACCAAGGAGGCCGCTCAACAAGATCTGCCACATACGGCCTTCTCCTTATCCCATCAGCCAGAGCAGCCAGGCTGGTGGGGACTAGGAAGAGGGCCTTCTCTGTGGCGGCCCCCACGTTATGGAACTCCCTCCCTAGTGATCTTCGCCATGCCCCCTCCATGATGAGCTTCTGCCGTGCATTAAAAACATGGCTGTTCAGGCGGGAATATGGGGTGGGTTAGGATTTTAAAAGAATTTTTTATACTGTTTTAATTATTATATTTTATTGTATTGTTTTATTGTGTTATTTTGGTTGTACATCGCCCAGGGTGGCCAGGTGACCGGCCAGATGGGCGATTAATAAATATAATAAATAAATAAATAAATAAATAAAATACAGAATAGCTGTCAATAGAAATGCTGCTAGCTTCAAGGGGGGGAAAATATTGTCTGCAATTTTCCTGCCTTTGCCCTGGATAAAACCCATGCCTCACCACTATTAGGGTTGCCCAACAGTCAATAGGTTGGATCCAGACATAGTCATACTTAGAGTGCATCGCTTGAAATCAATCGGACTCAAGTTGGCCATGACTAACTTAACTACCTGAGCAATCATACTGGATCAGGGGAGGGAGAAGCCATGGTGGAGAAACTGCCAAATCTGAAGACTTGTTGGGATTTTGAGGTAAGACTGAGGACTTGAGGGAAAAGTAGAAGAGAAAGTAAGTATGCCACTCCAGGGCTGGCATACTTTCTTCGCCCATTCCAGTGGCATGTGGGGGGGGGATGGGAGGACTTTGAATCCAGTGGATCCGAATCCTCTCCGATCCACCACCAGAATGCCTTCCCTTTCTCCTGTTATCTCCATTAGGGCATCCATGGTGGAGTGAGATTTTTTTCAATTGGAAAAGAGCTGGATAAATTTAATTAGCTTGTCGGAGTGTGGAAAGCTAAGCAGGGTCAGGCCTGGTTATTACTTGGATGGGAGACCCCTCCTCTAGTCTCCTGCACTGAGCAGGGGGTTGGACTCGATGGCCTTGTAGGCCCCTTCCAACTCGATGATCTATGAATCTATGAGTGAATGAATTGAGGCTGAGAACCTGCATATGCTTAGTACATCAACATACTTTATCTACCAAGCCCTCACTGGCATCCAAATGGGCCAGGTGGAGTTTTTCTCTTCTGAACAGTATCCCTTTACACACTCATTTCAAAAAGTGGATGGCAAAGCCCCACAAGAAGACAAGAGATAGTGTTCCCCACCAAAATAAGAATAAAATAAAAGTACTTTGTATACACAGATGCAGTACAATCCTCTGGTCCATGGTGCCAGGTTTCATAATACAGGAAGGAAAACTGAAGAAGAGAGAGATCATGGGGAGAAAGTGTGAAGGGAAGTTGCTGGGACTGGGTAGAATGTGTTGAGACCAGGCCAGGTTTGGGCATGCCAATTGCCATGCCCCCCCTTAAAGGAATCCTCACTAGAGAATGGTTTAGAGCCCTGAGCCAGGCATCTTGGGAAAACAGAATGCTTTAGAGGACCCTGTGGCTGGCCAAGAAGAACCTGGTCTTGGCATTGGGTCCATCTCCTTGAGTGGTGGAATGATGATCAGCATCTGATTCAGAGGTAGATGTCAAGCTACTGCCTAATGCCCGTGAAAGCCAGGATCTAAAGACACAGGCAAAGATGGTGGCCAGATGAAAAAGCGCCTGCTTACAATAGAGAGTTTCTCTTGTATAAACCCCTGAACAAGGTTCTCCTCATAAGTAGCTCTACTCACTGGACCCCCCCCCTCCCATGCTTGAACCCTTGACTTGTCTTCTGACAGTCTCTTTGGATTTGATTTGACCTTTCCTGGCTACTAACTTGCTCTCTGCTTCGACCCTGCCTGCTCACACCTGGACTGCCTTTTGGTCTCACCTAGGAAGCTAACCTTTGCTTTTGGCTTTCTCTCCTATCTTGGCCCTTCCTGTTATATTTAGATATAACAGGACAGTCCTACCTAGATCTAGATTTTCTAGCTCAGGGTTCCAGAAGTCAGAGGCTGGGCCATAGGAAGCTACCCTGTACTAAATTAGACCATTGGTCCATCTAGCACAGAATTATCTGCAGTGAATGGCAGTGGCTTTCCATGGTTTCAGGTGGGAGTCTTTTCCAGCCCTTCCTAGAGATGCTGGGGATTGAACCTGGGGCCCTCTGCATGCAGATCACATGGGCAGTATTCAATGGGTCGTTCCAGCTCCACTGGCTCCATTGTGCTCACCGGACCCACCACTTGCATGATGACAGGGCTTTTGCACTTCTACAAAATAACCCTGAAATGCTCATTTCCATACTGGCATAGGTCAACGGAGCTCCCTTCTGCAAGTTCTGCTGACCTGCCCCATTCAGGAAATAAGCACTTCTGCTAATTTTGGGTTGTTTTTAGAACCATAAAACCCACGTTGCACCTATGGTGGGTCTCATGAGTTCATGGGCACAACAGCATATGTGTTCTACCACTATTGCCATTCCAAAAATGTATCTGGAGAATATGGAGAGCACAGCAGGCAGAAGATACTGCTTTACTGATCAAGCAAAGGTAGAAGAGAAGGCTCCTACTATTTACCCGGGGCTTTGCCAAGTGAGTCACTCACTACAAATATTCAGCTCCTTTTATTTTACCATTACTTACACATTTAATCTCTGTGTGATTTAATTATATAAATGGCTTATGTAGCAAGGAAGATGCTAACAGCATGCATTCTCAGACTGGCAGTTTGCCTACATTTTTCATAGCTTCAGGGTTAATAAGGCAAAGCAAACAAGTAAAGTATGAAACTCCTCCTCCCTCCACCAAAAAGCCTCCACAACGATATATTCATAAGGAGGAAACAGTGATTTCTGAGATACAACAAATAATAATGTATTTGTGTGGTGGTATGTCAAGTGATAGCCAGGTTACACTAAAGTCAGTGTTCCATTTTGAGAGAAAGGTTTAATCAACAAATAACAATGCACAGCACATATCTTGTTGGATTTCAGAATTATATTCAAAGTAACCAAGTGCTGCATTAGGAATTGCTGAACTGGAATATACCAATATATTCCTGTTCCATTTTAGAGGCTTTAGGTATATAGACTAGTAAACCAGGGGCCCCAGTGTGGAAGTGGGTTGGCAGGGGATCTGAGCTGGTTCTGCAGGTGCAGGGCACCTGACCTACAATAGTTTGAGGATAAATTGTAGATTTAGAATATTTGTGCACACTTATTTCTGCAGGTGCAGGGCACCTGACCTACAGGAGTTTGAGGATAAATTTAGAATATTTGTGCACACTTATTTCCCCGAAGTATTTAGCTATTGTGAGATATTTGGCACCAATCAGAAGCAGTGTTAGAACAAGCAGACAATATTCCAAACAGCTCAAAAATAATCAGGTTAAACATTTATAGGCTTTTTTGAGCATCTCCTTCGAATACCCTGGAGGCAAGAGAGTCTTCAGTAGTGGGTTGCTTTCTGCCCCACAGCAGACTTTTTTTTTTAAACTCCACCAATACCAAAAACACCCTTCATGTATTACTGATGGTGGAGAGTTTCAGAACATGTTATGTCTACATGCATAGGTGTCCCTGTTTCTGACAACCATAGTCAACATGTGGACATCAAAGGCAGGGCTAGTTGGTGCGTATCATGTCAGGGGCAGCAGTGCAGCCCTGTAGCCCCTTCAGCATGGCAACACCCCTTCATGTGAGTAGCACTTCAAGGGTTCTAAGGTGTCCATTGATTTGAATTAGAAAAAGTTAAAGACACTGCAGTTCCAGGATATCCCTTACAGCTGGGTGCCTAGAAGCTAAGGACTAGTGGTTCTCTCCTCGATAACACAGCATCCGGGACTCTCCCTGTTGTTGTTGTTGTTGTTGTTTAAAGGAAATAAACAAAACAACAAGAACTTATCTCTGAGTTGTGGACTAGTTATGGAACATGACATAAATCCTTTAGATTGATGGCTAGCTAAAAATGGGCAGAACAGCTTCGAATGAAAGTTTGGGGTGCTTCTTCAAGCAACAGGCCTGTAGGCTCCCCCTCATCCCATGTTTAATTGTTTTGACACCTCAGTTTTCTGTCTGTGGTTAGCTAGAGGCCATCTGAAATCTGAGGGCCAAACCACACGTTACACTTACTATGTAGTGTGTGTAATGATATGTGGTTTGGGTTGTATGGGGGGACTCATTTGGATGTAACACGGCAGTTTTGATGACTCACTGTACTTTGTAGCAAGCCTGTTGGTTTGCTGGTGTTGAGACTCATGCAGTAAAAAGAGCTTTTGGAATCCTGAGTCTTAGAGTATTCTCTCTCAAGTTTAAAAGAATAGAAACAACATTACAGTGTACAGCTTCACCTTTTGATTTTTGTTAATTTCTACAGGGGCGCGGGGGGGGTCTTTGGGGCAGGGAGTAGCATTGTACAGGGAGAGGAAGCATATGCCTTCTCTCCCTCATTTGCTCCCCCCTGAAAAAATGCCCTATGTGACTACAAGCAATAGAAAAAGAATCTTCCCATTAGTGAAAAAAAATAGTTTTTTTCTATTGCTTATAGCCAAACTGGAGGCAGGTAATATTTCACGCAGAGCAGCTGGGGGGGGATCTCCCCATGCACTAAAATCCCCCCACCCACCTCCACCCCCATCCCTACAATGCCTGTACAAATGAAAGATAATCAGAAGGTGAAACTGAGCATAATGTTCAGTTTGGCCCTGAGCCTTTGTTTGATTTTTAATTAAGTCCCCTTTTCTCTTTCTTCCATGTTCTGTAAGCTTGTATTCTTTATGCTTCTGACAATAGTTACTATATGCTCTGTAATATTTTTGTTACACAAGAAGTTTTCTTTATCATTTGCTTTTCTCTCTGTTTTAACCTTTAAGGGTTGGATCCAAGGAAGTTCACCTCCACCAGTGCAGTTGGTCCACTGTAAATCTAGATCCAGCCCAAAGACTTCTTAGGCTATCTGTCCAATTAATCTGGAATGTGAAGAGCTAGAAGACAGATTTATAAGAGCATGGGGTCTTATTTCATCAGAAACATTTGGTGTCAGAGAGGAGATTTCTTCTTTACCTGCATGTAATATTTATGGCTTTAAGTTTCACGATAAGGAGACTTCATTGATAAGAAAGAACAAAAGAAAGTATATGGCACCAAAAATGTTGTCCTAGTTATCAAATTAATATAGAACCAGTTGTTAATTAGGGTGGAATTTTTTTAACAATATGATTAATCAAACAGAGCATAGAGCACAAAATAGCCAACCAGGGCACAGATAAGTTTTCAGGTGTTACCAGAAACACAGGATGATGATGATGATGATGATGATGATGATGATGATGATCATCATCATCATCATCATCATCATCATCATCATCAAGTTGTTTGCATCTCTGTCTCTCTCTCTTTTATTATGCTATAATGTAACAAGCAAAGCAATGCAGAATGACTACCACAAAAGCAACCATCATGCTTTTGGCCATTTGAATGTATGTATTTATGTATTATTACATTTATATCCCAGCTTTTTCCTCCAAGGAACCCAAGGCGGCTTACATGATCCTACTCTCAATTTTGTCCTTACAACAACCCTGTGAAGTTGTTTATGCATGCTGAGTCAGTGACTGGCCCAAAATCACCCAGTGAGCTTCATGGTTGAGTGGGGACTAGAACCCGGGGATCTCCCGAGTCCCAGTCCAGCACACTAACCACTATGCCACACTGGCTCTCTATCTTTCAGTTTTGATCCTCACTTTTAAGGCAGGCTTCCTGGCTAATGTAGTTTTATTTGTCCTCTTCTCATAAGAAGTGTTTTGCGGGTGTAAAGGGGGAAATAAAGAGACGAGACACAAATGTGGGAGTAAAATTGGGCCACATTTATTGATAATCAAAGACCTACGAAGGGATGGAGTGCGGGTTAACTTAGGCCGGCCCTTCAGCCAGTGAGGCTGCTCATTGGGTGATGCATCCAAAACTGAAAGGGCAGCGCTGCATCTCGCCACTGCCCAGTTTTGTACCAACATGGTGTTGGGAGGCCTTCCTAGTGTCACCTGTACTCGGAGTCGCATGACAACAAGCTGGTGAGGTAAAAAGGCCTTAGAGGTGGTCTTTATTATCTCCCACAGACTGAGTCGCAGAATTTGGCAATGGGGAGTCTCAGATTATCGCCAGTCTAGTGGTGGTGTACGCGTACCTTTAGGGGTGCTTGCTTTGTGCTCGGCGAGCACCACCACCACCACTCGAGTCTTCTCACAGTGACACCAAGGATCCCTTCAGGACGCGCCAGGGACCTGGAAGTGACGCGATGGGTCCTGGCGCTGTGCCAGGAACTGATGTGACGGGACCCCGGAGCTGCTTTTTTCAGGTAAATATCATAGAAAACCACCTTAAAACGGCCACCTGGGGCATGCATCCAGAAATTTCTGCATTTGAAAAATGCACACAAATATGAACAAATTTCTGCACAGAGGGGAAATCTTATATGGAACTGGAATGAAATGAGCTTGGTGGTGCAAAAATGAAAACCTTGATAAGACTGATAGATCCATCCCTATGGTGGCCATCTAGCTGGGTCTTAGGATTTCCCTGCCTGGCCATAAAATGAAAGTCATTCGGAAAAGACAAGGAAAAGTGCCATGTCATATCATCAGTACCCTAACCTACTGCATGTGCTGAGTATTACCATACAATTCGTAGGGATGTGCCACAAACTTGTGGGGGGCTCGCCTCTCCGCCGGCTTGCCTCTCCGCAGGGGCGCCCCCCTGCCTCGATCTTCTGAGCGGCGCGGAGCAGTTCTCTGCGCTGCTCGAGCCGCTGGCGCTGGTCCCGTCATGTCACATCCGGCCCCGGAAGTGACGCGATGGGGATCCTGCACTGGCGCAATACGTCACGCGGGGGTCCAGCGCGCCAGGGGCCGGATGTGACGCGACAGGACCAGCGCAGGCGGCTCGTCACAGAGAGGCGAGCCGCCGCTGGACAAGGTAGGCCTGTACGAGCCCCGCGTGGATATGAGCGGGGGCCGATTTTGGCCCGCTACACCCATGCGGGGCGAACAGTTACATCCCTAAATGGTACTCAGAAATAAGTTCCATTGTGTTCAATGAGGCTTACTTGCTAGTGTGTATAGCACAATTGTTTCAGCTGCATTGCATGTCTGCTGAGTTGGCAGGGACTGCACATATGTGTACACACACACACACACACACACACACATACCCCTCACTCATGTACCCCAGCAGCAACAGGATTTGTTCCAATCAGCAAAAAGAAAAAAGAGAGAAGAAAATGCTCTAGGAATGGGCCCTGTGGTTCCTATCATAGAAGCCTCATTCCTAGAGCATCCCCAGAGCATCCTAGAAAGTAGGCAGGAACCTTCACACACTCCAGGGATGCTCTAGGAGTGAAGCATCCATGGCAGAAATCATAGAGTCTGTTCCTAGAGTGTTTTTTCCTGCTTTTTCCTTTTTTTGGCAGTGACACATGCTCCAGGGACTATCTGGGGGAGGGGCAGGGCACATGTTTTGCACTCCTGGTTTACAGGATTGTAGCCTTTATTGACCTTACATTGAGCATTTACACCAGCATTTAGTTGTATAGTTCAGAATAGATGGATTTGCCCTGTAACACTGAATGGTAAGGCTGTGTCCTGGAGCTAGTATTTGCATTTGGGCTTAAAGTATTTGGATACATTTGTATAATAATTCAGAGTGCGTGCGTGTGTGTGTGTGTGTGTGTGTTTTAATTCCTCAAGCGGTTGGTGGGTGGATGATTGCTAAAGCAATCTGTTTTGCCCACTGGGCAAGCATAACAAGGCACTGTGACAGTGATCCCAGCCAAATTGGTGGGTGGATGATTTTGTAAGAGCTTTGTTATGCCTGCCTGAGAAGCAGTCAAGAGTCTATTGTATTACGAACATAGCACTTAACAGTCATATTAAAAACATAGCCCAGTCATCCTCTCACCAACTCTGCAGCTTAGCATGACTTAAACACACACACACACACCTATTTTAAATGTTCAACAGCATGCCAGGATAGCAAGGGTGTGACTTGGCAAGTATTCATTATGACTCTGGCAGGTAGAACAAAATGTTTCGGCAATCAACCACCCACATGTCCAGCAGCTTTCTAAGCAATTATAAAAGTGTTCTCCAAGACAAAGGAGAAGGTGCTTTTTTTCCAAACAAGTTTTGGTTGTAGAACTCAAGTTGTGTGTGGAGTCCTGGAAAATAGCACATGTTATTCAGTGTGAGAAAGGGTAAGATAATGAAATTAAAGCCATGTTACAGAATAGGAAAATAATATTACCCAAGTCCGCGTGTCATGCATAGCAATACAGCACTGAATCCTAAAACTGCACATCTAGATTTGCAGGCTAGTTCTGTTCTTTAGCATTTCATTTTTTTCTGTCCATATTGGTACGTCAACATACAGAGGAGAGCTCAACACCTTGTTGCCTCAACATATTCTGGCACAGCGACTGCAGGGGATCTGAAGGTAATAGCACTAGCTTGTGTCTCTGTTTAAAAAACCATTATCACTAGCACCTATACCAGGAAAGAAAATATAGAGTATAAGGCCATCGAGTCCAACCCCCTGCTCAATGCAGGAATCCCAAGTTATATCATCCTTGACAGATGGCTGTACAGCTGCATCTTGAATGCCTCCAGTTTGGGAGAGCCCACCTCCCTAGGTAGTTGGTTCCATTGTTGTATTGCTCTAACAGTCAGGAAGGTTTTCCTGATGTTCAGCAGGAATCTGGCTTCCTGTAACTTGAGCCCATTATTCCGTGTCCTGCACTCTGGGATGGTCGAGAAGAGATCCTGGCCCTCCTCTGTGTGACAACCTTTCAAGTACTTGAAGAGCACTATCATATATCAGTGACATGAGACATCCATTCCAATATTTTTGCTGAAAATCACATGTTGCATCTGAGAATTAAAAGTTACCCCCAAAGATCTGCTCACCATTCCTCAAACAGTTAAAAAAAAAACACCTGCCTCAAAGGTATCTAGTGTGCAAAGAGGGCAGCTGTTGATCGTGATAAAACCATTTCAATCTTTGATAATGTCACACTCAGGGACAAACTACGCCCAACATTTAATACATAGCCTGCAGGAACAACTCCACTTTCCCTGTAACTAATTAGAGGTACAAGGGGAGGGATTCTTATCAGCAATGCATGAGGAGAAGATTTTTATCCCTTCCCTGCCCAGGCACAACCGTGGCCCACCCCCAAAAATTCCCCCTCTCAATGCACATATAGCTAGGAATATTAGTGGAAAAAATATCCCATTGGCACCAATAGGAGATTTCTCCCCTAGCTGTGGGGTCTTGCTTCAGTGCCAGCTCTGACACAGAGGAGGAGCTGGTACAGGGTGAAGGGCTCACACCTGTGGCTGATTGCAGCCAAGGCCAGTCGACCTTGGACAGTCCACCCTCCCCTGCGGAACAGGAGTGGGGAGAGCCGATTGAGGATTCTCAGATGCACGCGCTGGCCTTGGGCTGTCATGAGGGCTCAGGGGAGGAGGGGGGCCCTTCAGGGTTGTGGCCAGCCCAAAGACGCCAGAAATGCCTGGCTGAAAGGCACTTGAGCAGAAGGAGGCGTAGCCGGCGTCTCCTGGCTCAGTACCCGTGCCAAGATCCAGAATCGGACTCAGACTGATATCGAGGCTGAGTCAGAGTTTATATTGTAGCTGCTGACCCACGCTCAGTGTAGAAAGCAACAACGCTGCCTGCTACCTGGCAAAGTTTCTATGTGTTGGGACTGATGGTGAGAAACTAGGAGAGGATATATTTGTGATATTATCCCTCCTTTCCTGCGTTTGCAAGAATAGGAGAGTTAGTCCCTTTTCAGCTTCAAGTGGAAGCTTGGATCTGCTGGTTACAGCAGTATTGGCATTTGGTAATTCAGGATGCTTTGTAGCAGACTGAATGTCCCTGGATTGGCCCCCCATTTATCTCCCTTTAAAATACCAATCAGACAAACAGTCTTGTAAAGGTTAAAAATAACATTTACTCACTCAGATATTGCAGTTCAACTTCAGGCAGACAAAAAGATATGTACAGTTGCAATCATTCATCTAGGTTAATTGGTTCTCTGAGCGACAAGCTCAGAGATCAGGAGCAAGATTTTACATTGCTCCCACGATGAGTTTCAAGATTCAAGTCTCTGTGTGTCCGCAGGCAGGAAGAAGAGAAGCAATAAGCTATGCCCACTTCCTGCCAGAGGACACAAGGGAATTTGGCTTTGCCTCAAAGAGTCCTCTCTGGGAACGTTCAGGAAAACTCTATCAGGCCTCCTCATGGCTAAAAATAACTCTATGGTTTTGACTGTAAACATCCCACACTATGCTCCTTGATTCCCTTGATCTGACCTCCTGGCTGCTACAATTCTGGACTTGGACTTTGGACTCTTGAACCCTTATCTCCTAGTACCCTCTGAACCTTGTATTGTCTTGACCTTGGCTTGTTTCTTGGACTGGTGTTTGGTGTGTGTACATTCCGTTATTGCTTGTAGCAATAAAGAATCTGTTTGCAGCTGCATTGTCTGGCATGATAAAGCGGGACAGAACACTAGCATTCCTAGTCATGGGACATGGATGGGTCACAACTAGGGAGGGGAAAGATAAACCTCCTCTGTGACATTGATAAGAATCCCCCCATGCCTCTAATTAAAGGAAAATGGAGACATGGCTGCAGGGTACTTATTAAATGGCATGTGTGTAGTTGGCCTTTCATAAAGTGCAGTGGGCCCTGGTTTACACATGCATGTTCATCATTCAGTGACAACAGCATCAAGTCATCACTTGGCTGAGTGGGCATCGAAGAGAACCCCTCAGACAGTATCCAATGCAGTGTGAGCACAAGGATGCTCATCCAAGGTATGTTCCCAGCACTTCCTCTTCACCACAGCCCCCTTCACTTCCCAAGAAGCCTTTCCTGAGGGTCAAGGTGCATCTTGCAAAAGGGGGCTGCATTGGGGAGGTGAGGCAGCCCATTCCCCTTGCCTGAGCATCCTGGCATGAGCACCACACTGGATACAATCCAAAGTTCATCAGTGGCATAAGTTCACACATTCAGGTGTTGATCATTAAGTGCAGAGAAATCAAGTGATGTACCTCAGACCCATGAATTCTCCGTTTGCAGGTTCTCCTCCTGGTGCAGCTAGTTTTGGTGAGGATGGCACAAAGGAGCACTGACTCTGAGATTCATGACTGGATTGAAGATGGAGAGATCAAAAGATGTTGTGCATGAGAGAAAGCAACAGGCTGAAGAATTGGCAGGCTCATCAAAGTGCATACTGAAGTCCACAAGGATACAGGCAGAAGACTGAGAAAAAAGGAATCCCAGGAAGGAGCATGAAGCTGAGTGGCCATCAGAAAGTCCAGGGAAGTATTCAGGGCAGAGACCAGAGTGTGGCTGAGATAGAGGAGAGAAACTCAGAACATGGCCAGGAAAAGTGTTGGTTTGGATATTACACTAGGATCCTGGAATGAATGAAGAGGGGAGACAAGAGTATGAATGAAGAGGGGAGACAAGCCACAACAACTTCAGAAACAAAATACAAGAATCTGCAATAGAAGACTATTTACTTCTAGAGCTTGAGCACATGCACACAAATACTCTAGTTTGGGTTAACTACCTGGACTGAAGAAGTGGATAGCAAGCACTGCACTACTTCCAACCCAACTTCAGGGTGAGCTCCACCTGGCTCTTAGCCCAGGAGAAGTTGCTGTAATTCAGGAGCAGAACCTCAGGCCCAGGAACCAAATCTGGCCCTCCTGGGGTCCCCAGACAGCCATGCCCTTCTCCTGGCCCCAACCCCTTCTCCCTGACCACCAATTGTTTGGTGGCTTCCTGGCTTTCGTGCAGTTTGCCATACTAAAAGGTTGAAATGTCTTTCCTAAGACTCATTTATTGGCAGTAAGAACTTTGAAGTAAAATAAGCTGGTCTTGCTTGGCCCCACCCACCACTGGCATGGACCCCCTGTGAGCATCTCCAAAATGGAATTCAGCCTTTAGGCAGAAAGAGGTTCAACACCCCTGCTCTAATTGCTCTTGGCTCCTCACTACCACATGCTCTGGATCTGTTGAAAGAGGTTGATAGCATCATCCCCTCACCCGTTAGTATCAAGGTAAGTAATGCACCAAAGGGATCCCATTCCCTCTGTGAGCAAGCCTACCAAGAGGCTGGTTTAAGGAAGACTCCTTCATCCTCCACCTGATGCTTCAGGACACCTACCAAAAATGCCCGCTGTGACCTCGCCTGAATAGAGATAGCTTGGCCCCTGTGCTCTAGTAACTTCCCATTCAATATACATGGGGCTGTCTCTAAAAACAGCTCAGATTCGAAATTGCAGTTGGTTCACAAGACTGTAAGATTAACTGGGACTGGGCTGTTTGACCATATTACACCTCTGCTTTGTCAGCTGTGCTGGCTCTCAATCTGTTTCTGCACCTAATTTAAAGTCCTGATTTAAAGCCCTAACCAGCTTGGGACCAGGCTACTTGAAACACTGCCTTCTCCGATGTGTACCTATCTGAATATTAAGATCTATTTCCAAGGCCAAGTGTCCCTGCCGAGTGATGTGAAGTGGCTAGCCACCAGGGAGGGGACCTTTTCAATGGTGGTCCAAGAGTTATAGCGCAGTCTTCCCAGGGGAGATTCACCTGGTGACATCCTTCAGCATGAGGTGAAGACCTTTTAATTCACTTAAACCTTTTAAATTACTTATGCAATCTGGACTGCTCAGTTTTTAAGTCTGTGTTTTAACATGGGCTTGCTATCAGGTTTTTTTTTCTTTTTCTTTTGTTTGCTTTTTGTGTTTTCTGTACTTATGCTTTTTTTGATTTTATGTTTTAATGTCATATTTTGTCTTTAAATTTTTTTTATAAGTATTTATTGTAAGCTGCCTAGAGAACTTTACGTAATGGAGAAGCATATGGCTGTTCTAAACAAACAAACGTATACATAATAAGAAAACTTGATGTTTTTGTTCCATGGCAACATCCTGCTTTCAAAGAGCTTCCTTTTTCATCACTTATCCATAGATGCCTCTGTTCTTATTCTCCAGCACAACAGTCAATGGCATTTGATGGATGAAACCTTGGCTCCCAGTCCTCTGACAGCACATATTGTCCTTACCATAAAGGGGGGGGGGGAAACATTTCTGAAATGGTTGTGTGTGTGCGCGCATGCACATGACTCTGACACACCATGTAAACCGAACACCAGCAGCAGCTACACAGGCTGTACTCTTACATATATTTATGAACCTATTTGATGTTTGCAAAAACACATCACATCATTCCGAAAACTTTCTCTTTCCATATCTTCAAAAGGACAGGTTCTGCGTGTCAGAGCAGGCATTAAATAATCAAAACTTGTTTATTGCCGCTTACTGTGTGTGGGGAGCAATCCTCTATCTTTGCCTTGACCACAGGTGACATCAAAGTGCCTCATATACGTTTGAATGGAAAGCAGCTTAGGACTTTGGGGTGGTGTTTTTTTTTTTTTTTAAGAAAAACCCCCAATATATAGCTTCTGTAAAGTTTGAGGATCCCTGGGACAGGAATATTTACTGAAATTTAAGCTGCCTGGTTTTGAATTGCTGGATGGTTTCTTTTCGTTTTGAAAACACACTGATTTATAACGATAAAACCACATATTTGAAAGCAACCCAATGGATTATGTACGCCAGCATCCTGCCCTGGCAGATGGCTGACTTAACTTAAAAAATCTCCAAAGAAGGTTATTATGCACCTTGTTAAATAGTTTATTCTATTGTTGAACTGATTTTAGAATTAAATGGTTCCTAGGATTTCACTTACTTGTAGTTTATTTTCTTGTAATTTAAAACTACTACTTGTTTTCCTGTCTTCAGTGAATAGAATGAATGTCCATGTCCCATTCTGAGATTCTTCTCAAACTGAAATATTTAACTCTTTAATTCCAATGCACTGCTTGTAAATTCCTTTAACAATTATGGTAACCTTTGGGATTACATTGAGCCCTTTCTAAACAGAATTTATCGGAGCCCCATAAACTCCAAATTATTTATTTATTTATTATATTAATACCCCACCTTTTTTCCTGTAAGGAACCCAAGGCGGCTTACATAATCCTCCTCCTCCTCTCCATTTTATCCTCACAACAACCCTGTGAGGTACGTTAGTCTGAGAGTCAGTGACTGGCCCAAAGTCACCCAGTGAGCTTCATGGTCAAGCGGGGACTAGAACCCGGATCTCCTGAGTCCCAGTCCAATACTCTAACCACTACGCCACACCGGCACAAATTTCCCAACTCATTTGACAACTGAATCATTCAGCTTCCTTTTAACAGATCATCTATTTTATTTGTTAAATTTCCCTTTCAAAATTAAGTCACATTTCTGACCAGTTTCTACTACATGCTGAATTTGATAGTACTGTGTTCACATTTTGTACCAGACCCTGTATTTAACTGGATTTTGGTTCTTGGCTTAAATCGAGAATGACTTCTTCTCTTCTTGGCACCTTGTCTAGCTACTCCAAGGCATAACTGATTTATTCTACCTAGGCATTTTGTAAATCTTGATTCTTACCCAAAATGTCATCAAGGCAGTGAATGTGCAAATAGTTAAACACCTCTACCACAACTTTTGTCTCATGTGGCTGTCTCCTTGGTTTCTTTCTCCATCTCAAAGTTTTCCATTTTCATCAAAGTTCTGGTCAGGAGGGTAATGCAGCCCTTAGCACTATAGTTTTGCCTGGAATTTCTTCCTATGTTTAATTACCTGTGGACACACCGAACAATTTCTGGAAAATATATCCAACCATGATCCCCCAAGTTCCTGTGTCAGCAACCTTCCAATCAAGTTGCTTGTAAATCAAGGCAATAGACCGCAAAGCAATAACGTTAAATATATCCTATAAGTAGATATTACCCTGCCTTCATGGCCATTTAGTTCACATAACTCATATGGTATTATGTTAATAAATTGCATTGCTATCATGAACACCTTTCCAAGGTTTTGTTTGTCCTTGTAGTCTTAAAAACATACATTAGTTATCAGTCAAAGCTGCAGGAAAGGAAGCATCCTACAAGGTCACCCATCTCAAAACAGATGTTCCTATAATTTATGACAATAAACATGTGCTTGTGCTTCATCCAATTAAATATTAGACCATAAATTAGGAGGAACATTATTTTGCAGGAAATTCAACAGCCTGGTTCGAGTGCATGGCAATTTATTTTACTCAGGAAGTTCTAAAATGTGTTTCTGAGTCATTTACATGGTATCTGTTCCCTTAAACACAAATGTGGCAGCAATGGGAAGTAATATTTTAAGTGTTTGAATCTGTTTCTGCTTACAAGTTGATGTATGAGAAATTCGTTTCAGTTTGTTTGTTTGATTTGTGAAGTTAACCTGGGACATTGATTCTAGGGCCAGTAGAAGCCCATGGTGCTGGTAGGATTGGCAGGTTCAAAATATATGTGGATAAATATTTAGTTCACAGACACACACACACACACACACACACTCAATGATTAAAAACAAAACAAACCTCTGCCAATTTAAGGCCAGAGTTGAGGCTATCTCATGTTGGCTCAAACTGCAAAACTCCTTAGTTTCCCAATTTCTCGCTTTGTGAAGCTTGAGACAGTGGGCACATTTGCACATCAGGCTAAGCCACCTTGGCAATAAGCCATGGTGGATTGGTTGTACGAACAACCCACAGTGTACCCAACAGATCATTGGGCTCACCATGGGTTGTTCACCTGCTCCCTCCCCCTCCTTCCCCCTTGGTCCTCCTGCAGGTATCTCACAGGACTCCTCAGCAGGACTGACTTATCTGCCCCCTCATGATCATGGGCCCTTTTTTGTTTGCTGCGGCTTTTTTACCCCTTTAACCTCCCCCCTCCCTGAGATTGGGAACTCTGCCTTGACAGCCAGTGTTTGTGATCCCCATTTTGACAGCCACTGACAGCCCTTCAAAGTGCTTAAGTGGCACATTAGAGGGGCTGTCAGTGGTTGGCAAACATTTTTATTTTTTTTTAATTGTGCACACCATGTGCAGAAATATTTTTGGTTTTGTTTTTTGTTTAGCCGCACTTGTGCAACTGCTCAGGAAAGTGCAAAAGTGCATCCCACCCCCTTATTTGAGGAAAAGGGATTCTGACAGGGCAATGGGTGTTTCCCTGAAAAGGAGGTGGGATGTGCTTTTGCACTTTCCTGAGCAGCTAGAGTTACAGGGAAAAGTGCAAAAGGCTCAGTACCCTGGGGACAGTCAGGACAAAATAGAAAAAAAGATGAGGATCTTGCTGCAAAAGGGGTATAATAAATCTCACCACCCCCTTTTCACAAGCAAAGATCCCTTGTGACTTTGCTTTCCCTTGACAGCTCGCTGTTTGTCAGCTGTCAAGAGAAAGCAAACAAAGAAAAACCCAATTTGGAGCCTCTTCGGGTCAATGTCCAGGGTTGGTACCTGCTGTACTTTGACAGCAGGTGAGGTAGCCCCACAGACATTGCGCAGCCAAGGCTCCTGATTTCTGCACTTGTGGAGCTGTGCACCTGCACCGTTGCACAAGTGTGGCTAATTTTTAAAAAAGCAAACAAAAATATTTGCACACATTGTGTGTGCAATTTTTTTTATAAAAAGATTGTTTGGCAACCACTGACAACCCTTCCAATGTGCCGCTAGGACACTTTGAAGGGGCTGTCAGGGGTTGTCACAATGGAGATTGTGAATACTGGCTGTCAAGCCAGAGTTCATGATCTCTGAAAATAAAATAAAAAAGGTTAAAGGGACAAAAAAACCCTGGTGAGCTGAAAAGGCTCGCAATCACACCAGGGAACACCCAGACACTGCCAGTCACCCCAAAGTGCCACTTTGGCACTTTTGGGGCAGCTGGCACAGGTGGTGGCCCAGGTGAGCTTGGCAAGAGTGGCAAAGGGTTTTTGTTGCTCTTGCCAAGCGGCTCTCTGGCCAGTTCCTCCCGGTACCCATGATGGGGTCGGTCACCCAGGTTCAGATAACACAACCCATCATGGGTACAACAACCCCTAGAACAAGCCATGGGTTGTCAGGGTGGCTTGTTGCTCTCAAACAAGTCACCCTGCAGGAAATGGTCTGGGTTTGCATGATATGACAACCCACGGTGGCTTCTCACCTCACCTATGATGAGCTGTCCTGTCATGCGAACCCAGTCAATATGAAATATCCTTAACACTGGTCTTAAATAGTAGTAGTAGGTGATCACTCGTGACCAAGTAAGATTGTCTTCCAGGATAAAATTACAAAAGAAAATTATAAAAGAGGACATTCTAAAAAAAAATTATGTAGACTCTAGTGATGGGTCCGTAAGTGACTGGAGGCCAATTTTAGATCCAAACAGCTTCCCACAGTGAGGACACAGGTTACCAGATGGAAGATGGTCCTGTAAAGGATTCGTTTGATGTGGTTTTCGCTTAGCACGTTTCTCCCTTTCACCTTGCACTCGGGCTTCTTCAAAGTCCACAGAACCTTTGTGAAAGGCCAACCTCCAGTTAGATCATTCATGGGCCAGAGCGTCCCAGTTTTCAATGTTTATATTGCATTTTCAATATGGTTTCTGGTCTTAAATATGCAATGTTTGTTTTGCGGGGGTTTTTTGGTTAATCTTTCAATAGTATCTAGTTCTACCCTCAGTTCAAAAGTTCAAAGGCATTTGTTACCATTGTTTACATATATGAATTCATCAGAAATCCAGGGTTGGTCATATTAGAATCATAGAATCATAGAAAAGTAGAGTTGGAAGGGGCCTATAAGGCCATCGAGTCCAACCCCCTGCTCAATATTAAAGAGATGTCAAGGCCTTGCATGATATATATGGACCTTCATCCTATTCTTATTTAATTTATTTATTTATGTACTGCTGATGAAAATTTCTGATGCAAATCCACTCCTATGCTTTGGGGGTATCACTTTTAGTTATCAACATTAGGTTTACTATAATCCAAACGTTTCTGCTACTGAAGCAAACTGTTCGCTAAAATAATATTCCCAGAGCCTTAAATCATTGTCTTCCATAGTCTTAATAGACTACAAAAGGGATACATCTAAGAAGACATCAATAAGCCCATAAGAATGATATTCACAGACCTGCCAAGTTTCATTCATTTTCAATACATACATCACATTTCTGCTGACAATTTCAAGCAATTTGCAGAAAGTCCATGTGCAAGCAAAATGGCCCACTATCATTTTCAAGCTGGCCTATGAAAATGGGTCTCTTCCGTAGGCGATCACAACTTTTCCTTTTACATGGAGATTGTTATGCCTCAAGCAATTTATTTCTCTTCTCAAAATGATTTGTTGGGCAACCCACCCACCCCCCTTGCATTTCTATCAACATGCCAGTACATCATGTGTGAGAGGCAAAAATCTCAGAAAAGATATAAATCCTTAGGGTTAAGGGTGACAAAGAAAATACCTTTAATCAATGTACTATAAGATGATATAAAAACACAAAGAACGAAGGCAATAGTATGGTATGTTTGCTTTTAAGGCAGTTTTAAAAATAATCTTCCCATTTCTGTAGGATAGTGTCTTGCCCCTTTTCAAAGATGGTAAATAAGCAGTGCAACACCGTAGCTTACAAATGGACAAAGCTACAAGAGCAGTTATTTAGAGAGTTTTACAGCTGGGAATTATTCAGGAATTCTCTGTCTGGCAACAATTCTGAAGTGATTTTCTCTTCAGCTTTTTTATTCTTCTGTATTCAGTAGCATATATGGGAGGAAATGGCTCACAAGCAAAAGATACATTTTGAGAACTGGAACAGTCTATTATTTCCCTTTTTGGTTTCAGTTTCACATGGTCATGGCACAAGCATTCTACACACCAGGGTTTGGATCCAGACTTACTCATACATGGAGTAGACCCATTCAAAGCAATGGGACCTATGCTAGTCATGACTAACTTAGGTCCCATTGATTTCAATGGGTCTACTTTAAGTATGACTAAGTCTGGATCCACTGCCAGGCATCTACGTATGTGAATGTTGTTAGATCTGGGTCCTGGGAGGCTGCTGACCCCTACGTAAGTGGTGCTCCTTATCCATTCCACCTTTTTGTTTGAACTTTATAGGAACTATCCATGGTGCTCTATGCTGGTGAACCTATTTGGGGATGGAGTTCAGCACCATGGATAGCTCCTATAAAGCTCTAACAAACAGATGCAATAGATAAGGGCCCCCACTGACATAGGAGTCACCAGCCACCCATGTCTGGGTCTACAACTCCTGTAGGTAAATCTCAAGACCACTCCCTCTGCCCCCCCCCCTTGCACACCCATACACCTGAAACATACAGGCTGGGGTAAGAAAACTTGCTCCAGTCCTTATCTTTGATGAAAGCGCAAGGGAGGTTGCAGGAATTCTCCTAAGGGCCTTCTATGCCCAGTCAATGAGGTGTGGGGCCTAGATTCTGCTGTGTGCTAATTTTAATCATAATAATACAAAGCACACCGTTTCCCCAGATGACACATTTTGGATCAGCTGGGATTTCATAATAGGGTGTTTAACCATATAATGGACACCAGGGCCATTTGGGGAAATATAACATGGTGGCCGCCCAATGCTGGTGCTTCCAGGTAAGCTTGGGTGTGGGGAGCAGGTAAGTGACATGGCTGCAATATCCCCATAAGGAATAAATATCCTTATAAATACATATCCTAACAAAAAAAAAATAAGTGAATAAATAAAGTGGCAGTGGGCAGGGGCCTGATGGCAGTGACACTGCAGGCGGGGTAGGCGTTACCCCTGGTGGACCTTGCCAGGCCATGTGGGCCCTGGTAGCTGCCCAAACATGCCAGATGCTGAGGCCAGGGCTGTTGGACAGATCATTTCTGTTGATGTGTCAGCTAGTTATTGTTTTCATACATTAAGACAGATGCTGTTTAGGATCCAGCTGCATTGCTGCACTGGTGTTAATGATGTTGTGCTAGCACAAATCAATGCTAGTGCAATGTCATTAGCGCTTGCCAGCACAAAGGGAAGAAGCAGTGATTTGCAGAGTTGAGTGAGCCCTCTTCCACTTGCTATCCCTTCCCCCTTCTCCAAGTTAAGGCTTTTCTTTGTTTGCTTGGAGGAAGAGAGAATGACAATGAGCAAGTGGAGCAGCAAAGGTAGGACATGAACCCCTTTTCAGGGTGGGCTTCTTGAGGGGGGAAGGGGTGCATATTTGAGCACGACATACCTGTTGAAAAACCATCCTATCTCTGTCTTAAGTACAGTGTATGATGGTAGAGGTTAAGCATGTGTCATTTGAGTTCTTTCAATTTGTAAGTCTTAAGGCGCAATCCTATGCAAGTTTAGACAGGAAAAAAGGCCTACAACTCCCGAGTCCCAGTATGCCCCAGCCAGCTATGCTGGCTGGGGCATGCTGGGAGTTGTAGGCCTTTTTTCTGTCTAAACTTGCATAGGATTGTCCCCTTACTATGTTTGATATTATCTATGCATGTTTAATTGTTTTACTTATTTTGCACCTGAAGGGTCATGTCGGTTACAAAACTATGTAAGTAACACCATTGGTTTAACCGCTTAGATTCAGTGTTAGGAGACTAAAAGAAAATGTTGTAAACAATTTCTATGTGTAAGCCAATTATAGATCAGAGCATAAAAATTGCCATACACGGTAGTCTTTACAGCATGTCCTTGAGAAGAAAGATACTCTTGTGATTGTTTATCTGTTTTTCTATGTTGAATGACGAATGAATGTTTGAAGCAATTTTCAAGCAAAGAAGTGCTATTGTCAGCCTCTGCTGAATAAATCTCCTTTGACAACATGTTGTAGATGGATGCTGCAACTAACCAGTACTTTGTATACCAATGGTAGCAATATGAATATGCTACCATTTAAGTCAAAAAGGTTCTCAGTCCTATAGTTGGTCCCACAAGCTTATTTCAAAACCTATTGATGCACTTTCCTCATCAGTAGGTATTTTACTGATGCATCGGGCACATATTTTCAGATAAGGTAAATCAGGTATGCACACTGGTGCCCCCCCAGGTGTTTTGGACTACAATTCCCATCAGCCCCAGCCAACATGGTCAGTTATCAGGGATTATGGGAGTTGTAGTTCAAAACATCTGGAGGACACCAGGTTGCTTACCTGATTTACCTTATCTAACATATGAAATGATGTGTCCACCATCTTCACATGCTGTGAACATGCTTTAAAGCATTGTTCTCCAACCTTGGAGCTACACTGGCTGGGGCATGCTGGGAGTTGTAGGCCAAAAACATCTGGGGACCCAAGGTTGGAGAACAATGCTTTAAGGAGACTAGAGGAACTGGAACAGTGGTGGAATTGCTAGGATGAGCAACTGAGTTCACCATATGTTTTCCTTACCAAAAAAAAGACATGGCTAAGAAAATGTGGGATTGGCTGGAGAAATGCAAATGCTAATGTAGCACATGGAGTACAGTCAGCATTAAATTTTGTTCTCAAACCATTATGGGGTAAGAACTGGTCCCCAGTGTAAGGCTGCTGTTTATATATTAATAAATGGTTTCCTTAGATCTGTAATAATGTTGAGCATTTCAGGAGTCACAACTATGTGACTGTATCTGCCCCCAGTAGTTCCTGTATTTAGATGCTTTTATAGTAGGGTGGGATCTTATAATGGGAAAGTGGCACCCATTAGAGATGCTAAACTCAAGGTCATCAAGGTTCTTTGAGTTCCACCTCAAAGCTCATTCCAACTTTTATGCATATCAGATTGTGAGTGTTGTTTGTTTCTTTTCACATGAAACATGCATATTTTTGTGTGTGTGTTTCCAAATGTACAATTGGGTGCATTTTTAAAATGTATGCCTTTTTGCATGCATATTTTTCAAATGTATGGATTATTATTTTTTGTTCCGTGAATTGCATTGCAAGTTTCCACAGCATTAGCAGTAAGTCTGAATGGAACCATAGCAATTTGCTCAAGTCCTCCCAATGAGCATAATAGATCTTTCAACCTGGGTTCTCCACATAAAAAACTCTTCTAGCTCCTGGGATTCAGCATTGTCTCGCTGGTCTTTCCCACAGAAAAATGTGACATGTACAGATGCCTAAGGCCCACAATTCTATACACCATTACCATGGACAGTGAGTAAATCCTATGAAACAGAGTGGGACTTACATCTGAGTAGACATGTGTAGAATTTCATTGTAAGGATGACTTGAAGAAAGTATAATCAGGAAGCCTCTTTTTGTTACTGGTAAAAGTACACTTGTTCATAATCTATTTGAATGCTGAAATGCAGATTTGGAACAATAATGATTTGGATCTTTATTTTACATATTTTCCATCCTTTAATTTCACCTTTTCATCAAAAATATTCTGAAGGCAGCTTGATTTACTTGGGAGTAACAGATGGTCTGCTGTGAGTAGTTATTCCTACATACAACAATAGAATTATTTCTGCTCCTGTCCTCATGCCCACTTACGGTAATATTACAATTCCAAACACTGCTTTTACTACTTGCCTTCCTTCCAACAGTATTTGCCTTAACCTCTTTTGACAACTCAAATCATACTCCTCAGCTTGTTGAATGACCTCTACTGCTGCTGCTGGTCTTGATTGGCAGATTGTGGAATGTGAGCAAGTTGCAGAATTTGTGCCTCAGCATAAAACATCCAGGCCAAGTCCTAGAATGTAGGATATAAGTCTGCATGCATGTCCTGTGGAACAGAAATGGAGCTGTGCCTGTACTGTTTGCATATGGAATATTACTGCAGTCACCACCAATGTCTCAACCTGCATCCCCTGCACAAGAAATTAGATGTGAACCTTGGACATGGACAAAGGTTTTTAATCCCAATACATGTAAAGAACTGTTACTCCTGGGAATCTGCAGTGCATATTTTTTTCCTAGTTCACACAATTGCTTTCTAACTATTTTCTGGGTGCTTTTATGGCAGAAGAAATTACATTGAAAAGTGGAACTATATGAAGATAGTGCTAAAAAAAAGAAATAAAAGTGTCCATTGCACTGAGATTAAACTGAAATCCTCAGGTTGGTTCTGGAGTTGCCCCCTTTGCTAATCTGCTGCTAATCAGTGCAGAGTTTCTAGGGCAGGGAGGGGTGAATTTTTTTTCATTCCAAGGGCCAAAATCTAATCTGGGAAAGGTCTCTGAGACTGCAGTCCAACTGTGGGTGGAGTCAAAGGCAGAATGGGCAGAGCGAAACCTGCTCATAAGTAAGTAGGACATGTCTATTTAGAAGTAAGCAGGAATGAATCACTCAGCAGCACATTCCCATACCATTTGGAATACCAAGTCTCTGCATGTCTACTCAGAAGTACGCAAGACAAGCTTCAGAAAGCAGGACTGAGTCACTCAGCGGCTTCCTCCCCAGGCCCACCCCCTCTGCCATGCACTGAAAACCTCTTATCTCCTATCAGCAGCTGATTGGAGATAAGAGCAGTTCCCCACTGAAAAAGGGAGCCTTTTTCAGTGCCCAGTCAACCCACGCCACTTGCAAGAACACTGGAAATCATGGGAGTAGGACAGCTCAAAGGTAAGACGGGTGGGGTTTTAAAGGGGGGATGAGTCCACTGGCTGGAGGTTCCCCACCTTTGTTCTAGGGAATTAAGTAAGATTGGTGATGGGGAAGGAGCATGGAAGATTCCAGGTTAGGAAATACATACAGTTCATTACTTATTCCACTTCCGGCATCCTGTTCCACCAGTAGAAAGTCTTTGCATGTAGTCTCCTTTCACCCTCCTGTCTGTCCAGGGCCAATGATCTGCACCAACAAATTTGAAGCATCACAGTGAAAATTAGTAACATGATTACCTTCTGCAACAGTGTGTCAGCATGACATCCTGGATTTCCCCCAAGAATACGAGTTCATCTTCAGCAGCTGACAGAAGGAGCAGACGTTCAGGTTTTTTTGCTTTGCTTCTGATAGCGCTTAGGTAGTGATTTATTCTATAACGGGATTTTCAAGATTTCCGACATCCTGGAAATCTACTATTATTTCCAGCTGGCGACATTGTGCCTCAATGGTACCACTAACTGCCCTTCATAAAAGATAAAGATCGCTCGCATCATTTCACTGATGGTATTAAATCTGATTTGTTTGTCAAATCCATGGAAGACCTTCAGCATTTGGCATCGAACAGTGGCCGATTAGCATTTGAGAATGGCTGAGAAAACAAAACAACTCAAGTAATTAGACATCTAAGTGAAAAAGCTTACTTGGAAGAAATCCAGTGCCCATATATTAATGTAAATAGCCATTACAGCAACTTTCTTTATTGCTGTTCTCAGGAGATCCAACAGTACAAATAACAAAATTGCACCAACTGTTCACAACTGGGTATGATGATCTATCACAGCCAGGAAACTAATTCACAAAATCTGTTATTCCAGTATGAGCTGTAATATGTGTTTAACTTCTAAACTGTAACCACCTTTTATTTCCCTGTAATTTTTGTCAGCTAATGACTGATAAAGAAGATTAATAGGTTATATCTGTGGAGTGCTTCACATTGCAAAGAGCATTATTATATCAGCACAGATAATGACATTTCCCCAGAAACTAGGTTAACATCAGTGATGCATTGGGGATGAATTTTTAGTACTTTAAAATCCAGACGTAGCCTTGAATTATTAAATGTGTCACAGATGATGTGTATTTCAATCATTGTGGTTTAAGATGGGTGATCAGTCTATTTCCAGCCCATCCTGTGGTTTTCATATGTGTTCGCCAATAAACCCATTCTTTCTCATTTCCATATAAATCTGAGATATATTTTTTTTCTTTTTAAACATTATGCATGAAAATGTACATTGAAACATGTATATTAAATTTTGCATTTAAAAATGGGTTGGCTCCATGATCTGCAGACTCAGGGAAGGTTCCTCTGCCTGATTCTCAGAGATCCTCCTTCTCCGCCACACCACAGGTCACCCCCTTCAGCAGGGTGAAGGCTCTATGCCTTCCATGGCTCTATGTGTAGCATTTTCAGACTGCTGGAGGGGCTACTGTGGGGAGGACAGGGTAGGGAAGTCCGCTTCCACCAGTGCACTTGCACATGCGTACATCTGGAGTCAACCCATTTTCTCTTAAAATAAGCATTGTTAAAGATACTTTGATGCGCTAAGGAGTTTTGTTTTGTTTTTAGCCAAGAATTGCATCAGGATATTCAGGAAGTGCAAAAACCTGTGTGGAGAACTCAGTTCCGATCTGCACATTAGGCGTGAATCAAGTCAGTTCATATCAAAGTTCTCAAAGATCTCTTGTCAAAGATCTCAAGCCTCTTTAGCATGGTTCAATAGAAGTTTGGAGTCAATAATAATGGCCACAATTCTAGGCATGGATATAAACATGTGGGACTTTCTCCAAATGGGACCATTGGGCCCTAAAGCTCAGCCCAAACTCTACAATGGGGCTGAGCTCTATACCTCTATAGTGTGGCCCTGCCTCAACAATGTGGAGCCCCACCTATAGCCCCACCTCTGCAACGTGGTTCTTCAGAAGTCACTGCCACTCCTGATGCCTAGGGTCCTTTCAGGTGGAGGCAGCACCCAAGAAACCTTTCATGCATACCAGTGGAGGCTGTTGACTCCTATTTTGATAGGACTCCTAATCCATTGCAGTTTTTATTTGGAGCTTTATAGGAGCTATCCATGGTGCTCCATGGTGGCGAACCTATTTTGGAGATGGAATTCAGCACCATGGATAGCTCCTATAAAGCTCTGAATAAAGCCTGAAATGGATTAGGATCCCCATTGAAAGAGGAGCCACCAGCTGCCCCTGATGCATAACCTTCCAATAGTAGAGGTGGGATTAAGGCTGGATTGGATTTCCAGCCCCAAATGTGAGTGTGCATGCACACACACACACACACACACACACACACACCAGGCCTCAGGTTGCGGCAAAGCCTTAAAAGGGGATTAGGCAAATTCATGAAGAATAAAGCTATCAGTGGCTACTAGTAGTAATGATTGGCTATATACTACATCCAGAATCAGAGGCAGCATGTCTCTGAATACTAGTTGCTTGCCAACAACAGCGGAAGAAGAATATGCACTTAAGTCCTGTTTTGGGGCTTCCCATAGGCATTTTTTGTGAGAAACTGGCTGCTGGATTAGATAGGCCTTTGGTGTCGCTCAGTATGGCTTCCTCTTCATAAAGGTCAGTCTCCTTAAATGGCCTCCTTAGACTCCTCTCGTAGTCCAAATTCAGCACTCAGTTTCATGTGCAAGCCTTGGGCTCCATTAACTTGCATGCAGATACATTACACCTTTAACTCAAAAAATGAATAATTTTCTTTCATCCAAAATAAAATTTGAGTTAGAAAAAGGACTCCTCCTTTTGCTGCTATGTTATGTTTATGAGTAGAAATCCTGCCACCCAGTTATAGCTAGAGTGATTCCTAGATTTCTCCGTTGATTTCTATGGGCAGCTTTCACTTTTACCTAAAGGAAAAGAAGAAAAAGTCTCCAAAAACCAACCCTATGTTTTAGTTTAGCCATTCAATCTATGGATCCAGATACCTATTACAGAAACAGAGAAGTAAGCTTACATAAGCATCATTCTTCAAATAAGATCAACAATTTTTTAGCCTCATATTCATGGATCTCTGGGTTAAGGTGTCTCTTCATCCTGCTGCTTATGACTTGTGTGGAAATGTGAGGGACTGAGCATGGAGCCTTCTGCATACAAAGCATATGCTCCACTACTGAGCTAAGCCCGTGAGCAGGTGGGTGACACGTGTGAGCACAGCTTGAGCTCGGGTTGGGTTTTAAATATATATATATATATATATATATATATATATATTATTACAGCTGATGACCCAGATGAAGCAGCAATGTGGTTTTAAAAGCAAAAGCAGCTTGTCACTTGTTCCATGGCTGCAATAAAAACAAAAGAAAGCTTTCAAACTACCTCTGGGTGCATTTGTGGTTCTAACTTGCCTGCACACACACACACACACACTTCTAAGATTGCAGCCAGTATATAAACCTTTATCCTTAAGGCATTTGATTTACATCTCACACTAACATCTGCTTAGTATTTTTCAAGCAACAGCACCAGGAACTGAATCCTAATTCTGCCCAGTGGAGCATGTGACAGGAACACTACAGTGACCTACACCTAGGATGACAAATTAATTTCAATGAAGGTGCAACCCTATGTAACCCACCGACCTGGGAGCAAGTCCCATGAAACCCAATGGGACTGATTTTTGAGTAGCTATGTCTAGTATTGTGCTGTGCATGCATCATCCGAGTATGCAGTGTGCTTTCACAAATGACACTACGACTGGACCTGCAGAGTAATGTGAGAAGTGCCCCCATTCCCACTACCATGGCACAATGCTGATCCAGCAATGATCATTGTACAAACACGATTAAGGAGTGAAAGCGCCTCACTCCAGGAGAAAAAGCCATTTTCCGAATTGAATAGTAGAGCAACAACAACAGTATCTGGAGGCACTCCAGCGGGACTTTCCCTACGCCATAAAACTGTTGATATGATGTTTCAGGAAATGCAGCATAGGACAGTGTACAGTCACTGCACCAAAGTTAGACACAAAATATTATACTAAATGTATATACTAGTCTCACCTAGACACAAAATGTTATACTAGTCTCGCCTAGACTACTGTAATGCGCTCTACGTGGGGTTACCCTGGAAGATGGTTCGGAAGCTACAGCTGGTACAGAACGCGGCGGCTCGCCTGGTTAAAGGCAGCCGCCGGCGGGATCACATCACTCCAGTGCTCAAGGAGCTGCACTGGCTACCAGTTGCTTGCCAAACCGAATTCAAGGTGTTGGTTTTGACCTTTAAAACCCTACATGGCTCCGGCCCAGTTTATCTCAAGCAAGGAGCGTCTCCAGCAACACCAAGTAGGCCACTCAACAAGATCTGCCACAGACGGCCTTCTCCTTGTCCCTTCAGCCAGAGCAGCCAGACTGGTGGGGACTAGGAAGAGGGCCTTTTCTGTGGCGGCCCCCAAACTGTGGAACTCTCTCCCTAGTGACCTCCGCCATGCCCCCTCTCTGCTGAGCTTCCGCTGCTCACTAAAAACATGGCTATTCAGGCGGGAATATGGGGTGGGTTAAGATTTTAAAATTTTATACTGTTTTAAACGTATTTTATTCTGTATTTTATCATGTTGTACATTGCCCAGAGTGGCCGGTTTGCTGGCCAGATGGGTGATCCATAAATGCAACAAATAAATAAATAAATAAATAAATAAATTTTTTATATTTATACCCCGCCTTTTTTCCTGCAAGGAGCCCAAGGCAGCTTACATAAACCTCCTCCTCTCCATTTTATCCTCACAACAACCCTGTGAGGTAGGTTAGGCTGAGAGTCAGTGACTGGCCCAAAGTCACCGAGTGAGTTTCATGGCCGAGCAGGGACTAGAACTTGGATCTCCCGGGTCCCAGTCCAACACTCTCACCACTACGCCACACTGGCTCTCAATAAGTTTGAAGCATGAGAATTTAAAAACTGGGGTTGACCCTTCTTCTTCTTCTTCTTCTTCTTCTTCTTCTTCTTCTTCTTCTTCTTCTTCTTCTTCTTCTTCTTCTCATACATTATCTCACTAATCCTGATGACAACCCTGTAACAGGACAGTGTCAGAGTCAGAGCCCTCTAAATGTATGAGTAGCTTCCGTGTAGCTGGGTTAACTATCCAATGAGCCAACCATGTGGGATGGGTTCTTGAAATGCAAGGAATGGAATCTACAGCGGGGGGCCAGTCATGTGGGTACTGACCATGGGATTGGCACCCCGATAATTGGCAAATAAGCCCCTTCATGCATGGATTGGATGGATGGGGGCATCATGCATTTACTGGGGAGTGGGAGTGCGCTGCTGCTGACTCTGCCCACAGAGTCAGACACACTGCTGGCCCTGCTCCCTGATGTCCACACATTAGCATGATTACAGATCGACGAATCTGTCAATTTTCATTTCTCTCAGTTTTGCATCCCCCCCCCCCAATCGGAAGCTTGGTTTGCGTTGAACTAAAGAGATTTTCTCCAGTCTTCAGTTTGGTTCATCCCAAACATTAAGAAGGGTTTTTTGTTGCTTTTTTAAAACTTTGCATGGAAATTCATAAGCATTTTTGTGCACACTTTCCCTAAGACATGTATTTTTGTATGCATTTTTGCCTAATACACATTTTTGAAAGTAAATTTCCTAATATGATGCATTTTTTAACATTATTTTGCCAAACAGATGCATTTTTGTATGCTTTTTTTTTTATTGGTGAACTCAATTGCAAAATTTGGACAGGTGTGAATTTTGATGGAAAGCTGGGTTTCAGTTTGCATGGTAATTCAAAACGGCAAAATTAGATAAGTTTGTATTACAATGTGAACTAGATTTTTTTCTCCCCCATCCCTAGCGTGGATGACTCTCAATCACCTGGAAGTCCATGCACAGGCAGGTACTCGTACATAGGCTTCTTCAGTGCAGATATCCACACTAGCCTGTGGATGCCCAGGGTTGAGGCCAGGAGCATGCCCCACACCAGGTGAGCCAGCAGCACAGCCCCATTTCCAGTAATTGCGTGATAACCCCATCATGTGTGAATCATTCATGTCTATGACTGAACTGAGAGACGGCTCATATTTTTAGCCACTGCTCAACACTACCCCATGACTTCAGTGGGACAAAGGGAATTTAAATCTAAGAAATCCTGATTAACTTGCTTGTGGATCGGGCTTTTAGCTGAGTCATTCATTGGACTTTATTAGCGATTTTCCTTTTAGAGTAATTCCCTTCTATTTGCATAGCAAAGCTTTGGAAAAGTGTTGACTAAGTAGATTTACAAGTAGTCAAACTGGGTCACAGAACTTGTGACTTAGGCTGGAACAGGACAGCACAATTTGTAACCCACCAAGCCAAACATATTTAACTAGAAAGGTTGGTGTGTGTGTGTGTGTGTGTGTGTTGTTTGTTTGTTTGTTTTCTGCCTACAGAAAAAAATGGAAATTGTCTTGCAGCTAGTAGGCTATGTTTGGCATGGTGGATCACAAGTGGTACAGGCACAAGTGGTGAGTTAACATTTTATTCCCCAGCTATAGTAAAGTATGCTACCGTCAACTATTTCAAACACAACGGGATTTTCAGTCGGAATTCAATTATTGGTAGGAAAGTGATATAAAAGCATATATGATTGCATAACATGAAGAGTCCTAACCCCTCCCCCCCCCCAGTCAAACACAATGAGTTAGACAAGAAGATCACTGGAAAGGGAGAAGAGAGGAAAATCATGTTAGTCAGAACCATCATGGATTTGTGGAGTCCCTATCACACTAGTCTTATCAAAAACTATTTGGGGATCCCTCAAAATCCCTTCATTGGTTCAGCAAAGCAGGGACCCCCACATTCACCTTGAAATGTTGCATTAGGTGAAATTCAATGGTAACTCTAGTAGGAATTTCTTTGAAAAACTGGGTCTCAGAACCTCAAAGCTTGTTCCTTCTAAAATGACATAAAGAAAGCCATAGCTTATCCTAACCTACTGTCTTTTTCTTTTTTTAACAGCTTACCTTGGGAGAAAATACAACCCCATACTTGGAAGCAGATATGACACAAATCAAGAGAAGCAGGTTCACTTGACAGCCTTTATAACTCTGGGTAGTTATTGCACCATGTTCAATGGACAGACTCGCAGTGGGGCTAGGCATCTGGTGAAGATGGGAACACAGACGGGGCAGATGGGGATGAGGATCATTATGGAAGATTTTGGCATAAAAAGTTCATTTTCAAAACTATATTTTCCTTGAATGGTTAGAAATGACCAGCTGGGAAAGGACAGATGGGGTGGAAGGCAGTACATCTGCCAAACACTTAGGAAACAATAAAAGTGACTCTTTTTCATAGAGGCTTCAGGAAAGTTTTTTTAAAAAACCATTGGTAGGGAACCTGATAGGAAAAAGTCAGAAAGAAACATTTATCTTCACGTGGTGGGAATAAGCAGAACAAAGAGGTTGCAGGGTTGCATCCTTCTCCCGAGTCCCCAGCTCCTCCTGCTATACAGCTTATGTCACCTGGGAAGTTGTCAGTATGAACTTTACTGCATTTCAATTACACAGATTCTGTAAAATGTTTGTAAAGTAAAAGGAGGGGGAAATGCTCTTAAATAGGTTAAAGGCACAATGCACTTATTGTGAGCATAGGAATGTAGAGGAAGCATATGTGTAAACTTAAACTGTTGTACTTAAAAATGTGCTACACATGCATCAGAACAGTTTTCTTCCAAGTAAGGTGTTATCTTAAACATACAGTCATGCCTTGGATTGAGAGCATAATTTATTCCAGAAATGTGCTTGTAATCCAAAACACTCTTATATCAAAACGAAATCCCCCCAAAAAAATTTGTACAGAGATTTTTAATTTAAGCCATACTACAGTACTTGTATTGCAAGACGTCGCTTGTATATCAAGTAAAAAAAATATGAAATAAATATTTAAAAATGTGCTTGTCTTGCAAAACGCTCTCAACCCAAGTTACTTACAATCCAAGGTATTACTGTACTCGAAAGGCCAAACTCCCATAGAATTCACTGTGAAATCTCCTGGAACTATATGCTTCACAGTGCCTAGGGCCAGCCCAACCATTAGGCAGTGAGGTGGTTGCCTCAGGCAGCAGATGCTGTGAGGTGGCAGCAAGGAGAAAGCTGTGTGTGCCATGCAGCCTGCCTTACACCTCCTTAAGCTAGCCTGCTCCCTTCCAGTGCAGAGGAGGATGCTGTCCCATCACCAATACTGAAGAAAGATTCAAGTGCCAGTCCAGTTGCCTTTTGTACATGGAATGGGAGGGGGCTTCATCTTGTCTTGTCCAAAGGTCACAACCTGGGTTTGGAGGTGCGTCAACCAGTTCTGGATGGGGTTACACTCCCCCTGAAAGACTGTTCGCAGCTTGGGGGTGCTCCTGGATCCGTCACTCCAAATGACAGCCCAGATAGATGCGATGGTTAGGAGTGCCTATTATCAGCTTTGGCTGATATGTCAGCTGCGCCCCTTCCTAGAGTCGGAAGACCTAAAGATGGTAGTGCATGCACTGGTAACTTTGAGGCTCATCTTCTGCAATGCGCTGCACATAGGGCTACCTTTGTACCTAGTCCAGAAACTTCAACTAGTGCAAAACATGGCAGCCAGACTGGTCACCAGTACACCTAGGGGTGCCCATATTACACCAGTTTTAAAAGCACTTCACTGGCTGCCACTTAGTTTCTGGGCGAAGTATACCTACGGGATCGCCTTCTCCCATACAATCCACCCCACACACTCAGGTCCTCTGGGAAGAATCTACTTCAGTCAGCCAAAACTAGGCTGACAAGCATTACCCAGAGGACCTTCTCTTCTGCTGCCCCCAGATTGTGGAATGGCATGGAGGAGATTCGTCAACTTACCAGTATCTTGGAATCCAAGAAAGCCATAAGGACTTATCTCTTCTGGCAGGCCTATCCGGTGGAATGTTAGGATGCTTTTAAGATGTTTTTAAGATGTTTTAATAATGTATACTATGTTTTTAATTAGTTTATATATTTTATGTTTATTGTTGTTCGCTGCCTCGATCCAAACGGAGAGGCGGGTAAGAAATAAATTTATTATTGTTGTTGTTGTCTTTCACCTCAGGCAGCAACATGTCTTGGGCTGGCCCTGACAGTGCCATCTTACAGAAGTCTAGTATATACTCAAGTATAAGTGGACCCTAATATAAGTCGAGGCCCCTAATTTCACCCAAAAAACCTGGGAAAACTTATTGCCTCCAGTATAAGTGCGCTGACCCAAGTATAAGTCGAGGGGGCATTTTTCAGCACAAAAAATGTGCTGAAAAACTCGACTTATACTTGAGTATATACGGTATTTTAAAAAAGCCAGCCCCTATACTAACTTACCTAGGAGTAAGGCCCATTCAACTCAATGGGCCTTTCTTCTGAGTAGGAATATATAAGATGTACTGTAAGATCACTGTAAAATTGTTTAAGAATGAGATATAAAAACTGAAGAAACGATTCTGCAACAAGCTCATATTTTCTTTTACTTCATTATAAAACTAGCACTGTGCCAAAAGATTCTCCCACATATTTTTTTCCACCATTCTCATTCAATTTGATTTTTAAAAAATTGCTTACAAAATGAAATTCAGTGGTGAAGAATTTTTTTGGAGAAATTGGGTTGGGTCTGGGTTTCTTGGGCGTACCTTACTGAGGAGGAGGCCAAGGGGTATGTGCAACGTGAAAGTGTCTTTTTATCACTGTACAATCATCTCTGCGGTAGCCTGTGGCCCCCTCAGCTTCCCACACTTCAGTTAAACCCCAGGGGAAGGCATCATGAGGTAATTCCTCCCATGGGGCTTTTTCAGATCAGGAAGTGCTGGCAGCTTAGAAGGCTGCAGAGTGATGGAGAGCACACACAATACAAAGCACTCTTGGTTCCCTTGTAGCGGCCTAGTTAAACTAAATTTAAAAAAAACCTCACTAAACTGAGTTATAAAACACCCCGAGAATAAGGCAGAACAATGAAAGCCTCTTTCATGGGGGAATAAAATATTCAGGAAATTGGAGGACTGATTTAGGCACAGGACTAGCTCCACCTCTTCCCTGGAGCTCGACGACACAACACTGCCCTCCTCGCACCTGCATTGTGGGGGATGCAAAATGGGGGCCAGACTGCCCTACACAGTTGATGCTGTTGCCACTTACACTGGCAGCACAAAAAGCCAAAACGCCTTAGGGGTTTTTCGTGTGAGTGCTCACTGTTTTTAACGCACACATTTTTTTGCAAGTGAATTTTTGTGTGCACTTTCCCCTAGTGTACACATTTTTGTACACGTTGTTGGGGGGTTTTGAGTGGAGAACTGTACTGCAAAGTTTAGTAAACTGTGAATCTTTGAAATGCAAGTGCATTTTAACTCGCTTACTTGTTTGAAAGGTGTGCATTTGTAAATTCATATAAAAATTCAGATGGAACAGATTCCCCCCCCCCATCCCTACGTATCTTTTGATCAAGTAACCCTGTCAGATCCCACTTCAAAGTCAATCAGCTACCTCTGTCTTTTAACCAACCATCTCTAATTCTGCTCACCCACTCTCTCCTTCCTGAGTCAGTTGATTCGCTGAATTCTAAGCTTCCACTGTCTCTGTGCCAAACTAAATGTTCTTCAAATCTGAGCTATGTGTGATTGGTTTACTTACTTCAGTGTATGCACATGTGGCCTCAATTCGGATTGGGAACATGGCACTCTGGGAGGGGGAATTTAATTTCCCCCCCATCCAATTTTCATCCTGAAATCCCACACCCATGGGTGTGGGATTTAAAAAAGAAAAAAAAATGTTTCCATTGATTCCAATGAGGACATTTTTTTCTCTTTTTTTAACCCCCCCACAGGGGAAAGGTGAAATTTGGGTACAAAAATGGGAGGGGGGAAGCTTAAATCCTCACCTCCTAGAGCGCCACAGTGCCAATCTGAATTGGGGTCTCGCATCCTTACACAGCAAACTGTGGCTTTCTGCTTTAAACAGGAACCTCTTGCCACCACTATGCTGCCAAATTTTGTTAACAAATTCAGTGGTGTGGTGGTGGGCAGGGGCACAGCCCCTGGTGGAGTCCAGGGGGACAATGGGGCCGCTGACCGATGGAAGTTTGCAGGGCATAGAATAATGGGCTCAAGTTACAGGAAGCCAGATTCTGCCTGGACATCAGGAAAAATTTCCTGACTGTTAGAGCAATAAGACAATGGAACCAACTACCTAGGGAGGTGGTGGGCTCTCCCACTTTGGAGGCATCCAAGGTGCAGCTGGACAGCCATCTGTCAGGGATGCTTTGACCTGGATTCCTGCGTTGCACAGGGGGTTGAACTCGATGGCCTTGTAGGCCCCTTCCAACTCTACTTTTCTATGTTTCTATGAAGTTGTCCACACCTGCCTTAAAGGGTGGTCATATCAAGCATGATGGTGGCTGGGCAGCAGATGTGCTTGGTGGATTGCACCCTACATGTTTTCCTTTAAGAACATGATATTGATAATCACTGCAGAACAGGAAAACCATTGAAAAGATGATCCTTCATGTCAGAATATAGATCTATACGTTGAGTAAGTGCTGGAGCTTTTGAGAAACTGAAAGAGGATGCAGCATTCATCAATGGAATAAATACAATGAAATCCAAGGAAAATGTTTTGTTTTGTTTTCAGATGACTACATCTTTGTACAGTTAATTCATTTTGAGAGCTTTAGACTATGAATAAATAACAAAGCAGGTAACCGATTGCAAATTAAACAAAACATTTTCAAATTAGAATTCTCTCTTACCTCAGTACTGATATGAAGAATATCTATGTTTTATATAGGTCTTAGGGATAGACTTTTGGAATCTACATACGAAAACTGGTGCTTAATGGGAGATTGGAATGGAGTGGTGTCACCAATACAAGATAGATGTTCGGAAAAAGATATAAGAAAAAACCAGGGAAAATTGCCAAAAAGTTTTTTTGAATTAATAGAAAATCTGGAGTTGGTGGACATTTGGAGAACTAAAAATGGAGACTCCAGAGAATTTACATTTTTTTCTGATAGACATAAATCACATGCAAGACTTGATATGATTTGGTTGTCGAAAGCTATGGCTATGGAAATTTATAAAGCTGAAATATTGCCAAAAACGTTTTCTGACTATAATCCAGTTCATGTGACTTTCAAAAGGAAGAAGGGTTCATTTAGATGGAGATTTAATGAATCACTATTGAAACAGGAAAGGGTGGTCCAAGACTGTAAGCATAAATTGAGAGAATTTTTTGAAAATGACTTAGACAAAGGTGTGGACTTACAAATAGTTTGGGATACAAGTAAAGCCTTCATCAGAGGACAATTTATACGACATAACTCCTTTCTTAAAAAAAAAAGAGACAAGAAAAGACAGAAAAGATTTTATTGGAAATCAGAGAGAAAGAGAAGGAATTAGAAAGATCTCCAAATAATACTAATGTTTCATGGCAAATTAAAGCACTGCAGAGGCAGTTATCTATGTTGACGACGCAAGAACTGGAAATGAAATTGTTATGCCAAGCAAAGGAATTTTGAATTTGCTAATAAACCAGGGAAATGGTTGGCGTATAAACTAAGTAAAGAGAGAAAGAAGAGAGTAATACTTAAGCTGTTGGAGGACAACACTGAAATAACGGATAATTTGGGTATGAAAAGAGCGTTTTTTCAATTTTATTCACAATTATATAAAGGGGGGAAAATTCTGAAAAAAGAATAGAAGATTATTTGCAACGGCAAAATTTACCAAAGATTACAGAATATCAAAGACAAATTATGAAAGGCCCTATAACTATACAAGAATTATTTGAAGCAATTAAAAAATCTAAAAAAGGGAAAACACTGGGCCCTGATGGACTGTCAGCAATTTATTATAAGTGTTTTGAAGATGAGTTGTTACAACCACTACAAAGGACTATGAATAATATCCTACAAAATGGGAAGTTACCAGATACATGGAGAGAGGCTAATATTGCATTGATACCTAAAGAAGGAAAAGACTTGACTTCTGTTAAAAATTACAGGCCAATTTCATTATTGAATAATGATTACAAATTATTTACAATGATTCTATCTGAAAGATTAAAGAAAATTCTACAAGAGTTTATTAATCAGGATCAATGTGGTTTTCTGCCTAAAAGACAATTAAGAGATAATATTAGAACTGCGTTGGATGTGTTGGAATATTTAAATTGTCATAATGAAAAACAAGCAGCACTGATTTTTTTGGATGCTGAAAAAGCCTTTGACAACGTGAACTGGAGTTTTTTATTTGGAGTAATGAATGAAATGGATTTTGGAGATAATTTATTAAAGGAGTAAAATCGATATATTCAACACAAAAAGCACAAATAATTGTTAACGGTGAATTGACAAAGCCTTGTATGATACAAAAGGGAACAAGACAAGGCTGTCCATTATCTCCACTACTGTTTATTTTAGTTTTAGAAGTTTTGCTTAGAGATATTAGGCAAGATGGAAGAATCCCAGGAATAAAAATTAAAAAAGAATCATACAAGTTGAGAGCTTTTGCAGATGATTTGATAATAGTCTTGGAAAATCCATTACAATCCATTACAATTCTCCCATACAATCCACCCCACACACTCAGGTCCTCTGGGAAGAATTTACTTCAGTCAGCCAAAACTAGGCTGACAGGTACTACCCAGAGGACCTTTTCTTCTGCTGCTCCCAGATTCTGGAATGGCCTGCCGGAGGAGATTCATCAGCTCACCAGTCTTTTGGAATTTAAAAAAGCCATAAAGACTGATCTCTTCTGGCAGGCCTATCCGGCGGAATTTTAGGTTGCCTTTAAGATGTTTTTAAGATATTTTAATGATGTTTTAATGATGTTTTAATGATGTTTTTTATGATGTTTTTAAGATGTTTTAATAGTATGTATTGTGTTTTGTTTAGTTTATGTATTTTATATTTTTGCTGTTCCCCGCCTCGATCTAGACGGAGAGGCGGGTAAGAAATAAATATTATTATTATTATTATTATTATTATTATTATTATTATTATTATTAATGCAGGAAACTAGAGGAGGGGTCTCCCATCCGAGGAATAACCAGGCTTGACCCTGCTTAGCTTTCCAGACTCAGACAAGCTGAGCCAGTGTGAGCCAGTTTTCTCCCTGCATTTATCGTGGATATGTTGAGTGGCCCAAGGTACTCAGGGAGCCCAGCTCTGGGAAGGAGCTCATTCATCCACAGATAGCAGTGGCACTTTCTGGAACATTTTCATTAGACATACTCACACACAACAGGATAAAGTCATAGAATCATAGTTTTACATTTGGGAGGGTCTTTGGAGGTCATCTCTGGAGGGCCAGTGTGGCGTAGTGGTGAGAGAGTTGGACTGGGACTCGGGAGATCCGGGTTCTAGTCCCCGCTCAGTCATGAAACTCACTCGGTGACTTTGGGCCAGTCACTTACTCTCAGCCTAACCTACCGGACAGGGTCGTTGTGAGGATAAAATGGAGAGGAGGAGAAGGATTATGTAAGCCGCCTTGGGTTCCTTGAAGGAAAAAGGGCGGGGTATAAATATAATAAATAAATAAAAAATAAAAAATTACAAGGAGTGCAAACTCTGTTGGATAAATTAAATGAGTTTGGAGGGTTGGCAGGATTTAAGGTAAACCATGAAAAAACAAAAATGTTGGTGAAGAATATGAGAGCGGAAGACCAACAGATATTGACGCAAACATCGGGTTTTAAAATTGAAAAAAGAGTAAAATACCTTGGTATCATAATGACAAATTCGAATTCCACGTTGTTTCAAAACAATTATATTAAGATATGGTTAGGAATTAAAAATGATATGTTGAAATGGGAGAAACTAAAATTGTCTTTGTTGGGTAGGATTTCTGTGATAAAAATGAATGTTTTACCAAGAATGATGTTTTTATTTCAAACACTGCCGATTTTAACTAATGATGTGCCCTTTAAAGAATGGCAAAAGGACTTATCTAAATTTATATGGCAAAGAAAGAAACCACGTGTTAAACATATAGTTCTACAGGATGCGAAAGAAAGGGGTAGATTGGGTGTACCTGATTTGAAATTGTATTTTAATGCTTGCTGTTTTGTTTGGTTGAAGGAATGGGTGACATTGAGAAATAACAGACTTCTAGAATTAGAAGGGCATGATCTAAGGTTTGGATGGCATGGATATTTGTGGTATGACAAAGCTAAGGTTAATGTAGATTTTAAGAACCACTATATCAGAAGGGCGTTATTAAGAGTTTGGAACAAATACAAGCCTAGGTTATGCCCAAAAATTACCCTTATGGATATCACCCCAAGAGGTATTATACAGGAAAGAAATGACAAGCAATGAGAACTGGTTAAAATACTGAGAAATATTGGAACTGCGTCAGGGAACATACTGGATTAAAACACGGGACTGTTTAGTAACAGAAGGTTATAACTTACACTGGTTTTCATACATGCAATTATCAGAGAGATTTAATGTGGATAAAATAATGTGTGATATAGAACAAGATAAGTCTGAATTTGAAATACAATTGTGTACAGGTGATGATCATGTAATTGCAAAAATGTATAATTTTTTGTTGAAGTTTGGGACAGAAGAAGAACAAGTTAAGGACTGTATGGTTAAATGGGCAAGGAACTTTGGATATAATATAATGATGGAACAATGGGAACGCATGTGGACTAAAGGTATAAAATTCACATTGTGTTCTGATCTTAAAGAGAATTTTTACAAGATGATGTATCGTTGGTACCTAACTCCTGTGAAATTGGCTAAGATGTATAATAATGTGTCAAATGTATGTTGGAAATGTCAAAATCATGAAGGAACATTTTATCATGTTTGGTGGACATGTAAAAAAGTGAAAACATATTGGGTACAAATACACACATGGATACAAAAGATTTTAAAAGTGAATATTAAACTGAAACCAGAAATGTTTTTATTGGGTATAATGGACTTACAACTTGAAAGACTATGGAACATTATTACAATATATGATGACGGCAGCAAGAATAATCTATGCTCAAAAATGGAAAGAAGCAACAATACCAACTATAGAAGACTGGCTGTTGAAAATGTTGGACTTAGCAGAGATGGCAAAACTGACTTGTTTAATTAGAGAAAAAAAATCTAACTTCATTCAAGAAAGACTGGAAACCTCTGGTGGACTTCTTGAGGAGCAGGGAAAGTGACTTAATAACTTTGGGTTTTGATTTTTGAATATTGGTAAGGTGATAGAATTTTTTTTCTGTGAAAATAGAGGAAACTTAGATTGGATAAGGATTGGTAATGTTTGTCAGACAATGAGGCGGAAGCCAAATGTTGTTTTGGAAAATTCAATTAAAAAATTATATATATATATATATATATATATATATAAAGAATATCACTTGAATATCATCTTTGCCTTGATTAAACTACTGAATTTTTACCTTTCCCTTCTTTAAATTTATTTCATTTATTATTTTATATATGTATAAACTGGACCATACCCAATGAAGATGTTATACATTTTAGAAAATACAATACTGTAACATTTTTTTAATTTAAATTAAAAACAGGCAGAAAACCAATATACATTAAAATATAATGCCAATATAACATAATTTCCAAAAACACAGCAATAAAAAAGCAGCATGTAAAACACATTCATTAAAAGCTATTAAAAACAGGTGGAGTTTTAATGCCTTTTTGAATACTGTAACTGAGAGGGGGCACATTACATCCCTTGGGAGAATGTACTAAAATGTGGGGGCCGCTACTGAGAAGGCCCTGTCCCTAATGCCTGCCAGTCAGACTGATCTTAAAAGATGGGCCAAAGAACCCATGCAGATCTTAAGGTATAGGTAGAACCTAAAGGCTAGATTCTGCATTTTGTGATGATTCAAATATTGGAATGTCTTAAGAATGTACGTGGAAATGTCTTATTAGCTGCCAGTGATCTTAGCATCAGGCGACACTCCAGGCACCACAATTCTGCCTTTGGCTTCCTGCCTGATCACACTATCCAGGCCATATGATAATTGACTCAAAGTGCATTTCCTGTTGCGCCTCTCTGCTTAATTAGGATTAGTTCCCTTTGAAGATTTGTGGTTTAACTCGATGGCTCTTAAATTAGAGACAGATTGGTGGGGGAGGGTGGAGTTTGAGTACCTGTGAGCATATGAGACTAGCAAAGTGTTATATACGCATACACTGGTAATATAACTCGTAAGCATGGAGAGATTCATAAGGAGCTAACGCGAGATAGCCCAGCTGCTAGGATAATTGTGCTCCTTAAGTCTCACGCCAGGATGTCACAAATGCAAATCAGGCAAATTGTCAGATTTTATAGCATTCACCTAGAAAGCCCTCTGAGAAACTCAGAACAAGTCAATTTCGCTTGAACAGCACAACTGTGGAACAGGTCCACAAAACAATCAACTCCGCCAAGCTAAAAGCACATATTAATTTGAATCTTTAAGTACTGACTATCACTAGACATACGGCCAAATATTGCAGGGATAAGCAGAGTACTGAATTCTGAGTAAATGAACCCACAACATTCCCCAACCCAAATCATTTCTGTTCTGTCTAGGACATGACTAATAGCATGACAATGTTCATAACAACATGAATGTATGTGGAAGCCACCTCATGCTATCAGACCGTAGGACAGTAGGAGGCATGTATTGTCTGCTCTGATAGGCCATGGGTGAGCAACTTTTCTGCCCTGAAGGCCACATGTTGGGGGACCACATGTCATGGTGCATTTGGCCAGGGCTGTCATCCTCCTGTCATCCACTCTCTCACACACTAATACACACACACACAGCTTTCTCCCTCACCCCCTGCTCTTAAACATACCAGTACGCCCACTGTTCCACCCCTTTCATCTCAGCGTTCAGGGATGTGGAGGATTAAACCTCCCCTCCATGCATGCGGAAATCCCATCACACAAAACTAGACAGCTGGGCAGGAGGGAAGTGTGCAATTGACACGGGGAGGAAAGCACGTGGGGATGACTCCCTGCACAGATTTGTCCCTATCCCAATCGCTCTCCAGGCAGCCCCCAAACAACTGGGGTGGGAAGCTTGTTCATGGGGGGGGGGGGTTGTTGTCAGTGACTTAGGCACCCATAGTGGGCCATAGCTAAGTCTTAGAGCTATTTTTAAAATATATATATATGGTAAGTGGTATATAAATGTATTAAATAAATAAAGCTTCTAAAGGCTGCATGCAGTCCATGGATTGCCCACTTCAGCCTTAGGCAGAGCCGTAGGGATGTGCGAATCAGCAAAATTTGAGCTCACCAAAGTGCTCCAAATTCCTTCTTGGAGCTCATTCTGACTTAAGTCCACATCAGATTGTGAACTTTGTTTTTTTTTCTTTTCTATTTCTTTTCGCAGGAAAATCAGAGCGTATTTTCATGCATATTTTCCCCAAGTGTACGCATCAACTGTGCACGTCTTTGAAATGTACCTATTATTCTCCCATTGATTAAAGCATATTTCTGCACATTTTACAAAAGTTTGCATTTTTCATGTGCTGTTTTCAAATGTATGAATGCTGTCAAACAAAAGTCTTTTGGTCTGCAAATCGCACTGCAAGCTCAGAACTGTACAGATTTTGACTGCAGTTTGCATCTGAGTCTGTGTTTGACCCAGAAGGTGCAAACTGGGTAAATCCTGATCAAAAATGAACTGAAATGAATTTCTCATAGAACCCTAGGCAGAGCTCTTTCCCATCCCTGCCTTTGAGATCCATACTTGAAGCAATTAAAGACTGAGCTTGGGATAGACATGGAAAGCATGGACACTTCAACTGAGCTATGATCACTTCCCACCCCAGTGACTTCAGTCACAGTGTACATTCAGAGGCTTCCCTCTTCTTTTTGAGGATCATGTGGATGTTCTGTCCACACAGTTGAGAACCCCTGTGTAGAGCCCTGCCCCCAAAGAAAAATAGAGGAAGCCTCTGCAACCATAAGACTTCGGATTGTGCTTTATGACTCTCAGGTAGAATGAATTTTATTAGTGGTCATTGATAATAGGAATGATCACCAAATATGAAGCCATCTTACCTGACTTAAGTAGAACAACAATACATTAATAAAACAATAAACCATATACCTGATATTAGAATGACTTACATCACATGTTAGTGTTAAATGTAAATCATATAAGTATTGTTCTTGAAATCTAAACATATATACACGCTCAAAATCCAATCATCTGTACATGCTTTAAAGCAGGGGTGGGGAACCTGTGATCCTCCAGATGTTGGACTACAGGTCCCATCAACTATGACCATTGGCCATACTGGCTGGGGCTAATGGTTGTTGGACTCCAACAACATCTGGGCGGCCTCTGGTTCCCCATCCCTGCTTAAAAGAATCTGATTCTATGCATGATGATAAGGAATGTATAAATTCCACCTGCAAGTATGTACACACACTCACATGCACACACCCACCCACCGAGGCACACAAATTTACATTAGCATCGCAAATTCAGTATCAAATCAAAGGTATGTATCTCTTCAGACTGTATCAACCTGTCTAAGATAATTTGTTCTAGTAATTTTGAAGTGCACAGCTGGAATTTTTGTTCCCTCGAGCAAAAATAAAGGAAACTTACAAGGAAAAAAAAAGTACATCTTGTACTTGTTTTTTTTTAGGAGCAATACAAGAAGAAAGGTTGCTAATGTAACATACATAAGACCTAGCACAAAACGTCTTGCTAACATATTGTATTAGCACTTTTTCTGATGACCTATCGAAACAACATCTGACCTTGGACTGAACTCATATCTATCAGAAGTGATGATATATTGCTGTAATTTGGAACCATACTGTGACAAAAAAGCTCAAGAATAGCGGGAAAGAACTGGCCTGATTTTTTTTTTTAACTTGCTCTGAAGATAGAGCAGGAGAAAAAAACACGGTGTTTTTTCCTCTTCCTCTGCTGAAGTCTGAAAAAAGGTAGTTTAAAAAAAACACCAAGTAGGATGAGAAACTAGAATGGCTTTACACGACCAAATACTGCAAGGTATTTCTCAGAAAGAACACAATTAAAATTTAAAAATAAGTGTATCAATACTTGGAGCTGAAAACATAGGGAAAGTTTTGATCAGTCATTATAGATCCAAAGGAAATCTGATTGCAGTGGGATGATGGAATAATACATTGTGGCTTTCTGCCAAATATTCTCATCATCAGTATTTGCTCTCAAGTGTGTGTCTTTTCCTCCCCTCATTTATTATTACAGTTAGGCAGTGCAGCATTTATTGGAAACCACAGATATCTCTGAGACAGTGCAGATTATACTGTTTGAAGGGAAATGAAGAGACCTATCATATTAACAGGATTAATATTTCCCATAAAAATGCGAGAAATCAACAATATGGGATATAAGCAAGATGCATATGAAAGAAAGATAAGTTAAAAGAACCTAATGAATAAAGAAGGTTGTGGCTAGTGAGAAAAATGGGATGTGATAGACAAATACAGTATACTGAAGGAATAAAATCTAAGAGAGTAAAGAAACACAAAGGAAGTCAGGTTTTGTCCACTATCGTGCCTCTTTTCCTAGGGCAGGAGTGGGCAACTTGTGGCCCTCCAGATGTGGCCCTCACTAGGCTATGATAGTGAGGGCTGATGGGAGTTGTAGGACAACAATTCTGGAGGACCACAATTTACCCATCCCTGTCTTATGGGACAAACCCTGTCTCAGCCTTTTTTGTCTGAGAGCTAGTGACCAAACATGGCAAAGAGGGACACTTGATTTGGGCTCAGAGATCCCAGGGATGGCAGTGTCCTGGGCCACAAGCCTATGAGGAAGAAGAGAAATGAAGCTAAGTTGTAGATCATCCATAAGGATGTGTATGTGAACTTATTTCCCTGTATCTATTAGCAAATACCTCCTGTAGTCAAACAACAGATATTCTGAAACAGGGATGGGGACTCGGACTCGAGGACTCGACTCGTGAGTCGGACTGAGTCCCCCCTCTGACTCGACTCGGACTCGAGTCCCAATATTTTTAATATTGGGACTCGACTCGGGACTCGAGACCAAGGACCAAGGACTTGTCAACATCCCTGGGCTGTTGACGAGTCTTCTGGCTGTGCCAGGAGCGCGATCACCGGTGAAGAGTGCATGGAAGCGAGGAGCGCCGCTGTTCGGCCACTATGGACAGCTACCAGGAGCGCAGCCCCAACGATGTGTTGAGATTTATTTTGATGTGTTGTTGTGGGGGGTTAGGGTTAGGGTCAGACATTTTGGGTTTGGCTGCCTCTGCCTGCCTGTTTGGGGTTCCCAGCCTCCTCTGCCTGCCTGGTCTCTTCTTAACCAGTTCCACAGTTTGAATTGTCCAAGACAAAGGCCCCTGCCTGCCTGCTTTGGGATTCCCTGCCTCCTCTGCCTGCCTGGTTATTTTGGGTTTGTCTGCCTAGTATGTTCTTGCCAAAATCAGTTGCAGAGTTTTGAAATAAAAAGGCACACTTGTGCCTAGAATTTATTTAAGCCACACATCTGAAGTAGCCTTATTTTGTTGGGGGAAAACCCCATTGATTTTAATAGGGACTCGTGGTGTCAGTTTTGGGAGTGACTCAGGACTCAGGACTTGTGAGTCACCATTTTGGACCAAGGACTCGGACTCGGACTCGAGACTCGGGTCCAAAGACTCGTGACTCGAGACTCGAGACCAAGGACTCTTCAACACCCCTGTTCTGAAAGCTGAAATGCTGTGCTATGCCCTTCTTTAGGGGAGAGAGAGAGAGAGAGACAGAGATAGAGAGAGAGAGACAGAGAGAACGACCGAGCTTATATAGGAACCTCTAGAAGTTTCAGTTTAAGAACAGAAACAAGAGTGAAATCCTATGTGATGTTCTCTCTTAAGAACTACAGGTCCCAGAGTCCTTCAGCCAAAACAGACATTACTTTAAATCCATACCTAGCAGCTAGCTATGTCATTTTCATTTGTATTCTAGAGCAGGTAAGGGGTCCCTGACCCAGATACAACCATGGAGGAAAGAGTTAAAGCCCCTACTCCCCATGCTAGGGTCCAGAATTGAGCACCCTGCACCTACTCTAGAGTAAAAATGAAAAAGAAAAAAAGACTAGATACAGATTAAAGTAATGCTGCTAGATATGGATTTAAAGCAATGTCTGTTTTGGCCATTAGTTCCTGCAGATATTTCCTAATCACATGTAGGAGGAGCCAACAGGGTGTGGCATTTGACTGGCAGAGGGACAAGATCCATAATGAGGTCCCAGGGCAAAGAAAGCCAGTCCTGTTGATAGGATTTACAGGTCCCAGGGAACATATATGAGTAAATGAGCAATAACTCATTCGCTTTGCATTTTATTACAAACAAACCTAATTCACACTTCCTGAACTAATATGCAAATCAGAATGCAATTTCACACTTCTCTGAATTTTGTTATGCAGTTCTCTGACTAAAAGTGTGTACAGAAATGCTTGTGAATTTTCATGCCTACAAAACAGCATGAAAGCGTGTATGATTTTTTGTGTGCAGATTTAACAAACAAACAAACAAACACACATTTACAAACCAATGCAGAAATGGAACAGAAAGAACTTGTGCTGGGGGGGGGGTGCAAACGTTATAGAAAGCAAAACAGACATATTCATCCATCCCTACTCTTGACTTAGTGGTCTTACAAGGGGGGGCCCTTTAGATCAGTGTTCTCCAACCTTGGGTCCCCAGATGTTTTTGGCCTACAACTCCCAGCATGCCCCAGCCAGCATAGCTGGCTGGGGCATGCTGGGAGTTGTAGGCCAAAAACATCTGGGGACCCAAGGTTGGAGAACACTGCTTGAGATGATAATGAGCAGGGCCAACTCCAGGTTTTTCTTGTCCCTTGGTTAACAGAATATGATTGGATCACCTTTGGCACTGTCTCCCCCCCAGTACCACCCGTTCCACAGGTCTTTCTTTTGCCCTTCTCCTGAAAAGTAAAATAGAGCTAAAAATCTGTAAGGTAGGTCATTATTATCAACCCCATACTGAAGAGGCGGTGGGATGGAGAACTGAAGCTGAGAGATGGAGGCTTGCCTAAGGCCATGTAGTAGTGAGTCAAGGCTAATGAGATTTGAACTGAGGCATGGCTCAAACACGTAGCCGCCACACTGATACTTGCTCAGTACAGTATTTTTTCGCTATCATTCATATAGGATGCTGATTTCATCTGCAACACCCCCTCCCCAAACACATTTCCGAGTATAATTGGTTATGTCTTGTAGAGATTAGAGTCATGTATATACTTAAGAAATTGTGGGGGGGGGGGAGGATATGGGAGGATGTAGTTATCATCATATCATTTTGGATGGCAATATCCTTTCATCTTTGAGTAATTTTGCTGATTAGAATCTCCCTGCAACCGAGCAGATCAGACAGATTTTATTTGTGTTGCTTCGGGAATCTCCAGTATAATTAATTTGAAAATGAGAACATGTGTTTGTGTGTGCATGCGAGGGGGGGCATGCAGTGCAGGAGAGACAGAGAGTGATAGACAGGGAGGCAGGCAGGGAGAGTTGGGGGGGGTAGAGAAAAATCTATTCTGCTTTTGAAAAGTTAGGCACAATATAGATGTTATTTACTTGATGCATAATTTACATTAAAAAGCATTCGCAATACCCCGTTCACTGACATAATAAGGAAAGTATCCTGAGCTTCCCTGGCTCCAAATCATTGCTTCAGGGTCACTTGTAGCCACCAGAGTGCACAGCAATGTGTGCTTGCATGTGGCTTGCTTGTGTGACCCCTGCGCTGTTTTTGCTGAGCTGCCACATTAATTGCCTCTGGTTGTAAGAGGGAGAGAGGGGGAGAGAAAAATGGGACAGGAATCAGCCTTCTCAGATGCAGAGGAGAAAAAGGAAGAGGCGAGGATGTGGAGCCATAAGAAAGCCAGTGATTAAGTTTAGGTGTAGCCTGCTGCTGCCTGTTTTGAAAGGGCCCCCTGCTTCTGGATCACAGGAGGACAGGTTACTGCTTCCTTTGCTTGGCTGCCTGTAGCAATCACCAGGAAAGACAATGACCCCATGGAACCTGCTCAGACAAAACTGCCGTTTTAGCATGTAACAGACACATGTGAGACTGGAAAGAAAACACTGCAACACAGAGTGTTCCTGTTCAGGGTTCCAGCCAGGGCCGGATTAAGAGCATTATGGGCCTGGTGCTGAGGATTTTGGTGAGCCTTTTTATGGAAATAAATAAAATGAAGACGCAATTTTATATTAAAACAAATTAAATATTTTAATTACCATTAAAGTGCCAAAACTCCGGGTACCGCCCCAAAGTTAGGGCCGCACTCTCCATCTCTCTCTTCCTGCTGTCCCAAGAGAAAAGTGCCACGCACCTGCTTCCGGTCCTCCTGTCCACTGCTTTGCCACCCAGTCGTGGAAACGGCAGTGAGGGTGAAGGGGGGGGGCAATCCATCAATGCCAATATGGAGGGGCTGCGTGCGGCTCAGTGGTGGCGCCCCTGGTTTGCATGCAGAAGGCCCCCAGTTCAATCCCCCCTCCCCGGCAGCATCTTCAAGGGGGGGGAGCTAGGAAAGGGTCCAGCCTGAAACCGGGGGGGGGGGCAGCCGCTGCCGCCAGTCTGTGCTAACAGTGCTGGGCCAAAGGGACTAAGCGGAATGTATTATAAATAAATAAGACTCTTCCCCCCCCCCTTTTGCTGCAACAGGCTAACAAGGCTGCCGCCCTTCTGGAAATGAGCCACTTTGTCCAGTTTGTACCCAGAGGGGTTAAACGGTGCAGCGGGGGGAGAGCAGGGTCTTTGGGTCCATTTTCAATGTTCTGCTACGGCTGGTATCGGGTAGTTGAATCCATGTTAGAAATAGGAAACCAAAGAGGGACAGAGGTTTATGTTTTGTTTTGTAGGTGAATTCATCTGGAATTATGCAGAAGTGTGGTTCTGTATAGGTGGCCGTGCGAGATCCCGTACATGTTTACCAGGCAGTAAGCCCCATGGAGTTCAATGGGCTTACTTCCAGGCAGTCATGCATAGACCTCCCCTTGCAGAGTCCGTGGGCACTGCGCTGTCCTCCCTCTCTTCCACACGAGCCTGGAGACGGCAGTTGCAGACACGCAGGGCTGCCTTGCCTTCTCTCGCAAAGAAGAGATGCCCCGGCTGAAGCCGGCCCTCCGCTCGCGCTGCTGCTTCCGCCTCCCAGGCAGATCCACTGGACCACTTCCCCGTTCGGGAACGCGTGCCGTGCGCGCACCCCAGGACCGCGGCAGAGGCCCGCACGCCACAACGCAGGGGCACGGCAGCGCGTCATTTCCGACATGGGCGTGCTTTGTGTGCTTGTATATCTGAGGCGGGGGGGTCGGGGGGGGGAAAGGCACTCTGCATATGCTCAGAGGGGCCGCCCCTTGTCGCGCAGCTGCTCCGCCCTTCCCGCTGCACAAATGCGAGTTTCCAACGTAGGTCGGGCCACCTTGACGCTTTGGGCATGGGGTGGGGGCTACTCCCTGGACCCACCATCACCTCCGCACCTCGGGCTGCGAGGCGCGCGGCTCTCCCGGCCCCGCTCTTGACGGATCCCGGGAGAGCCCTTCACACACACCGGGGGCTGGCAGGGCGGCAGACCGGCGGGCGCAGCGCTCACCGTGGAACTGCTCCAGCGGGACGGAGCTCACGGCGTCCAGCGCCTCATGGCAACCTCTGCTCGCCTCCGGCAACGCCCCGCAGGTGAGCAAGGTGACGTCCTCATTTCCCCGGTGCCACGCGTCCCTATTAATTGTGGGCCTATTTTGTGGTAGGGGCCTGGAGCTGCAGCTCCAATAGCCCCTATCTTAATCCAGCCCTGGTTCCAGCCAGTCATGCCTTCTTTCATGCCATTCCACTGCTCCTATAGTTTTCCGTTTCCCCAACCCTCCAACAGTCACACAGCATTCTGTGTTTTCTGAGCATGCTCAGTCCTCATTGGGCTGTTTTGAGGTTTCTCTCCCTCCCTTTGGGTTCCCTCAAGACTTCTGATACCTCCTTTTTGGCTGCCTGTGGCAATCACCAGGAAAAGCAATTGCCACATGGAATTTGCTCATATGGAACTGCCATTTTAGCATGTCCCAGAACTGAAACAAAATGGTTTTGTTTGTTTTTTGCAGAAGCCAAAGTAGTAAAGCAAAAGTGACGGTCTTGGCAGGCTGCCCACCATGCCTACAATTTCCTTCTGAAAGCAGCAGTCATCTATTAAGACCCTTGGGGCGCAATTCAATTTTTATGCCTGTAGCCCTCCAAACTTGGAAGAGTTTTATGCACAGGCATCCTATGCAAGGTGGGAGGAGTGTGGAGGCGAAGGTTGCCTCTGCCCTCCTCCTTCCATCCTGAAAAGCACTTAGATGACCAGTTTTAGCCATTAAGTGTCAAGCCTCAGAGCACGAGGAAAAGAGGCTGAGGCGCAGCCAGGATACTTCGTATCATGGTGGCACCTGTCTCCTCCCCTCTCCACCCCCTGGAATGCCCACTCAACCCCAATGCTAAGGTCTCTCTTGCGACCTCAGAGATGCAGCCAGCGTGGTTCTTTCTGTGCTGGCTGCAAGGGGAGGAGGGCACTCTGAGCTCAGAGTCCCAGCTCTGACCTTGGAGAGATTTTCCAAGGTCGGAGCTGGGACACCGAATAATCCTATGGCCATACTCTGTCTAGCGACCATAGGATTGCACTGTTAAGCTCTAAGATCACAGCATTGCTGTTATAGTTCACCACCACCCACACCCGCTCTGAACCTTCCCATCTCTTTGAAATTGTTCGATTGCACTTCCTAGCCCTCATCTGTTTTCATTTGTAGCAGCAAAAACATCATTTTTTGTGGCTCAGAATGTAGAAATGAGACTGTGACATGCATGATCCGCAATTATTCAACAGCTCATTCAAACTGCCTTTCTTTTCTTCTCTTGTTCAAACTCAGGATGCTAATAGCGGCTTAGACAGAAGTTCCTGAAGGCTGTGTTTTAAACCTATGCTGTCCTTGATCTAATGACATAGGGTACAGATCAGGGGGGTCCTAAGCCTTCAGAGCAAGGAGGCTGTGCAGAATCTGTGCTTGTCTTGGCCAAGCTTAGGGAAGCTTCCCAAATTGAATGGGCCCCTTTCGGCCCCTACTCAAATCTCTAAATATTTACAACAGAGTCTTGTGCATCATTTGTGTGCTGGTGTTCACATATGTGCATTCTTTAACAGTTTGCCCTTCTCCAAGCTTTCCGCATTCATGAACAATGCTATGCTTTCATAAGGGGGATAGTCAGGTTGGGAAATAGCTGTGAGAGAGAAAAATAGATGCATGGCCTATACCCAACTCTCTGCATGCATACTTACTGGGGAGTAAGGCCCATTGAACTCACTTCTGAGTAGACATGATAGGGTTGCACTATCATGTCTACTATTATTATTATTATTTCCATCCACCCTTTCCCCCTTAACCAGGGGAAGTCTGTATAGGTGCTCACTGACCCCAAAGCCTGCTTTGGAGCAGCTGACCCATTATTTGAGTATTAATTATTTTTCATATCTTAATGTTTGCAAAGTCTCTCCAACAAATATATTAGTCAAATGTAAATATTGATTGAAGTAGCAAAGATCAGGATCCCTCTTGAGGGTCATTTCTTATGAGTAAGTTGAGTTATTAAAATGAATGCTTTTTTATCCTGATTTCCCAGAAGAAGAAAAATCCACTTTTAATGCAACAGTAAATAAATGAAATTAGTGTGTTATTATATTATGCAATTTGTAGCAAACATCTCTTATTTACAGCAACGGTGAGACCTTCACCCTGTTATTCAACAGTTTTGGCCAGCTAAGCTAAACTAATTATATGAATCACTTTGTGAAACTCTATGGAGCATGAAAAAGAATGTCGGAAAATTGCAAACTTCCCCTACTTCCAGCTGACAGTTTTCTCCAAGATTAGGTTCTTTACACAAGATTATTTTCCAACATGGATTTAACTCCTGTATAAAGCAATAGCATGTACATCATAACATATGATATGCATACTTGTCTACTTTGTTATGGCGTACATAGAGTTTTCTCCCATGGAACCAACAACAGCAACTCCTCTATTACTACTGTGATGTATCATTTTTAGGGATGTGTGGAACTTGTGCCTTTATTTCCATGTACTATTCTTCCTTTTATGTCAGATATCCATGAAATGTCTTGGATACCTGCACAGTTTCCAGACTAGTTCTATATACGTACATCTCCTACTTCCCATCTGTGTTTCCCCCCCCCACACTACTTCCTTGCACAATAGTTTGTGAATTTTGCTACCAGTCCTGCAAAGTTGAGTCCGAATTGCACATGATCAAGTCCCTGTGGCTAGATTTCAAAAAGCAGTGGTGAAACTGACAAGAGTTCTATCTGAGAAGAGGCTTTACTGTAGTGGTGAAATTGACAACTGATTGTCAATTTCATCTCTGCAGTGAAGGAGCTTTTCGCAACTCAAGCTTGTTAGTTTCAACATTTTTATGGGGACTATATTATTGGTCCAGTTTAAGCAAGATGCTGAACAATATTGCAAATTTCTCCTCTACACAGAGAAATTGATTAGTGCTGTTCCAAAACTCTACCTGCTTTTTGCAAGCTTTTCATTTCCCTGCGAAAAAGGCAGCAGTTTTTCTGCCCCTTTCATGGGATGTTGAGATTTTCGGAGAAATTTCTCAGGCTGCAAGGCTTCAGTGCTTGTGTTACTGTAAGGAGGTGGCTGAGGGGCATGTGTGCTCTTTCTTCTACCATGTTCCCCTGTTCTGTCCTTGCAGCCACACCAGCTGCCTGAACTTCTTGGAAAGCCCCCTAGAGGACTTAGCCAGGACTTTCTCCCTTGGGACTTCCCTGTGCGGCTACCCGCTGAGCGCCTGAAAGCACTGAGGCATTTTTGGTTTTGCTTTGTTGTTATTAGAAGTCCTTTTAACAAGAAGAAGAAGAAGAAGAAGAAGAAGAAGAGGAGGAGGAGGAGGAGGAGGAGGAGGAGGAGGAGGAGAGGAGAGAGGAAGAAGGAAGGAAGAAGAAGAAGAAGAAAGAAGAAGAAGAAGAAGAAGAAGAAGAAGAAGAAGAAGAAGAAGAAGAAGAAGAAGTAGTTCTTGCTCAGCTTTCAGGCATTCATCAGGCAGCAGCACAGGGAAGCCCCAAGAGAGGAAGTCCTGGTTAAGTCCTCTAGGTTGCAGCTGGAGAGGTTGCAAGGACAGAACAGGGGCAAAATGGTAAAAGAAAGAAGAGCACACATGCCCCTCAGCCACCTCCTTACCGTAAGGTAAGCACTGTAGCCCTACACCCTGAGAAATTTCTCCAAAATTCTCACTGCTTCCCACAATTTTGGGGTGCAATTTCTTTTCACCCCTCCTCCAATAAATGGTTGAAAATAAATAAATTAAAATATTCAGCACAGTGCTATAATTTATATGCTTGAGTCCTCAGAAGCCCCTTTACTATACATGTGAAACTGACAAGGATTTTTAAACATCATGTCAATTTTGCTTCTATAGGAAAGGAGGGACTTGGCCTTGTTGCACAAGTAGTTAAGAAAGAGTATTGGTTTCCGTACTGCTCTTTTGAAGCCTTTATAAGCTGCTGTTGCTGCCTCCTCCTCCTCCTTGCAAGCAACACCTTGCTTCAGCTAGATAAATGTGTGCAAAGGATACAAAAAGCAGCAGTGACATTCCCCCACAGCAAGTAAAGAAGTCCCTTCACTATAAGAGTGAAATTGACAGGGCTTATGAAACCCTTAGTCAGTTTTACCTCTACAATGAAGGAGTTTGCAGCTGTGTCAGTGACTCGGCCAAAGCTACCCATGCTGAGCCCATGAGGATTTTTATTTTTAAATCCAGGTTTTCAGAATCACAGTCCAACTCTCTAGCTGCTATGTTTTCATTGGTTCTCTGCTTACCCTACACATTTAGAGTCACATTCTCTCCACAGCCATATGGCTCAGAGTCCTGAAACCCAGGCTAACATGAGCATAAATATGGCTATATTGAATCATTTTCTAGAAGCAGCAGTGCAGTTCATGATCCTGAGTACTGCAGTGGAAAGCATGTCACACACACTCACTCTGCTACCTTTGTCCTGGCGTTGCATTGTGGGATGCTGTCACTGTGTTTTCTTTGTTGTCTCCAACTATACTTTGTACTGTCTCAGGATAAGTCCTCATATGACTGTTCAGTGCTTAATGCTGTGAATCAACTAGCAGAGATTAACATAATTTTACAGAGGAGGAGGAGGAGGCAACAGCAGCTTATAAAGGCTTCAAAAGAGCAGTACGGAAACCAATACTCTTTCTTAACTACTTGTGCAACAAGGCCAAGTCCCTCCTTTCCTATAGAAGCAAAATTGACATGATGTTTAAAAATCCTTGTCTAAAGCAAGATGCTACTACATTAAAGAAGTCACACCTCCATCTATGAGATATCAACAGATGAAACACTGAGTTATGTTCATGCAAGTGTACATGTACACCTGCATGAATACACACATGATCCTCATTTGCTGCATGTGCTTTGTGATGATTTTATGGTCATAATAATGTTAAGATGTCTAGCAGACACATTGATTTGTTATGTCCTGGTTTGTAGAGATACAAAAATTCAGTTTATAAGAAAAAAGGCTCATTTAAATTCCTAGGAGCTGTTTGGAGCATCCCTATTTTTGGCTCTTCAATCATTCTTAACCCCTATTAGCATGTCAGTAAAATATTATTATCACACCAAAAAACATTGAAAGTTAACATATGGTTGATGACAACTGTACCTTCTTCATTTATTTTTGTAACCCCACAGTAGCAAAAGAATACTTAGCCAGGTGTACTTTTAAAATAATGATATAGCATCATAGTATTAGGAATGAAATCCTTAAAAGCTACCAGAAAGCCATGCATTCTTTTCATTTCTGGCTTAATATTATGTACAGTAAGCTTCTTGGAAAATTGCATGATATTCTTAAAGGAATCTAGGATTTTTTTTCTTTCTTTCAAAAATACAAACAGAATAACAGATGAAAGGTAGCATGGCTTTTATAGACCACAAGGGGCCCCAATGTAAATTAGGAGAGGAAGATTAAAGTCTCTGATGCTATATTATCCGAGATTGTAGATACACTGCTTGTATTCTTGATTATAAAGAAATTATAGTTAAAGAAAAGACAATCTGTTTTCCAAGCTGTCTGAATTCCCTGCTGTCCTCAGACAAGAGTTTATGAAAAGGAAAAGATGCTGTTCATATTAAGTTGTTTTTTTTCTTACATAAGAAAACATAAGGATATTTATATTTAATCCATAGCGTTCAAATGTATGTGTGTATTTAATTATATGTTTAGCAACTCCACTGCTAATAGTACATATTTCCCCAGGGGGAGTTCATCAGTTATTTTTGCAGGGTTTTTTAAAAAAATCCTATCATTGAATTTCAAGCTTGGAGGTAAAGTGATTTTCGGCAACTAGCTTAATTAAAAAAATGTAAGTGAAGTGACATTATTTTCACATGCAAAACTAATATTTCTCTTTTAGACACTAAAGCAACAGAGGCATTCTTTATTTGGCATCATGTTGAATTTAGTGTCTGTGTAGTCTTAACCTATCTGACATAAATCTTCTTAAATTCTATGGGACTTACTCTCAAGTAGCTGCATGCTGGGCTGGTAGCATGTACCTTTATTTTGACTTGTAATCTTTAATTTATATGCCAGGCTCTGATTTCAGGAATTGGAAGCTTCATTTATGGATTTATTATTTTTCAGATTAAGGTTTCCACTGCCTTCCAAGCTGAACAATCCAACACAATATTCTCAGGCGACTGACGTATCTAATATATTGATCTGTTCCCCAGATCCATGTGCACATCCTTCACATATTTCCAGGAAACTTTCACAAGACTGTAACATTTCATTTTGAACATAACTGCTTCGATTTTTGTTGTTCCAATTTCCATGTGTTTTCATCTTTTATTTATTATATTATTTATTTAAAAAGTTATACCCCACTTTTCTTTATAAGATAAACTCAAAGAGGCCTCCAAAAAATTCATAACATACATGACACAATAAATAGTTTGTTACCATAAAACAGTTCAAATTACAGTAAAAACAGTTCAAACTACAAAAATAAATTTCATACATAAAAAACAAGACCAGGACAAAACAATTCAGCATAAAGTACAGGGAGACAGTGTTTTAAACCACACTAAATGCTTCATAAAATATAGAGGTCTTAGCTGTTCACTTAAAGCTTAAAAGAGAGGTGGCCAATCAAACCTCTCTAGGGAGAGAATTTCAAAACCTGGGTGCCACAACAGATAAGGCCCAGTTTTGCTTCTGCCTGAACTTTTCACCATCTCCACTTGAAGCAGTGTGTTAAACTCAATCCCCGCATGTGGGATGCTTCCACTGGCCCCATAGATTTTTAGGGATGTATGAGAAATTCATTTCAGGTAGCATTTGATCAGGATTTACCCAGCTCACACCTTCCAGACTGAACACAGACTCAGACACAATCTGTGATGAACAGCCATACATTTCCAAGCTTGCAATGTGATTCGTGGACTAAAAAAATGTGTTCAACAGCATGCATGCATTTGAAAAGTGTGCATGAAAAAATGCATACTTTGGAAAAATGTGCTCAAATGCACTTTAATCAATGGGAAAAGAATATGCACATTTCAAAGATGTGCACAGTTGATAGATTTCATAGATCATAGAGTTGGAAGGAGCCTACAAGGCTATCGAGTCCAACCCCCTGCTCAATGCAGGAAACTAGAGGAGGGGTCTCCCATCCAAGTAACAACCAGGCTTGACCCTGCTTAGCTTTCCATGCTCAGACAAGCTGACCCAGCGTAAGCTACAGGCCTGTATGCGTACATTTGGAAAGTTATGCACAAAAAGGTATGCACAATCTACCTCACAAGGTTGTTGTGAGGATAAAATGGAGAGGAGGAGGGAGCATAATGTAAGCCGCCTTGGGTTTCTTGCAGGAAAAAAGGCGGGGTATAAATATAATAAATAAATAAATAAATAAAATAAAATACACACAGATGTTCATGTGAAAAGAAAAGAAAAAAAAAACTGGCAATTAGATACAGGCTTGAGTCTGAATGAGTTTTGAGATGGAATTCAGAGAATTTCAGCAACCTTGAATTTTGCTGATTCGCATATGCCTATCTCCTACTGGAAAATGTTGGGAAGGATCTCCCACACAGGTACACCTGAGAGAGTGTGGTGCTTGAGCAAATCAAGGTGAGTGCTGTATGGGCCAATAGCCTGGCTCCTGCAAGGGCCACTTTTGGGTCTACCCCTAAGGCCTTGAATCTGGACTTCTTCCATGCTAATCCCAAACTATCCATCAAGCTAGGGCTCCTTCTGGTCCTAGACTAAGTGACTGGGTCTTTAGACTGGCATCTGGGGAATAAATTCTTCTTGATGTCTCTGTTCCCTGTCTACTGCTATGGCTGAGTGGAAAGATAATTGCTCCGTGGAGGTTCCTGTGTGGGACTGAGTCCTGGAGTCTCTTGCCGCTGACATAACTGTTGCTGACCCATTCCTTCAGGGCTATTTTCTTCTTACTGTGTTTTTCTGGGAGGGGTGGGGAATAGGACTGAACAGCTGCTGAGATTCCACTTGGGTTTCTCAGGCAGGGTAGTTTGGGTTAAATTATTGTTTTAGAGCAAGATAGCTCAGGATTAATTTTAGACAACTATTTCAGATCTCCATGGAAAGGGGCAGGAGGTGCGTGAAGGAACAGAACGGTCTTACATTTTTCTGTATATAGTTTGCTTTTTTTATATTATGGGGTTAAATTGTGTGTAGGTGTGTTTGTGTACTTGTCAGTTTCAGAAAAAAAGTTCAAAAGTTCAGTTAGAGACTATAGGAATCAAGATGTTGGCTCAGGAAGCCAAAGGATTGCAGATATCAGGAAATTATAATTTGCTATGGCTCTTGAGTCCTTAGTACAGATCAGGAGCCTTGGGAAATGCATTTATTTGTTTGTTTACTTACTACATTCATATAGTGTCTTTATCCCCAAGCATGCAAAGCAGTTTACAGTTTAAAATAATAGTTTTTAATCTCAGGTACATAATACAAAAGGAAAAGGTCATAGGGAATGAAGAGGAAAAAAGGAAATTCATGTGCCAGCCCTTTCACACTGCATGTCTATTTCACGTTTCTACACCTGGGAATCCTTGAAATGCAAAGCCATACATTCATACCAATAAAACAGCAAAAAAGCAGCAGCTGAAACATCATCAAAGAGGACAGAGGATGAAATTGTCTTTACCATCTGCTAGAAGCGGGGCAGAGAGGGGGCCAATCACACCTCTCTAGGCCAGCTGTTCTACAGTCTCTGTGCCACAGTTAAGAAGGTCCTCTCTTTCATGCCTATTCACTGCACCTTGGATATGGCAAAGGAACATGGAGGAAGAAGAGTCCATCAAAGAGTTCCCAGGCAGCTTCAGATAGGAGAAAGTGATTCTGAAGGTATCTTGGTCTCAGGCCCAAAAGCAGGAATGTGGAAATCAGTAAACTCCAGCTCAGTTCTCTGAGTTCCACCATGAAGCTCAGTCTGACCCATATCTGTAACCGATTGCAGGCATTATTGGTTTCTTTTAGCATGAAAATCACAATGTACTTGCATGCATACTTGGGTTTATACTTGAGTGCACATTCAAAAGTACGCAATCCTCTCCCACTTCTTAAAAAGTACACATTTTCTAATATACATATTTTTTGAATGCACATTTCCCCTTGTGAACCAGGAATCGGAAATGTATGAGCTTTGATAGAGATTGAGTTTGCATTCAGGTTAGGGAGGTGAGAACAGCCAGTGTGGCGTAGTGGTGAGAGTGTTGGACTGAGACTTGGGGGATCCGGGTTCAAGTCCCCACTTGGCCATGAAACTCACTGGGTGACTTTGGGCCAGTCACTGACTCTCAGCCTAACCAACCTCACAGGGTTGTTGTGAGGATAAAATGGAGAGGAGGAGGGAGAATTATGTAAGCCGCCTTGGGTTCCTTGCAGAAAAAAGGGTGGGGTATAAATATAATAAATAAATAAATAAATAAATAAATAAATAAATTCCGGTCATAAACTAACTGAAATGAATTTCTCATACATCCCTGCCCCAAAACCAGCACCTGGAATTGAGCTCAGAAGAAGCAAACTGGTAACCAGTGCAGTTGGTAAAAGATCAGATTAACATGCCCCAGTGTCCTTGTCCGGGTTGTCCCTGCCAGAACTCTGGCAGTCACATTCTGGACCGATTTAATAATAATCCTTAACATTTGTATCATACCCTCCAACATTTCACATATGAAAATAGGGACACACATGTGAATTTGTAAGAGCTATGGTTAAGCAACATGAAGGTGTGATCAAGAGGGTGTGGCCGGGCAACATGAGGGCGTGGCCAAGGGTATGGCCAGGCAAGCCAAAGGCCATGGTCAAGTACCAAAGTTATTAGAGGAAACACACAAAACTGCAGAATTTTAAGCACAGAAATCTTTGAATTTATAATAATTCAACATTTAGATATCTCTGAGTGTGCAAAGTGGTTCACAGGCCCACCCTGCAAGCTCTATTTTCTCCACTCAGTAAAAAAACACATGTTGGCTCTATTGTACTTTATTTTTAAAAAACCACAAAAACAACAACACTGTGATTGAACAATAATGCCAAAATGGAATGATGATGTTTGTTGCAGCTATTTGAGGTAGTTGTGATTTTTTCTTTCTTTCTCTTGAGGAGGGTATATTTTCTGCTAACTCCCTTCTAATGCATTAAAAAAAAAAATCTAAAATCCCTGCAGAATAATCCTAATCATTACTGTAGAGAGCTTTCTCCATTGCACTTCAGCATGTGATTAGAAAAAGATTTCCACATGGGGTACACAGGTAGGGTCAAGTAAAATTTACCATTGCTCTGAAAACAGAATATAACAGTGCAATCCTATGCATGTGTACTCAGAAGTAAGTCCTATTACGTTCAATGGAACTTACTCACAGGAAGGTGTGTATAGGATTACATCCTAAAGTACAGAAGTCCTTTCCATAAAACTCAAACCAGAACAACACAATACAAGCAAAGGAGTTACAGCCACTTAGTTTCAGTGTCACCAGGGATCCTGTTCCATGTTTTATACCAAAGGAAAGCACTCTGCAACATTTAGAAACAAAAGTCAAAGTTTCATAGTGTATCAGCTGTGGATTTGGAAAGAGCAGGAAAAAGATAGCCTCGAAGCAAACTCATACCTTTTATGGCAGGGGTGAGAATTGTGCAGTCCTTCAGATGTTGTTGGACTGCAACTCCCAGCTGCCCTTGCCAGCAGAGCCAATGGTGAGGAATGCTGGGAGTTGCAGTCCAGCTAGCAACATCTAGAGGGCCACACAATTCCCACCCCTGTTTTATATAAACCAAATACTGACCACATTTGGCACAGAGAAAAATGCATGGACAAATAGAACTGCTTGCAGGGCAATCTCTCTTTTTGTCTTAAAATTGTCAGGATTGGCACAAATTCAACAGGTGAAGCATACCCACCCACCCCACACCCCCAAACATGGCGCTTCAGAGAGAAGGGGAAGTTTCTTGCATTTCCTTCTGACATTGTAACCTCACCTGTTAGAGGCAGAGTCAGCTCTGTTAGGAAATAAAATCTTTGGCAATATATAGATAGGAATCATGTGATAAATTCCCTCATTCACCTCTCCCTTGGTCCAGGCAAGTGGATGCAGCCTCCACCTCCTTTACTTTTTATCCAGCTAATCCCTTTCCTACAGCAATGTGCAGCAGAGGCAGCAGGTAGTGCATTCATGTGTGTGCGCGCGCAAACACACCTCACCTGGCCCTCCTAGCTTAGCAGCCTCTGTTCCCTCCCTGCGTACTGTGGCAGTTCGAGCCTAAGCAGAGAGCTACTCTTAGAGGGGCCATGGGCAAAATTGCAGCTAAGCTAAAACTGCAAGCTTAGCTGCAATTTTGCCCATGGCCCCTTTAAAAGAGCACCTTAAAGTAGCTTGCAGTTGCAGGAGGCAGGGGAATTAGGGACTCTGCATGACAAGGTGAGAAGCTGTGATGGCTTGAGGGCTTTCATGATGGTCCCAACATTTTCAGGGCAACTGGAGCTGATGTATTGCTCTTTCAAGTGTTCAAAGCACTTCAGATGCATTATATGGCTATAATCCTTGCTACAACATCCTGTAATTAAGTCACTATTATTATCCCCCATATTGCAGATGGTGGGGGAAAGATTCAGGCTGAGAGAGAGTGGCTTGCCTAAAGTTCAGGCCAGAGTGAACTCCCTGCTTTGTAACCCAGTCTCTTATCCACTATGCTGCAATTGAAGTTTCCAGATTGTCTTCTGTTTTGCCTAATAAAATTACACAATGACCGGATGGATGGTCTTTGCATGAAATAGTCCCAGGAGAGGAAGATCCAAAAGGTGATTGGTCCCAGCTGAATGGATGGAGCGGCCTTCTCACCTCTCCCTCAGAGGGAGCTACATTTATCAGGGGTCCTGGTATAAGGACACTGCCAGCCTTGCTCAGATCAGGGCCACTGGACAAGCATAAAATAAACTAGAGCCAAACTTCAGAGAGGGCTTGGTTTTGCTTCGAATGGACCTAGGAATTCTGAACTGGGGGAATTCATTCACACACAGATACACACACACACTTCACACAGTTCCAAACTTCATGGCCATCACTGCAGTTTAATTCCTACCATTGGTGTCTGCCACTTTATTTCTTTTTCTCTGAACATGATAATTCCTATTCCCTTTGATGGCACTGCTTCATTAATGATGCTCAGAGAGCATACCTTCCTTGTTAGAACTCACACTTCCTTTCATCTGCCATCAAAACAAAACAAGAAAAGAATTCTGGCATATATTCTGAAGGCCAGAGTAAATAATGCTCCTTTTTTCATGCTTAGTTCATCCACTAGATATCTTCAGAATATTTGTTGATGATGCTTATACAGTCAAAGAAGCCATCTGGCTTCAAGGGCGGGGGACATCATGTAAAATTTAAAATATGCCTGGTTGTGTGAAATATTGATAGTAAGATCTTTAAAAATGACTGTTGTGAAATATTTCTCAATCATAAATATTGAATAAAAGATAATCACTTTTTGAGTATTCTTTGAGGTCATGATTCAGTGATTCTCATTTTCAGTTGGTGGAATCAGAGATCTTAATTAATGTTCCAACCTGATCCATTTAAAGCAATATGAGATATGGCACCAGATTGCTCCTAAACGAGGCTGAACTATTTGTAGTGAAACACCTTCATTATTCCTTCTCTGTTATATCTCAGTCTGATATGGGATAAAATAACCACAAATAACATGGGACAAGGGAATGTGTTCCTGTAGGTATCTTACTATGTTAAAAACAGTCCAAAAAACAGCTGGCTTTTTCAGAATATACCACTAAGACAAAAAAAAACCCTATGAAATGGGCCTGTTTTGTATTTAAAATTTTGTTTGATATATATATTTGGTAGGGATGTGTGAAAGACCCCAGAAAATGTGAAGATTTTAGTTGAAACTTATTTATTTATGTGGAGAAACGAGCCTTTGGGGGTACACACACACCTCATGTGTGAACCGGCTGGGGTGGGGTGTGCATAGTTAGCGTGTGGAGAAAGGAGCTTTTGGGGGTTCCTGTATGCATGCATGCAGGAACACACACACACACACACACACACGCCTCCTCATGTGTGAACCAGGTGGGGGCTGGGAGGAGGCGAGGGCCTCGGATGGCATGGGTGGCGCCTAGACGACTAGGGCTTTCATATGTAGATGGTTTGAGCCATGACTCGGGAGTTTCCTTCCCCTTGCCTGGCCAGTTTCCTTCCCCCTGCCTGGCCAGGAGAAAGTCAATTTGATTGGCTGAGGGCAAGAAAGCTACAGAAAGGGGGAGGGGGAAGAGCTATTTCCCCACGTGTAGCCTTTGTCTTAGCCTTTTGGTAGCGTGCCTGGTTGGAACCATGGCAGCGCGCCGGCGAGGGGCCCAAGCCTTTAGGGGGCCCCCCCCTCAGGAATCGACCCCAGGCAGCCCCTGATAAAATTGGCTGGTTTGAGGGCTCTAGTAAAGGCAAGTCTTGTGGAGGGCTATCTATCTCAGACCAGCAGGTAGATGGAATAGTTCCCCCCGGGCGGCAGGGCTGTGCTGAATCTAACCCTGGAAGAAGATTGATCCTCAGGTAACAGGTGTGTGCCTGAGAGATATTAAGGAATCAGGTTTTATTGTTTTGCAGCTTTACTGTGTACTAAAGTGTCTCTCTATTTTGTGTGCTTCTCTTATTTCCCTAATCTTGTTGTAAAATGCTACCAGAATAAACCTTGTCTTGGTTTTACCCCACATGGGTTTTGTAGTACTCTGTGAGTTCAGTATCTAAATCCAGGTTACAGAATTGAAGGTGAGTCCCTAAACAGAGATTCAAGTAGGATTGCAGACAGCTGAGGCTGGCAATCTGGTACCTTGAGATCTCTGGGGGTCTTGGTTCCTTTGCAGGGAGGAAAGGGTGAGGGTCTGGCGGGCCAGCCAGCCCCCCCTTCCGGGCCACATGGTGGCAAGCGCTGGGATTCCTTTGAAGTAGGAAAGGGTGGGGGTCTGGCGGGCCAGCCAGCCCCCCCTCTTCCTCCACATGGTGGCAAGCGCTGGGATTCGAAGCTGAACCGCAGAGTGTGTGCACGTGGGCAAATGAGGGAAATTAGAGAGACTTTGGTGCATCAGTAAAGTGTTTATTATTTTTTAGAAATAACGTGTGAGATTGAACCTTAGAAAAAACGTTCAGATTGCTAGCAGTCTGTCTTAGCTGCCAGCGGAGAGAGAGCGTTGAAGGCAAGAAATCTCAACTGGAGTGAGTAAGCAGAGAAAGTAAAACTCCAAAAAGTTCCAGAACAGCCTGTGTGCCCCAGCAAGTGAGCAGAGGGCAGCAAGTGTGTGATCCAGGAGAACCAGAACTGGAAGAGCCCTTGGCAGAGGGCTAGAAGCAAGAAATAGGCTGTGCGTGTGCGTGTCCCAGAGGCTGGGGGCAGCAGTTGCCAGTGAGTAAGCAGAGGATCCTACCCATCGAGTGAAAAAGGCTGTAGAAAGGAGAAAGCAACCTGCAGCTGTGTGATCCCAAAGTTTGGGGGCTGGGAGAGCCCGGGAAGAGAATAAGAAAAAAGTGTGTGTGTGTGCGCGCGCGCGTGTTCCAAGGGGAGCAGAAGAAAGGAGAGAAGACTAGGAAACCTCTCTTCAGAGGCTGGTGAGCAAAACGTTGAGTTCGGGGACAGCGTTTGATGAATGATTTTAGTTGTGCTGTGTGCCCCAGAGAAATTGGCAAGACTTTGGGGGGGGGGGAGAGTACAGTCCTGCCCTACATTTCTCCCATGGGAGAAAGACTCAGATTTTGAACTTAAGAATGTCCATTTGCTCTTGGGGGGGGCATGGTGAATGGACAGGCTGGGCAGCAGCAAGCAAAGGGGGGGAGGCATGGTTTCGAGCTTTGAAAAGAGGATTGCTCCCCTGCGTAAAAGAGACTTTGTCCTGTGCTGCGAGAAGCGGGCGGAGAAAAGCAGAAGAAAAAGGAATTTCCCTTCAGGCGTTTTCTGCTGCCACCTGAAGACAACGGACTGAGATTAAGTGTTTGTTTGTTTGTTTGTTTGATTAAAGCCAACACATGTTGATGACTTGTTCCTGGGAAAAGGGAGGGAACAGGGATTCAAGTGTAATTGTGTTGTCTTTGTGTTGTCTTGTTGCTGGGTTGTTGGGGGACCGGGGACCAGTGCTCCCAGTGTAAACAACTGAACTAATTGTGTTATCTGGATTGTTGCTGGGGGGGCCCTGGGGGACAGGTGATCCCAGGTAAGAAGTTGAACCATTGTTGTTTTGTCCCCAAATGAAAAAATTAGTCCAGACTGGATCAGGTCAATTTGAAATTTGAATGTAATGCTAGCGTAAAGCCAGAAACCTGTAAGTTTTCAAAGGGGCCTCAGGGGGGCAAGGAACAGTTGCCAGAGAAAAAAATCAGAGGCGAGGGAACAAAGCAGGCTAAAAGACAGATTGCCAAGCTGTGTGTTCTAAAAGCTTGGGTGGAGCCTCCATGGCTAAGCATTTGAGTCTGAAAGAGACAGTCATCCCGTGCAAGTTTGGGTGGTGGGCTAAAGGAGCCAAGCCCAAGAGGCTGGAAGATTACCAGGCTGTGTGTTCTAGAAGGTGCCTTTGGGAAAAGGGAGTAGAGTATCCGTGTCATTGGGTGGTGGGAAGCCATCCCATTCAAGTCATTGTGTAGCAAGTGCCAAAAGCAAATCTTTGAGAAAAGGGGGGTGGTGGGAAGCCATCCCATTCAAGTCATTGGGTAGAAAGTGCCAAATGCAACCCTTGGGAAAGGGGAATAGGCATTCAGGTCGTTGAGTGCAGAGTGGCAAGGGCAAGCCTTTGAAAGCAAGCAGGGGCGAATTGAAGAGTCACATTTCAGTCAGCAATCTGCCCCTACAGGCTGTGGGAGAAACAGCAACCCTAAAAAGTTTTTTATTGAAGAGTCACATTTCAGTCAGCAGTCTGCCCCCTACAGGCTGCGTGAGAAACAGCAACGCTAAAAAGTTTTTTGAAGTACCTATATATTATTGTGTATGCAAAACGGATGTAATGCAAACCTGTAAACTTCTGATTGATAGTTATTGATTGTGTTTTGCTGTTTTGATGTTTAAAGATTTTAAGAATTAAGATGTTAAAGCTGTGTTAAGACTATAGTTAATGTGTTTGATGTTTTGATGCTTGCTTTTTTGTTCTGTTCTGTTTTTGTGTGTGTGTGAAAGAGAAGAGGTGCACTAGTGGTAGGAGGCTAGCGCAAGCTCGTTTCTTTTTTCTTTTTTTTTTGTTAGTATAGATGAAAGGAGACGGTTAGCCCCTCTTTTCATCTTTTCCCAAAGGAAAGGGTGTGGAGAAACGAGCCTTTGGGGGTACACACACACACCTCATGTGTGAACCAGCTGGGGTGGGGTGTGCATAGTTAGCGTGTGGAGAAAGGAGCTTTTGGGGGTTCCTGTATGCATGCATGCAGGAACACACACACACACACACACGCCTCCTCATGTGTGAACCAGGTGGGGGCTGGGAGAAGGCGAGGGCCTCGGATGGCATGGGTGGCGCCTAGACGACTAGGGCTTTCATATGTAGATGGTTTGAGCCATGACTCGGGAGTTTCCTTCCCCCTGCCTGGCCAGTTTCCTTCCCCCTGCCTGGCCAGGTGAAAGTCAATTTGATTGGCTGAGGGCAAGAAAGCTACAGAAAGGGGGAGGGGGCAGGGCCCGGATTAAGATAGGGGCTATTGGAGCTGCAGCTCCAGGCCCCTACCACAAAATAGGCCCACAATTAATAGGGACGCGCGGCGCCGGGGAAATGAGGATGTCACCTCGCTCACCTGCGGGGCATTGCCGGAGGTGAGCAGAGGTTGCCACGAGGCTGCTGGACGCCGTGAGTTCCGTCCCGCTGGGGCAGTTCCGCGGTGAGCGCCGCACCCGCTGGTCCGCCGCCCTGCCGGCCCCCGGTGTGTGTGAAGGGCTCTCCCGGGATCCGTCAAGAGTGGGGCCAGTAGAGCCGCGCGCCTCGCAGCCCAATGTGCGGCGGTGGTGGTGGTGGGTCCAGGGAGTAGCCCCCACCCCGTGCCCAAAGTGTCAAGGTGGCCCGACCTACGTTGGAAACTCGCGTTTGTGCAGCGGGAAGGGCGGAGCAGCTGCGCGATAAGGGGCGGCCCCTCTGAGCATATGCAGAGTGCCTTTCCCTCCACCCGTTTCATAGGCCTCCCGACCCCCCCTGCCTCAGATATACAAGCACACAAAGCACGCCCGTGTCGGAAATGACGCGCTGCCGTGTCCCTGCGTTGTGGTGTGTGGGCCTCTGCCGCGGTCCTGGGGTGCGCGCGCGGCGCGCGTTCCCGAACGGGGAAGTGGTCCAGTGGATCTGCCTGGGAGGCGGAAGCAGCAGCGCGTGCGGCGGGCCGGCCTCAGCCGGGGCATCTCTTCTTTGCGAGAGAAGGCAAGGCAGCCCTGCGCGTCTGCAACTGCCATCCCCAGGCTCGTGTGGAAGAGAGGGAGGACAGCGCAGTGCCCACGGACTCTGCAAGGGGAGGTCTATGCATGACTGCCTGGAAGTAAGCCCATTGAACTCCATGGGGCTTACTGCCTGGTAAACATGTACGGGATCTCGCACGGCCACCTATACAGAACCACACTTCTGCATAATTCCAGATGAATTCACCTACAAAACAAAACATAAACCTCTGTCCCTCTTTGGTTTCCTATTTCTAACATGGATTCAACTACCCGATACCAGCCGTAGCAGAACATTGAAAATGGACCCAAAGACCCTGCTCTTCCCCCCCGCACCGTTTAACCCCTCTGGGTACAAACTGGACAAAGTGGCTCATTTCCAGAAGGGCGGCAGCCTTGTTAGCCTGTTGCAGCAAAAGGGGGGGGAAGAGTCTTATTTATTTATAATACATTCCGCTTGGTCCCTTTGGCCCAGCACTGTCAGCATAGACTGGCGGCAGCGGCTGCCCCCCCCCGGTTTCAGGCTGGACCCTTTCCTAGCTCCCCCCCTTGGAGATGCTGCCGGGGAGGGGGGATTGAACTGGGGGCCTTCTGCATGCAAACCAGGGGCGCCACCACTGAGCCGCACGCAGCCCCTCCATATTGGCATTGATGGATTGCCCCCCCCTTCACCCTCACTGCCGTTTCCACGACTGGGTGGCAAAGCAGTGGACAGGAGGATCGGAAGGAGGTGCGTGGCACTTTTCTCTCGGGACAGCAGGAAGAGAGAGATGGAGAGTGCGGCCCTAACTTTGGGGCGGTACCCGGAGTTTTGGCACTTTAATGGTAATTAAAATATTTAATTTGTTTTAATATAAAATTGCGTCTTCATTTTATTTATTTCCATAAAAAGGCTCACCAAAATCCTCAGCACCAGGCCCATAATGCTCTTAATCCGACCCTGGGAGGGGGAAGAGCTATTTCCCCACGTGTAGCCTTTGTGTCTTTGTCTTAGCCTTTTTGTAGCGTGCCTGGTTGGAACCATGGCAGCGCGCTGGCGAGGGGCCCAAGCCTTTAGGGCCCCCCCCTCAGGAATCGACCCCAGGCAGCCCCTAGGTAAAATCAGGCTGGTTTGAGGGCTCTAGTAAAGGCAAGTCTTGTGGAGGGCTATCTATCTCAGACCAGCAGGTAGATGGAATAGTTCCCCCCGGGCGGCAGGGCTGTGCTGAATCTAACCCTGGAAGAAGATTGACCCTCAGGTAACAGGTGTGTGCCTGAGAGACATTAAGGAATCAGGTTTTATTGTTTTGCAGCTTTACTGTGTACTAAAGTGTCTCCCTATTTTGTGTGCTTCTCTTATTTCCCTAATCTTGTTGTAAAATGCTACCAGAATAAACCTTGTCTTGGTTTTACCCCACATGGGTTTTGTAGTACTCTGTGAGTTCAGTATCTAAATCCAGGTTACAGAATTGAAGGCGAGTCCCTAAACAGAGATTCAAGTAGGATTGCAGACAGCTGAGGCTGGCAATCTGGTACCTTGAGATCTCTGGGGGTCTTGGTTCCTTTGCAAGGAGGAAAGGGTAAGGATCTGGCGGGCCAGCCAGCCCCCCCTTCCGGGCCACATGGTGGCAAGCGCTGGGATTCCTTTGAAGTAGGAAAGGGTGGGGGTCTGGCGGGCCAGCCAGCCCCCCCTCTTCCTCTACAATTTATTTATTATATTTATACCCCACTTTTTTTCCTGCAAGGAACGCAAGGTGGCTTACAGAATCCTCCTCCTCCTCCTCCTCCTCCTCCTCCTCCTCCTCCTCCTCCTCCTCCTCCTCCTCCTCCTCCACTCCATTTTATCCTCACAACAACCCTGTGAGGTAGGTTAGGCTGAGAGGCAGTGACTGGCCCAAAGTCACCCAGTGAATTTCATGGCTGAGTGGGGAAGAGAACCCGGATCTCCTGAGTAGGTTCTTTCAATATTTCTACCTGTTAGGTGTGAAAGGGGTTCTTCGGGTGTACTTGGTGGTACTACCCACCCACCCATTTCTGAAATAGAGCCAAAGGCTTCCCTCCTGCCATTAATGTTCTGCTATTTATATACCCCTGTGTCATTATTTCCTCTATGTTATTCCTTACTGTTCTTATTATCCAACGAATTGTTATCTGTTAACGATCAATACAATATTATTTTAAAATAAAAATAATAAAATTATTATTGCCATACTGGAACTGGTCATTATGCACGCCCCCGTTGGATAAATTTTCTTCGTTTTCTATATCACACACTTTTTTCCTAACCTTGGACACTTGGAATACCTTTTCCACCAGTCCTTGTAATACAGGGGTAGGCAACCAGGTGCCTTCCAGATGTTTTGGACTACAATTCCCATAAGCCCCAATGGTCAGGGATTGTGAGGGCTGCAGTCCAAAAATATATGGAACGCATCACGTTGCCTATCCCAGCTGTAAAACGATCATCTATGGCAGCTCTGTCTTTAAAAACTCACCTAGTAACCACAGGCAACAAGGAATCCCATGCAGGCAAATGAGTGGGCTGGTGGAGCAAGGATCTCTCCATCCATCTTCTGCCAGTCTACTTGGTTTCCATGCGGTCCACAGAGGAAAAGAAACCCATCCCTCAGCTCCTTCTCTCTTCCTGGCAAATGTGGAAACGTATTGAAACTCTTGTTCAGGTTTTGCTGGAACAGAAATCCTTGGTGCCATGAGGCTTGTAGCACGTGACTTCATGCTGGTCAGGGAGGAGAGGATCTTCCCCTTCCTCCACAGCTGGCTAGTGGTTGAATTATTTATTTATTTATTGCAGACCAGTAACTGGTCTCACTTGAGGGGTCACTGACAAGGTAGTGGGTTGGGTCCAGATTTAAGCTGGATCAACTGCGCTGGTGGAAGTTGATTTCCCCACCCCTCCTTCCCATGGCAGCCCCCTCCAGCCCCCAGAAAATGCTACACAGAGAGACAGGAGACCTGCTAGATGGGCTGAGCTGTGGTGTGGGGTAGAAGTGGGAATCTTCAAAAAATTCCACTAGTGGAGCCCTTCCTCTCACGGAAGACAGATCCTGAATCCAACCCATTATTTACAAGTGCTCATATCTGAAGCAAATGCACTTTTCATATATTGCTATGCCAAAATAATAATACTAAGTAGAAAATGCTTCAGACTTGTACAGAATTGTGTTAAAATATTTCTAGATATGTTACTGTTGTTACATTTTTATTAAAATTAGTCTTTCTTTTTTTTTTCTTTTTCTTTTTTAGTGTATCGAGAGATGCATTTCCGGAAACTAGCCTTCAGTATAGCACATAACGTAACGTTTGCTCATAAACCAGTGTGGTGAGTGTGGTAGCTAGAATTATTGGGCTTAGATGTGGAAAATTTAGGTTTCAATCCTGCTCAACCATGACGCTCATTTCAATATCACACAACACTACCGCTTGCTTACTTCATTGCTGTGCCCACTCTCATCTCCATGAATTTAGGGTGGGCTACAAATCAAATAAACATATTTTAAATTTAAAATAGCTATGTGCCCACTCATCCTATCCATTTTAGTTCTTTTAGGCACATGTGACTTCAAAGTGTACAAGGAGCTTTACCACCAGGCAGGGGCTGGCCCTCTTATTTCAATGGAAGAAGCTAGCAGATCCATGTTTGCATTCTGTTGCTGGCCAAAACTCCCTCTCCTTCGACGAATGTCCTCAGTTTTACTATCTCACTCATGCTTATATAATCACAGCAAATGCCCTAATGCAGAAACCCTGAGTTGATGATAGATAGCTAGAAAATGGAATAGACTTATTACCAAGCTGACAGTAAAATATATCCGGGGAAGTAATTTCAGATGCTTGGGGGAGAGAGGAAAATAAGATTTCAGCTGGGGCATGATGCAGAGCAAGTTTTGAAAGCCCCAATCATTGGAATATTCTAGTTTAAATATGAAGCAGGCAGCATTTTACAAACAGTTGTTGTGGCTACTTTTTAGACCTTAAAAACAACTATGGTATTATCCCCCAAATAGGTCAATCACACTATAATAAGTAAAGAGATTCTATCTTTGGCATCCATATATAGGTACATTTTATCATTTACAACAGGGGTGGGGAAAGTGTGGCTCTCCAGATGTTGTTGGACTCCATCTCCCATCAGCCCCAGTCAGCATTTCCAATGGGTAGGAGGTGATGGGAGTTGTAATCAAACATCTGGAGAGCCACAGGTTCCCAGCCCTGATCTGCAGCCACTCAATGAGTATAGAACCTGTGAGTTGGCCAGGGATACAGATGTTCCAGAATGGTGAAACCAATCATACATAGCCTGCAACTGCCACTCTCCTTCCCCGTTCTCCTGTAGTGGATTCCCTGCATATTGTACTAGACTCCTGTAGTGGACTACCTGAATCAGATGAGGTACCCAGAGCACAGCTTGGTCAATTTTTTTTGGATGAGTTTCAGTTGGTACAGCTCGAGGATGTTGACACGGTGCTTGGACAGGTTCACATCCATATTGGATCCTTGCCCCTCATGGCTAATAAAATCTAGCAGGGAGGGAACAGCTGGCTGGGCTAGGGAAGTGATCTATGCCCCCTTGCAAGAGGGAGTGGTCCCATGCCACTTGAAAGAAGCGGCGGTGAGGCCACTCCTGAACAGGGCCGGCGCTACCGCTAGGCAAACTAGGCGGTTGCCTAGGGCGCGTGGCTGAAGAGGGCGCAGAAACACTGCGCTCCTCTTCGCTGCCGCCACCGCGCCACCCTCCCGCCGAAGCCGCCATGCCTCCCCTCCGCCCGCCTGCCGCCACTGCGCCTCCCCCGCCGCTGCACCTCCCCGCCCGCCGCCGCAACTCCCCCTCCCCCCACCCCCGTGCCTCCCCCTCTTCCCCACCCCCCACGCCTCCCCCCGCCACCTACCTTCTCCGCGTCGCTTCCGGAGCCCCGCCCGCGTTGTTTTGGCGGGAGGAACCAGGGCAACAGGGCTTAAACAGCCCTGTTGCCCTGGTTTCCCCGGCAAAAAACAGAGCACGGGGGTCCCGTCGCGTCACTTCCTCCTCGGAGGCGGCGGCAGCCAGGGCGGGGGGAAGGTAGGTAGGTAGGTAGATAGGTGGTGGTGGTGGCGGCGGTGGCACGGGGGGGGGGGTTGCAGAGCAGGGCTGCTTTGCTCCGGAGGCCCCCCCACGGCACGAGAGGGCCCCCCCGCAAATTTTATTTTGCCTAGGGCACCAAACTGCCCTGCACCGGTCCTGCTCCTGAAGAAACCTTCACTGGACCTGGAAGATCTTACAACTTTAGGCCGGTGGTGAATATTCCTTTCCTGGGCAAGGTCCTTGAGCTAGGGATGTACTTCGGGCCCTACCAGGACCCGAAGTTCTCAGCGCCTCGGATCTCCGTGGCATCGGCAGCCCGATCCCGCTCTTCTGAGCGGTGCGGAGCGTTCTCCGCGCCGCTCGCGCCGCTGCCGCTGGATGCCCCTGGACACCCCCCACCTCCGCTGCTGCCGCTGCCAGCCTCATACCTCCTGCTGCACCCGCCTCCTCCTCCTCTGCCGCCTCCGCTGTTGCTGTCGTCTCCGCAGCCACCGGACCCCTGCGCTCTGTTTTTGGCGGGGGGAACCAGGGCAACAGGGCTTAAACAGCCCTGTTGCCCTGGTTTCCCCCACCAAAAACAGAGCACAGGGGTCCAGTGCGACGGAGCAGGGTCCCGTCGCATCACTTCCACCGCGCAGGAAGTGACGCGACGGGACTAGTGCGGGCTGCGCGGCCCACGCAGGCGGCTCTCCGCAGAGAGCGAAGAACTGAAGGTAAGCCCGCGCGGGAGGCGGAGAGCCCACGCGGACACGAGCAGGCCCAGTTCGGGCCTCACTCGTGTCCGTCGGGCTGCACGGCTACATCCCTACCTTGAGCAGGTGGTGGTCAACCAGCTCCAGGCGCTCTTGGATGAGACTGATTATCTGGATCCATTTCAGTTCTGGCCAGGTTTGGCACAGAAACAGCTTTGGTCACCCTGTATGATGACCTATGTTGGGAGAGAGACAGGGGGAGTGTGACCCTGGTCCCTGTTGATACTCCTGGATCTCTTGACGGCTTTTGATACCATTGACCATGGTATCCCCAGAAGGTGGTGAAGGAATATTGCTCAGCCCCATGGACTCTCCAGCATAGAGTTCCCCAGGGGTCAGTTTTGTCCCCCATGCTATTTAACATCTACATGAAACCTCTGAGTGGGGTCATCTAGAGTTTTGGAGTGCGTTGCCATCAGTATGCTGATGACATGCAGCTCTACTCCTTTTCATTTCTATCTGGTGAGACTGTGGATGTGCTAAATTGGCTGCGAGAATGGACTGGATGAGGGCTAACAAACTGAAGCTCAATCCAGACAAGATGGAGATGTTGTTAGTGGGTGGTTCCTCTGGCTGGGTGTTCAACCTGTTCTGGATCAGGTTGCACTCCCCTTGAAGGAGCAGGTTCGTAGCTTGCGGATCCTCTCTGAGCCATCTTTGTCACTTGAGGCTCAGGTTGCCTCAGTGGCACGTAGTCCCTTCTGCCAGCTTCGGCTGGTGGCCCAGCTACACCCCTAGGGATAGCCTGATTTCAGTAATCTACGCTCTGTGATTACTGCAGATGCACTCTACATGGGGCTGCCCTTGAAGACTGTTCAGAAGCTGCAGCTTGTGCAAAATACGGCAGCCAGATTAATAACTGGGACCAGAAGGTATGAACATATAACACTGATTCTGGCCTGCTTGCATTGGCTGCCTAGCCTATATGCTTCCTAGCCCGATTCAAAGTGCTAGTGAATATAAAGCCTTATATGGCTTGAGACCACAGTACTTGACAGAACACCTCTCCCAACTGCAAACTACCCAGACACTATGCTCAACATCTGAGGCCATCCTCCAAGTGCCTCCTCTGAGGGCGGTAGCAAGAGGGAGGGCTTTATCCGTGGTGACCCCCCGACTGTGGAATGATCTCCCCACTGAGGCCCACCTGGCACCAGCTTTGTCATCTTTTCGGCACCAGGTTAAGACAGCCCTCTGCGCTGAGGCATTTATTGCCATTTAAGAACATCTAGAGTTATTTTTAATGGCTTGATGAGGCATGCATCTCAGGTGTTCATAGCAGGTCTATTCTGTATTAAATATTGTTATCTCTTTAACAGCCAAACTGTTTTTAAAATTTCTTAAACTGTTTTGAATTTATTTATTGTGGAACAACTTTACGGATGTTTTCAATCAAATCAAATCTTTATTACGGTCCAAGACCAGCATAATTACGGATGTTTTATTGTATCTTGGCCTTGTTTTAGTCATTGTAAACTGCCCAGAGAGCTTTGGCTATTGGGTGGTATAGAAATGAAATGAAATAAATAAATAAATAATGAACCATTTGGATTTGATATGATTAGAGGAATTTTAAAAAAACCTGTGACTGAGTTATCTTCCTACCACCCCAAAGACCCCTTTAAATACAACTAAGCTGGTGAGAGGCTCTCTCATATTTGTCAACACGATTGGCAAGGCCTTGCCTCAGATCAGACATAACTGATGCAGAGATTATATTCTCTTCTTCCCGCACAAGAAGATTTAACATATAAATATTGAAGTACATTGCCAAAAATGGAATGCAAGAAAGCCCACAAGCCTGACCTGGCTCCAATGCTTTTTTCTCCCATCTGCTTTAGATATATTATTCCCTCCATAAAAGCCGTGAAAATTGCCTATCAATGGATGCTATAAACTAATCTCTTTGGATACTATGCATTACAAAGTATTCAGCTCTGCCACATGCTATTTAAACATCCAGAAATAATGACATCCCTCAGTGCTGGATTAATACCATGGAGTCAGAGAGGATTGCTACTTCAATTTAAGACGTGTGTGTGTGCACGCGCGCATGCTCGCACATGCGTCTATTGACTGTGAAAGGCATGTATGAGAATATTTCCTTTCGAAGAAACAGGTAACGAAACATCAGTGCCCTCCATAAGTTGTCACATGAAAATATGTGCACATCATTTGAAAGAGAAAGTCCTCACAGTATGTCAAAGAGAAAGTTGTCATGTACAAGACACTTTCAATTGGTATGATCTCTTGTATACCCTCTGAAACAGGGCTCAGCAATGCTCCATTGACTTGAATAGAGGTGGGGGGAAAGGTGTCCTGCCAAAAAAATGGCTTGAGGGGGGAGGCCACCCCGCATAAAGTACCCTTAGAGAAACATGGTTCTTGGTGGTGGTGGTGGTGGTGGTGGTGGTGGTGGGGCTTCTTCCCCTTCCAGCCATTTTAGGCAAAGGACCCTTTCTCCCACCTCTATTAAAGTCAACGGAGCAACTGTGCTTGGGGCAAGAGGGTCTTGGCGTGGGTGAGCTTCTCTCCATTGGCATATTGCTCCTTTGACTTTAATAGAGGTGAAAACAAAAGTCTCCTGCCAAAAATCCAGAGAAGGGGAGCAAGAAAAGTGATAATCCAGAGATGGGGCACTCCCGACATTTCACCACACACAGCACTTTGTAGTGGTGCCAGGACACTTGTCAAATCAAATGTGCCCATGGGCCCAAGAAGGTTGCCTACCCCTGCTCTGGGGAACAGTGAGTTGACAACTTATGATGAATTGTTGACATCCTAACATCACAATGTACATCCTCTTGCTACCCAAGGACCTATCATATGATATTTGGGGTGGGGAAGGGTCCTTGGGTATACTCAGGGCTAATGATGGGAGAAACTTATCTGTCTCAATTCAGAGTGGGCTGGGTCTCTCTGAGCCTTTTGAAAGAGAATTCTTAGTTAAAAGACTAGGCCTTTGCTCAAAAGTTCTCCAAAACTGAGAACCAGGCTACCCCCTCTATCATTACCAGCCCTCTCATCTGCCAGTTTTCCCCCTTTCCACACACTTACCCATTTGCAAAGGAAGGGTGGGTCAATGAGAAACCAAGGGCTGTTCCTCACTGTCTGCAATAAAGATGTCTGAGCCTGCATTGTTGATGGAGACCCTGACAACTGTAGTTTTTTATTCTTCTCATTCAATGAGTCAAGAAGAATTTCACAAAAAATAACACTACACCTCATGTTGGACAAGCACTCATATGCTTGCTCCCAAAACATCATTTATGTGCTTTGAAAAGGATTGTGTGACATGGGGAATTCTGTTCCAACACCTCCAACACCTAACTGCCACCTCCCTGCATCTGCTGCATGAGGCGACTACCTCACTCTGCCTAATGGGTGGACTGGCCCTGCTTGAGGTAGCCCCTTCCACTTCCACAAGGTGAGGCTTTTAATGCTTCCTGCTTTGTATACTACAAAGAAGCATAAAAAGAGGAAGCAGAAGTTATTCACATTTCCTGTTTCTCCCTGCAGGTTTGAACATCTGAAGTTACTCTTAAAGGATATGGCATATTGTCCTACACTTTTATTCATATACCTTGTTTTCTCTTGGTGCGACCTCTTAACATACACACACAGGAGGTTGAGATGAAAGAGTAACCGGATGCTCTGCTCTTTGACCTTTGGGAACATCATGAGCTTGTAGCTGTCACATCACAAATGAAAATGAGTTCAGTGGTCTGAACCTTGCCCTTTGGGATGTTCATTGACATCATAAAAGAACCTTGCACTTTATTGCAGTTGTCAGCCTCTGCTCAGGATGCACTTGTGTGGGTGCTGAAAGCTGGAAGCAGAAAAAACACTGCTGGAAATTATTCAGATTTTGGAAGTGATGTTTGCAAACACTGTAAGCTATACATTGGAATATGTTCAAGTAAGCATCTGGAAAACGCCACAAGTGTCAGTCATTTTGGACACTTTTCTTTTTTAAAAAAATACAGCAAAAGCATTTTAGAAATGTGGCATACTATCCTGTATTTGAACTAAGTTGGCCAGCACATGCTGACATCCCTAAAGCAGCTTAGACATGAGCTAATTTCTATAAGGATGCTTGCATGCCTGCAAGTCACATCCTCTGATCTGGGAGCCCTTGATGGACTGATCAGTCTATTTCCTGTCTGTGTCAGTTTCACATGTGTTCATTCACGAGTCTGTCCCATCCTGTTTCCACATCCATCCACATTTTTTTTATTTATTCATTATTATTTTAAAAAAATGTATATTATTTTTAATATACATTTCCCTGGCCACCAGTTGTTTGGTGGTAACCTGGCTTTTGTGCATATTTTTCCATTCTAAAAGGTTGAAATGCCTTTTCTATGGCTTGCTTCGTTAGTGGCAGTAAGAGCTTTAAGCTAAAGGGGTGGGTTAGGATTTTAAAATGTTATACTGTTTTAAGTGTATTTTATTATTTTTGTTTAATTTTATATTGTACGTCGCCCAGAGTAGACAGGCTACCGGCTAGATGGGCGATCAAGAAATACAATAAATAAATAAAAATATACTGTTTGATTGACCTGAAGGAACTGAGTGTTTCTCTTTGCAATTTCAGCAAGAAGAGAGGAGCTAGTTACTGCTGCTACCATACTGTTTAAATAGTTCTGTTGTTGAGTTTTTTTAAAAAGGGCGGTAAAGGAACTGAGGCCCAGGATAAGGAAAACAAGGTATCTTCTGTGAGGTGTCCATTAGAAGGCACCCTAATGAGTGTTAAATTGTTATGAAGAGAAGAGAGATTTGATGATATTGAAAGCAAAAGTTATTAATACCCAGTAAATGGCATATAGATAAAACTGTCTCTGAAAATGAAGGATACCCTTTTGACCAGCATAGCCAGTACATAATAATAAACCTATGAAAGCTGTGAAAGCTCCCCATGTGATTCAGGTTCAGGTCTCACACAGAGAGCTTCCACAGTTAGAGAACACTTCTCTCTGCAGAGAGTTGCCCTCTACACATGGAGAGTGATGAAGAAGGCTTGTTTATTTGTTGTTTCAACCATCATGGTTATATCAACCAAAAATACAAGAACATTGCAAAGAAACAATGGGTGGAGGGTTCAGGTGCTGAATTTCACATATTGATTTGAACAAACTAAATTTTGGTGATAAACTAAATAAGAGATTTTTATGAGACTATACAAATCTATAATCTACATTTCAAAGTGTGGGTTAAATTATCTCAGTTTTTCTTTATGTATCCAGAAACTTGAGATCTAGAGCAAAATACATTAAAAAGCCTTGAAACAGCATCACATCTTATTTTCTCCCATTTCACAGATGGAAAAACGGAGTAATAAGTTTAATTTGTTAACTTACCCCCACATAAAGAGGTTCACTACAGACCTTTCAGCCATATTGCTTCTAAGAGAATTATTGTCTTTATATTAAGCTCAATGAAGCTGTGTTGATTTATATCAGCTCAAGATCTGACTCACAAAAGCTCACGGTTCTGGCTCAAAAATCCTCTGCTCTAATGAATAGCTGATGCCAGCAGTCCTCTTATAATTAATATAAATTACAGTTGATTTTCCAATTGTGGGAATTTTTGGTGGTGGTGGTGGTGGTGGTAGTGGTGAGGAATTGCCACATAGTCTGAAAAGAAAAATTAAAACCCTTTGTCTTGGATTTATACTCTTGTCAGCTCAAGTTTGGAAGATAATACATTTTTTTAAAAAAAGTTTCAAATCACATTTGCAGTCAGATGAAATTGAAAAAAGGCCAGCCTATTACTGGGAGGTAATGAGTCAGAGTGATTCATGCAGCCTCTTGGTGGTTTCTGTGTGAACCAATCAAACAAAAGGGCACAAAAGCCATTCACAAGGAAGATGATCCTCAGCTCTGACTAATATAAAATCCAAAGTCATTAAAATGCCTACCGGTACCTATGCATGTCTACTCAGAAGTGAGTGCCACTGAGTTCAATGGGTCTTACTCCTAGGTAAGTGAGTATAGGATTGCAGCCTAACAGGAAGAAAAGAGAGAAACTGAAAAGGAGAGGAAACTCTGTCAAAACAAGAACAACAACAAAAATATTTACAGTTTATACTGAAGTGCCAGATACCAAAACCTTTAAATCAATCATTAAGACACAATTGTCCACACATCCTAATTTATAGTTCCCGAAAAAAAGTATACCGTAGGTAAAACCAGGGATGGGGACTCAGACTCGAGGACTAGACTCGTGAGTCGGACTGAGTCCCCCCTCTGACTTGAGTCTGACTCGAGTCCCAATATTTTTAATGGGACTCAAGACCAAGGACTCTTCAACATCCCTGGGCTGTGCCAGAAGGAGTGGAGAGAAGTGCGATCGCCAGCGAAGATTTTATTTTTTTAAAATCATTTTCCTAAAATGCAACCTTTCAGACATTTTGGGTTTGGCTGCCTCTGCTTGCCTGCTTTGGGGTTCCCTGCCTCCTCTGCCTGCCTGGTTATTTTGGGTTTGTCTGCCGACCTGGTCTGTTCTTGTCAAAATCAGTTGCAGAGTTTTGAAATAAAAAGGCACACTTGTGCCTAGAATTTATTTAAGCCACACATCTGAAGTAGCCTTATTTTGTTGGGGAAAAACCCCATTGATTTTAATAGGGACTCATGGAGTCAGTTTTGGGAGTGACTCGGGACTTAGGACTTGGGAGTCACCATTTTGGACCAAGGACTCGGACTCAGACTCAAGACTCGGGTCCAAAGACTCGTGACTCGAGACCAAGGACTCTTCAACATCCCTGGGTAAAACACAGGAGCTACTGACAAAACAATTTCATTTCAAGTTACGACATAGAAAGTAGCTTCTATTGCTGCATGTCCACGTGCACATGCAAACATTAACCTGTATGTGTACATGTGTAACAACGAACATGGCTCTAATGGGGCCTTTAGTCAGAGGTGTGTTGTGCACACAGCAGATTTAGGTATGCATTGCGCTCTAGAAAGATGGGGGAATACCTACTCCTAAAATGGGGAAATTAGTTCAAACACTCATTCAAGTCCAAAAGCATAGACCGTATTTTAATAGATTTTGTTCTTCACAAACACATGAACACACATTACAGAGGAGAAAAGTGGGTTGGTTTGTATACCAGCCCCTTAGAAAATGGACCGGACTTAACTAAGAGAAAGAAAGTGATTGGGGAAATTAACATTGGCAAAATAAAGTAGGTGCTATGAAAATGGCAATAAGTATAAGTTGGTGCTATGAAAATGCAGGGGATTGGGAGGCTATGCAACCAAGGGAGCTTGGTTTCTGGTGACAATGTTCAGCTGCAGGGGTGGAAATGGATGGATTTAGGAGGAAAGGAGAGGAAGCAGAGCATGAGTGCTTATAATTACCCGTATATACTCGACTTTAAGTCGGCCCTAACATAAGTCGTGGCCCCTAATTTCACCCCCCAAAACTGGGAAAACTTATTGCCCCCCAGTATAAGTCTAGGGTGGGAAATGCAGCAGCTACTGATAAATTAAAAAAATAAAGATGCGGTAGATACCGGTACCAATAAAATGAGGCATCAGTAGGTTAAATGTTTTTAAATATTTATTTCAAAGAAAAACAGTAAACTAGCTCTGTAAGTGGAAAAGGGGGTCAACAAATACAATATGGTATCAAAAATACCGTAACTTTGGTACGTACAACAACCTTAGCTCAATCAGCAACCAAGCTAAAACACAATAGCTAAAATCCTTCAAAACTGGAGTTCTCATCATCTGTATCTGCAAACAGAGCTTCAACTTCAGCCGGTGTGAGGTGATCAGCATAGACATTGTCATCATCACTGAGTTCACAGTCATCACCATCACTGCTGTCGTTCTCATACAAAGTGCTGTCTTCACTGCCATCCATAGCATTACTAATGCCACATTTCTTGAAGGCACGTTGCACCATGTCCTCTGGAATCTGTTCCCATGCATCACGGACCCACTGTGCTATCAATTCTATGTCTGGCTTCTTCAGATTTCCATCTTTTGTCAGTTGAGCTTGACCAGAACACATCCATTCATGCCACATCTTTCGCACACGGTCTTTGAAAGGTTTATTTAAACACACATCTAGGGGCTGCAATACAGATGTAAGCCCACCTGGAATAACGGCCAAAGTAGCTTGAGAAGACTTTGCCAATTTTTTTATGCCATCAGATGTGTGGGCTCTGAACATATCCCAAACTAGCAATGATGGTTTTTTTTTTAAGGCTGCTCCTGGTCGTCCGTTCCAAATTTCTTCCAGCCATTTCTTTGTTCCGTCTTCATCCATCCAGCCTTTAATATGTGCACGCACTGTAATTCGTGGTGGGAATTTGACCTTTTTAGGCAAGGTCTTTCTTTTAAAAATAATGACAGGCCGCAGCTTAGTTCCATTAGCCAAACATGACAGAACGACTGTGAAATGGTTTTTTTCATTTCCTGTGGTTCTTAGTAAAATACGTTTTTCTCCCAAACTTGCCACAGTTCTGTTGCTTGGAAGATCAAAGGTCATAGGTGTTTCATCCATATTCCCAATATCTCCCAGGTCATAGTTATGGATCCTTCTTTGTTTTAAGATGAATGAATGGAATGACATCACTTTTTCATCAAGGTCTTTTGGCAACTTCTGAGAAATATTTGTTCTTTGCCGCAAGCATAGGGCAAACCTATTCATGAAGCGGGTACACCATCCTGCTGATGCAACAAAATTTTCAATGCCTGGTGCTTTAAATTTGTCATCTTTAGCCAGTTGAAGGGCACGTAAGCGAATTCCCATGCGTGTTACACAGTAACCATTTTGACGACACTCCATAACCCACTTATGCAATTCAGTCTCTAGAGCCCCATATGAAGTCGTTAAACCACGTCGAGCTTTTTTTGACTTTGGCATCTTTTCCAAGTCAGCTTTCATTTTCCGCCAATCCCTTACTTGCTTTTCGTCAACACAAAATTCCCTACCTGCAATACTGTTATTGCTTTCTTCTGCTCTTGACACAACCATAAGTTTGAAACCAGCTTCGTATGACCTGCGTTTTTGTTTTGGTTTTTGTATTGGTCCAGGATTAGAAGTAACGGCACTGATATTGGGATCCATTTCTAACAGGATAAAAAATAAAACCAAAGCGGCATACGGTAGTTTATTTTACTCATGAGCACAATGAACATGTGTGTGATGTGTCATATACGGTAAATTAATCTCAGCAGGGTAACAATATTTTCTTCCTCACCACTACGTACCATAATTACGGTACCGTAATTTAAAACCCCAGTTAGCATCAATTGCGGTAATAGCTCAGCTAAATAGAGAAAATGCTAGTTTCATGCAATGAAGATGAAAATATTTGTCTGCATGAAAACAGTTCACATTAACAGCAAACACGCTACACTCTACACTCTAAAGCAAACACTCTACACCAGTGTTCTCCATCCTTGAGTCCCCAGATGTTTTTTGCCTACAACTCCCAGCATGCCCCAGCCAGCTGCATGAAAACAGTTCACATTAACAGCAAACACGCTACACTCTACACTCTAAAGCAAACACTCTACACCAGTGTTCTCCATCCTTGAGTCCCCAGATGTTTTTTGCCTACAACTCCCAGCATGCCCCAGCCAGCTACACTGGCTGGGGCATGCTGGGAGTTGTAGGCAAAAAACATCTGGGGACCCAAGGTTGGAGAACACTGCTATACACATTGACTCACTTTTCTGTATTTTAAATTAGGGGGAGGGGTTACTATAGGAGAAATACGGTACCATACCTACCGGTATGTTGATGCCAGCTGGCTCCTTTTTGACCCCTCTCCTCACTTCCCGTCTCGTGCTCAGCAGGCTCCGGCAGCAGGAACAGGGAGGCAGCGTGCAAGACCAGGTAGGAGGTGGGGGAGTGTCTGGGGGTGGTGGGGGGAGTGTCTGGAGTGTCTGGGGGTGGCATGCGGGTTTCTGGGGGGGGCTTTGGCGCGGCGGGAATTCGGCGGGGGAGGAGCTACAGCGGCAGGGCTTTTCTTCGGCGCGGCGTGGCTTGGCTTTTCTCGGGCTTCGGAGGCGGCGGGTGCAGGTAGGGTGACTGTGGGGTGTCTGGGGTGGGATTTGGGGGTGGCATGGGGGTGTCTGGAGGGGGCTTCGGTGCGGCGGGACTTCGGGGGGGAGGGGCCTCGGCGGCAGGCAAGCTGCGGCGCGGCGCGGCTTTTCTCGGGCTTCGGGTGCAGGTAGGGTGACTGTGGGGTGTCTGGGGTGGGATTTGGGGGTGGCATGGGGGTGTCTGGAGGGGGCTTCGGCGCGGCGGGACTTCGGGGGGGGAGGGGCCTTGGCGGCAGGCAAGCTGCGGCGCGGCGCGGCTTTCCTGGGGCTTCGGGGCTTCGGGTGCAGGTAGGGTGACTGTGGGGTGTCTGGGGTGGCATTTGGGGGTGGCATGGGGGTGTCTGGAGGGGGCTTCGGCGCGGCGGGACTTCGGGGGGGAGGGGCCTCGGCGGCAGGCAAGCTGCGGCGCGGCGCGGCTTTCCTGGGGCTTCGGGTGCAGGTAGGGTGACTGCGGGGTGTCTGGGGGTGGTGGCACGGGTCCTGGGGGTGGAGGGGGGTGCCTGGCGGTCCCTTGCGGTGGCAGCGGGGGTCCTAGGGGGCCGCTGACCCACGTATAAGTCTAGGGGGCATTTTTCAGCACACAAAAATGTGCTGAAAAACTAGACTTATACTTGAGTATATACGGTATCTGACTTCACAATAAGGGATTTCACTTCCTGGTTGGTTGAAAATAGTTAGAAAAATGCTATGGGTACAGATTACCCATGGGTTTTGCAGCTTTTAGTTATGGATTCAAAAAAGGGCTGTTTAGACACTCTTAAGTACTATGAAAGAGCCAAAGGATAATAAATCTAAAGGTTCTGGTACAATTAGTACTCACAGTCACAAGGTCTATCAGATGTGTGGCATGTGTTTGCATTAGCTCTCAGTTTTGTTGTTATTGCTTTGCATTTGTATAGGAGATGTTCTGGATCCTGTTGATCTGGATAAGATCATGTTTAGCATATTCAGTCCCCTTTCCTCCACCTATTATGCTGTATCCACATTCTGCTGACATCTAACTTGTGCAAGGCTTTGAATGGTATATACTGAGAGCAACTAAAGGAGCAATCCTACAGGTGTTTAGATCGAAAAAGTCCTACAACTCCCAGAATGCTCCAGCCAGCATGGCTAGCTGGGGATTTCTAGGAGTTGTAGGACTTTTTTTAAAAAAAACATGCATAGCATTGTGCCCTAAGTTGTATTGTCCTAAATTTCTCACCAGTACAATGTCCTGGATGCTTTGTTACCACAGTGCAACACTGCTACTATTGACATGCACAGTTGCAACTCTCCTGCATCTGAACCTGCATCTGAACCTATGCGCTGATGCTTTGCAAAGCATCAGGCCATTTGTCAGCAAGTCTAAATTTGGCTTCAGGCTTTATGAAGAAGCTGAAAGAGTGGATGCACTTTTGATCATTTACTTTTGGTTCTTCAGATGTAACCTCTAAAGAGGAAGCTTACATCTTCGCCGCAGAGAGATGTATCTATACCAGTGTTCTCCAACCTTGGGTCCCCAGATATTTTTGGCCTACAACTCCCAGCATGCCCCAGCCAGCTACGCTGGCTGGAGCAAGGTGGGAGTTGTAGGCCAAAAACAATATGGGGACCCAAGGTTGGAGAACACTGATCTACACTGTGAATCACCCATCCATTACAAGGGAATGCACGCCACTCATGCAGTTGATCTTGCTGCTTCATAATATGTGAAGGCACACTTGTTCAATCCTATCTATGAGTTACATCCATTGGGCAAGGAAATAATCTCCACTATGTCCCCTGTGCCAGTGTTTGTCCTGCAAAAGGATTCAAAAGCTCAGTCTGTAGCAAACATTGGAGTCTGTGGCTATAACTGCCCCCTGCCTACTATGGTGGTCTACACTGTATAAGATGCTGTCATCTCTACCCACCTGCCTGGTTGTTGTGTGTCATGTGTGTACTGGCTAGGTCATGCCATGGGGCCATTCCATTGCCATGCATCCCAAGAGGAGACCTCATAGGTCATGTGTGTCAATGGAGTTGTGACAGCAGAATTCTGCTGTCACGTCTCTTGGCATCACTGCATTGTCTCTCGTTTTCCCAGCTATGGTTGTGATGTTGCCTCTGCTGCTGTGAATGCCTAGGATTATGTAAACATTATGGAAGCTCAAGCCCTGCTGTTAACAGGCTTGCTTTTCTCTGGACTCATCTACTGTTCCTTGATGTAATTGGATGATGCCGTTCTAGCAGTGTGTGTGTGTGTAGGTGGGTAAAATCTTCTCTCTATACAGTTTCTCCACACTATACACAATTTTCCAAACCTATATCATGCCTCCACCCCTTTGTCACCCTCCCTCATAAACTTAAAAGCCCCAAACACAAGACTTTCCTTCTACAAAAGGTGCATCCAGGGTCTGATCAACCCCTTATGAAATCAGAAAAAAACCTGTTTTCAGAGATTTCATAAATTAATGTGTGTGTGCCTTATTTGTAATATACACAGTACATCAAATGAAGGAAAGTACTGGAAGGCCAATTCCCACAAGGAAGCACCCATTCATGTTTCAACAGAAGTATAGAAACTTAAAAGTCAAGAATTTGTATATATAAAAAAAATAACCATAAAATATAGTAAAATAGATTAAATTTTATAATGTAATATAAAAATTTCCAGAAATGTTTTTTTAAAAATTATATATATAAAACATGTATAAGACAACAACAATTACGTAGACCTGTAAAATACAACGTCATAAGGGCTGAAGATGATACAAATGTCCTTTCAGACTTGAGGACCTCTCTCTCTAGATGAAGTAATATTAGTGCCAAAGTTTTTTTTGTTTGGTGCTTCCAGAGAATGTCCTCACAGCATGTAAGCTTTCATTACTTGTGTGTAGAAGCCAAACGCGTTTCGGCCCAAAGGCCTTCTTCAGTGGCTTAGGAAAAATACAAAATTTACAATGAATCAAACTACAGTCTGCTAGTTTTTCATAAGAAATTGGTAGTAATATAGAACATAATTAAATGATATCATGCTCACCCCTGTAGTTTTCACTAAGGTCAATATACAAGCTAATGCTCTGTATCACTCCAATTCTATATAAAATATACATTTGTTTTATTAGTACATACATTGATAAGAATTTTTTTTTATAAATTTAAAAAGATAGAAAAAATAAAAATATAAGAGAACCCTTTCAAAAGGAGTATATTGACTTACCAAGGTTGGTTTCATCTACCAAGCTCCTGAGGCAATGCTCCAGAGTTTGGCAGATGGAGTAATTTATCTGGTGTGATACTCTTACACACACCTGGTAGTCATCTTCATTTAGAGGTTGCCTGATAGTGTGGCTATACATCTAGCATTCTGAACGAACTTACACTGAAGTTGGTCTTTATACATAATTTATTTCAACAAAACCATGGCAAAAAATAGTATACTACAAACCAGTTGATAACCAATCTATGTTCTCATTTAATCCAAATGGAGCCACTGTATTTAGATTAAATATCCATCTGGACTCTTGGTTTTTAAGTTTTGCTATTAGTTGTTTTCCTGTACCTCGCACTCTTTCTAAGCACCAAAACCTGACAGAGTTTTCATCATGCTCCTGTTCCATATAATGTTTGACCATTGGTGCATGAATCTTTTTGGTTCTAATGCAACTTTTGTGTTCAGCTATTCTTAATTTTATTTTTCTAGTTGTCATGCCTATGTATAGTAAAGGGCAGGGACACTGGATAGCATATACAACACCTGGTGTGTTGCAATTGGAAAATTCTTTTAGGGTGTACTCTTTATTGTTAGTAGGGTTTCTAAAAGACTTTAGGGTCAAGCAATTGTCACAAACACTACAATTCCCACATTTGTAATGTCCCACAGGTATTTTTCCAGAGATAGTTGTCTGATTCGTGTTGTGCCCTAGTCTTGAATGGACCAAAATGTCTTTTAAACTGGCAGTGCGTTTGTAGGCAAACATGGGTGGTTGTGCACACTTAGGGATGTCTTTCAAAAGGTGCCAATGTTTTAGGATAATGTTTTTAATATACACAGTTGAGCCATCAAATGTTATGGGGATAATCATTCTATTGTTTTGTTTTAATCAATAATCATTCTATTATTTTTGGGTTTTAGCAATTCTGTCCTTTTTACTGTTTTGGCTTTGTAGAGAGCCTGTTTTAGTATTCTACAGGGGTAGCCTCTGTTTTCTAATTGTCGCATTAATTGACCAGCTTGTAGATGGAATTCACTACTTTGACTACAGTTTCTTCTAATCCTTAAGAATTGTGAATAAGGTAAATTTCTCTTTAAAGAGACAGTATGATGACTTTCATAGTTCAAATAGGAGTTCACATCTGTTGGTTTCTTATAAGTAGATGTTTGTAAAGATCCCTCATGCACAGTTAGGTATATATCCAAAAAATGAATTTGGCGCTTGTCATATTTCATGTCAAATTTGATAGTGGTATGTTGATTATTAATGAAATGTTCAAAATCTCAAAGCGTGTCTTCAGAACCCTGCCAGACCACAAAAATATCATCCAGATATCGTTTGTAGAATGTTATATGGTGTCTGAATGGGTTATCCCTATTCAAAATACGCTGTTCTTCAAAAGTTTGCATGTATAGGTTAGCCAATTCCAGGGCAAATCTACATCCCATGGCTGTGCCTGATATTTGCCAAAAAAAATTATTTTCAAACTGGAAAAAAATTTTCTTTAAGACTAGTTGAGCCAGGGCCATAATAAAGTTGGTCGGTGGATTTAACACCTTTCTTTTATTTAGTGTCTCTTCAATAACAAGTATAGCCTCTTCTTGTGGGATGTTTGTATAGAGGGCATTAACATCTAAGGTGACTAGCCATGAATCAGTTGATTCTAGCTGTAGCTTGTGTATTAAATTCAAAAAGTGAGTTGTATCCTTTATATATGAATTAATTTGTTCCATAAATGGTTTTAAAAAATGGTTTACATACACAGCTAGGGGCTCTAGGATAGATCCACAGCCGGAGACTATGGGTCTTCCTGGTACAGGGAAAATCCCTTTATGGATTTTTGGTAATAGATAGAATTGTGGAATCCTTTCATCCGTATCAGTAAAAAACTCAAAAGTAGATTTTGAAATATATCCTAGTAAGAAGGCTTCATCTATTAAGTAGGCTATCTCTTTTTTTATATTTCGTGTGGGGTTATCTAAACATGCCCTATAGTGTGTATTATTCCCCAACTGTCTCTTAACTTCTTGGATGTAATCCTTTCTGTCCCAGATAACAACTGCCCCTCCTTTATCCGCTGGTTTTATCACTATATCCTTGTTGGTTTTAAGTTTTTCCAAACTGTTTTTTTCAGCCCTTGTTAGGTTGTGCCAGATGTATGAATCTTGGCATTCCATTACTTGGATCTCTTGTGTGACTAGATCCTGAAAAACTTGAATGTGGGGATTGTTGGATATCGGGTTGAAGCTGGATCTGGATTTAAAGAGAATTGGTTCTATTTTTTGTGCATCTTGGTATTTAAAGAAATCTGCTAACCTAATTTTTCTGAAAGTTTGTTGTACCTCTGACATGGTGCAGAAGGGGTCATACCTTGGCGTGGGCACAAACGATAGCCCCTTCTGCAAAAGGTCAGAAGTATACATTTTGTTGAGCGAATTGAGAGAAAATAATTACTTCCATGTGAAGCTCTTTGATTTTTGCCAACTCAAAGTAACCCCTCCCCCCCATATCTGTGCTTCTATGCCGTGGGGGATTTCTGGGCATGTTCTTCTCAAGTGTAGTACACTTGGTGTACATCCAATAAATAAATGCTGGTAATTAGAGCTTTCTTATAGGAGAAATGAAGAAGAGTTTGCCCAACAGACACATTTAGCAAAATGTTACTGAACTTTTACTCTATTCAAAGAGTATATTTCCAAATGTTCTTGAACTGATAGATATCTTTGGTATATATTTGCATAGTTGAAATGCTATTTCTTAAACCTGATATATTACAGCCAATGGCTCTTCCCCCCCCCCTTTCTTTTTTGGTCAATTTTAAGCTGTTGCCAGTTACATGGCATCTTTCATTTTTGCAATGCGAACCTACAGCATGGGTCATTTGGGTCTACTGATGAGGCACAAAAGGCATCTTGAATGAGCTGCAAAGAGTATGGGAACATTGCAAATCCTGAAGCAGAATGTTTGTATTTTCTGGTACCATGAAGGAAACCCACACAATTCACCATAGCTTCAGCTCCATTCAGTTTTGCAGGTATTATGCCCAGGCAGACCTCAATTTCTTTATCATAGCTTGGGATTTACCTCCTCTGGGGCTCTGATTCAAGCTGTAAAATCAGTGAAAGCAAATCATATGATAAGTCCAGTTTAATAGATGCTAGGTCATAATCCAGATAGTCAGAAATACCAAGTCTCAAGAATTCAGAAGGAAATGGAACACAGATGTCTCACAAACATATGAGTTAGCAAGTATACAAAGCAGGCAGCGTCAGCAGAAGCAGCAATTCAGAAATTTTTATCAGGCATGGAAACCTACAGGAGTGATGATCGTGGGGAACATTTGAAACAGTAAGGAAAAGATTCTCCCTAGAATCCTGGCAGGAACATTCAGTATCAGAAGAACTGGGAGCACAAGGGCTTCAGAAACGATGGAGCAGAGGAGCCTCCCTGTTGAACAAGCAACCAATGTGTATGATCCAGTATCCTCCAGTATTTATTCTACAAGAAGTCAATGAAATCTCATAGCTTGAAGAGCGCACTGTTATAGTCCATGTATAGTCTCAATAGCTCAGAGGGCTGAGCTGATATTGTAGAGTGACAGGGACCAGTTCAAGGTCTCCATCCCTTAATATCAGACAAGAAACAAGATTAGATTCTTCTCTAATAACTCTCTGTTGCCTTCAACATTGCCAGAAATATTTGCAGCAGAGAGAGAGCTAGGCAGTGAGAAGGTAAATTGTTCCCACTTCTATATTAACCTCTATTTTTTTTCTTTCAAGAGCTTAGTTTATCTTCAAAAATTAATGAAGACATCAAAGGAAGCCCCAGAATAGACCAGAGCTTGGGAAAGCTCAGCTGTAAGTGAAAGATGATGAACTGAAAAGGCAATTTGGACAAAAAATGTGAATTCTTTTCTCCCCCTGCACTCAAAAATATTAGAAAGCTGGATAACTAGGGAGCTGTATTGGTTGCCTTAACAACAAATTGCTGTAAAACTTCCATAATACCATTTTTCAAACTATGCTTTCTTGTTTTTTCAGTAAAAACAAACAAACAACAAATGACTGCATCTGTAAAGCAAACAGTATCAATCATATTTATCCTGGGATATGGCCTAATATAGAGAAACCATAAATATTTATTATTGCATTAATGCAAAGGCTAGGAGGTTACTGGCAGGAAGCCATGTAGAGTTGTACATCTGCATACACAGAGGACAACATATTAGTATCTGTATGCCAAGTTTATTCAAATTCTCCCTCTTTCACTCTCCATGAAAACCAATTACATTTTGAATTACTAAGATTTCCTTACACTTGGTTCGTTGAGTAATAAGTGCCCACTTAGTTCAAGCTATAATATACATTTGTATGATACTATGGGCGAAGTAAGGGAGAATTGTCAATTAGGCCATTTTTAAACTGCCCTAGAGACTGCTGGCTTAACACTAATTGATGACCTAGTAATAAGCAATATTCCGTATAAAATAATTTATCATCTTTTCTGACTCCCCAAAGCTTTGCATAATGTAGCATGATTACTACAGTGATAGATACTGCCAAATGGGCTTCCCATAGAGGAGGAGGAGGAAGAAGAAGAAGAACATGTATTTAGTAAAAACATTTCCTTTGCTATCTTTGGGCTTTGGATATTATGAACACATGTTGAGTAGAGGAAAGCAAGATGCTGAAAGCTATGATGAGTTCAAAAAGACTAAATAGTTGTGCTACCCTGATCATGGAACCCCATCTGCAAAGCAGGGTTAACATTCTCTTAGAGGATCTCTTATTAAGATGACAATGTTGCTGTTATTTCTGTCCTGATTTTTTGAAAAGGCATTCAAAGTGGCTTCTTAAAATACAATTACCGGGCGGTAAATAAATAAAAAAGCAAACAAATAAAAAGACAATTGAAAACAAGGAGCCAGCAGAACTCTATAGTGACGGCATTCACCATTTTACGGCCACCACCAAAAAGGCTTTGTCTTCTGTAGCCACTATTTGATCTCTTGCAATTATGGGATGGAAACCAGGTTCCCCAGGATTGATTTTATGATCTGGCAGGTTCAATGTAATAAGGACATGTAGATATCAATTTGGAAAAGTGGGAGAATAATTTTTACCATCTTCTGCATTGTTTATTTTGGTATTGCTAGGGAAAGAAGGAAAATCCATCTTTTCACTTGTTCTGAAAGAAGCTTGTTAGTTATAGTATTTGGAATTACAGCGTGGGCACTACCTAAAGTAACTTTTTCTCTTCCCCCAAACACACGCAGCTGGGGGTGGGGAGAATTTTGTTGGTAAGGGGAGTGAGAGAGAGACTAGTCACATGCTTTCCCTCCACCAATGTAGGCGTTAAGGGGTGGGGCATCTGTGGCTGATATTAGGCCCGGCAGGCCCGCCCTTGGCCTCTTTTGCCTTTTGCAGCGCCCTCCCTCCGTTTCTCAGTGTGGGCTCCTCTGGTCACCTCTTAAGGGGCCGAGTAGGAATTTTGGCTCATTGCCCCGATTGGCCTTAGAGGGCAGTGTGCGTGTTTCACCTACTCCACACTGAGGCAGGGTCTGGTTGTTTTTTTTCTTTCATTCTTTGACATTGGCAATTCAATTTGGTCACATTTGGCGTGTAAGTGCAGGCTTAGGCAATGGGTAGGGCTTGGTGAGCATCCATCGGCATTTTTAGGTGACTGGTGATAATCTGAGGCTCCCCATTGCTGAGTCCTGCGACTCAGTCTGTGGGAGAGATAAGGACCACCTATGAGGCCTTCTTACCTCACCTGCATTGGTGTTGTGTGGCTCCGAGTGGTGGTGACACTAGGAAGGCCTCCCAGCACCATGGCGGTGTAAAGCTGGGAGGTGGAGAAATGCACGAAATGCAGCACCGCCCCACGGCTTGGGATGCATCACCCAAAGGACAGCAGTACCGGTCAATGGGCCGGCCTAATTTGACCGGCACTTCATCCCTTCACAGGTCTTTGATTATTAATAAACGTGGCCCAATTTTACCCCATACTTGTGTCTCGAGTCTCGACTCTTATTTCCCCTTATACCCACAAATTCTTTAGATGCAGCGTTTTTACCACAAAATGTCCCCATAGACCATGGTAACATGGCGCAAATCATTTCTCCATGTCTGTCTTAGAAATGTAGCCTATACAGTAAAATTAAGATACAGCCATGGAAAATATAATGTCAGGTTTCAGTGGCTGCTTTTTTAATTGCTCGATCTTGGTTAGATTATGTCGCGGCTTGCAGCTGGCTGTCAGCTGGCTCCAGCCCCTCGCCGTGACACTCATTAGCCACAAGTGTTCGAACACCTTCCATATGTCACACAGTTCAGCTGCTGCTACTACCAAGAAAGACCATCCTCGATCACAGCAGCTGTGTCGCTTCACACAGCTGACACTGAATGTGAAGCAGATGGCAGATACTGGAACGAGGGCTGGTAAAGAGGGCTAGAAAAGAGGGAGGTACTTCCGGCCCTCTAAGGCTAAAGTTCGCTTCCTCTTCCAGGGCAGGCCAGGAGGACAAAAGAGAACTGCTGGGGAAAGCTGGAGGCAAACCTGGAGATAGTCTGGTCCAGGGAACAGACACAGAGAATCTCTCCCAGACCCACACAGGGCAACACCCTAGAAAATCTCCAGGTCCCACTTTTGTTGTAATCTCCACCAGGCAAGATGAGAGCTAAGCAGACATGGGCCTCAATTGAAGGGAGTGCCATCCGATAGATTCATGGCCCCCGAAAAGGAATGTTGACGACACACCCTGTATTATCACCCTCCAGATGTTGTTGGGCTGTAACACCCATCAGCCCTAGCCGCCAAAGCCAATGGTGAAGAATAATGGGAGTTGGAGTCCAACAAAATCTGGAGGGTCACATGTTCCCTAGAATACATCTAGAAATGTATTGTCTAAACAATACATTTGACTTTATTTTATCTCGTTGTGATTTTATCTTGTAAACTGCTCTGGGATTATTATTTTTAAAAAATGAAAAGCAGTATAGAGATTCTCTGAAATAAATGAATAAATAAATTCAACCTTGGTCTCATAATAAAGAGTCATATGCAGATACATCCTGGGTAAAACTACCACAAACATACACATTCAGTTTTTGGAGTGAAAAACAAATTTAAAATACTGTATATATTTATTTGTCTGCTTGTTTCCGCATTCATTGGTTGTATCAATTGAAAATGCAAGAAAAGCAAGGTCCAGAGGAAATTTCTGTGCCTACTTGGCATTCAGCAAGGTACTTCAAGTTTCCTTCTTGCCATCCTTACTGAGAATTGCAGCAAAGAAGTCATCCCTGTCTTGAAGATCATGCCCTGGGAAGAAGTATTTCAGTTTTTTTACTTCCTTGAAGAAGCTGAAAGAAGAGGAGAAAGCAAGGCTGCAGCACTGAGATGAGAATAGCAATGGGGAGGATTTCAGTCAGTCTGCACTTTTAAGTGAATCAACCCAGTTCACACTACTTTGGCTAGTATTGGAACACAGTTATCCGTTGGATTGTGCACTTCTCTGAATTTTGCAATACAATTCTAGGCTCAAAAACTTGCATATTAGAGGAAAATGCAAACAAAAATGAATGTTTTAAGGAAAACGTGTGAATGAAAATAAAGGTGAATGCTTTTTTGTGTGTGTGATTTTTCTGTTTTTGTTTTTAAGGAAACTAATGTGGAAACAGGACAGAACTGACTTGTGATCGAATACATGTGAAACTGACATGGAGAGTAAATATATGGACTCCCCCATCCCTCGATGAGAGATACTTATTTGATGAATAGATGAAGGGAAAGCCAAGAAAATTAGCTACCCCAGGAAAAGTTAGTTTGATTGAATTGGGAACATTATTAATAATTAGACTGTCTTTAAAATTAGAACTGCCTGTTTCATTGAATTGGAAACATTATGAACAATTAGACTGTCTTACTAACAATGGGAACTGTCTTGTAAATGGAAACAGAAAACATGTTTTTTTTAAAAAAAACACATTACTTTCAGGCATCAATAATTTTGTTAAATACCGGTAGTTAATTGTTTTGCTCTCCTAATGCTGCAATGTGGAGCTCACAAAGAACAGTGTATATTAAAAGACAAACCTCAACAAAAAAGCACCAAATGATTTTTTTTTAAAGGAATATTATTTTGCTTGAGAAAATTAAGAGTGCTTTCATTCCCATCTCTGGTCTTCCAATATGGACTGTAACTACAGACAGATGTTAAGGGGACAGAAACATGGAAGGCTCCCCCCCCCCCAATCCATCAACAATAATGAACTGCTTCCCAGGACTTAAAAGTAGTTAAAGATTGTTAAATCATGTATAAGAGCTTCACTGGCTGCTTAAAGACAACTACTACAAATGAGGAGCAGGAGCACCTGCCAAATGAGCTGATCTTTTTTTCTTTTTTAAAAAGAAGATATAATGCAATCTTATCTTTGGCTAGCATAGAATTGATACACCAACCCAGTTTATTCTCTTGAATTGCCTTTACAAGAAAATAGAAAGGAAGTGAAAGGGCAAATAGACAGATCTGAAAATGCAATTATGTTTATACTCACTGTCAGTTCCAGGTTTTTAAGGCCCTTGGGCAAGACACCCTCAGCAGGCCTCCTCCCTCAGTGAGCAGGACCGGTGCAAGGCAGTTTGGTGCCCTAGGCAAGATCAGATATTTAGCGCCCCCCTTCCCACTTGAGAGCACTGTATTTTTTTTCCAAGGCGTTTCTGGCGCCCCCTTTAGCCCTGCACCCTAGGCGGCTGCCTAGTTGGCCTAATGGTAGCACCGGCCCTGTCAGTGAGTCTACCTTCTCACCACCATTGTCACTTGCTGCTATTGCTCCTCAACCTCTTTCTCATAATCACTACCACTTGCTTGCTTGACAGGCAGAGAGCCAGGGACCAAGTAGGCAGTGGCATCTGCTGCTCCTCCTTCTCACCACCACCACTATCTGGGCAGGAATGCTGGGAGTCAGGTTGGGGAAGGCTGCAGTAGATGGTGCATAACCAGAGATCTACCATGAAAAGCCTCTGCTCATGCATCAACTTCAGCAGGTGACAACAGGATTTTACCTGGCACAGTGGCAGTGTCTTTCTTCCATCACGATTTTTCTGGCAGATGTTAGGAACATCTGGGTTGTTCATACCAACAGTGTCACATAAATATTCTCATAACATAGTCCTGTACGTGAGGCCTAAATGTTTTGATTTATGAAGCACTTTGCTTCATGGAGCCTTTTCCATTTACATGTAATTGCTTATTGCAAAAACATGGCAATTTATCAACAAACTCTGCCAAAAGATGTTTCAGATGAAAAGATGAGAAAACAGCAACGTTTCAAAGTAAAAAGAATTTTTTATTCAACTAGGCTTGCCTATTTCACAGTGAACTTTTTATGAAGTTAAAAACTAGAACATGCCCCTTCAGTTCCTGAAAACACTGAAGTTGAAGAAGGGGGAAAAAAACTGCTTCACATATTGCTTAAATCTAGTGCTTCTCATTTTGGCTTTAATTTAGAAATAAACAGAATAAACAGATTTATAATTAATACAGACATTCTGTCCGCAATGAGGCCTGTCTGAGCTTCACCCTTCAGTCACTTTCCTAGAGCTAGCCCTGTTGAGCACAGTGGGACTTACTTCTGACTTGGTAATCGTGCATACATTGATGCTGTCCAATTTTTTTCTGTTTAGTATTGCTGATGGTTTCACTGAGTGATGTGTATGCACACCAATTCATTTTGTTGATATATTATTGGGTTCTTAAAAATATTTGAAATATATTTTATTGTGTCCTATTTATTTTATGACTAATTTCCCCATTTATTTTATGACTGATTTCCCCATTTATTTTATGACTATTTTTCAAGCTGTTTTAGACTTCCTTTTGTGGGGTAGATGGAAAAGTTGTACACAAATGCTAAAAATAATTTTAAAAAGCATTTAAAAAGCTGATATTCCTGATGGCATGGAGTTCAATCCAGAGGAGCTTCCTCTGATGGCAGAACTCTTCCATCAGAGGAAGCTCTTCTGTAACGAACACATCAATTTGATAGCAGCCTGCTGTACAAAAGAGCTCTATGCCTTGCAATAGCCATTTCCACAAAATAATTTATCTGGGGGATTCATGGCAAATTCTTAGCACCTTGCCTTCTTTATGGATGTTGAGGCATTTCAGATGTATAAAAGACATATCTAGAGGTCTATGTCTAGAGGGAAATTGTTGAGTTTGTCTTGGGATGAGAGAACCTATCTGAGTGACCCATAGCCATAGTGCAGGATTCCCTGCAAACCCCCCATCCCTAAATTGAGAGAAAATTGTTTGACAAGAAAAGGGAAGCAAGCAGCTCAGGAGTGACTATCCCCTCCACTTAGTTCAAAGGAAGACAATGCTACCTTGTCACCTTCTTTTAAAAAGATTAAAAAGAACCACATAATGTGAGATATCCAGTTGATAGATCTGGTTAGTCGTGGGGGAAGGAGAGGGTATATACAAACTACATGTATGGAACTAAGCACAGGTTTTTAAAGTTCCCTTTGATTTTTCAGTGAAGCTAGGTGATTGTCTCACCAGTTCTAAATACACTACAAACTACTGGATCCATTAGGCCTTACGTCCACATAGTACTAGTTTTTTTACTGTTAATACTGTGTGTGATTTGAGAATTTAGAGCCTGAAACTCAGGGTGGTTTTAGTTGCAATGAAGTAGAAATGTGAATCTGGTGCTCCATACAATGAAAGAGCAGCAGGCCTGCTGATGGCTCCACTCCCAACTTTTATTTGTTAGCCATGGACTTCTTCAGGGCAAAATCCTAAGCACATAAGAGATCTGTGTGCACAAGGTTTTCTCCTGCAGATGTCCATGCCTAATATCTGGATATCAGGAAAGCTGTGCAAGCTCAGTGATAGAGCCAACTGCATGATGATGACCCACTGCTCCTTGATTGCAGGGAGCACCTTTCACAGTATAAGGGGAGCATCTGCATCCCGGAGATACATGTTCTCTCCACAAATTCTGAAACATGGAGAGAAGTTACATCTATATGTCGGAATGAGATGCAGAAACATATGCTGTTCTTACTGGCTTCAAAAGGAAATTCTTGGAGGATAAGTCTTCCAATGGCTGCTAGTTAAGATGTCTGTATGGAACCTTCTGGAGCAGATACATTATACCACTGAGGGTCAAACTAATTATTCATGCATAACAGAGCTCTGGCTTATTTACTTCAGTGTAAACATGTGCATCCCTGATTCAGATCAAGACCATGGTTCTCTAGGATGGGCTGTGGGATTTAAGCTTTCCTCCTGTTTTCATCCCATAATTTCACACACAGCCTGTGGGGTGGTTAAAGAATTAAATAATTTAATTTAAGCATTTCAGGATGAAAATGGGAGGAAACTTAAATTCCCTTCTCCCATGCACCATGATCCTGATCTGAATCAGGGCTGTGTCTGCTTACACTGAAGTAAATAAGTCAATCACGTATAGCTTTGCTATGCATGATTTGAAGAACATTAGTTTGGCAGCAGTTACTCTTTTATGTTCTTATGGCAAAATGAAGGAAGAGTCACACTTTTGATCCATATTGACTCTGAAGGTCAAAGGACCTTTAGGACTGATCTGTGTCAAAAAGTGAGGAGCTGAAATTGAAACAAGAAACTGGAAAGTCCCAGTGCACAAACTGAAGTACTTGGGCATGCACTCAGGCCCCTTTTTGAAGATGGAGGAACTTGGGAATTACAGATCAGTCAGTCTGACATAGGGATGTAACCCTCGAGGGGGGGGCATAGCGGGCCGAAATCGGCCCCGCTCACACCCACCCAAGTCTCCCGGGCCTTACCGGGTCCCGGCCCCACTCACCTCTCTGCGACAAGCTGCCCATGCCCGCCATGACAGTCCTGTTGCATCACTTCCAGCTGCGACGGGACCCTGCACCAGCACGATGGGACCCCGCGCTGCATCATTTCCGTAGAAACCAGGGCAACGGCCGTTTTAAGCCCTGTTGCCCTGGTTTCTACGGAAAAGACGCAATGCGGGGTCCCGTCACACCAGCGCAGGATCCCGTTGCAGCCGGAAGTGACGTGACGGGACCATCGCGGTGGGTGCGGGCAGCTCGAGCGGCACGGAGAATCGCTCCGCGCCACTGAGAATCGAGCGGCAGGGGGGCCAGCATGGAGAGGCGAGGCGAGGCGAGCCCCCCCCCCCCCAGGTACATTAACATCTCTAGGACTCTGACATCAATCCCTGGGAAAATTCTGGAGCAGATTATAAAGAAATAAATCTGCAAGCACCTTGAAAACAATGCAGTGATTACTAGAAGCCCACATGGATTTGTCAAGAACAAATCCTGCCAGACCAATCTGCTCTCATTTTTTGATCAGGTAACCTCCTGGAATCCTTTTTCCATTCTCCATACTAAAGGCTATAAATGGTAAAATTGTTTAGCAATGTGGACACATTTGCTCATCATATATAAGAAATACGATGACGATGATGATGATGATGATGATGATGATGATGATGATTTTAATTGCTTAGCTCTGTACTGACTTAGAAAATGAAAATGTGGCTCTGTCCCCCCATCACTTCCATTTAAAATTGAGTGTAAAGTGCACATGATGAGGTCTGACCTGCTTACTGAGATACTTTGAATTGTCTCTATCAATCATTAAAACTAATCATTAAAACTAATTAGCAACTTTTCATTAACATGCACTTCCTACATGAATAGAATTTTTAAAACCAATTTTAAAAATTGCAGTTCATAATAAAAGCCTTTATTAATATTAATTCTTATCTGCACTGTCAAGGAAAAACCAGGTTTTATTCAGAGTATTAAACTAGAGGTGAAAATAGCATTTTGGAGAAGAAAAAAAGAGAGGTTTAATATGATATTTAGGGTCAGAAATCTACATATTTTTGTGGGTAATTTTAATCCAGAGAAAGTAATTAATTTCCCAATTGCAGTTGTCCATGAAGAAAAAACAAAACACTTGGACTGAAATCCATCGTAAAAATACATTATGTAGTATATTGTTTCATTTATGATCTTTTCCCTTTTAATCTCAGTGGCGTTGCTCAGAGATGTTAGAATGTATGTAAACCATTGGAGGGCAATGCCCATGGAGTGCATAGTTCTATGTCTGGGCAGCAGTATTTTAAACAGAGATTCCTTACACCATCCTTATAAATATTCAGAAGCCATAAATGACTATATACTTTTCATTCTTCCTAGAACATTGAAGAATTGGATTAAATGTGGCTGCATTTACAGAAACAACAAATTTAACACCCCAATAAAAGCTCTTGTGGAAGTTATTCAGGACTCATATCTCACTTTACAGCTGTGCATATATACAAGAAAGACCACATGTGCTAACAAAGGAACTAAGGATGGAGAATATGCAGTTCAACAAGTCAAATAACTCTTATTTACCAACATCTCTCTCCAACAATTTAGGAACATTTGGGGTATGTCAGTCAAAACAAATATGCAACATGCATACTTGCAAAGAGCCTAGATCCCTGCACCATTCATTTCATCAGATTAAGCATAGGTAACAGTCCCCCCTGATTTCTCTCCCACCCACCCTCTCCCTCAACACACCCCTCCCCTTTTGGGATAGCCTTTATACCTGATATGACAAAGTGTTCATAGGTTGGGGGGTTTTGTTCGTTTTTTACATTCTGTTAATAAATTCTCTTTTCTTGGTTAATTCCTGAAGTTTTGGTTCGGTCTTTCCTGCTCAGAAATATTGCAGTGATGCTCAAGTACCCGATTGACCCTAGCTTAGTGGTACAGCACATGCTTTACATGCAAAAGTCCCAGGTTCAATCCCTGCCTTTTTTAGGTAGGGCTGGAAAAACTCCTGTCTGAAAACCTTGCTTAACTTCTGCCATTCACTTTCAATACAGGGCTAGATTGATCAATGGTCTGACCTCAGTATAAGCCAAGGCAGCCTCCTATGTTCCTAGACCAAAGGTCCTAGGTGACACATGCTGGCTCCTGTTAATTTGGTTATTGTGCTGTTTTATAAAAAGCTCTGTTGGACAGATTGCTGTCCTACAGTTTGAACAGAGCCAAAAGCTGCAGAGGGAAGAGGTTCCTCTATTATCAGAATAATGAATTCCATCATCATCCATTGTTCTTGAAGGAAGCACTCACAGGACATATTTAGGGATGTACACTGACCTCTTTGTTGTGCACACCGGGTGCTCGGCGAGCACCCCCGCTGTGTGATATGTCCTGCAGCAGCAGCAAGCGGACTTTCTGGAGCCCGGAAGTGACACGACGGAGCCCGGCACTGTGCCAGGAAGTGAGGCAACAGGACCCCACCGCTGTGTTTTTCACTTAAATAACATAGAAAACCACCTTAAAACGGCTGCGATTTGCTATTTGCGGCCATTTTAAGGTGGATTTCTATGGTATTTATGTGAAGCATTGAGCAGGCAGGGGGTTGGACTCGATGGCTTTGTAGGCCCCTTCCAACTCTATGATTCTATGAATCTATGAAAAACACAGCGTCGGGGTCCCATCGCGTCACTTCCTGGCACAACGCCGGGACCCGTCGCGTCACTTCCGGGTCCCCAGCGCTGTGTTTTTCACGTAAATACCATAGAAAACCACCTTAAAATGGAGATGTGCCAAGCCGGGGAAAGATAAGTTCCGTGGGGCGAGCAGGGGGCAAGCAGGGGGCAAGCAGGGCGAGTTTGCCCTGCTTCCACCCCCCAATCGAGTTACGCACACATCCTCTAGTTAAAACACATTTCAAATACATGTGTTAATAACTAACGTGGGAAGTAGCCCACTATGATGTTTTGTTATATAAATTAACGTGTATATATGGTAAGTATAATAATGTGTTCTTGTATTGAGTCTATGGTTATAAGTATGTACCTGTTGTTTCTCTGAATTTTATGTTAGGTAAGTCTAGGGTGAGTGAGAAATGATGGGCAGGAAGAATGGTGTATTTGCATATGGGAGATGATTGGCTGAGAGACTGAGAAGGGGGTAAAGCATGTGTTATATAAACTGTGGGTGGTGCTGTTTGTGGAGATTACTATTGTGTGAGCATGCTAGAGTTTGCTGAGAGAATGTTAGAGATTGCGGAGAGATTGTTTAGAGGGAGATGGTTGAGAGATTGGATTAGGTTCGTTAGGAGATTAGCCAGTGAATGCAGGGATTAATATTTTGGGAACAGTTGGCGAGGGTGGATTGGAAATAGAATAGGATAGTAAATTAATTAATATCGACTGAAATTTACGTATGAAACTTCCTTCAAGAAACTCTTGTATTTTAAATAAACTTTACATTGTTTATTGAAGCAACTTGTGTGGGAAGCTGTGCTCTATATTTGGTCAAAGAAAATAGGGTGGGGATAATAGAAATTCCAAGGTCCGTGTGAGAGGTGTAACGGTAAGGGTTAGAGAAAGAGGGAGTCTCCAACCTTATGTAAGCGCACCCGTAGCTCCAAAAAAGAGGGCAAGCATGAGGGCCCGATGAGGGAGGGGTGTGCCACCCACACTTAGCATTTATGTTCTGCTGCAATCACTAGAACACTTTAGCAAGTTTGGCCCTGTTCAGCTTCATGTTAATGCATTGATTTTTTCCCCTTCACTGTCATTTTTTTCTGACACTGCAATATTTATTTCAAAGAGGCTCAATTGTTCTTCCCTGTGATTCAAGGTAAAGATCTATAGTTTAAGGGTAGAAAGGCAGCTTTCTGTGATTCTTGCTTAGGGACAGGGAGCTTCTGGCCCATGGGCTGGACGCAGCCTGCAGGGCCTCCCAATCTGACCTGTAGCTTCCTGCCACGCTCCCATTCTGCAATTATGCTTTTTAAATACCTAATTACCAGATGGGGTGGATTTTTTGGGGGGGGGCACTTCTGGGGAAGGAAGAGCTAACCCTCCCCTTCCCAATCAATGTAACCCCACTGCTGCATGTGACATTTGAGGGGGGTTATGAGTGTGTGTGTGTGTGTGTGTGCGTGTGTGTGTGTGTGAGAGAGAGAGAGAGAGAGAGAAATTGATGTGTACGAAAATGTGCTGAGCCCACTTCTTTAACCTGCCCACTTTTTGTAGAGTGGCTCTCACTTCTGGCATACAGTCCTGCAAAGGTTCCTTGAGAGGTGATGTACATGCGATCCAAAAATGGTTCCCTACTCCTATTTTAGTGGGTGAAAAATATTATAAACAGGAGAACAATCTTGTCCTAGCTTAACAACTGTAACAACTACACTAGAGCTAGAAAAATCGAGCTTTTGGACTCCAGATTAAAATGTATGCTGGAATAAAACATGGAACATTCTAAATAAAATGTATAATACTACAAAGTCAACTGAGACAAATTACAAAAAATTAATAACTAATTGCCAGCTTACCAAATGTATCAAAGCATATATCATCCCAATGAACTTATGAACTTCATAGGTGCTTCGTGCTTTACATTAACTCTTCAGCTATGCATTTAGGCACTACCGGAATAATTAAGCTACTCCATTTTCTACCATCATTTAAAAGAAAAATTAGGACCACACAGTGACCAAATCATACATAATTATAATTACTAACATATTTCTCCAGGACAGATTTTAAAAACCTAAAGTTGCAATGGGAACACAAGCATTTGAGCCGAATACATTCAAGTATATGAAACCTATATGGATCAGGTACCTGAAGATCAAAGGAACAGATACAGGACTGGAGAAAATGATTCTCAACCACATGGATCTATGAAGGATTTCAACAAAACCTCAACAGTAATCAAAAATGGAAAGAATAGAAATGGATCATATTAATCACTGAACTATCTTAAAAGATTACTCTAAAGCAACAACCCAAAAATAAATGATATATGAACTATTACCTATGGTGTGGGATACAGAAAATACAAATCCATGACATTCCCTCTTGATATATTTCACCATCACTTTGTGTCTAATAAAATAGGAAGACAATATTCATATTTTATTAAGTTCATAGAAATATTGTACCAAAGATGTTTACTTTTTTGATCATTTCATTGATTGGTATATTTAGTTAGTTAATTAAAGTGCAATCCTATGAGGATGGCTATAACCCTCTGAAACCAGAGGATTATGGGCACCCTATGCAGGGCGGGAGGAGCGCTGAGGCGAAGGTCACCTCCATGCTCTTCCTGCCCTGCAAAGCAGCTAGATGTCTAATTACAGCTGTCTAACTGCAGTGCTTCAGGGGGGGAGGTGGCTGAGGCACCACCAGGGTACCTCATTTCTTGTGCCAGTCTCCTCCCCCCCCACCCACTGGAACACCCACTAAACCCCTTCTCTGAGTTTTCTTTTGCAACCTCAGAGAAGCAGCTGGCGTGGTTCTTTCCATGCTGGCTGCAAGGGGCCCCCGCTCCAAGCGCAGAGTCTCACCTCCAAAAAATCCTATGGCTCTCTAGACGCTGCCTAGGGGCCACAAGATCGCTCTGTTAGCTATTAAACTTATGGACCATCTAATAACCATTCTGGGTGGGGTACAGGTAAATTATTTTTTTTAATATTTTATTTAAATTTTTAAAATATATTTTTATTTTTATTTTATTTGTTACATTTATGGATCGCCCATCTGGCCAGCAAACCGGCCACTCTGGGCGATGTACAACACAATAAAATACAGAATAAAATACATTTAAAACAGTATAAAATTTTAAATTCTTAGCCCACCCCATATTCCCGCCTGAACAGCCATGTTTTTAGTGAGCGGAGGAAGCTCAGCAGAGAGGGGGCTATGTAACATACAATATAACATAAACTTATTCATATACAAAAGAAAAAGAAAAGGAACACATACCATTACCAATATAAGTGCACCCCCCCCCACCGGGACCAACTAAGATACATAACCATTCTTCCAAAATTGTATTGCATCTTGTGAAGGTATGCATCCTTTCCCTCTTAATAAAACAAGACCAACAAGATTATCTTAAATCAGTATGGGATTATGATCTCACTGAAAATATAAGTACTCAGAGTTGGAAGAAGATATGGGATTTGCATATTCTGAAATCTATGTCTGTATGGATAAAGGAAAATTTCTATAAGTCGATTTGGAGATGCGATCTAACACCAGTAAAATTAAATCAAATTGATCAGAAATATTCAGTGTTATGCTGGAGAGGTTGTTGAGAAACTGGCACTTGTATTCATATGTGGTGGAGTTGCGAGCATGTACTACAGACATTTTGGCAAATGGTATTTAAGGAGATAAATGAAATAACTGGGGTAAATATAGAGGTGTCTCCTAAAATAGCATTGTTATCAATTTATGATAAAGTGTATTGTACTCAGTTTATTAAAAAATTAATTTCGAATTTATTAACAGCAGCAAGGTTAATGATACCTGGAAAATGGAAAATGCAATATGATTACCAAATAGAGGAATGGTATAAAGAAGTATGGGACAACGCCATTAATGATAAATTAATATGTACTATTAAAGTTAAAAGGGGATTAACAGAATGGAATGATTTTAAAGATATATGGGGAGTATGTATGGATTGTGTGCTGGTAAATTAAACAAATAAAATAATTTTTAAAAAGATAAGGATTGAAACAGCACACAATACAACCAAGATAAAGCTAGCAGCAAAGGCTAAAAAAAGCACAGCACAAAAACCAAAGTTGTTATTTTTTTAAAACAACAACAACACACACTACATTATTATGTGGAAATCTTGCCGGGATGTTTTTACAACAGTGCAGGCAAATAAGCCAGTACAATTGTTTAAGCCAGGTCACAGTAGGTTCTTGTTAGGTTTCCTAGTATAAATGAAGTGGACTGTCTATACTTTCCAGATGATGCTCATTATTGTTATGCACACCACATTTCCATGAGCAGGAAAATGTTCAAGAGGAGAAATTTCTCCTTTTCAGGAGAGATAACTGAAGACTTCGAATTTATTTACAAATATACAAGTTGGTCACAGACAGACAGACCAGCATTCCTGACAAACAGCAAATCCACTGTCCTATATCAGATCCCCAGAGAGAAGCCTTCAAAAGAAGGGATGGATGAATCTGTCAGTTTTGCTTTCCTGCCCTCACTTTCGATTTTTATGGGGGGGGAAGTACTTTCCAGTCTGTTTATGAAGAAATTTAGGAACTTTGATAAGTTCTTGTTTTTTTAAAAAATGAACCAAACAAAATTCTCACCCATCTGCATTGGTCAAATTCAATAGGTACAACGTACGTACGTACATACAAACTTTATTTACGGTCAACTGAGCACCAGCAGCTATTCCCAGCATGGAGAGGACCATGTTGTAGCTGCCTGCCATGTAGCTGTTGAAGATGAGGAGTCTGGACAGAAAAAAAAAGAGGTGGCAACCCTAATTCAGCACCATAAGGAGGAATTCATACCAAGACTTTTAAGAGCTAAGCACTCAAAACTCAGGGCCTGGATGGACAAATTTGTCAGTTTCACTTTCTGTCACATTTTTTTAAAAAATCTCAAGTTCTTTCCCTCCAATTTATGAAGAAATTTATAAATTTGGTAAATTCTTTTTTTAAAAAAGCCCAATAAAACAAACAAAATTCTCATTGATCCCTACTTCAAAGGCACTTTCCAAAGTTTAAAGCTATTTCTCTCTGTGCATGTCTCCCTGTTTCACAACCTGCTTCTATTCTTTTGATCCTTTTTTACATAAATACCTAGATTATGTCATCCCTGTTAGAACGTTCAAAAGAAGACTGATCTTTTCCCTAGCCATTGAGAAAACATCCACCAGTTATTCTGTTTTTTACCTAAGTTTTTTTTACCTAACAAATGATCTGGCTGGCATACCTGGACATTGACCAATATGAACTTTAAGCAATCCATCTGGCTCCCAATACCCCCCTTTCTGTCCAAATCCATATTCCTTCATAGCAGTTTGGCAGTATTCCTATAACAATATTGTGTAGATCACATTCCAGCAAAGGAGTGGTGTTTCTGAAAAACAAAAAGTGGTTAACTTGAATAGAATTTTGCTGTTGCTGCTGTGGTTTTTAAGGAAGTTCTTATCTTATCTTATTAGTATGCTGGAAAAGAACAGAAGAAGAATAGTAAAGATGTCTGTAAGGGAGTCTGGACAGAAATTGCTACATATGAAATACAATGCTTTTTTTTCATTTCCAATTAGATCAAAGACACAGATGGCTTTTTTCAAGTGTGAATTTGCATTTGTTATTAAGAAAATGACATTATTGGTGGATACATGCTACTGTGCTAGGATTAGGAGTAACAACTTAGTTTCCCCAGGGAGATGATCCAAAGAGCTTGGAGCCTTGGGGAAAAAAATGTATGTACTGGGCTTCCAATGTAATTAATTAAAATAGCTTTCCTTCCATCTGAGCTCAGCTTTCCCAGAGTTCAGGAAACAGTCCTGCAGCTTTGTCCTGCAGCTCAAAAAACAACTTTGAGTAGAATACTGCCACTGAAGTCAAGGTATTTTATACTTCTCAAATAATTTATGGTTGAGGAGAACATTGTCCATAGCATAGTAGTTCCATGCTAATTTGCAGATAAACTGTTGTGTCTGGAGGTATTTCTCAAAAACATAAAAATAAAATAAAAATGGCATACCCCAAACCAGTAAGAAATTGAGATGATGATGATGATGATGATGATGATGATGATGATGATGATGATGATGATGATGGATGGGAGAACCACTGATTTTCAAGCTCACCTAAATTCTCCAAAAAATCACTTTGAAGCTCATTTCAGCTTGTTCCTATTTTCATTTTTGACCTGCTTTTCAGCATGTTTGAATGGGGAAAGTGTGTGTTTCAAACAGAAAAGTGAGGGTTTCTATGCATATTTTTCAAAAGTGTGCCCTTTCCCCTCACTGACTAAAGCATGAAAATGATTTATTTTTGTTTTTTAAAAGTCATATTTCATAGTGCACATTTAAAACAATATATGTATTTTTTAACATGATTGCAAATTTGGGAATATGCAAACATTTCTCCCAAAAAAGCGTTACTGAATTAATCATGTTCAGGATTGCAGATGGAACACGTTCGCATGTTTTGGAACACGTTTGCCTGCATTTCTCCCCAGAAAGTTACAGGCTTATACCTCTATAGGTATTTTCACTAATAGCCCCAATCTAGGAGCACTATCCAATAGTACCGGCAGGAATAACCATTAGTGAAACAGGAAGCTAGTGCTTGCTACAGCAACCAGAAATTAGGCCAAACTAGTTTATCCAGAATGGAACAAGTCAGAGGAAGAAAGCTTCAATGACTTTTCCCATTCCAGAAACTACTGTCAATTTGGGCTAGTTCCAGGTTTGTTGTAGCAAGCACTAGCATCCTGTTGCACTAATGGTCATTCCCACTAGCACTACCTGATGAGTGGACTGCTAGCATTGGATACTGCCCTAGATATTTTCTCACACCACTCCCACTCCTGCAAAGATATTCTCCCTCAGATATCCTTCTGTCCCTGTTATTATACAGGGAACTATCTGATATGCTGTAATATACCGATCTAAACTTATTTGCGCTATAATAGTAGATCTAAAGCTTATTCAAATTCCAGGCTTGAGGTTAAAGTCCTGAGAGGTATATAAATTATTGTTAAAAGTAGCCATCGAAAAAGCCCCAGAGTTTTGAGCTTAGCAGCTTTTCTGTAGTACTCTTGAGATAAACTGAAATAGAGTTACAGAAAAATGAAAATATTTTGGAGCACATCCTTCTTAACGTATGTCATCTGGATGCATGTTACATGGTGGTGGGGGGGGGGACCCAGTATCACTGACAATATTAATAGCAGAGTTTATGGGAAAATTTACTTTCACATCCAAAGCTGCCACAAATTTTCACCTAAAGTATACTTTTAAGATGAATATGGAGGTTCATACTTTCAGTGGCAACAACAAAGAGAAAATACTTGGGGTGGGAAGACAGATGCAGAAAGATGAAAGTGAATTTTGTGGTGAGAGAACTTTGTCCCACATATTAGGTTTCTGAAAGAGAAATAACAGTATACTTCACATTGGGGGAGCAATCCTATGGCCCCTAGACAGCGTCTGAGTGGCCATAGGATACTTCAGATTCACAGATACAATGTTGGAGACACTACTCCAACCTCAGATGGGGGAATCTATGATCTGACACCCCTCTCCCTTTCCAAGGTCAGGAACGCAATTTCAGAGAGGGGGGAAAGGGGCATTTCAGTGGGTGGGGTGGGAAGGGGAGGAAACTGGGGAGGCCAGGATACAAGCTATCCAGGGGCCTCTCCAGCCTCCTTCTTTTTCCTCTTGAAATGCTGTCGCTAGATGGGCAAAAAAGCTTGTCTAGCAAAAATGCAGGGCAGGAAGAAGGGGAAGCGGAGATCACCTCCACCACTTCTCCCGCCCTGCATAGGATGAGCATAAGCCTCCAGGTTCAGGGGGTTATGATCATCAAGGGCACAACCCATAGGATTGTGCCCTAACACCCATCCTAAATATATTGAGTTGGATCGTAACCACTTGTGTTCTCACCAGAAAACAAACAAACCAATTCTAATATGTGTTTTTGCCACAACTTCAAGAAAAAGTAGAATCAGAAAAATGATGAAGCAAAATGTTGATATTTCCAGTTCAAAGGAAATATTTGCCATATCATATTAACTGTGCATATTGTAGTGTCAAGACTGAACTGACTTCTAGATTTGCCAGTTGCATTAGTTTTGAAATGCTGATTTAAACAAACAAACAAACAAACAACTTCATTCAAACCATACTACTGGATAGGGTGACCTTTCTTAATATATATCAGTGTTTCTCATGTTCTGACTTGTATGATTTTATCCTAAACTCAAACATAAGACACAAATATGAACACTTGTAAAGAAGACACTGAAATAGGCATAAAATGAAATGCATTTCAAGCTAGAGAATATGTATGGCTAAGAGAGGTTTTTTTGTGGTCATGTCTGCAAAAATGACAGTAGTAGTACATTTTCTATGATAGTAATAATTTATATTTGACTTTCATGTGTTGTTGGGAAATGAATACATTTCTGGTATGAATGCATCCTCTATTCATGAGGAAGCTTTTCACTGTCAGTGCAAACACTTTAGTGTTTTTTTTTTAATTTAATTTTATTTTAGCAAAAGAGTTTGTCCCTCATATATTACAGTCTTCATTCATCAAGCTATATAGTGAAAAAGCTAAAATATAAATATTTTAAAGGAATAGATAGTAATTTTAAAAAGACATGGAAATCTATCTGTAGTCAGAAAATGAAGATGAAAAAAATTCACAAATGTTGGACTTTATTCTGCTCCCTGCTTTAATCACAGTTGCACAGAAGTGTGAGATGAGACAAGTGTCAACTTGTTATATTCAGGGATAATATATTAGTGTTGTCAAATGGGAATTCTTAGTATCTGATTCCAGTCAGTTAGGTTTAGAAATAGTAGGATTTTTGAACTACCTCACGTGCCATAGATTCTGATGGATTTTAGGGGAAGAATAGCCAGAGCCTCCATCTTTCTACTACAACAAGAACAATAACAGAAGCAGCAGCTACATAATGTAAGTGTTCCCATTTCCTTTTCCAGTATTTGTGTTATGAGGCAAGAGATGATGGGAACCAGATGGGCTCTCCCATTACTACTACTCCTCCATATATTGTATTAACACAGCCTACCAAAGAAAGAATCATAGAATCATAGAATCATAGAAAAGTAGAGTTGGAAGGGGCCTACAAGGCCATCGAGTCCAACCCCCTGCTCAATGCAGGGGGTTGGAATCAAAGGATGTGGAGATGGGAGAATTTTGTTGATGGTTATCTTCCAGCTGGGGAAAATCTCTCTACTTTTCCATCCCATATCAACTTTTTGTTTTGCTCCTTCTTCCACCATTCACTGTAGAAGATAAAATTAAGAGCTGCTTGTCAACAAGGAACAGTTCAGGACAGTGCACCTCCTACTGGGTGGCCAGTACTTGTTCTGCAAGGTCAGATTAAGTACTTGGGGTGAGGGAGGGTTATTTATTGTTACTGGAAAATGATGTCACAAAGAATGTTACCTTGTATAGTTTAAGAATCTCCAGTTATGTCAACAGTAATTGTGGAAACAGCAGCAACACTGCAATTTTGAAGAGATTTAGCAAGAAATATCAGCTAGTAGAACAAATGTCAGATGTACAGAAGACAAAGACAAAAAATGTTATTGATTTGGTAAAGTCAGTGTTTGGTTAGATTCATAGATATAGAGTTGGAAGGGGCCTACAAGGCCATCGAGTCCAACCCCCTGCTCAATGCAGGAAAGTAGAGGAGGGGTCTCCCATCCAAGTAGTAACCAGGCCTGACCCTGCTTAGCTTTCCACACGCAGACAAGCTGAGCCAGCATGAGTCACAGGCCTGTATTCTTAGTGTTTGGGGGGGGACACACAGGTTCTTAGTGTTGGGGGGGGGGCTCCAAGTGACCAATGCAAAAAAAAAAACATGGTAATGCTTATAAATAAAAACAAGACACAAAGAAGTGATCACAAAATATATCTTAATGGACAAAGTCTATACCCCTCTACAAAAAAAGCCTGAAACTTTAAAAAAAAATCTAGTAGAGAAGCTCAAAATATACCCCAAATTAAGATGGCTGTGATTTGCTCTTCATGGCAGTTTTAAGGTGGTTTTCTATGGTATTTACATGAAAAATGCAGCACAGGGAATCCAGAAGTACCTCTCCCCAGCTCCTCTCCAGGGAGATGTGCCGAGCTTGGTAAAGGTAAGTCCCGCGGGGCTCGGGGGGTGAGTGGGGCGAGTTCGCCCCCCTTCCACCCCCCAGTCGAGATCCGCGCACATCCCTATGTCTGTGTTCCACTTGGGCCAGGACATAGTTCTGCCAGCTTTCTTCCCATCGCCTTCGATGCCGATAGAGAAGATACTACACACACTCGATGTTAGGAGAGTGTTTGCCTTTTACAAGGCTCAGACCAAGTCCTTTTGTTGATCCTAAGTTACAACTCTTCCTCTGTTATGGACGCTGACAAGCAGGACTCCCAGTTTCTTCCCAGAGGTTCACCAATTGGATTGTCCAGACTACAAAACTGGCTTACGAGCTCAGCCGTCTCCCACTTGACAATACAGTGAGGGTTCATTCGACCTGCGGCGCAGCTGCTTCAGCTGCCTTTGGCAGGGGAGTTCCCTTACCAGAACTTTGCAAAGCCATGACATGGTCCAGACCGTCAATGTTCATTCTGCACTGTTGCTTGGATGTCTGGGCTCGTTCTGATGGTGCATTTGGCAGGGCTGTGCTCTCTCCTATTTCAAACTGAGGACACCGACCCTCTGCCAGTAAGTCAGCTTGGTACATCACCCATATGTGTGATGCACAGAGACCACAAAGAAGAACAGGTTGCTTGCTTGTAACTGTGGTTTTTTGAGTGGTCATCTGTGCAGTCACACAACCACCCACTGTCCCCGCTTCAGTGTCACTGTCGACGTCGATGGGGCTACCTGGAGCGGTTCTTTTTTCTGCATCGGTACTGATGTTGATGCTCTGTATCAATGTTTTTTGGTATTGAGATAGGGGTGGGCGACCCACCTGGCACTTGACTTGTGACGCGCGAGCCAAGCACTCCCGCTGCATGAGCTGAGTCAAGTACAAGCGCCAGCTGAGGGGCTCGCCGGACTTCTGGGTCCCCGGCTCTATGTTGTTTATGTAAAAATTAGCATACCGTAAAATACATTAAAAACGGCTGCGATTTGCAGCAAATTACGCAAATCATGGCCATTTTTAATGTAACTTACACCATTTTTTTACGTAAGCAATGTAGTGCCGGAAACCGGAAATCACTTCCCCCGGCTCGGCTCACGAGAACACAAGTCGAGCCAGGGAAAAGGTAGGGCTACCGTCCACAATTGTTCTCTTCCTCCACCTTGCCCTATCTCCAGTTTCATAGGAATTGTATCTGAGACATGCTCCACCCCACACTATAGGTTTTTGTTCAACTATGTAAGAAATAACATGCCATTGAAACCCATGGATGTTCTAACTAGACTGTGGAAACATAAAGCTTTAACCAAAAAGATGTTATGCTGCCCTGGGGCTGGAAAGCAGGAGGGAAGCACACTCTGGCTTCAACCATCAGCCAGGAGACCTAGGGCCATTGGGAGGCAGCACCACCTTCTTCCCAGGAATATCATCAAGCCAAAGGGGAGACCAGCCTGGCCCATCCGTCAACCAGAGAAAGAGCAGTTGCAGTGAGCTCACTTCCCCCTCCCTGCCAGAAAGAACACTTGGCTCCAACTGACAGTTGCCCTGAGACTGCAGAAATAAGGTGGGCGGGTGGTGGTGGTGAACACTCTGGGCCCCCCATCCATTAGCAGGCATAAGGGCCTCTTTCAGGCAAGAACACCAGCAAGGGAAGATCAGCCTGAACCAAAGTGCATTTCAAAGTGTATTTCATTTTATATGACTCCTGAAAATATGTAAACAGGATACGCAGTAACTGTCTACTTAACATTTTGCTGATAAGAAGTGACCTTGAGAACTCCACATGCAACTTGGGTTACAGATGCATTAACATAATTACAAAAGGGTATGAACACAAAAGCTCCCAGATAATAATGTGAAGTATAACTGTACTGGCTCATCATACTGGATACTGATTCATTTACACAGCATCATCTTCCTGGATTTACACATTAAATCATAAATATATACCATTTGAAAGGCACATTTATCTTTACATGATTGCTTATTACTTTGTTGGTAAATATTGTGTCCCAGGTTTTGACCTGAGCTTAGATTTAGGCTTTGAGCTGTTGTTGTTGTTGTTGTTGTTGTAATAATAATAATAATAATATTATTATTATTATTATTATTATTATTACTACTACTACTACTACTACTGTTGTTGTTGTTGTTTGTTTGTTTTTTGTTTTTTTAGTCCTCAGGTTCAACCCCAGAATATGTGAGAGCAAGGTCAAACAAACAAACAAACAAACAAACAAACACAGCTGCTTGGAGCATGTGCACTTCCCCCACTGTTACATAAATGAAGATTTATTGGAAATGGCGTCTAAGTAGTAAGCCATAACTTCCAGGCAGGTTTCAGTCCAGAATTTTAGCAATTAAGCACTGTACTGGACCCAATTATTTGATGAGTCTGGTTCCTTTCTTAAATCTGGTTAATTTTCTGTACTCCTGGCCAGTTTGTTCTCTCACCTGGTGGAGTACTGTGTCTGCATGGTGGATGAGTGAGTACATGCAGCTCCCAATATATATATGAAGTGATGGTTGAGGTGGGCTGTACAGATGTGCAGAGACATATGTAAGTCCAAATTGTCTGAAGTTTTCTTTTTCAAAAAAAATAGGGAAACATCACATGAATAAGGTTTTTTAAAAACTTATTTTTTGTTATACAGTTTGAACAAAAGAAAAGAAAGAAAAAAGAAAGAAAGAAAGAAAAAATATGGCTAAATAGATTTGAAGGCATCAGTTTCAATGCATACATATTGATAGATAGATAGATAGATAGATAGATAGGTTTCTAAGAACTATACATACACTTTGACAAAAGCAGACCAAATATCCAAATAAGTATCCATTTGTTTATACACCACCTATTCAAATGTTGAAAGCATTGTAAGGTCTTCAATCCATTGCATTATAGGAGGTGAGCATTTATCATTCCAATGTTGTAATATCAGTCTTTTAGCTGTCAAAAGGTGTGGAGAATCCATTTGTGCTGATCTTGCATTAACTTACAAGAAGCAGGTAGATAATTTTAAAAAGCATGTAAATCAGTAAATATTAAGTAATGTTCTAATACAAAATTTATTCATATAATGAACTCCTCTCAAAAAGTGTCAACTATTGGGCATTGCCAAAACATATGCTTAAAAGAAGGATGAGCTGTGTTACAGCTTCAGCTATTATCTGACTTAGACAAACCCTTATTAAAGAGACATTGCAGTGTCCAATAGACACAAAACAACTGTTTTTTGCTGAATAAGACACAACCTGAGATCCATAGATGCCTCAGATACAGACGCCGACAGCAATCCATTGATTAGGCAAAATGTGACAATCCAGTTCCCTATTCCATTCCTGCTTAAGATTCTGCATATCAAATTTATTCAGCAATAGTATTTATTTTATAGAATAAAGTTGATGTGCACATTGTCCTCTATGCACTGTAGTCGTGTGTGTGTATGCAGACTTGGTGCTTCACCATGGGTTCTGGATTATATATCAAATTCCAGTTCTAAAAGCATTTCTTGTGGTTGTTTGACTTCCCTTCAGTTGTTAGGTACTGTGGGCACCAAAAGCTTGAAGGGATTTTCTAGAAGGCACCAGCTAGGACTGCTTACTAGAAGTCAATGTGTGTGCACTACCTGCACCCACCCACCTGATACCAAGTGTGATACCAGCTCTGTCCAGAGACATTCTGGGGAAAGTGGCACCAGCCCTGCAATTGTAGTAAAATAAAATTAAAATTAAAAAAGGAAGAAAAGCAGCTTCCAGCTGCTGCTTAATAAGCTTGGAGGGGCACCAACATACTGTGGGGAGGAGGCACCAAGGAGGGTGGGGGATGCCCAGAGGGCACCTTCCCCAAAGCATCACTTCTCAGCGCCTCCAGCACGTCTGCCCTCCAGCCCTGCCACACCAGTAGACAAACAAAGTAAAGTAAAGAAAAGAAAAGAAAAGGGATGCTGTGAAGAACTGCCATATATATAACTGTTGTTGTTTTGTAATGTTTACTTTGTGTGGCCACTGTGAGGCCATAAGGTACCTGAGTAGACCTGAGACCAGCTTATGGAATCTTGAGTTATAGCAGCAGAGAGTTCCTTAGGCCCTGAAATATCAGAATTTGCTCTAAATAAGAAAAATCATAGGTGGGTTTGCCCAGTGAAGGAGTAGTTCCGGCATAGATCCCTGTCCCAGGTGTTGCCCGCCACCACCTGGTAAGCTAGGTGTCCACCAGAGTGACATGGGAAACCTGGAAGGTACCTTGCCCAGTGCTCTCTCAAACCTGGCACCAATTCTTTTCAATATTACACTTTTGAATATTATACAGATACAAAAATGGACCTTTTATTAAGTATTTCTCTTTGGCAGTATAAGAATAGAAGAGCAGCAAAGACACCAGGGTCAAGAAAAATATAGTGTTAACCCCCTTCAGAATTCTAGGAATGATATTGGGATATAACTGACCCCACCATTGTTTAAATACAGGAAGACATAGTAAATACTTTTAAAATGTGTCATTATCCTAGCAGCAGAAATATAAAAACAATTAATTGTGTTACAAGATGATTAGCTCTAATATTACCAATTGAGGCTATCATATAATAATAACAGTAAAAATTATATATATATATATGGGTTGGCTCTAGGTTTAGGCACATGCCACTGGGCTGGGGATCCCTAAAAATCCATTACAGAATGCAGATCTAACAAATTATATATAGGGCATAGAATAATAGAATCATAGAAAAGTAGAGTTGGAAGGGGCCTACAAGGCCATCGAGTCCAACCCCCTGCTCAATGCAGGAATCCAGGTCAAAGCATCTCTGACAGATGTCTGTCCAGCTGCACCTTGAATGCCTCCAGAGTGGGAGAGCCCACCACCTCCCTAGGTAGTTGATTCCATTGTCTTGTTGCTCTGACAGTCAGGAAATTTTTCCTGATGTTTAGGTGGAATCTAGGTTCCTGTAACTTGAGCCCATTATTCCGTGTCCTGCAAACTGGGATGATCGAGAAGAGATCCTGGCCCTCCTCTGTGTGACATCCCTTCAAATACTGGAAGAGTGCGATCATATCTTCCCTCAGTCTCCTCTTCTGAAGGCTAAACATGCCCAGTTCTTTCAGTCTCTCCTCATAGGGCCTTGTTTCCAGTCCCTTTATCATCCTTGTTGCCCTCCTCTGAACCCTCTCCAGTTTGTCTATGTCCTTCTTAAAGTGAGGTGCCCAGAACTGGACGCAGTACTCAAGATGAGGCCTAACCAGTGCCGAGTAAAGGGGAATTATCACTTCCCACGATTTGGAAGCTATACTTCTATTAATACAGCCCAAAATTGCATTTGCCTTCTTTGCAGCCACATCGCATTGCTGGCTCATATTCAGTTTGTGATCTACCACAATTCCAAGATCCTTCTCACTTGTAGTATTGTTGAGCCAAGTGTCCCCCATTCTGTAACTCTGCATTTGGTTTCCTCTCCCTAGGTGCAGCACTTGGCATTTATCCCTATTAAATTTCATTCTGTTGTTTTCAGCCCAGCGCTCCAGCCGATCGAGGTCACTTTGAATTTTGTTTCTGTCTTCCAGAATATTAGCTGTTCCACCCAACTTTGTGTCATCTGCAAATTTGATAAGCATTCCCTGTACCTCCTGATCCAAGTCATTAATAAAAATGTTGAAGAGCACCGGGCCCAGGACCGAGCCCTGTGGTACCCCGCTTGTTACCTCTCCCCAGTTTGAGAAGGAATCATTGATAAGCACTCTGAGTCCGATTCTGTAGCCAATTGTGGATCCACCTGATAGTTGTTCCATCTAGCCCACTCTTAGCTAGCTTACTAATCAGGATATCATGAGGCACTTTGTCGAAAGCTTTGCTGAAGTCCAGATATATAATGTCCACAGCATTCCCACAGTCCACAAGGGAGGTTACCCGATCAAAAAATGAGATCAGATTAGTCTGACAGGATTTGTTCTTGACAAATCCATGCTGACTTCTAGTAATCACTGCATTGTTTTCAAGGTGCTTGCAGACTGACTTCTTTATAATCTGCTCCAAAATCTTCCCGGGGATTGATGTCAGACTGACTGGCCTATAGTTCCCAGGTTCCTCCTTCTTGCCCTTTTTGAAGATGGGAACAACATTTGCCCTCCTCCAGTCGTCCTCCAGGCACTTCACCTGTCCTCCATGATTTCTCAAAGATAATAGACAGTGGTTCTGAGAGTTCTTCTGCCAGTTCCTTTATTACTCTAGGATGCAGCTCATCAGGCCCTGGAGATTTAAACTCGTTCAGAGTAATCAGGTGTTCCTTGATCATTTGCCTATCAATCTCAAGCTGCAATCCTGCCCCTTCAGTCTGCACTTCAGGTTTGCCAGGGGGATCATAGACCCTCTTTTGGGAGAAGACCGAGCCAAAGTAGGAACTGAACACTTCTGCCTTTTCTTTGTCTTCTGTTATCAATTTGCCATCCTCATTGCGTAGTTGAACCACCAGTTCTTTCTTCTGTCTTTTACTGTGCATGTATCTGAAGAAAGCTTTTTTGTTGCTTTTAGCATTCCTCGCTAACCTTAGCTCATTCTCAGCTTTAGCCTTCCTGACACTATTCCTGCAGTTCTGTGCTACCTGCCTGTACTCTTCCCTTGTAGCCTGTCCTTCCTTCCACTTCCTATACGTGTCCTTTTTTGTTTTCAGTTTTTGTTTGAGTTTATTGTGAAGCCACATTGGCTTCTTCTGTTGCCCTCCGCCTTTTTTCCTTGTGGGAATTGTTTGCAATTGTGCCTTTAAAATTTCCTTTTTTAAAAACTCCCACCCCTCCTGGGCTCCCTTTCCCATGAGAGTCGCTTGCCACGGGATCTTACTAATCATTGTTCTGAGTTTGTTAAAATTGGCTTTCCTAAAATCCAGGGTACGTGTTTGGCTACACTCAGCTTTTGCTCCCCTTAGAATCAAGAACTCAAGTATAACATGGTCACTTTCCCTCAGAGTTCCCGAAACTGCCACTTTATTCACTAACTCGTCTCTGTTGGTTAGAATCAGGTCAAGGATAGCCGATCCTCTAGTTCCTTCCTCCACTTTCTGTAGGAGGAAGTTATCAGCAGCACAGCTCAGGAATTTCTTGGAGGGGCCATGTTTGGCTGAATAAGTCTCCCAACAGATATCAGGGAAATTGAAGTCACCCATTACTACCACATCGTGCCTCCTTGAAACAATGGCAATTTGCTTTTCAAAAGTTCCATCCTCATCTTCTCCTTGATTGGGTGGTCAGTAGTAGACTCCAACCGCCATGTTCGTTTTATTCTTTGCCCCCTTTATTTTAACCCAGATGCTCTCAATGGGGCTGCCAAGCTCCTCTTCCTGTATCTCTGTGCAGAGATACGTATTTTTAACATACAAGTGCAACTCCACCTCCCTTTCTGTTGCTTCTGTTCCTTTTGAACAAGTTATACCCTTCAATTGCTGTATTCCAGTCATGGGAGTCATCCCACCAGGTTTCAGTTATCCCTATCAAGTCGTACTTGCCCTCATGTATCAAGAGTTCAAGTCCGTCTTGTTTGTTGCCCATACTCTGGGCATTAGTATAGAGACATCGAAGACTATGTGCTTTATAGTCCGACTTTTTCCCTTACATTTTGTGGTAGACTGTCAATGGGCACCGCTGGAGCTGTTCTCTCCATTGTGGCATAGAGGCCTTCTTCCATTGGTACCCCCGAGTTTATGTCTCCCTCCCCTGTTGGATTCAGTTTAAAGCCCTCCTGATTAAGTTCCTCATGCTGTGGCCAAACACATTCTTCCCAGTCCTTGTGAGGTGCAACCCATCCTTTGCCAGCAGTCCATCTTCCAGGAAGTGTAGCCCGTGGTCCCAGAATCCAAATCCCTCACGTTGGCTCCACCTTCGTAGCCAGTCATTCACTCGGAGTATTTTTCTTTCCCTTTCTTTGCCTCTTCCAAGTACTGGAAGGATGGATGAAAAAACTATCTGGGCCCCGAAGTTCTTGAGTTCCCTTCCCAGCTCTTCAAAGTCTGCTGTGATTTCTTTGTAACTCCGCTTGGCAGTATAATTTGTACCCACGTGGAAGAGAAGAAAGGGGTATGTGTCGGTGGGCTGTATGAGCCTCGGCAGCTGCTCTGTCACATCCTTAATCCGTGCCCCAGGGAGACAGCACACCTGGCGAGTCCATGGGTCTTCGCGACATACTTTGGCTTCGATTCCCCGCAGGAGGGAGTCTCCCACTACGAGTACGCTTCTCTTCCTCTTGCTGTAGGCCTTGGTTTGATTGCCTCCACTTGACTGACCCTCAGCCTCTTGCTCGCTGTCACGTTGGGTGCCCGGTAATTCGTCCTCTGCAGGCTGTCCTCTGCTCTCGTCCTCAAGTACATGGAAGCGGTTCCATAGCTCCACTGCTTCCACAGGCGCAGAATGTCTTCTAGTTCTTCTGCTCCTAACAGTCACCCTTTTCCAGGGAGTTCTCCCTACGTTATTTTCCCTTGCCGCAGCAGTCTCCGACTCCGCCTCATCCTGCCGTTGCCCTTCTGGCTCCTGTTCTACGCTTTGGTGCTGTAGATCCACCGTTCTGTCTAAGAACTCCTCACTTTCTCTTATGCTCCTGAGGGTGGACACTTGCTGCTCCAGTCCTCTGACCTTTTCTTCCAACAGCGTGACCAGCTTGCACTTGTTGCACGTGTAGGCCATGTTGCCCTCAGGCAGGAAAACAAACATTGCACACACATTGCAGGTCACCACCACTGCGGAGTCCTTTCCTTCCATAGTGCTCTGTTCCCTTTATGTTTCTGCCTTTCTTTTCGTACTGGAATGGCTGGTGCCTTATCCTGCCTTCCCTGAATGTTAATAACAGAGTCCCCCTGGTCTATAAGTGTGAGGTATTGGAACAAAACAAACAAACAAATCCAGAAATATTAGCTCTAATATTACCAATTGAGGTAATATAATAATAACAGTAAAAATTATATATATATATATATATATATATATATATGGGTTGGCTCTTGGTTTAGGCACATGCCACTGGGCTGGGGATCCCTAAAAATCCATTACAGAATGCAGATCTAACAAATTATATATAGGGCAGAATACAATGGTGTGCTTACGCGCCTGCCGATTCCCTTGTGCCCACCAATTCCTGTCCCCAAGCAGTGCCCGTCGCTTGATTTAGTGCTTATAGGGGCAACTGGAAATGAGTGAAAATGCTCATTTCTGGAACGGGACAGGTTGGCGGAGCTCACATAAAGGAGCTAACCTGTCCCAATCGAGAAACGAGCCTTTCCACTCATTTCAGGGCTTCCTCTGGGAAGTGCTAAATCTCTGTTGCACAAGCGGTAGGTCCTGCTTACACACCGGAATGGGCAGGACCCACCACTTGCACAACAGAATCTGCGGGGCTCAAGAGAACTGGTGAGGGCATAAGTGCCCTGCTGGATTCTGCCCATATACGGCTATTTTTATGAGTAGTTGCTAACTGTGTCACATCAAACATAGCTGCAGACAAAGCAACTACTGAACAATACAAAACCTTGGACATTAATATACCTATGAAACACACTCAGGATGAAGAAGAAACATAACCCTACTTGTTAGCAGGTAGAAGAAACAGATGTCAGATGCAGTACACTGTTTTTAAAACATCACATCCAGAACTGAGGTTAGAAGGCAGGATAGTTGAACACTATTTTCTGCCTTTCCATTTCTCCCATGTTGTGCTCTCTCAGCCTCACTTCTCCATCCATAGTATACACGAGTGGATAGGTTCAATGTGCATTTATAAAATTAAAATGCCAAGGACACTCTGTGAATGACCTTAAGGTGGCCATTCTGGAACAAAGGAATTTCAAAGACAGATACCGATTGCTGAAGTGCAATTTGTCAAGAGATTCAGGAAGGTGTTGTTGTTTTTAATTGCACTACATACGTTAATCAGCTCCCTGCATACACAATCAGCATCATTTCAATGCTGTCTGTGTCATCGTCCAACAGTGTCTTGTGAATGGCAACTGTTAAGATAATAATCATTGTCTGGCATTTCAATTCCCTCTGACAACATGGTTTACTTTACATCTCCCTGCCCTGCCCTCCAGCATGTGTACATACCGTATATAGATCTGCCAATTTGAGGTGAACACTTCACTCATCTGATGAAGTGTACAGTGTCCATGAAAGCTGATGCCACCAAAGAAATAATAATGTTAGTCTTTAAGGCACCACCAGACTCTTTGTTATTTATGTAAATATGCAATTATAGAAGTTCCTGTGTTTGCTGGACTGGGGGCTTTTCTACATGAGGTTTTATTCTGCCGCTTTCCCAAGGCTTCTCCTTCCGTTATTTTTTTTGTAGGAGTAAAGAGTGCCTCATTTACACGTGGGTCACGTGGGGGTTTTTTTCTGGGATTTTTCTTTCCTGTATGTTGTATTACACAACCGCAAGTGGTGCTGTGGTATTGCACAATTCCAGAAATGCACAGGCTTCTTGCAGTGCGATTTAGCGTTGTAGCTAAATAATACCTCATTATCCTTGCCCCTAAAAAAGCCGCAAAAACAGCTGGAAAACACGGGAGAGGCCCTGGGAAGATGATGAAGTCGTGAAAAGGCAGCACGCACAAACTTCCGTGAGTGAAGGATCACAAGCGCACAATAAATGCCTCATGTAGAAAAGGCCTAAGGCTGCAATCCCAGGCATACCTGGGAGTAAGTATGCACTCAACCTAGTGCACCTTACTTCTGAGTAATATTGGGACATCATTCACTACTATAAAGACTACTATCAAAAGGTTGCTGTCAGGTGATCTTAGGGTCAATTACACATTACATTAATTACATAGCATGTAGCTGCCCCCTCTTTGTTTCTGACTCTAGTGTAAGTGCATGCAGCTCTGATTTGGAATGGGTCCACAGTACACTGGAAAAGGAAGATTACCCCCTGCCCTCTGTTTGCTTCACAAAATTCTCCCCCCACACAGTGGGGTTTAAAAAAGAAAAACATGGACACCAGCAGAGACTTTTCTTCTTTTTTAAAAAAAGAAGAAAGAATCTGTTGAGAGGGAATTCAGGAAACAAACAGTAGGGGGAGGCTTAATGCTGTGCGATGGTCCCAATCCAAAACGAGGCCACACATCTTACACTAGAGTAAAAAGAGGGGGGGTCAGCTACATGCAACATAATTAACGTAGTGTGCAGTTTGACCCTTCAAGATTGTATAGGGAAACGGGAGAACAAAAAGCCTCAAAGGTATGTAAAAACATGCACATTCGGAATCCCCCTTTTATATGTGTGAGAACCAAGCTTTCCATTGGGTTGGATCCAAACTTAGGCATGCTTTGAGTACAGCCATTTAATTCAATGAAACTTAAAAGTTAGTCATGACCAATTTGTCCCATTGATTTCAGTGCCTCTACTCCAAGCATGACTATGTCTGGATCCAACCCATAGTGATTGCTAAGCCCCTTTGGTCCAGTCAGACAGTATAACCAGGCTGAATATGTTGCACATTGACTGGCCCTGTCAGGTCTTCGACTAGAACACCGGGGCCAGGGGTGATGGAGGTGGGGATGGAGAACTGAGGCTACTTGGGTAAGGGTCTGATACTGGCGAGGCATGGGAGGACCGGAGGCGAGAGCAGGGTCCAGACCAGGCCAAGGTCAGATACAAACAAGGTGGGGCAGGGCCAGAGGCAAAGAGCTAGTCAATCTCACTCAAAGCCAAATACTGGCAAGGTGTGCGGTGCCAGAGGCAGAGGCATCGTCGGGAACAGGCAAAGGTTGTGTGTCAGCAAGGCGTGGCACTGGTAGGGATGGGTGCCCAGCCCGGCACCCAACTCGCTGGGCGCTCACTGAGTGCTCCTGCCGTGCAAGCCAAGCTGAGCCTCTGGCGAGCGCCAGCTGAGGTGTTCGCCAGACTTCCGGGTCCCTGGCTCTATGTTGTTTACATGGAATATAGCGTAGTATATGTTAAAAACGGCTGCAATTTGCATAAATTAGGCCATTTTTAATGTATACTATCCATCCATAGGCGAGCCATAGGCGATCACTCGTGACTGAGTAAGATTGTCTTCCAGGATAAAATCACAAAAAGAAAATTATAAAAAGAGGAAATTCTAAAAAATTGTGTAGACTCTAGCGATGGGTCCGTAAGTGACTCAATTCTAGATCCACACAGCTTCCCACAGTGAGGACACAGGTTACCCGATGGAAGATGGTCCTGTAAAGGATTTCCTATGTAAACGACATAGCTTATGTCATTTTCTACGTAAAAAACATAGCAACAGGGACCCGGAAGTCGCTTTCTCCAGCTCGGCTTGTGAGAACACGAGCTGAGTCAGGGAAAGGTAGGTTGAGCGGAACTCGGGTGGGTCAAGTCCAAAGAGTTTGCCGGACTTCCACCCCCCCTATTGAGGTCTGTGCACATCCCTACATGGTGGAGCCAGAGGCAAAGGCATCATTAGGAAGAGGCACAGGTCAATTATCAGCAAGGTGTAGCGAGACTGGAGACAAGAGGCAAAAGCACAATGCTGCCACCACAAAGACTCATGTAGCTGTGGCAAAGCTGAGCAGGAACAGGAAGCCTTTTATAGGGCTTCCTGTGGGTCCCAGCAGGTCTTCATGAGTGGCCTGCTCTAGTCCTGCAAGTATTTGTGGGCAGCCTTGCCTGCCTTTTTCCTCAAACCACTGGGTTGAGCTCCAGCACTGAGCCAGCCAAGTAGATCCTGACAGTCCCCAGGGATACGATACGTTTACATTAAAAACTTGATTCATGCATAGCATGCATGAATCAAGCTTGATACAGGCACAGCTGAAGACTTGGACTTTTTCTGAAAAGAAGGGAATGACTGGGTTTGCATGACACGACAACCCATTGTGGGTCACAAGCCATGGTGGGTTGTCATGTTGTGCGAACCCAGACCACTTCCCACAAGGTGGCTTGTTTGAGGGCAAGTAGCCACCCTGACAACCCGTAGCTTGTTCTAGGGATTGTTGTACCCACAATAGGTTGTCGTGTCATCTGAACCCAGGTGACCGACCCTATTGTGGGTACTTGGAAGCCGATAGCAAGCTGCTTGGCAAGAGCAGCAAAAACCCCTTCCTGCTTTCGCAAAGCTCATCTGGGCCACTGCCAGTGACAGCCACCCCAAAAGTACCCAAGCAGCACTTTGGGGCAACCATCACTGGCCCAGTGCCCCATGCCACAATCGCAAGCCCTTTTTCATCCATTGCGGCTTCCTCCCCTTCCCCACTTCCTTTTCCCAGAGATCGCAAACAGCAGTCTCTGAATTGACAGCCAGTGATAGCCCAACCAAAGTGCTGAAGTGAAACATTGGAGGGGCTTTCACTGGTTGGCAAACTTTTTTAGGGATGCAACCGTTTGCCTCGTGCGGGCTAAGCAGGGCCAAACTCCTGGCGGCGGCTCCTCGTCTCGGCGCTGCACGGTGAGCTGGCCGCGCCGGCTGCGCTGGTCCCATCGCGTCACTTCCGGTGCAGCGGGACCCTGCTCCAGCATGCTTGACCCCCGTGCTATGTTTTTGGTGGGGGAAACCAGGGCAACAGGGCTGTTTAAGCCCTGTTGCCCTGGTTCCCCCCGCCAAAAACATAGCGCGGGGGTCCAGCAGCGCGCCGGAGCAGCAGGACGTGGTGGCGGCAGCTCCGGCGGCGGCTCAAGCGGTGCGGAGAATGCTCCACGCTGCTCAGAAGAGCGAGATCGGGCCGCTGCCAGCACGGAGAACCAAGCCGCGGAGAGCGGCAGCGAGCCCCTCCCCAAGGTACATGATATGTCCCTACTTTTTTTTAAAAAAATCCTTGCACCCCAAATGTGCACAATTTTTTTCATAAATTTTAAATTATTATTTTTTTAGTCAGACTTGTGCAACTGTGGATGTGTGCAGTTCTGTGGGTCCAAAAATGGGAAGCCTTGCCTGGGCAATGACATATGTATACTCCCCTGTCCAAACTACCCTGTCTAGCCTTGCCTAAATCCCTCTTTTCAAAGACTCCCTACATTCGATTCGACAGCTGTCAAAAAGAAAGTGTTAGTGAAAAGGGGTTCACTAAAAGCATCTAGGGTCTCAGGAATGGATGGAAACATTGGGGGCACTGGGACCCATGGTGTGTGGGGGACCACTCAAAACCCTGAGGATCTCACTGTGATGTGAGTAAAATATCACCTACCCCCTTTCATGAGCAAAGATTGCTCATGGCTTTGCTTTGACTTGACAGTTTGCCCTTTGACAGCTGTCATGTCAAAGCAAAGTTTTAAAATCCGTATTCGGAACCACTTTAGGTCAATGTCCAAGGTTGGTACCTGCTGCACTTTGACAGCAGGTATCCCCCAGGAAATTGCCCAGATGAGGTTTCCCATTTTTGGAACTGTGGAACTGCACACCTCTGCAGTTGCAGAAATACGACCAGTGATGGTTGCCCCCCCAAAAAAATGGGTAAAAGGGAAAAAGCTGCAGCAAATGAAAAAGGGCTCGTGATCACAGCATGGGGAGAGGAGACAAGTCAGTCTAGGGATGTTACATTTTTCCCGCGCGGGCCAAGTGGGACTGAGCTCGGACCGGCTCATGCCCACACGAGGCTCGTGTGGGCCTACGGGCCTACCTAGTTCCGTCGGCAGCTCGCCTCTCCGCGGCGAGCCATCTGCACCGGTCCCGTCGTGTCACATCCGGCCCCGGAAGTGATGCGACGGGACCCTGTGCAGGTGCGCTGGACCCCCCACGCGCCATATTGAGCCTGCACAGGGTCTCCGTCGCGTCACTTCCGGGGCCGGATGTGACGTGACGGGACCAGCGCCAGCGGCTCGAGCAGCGCCGAGAACTGCTCTGCGTTGCTCAGAAGATCGAGGCAGGAGGGACTGCCCCCGCGGAGAGCCACGAGCCCCCCCAAGGTTCGTGTATCTTCCCTAAGTCAGTCCTGCTGTGGAATCCCCTGGAAAGTAGGGGACAACCCACAGTAAGTCCAGGCACCTGTTGGGCACATCATGGGTTGTTCGGGGCGGGCAACAACCATCCCACTATGGCTTATTGCCAGGGTGGGTTAGCATGACATGCAAACCCACCTAATATAGAGTAAGTATATTGGCAGCTATTGTGGAGAGGAAAGGGGGAAAGGGATATTCAATGAAAAGAGGTAAGGTATTCAAAAGCCTTGTGCTTGCTGCAGGAAAATGTAGTTACTAACCCATCCAAAGAATATCCTGCTCAACTGCTCTGCTCCTCCTGCAAAAAACCTTTTGTTTCATTGATGAGCTGTTTTCATTGCTCTGTACCAAGCCTAAAATGTTTCTCTTTACACTGGAAGTGTATGTTTCTTTCATGTCATGTTGTAATTGGGTAGTGATGAGCCAGACATGATGTGACATGACAGATTAATCCAGACTTGAAAGCACAGCTGTTTCTTATTTGTGATGAACCATGAGCCAATCAACCTTTCTGGTCACCACCACTGGCCACCTTGCTAAAATGGCACTGAATTGAAAGGTTCCCCCCACCTCCCACTATCTTATATGCCAGTGCACTCCCACACACACAATATAGGGTAGTATGCTATTATTTTATTTTTTAAAAATAGACAGAAATATATTTTAGTCAGGGAAGGCTGGTGGCTCCTGTGTCAGTGGAGCTCCTTATCCATTGCAGCTGTTATTCTGAGCTTTATATGAGCTATCCATGGTGGTGACCTATTTTGGGGATAGACTACAGCAACATGGATAGCTTCTACAAAGCTACTTTTAAAAGAAGGATTAAACAAAATAAATGGGTGATAAAAATGACACTCACCACAATGGTTATACTAAACTTGTGCTGAGCTTTGATAGGTTCATCTGCCCAATAGGTCACTGCCCAGGTCAAAACAATGCCTCTTTAATCAGACCAAAGAGAAGTGCTAAGGACACCTACGCCTGTGGAGACTGCATTATTATTCTTTCATTCTCCTTGAAAAAGCAATTCAGGAAAAAGTAGTAAGGGGAAAGGTGGAAGCAGGAGTGGGAAAACACAGGAGGATTACAAATGGATGACGAGGTCATATGGGCCCCCTGTACAATCGAAGGAGCCCTGGCAATTTCACAATAAATGCTTTTGTCTGGAAGCTGCTTCTTGCTCTAATATGGTAGGGCTCTTCTTACATACTTGCTCTTAACTAGATTTACCAATCATGTATCCTTAATCATGTATCCTTTTTGTGCTATTTAAATATTCAAAAGTGCTTCTAAAAGCATTTGATGTGCCAGAAAAAAATATAGGCTAGTGGAACATTCATTTGGTCTAAGATATTCCTAAACTGGCAGAGCTGTGTTTATTCCTGGAGTCTTTGCAGCTACTTTGAAGCAAATGGCATGGCACTGGCAAGGCAACATGGGTCAATTACCAATATCTTCTGACGACCAGTATTTTAAAATGCAAGTTAACTGAGAGCCAGTGTGGCATAGTGGTTACGCCACGTAGTTGGACTGGGACTCGGGAGATCCAGGTTCTAGTCCCCACTCTGCCATGAAGCTCACTGGGTGACTTTGGCCCAGTTTACTGACTCTCAGCCTAACCTACCTCACAGGGTTGCTGTGAGGATATAAATGGAAAGGAGGAGGAGGATAATGTAAGCCGCCTTGGGTTCCTTGCAGGAAAAAAAGGTGGGATATAAATATAATAAATAAATAAAGTGCATAATCAGATATGAATAGTGATACTGCTGAATTCTGCAACATCCATTGTTCATCCCAGATTTGAGGTGGTTCTCCTGCAGGTGGTGACTTCAGAAGACAAAAGCCTAATTTCCCAGTGTCTGAGGCAGAGCAGGGGCACTCTAGCAAGCTAATGCATCTTTAGTCTTCACACAGTGTCTCACAACAATAATGATATTTTTGGGCTGCATTAATAGAAGTATAGTTTCCAAATCGCGTGAAGTGATAATTCCCCTTTACTCAGCACTGGTTAGGCCTCATCTTGAGTACTGCGTCCAGTTCTGGGCACCACACTTTAAGAAGGATGTAGACAAACTGGAGAGGGTTCAGAGGAGGGCAACAAAAATGATAAAGGGACTGGAAACAAGGCCCTATGAGGAGAGACTGAAAGAACTGGGCATGTTTAGCCTTCAGAAGAGGAGACTGAGGGGAGATATGATAGCACTCTTCCAGTACTTGAAGGGTTGTCACACAGAGGTGGGCCAGGATCTCTTCTCAATCATCCCAGTTTGCAGGACACGGTATAATGGGTTCAAGTTACAGGAACCCAGATTCCACCTGAACATCAGGAAAAATTTCCTGACTGTTAGAGCAATAAGACAATGGAACCAATTACCTAGGGAGGTGGTGAGCTCTCCCACTCTGGAGGCATTCAAGGTGAAGCTGGACAGCCATCTGTCAGGGATACTTTGACTTGGATTCCTGCGTTGCGCAGGGGGTTGGACTCGATGGCCTTATAGGCCCCTTCCAACTCTACTATTCTATGATTCTATGATATCATCTACTGGGAAGCCTCAACACTTGCACAGCAAAACCTGGCACCCTTCTCTGAAATTTCTCTTTTCACCCCTTCCTGCCCATTTGCTGCTATCCCTGAATTTTAAGCTAAAAGTTCTCAGTGGGGAACTTTTGTCTCAGTATTAATGCTAGTAAAAGAAAGAAAGCTAATACAAGTGTTTCTCTCTCACCCATTATTTTTTAAGTGGGACACAACATTGCAAAAAATGGTATATACATTAGTATATATCTTTAAAAAAGGATGACAAATTGCAAGTAATCATCTACTTAGACAGTAGAGGTTTGGGCATATGTGGACTTAATATGTGATTCAGTCCATTCCACTGAGATGTTTGTCTTGTTTTTCTATTTAAGTTTCTTGATGTTATTTTGCCTTTCTCACATTGGAATTACTGAGCACTTTTATGGACTTATTTGCGATAGTCAGTATTTGTCATTTTTAGAAAGTTATAAAAGACACGTTAAGGGAAAGCACTGCACTCCCAGAGTTTAAAAAAACAAACTATTTTTTTCTGCCACTTTCGTTGGCTTAATGCTGCCAAACTGTCTCTGGGTCAATACTGAACAACAGCAAGCCAGACTGGGGACGTTAGCAAAATATATGGCACAGACATTTTCTGAGAGAGGAATGTTCTCCCTAAAGGAATAAAGGTGTCAAGATCCATATGCAAAATTTTGTTCAGTTGTAAATTAGAAGGAATAACACTTTTAGTACCTCTTACTTTTCATTGTGGGGAAATGACATGTTTTTTATTCTTCAGATAAAAGCTAGTCCATGAAAAAGAACTTATTGTATTCTGTACTAAACAACCTTATAGGCAAAGATGTGAGCATTTTTCACATTCCTTGGCATACAGAGAAGCCCCCTTCACACATCAAACATGTAAAAAAAAAAGGTCCCCGTGCTGAAATGGGTAGCGGAGCTCCTTCACCACCCACTGAGTGTGGATGTCTAAGCATGGAAAGCCTGTGCACATCGACTTCCATGGGAGATGGAGCCCTGACCACTCATGGCCTACATGTGTAGAGGTATGTGTGTGCAGACTTACCCAGCTCAGATGTCGACACCTTTCAATATGTAGAGCCCTGTGATGTATCTCGGGGTCCCCTATAAGGCTCTGTCTCCTAGAGGTCATTGGCTCCAGATCTTTCGGACTCCCCAGAACACCAGCCGCTGCCACCTACCAATTTATAGAGAGCAGTAGGACTCTCCTCTTTATATCCTTAGTACGTGGGGATGGGGTGAAGCATGCCAGCCTTCAAATCCACCAAAACCAGAACAGAGGTATTTATTTAAAGGAATAAACATTTATTTATTTATTTATTTATTTAACGGGACAACATTCGGAACAAACAATAATGGATAAATAGCAATAGCAATGGTTCTAAAAAACAAAACACGACATACCTGCTTCCAATAACTTCTCTCCCTCCCTTCTAATTCACACCCTGTCTCAGATTCTCCTAACTAACTTAGAACACAAGACAGAAAAAAGTCTTACAGCTCCCAGCATGCCCCAGTGAGCATAGCTAAACTTGTATAGGATTGTACCTTTAGGGTGCAATCGTATATGTGTTCAAACAGACAAAGAGTCCTACAATGCTTGGGCAAACCAAAAGGTTTTGAACTAGCACCAAAACTATTGCATTGTTGGTACCAGTTGCACATTCATTCATTCATTCATTCATTCATTCATTCATTCATTCAATACCCCACCTTTCTGCCAAATTATGGCACTAAAGGAGCCAACAATGAAAACCAAAGTAAAACACACTCTTAATTAAAACAGCATACAAAAAATAAAAAAAATAAAAACACAACAATCAAAGAAATAAGTGGCACCAGCATCACACTTAGCGTACATACCAAAGGCCTGCCTGAATAAAAACATACCGTATTTGCCTGCTGACAGAAGGACCACAGCAGGGCGTTCCAAAGCCTGGAGGACAGCCACCAAGAAGGCCCTCTTTCATATCCCCACCTAATGTGCCTCTGCTGGTGCTGGTACCAAAAGAAGGGCCTCCCCCGATGATCTTAATACATGGGCAGGTTTGAATGGGAGAACGGGGTCTTTCAGGTAGCCTGGTCCCTAGTTATATACAGCTTTATAGGTCATAACTAGCACTTTGGATTTATTTATTATTACATTTATATCCCAGCATTTTTGCTATTGCAAGGAACCCAAGGCGGCTTACCTGGTCCTCCTCCTCTCCATTTTATCCTCACAACAACAACCCTCTGAGGTAGGTTAGGCTGAGAGTCAGTAAACTGGGCCAAAGTCACCCAGTGAGCTTCATGGCCAAGTGGGGACTAGTACCTGGATCTCCTGAGTCCCAGTCCAGCACTCTAACCATTATGCCACACAGGCTCTCTGCCCAGAAACAAACCAGTAACCAGTGAAGCTGTCATAACAAGGGAGTCACGTGCTCCCTGTAACTGGCTCCAGTCAACAGTCTGACTACAGCATTCTGGACCAGCTGAAGTTTCCAGTTTTCAAAGGCAGTCCCATGTAGAGCACATTACTGTAGTCCAAACAGGATGTGACCAAGGCATGTGTGACTGTGGCCAGATCAGGTATCTCTAGGAATGGGCACAGCTGGCACATCAGCCTTAGCCTAATTTATGCTCATTTGTACATCTGCAGAGCACAGACTCTCTAGCCAGTCAGTCTTCACACATGGACAGACAGATGCTAGGTCTGCTCTGCAAAGCATTTCCCTTTGAGATGAATTATATTTAATTACCATGATTGCATATCTTTGAACTTTGATTTGCACTCTCTGCATTCCTTTCCATCCACCACTCCGTCCACCCCAAAATTTCTGAGTTGGAACTCTTTTTCAAATCATTTGCTGCTTAAAAATAACTTTCCAGACTTTCCAGAAAATCATTAGCTGCTTAAAAAATAACCTTCCAAAAATAACTTTCCAAAAAACTCTTTTCTTTTTCAAATCATTTGCTGCTTAAAAATAACATGCCTCTATTAGGCTGCAATCCTATAATGCACACTTACCCATGAGTAAGCACCATTGAACACAGTGGGACTTACTTCCAAGGAAACTGGCTCAGCTTGTCTGAGTGTGGAAAGCTAAGCAGGGTCAGGCCTGGTTATCACTTGGATGGGAGACCCCTCCTCTAGTTGCCTGCATTGAGCAGGGGGTTGGACTCTATAGCCTTGTAGGCTCCTTCCAACTCTATCAGATCTATGAAATCTATGAAACATGCATAGGATTGCAGTGTTATCTACTTTAATGCAAGAGATACCCTATTGCATTGAATGCTAATAATAAACAAAATGATGCTATACAAACAATGCTGTTCCATTAACAGAGCAATCCTATGGCCCCTAGACAGTGGTCTTAGAGGGCCATAAGATTTTTTGGATTCCAAGATCCAAGGTCGGAAAAGAACACCGACCTCGGAGTTGGGCATACGTGCTCATATCCCCCTCTCCCGCTCACAGCCAGCGGTGGAAAAAACCATGCCGCCGGTTGCTTCTCCAAGATAAGGGGTTTAGGGAACATCCTGAGGGGCGGGGAGGGCAGGACACAGGCGCTGCCAAGATATTACATATCCTGGTGGTGCCTCAGCCTCCTTCCCTCTCCCTCAGAAGCTCCGCAGGTAGGCAGCCGAAATCAACCATCTAGCTGCTTTGCAGAGCAAGAGGAGCACAGAGGCAGCCTTCGCCTCCATGCTCCTCCTGCTCTGCATTAGATGCCTGTAATCCTCCAAGTTCGGAGGGTTACGGGCATCCCCATTGGATTGCACCCTAAGTTAGTGTTAATATGCACTCCATTCCTAGAAACTGCTGTAATGTAATGAGCATAGTACAGTGACTGTGTGAGGGGAAGTGTGTGTGGGGGGAGGGGACTTACATTATTGTAATGAATACCACAATTTGTATTCCATCATTTTATTCTGTGCCAGAGGAGTATTTATATGGTTTCTTTAATATCTATAAAGTTAGAAAAATCAGACTGGAAGAAGATAGCATTTATTTAATATGAAGTCCTTTTATTTTTATTTTTTTTACCAGACTTGAAGAGATCCTTAATCTTCAAAGGTAGCTGCAATACTTGTATTTTTTTTTATATAGCCAAGATAATATTAGCCCATAATGGTTCATATAAAGATATATAACATTGATTGCCTAAAGTGATAAACGCAGACAAATAAAATGTCCAGTATTTCTTTTCTTTCAGAGCTGCGAGGGAGAGAGAAAAAAGAAGAAGTAAGGAATAGCACTGCATTCCTCACAGATGTGTAAGATTTCTATTTTTCTTTGTTTCCTTTATTGATGCCAACAGACACTGGATCAGGTTGCAACTGCTGGCATTGGCAGGATTGGCAATTGTTGCAATGGCAAAGAAGACTGTGCACAGATGATAATTTTGTAGGAACAATGGGACCGGTTTCCTTTTCAGTGTTCCCATTGCCCAAGCCCTCCTCCTACAGTGATACCAGTTTCCAGATTAAATAGAAATCATGAATTGTAACTGAAAAGGGGAGAATCTGTCTTGGGGGTGGGCAGAGAGAGGAAAGCTTGTGTGCACCACCTTTTTGTTTAAAAAATTCCTAGGAGAAGAAGGAGAAGGCCTTTACATGGCAGCATTTCTTCTTTTTTCTCGGGATCCCCACTGTAATGGCAAGATGGTGCCTAGGCAGTAAAGCAGGGAAATGCTAATTTACATTAAAAGAAATGACCCTTTTAAAAAGGAAAAATGGACACGCTTGCAGCAGCCCCTTGTTATCAGTGTCATCGGAGGCACAGCTTTGATAACTGCTCGCAGCGATGTCAGAGCACGAATGTGGTAGCTGGAAGGAGAATTGCATTTCACCAGTTTGAGTGGTAGGCTCCCTGCAGTGGAGGCTCAGCATCTAGAAAAGTTGTCTGGATGTCCCTGGAACAGAAGAATTGCAATTGTGCTCTTATTGCTCCTTCAAATGAATGTCAGTACAGCCACCAAAGTGGTCTTCAGCTGTTGTTTTGCAGTAAGCATGATGGTTCGCAGCGCACTGCCCATTAGCAAGGCTAGCATCAAGGACAGACATGCTTGGGCCTCTGCTAAGGGCCCACACCCCAGCAGGGCCCCTCTGACAAGAGCCCCCTGGAATAGCTCCTCCTCTTCACTATTGCAACCTTCTTGTTCACCTGCCTATCGCTGTGGCCCAGACAGTGGTGGTGGTGAGAAGGAGGAGCAGCCATAGATGCAGGGCCAGCCTCCTGTGAAGCAGGGTGAGACACCCGCACCAGAGTGCAGGTGGAGTGGGAGGAGAGTGACGAACTGCACCCAGGAGGGCCCTCCGCCACTGCCCCGCTGCCTCCAGCAGGTGCTCTGCATAGTCCCGCCAGCTCCTCTCTTGCCATGGCATTTGCTGTAGCAACAAAGCAGCCAGAAGGACTCTCTGGAGCAGCCCCCTGCCCTCTGTTTCCCTTGTCATGCACCCCAACCTTATTTTTGCCACTGCTGCTTCAGCTCCATGGAGGGCTATGCAGCCAGAACCTGGGTGAGTTCTCATGAGATTCCCCCCTAGCCACTTCTTCTGGCTGCACAGCTCTCCATAGAGCTGACATGGCAGAGCCAATGGTCAGGGGACGTGACAAGGAAGAGGGGATGATGCGGCAGTGGTGGCAGGAAGGGGCATGATGGAGTGGGAAGGGGGGCGATGCAGCGGTGGTGGTGTGTATGCTCTCCTGCCTCAGGCAGTGAGTGAGAGAGCTTACACCTGGGCTGGGTAGATGCCACTGCTTACTTGCTCACACTGGCTCTCTGCCTGTCAAGCAAGCAACTACAAGCACTGATGAAAAAGAGGATGAAGAGCAGTTGGAGATAATGGTGATGAGAAACTAGACTCACCGAGGGAGGGGTCCCACTGAGATGTCTTGCCCAAGGGGCCTCAAAAACCTGAGCCAGCACTGTCTATTTTAGAACAGTTACAAAACTCTAGTAAATTGAACTGGTTTTCTCTGTGCAGCATGTTTGCAGTGCACCATTTTGATACTTGCACTAATGATTGCATAACAAAAAATGTAGTGAACTACTGCTCTGCATATGTATAGTAACATACTAATAGTGTGATTTAAAAAAAAACCAACAACAAGAAAAAAAAACCCCAATGCATTGTTATGCATTTTAGGAATGGATAGAAAATAATAAGCAAGTAAGAAAAGTGAAGAAGATCCATTTAAAGCCCAAGAAGAAAGTATATGAGGTCATGAATTTTGCTGCATGCAAAAGTGAATGCATGTGATCCTGCTCTTCATGTGATTATGGTCATTGTCAGATAATGAGAACTTCTATATTAAAAGATTTCATCCATCAATGGGTGTTGATATTTTGATTGGTGATATTTGTATCACATTTGGGTGATCAGGCTCTTTTTAAAATGTTTGCAATTCTTAAAATAAAAAAAAGTCTGCTATTTGAAAAATAAGGCCAAGCTGAAGATATAACTGGGACAAAAGTCAATGCAGTGGCAGACGGTGAGGGGGTTCACTAGGCAAAGCTGCCAGTGTTCGCTGCAGGGTGAGTTCCCCCCCTCCCACTTACCTTTCTGCACTCGATGTGGAGGTGGAGGTGGGATGTGTGCAGATGCTCTGCTACTGAGCCCTGGTGAAGGCGCAGGCTGATCAGATCCACATGTGCAACTACCCACTCAACTAACATGTATTTCTAATGCACATAAGAAGGGCGGAAGTAATTCACCTATTTCAAGACAGAAGGATTTTCAGCTGATTAGTGCTGTATCTCTCCCCCCGCCCCCCCCCCCCCCCCCCACTGCTACCCTGTTGATTTGCAAAATGAAGTTAGGGACACTTTTGGTACAATATGGTAGAAGATACCTTGTATTTAAGGGCAAACTGTCATGCTGAGTTCCAAGCCATTTTTATCTAAAGGTCTTCCACTGGAGAAATATTAACTTTGACAGGATTTCCCTTTCTATCTCAGTATACTCAGAGCCAGCCTGCAGGGATGTAGTTTTTTTATCCCTCCTTCTCATTCTCTCCTACAGGGAAAGAAAGGACCTGATCAAATTGAAGACCCCTCCCCTCCCTAAAAACCAGTTCTGTGAAACTGGAATCCCTGCTGTTAACTGGAATCCCTGGCAGCAAAAGCCATGTTACTATATTCTCTCTCCACCCCACCACCTTTAAGTGATAGACATCTATCACTTGAAAGGAAGAGTACAATTTGCCCAGCTGTTTTCCAATTACTTCTACCCAACATGCCAAGCTTTATTCATCATTTCACTTCCTAGTGTGACTTTTTTTATTATACAACCTACCTAATGCCATTTCTAAAAAGTATTATACTTGGATAATGCTGCAGCTGTTTCATGAAACCCATAGTTCGTGGGAAAGTAAAACGTCAACATATCCACACCAATCTACAACTACCACCCCTATTTTTGTATCATACTGCCAATTTCAGAATGTGTAAGTGGATCTTTTGTGTACCAGTGCATATGAGTTCTAGAAACTATGGAGAACTCACAGAATTCTAGGAGTGGCAGAAAGTTTTCAGATGCATACAATTGCAGGCTACATCAGCTTTCCAAGATAACTTTCCTAAAGTTATGCGGCTAGAGATGACACAAATTTGGTTACACAAATTCTCTGTGAATTTTGATACGGAATATTTTCTGGATATTCAATTTTCTGGATATTTGCCAGATATTCACCCAATGTTTGTTATCTGTCTTTGAAATTCTTTGTTAATTGATTTCACTATAATAGTTGTCTTTGATATCTGACAGTCTTTGATTTCTGATATACAGTGTTATTTTATATTTGACAGTAGATCAGATTCATAGGTGGAATGCAATAATATTTATAGCTTTTAGTGGTTGGTATGCAATTATATTTATTTGATAGAATTTGACAGTTAACATTACTGGTATTAGTATTTGATAGAATTGGAAAGGTGATATACAATGGTACATTCAATGTGCCAATACGCCTAAGGGCACAATCCTACAGGGATGCCAGTCAGTAACCCCCCAAATTACGGGCATCCTATGCAGGGCAGGAGGAGTGCGGAGGCAAAGGTTGCCTCCCCGCTCCTCCCGCCCTGCAAAACAGCTAGACAGCTGATTTTGGCTGTCTAATTATGGCACTTTTGCAATTATGGAGGGGGAGGGAAGGAGGCTGAGGTGCCACCGGGACAAGACATATCTTGGCGGTGCGGGTCTCTTCCCTTCCCCACCCCCGGTATGCCCACGAAACCCCTTGCAACCTCAGAGAAGCAGCTGGCATGGTTCTTTCTGTGCTAGCTGTGGGGGGGGGGAGGACGCTCCGAGCCTGGAGTCCCAGCTCCAACGGCAGAACTCTTTTCCAACATCAGAGCTCTTTTCCGATGCCAGAGCTGGGACTCCGAAAAATCCTATGGTCCTCTAGACACTCTCCAGGGGCCATAGGATTGTACTAACCAGCACTCAAAATGCTGTTTTAATGTAAAATTGCACATTCAAAATGCTAATTTCATTTTTGCACTCAAAATTCAAATGAACAATTCAGAAATTCAGTAAATTTAAAATATTTGTGCATATTTGTGTTAGGAGACCACCACATACTAGAAGCTGAAAGCAGGAATTAACAAGTTGAATCACAATGACATATCTGCAGACATTCAACTTGTAAGCAAAAAGTAAGGTAATTACAACCTCCGTGGTGGAACTTCAGTATGCTGATGATAATGTGGTTTCCGCACATTCAGAGGATGATCTCCAAACTATCCTAAATGCTTTTGCAGAAGCATACGAAAAACTTGGTCTCTCACTTAACATCAAAAAAACCAAAGTGCTTCATCAGCAAGTGCAAGCTAACCCTTTGGTGATGCCATCTATCTTGGCGGGACAATACTGGAAAATGTCGATCATTTTCTCTATCTTGGCAGCTATCTTTCTGTTATAGCTAACATCGACAGTGAAATCCAGCATCGTCTGAGCTCCGCAAGTGCCGCATTTTCTCGAATGAAACATAGAGTGTTCGAGGATCGGGATATTTGTAAGAAGACCAAAACACTGGTTTATGAAGCCATTGTATTACCAACTTTATTGTATGCCTGCGAAACATGGACTATCTATAAACGTCATTTCCACCTCCTTGAAAGGTTTCATCAACGTTGCCTCCGGAAAATCCTGCGAATTACTTGGGAAGATAGGTGAACAAATGTCAGTGTACTGGAAGAAGCAAAGACCACTAGCATTGAAAAAATGATCCTTCAACGCCAACTTCAGTGGACCGGTCATGTTGTTCGAATGCCTGACTGCCGTCTCCCAAAGCAGTTACTTTATTCCCAACTCAAGGATGGAAAGCGGAATATCGGTGGTCAATATAAGAGGTTTAAAGATGTTCATAAGGCTAATCTAAAAAAATGCAATATAAACATCGAAAACTGGGAAGCTCTGGCCCATGAACGATCTAAATGGAGGTTGGCCTTTCACAAAGGTTCCATGCACTTTGAAGAAGCCCGAGTGCAAGGTGAAAGGGAGAAACGTGCTAAGCGAAAAGCACGTCAAATGAATCCTTTACAGGACCATCTTCTATCTGGTAACCTGTGTCCTCACTGTGGGAAGCTGTGTGGATCTAGAATTGGCCTCCACAGTCACTTACGGACCCATCGCTAGAGTCTACACAATCTCCTTTAGAATTTCCTCCTTTTATCCCGGAAGACAATCTTACTCGGTCACGAGTGATCGCCTGATGATGATGATGATCTGCAGATAACTTAATTACAAATGTTGACATGCCCAGTAATAAGACAGATTAAAGTTTTTACAATCAAATTTACATGATGGTCTTCAAATTAATCAAACTTGCATGAATCTGCCAAATTAAATAACAACTTAATCTAGGCATAAAGAGATATGTGGTTCAGTATTATCAACCACTTCTCTTTTGATTAGAAGTAGCAAACAAGGAAGAAAATGCTGGGCTTTCATTTTCAGTGATCGAGCCTTTGAGATGACTCTAAAGATTAGACAGCCCTGATTTAATTTAAACGCATGTCACAACTTATCCCCACTCCTGTATTAAGACCACCTATACCTCAGCTGAAAATCCATCAGCTAGGCTGGAGCCAGGAGCTGGCATAGTTAGGCACATAGCAAGGCACACACCCCAGCTGGGGGCCCACTGACAACCTCTGGAGCTCCTGGTCCTGATGCTGCTCCTTCCCTGGTTAGACTAGCTAGGTCTAGGTAGAAACTCTTCCAACAAAAAATTCCAAACATCAGTCATATACCACACTGGCATCCATCCATCCATCCATCCATCCATCATGAAATACATATCCACTGCTTGAGGATAGTAGGAAAGTAGGATACTAGCTTCTGTAACCTGAGAAGGATATACAGTATTTTTTTTCCAATTATATGAGCTTGTGCCCTGATAATCAGATGCTGTGCCTTCTGAATTTATTCTGAAGAAGTCTGTTTAATCCTTAAATGTGCCACTGAGGAAGACTGTAGAATCAAAACGTGTTTGGCATTCACTTATGTGGATCTGCATTAGATTGTATATGTTGGTTTGATTATAATAATAATAATAATCATCATCATCATCATCATCATATATTATTATTATTTATTACCCACCTCTCCATCTAGATCTAGGTGGGGAACAGCAGAAAACATAAAATACATAAACTAAACAACACAACACATACTATTAAAACATCTTAACACATCCTAAAAACATCTTAAAACATCTTAAAAACATCCTAAAGGCATCCTAAAATTCTGCCGGATAGGCCTGCCGGAAGAGATCAGTCTTTATGGCTTTTTTAAATTCCAAAAGACTGGTAAGTTGACGAATCTCCTCTGGCAGGCCATTCCATAATCTGGGAGCAGCAGAAGAGAAGGTTCTCTGGGTAATACTTGTCAGCCTAGTTTTGGCTGACTGAAGTAGATTCTTCCCAGAGGACCTAAGTGTGCGGGGCGGATTGTGTGGGAGAAGGCGATCCCGTAGGTAGTCTGGACCCAAACCATGTAGGGCTTTAAAGGTAATAACCAACACTTTATACTTCGCCCGGAAACTGATTGGCAGCCAGTAGAGTGCTTTTAAAACTGGTGTGATGTGGGAACCCCTAGGTGTACCAGTAGTAACCAGTCTGGCTGCCATATTTTGCACTAGTTGAAGTTTCCGGACTAGGTATAAAGGTAGCCCTATGTACAGCGCATTGCAGAAGTCGAGCTTCGAAGTTACCAGCGCGTGCACTACTGTCTTTAGGTCTTCCAACTCTAGGAAGGGGCGCAGCTGACGTATCAGCCGAAGCTGATAATAGGCACTCCTAGCCGTCGCATCTATCTGGGATGTCATTTGGAGCGACGGATCCAGAAGCACCCCCAAGCTGCGAACACAGTCTTTCAGGGGGAGTGTAACCCCATCCAGGACTGGTTGACATACCTCCAAACCCAGGTCGCGGCCTTTGACAGCAAGCACCTCCGTCTTGTCTGGATTACTAAGTAATAAGTAACTGTCTCTGTCCTTCACCATACATAGGTTGTGAAAGAAAAGTTTTAAGTTGTTTTATTGCGGTGTTTGGTCACTGTGTATTACTTTAGTAAGAAGAGCTGTGTTGGATCTGACAGACCAAGGATCCATCCAGTCCAGCATTCTGTTCACACAGCGGCCAACCAGGTGCACACAGGAAACTCGGAAGCAGGACAGCAGCACCCTCCTACTCATGTTCCCCAGCCTATTCTGCGTATTCTGTTTATAATTTTTAAAAATATTTTATTGCATTATTCTGTGTATAAACTTTTTAATTTTTCTAACCACACTTGTAATTTGTGTCCTGACCTTTTATACCGAGGTCCACGAGAACCAACAGGGTTGAACTTCTCCCATTCATTCCCAGCAGCACAAGTAATCTACACGGGAGTTAAAGCTGGATTGGAAAGGATCCAAATGGAAAGCATCACCCAACACTATCTGGAGTTGAGAAGCTACCACACACACTCCAACAAAGTATCCCGAAATGGTAGATTTGACCCTGGGCAGTAATGATCAGAAACCGGGTTTCTTCAATAGTGGCCTCATCGCTGCTTCATTTAAGCTAACGTGGACACCCCCTTCCCTCAAAGAGGCATTAATCACCTTTGAGGTCCAAATACGCACCCCAGCTCTGGCTGATTTCACAAGCCATGATGGACAAGGGTCCAGAGTGAAAGTGCTGGGCCTCAGTCCTCCAAACAGTTTGTCCATGTTACCAACTTTCTTCAAAAGGCACCGTAAGTTTCCTTGATGCACTAATATATCCACTACTTTAAGTAAACCATCTTTTTGAATCTTAATAAACAGAGCTCACTGTAGTAAGGCCTGAAAAGAGGGCTTCATTAGAATTATGCAATCACATAGTTTGCAAGTACTCAAAATGAAATTCTTCCATGAAGGGTGCACAGGGGTATTATTTCTCTTATAAACAAACAAAGCAAAATGGGATAATTAGAAATAACACTAAGGTGTTCGAGTTTCATGGCAAGTCCCTCCACGCTTTCAATTAAGTATTACATGTAATAAAGGCAAGCCCACCACGTTTACAGCTTACATTATCCTGCTTAACTCAAAGATATGTTGGATTTCAGAGCAGAAACAAGGCAACAAATATACAAATTGGGTTAGAGAGCCCCAGCTGTGACTGTAATAAAATTGAAACAGATGAGAGGAGGGTTGCAAAAATGGCTTCAAGCCATCTTTCCAGCTCACTGATTCTGGAGTCAGCCAGGGGCTACCTTGGTCCCTCATGTCAGTTAAAGTAACCTCCAGCCTGTTCTGAATGACATCTTTCTCTTGTGCACAGTGCATGTAGCATTGTAACTCTTGCAGTAGCTCTGGTTAGGCTAAATTTTCCTCAGGAAATACTCTTCATGTGAAAGATGAAAAGGGGGGCAGAGTAGAGTATTAGCTGTATATTTTGCCTCTGGATGAGGACACATACCCCCCAAACAGCTGATAAAGGACAAAGGACTGTCATAAATCTATTCGAATTCATAGGTGTTTCAAGGTGGTTTTGGGGTGGATAAGGGTGAGCAAGCTGAGACTTAATCCAGATAAGATGGAAGAACTGTGGGTAGGGAAACTGACTAATCTAATTGGAAGACTACATCGAGTGTTAGGTAGGGTTGCACCTCCCTTGAAGTACCAAGTACCTAAATGGGGAAATTCAGGTAGTGGCAATGATGGCCAGGAGTGGTTTTTACCAGCTCCAACTGGTACACCAGTTGCAACCTTATCTGAATAGGTATGACTTTGCCTCACTTATTCATGCACTAGTGACATCCAGGCTAGACTACTGCAATGCACTCCATGTGAGGCTGCCTTTGAAGACAGTTTGGCAACTTCAGCTGGTGCAGAATATGGCTGCCCAGGTTTTGGTGGGCTCATGTGACACCTACACTCTAGCAGCTGCACTGGTTGACAGTTTGTTTCTGAGCCCAATTTCGATACCATCGACCATGGTATCCTTCTGGAGCGGCTGTCTGAGTTGGGGGTAGGGGGCACTGCATTGCAGTGGTTCTGCTCCTACTTGGATGGCCGGCTCCAGAAGGTGCTTGGGAAATGTTGCTCGGCCCCATGGACTCTCTAGTATGGGTTTCCTCAGGGGTCGGTCTTATCCCCCATGCTATTTAATATCTACATGAAACCACTGAGTGAGTGAGGTCATCCGAAGTTTTGGAGTGTGTTGCCATCAGTACGCTGATGACACGCAGCTCTATTTCTCCTTTTCGTCTTCAGCAGGTGAGGCTGTGGATGTGCTGAACTGGTGCCTGGCTGCGACAATGGACTGGATGAGGGCTAACAAACTGAGGCTCAATCCAGACAGGACTGAGATGTTGTTAGTGGGTGGTTCCTTTGACCGGATGGAGGGTGTTCAACCTGTTCTGGATGGGGTTGCACTCCCCTTGAAGGAGAAGGTTCGTAGCTTGGGGTGCTCCTGGAGCCATCTTTGTCACTTGAGGTTCAAGTGGCCTCAGTGGCAAGGAGTGCCTTCTACCAGCTCCGGCTTGTGGCCCAGCTATGCCCCTATCTGGACAGGGATAGCCTGGTCTCAGTAATCTACGCTCTGGTAATCTCTAAACTAGACTACTGCAATGAAGGCAGCAGGAGCAGGCAGAGGGAACATCAGGGCCTGCTCCGGTTGGACTGCCCCTCCCAGGGCTAACTGACACTCTGTTTTTTCTTGTATTTTATTGGACTGTACATCGCTCAGAGTGGCTGGATGACTGGCCAGATGGGCGATTCAAAAATATAATAAATAAATAAATAATGCACTCTACGTGGGGCTGCCTTTGAAGACTGTTCGGAAGCTGCAGGCTCTAGGGATGTAACCGCTTGCCTCAAGCAGGCATAGCGGGCCGAAATCGGCCTGCTCATGCCCGCCCAAGGCAAGCGGGCCTTACCGGGTCCTGGGCCCTGCTCAACCGTCTGCGCCGAGCTGCCCACGATGCGTTACTTCCGGCTGGCCAGAAGTTTTCAGGCCTTTTGCCCTGGTTTCTACGGAAAAGCTGCAGCGCGGTGTCCCGGTGTGCCAGCGCGGTGTCCCGGTGTGCCGGCGCAGTGTCCCATCGCGGCCAGTGTGGGCAGCTCAAGTGGCCCGGAGAATTGCTCCACGCCGAGAATCGAGCGGCGGGGGGGCCGCCATGGAGTGGTGGGGTGGCCCCCCCCAGGTACGTGAACACCCCTAGCTGCAGCTTGTGCAAAATGCGGCAGCCAGGCTTATTGCGGGGACTGGAAGGTCCGAGCACATCACACTAGTTCTGGCCCATTTGCACTGGCTGCCAATATGCTTCCGAGCCGAATTCAAGGTGCTGGTTCTAACCTATAAAGGCCCTACATGGCTCAGGACCACAATACCTGATGGAACATCTCTCCCAACCGCAAGCTACCCAGACAATGCGCGCAACATCTGGCGCCTTCCTCCGACTGCCACCTCCAAGAGAGGCTCGGTTAGTGGCAACAAGGAGGAGGGCCTTCTCAGTGGTAGCCCCCAAATTATGGAATAAGCCCCCCACTGAGACCCGCCTGGCGCCAACCTTACTATCTTTTTGGCACCAGGTTTGGCACCTTCCCTCTATGCCAAGGCATTCAACAGTTAAGGGCTCAAAATAGCACATGGGGGGACGGGGGGAATTGTCACCAGTAGGCTTAGTTTTATTAACTTTTGTATTGTCATTTTAAACTGTGCTTTTAAATTTGGTTTTTAATCTTTTTAACTATATTGTATGTTTTTATTGTTTTTATGTCTAAATTGTGAACCGACCAGAAATAAATGAAATGAAATGAAATTTGAAGTGCTGATTTTGATCTTTAAAACTTTAAAGGGTTTAGGTCTGAGTTACTTGTTGAAGGACCACCTTCAACCCTATCAGCAAAGGAGGCCCTTCTCAGTTATTCACCATTGAGGGCAGTTGGGCTGATGAATACAAGGGAAAAGACTTTTCTGCAGTGGCCCCATTCCTCTGGGAAGAATTCCTATCTGGGGTTTGTTAGGCACCCACTATGCAGGCCCTTAGCAAAGCTCTGAAGACTCACTTGTTTACTTTGGCTTTCTCTTGAGTTGTGTTTTAGATACAATTATTTTAGTATTTTCTGGAATGGATGTTTATTTATTATGTACTGGTGTTTATAAATTTTACAGATTTTGATGTTATTGTTATAGGTTTTGTTATAGTCTCAGTTCCTCAATATGTAAATTGCCTTGAGAGGGTTGTACCCTTAAAGGCAGTCTATATGTTTGTAATCTCTAATCAGTGAGATGCATTTCTGCATTTAGACACAAATGCAAGTATGTATATGCATGCACATACACGTGTACAGATGCACCCACAAACTAATGATTATTGCCCCTTACACATCATACACAAAGACAAGCATTTTTATATAATGCCCATTTTCTGTTATGTGTCTCACATTTGCAGAGCTATAAAGATAATGAAACTTCTATCCACTGACAAACTATTAATTAATGAGGGAAGGAATAGTGATTGCAATCTTTCATTCCAAAGTCAGGCAAGGGCTGCATTGCCCCCTCCCTTATTTAAAGAAATAGGGCAACTTTTGTAAATTGCTCTCTAGCCTAATATGTAAACTGCCTTGAGAGAGCTAAAATGGGTTTTAGAATTCTATATGCTGATGCATGTTGGTTTAAATTAAGCATGCTAAATGTTGAGGCATTAGGCCAGAAAGACCTTAAACTTTTTTTTTTTAATTTTTTATTCTCTGGGATTAGTTTGGGTGGGAATTGGGAAATTTCCTTAGACCATTTTAGAACACTTACCAGTGACTGAACAGCCACTAAGTAGGCAGGATGGAAATGTTGAGACAGGAGATTTTTGCTTGGTTGCCTAGGTGACAGACAGAGAACTACACACAGAGCTAGTGACAACTTTAGCCCTTTCCACACATTCTTCCTCCCATGACCATGCAATTAAGAACCCTGATTTTCCAGGGTTCTTAATTATGTGGATAGCCTCTGTGGATAGAGGAGGGGCTCTCCTGTTTAGATGTCTCCCTCCATGAGTTAAGAGTGACGGATGTGACAATGGAAAGGGTTGGGGCTGGAGCATTCCTCTCCTCATGCGTTCTTTCAACAAGGGAGAACACATGAAAAGAGATTTTGCTGTTTGTCAAAATGGGGGTTGGCCTTCCAAAATCAAAGTAATACTAAGCAGGCCAAATCTTAGCCATCGTGGTCAATAAGAAACAGGTTAATTACAGTAACTTCTATACATTTACTCATACATATCCAACTAGGTTTGGTACAAGCTGAACTCATGATCCAGTCAAATGTAACTATTTTTATATCCCACTGATTTTAGTCTTACCATGCAGGCTATTCAAATTTAAGACCCACTGAATTCAGTGGGACTTTTTCCCAGGTAAGTGTGTGTTGTACTGTACAGTATATATAGGATTGCAGCCTTTAACGTGTGTGTAGTTCATCCATTAAAATCAATGGAACTTAGAACTAGCTTTCTAGTGAGAATTCAACCAGGGATGCTTATCTATGCAAACACCCCGTTTGAATATTAAAGTGCCAGTGTAGTCAAGGCAAGTACAGACCTACTCCCGAAAGCAGATCTTGATTGGGCTTGCATTTATTCACACCCACCCCTGCTTCAGTTATTAAGCCTTTTTTCCTTCTCCAAGGATAACAAAAACCATTCACCTTAGGGAAGGGAGCATGCAAAGCAAGGCTTCCTGGAGACTGAAAGTGGCTGGTGGGCCACCCAATGGATGACAAATGACATGAAGAGCAGCTTTTCCCCCAATCAGAAATCACATGACCTAGATTTCATATGAAGGAAATGTAGGAAATGTACCATTTGCAGCCATAGAGAGGCCCATGCACCCTTCTCTGCCTGCCAGCTTCTCCAGTTCCTCAAGGTGAGTATTTTTTGTTATCCTTGGGAACATGGGCTACAACAGGAAGGGGGGTATGATCCCTTCCACTGCCAGCCACCACCATTCACTTTACATTCAAGGTGGGGTAACTGGCAATGAAAGTTTTCTGGGTGCTTGAAGAGAACTCACAGAATTCACAGAACTCACAGAATTCTGATGGGTTTGTGCACCAAACAGGTAGTGATCAGCCTTAGAAGTGCTTGTTTTTGAATGAAATCCTTGTTGTAAATTATTATTAATAATTATTAATAATTAGTTATTAATTATTATCATCATCAACAGGTGGTATAAAAATATAATGCAGGGAAGGTGGTGCATGTATGTTTTCCATAGGTTATGTGGAATGCATAATTTCTAGAAAAAGAGATACTAGGACACTTGTCTGTCTGGAAACAACACTAAATGATAGGAGCTGGCAACTTGTGGCCCTCCAGATGTTTTGGCTTACAACTCCCATCATTCTTCACCATTGGCTATGCTAGCTGCTGGGCCTGATGGAAGTCCTAGGCCAAAACATATGCCCACCCCTACTCCATGATCTGCTCCCTAATCCCTGATGTGTGGTATATTTCTAATTTGTGGTGAGAAAAGTGCACTCTAGAACTCTCTTTTTGACACTTATATCTATTCAAGCCCTGGCATGAAAAACATTTGTCCAGTCTGAGCCCCACTCAGCCCTGGCCCAAATTAGTGCACAACTAACCCAGCATGTCACATGCATCAGGGCACTTCAACCTTAACTGAATTGTCATTGGTCGTCCACATGGGGTTGCAGTGGAACCAGGATGAGCCATTAAGGCACAATCCTATCAAGTTAAGACAGAAAAAAAAGGCTTAGAAGTCCCAGCATGCCCCAGCCTTTTCTGTCTAAATTTGCACAGAATTGTGCCTTAAGTCTGTTCATCCAGGTATATAATGTCAGTGTAAGGATGCCCAGTCAAAAAAGCACCTCTTGTTTCCAGGGATGCTTTCAGCATTTCTGATTTAGCAGTAAAGCACTGAATTTCAAATACAGGAAACTGCTATACAGAGCCTCCCAAAATCTACCTTACTGAGATTTTAAAATTATCAGCAAGTGTTGAGGCATCACCAAAGAAAGGCATGCCTAGATTTCTCTATTTGTCAAAGTATTTCTGAGGAGTGAAATGACAGTAGCTGGAGGTAAAATACAGTCAACATAAAAAAATATCAAAGGCAGCTCTGACATATTAAGCCAAATTACCTTCAAATCAGGACTAACACTTGCACCTAATTACTCTTGAAATTTATTAGGTGCAGAGCTGCATCCTGATTTCAAATAAGCAACTTATTGTTAATTCATTGGATTCATCTGTGCTTCTGTATTTTTAATTTGTATGGCAGAAGAGAGCAGTTTTAGAGTAGGCTGCTGCCAATTGTAATATAAAGTTCTCACACTTTGGGGACTTCATTAGCCGTAGAAGCTACTCAGCTAAGGCCACACTGAGACCGTTTAAAAAAAAAGACAATAAAAGATTTTTACCACCATTTCTCCATTGCCAAACTATGTGGAGGTGGCAAAACAGCATAGCTACTAGAACTGAAAATAGCTTCATTAGAAGTCTAGGCATTATAGCCAGGCACCTTTTTAGTTTCTTTGCTGAACTGAACTACCCTTCAAAATCTGTTAACTACTTTAAAACAGAGGGCCGTACAATGCTTATTGAGTTTCAAAGCAAACATAACCATTAACAACATTCAATAGCAGCAATATTGAATGTATAGGTAGTTCAGCATTTGCCCCTTTTCTTCTTTCGCTACAACACTGGGTTGTATCCAGTGGTGTCTGTACACCTGCAGAATGGACACCACTGACAGAACAAATTCCTCCTCCCCTTGCAGCCTCCTCTGTGCTTCCCAAATCTGCTCTGGAGAGTTGGGAGAAACTCTGCTGGAGCAGATTTGGAAGGGTTCATGGGAGTGTCATGTGGAGGAGAGAGGAGAGCAAGGGGAAATCTGTTCATGATGTGAAGTTGAATGTAGCCCTGTGCATAATTCATTGTTTTGAGTAAAATGTCTTCTTCTTTGGATTAATTTTTAACCATGTGACCAAAACTCCCTAAGAAAAAGGGTGTGTGTGTTTTCCTTCATGGCCAAAACATAATGGGAAGAAGCACTTTATAGGAATGATTGAAAGTTGTACCCATGTTGTGAAGATGGGACTTGTAGTGGCTGGGACTTTAGAAGAAACCCTGTTAGATGTCCCTTCCCTTCCACCCCCATTGCTGTTTAGCTAACGGATTTTTACTGTAGTCTTTGGAATGTATTGGGAGCACCTGGGAGATAAGGGTGAGTTGCAGAGCTGAGAAGCAAGGTCAGGCGTTAATTGGGATGAAGTCATGAGAAAGTGTTTACAGCTGAGAAAGGGCGGGGGCCCCTCCTTCGACAGTTAGGGAGATAGGATTGGTGAACGCTGGGCGGGAAACTGGACCCTAGTGACAATAAAAGAGCTAGGGGGAAAAGCTTCAGGGTTCTTCCATTGGGGCGTGGATGCTGGGAAGTTCCATCTGGGCAGGTATGCCATTCTGACAGGGTAGCTAGGAAAAGCTAGGCCTGGTTTGACTTACTTTGTTTCTGCAGACTCTTGGGGTTTGTTTTTATGTTCTTTTAGAGTCCCTTTTTATTCCCATCCCCTTTTCCTCACAACAACTACCTCACCCCCTTTTCCCCTTTACCTTCTTTTAGCCCCTTTTTATAAGGGATTATTTTACTTATATTGGACACTTGGAGACCCTACACTGACTAATTTGTTATTCTTACTTTTAATAAAGTCTCCAACTTAATCTTGGTGTGTGTTCCTTTTTGAAAGGTTGGGGCTGCTACACCAGTTTGGTGTATGGGACCTTGGGAGGTGTGTGCCAGTCCCGGGAATTTTGGGACTGTGGCCTGCCCTGCGGGGTTGGCGTAAGATCAGCCTTCCTTCACATGGTGGCTTAGCGGTCGGATTTTGCAGCCCACCTGAGGAACATTTGTTTGTCAAACCAGGCAAAGGTTTGTTATTTTCCAGACAGGGAAAAGTTGCTAGGGCAGAAATGGAGTCTGCTCTGTTGGATCAGGACCGACCCCTGCTGGGAGCAGAGGCGGCAGACGATCTGCCGGTGTTGGACCGGGAGGACATTTTACCAGTTGAGGCTCCTCGAGTTGCCCCTCCTATTGAAGTGACTGTCGATTGGGAAGGCGCGGAGGGCGAAGAGAGAAGGGTGTCGATCCCATCTCGCTTGGCAGCCTGGACGGTGGAACCTAGGGGCCGAGGGGAGATCTCCAGGTCTCGGAGGTGGAGCACGGGCAGTGGCAGTGACCAGGGAGAGGAGGAGGGAGCGACAGCGGTTCTCCTCCGGCGGACCCGGAGGATCCCGAATCTGTCTCGTCCCAGATCTACTTCCAAGGAGAGAGAGAGACGAAACGACCTGTCTCGCCTCAGGCCTACATCCAGAGAAAGAGAATTACAAAAGCAAGTTGACCTTCTGCAGAACCAGTTGGCAAAACACGCTGGAGCTGTTCGTCCTGAGAAGCCAAACTTCAAGGACCTGCCTCGTTTCCATGAGGGGCAAGATCCGCTAGAATATTTGGGCTTGTTTGAAATTGCCTGCGAAGATGAGCGTATTCCCCGTGGCAACTGGATGTCGGCCCTTCGATCACGAGCCTCAGGCTGTCTGGCTCAACTGTTGTACAGCGTCCCGCGAGAGGATACGCATAATTATGGACAGTTTAAAGAACTGGTCAGACAAACTTTTTGCCTTTCGGCCGAGAGGTGTCGGCAACGTTTCAGAGAGATTAAAGTTGAGCCCGGTGAGGGTTTTGTCTCCACGGCAACGAGGCTGCGGAGGACCCTGGATTTATGGCTGGAGACGGCTCAAGCTGTCTCCTTTCGAGATTTGCGAGAGCTGGTGGCCTTAGAACAGTTTTATGCCGTTCTCCCCGAAGGAAGGGCAGCGCTGGTGAGCGACCAGCGGCCCACCAATCTCCGGCAAGCGGCGCTGCTTGCGGATCAGATGGGAGTTTATAGGAAGGGGGGAAGCAGCCATCGAACCACCCCAGCCAAGCCGGCGGGAGGCGGCGGGAAGAGTGAAACATCCAATCCAACTGGAGGAGGAATCGGGCCCAAAGCTACTTCCACCCCGACGACGACCGGGTGCTTCTATTGTAGATTGGAAGGGCATCTGCGTCGGGACTGCCCTAGATTAAAGGCCAAGTTGCAAAAAGAAACAGCTACTAAAGTGGGTGCTGTGAGACCGGTGCCTCTCGATGTCTCCCCCGGAGAAGCCTCAGATTGGAGTGAGGCCAGCGAGGGAGAGGGAAAAGACCCAGCCCCACGGATCCCGGGAAATGGAGTAGCGGCCCGGCATTCACCGTCATGGAAGGGAAAGGGGCCGGCGATGGCTTTGGTTCAACCGGGGCAAGTCAAGTGGAGCCAGCTACAATTCCGTGAGTCTCTTAAAATTAATGGGCAATGGGGACAGGGTTGGAGAGACAGTGGGTCTGCCCTTTCCGCTATTGACCGGAGTCTGGTGAAGCCAGGACAGATGCTAGAGGGACAATTTTTAACCATCACTCCTTATAACTCTTCCCCCATTGCCATGCCTTTGGCTAGAGTACCGTTAGAATACAAAAATTGGAAAGGAGAATTGGACTTGTTAGTGCATGAAACTGAGTTTACTACGTTTCTTATTGGAAATGATCTGGCTTTCTTGGCCAGTCAAGCCCCTGTTTTAGCGGTGACTCGGAGTCAGACAATTAAGAAGAAACAGGCCTCCCCGGACCCCGCGTTCCCTGCCCCGATAGTGGAATCTTGCCCCCCGGCTGGGGGAGAGGCGACAGCTACGGACAGACGGGCAGGGGAGGGGTATGGGGACCCAGCAGAGACAGAGTCAGCTAAACAGCAGAGAAAAGATTTATTGCCAGCCGGCGAAGAAGATGTGGCGGAGAGAGAAGAAATCCTTTCAGAGAATCTTCGCTCCACTGCCTTTGTGGAGGCTCAAACCCAAGATCCGTCCTTGCAGGAGTGCAGGGAGGCGGCTGGGAACCAGGTGGCTACTGTGACGCCTCAACATCCTGTTCGGTTTTTTTGGGAAGCAGGAGTCCTATATCGAGAGTTTGCTCCGAAAGGAGTTGGACAAAGGTGGAAGGTTTATCGCCAGTTAGTGGTCCCACAAGGGTTCCGAGAACCGGTCTTACAGCTGGCTCATGCTACGGCGTGGGGGGGGCATTTGGGGAGGAAACGGACTTTGCACAAGGTGTCCAATGAATTTTATTGGCCTTCGGTGGCGGAAGCCGTGAAAAACTATTGTCGCTCTTGTGACACCTGCCAAAGAGTGGGGTTCAATAAGGATCACCCTAAAGCCCCTTTGCAGCCCCTCCCCCGAATAGAGACTCCCTTTGAAAAGATTGCTGTGGACATATTGGGGCCTTTCCAGACGCCCACCAAGACAGGCAAAAAGTTCATTCTCACGGTTGTGGATTTCGCAACTCGCTATGCCGAAGCTGTACCGTTAACATCAATCACTGCCTCTACTTTGGCTAAGACTTTATTAGCTATTTGTGCCCGGCTGGGTATGCCCAAAGTAGTACTTTCAGACCGGGGACCGGGATTTGTGTCGCAACTAATGCAAAAGATGTGGGAACTGGGAGGGGTGGAGCAATGTTTCTCTGTACCCTATCATCATCAGACAAATGGGCTAGTGGAGAGGTTTAACCAGACCCTGAGAAAGATGATTCGAGCCTATGTGACAAACCATCCTAAAGACTGGGACCAAGGGCTTCCTATGCTCCTATTTGCGTATCGGGATGCCCCTCAAGAAAGTTTGGGGTTTTCCCCGAATGAGCTAATGTTTGGCCGGGAGCTCAGAGGCCCTCTGACTATGCTTAGAGAAGAGTGGGAGCAAAAGGTGGCTAGTTCCTCTCAGAATGTTATAAGTTTTATGCAAATGCTACAGAATACTCTGAGAGAGGTACAACAAGTGGCGCAGGAGCATTTAGCCCACGCTCAAGGCACGCAGAAGGCGTGGTATGATCAAACTGCCCGAGTCCGAGTGTTTCAGCCCGGAGATCAGGTTCTTGTTCTCAAACCGGTTAAACCCGATAAGTTAACCCTTAAATGGGAAGGGCCTTTGACTGTGAAAGAGCGGCTGGGGGAAGTCAATTATTTGTTGCAGTATGCAGAGGCCTCGCGTTTGCCGAAGGTTTTTCATGTCAATATGCTCAAGCGGTATGTGGACCGGAAAGATTTTGTGTTTCCCCTTCAGCCGAGGCCCGAAGAGTTGGCTAGGCCTTTAGATCTGTTAAGAGAATGTCAACAGAAAAAGGGGATAGAGGAAATACCCTGGCCTTTAACTTCGCCCCTACAGCAACGCCAAGGTTTGCAGCCATCCCCCGAGAAGCTTGTCTCGGATTCACACTGAAGAATAATTAGAAGATGAAGTCTGGCAGGAATTCCCTCCCAGTCTCATCTCCTTAAAAGGGGGGATGTGAAGATGGGACTTGTAGTGGCTGGGACTTTAGAAGAAACCCTGTTAGATGTCCCTTCCCTTCCACCCCCATTGCTGTTTAGCTAACGGATTTTTACTGTAGTCTTTGGAATGTATTGGGAGCACCTGGGAGATAAGGGTGAGTTGCAGAGCTGAGAAGCAAGGTCAGGCGTTAATTGGGATGAAGTCATGAGAAAGTGTTTACAGCTGAGAAAGGGCGGGGGCCCCTCCTTCGACAGTTAGGGAGATAGGATTGGTGAACGCTGGGCGGGAAACTGGACCCTGGTGACAATAAAGGAGCTAGGGGAAAAAGCTTCAGGGTTCTTCCATTGGGGCGTGGATGCTGGGAAGTTCCATCTGGGCAGGTATGCCATTCTGACAGGGTAGCTAGGAAAAGCTAGGCCTGGTTTGACTTACTTTGTTTCTGCAGACTCTTGGGGTTTGTTTTTATGTTCTTTTAGAGTCCCTTTTTATTCCCATCCCCTTTTCCTCACAACAACTACCTCACCCCCTTTTCCCCTTTACCTTCTTTTAGCCCCTTTTTATAAGGGATTATTTTACTTATATTGGACACTTGGAGACCCTACACTGACTAATTTGTTATTCTTACTTTTAATAAAGTCTCCAACTTAATCTTGGTGTGTGTTCCTTTTTGAAAGGTTGGGGCTGCTACACCAGTTTGGTGTATGGGACCTTGGGAGGTGTGTGCCAGTCCCGGGAATTTTGGGACTGTGGCCTGCCCTGCGGGGTTGGCGTAAGATCAGCCTTCCTTCACACATGTGACTAGAGATCTCAGTGGCAATAACAATGCTGGTGGAATGTATTGAGTGGACCTGAGTTCCCAATTTCTCCATAGCCCTTTCCCCCCTCTTCCTGCCAATGCGTGTATGGGTCCCAGTGTTATTACTTCTAGTTGTACTTAACCCAGAAAGAGCAGAGGACATCATCTACTTCTCCCAGCCTGGCATCATGGTGGGAGAGTGTGTGAGCATGCATAGTGCAGCCACCTCCTAGGGACATCCTATTCTAGGAACAGTAAAATGGAGGCTTCTTTGAGAGCTAGCTGTTCAGTGCTCATATCCAGTGCCAGTGCCTTGGACAATTGTCCTATGGATCCTTGGGAACCCCAGTAGTTGGATCTAGTAAAAGGTTCATCTACTCATCCAACAGCAAAGAATAAAATAAGGGATGGCCAGATGCCTATTTCTAGTCCATGTCACTTTTGCATATTTTTACACATTATTCTGTCCTGTTCTTTCATTAGTCTGCAATTTTTTTATTAAAACAATTCTTCTGAAAATATTATTTACATGTTATTTTATGTTCTTTTCAACGTAACTAGAATCCGCAGCTAATAAAGAACTGAATTTACCTGATCCAGGCCCCATCTAACACTATTCAAAGTGATGGTCTCTCTCTTCCCCTTCAGAATGTCACTACACAACTACACACGCCCTTGAGACCAACAAAACAAGGCCTCCATCCTATGCAGATACATTGTTGCCTCACAGATGCCACACAAAGTAAGCATTACAGAACAACAGTTATATACAGGGCATTTCTTCACAACATATCTTTAAATGTACATTTTGATACATAAACTAATGAGAACTACATAGCACCATTCAGAGAAGTGCAAAATTCAGTGGATAGTTAAGTGTGCTCATTAGTCTGAAAGGTGCAGATCAGGGGTTGGATCCAAGATCTGTCTTCCACTGGCAGAAGGGCTCCACTCATGGAATATGCCTTCATGTGATTTTGGGGAATCCCCCAAATCTTTACACCCCCCCCCCACTGCAGTTTACCCAATTCCGCAGGTTCCCTTGACCTTCTGTGTGGCATTTTCAGGGGCCTGGAGGGGCTGCCATGCATAGGACAGGGCAGGGAAGTCTACTTTGACCAGCCCACTAAATCTGGAACCAACCCAGTTCATTTTTTAAATAGGAATTTGTAAATATGGAATTCCTCAAGTATCCCCTGCAGAGCATGATTTTAAAAAATAGAGCAAAGAATCCAGGAAGAATTTTACTGGAAAATACTCAAGTTCAAGGCAGAAGAAACACTTCACATTGCTGTGAATTTATCTTCGTGCTGGCTATACCCTCAGGGACCTTTATTTTTCATTTTTCTTTGTAAAGTTCTCTTCAGTTTAAGGGTATGCATGACTCTTTCTCTCTGGGTATGCTAGGATAAATGGTGGCATTACTCTAAAGGCCTGCAAGATCAATACTTTTCATTTCCAGGAAAATCTGGTACATATTCTATTACTAAGGATAACTCTGAAATACAGGGCAGTGACTCGGAATATGAGTTCTAAACAGTGATGTGGAAAGAAAAGATTTGTCACTTTCTAAACTAAGAGCTGTTTCTGGTCTGTCTTCTTTAAAGACAAAATTAACACAATGCTATGATGTGCAGATGTGTATAAGGATAATGTGGGAGCATGTTTTTGGCAAAATGTTGTCAAAATTCCTGAAAGAATACACATTTCCTCTGGAAACAGATGCAATAATTTACTTTAACACATTCGAATTCCACGTATCTTAAGATGGAAGTCATCTAAGAAATAGCACTCAGTCTGGGTAACTGAGGAGAAGGTATGAGCATGACTTAGAACACTTAACATGTTAGGGTATGTTACCATAACAGCATACTCTTTATTACAAGTATTTCCCTCAGTGCCAAGAAAGGACTCCAAATGGCCATTGTAAATCTACCAATGAGCTCATTTTTGCTGAATTTCTATAACATAATTTTTCAGTTAGCTGAAAAGTTAAGCTGAAGCTGAGATGAACAGTTGTTGGATAAAGCTATTTCTTTAAATACTCGATACAATCAAGATAGCATATGAACTGTAATGGAAGTACAACACTGGTTTTCAAAATCAGTATTCCTCATCATTCCTTTCCTCCAGACGGTTTGGTTCTTAACTGCCTACACTGACAAACCAACCATTTTTAAAGTGTTAATTGAAGAACCACAGCTTTGCTACCACTGCACAGATGTTCAGAGTTCAGTAGCACTGAGAATGGAATGGGACAAGAGTGTGGAGAGGGACAGATATACTAATGTCCTTATCTCTTTAAGCACCTTTTGGAAGCACTCCAGCTTGAAAAAGAGCATAAGGCCCAGTTCAGACATAACAGGAAATTATGTATTACGGTTTTGTTTTCCACTCTGCAAACAAGCTGCATTGAACCTTGACCTTACACACATACCAATTCCTGCTTGTTCCTCTTTCCCACACCGGAGAGAAGAATGGAAGTTTTCAATTCAGATTTTAAACAAATCACTAATTCACTCTAGTCAGTAAACACACACACAAATATAAATCACACTTTTATCCTTGATGATTCTCACTAACTAGAGAAACAAACCAAAATCCCCCCCCCCACTTCAGGTGTAACAGGGAACTGTGGTTTTTTAAAAATAAGTAGCAATTACTTCCAATTCCCTCTGATGCATTCAAGAAGAGGAGAGGGGAAAGCACACAAGCCCAGTACCAGGGCTGCAATGATTTAAATCAGAATGATTTAAATCAATGATTAAATCATTGACTAACTCATCAATAAAAATTGATATTTTCATATATATTTTTTGCAAAAAATCATGATTTTTTGCTACCCTGTCATGTAGGTAGCTTAGTAACAGATAATATTGGTAATGTAAAAAAATGAGGAAAGTGTGTTTCTGTATAATTTGGTGTTCTTAACTATTAGGTGTAGGCCAGTGATGGCGAACCTACAGCACGGGTGCCACAGCTGGCACGCAGGGACCTCTCTGTGGGCACTCGAGCCATTGGTCACCAGATCACGAAAAGACTGTCCCCTTCTGCAAAACACTAATGATTTTGTTCTTTCTCACAGTGTGGAACAGAATTATTTTATTCTAGAATTCCTGTTACAGAATTCTTTTCTACATTGTTATCACATTTAAAAGATTTTGAAGAATGATAGACAGAGCATGGCTTGGATGTAAAGCCCTAACAGTTGATCTGAGTGCTGCATGTGTTGCTCTCAAACTAACGGAGTATGAGCCAAGGTTTGACAAATTATCAGCATGCATGCAATAGCAAAAATCACATTAATTGTGCAAAAGCATGCCCAATGCAAACTTTTACCTAATGCAGTGTTTGCAGTCCAAGACATAAAGTGTTTAAAATGTGTTAAGCACGTTTAGTTTTCTTGTTTATCTTGCTCATCCTAGTACAGGTTGATTTTTACTTTTACTAATCCGACACCTGTAGAAGCAGGGAAAGGACCCGGGGTAAAGCTTGCCCCATACAATTTCAGTCTGGCATATAATCATATTACAAGTTGAGAATCCCTTATCCAAAAATACATGTGCCTAATTATTTAAAAAGTTTGTATAAATTCCCTTCAGGCTATGTGTACAATGTAGTACTGTTGGGGACCATGTGAATTTGTACTCCTGTTCTAATGTTTAGCTAGGCCTGACTAGAGAATCTTGCATTCTTGTTTTCTGCTTTCTGTAAAATTGTTTCTTGCTTTCTTGCTGTTCTGTGAAACTGCTTGCTAAAGTTGCAAAGAAATCTGAATTGAAATGTAAGAGAGAGAAAAGTAAAGTTGCAGGCAGCCTTGGTCAAGGCTGCAGTAAATGGGAGGGAGAAGAGGCCGGAGAACTGGCAAAGTGTGTACAGAGGGCACTGATAAGGGAAAAGCAAAATAAAATGTGTGTGTGTATGCAGTAAGTAAAGAGACAGAGAAAGGCGGGAGGGAAGGGGGAAGGGGGGGTGCTAGCATCAGACTGATGCGTATACTTTCCAAAGAACAGGACAAGATGGAATTGTGCTGATAGACAAGGAACAGGAGGAAATGTATGTACCAGGAAGGCCAGAGGAAGTCAGTGAAGGCGTGTGAAAGAGGTCATGATAAGAATGTTTTTCTACGCAACTGTATGTAAAATGACTGTATGTGATGCAAACCTGTATCTGATTCCATGCTGTATAAAAGATCCAGGAAGAACTTGAAAGGGGGCTCTTGATTTGAGTCACAGACTCCTAGAGCCTATTTAAGGCCTTAAATAAAGTTGGTTTCCCTTCTCCAAATCAGTGTGTTTATTGGGCAGGGCATACACACTGAAGCCCGAATCACTTTGCCGGGAGAGGACACCTTTTTGGTGCCGGCAACAGTTTTGGCGTCCCTGGGTGGGCCTCCTCGTAAAATTGCCTTGCCCGTATTCCTGGAGGGGCCTTTGAGGGGGAGAACGACCAAAGTCCAGCGCGCACCGGCAACTTGACCGGAGGACCTTGGCGGATAGCCCTCAAAGACCCCAAAGGGACATGACGGTGCAACGCCGGCTGTAAGTGGAGAAGGGAGTTTGAGAGCAACGGTGAGGAACCGCAAGGAACGAAGGAAAGAGGTAGGCTTTTTGGTGAAAACCCCTCTTCATTTCTCCCATTGGTGCTCAGGGGACGCCCTGAAGGGTAGGAACCAGGGAGATGGGACAGGAACAGAGTAAAGGAAAGGAGTGAGGTGCACTCCCTTGGAATATGTGTTAAAGAGTTGGAAATCTTTGGAAAGGATCCAAAGAGGAAAAAAAAAAAAAAAGAAAAGAAAAGAGAAAAAGGAGAAAAAGTGGAGTGGTTTTTGGTTTGGACACCGGTGATCCATTTGCCTCCTCCCAAGGTATGTTTCGCCTTTCTTTCCCATTTGGCCGTGATTCTTTGGGATCTCGGGTTTGGGTGAGTGTCAGTCTTGCATCTGCAAGTGTCTCACATTTGGAGGGAAGCAGGGGGGGCGAAACTACTGAAGGAGGAGAAGAGGGGTGACCCTTTGAGATGCACGCTTTGGTATTTGGTATTTGGGAGCTGCAGCAAGAATGACAAGATCTGAATTAAGTTTTGCAATAAAGAGTGGGCACTGTTCAATGCCGGCTGGGGGAATCTTAGAATGTAAAAGTAATTGTTGTTGTTTATGACATAGGGAGGGGCACAGGGATTAGTTTAATTGCATTGATGTTTGTGATGTTTGACAGTTTGTGACACAAAGAAAAATCTTCTTTGGATTCAAAAAGTGTAAAATGAACTCTTGTAAGGTCATGATGAAAAAATCTAGGTCAGGTAATCCTCAACCCCTTGTTATTCCAGATTCCGGGCCTCAGTGGGGAAGTGTGCCTTGTGATCCAGGGTATGATGCTCAAGGGATTCCAGGTGCAATTTGGTTTGGGGTGCAGGGAGGTGGCTTGAAAACCCCATCCCCTCATCCAGGGGAGGCTGACTTAGAACTGGCTAGTAGGGGAGGTAAAGAGAGAGGCAAAAGAATGTGGGTACGCACTATAAGAAAAGAAGACACTGAGAGAGGTTGCCCTGAATTGCAAGTCTCAGATTGACAAAGGTCATGAAGAAAGGCCCAGTTGTGTAAGCATGAAGTTGTGTTTTTGGGGTACAGATTGGCAAAAGAAACTTTTAGGGAAGGAAGGGTGCAGGCTATCCAACAAATGCCATGCCATAAAGACCCCAAGGACTAAAGAACATTTTTTTGGAATTTACTGGGATCTGCAGATTGTGGATCTCAGATTATGGCCAAGCCCCTGTATGAGTCGCTTACTAAAGAAAAATATCAGTAGTTGGAGATGTACCAAAAAGATGGGAAAGGCTTTCCTTGAATTAAAGCAAGCTCTGTTGTCTGCCCCTGCATTAGCAATCCCTAACCCTTGTAAAGGCTGCATGTGCATGAGAAGAAGGGAATGGCATCAGGTGTGTTGTCTCAGAGAATGGGGAATACCTGGAGACCTGTGGGATAGCTTTGCTGGTAGAAGATGTGCAGAAGACTGCTATGGATGCAGATATGGAAGTGCACACACCACATGGGGTGACCTAGATACTTGGAATTACAGGAGATAAGTTTTTGAATCCAGCTAGGCAGTCCAAATATGAAGTTTTCCTGTTGCCAAATCGAGGTCTGTCATACAAGCTCAGCAAGGCTTTGAATTCAGCTACTTTGTTTCCTATGCCAGATGTTAATTGTGATGACTATCTTCAAGTTTTAGAGCAAACAACTCTGGTGAGACCTGATCTTACAGATGTGCCATTGGAAGAACCTGAACCTGAACTGTTTGTTGGTGGATCCAGCCAGGTTCTAGATGGTAAGAAGTGTACTGGATGTGCTGTTGTGACAGAGAGAAAATGCTTGTGAAAGAATGCTTACCAAGTCACTGGTCAGCCCAAGCTGCTGAATTAACTGCTCTCACTTGAGCCCTTGAATTAGCTGAAGGGAAGTAAGCTAACATTTACAGACTTTTGATATGCTTTTAGCACAGTATGTACATGCGAATGGAGTGCTGTGGAAAGAAAGTGTTCATCACTGCATTGGGACAGAAGATTGCAAATGGAAAACAGATACTGGACCCTTTTAGAAGCTTTAATGAAACCAAGAGATATTGCTGTGATGTATGTGCTGACATATGGAAAGGGAGTTACTGCTGAGACACATAGTGACCCCAGGCCTGTATGTGGGAACCCAGAGAGTTGCAGCCAACTGCCCCTCATGTTTGAAGGCTAACCCAAGACCAGCTGGACCTCCTCCACTGAGGGGAGGCAAGTCATGGGCTTTCTACCCATTTCAAAGACTTCGGATAGACTTTGCTGAACTACCACGCTCACATGGATATAGTTATCTACTTGTTATTGTGGACCAATTGACTGGATGGGTGGAAGACTTCCCAACTTGCACAGCAACTGTGAGTTTTTGAAAACTATGTTAACAAAACTCTCTGCACAGGACTCCAAGTCCTTCCCATAGCTTTACCTAGGATCTGGTGTCAGCCAAGGGGAGGGTTGAAATTGTCACCTTTTTGAGTTACTTTATGGGAGACCCCCTAGAATTTTGCTCATGACCATTGCTCAGAATGTAAAATGTAAGTGTTGAAATGAGAAATAATGAAATTATTATTTCTTTAATGAAGTTAAAGAATATGTTATTACTTTGCAGTTTGTTTTGTCTTCTCTTTCCAGACAACTGGGAGATTGGGTGCTGTTTAAGTCCCAGAAAGACAACTCCCTTGAGAAGTGGAATTACACCAGGCTGAAGAGGGTGCCAACCCCACCAACCCCAGGGAGGACTGAGAAACTGGACTGGGCAAAAAGGAGACTCTGATCTGAAATTGTTGTAACGCACAAAATAAATCTGTAATGCCAGAGCTGGGATCCCTTTCGGCCCCCTCCCCTTCTCCGGCCCCTCCCGAGCTTGGTCCCTCATGTTCCCCTCACCCTGGGGAAGAGATAATGGAAAGGGTAGCAGGGCTCTACCCTCCCTTGGTTGAATTGCTGGAAGTGACCCAAAAGGCATATAGATCATGGGCAGAAGAAAAGGAAAAGAGGATAGCAATGGCAGTAAGAGAGACTCAGAATGATCCCCTTGGAGGGCAAGGGCAGAGACAGCAGGGGCAGCAAGGCAGACGTGGGAGAAGGCGCCCTGGGCCACGGCAGCGGAGGCTAGGATGAGACCAGTGTGCTCTGTGTCTCAAGATTAGACATTGGAAAAAATGAGTGCCCCGAAATGAGGCAGAACCCCATGATGGCACAGCAAGAAGAAGAAAAATAGCAGGAGGAAGGGTTGCCCCAACCCTCCGAGCTACAGTGAGCCTGCTAAGTTTTGTTGGACTATGGAAGATTGCTTTGGGGGATCCTCACCCAAACCCTGCCCCCCCATACCTGTATGCACACCGCACATGGTAGAGGCTTCGCTAGGTGCAAAAGGAGGGTTGTGGTTGGCTCAAGCCTGAATGGCTCGCCACCAAGCCAAGCTGGGGGGGGGGGGCTAGAGTAACTCTCCTTCCTTGCAACACACTGAACCCTGTCACCCTCTTTCCTTAGACAGAAGAAATTGAGCATGTTTACAGTCTGTTGAAATCCCTATTCCATCCGAGTGAATTTAAAGGACATTCCTCTTGAGAATGCAGATGACTGTGGAAGCCAAAACCCTGCCTCCAGAGACCTCAGCGCAAGTGGCAGAAGTGGCTGCCTGGACAAGGGCACTGGAACTGGCTGAAAAGAAAGGAGTCACCATCTGCACCGACAGCTACGCATTTGGAGTGGTGCATGCCCATGCTGGACTGTGAGAAAAGAAGGAGGCAAAGTGATGGAAGCAGCCCTCATTCCTTCCAGTGGAATTGCCCGGCGGCAGAGTACCTAGAAGAACGAAAAAAAGTTGGCCCTTTTGCCTGTCAGAACCCTGCCAAGGGGGAGGATGGGGTGTCCCTTTGAAACCATGTTTGGAAAGCCCTGGTCAATTGTATCCCAGCTCCGGTAGCTGAATGGGTGGAGGAAGGGCAACTCATTGCTTCCTATTTGTGTTCTGTGTCTGCTGTTTTGTTTTGATTTCTCTTCACAGGAATGTAAGAAATGCCCAGCCCAGGCCCCTGGATGGCCGGGAGACTTTGTCTTAGTCCGGACGTGAGAAAAATGAGCCACCGAAAGAAAAAAATTGAGAAAAGCCTCTTCAAGTGTCGTTAATCAACTAGACTGCTGCAAAAGTGGGGAAAAGAAAGTTCCAGCCCTGAGTAGTGAACTGTGTCTCCTGTAACATCAATGGATCCAGAGGACTTGGAACTCAAGCTTTTGTTCAAAAAGCAAAAATAATGGGCTGGTGGAAAATATTGGTGCTGTTGGTGCTCCCTGTAAAGGTCGGGACTGTACATCCTCCACACCTGAGAGCACTGAAGACTGGTAATGTAGACCATGACTGCTAAATATGTAGAAAAAGAAAAAAATGCAAAAAGGGGGAAATTAGGTGAGAACACTCGGGCTGTGTATATGGGATTGAGTGTTCTCAAAAGGAGGGAGTTGTTGGGGACCATGTGAATTTGTACTCCTGTTCTAATGTTTAGCTAGGCCTGACTAGAGAATCTTGCATTCTTGTTTTCTGCTTTCTGTAAAATTGTTTCTTGCTTTCTTGCTGTTCTGTGAAACTGCTTGCTAAAGTTGCAAAGAAATCTGAATTGAAATGTAAGAGAGAGAAAAGTAAAGTTGCAGGCAGCCTTGGTCAAGGCTGCAGTAAATGGGAGGGGGAAGAGGCCGGAGAACTGGCAAAGTGTGTACAGAGGGCACTGATAAGGGAAAAGCAAAATAAAATGTGTGTGTGTATGCAGTAAGTAAAGAGACAGAGAAAGGCGGGAGGGAAGGGGGAAGGGGGGGTGCTAGCATCAGACTGATGCGTGTACTTTCCAAAGAACAGGACAAGATGGAATTGTGCTGATAGACAAGGAACAGGAGGCCTTGAGGAAGTCAGTGAAGGCGTGTGAAAGAGGTCATGATAAGAATGTTTTTCTACGCAACTGTATGTAAAATGACTGTATGTGATGCAAACCTGTATCTGATTCCATGCTGTATAAAAGATCCAGGAAGAACTTGAAAGGGGGCTCTTGATTTGAGTCACAGACTCCTAGAGCCTATATAAGGCCTTAAATAAAGTTGGTTTCCCTTCTCCAAATCAGTGTGTTTATTGGGCAGGGCATACACACTGAGGCCCGAATCACTTTGCCGGGAGAGGACACCTTTTTGGTGCCGGCAACAGTACTATAATAATTTTTTGAGTTGATTTTTTTCCAACAAAAAACTGTTTGTATCATTGAAAGCTCTGTTATTGTGTTTTTCTTTTAAGACGAAAGATGTTAATTAGTTCGGACAACTGTATGAGTTGTTTTTCTAAAACTAAAACCTCGGTATTCAGGTTTAATGGCAGTGTTGGCACTTTGAAATAAATACTTTGGTTTTGTGTTGCTGTTTGGGCACTCGGGCTCAAAAAGGTTCGCCATCACTGGTGTAGGCTATTTGTACATGTGGTTGCCCAAAACTTTGAAATTAATTTTACTACAAAAAAATTGGGAAATTGATTAAATTAAAAAAAGTCATTGATTTAAATAAAAAAAATCTATTTTTTCTTTTTTTTGTAAAAAAAATTATAATCATGATTTTTTGCAACCCTGCCCAGTACTCCCTGCTGTTCTTTTACTGGGGGGGGGGAAACCATTTCCATTTCATCTGATCCAGGCCTAAAAAAAAAGATGGTGCTGAATCTGGAAGGGACACAGGGCACGCATAAAGTACTAGTTTTTGATATGCAGACTTTCTTTCACTAGCCAAACAATTCACTGTAGAAGTACTGTGAGAGATTTATATTTATTTTTAGGTAAATAAAATCTGTAGTGAACAAAGTTTGTCTGACATCATTCATTTTGCTCTCCATGCCTCTGTGATATTTGTTGCATATGGGCAGATAGATTCTGACTTTACTGGGATTGAAAGTAGGCACAGAGCATCTGAAGTACATGAGCACATACAACATCACTTGGTTTTGTGTATGAGTAACTGACATTCTATTGTTCTAATGTTAGTCCATCAAAAAGTATACTGGTGGTACTGGTAGCAGTAGTAATAGTAGTACTGGTAGCAGTAGTAATAGTAGTACTTATATTACGGCTTTGCTGAACATTTACCCATTTCAGTTTGTTGGTGTGTGTGAAAGTACTGCTTTGTGTGTTGCTCCCCCAACCTTCTCTCTTTCTAATTTTATTAATTGCCTATTTGCTGCCTGTTTGTTTTCCAATCAGCTTCTGGTTTTCCCAAGTTAGGTCTTCTTCAGGGAAATACTCATCCCAGCCCATCAGGGATCACATGCTGAGCATGATCATGTCACAATTATGCAGCCTGTCAGATTTGGCTACATGACAATGTCACAAAACACATTCAGAGAAAAGGCGATGCTTCCTAGATAATAATCACTGCTCTCACTCTGAATAGTAAAACATACTTCCAACCTTTATTCCGGTGACCGCTGAAAAAATTGCTGAAGGGGAAGCACTTTATGCTGCTTCCTAATGTCTTTGCAAGAAAAAAAAGTGCTCCATTTCAGCTCAGCCCTCATTTATACCTACTTTTCCTTCCCTGTCCACAGCATTTCAAGTAGTTATTTAAAACAGTGAATCAGCTGAGGAATTTATGCCTATATTCTGGCAGAATAGACATTTAATAAGGTGCACTTTAGACGTAGCCTCACCACATGGGACCTACTTTTCTATAGTCCTATAGAAAGAAGGTTGGGAGATGTGTATAGTTTTTACCTTCCCTTTTGTACGCATAGGACCTTTGCAGACATATCATTTAACTCTGGTTTGTTTTCCTTAACCATGATGACGAATTTCATTTAAATACCAACATCCTGGTTAAGATTGGTTACAGTGAGCTAAGGCTGTTTTCTTTCCTCACTCAGCAAGGTGAGAAGCAGGTCTGACTGGTATCTTCCCATACTGGCTGTCTGACGGGAAGATTTATGCATTGACCAAAAAAAGGGAATTGCTGCACCACCAAAAGAGAGGGTAAAAGAGGACACCAATTTGCTTAATATTTACATAGCCACATTTATATGTATTCATGCAAATTTAGCAATAACTATAATTTAAATAGAAATGCATCTCTTCATAGTAGAAATGACTGACCAGGGGGCCTGTGTGCCTGCTTGGTCTGCTGTCCAGCTGCTAACCTTTGATGGGCAACTTCAAGGCCCCTGCTCTCCTTCCTTATGTTTCTTTGACTTTAAACCAGACTTGGACTGGGCAGCTCATCAAACAGAGGATATCTTCAAATAGAGGACTGTCCTCCAAAGTAGGACACTTGGCCACCCTAACTGCAGCTGGATAAACCTGTGTCTGGACTATACAGCTTCAGATTACAGATGGGGCCTCACATGTTGAATGCTGCTCCAGGCCCCCACAAATAATAATCCCTGCACATAGAAAATAAGATGATATTAGGGAGAAGGATTTTAGCCTAGCTTTCTCCCCAATTGCTGATCTTCAGCTCCTTCCGCCTTGTGGATGTCCTCTTGCAGTCTGAATCAATACACTAAGGACCCAGGTTTATTTATCACCGCTGCTGTTTGCAAGAGAACCAATCACTTGCCTTAGATGTACTATGGTTTCATGTATATCTGAGATCATAAGGTAACAAACCATGATTAAGTGTCGCATCTCTACCATGCCACAGAAGAAGAAGAAGAAGAAGGAAAAACTTTGAAAAGCTCCTTAACAGAACAGTGAAAGATACTGTTCAACTGTCATTTAACCATATTGTCTATCTAACTGAATGGAGTTGTACCCAGCTTTTTAATTTCTAATTTTTAAACCTGAGTCTCATAGGTTACCAGGACTATTTTCTGTAACTCCCACTTGTTATACCCTAGGAAGCGTACAGAAGAAGAGGGAAAATAAAGTAACCCATTCAGTGACCTGACATGGCTCTCATGACTCCAGCACTGTACCCTCTATAATCATCTCCGCAGCTTATAGTACTTATCAAACTTTATATTATATAGGCTCATCCATCACAGGAAGACATTTCCACGCTATTATCAGAAAATAAGCAGTGTCGCCATGGATGCTAGTGAAGTTTATTATGAGGGGGAAAAAACACAAAAAACTGTTAACTGTTAAATTTGGCTCTGCTAGCCAGACTTTAATTAGACCTATTGTAGACACACTCCATTTAACTTTCCCAGCAACATTTTGGAAAGTATCAGTAGTTGTCAAAGACAAAGCCTCCAAATTGCCTCCCGAATTCCCATTTGTATAATGCTAATAACAGCAAACAACCAAAGTTGCATGCATATACACTCACGAGAACTGTTCCCTCTTAATACTTCCCATCTGATTTTATAACCTGTGTGCCCTGAGTCCAGTAACCATGGTGATGGGGTGAAATTTGTTAGATATAAGCTGGCTTGATTAGGCCGGTAAGGTGAGCTGAGTCAAGAGGTCTGGGCCATTAATTCTTGAGTCTCCTGACAGCAGACACACATTTATTTTTTCTTGCTATGTTACTGAAGAATTTCTGACACCTATCAGATGTGAGAACAGAAGAAACAGTACCAAGTAAATAGGATACTACATTTATTTCAGGGTTCTTGCTGGATTCCCCCACCCCCGCCTTTGCTATAACTGGTAGCTCCTATTAGAATATTTACCCTCCATTTGTATATCATCTCTTCTTCCTGCTTTTAAAAAGATAATTTTGCTGGAGAGATTATAGGGCATCTGTGATCACTTAGAAAGAGCTAACAAGGATTGTGTGGCCCTGGGGTTTAGCTATGTTTAGCTTGTTCCAGTTTGAGTCAGGATTTTATATGATGCAACCTGCTGTGATAGTCTATTGGGAAACTATTTGTATTAAGTGGATTTTTAAAAATTCTGTAATGGTGATATCATTTCTCCCTCTTGCTGAGAATACAGATATTATTCAACTTTATTACAGTCTACTTTCTGGCTGGGAAGGAAAAAAAGCCCTAAAGCTAAGAACAAAAATCTCTTAGAATATTTTTCTGGGCTTTGTCATAATTGTTTTCTGCCCTAGAGAATCACCACTTGAAAGTCCTGAGAAAAAAAAATTAGCAGGGGAAACAATGAAAGGGTAAATTATAAAGGGCAGAAAGGAACATTGTGTTGAGATATGTGTATATTGTTCCTATTCTCACATCTTTTGAAACTAATTATCTTTGTAAAAATAAGCTTCATATTTAATTTGATATGTTACTGGTCATCATTTCTGGTAAGAAGTCTGCTCCCCTGCCTGCCATGAGGAGTGTGGGCTGGGAAAGCTTTTGCAGGTACACCAGATGTAGGTGGGGCACGTTAGATATGGCATGCGCCGGCTGCATGCTTCACTGATGCTGGCATTAGGGGCAGGGCCTAGCTGGCTATCTAAACTTTCCCCTCCCTAGTTCAGGACTCTCTTTCTCTTAAGGTGTCCACCCACTCTCTCTTCAGGGTACAATGTGGTGTTGTTTTTTTAAAAAAATCTGGCCATATATGGACTGAGTAATACTTTTTTTTTAACAGCAGGCAGATTGGCCTTAGCCTGCTGGTTCATTCACCTCTCCACACTGTAACCCATAGCCAGGGCATGTTTGAAGGCAGTTAGTGCCTCAGTGGGCCCATTTCTCTAAATAGGGGTGGTCACAATTTGGGCAGGAATGTGCAGGCAAATAGTTAATCATGGAGGATTTTTGCTGAGTACCTGGATGCACCTTTAAGGTGATGGGGGATTCAGTGATTCAGTTAATCTGGAGGTTCCTACTCAGGCAAAACATCTTATGAATCTTGAGGGAAAGCAAAATAACGTTGATAAGCAGTGAAATTCCCATTTGGTAAATGGATACAATTTACACATTCATCTGAATGCTATCAATCTAAACTATAATTAAGTAAGAGATGCCAGAAAAACTGAATGTGAAGGGGCTTTTTTAAAGTGTTTATACCAATTTTTCAGAGACAAAAAAAGAAAAGGGGATATGATTTTGTACAATTTTAGTCCTTTTCTTTTGTTGTCTCTGAAAAATTGGTATAAACACTTTAAAAGGCCCCTTTACATTCAGTCCCAGAACCAGTGATCATATACTTGGCCAAGACCAAAAGCTGATCTAATTCCCTAGGTGCCTGCAGAGGAAAGATTCTAGATTCTAGATTACTAATCCAAGTAAGCCAAACCACAGACAGCAGAGGAGGAAGATTAAAAATAATTAATTCTGATTGACTAGCATATTTTAGCCAAGGGGCATTCCTTCCTAACCCCTAATATGGCAATTTTCAGACCCAGGATGTAAGCAAATTCCAACTAACATGGCTTTGATGCTATGCCTGCAGAAGGATAATAAATTTATTTTCCTTTTAAAATAGCAATCATAACCTTCCTCCTCCTCCTCCATGGTCACTGTAATGAAGGTTTGCAATTCTTTAATGAAAGAAATAGCTGTTCAGCGAGGTCTTTCTCTCTTCACAGAAACATCAGGGTTTCTGGCTAAATATTGGTTTTACTGCATATAACATAGTATACTGGACTGGTGTCATGTTCAAAATTCAGAAAGCAGGCAATTAAATAATTCTACCAGGGCCAAGACAGGAAAAATCAACAGTTGGATGGAACAAGGCTGAACAATTAGTAAAATGGAACAAGGATGGTTTTTAGTAATATAGCTGAAATAGAGCTGCTTTGGTTATGAGGATGCTATAAGTCAAAACCTGCAGAGAGCAAAAATAGAGTGACCTCGAAACAAGGCACGAAGAGCAATTGGCATTGCAGCCCAATAATGTTTTGGAACTGTCAATAGCATCCATCCACATGGCGCTCTTCAGAGGGGCCTTAGAGAATCCTGAGCGTGCAATCTATAATATATGGGAAGGCAAAGCTGTTTCAAGACCTGATTACAATGTTCACATACAAGCTCTGTGCCAACCTGACTGGATGAAAATTTAAGTGACTCAGAGAGGAAAGCATAATAACAGACCTCTCGCACCAGCCTAGGGATGGAGGCTACAATATTTTGGTTTGCGTTTTAATATGAACAAATCCAATTCGCACTTACAAAACAAATACACAAATGGTATTGCAATTATCCTTTGTTTTTTTGCTAATTTTATGATGCAGTTCTCTGATCAAAAATCTGTACAAAAATGTGAACATTAGGAAAATTGAGTACAAAAATATGTATATTAGTGGAAACTGCATTTAAAAAGGCATATATTACCAAAAAAAAGTGCTTGCAATAACTGTGTATATTGGGGCAATTTATGTATTTATTTATTTATTTTATTTATTTATTACATTTATACCCCGCCTTTTTTCCTGCAAGGAATTCAAGGCGGCTTACATAATCCTCCTTCTCCTCTCCATTTTATCCTCACAACAACCCTGTGAGGTAGGTTAGGCTGAGGCAGTGACCGGCCCAAAGTCACCCAGTGAGTTTCATGGCCGAGCGGGGACTAGAACCCGGATCTCCTGAGTCCCAGTCCAACACTCTCACCACTACGCCACACTGGCTCCCCAGTGTGTATAAGACTCTGTAAGAATTTCCATGCAGACTTTTTTTTTCCCATTGCAAACTGATGTAGAAACAGAATGGAACGAATGTGTACTTGAAAAATGCAAACACTATAGAAAGCAAAACAGCCAGATTTGTATACACTTACCCCTGCCTCATACCATATGGAAGGTTGTTGGAGTGAGACAAGGGCTGTTTCCAGATATAGGAATGAGACCAGAAGAATAGGAAGCAGTACTGCTGAAAAAAGGAAGTATGGGGATTTTTTTTTCATCCATGTCATTCTCTCTTTCAAACACCAGCCTGGTTCGCACATAATGATAACCCATGGGTTGTTTACATCATTGTCAGGGCCGCATGGGAGAGAGTGAGCACATTGTCTCTTGTGCACCTGTTGCTTCCGCTTTGCATCCATTTTCTCAAACAATCCAAGAACACCCCGTTCTTGGATTGTTTGATGTGACATCCTTTGGAGGCTTGTCATACAGGGCAAAAGGGGCAGAGCTCCACCTAACCTGTCCTGCCTAACCTGCTTCTCATTGCTTGTGTCCCAGACCTTGTTTCCCTCCATAGGATGCAATGTGAAGTGGCCGGCAGCAGCAGTGCAACAGTATTTGTTCTTCTTTACTTCCTGCTTTGGCTAGGGGGAACACTGGGCATGTGCGATAAGTTGCACATGCTCAGAACATTCCCAAGTAACTACTTTTTTTGCTATGCAAATACCTGTAGGGGAAGAGTAGGCCTTTTAGGAAGGGGCCAGGGCTGCCTGTTCCTTTGCCAGCCAAAAGCCTGGATTACTCAAGAGTGCCCTCTGGCTGTGAGCCAGAAAACAAAAACAGATTAGTTGTTCTCCCTCCCTTCATCTATCTCATGGCTATAGGGGCAAAGGGGAGTCAGCCCTCAGGGAATCAGACATCTGCAAAATCACCCCCTCTCACTTACACCATGGCACATGATTGGAGCCTGTGCAATGCAAGGAGGTGGGGGCAGGGAGATCACACACACACACACACACACACACACACACACACACACAAAGAGCAGCAGCAGCAGCTTCTCTCTGTTCCACTGTGTATAAAATGTCTGGACAGACTCATTGTTTGAGAAGGAGAAGGAGAGAAGGGTAAGAAATGCACACTTGTTGAAGGGTATGTGTTTTTTGGGGTGATTATTTATGCAGCTTCTCTAATCCATGAAGCCTATATATCTTAAACCTTTATCCTGCATCTTGGGGTGCTTTCCTTACCCCAGACTCACATTCTGTGGTGTAATTTACACATAAGTAGACCTACAATCCTGTCCTTTTAGGACTTTGCCTAAAACAGGGTAGTAAAAAATATTCCCAAATTTCAGCCACTTTCCTTTTACAGTTTTCTTTCTATAAACCAAACATGCCTGGGACATAAAATGTCCCAGAAATCTGCATAAGAATAGACTTTATGGGGACTTTATATCCCAAACAACTGAAACAATTAAGGGGGGACAATAGGAGGTCACGTTAGCCTCTTTTGATAGCCAAGAATAATAGCAAACACCTCCTTCAAACAGAAAAGAAATCCATTGAGGGAAAGCTTTGTTTTGCTGATTTAAAGTTTATAGGCCTTAGGCCTTTTTCAGGTTTCTGTACTGCTAATTGACAGACATTAGGCCTGTCTTTGTTATGCGGATTTCCTGCATTTACATTGCTGAAGGAAGGATTAAGTCTGACTTGGGCACCCCCTAAACAATGTATGCAAAATTGTAAAAAAAACACACAACTAGATGAAGGTTAACCCAATCCCCAGGGCCATTGAGGGGAAGGGGGAAGTCCTGTATTGGGCTCTTTACGGGGGCCCAAACTTGCCCACCAGCCAATTCCAGATGCTCATCTTTTTTATTTTTAAAATATTTATTTTAAACTATTTATTTATTTGTTTACTTAGGTAAATAAAGGTTAAAGCTGAACAAAATTTGGGTGCTATATTACGGTTCTTTTTTACTAAAGGTGGGAAAAACACAGCTGCTACCCATGTTTTTCAAGCCAAAATAGTATCTCAGATTCTTTTCGGAGCCCCTATCTGGTTTCCTGTCCTTAAAGACTCTCCTGAAGGTGTTCAATCCTACTTTCTAAGAGCGATATTTGGTGTGCCCAAGTGTGTGGCTAGTGCTGTTCTCTATCTGGAAGCTGGCCTTAATTCTCTCGGCTGTATGGCTTGGATACATTCTATTCACTTTTGGCTTCGCTGCTGTTCTCTGCTTAAGCTTAACTCTTTTGCATTCCAGGTGATGTTAGATTCCCATGTGTCTGCTTGGAACAAAGCAGTGGTGAAAAAGGTTGTCTCAGCGGGGCTGTCACCCTCCTACTTGTTATCCATGCCTTGGGAGAAAGCTAAATTTCTTGTTAAGCAAAGATTAATTGACATCGACTTCCAAGAGCTCCACAGAGCGGCTCAGGGCCCATGCTCCCCCTTGTTGATGGGTCTGTCAGACCTTTACTCTACAAATGGGATGCTATACTTAGATTGGTTATCTATTCCAAAATATAGGAGAGCGTTTTCCTTGGCTCGATTTAATGTTCTACCCTCCAAACTTTTGGATGGTAGATTCAATAAAATCCCAATGGAAAACAGGTGTTGCCCCTGCAATAATGAGGAGGTGGAAACTGTTGCACATGTCCTTTTTAACTGCAGCTTTTATCGAGGGGCTAGAGAAAACATAATATATCCAATCACCCAGACTTTCCCTGGACGATCCTCAGAGTTTCTTTTGTCCACTCTGCTTGACGGCTCAAATAGCTCAATTACCAAGAAAGTTGCAAAATTTTTGAATATTGCTATTTTGACTAGACCTTCTATGCTTGTCTGATTCTGTTTTCATTTTCTAAGTTTTTATTTGAGTGTATAATTAAGAGCTGGTGTATCTTGTTTGTATTGTTTTACGTATTGGTGTGGTCGGTAGACCGTAAATAAAATATTCACATTTACTTAGTTTAGAGTATTTTTCTCCCATTCCTCAGCCAAAAAGGCTCCTGGAGCAGCTTACAAATAATCAGTAAAAGAAGGCAGTTCCTGCCTGCAGGCTTACAATCTAAAAAGACACGACACACAAGGAAAAAGGAATAGGGAGGAATGAGGAAAAAGTTATAGGTGTAATCCTAGGGTTTGCAAGAGAGAATGCTGTGTCACAAACTAGGTATTGTTGGATCTGCCCTGTGACTCCCCTTGGCTCCATCTCTGCTGACCTGTTTACACCACCAGTAAGATTTTCCATGAGTCGCCACTGGCGACATCTGAACCTGGGTACTCTGGATGATTGAGGGATAAACAACCCAGAGTTTGAACCCATGGATTGTTGTTGTTGTCCCTCAACAACCCAGAGTACCAGGTTCGGATGTTGCATCAAACAACCCAGGAATGGGGCATTCCTGGGTTGTTTACAAAAAAGCAGATGCAAAGTGGAAATGGCAAATGGGTGGGAGGCAATGCACTCACTCACGCTTGTGTGGCCCTGACAATTCATGGGTTCAACAAACCATGAATTGCCATTATGTTTGAACCGGGTCACAGTATGCAATTGTCACTGATCCACTGTTTCTATATTTATCAGGATGTTAAAATCAAATGTTATCCCATCCTTTCTCCAAGGAGATCAGGATAAGTGTACATTAAAAACAAACGAACAAAACCACACCATTTAATCTTCAAAATAACCCTGTAAGATAGGTCAAGCTAAGAGATAGCAAATGGCTGTCACCCAGTGATCTTCATGGCCAAATGGGGATTTGAATCCTGGTCCCTCAAGTCTAAGTCTGAAATGATACCCACTACACCACAGTTTCAGTCTGAGTTGGGCACTGGTGCCAAATGGCCTGAGTATGCCAAGACGTGGAAAACAAAACCTCTCTGTGAAAGCCCTTGAAATAAATACAGGTGGTGAGCAGAGTACAGATTTTGCAGACAATCTATATATGGGAGGTGCAAGATGAGAAGTAAACAGGACGAGAGCAGCAGGGAGACTGACTAGGAAAATCTACTGAGGAGCCGGGAAGGGTCTACTGAAGATCAAAATCTACAGATCAGGAAAATCTACCAAGAGTCAAAATCTATTGAGGATGCTCTAAGGGCAAACTACACATCACGCTAAACACGACTTTCAATCTCTTGATTGGGGTTATCCTTCTCTCTCTTTTTGTTTTCTAACTTGCAGCAGCTGCAGAACGTAATTTTCCAGCAGGAAAATGGATTAACATTCCTCTGCGTGCCGTGGTCCAGATCCTTCCCCCGCCCCCATGGTTGCTGTTAATTAAAACAAAGATGTGGAAAATCCCAATCACAGGATTCAAAGACACATTTCGCTTTACATTCACAACTAGTTTGACCCTAAAAATCAACTGTGATGTCAATTTTAGTAAATCTCAGAGAGCACAATCCTATGCACGTCAATTCAAAAGTTGGCCAACCGTAAGGGAAGCCTAAAAATAATTTTAAATAAAGAAATAGTTCAGTGAGATTTACTCCCAAGTATGTTTGTACAGGATTGCAATCTGAGAGTTGTACTATTGCCACAATATCTATAACATTTTAATTTGCCATTATATTTATATAAAAAACACTCAATAATTTTCATCAAGAAACAGCATAGAGCAAGTTGATCCATTTGAAAATAGGTTGGATTTTCTTTTCAGCTGCATTTCATCTTGCTCTATTTTATTTATTTATTTATTATATTTATACCCCGCCTTTTTTCCTGAAAGGAACCCAAGGCGGCTTACATAATCCTCCTCCTCCTCCTCTCCACTTTATCCTCATAACAACCCTGTGAGGTAGGTTAGGCTGAGAGTCAGTGACTGGCCCAAAGTCACCCAGTGAGTTTCATGGCCGAGCGGGGATTTGAACCCAGATCTCCCGAGTCCCAGTCCAACACTCTAACCACTACGCCACACTGGCTATAACATTTGTTTCATTGTTCCAACCAGCATTCCGCAGAGCAGCTGTACATTTACTAGCATTACTTTTATTATTAAGGACACCATTAAAACTGAGGGACCTTGTAAGCTATTATGCATTATATTATATAGTTACCCTTAAATTAAATTTGCTATTGAACATTTTTATGATGCACTAAATTGAATGTTTCGACACTAATGAAGATAATTGAAACTAGCTATCAAGATACTAAGTATTGAATGTGAAGGAGTTATATTGGCTGTCTAGTTGAATTTGAGGTTTGTTTTTATTTAAATGTTTCATTTTTTATTTTTAGTCCTGAATGCAAAAAACAAAGCAATAGTATTGCAACATTATATAGGATGACCAAAACATTGAGATAAAAACATAATCTAATGAAATATAGTTTCTAATAATATTAATAGCACTTACAGCTACTAAATATGCTAGACTGAATCTTGACTTAGTCATACTTAGAGTAGATCTCTTGAAATCAATGTGATGGAGGTTAGTCGTCATGTCTAACTTTCATCCCATTTATCTCAATGGACCTACTCTAAGTATGACTAAGTCTGGATCCAATCCACTATCTTCTTTTTTTTAAATGTATTCCCTACACATCTATGCTTAAAACCCTTCTAGGAATGTTTCCAAGTCTCATACTTTGACCCAGAATATGAACCTCTACAGCTTGTAGAATACAAAGAAGAGCATTATAGTCTCTAAGTTCTAAACTAGAGATGGATAGGTGGATTCCTCCCACTCACCCACATATAGCTCACCATCTCTTTCTCCTTTCCCTCACTGTGGTTGTAATGTCAGAGCCAGCCCAAGATATTTTGCTAGCTAAGGTAGAACAGCAAATGGTGCCCCCTTCTCAAGGCAAGGTGAATGGTACCCAAGGCTGGTCAAATTATTTTGACACCTGAAGTAGAGACTCCCACAAGCACCTCTTTCCATCCTTGGCAGAAAATACCACAATAATAAACTAAATAACCAACAATTTCCTGCCCTTTCATGACACCCAAGTTCAGCTCATTCAGCCTAATGTTAGCAACGTTACAGGTTCCAGTTAATGAGAGGAGAAATCACACACACACACACACACACACACACACACAAAGGAAACTAGCATTTCAGGCAGCAGACTAGGCCACAAGCTTTCTCTCTGACAGCTAGTTTAAATGTGAAAAAATTATTTATGCATTTATTCATGTATAGAAAAAACATTCAGTCATGCCTGCAGACTGAAGTGGTACATCCAAGTTGCAGCTTTACCAACTCATTGAGAACTAGGCCTTAATTTCCATGCTTGTCTGAGCCATGTTTTTTTGGGGTTTTTTGTTTTTTACAGAGAGTGCCAAGTAAGGGTGACAATTATGATGATGAATTTTTGTGGCTTGGCCACCTGCCTGCTATCATCATCTCATTCCTGCACAGGCTGCCAAAATGCTGTCAGACCAGACAGTAACCAGTGTCTGTCAACGGCCTATTGACCTACTGTAGGAGTAAGCTACAAACAAATATCCAAGAGGCAAAGTGTTCCATGCTACCAATCCAGCTCATCCATCTGGCGCATAAAATGTTATTTCTGCCTGTTTTATTGTACATTATGTCACAAGATGTGCTTGTTATTAAAAGAATGTGGAAAACCAAAACCAAACTATAAATAGCAACACAGGTAAGAAACAGTTGGTGGAATTAATCAGGAAAACATATTAAACACCTCCATTCCTGCATTACCAATGAGTGACCCCTTTACCTGTCATTTCTCAGGTGGGCCATATATAACATTTTTATTTTAAGACATCACAAAACCCTACATACTGTAGTAATTTTCTGAATTTAAAAAGTCACCATATATTATCACAATGCTTTGTTTGACATTAAAGTAGGAAAGCTGATATTCTGCCAACCAAACACTCATTTGAGGGATATGCTTGAGCACAGAGTACCTACATATTCAGTGCAGAAAAGCAACCATGGGTGGGTGGGGAATAGGTACTCTTTATTATACAGCTGGATAATATAATGAACAATTTAATAAGCTGGTGCACACTACAGACAAGCTTATAAGTAATCATATGTTTTTCATACTATTCCGTGACATGAGTATTAATTTGCATGTCAAAAGAAGAAGGCGAGAAGCAGTTTATGCCCAAATTGCAAGAATTAATGGCTGTCTATTTGGCAGTTATATTTCTTGGTCAATAGGTGGCAGTGTCTACAATATAACATTTCTTACATAGACATTCTGATAGTTATTGTTTCTGTTATAGAGGTTTAAACTATAGGATTAAGAACATCTTGCCTTTTGATGGTACAGTAGACCCTTTGTAAAATAGAGTTTACATAGCTCTAGTTTTCAGGTACTGTGCATTCATTAGACTGAAGTTCTTTCAAATTTTCAAGCCAAATATGAACAATTAACATCTCAGATTACTTTGAATGCAGAACATTTGCATATGCAGCAGTCCTCACTCAGGACTGGTTGCTTTAAATAGTGTTCCTGTAGGTTAAATTATGGAACTTTTATCAATTTTTTAAATGGAATTTTATGGAATTTTTATTCTGTTTTTATGCTTAAAACAGAGTGCCATTTTTCATGGTAGAAAGGTAGGGTACAAATCAAATCAAATATGTCAAGAATATATAAAATATGCCCAAGAACTGTATACTAGAGAAGTGTAACTCCTCACCCCATAGACCTCTGAAGGGGTGGTGGACCAGTTAATCATCATCATCATCATCATCATCATCATCATCATCATCATCATCATCATTTCAATTTATATCCCACCTATACATAAATACCCTAGGCAGCATACAAGATCATAATTGATTAACAAAACAATTATACAATAATATACAATTAAAACTGACTAATACAATTAAGCATAAAAACAGAATAAAAATTCCATAAAATTCCATTTAAAAAATTGATAAAAGTTCCATAAAAGTGTAAAAATGGTCTGCCTCGGGCACCTGTTGGATCTGAATGGTTTCCTGAATGCACTTGAGCAAGTTTCCTGCCTTGTCTGTTGGCAGTACAGTTGAAGCCCTGGCTGATCTGTGGAATATGGAATGCCCTGGGTCATTGACACTATCGGTCCTAAGCCCCCTTCCCCGCCTGGTAGAGTCAGGTTGGGTTTATTTAGCTGGAAGTGATGGTCAGACCTTCATTTCCTTCCAGAAATCATAGGGTTTGTCATCTGAACATTACAAGACCCATTTAATGTTTCCCTAGGTTGGGCAACATTAAAGAGCAGGACACACGGAAGCAGAAGTACAATAACATTTTGATACCTTTATCTGTTAAACGTGAGTAGGATTGGACTTTTTCACAGGTTAGCTCTCTTTTAATGAATGAATTAAATATTTAGCAGAGTAGAGAAAGTCTGTAAAGGAGCAATCCTATGCATGTTTAGGCAGGAAAAAAAAGTCCTACAACTCCCAGCATGGCTGGCTGGGTCATGATGGGAATTGTAGGACATTTTTCTGTCTAAACATGCATAGGATTGCGTCCTAAAATGATATTCTGATGAGCTTGTACAGGTGCTTTGCTGGTGTTTGATTCGATATGCACAAGGCCACGTCTACAGCTTAAGATAAGCTATGCAAGAGGTTGATTGTCAGAATTAAGAGTTTAGAATTTAAAGCATGTACCTTATCAAACACTTATCCCAGCTTCAGCACTCCCCTAACCTGCAGAATAAGATTAGGCTGAAATACCAAGGAGAAAGTATGGAGGCTATGTTCTAAGTATCCACAAAATGTCAGATAGATTATAGAACATGTCTATGACTGTAGAGCATGTCTACTACTTACATGGCAAGTTCAGGTGGGCAATTTAAGTTACATACTTTTTAGTGCGTGAGTGAATTTGTACATGACTCAATTCTTCTATTAAACTGAAAGGGTCTTACAAAATGTTAGTGCATCTTTTGTAAGGGTCTTACAAAACTGGTGGCCCTCCAGATGTTTTGGCCTACAACTCCCACCAACCCTAACCAACATAGCCAATGGTGAGGGATCATGGGAGTTGTTGGCCAAAACATCTGGAGGGTCACAAGTTGCCCAGTGCCCACCCCATCTTAGAATAGAATATGAAGTCTCTGAAATAGCTATTTCTTCACTATTACATAGATTGGGACTCAGCACTGCAGCCTTCTCAGTTCTGACCTTATTCTCCCACCTGTAATTGAAAATTGGTTTAGGCCTTTGTATGCTAAACGCTAAGGTTTATGTTAGTTGCAAGAGCAAGTTGTGGTTTCCATAGCAACACATTACATATACTGCACACACATTCCCAAATCATAACTTCATAACTTCTTGCCGAGGTGACTCTCTCAATCACCAACAGAGAAAATGGTGGGTTTCCCTTACACTTGGAGAGATGCTGTTATATCATATGACACAGAAAAGGTGACTAAGGTTATTTGCTTTTGTATAAACGGAAACGTATCATTTCTCCAACATTTTTCAAAGTGCAAAGTGTCTGCAGGAACTAGACTAAGGGTGCAATCCTATGGGGATGCCTGTAACCCTCCAAACTCGGAGGATTACGGGCATCCTATGCAGGGCGGGAGGAACGCAGAAGCAAAGGTCGCCACCGTGCTTCTCCCACCCCGTAAAGCAGCTAGACAGCCGATTCCAGCTGTCTAACTGCTGCGCTTCAGCGGGGGAGGGAAGGGGGCTGAGGTGCCTCCTGGCTATATTGTATCTTGGCAGTGCTGGTCTCCTTCCCTCCCCGCCCCCCAGAACCCCCCTAAACACCTCCTCCAAGGTTCTCTCTGCACTGGCTGCAAGGGTGGGGGAGGGCGCACTGAGCGCAGAGTCCCGGCTCTGATGTTGGAGCTGTTTTCTGACGTCGGAGCTGGGACTCCAAAAAATCCTATGGCCCCCTAGATGCTGTCTAGGGGCCATAAGACTGTGCTGCCCGTCACTGATTTTAAAAGAAGTGTCAGTGTCTATGTGCAAGGGCATGTCCCCCAACCTGGTGCCCTGCAGATGTTTTGGACTTCAAGTACCATCAGCCCCAGCCAGGAATTGGCCAGGAATTGTGGAGGTTGTAGTCCAAAACATCTGGAGACTGATCCAGACACAGTTATGCACTTTTAAGTTATGCCTTTCTTTTCATAGAAGACTTGAAAGTACTTAGCTTTGCCTGGTTTGTGTCCTGGTAATTTGCTAGAATCTATGCCAAAGAAACTGCAGGCATTAAGGAACACACATAAACTGGATCAGACAACATGACAACACACACTCAAGGGTTGAGCATGGGTTGAGTGTGGGTTGTTGTTGAACCATGGGTCATCGTGTTATCTGAACCCAGCTGCACTAAGAAGCCATGGCTGGTTAACCACAAACAACCTATGAAGATAACCCATGCTTTGTTGCTGGGATGTGAACTGTGAGTTGTTCACCACGGCTTGTTATCTTGGCTGGGTTCAGACAACAGGATAACCCACGTTTCAACAACTCACATTCCAGCAACAACCCATACTCCACCCTTGGGTGTGGTTTATCATGTTGTCTGAACCCAGTCATAGGGTGCCTGGCATTTGATGCCTTGTTGGTCTTATCCATTGGCTGTAGTGCCATCTAGCCCCAGGCATACTGCAATGAGAGCTATTTAGTGCAGCTCAGTCCTGAAAATATAGAGCCAGAAGAAATTGTGGTTTGGCTATTCCCTCCCTGGGTAACCTAGGATAGAGAAGGGCAGAAGGTAGATCAGGATCTACTAGTTGATCTTTGGGTAATCTGAAATAGGCAAGGATTCCTGATATCCTATTATTTAACATCAAAAAAGACTCCTCCGCACCCAAAATTATACTGCTGAAATGAAGAAAGCATGTTATAAGCAGGAGTGGATTATTGGGTGAAAGCAGTGTGGACTCCATTCAGTCTGCTACTCAAAACAAATTCCTGGACTCAGAACTCTTTAATTCTAAGTGTGTATGTTTTGCATCTGGCTCCGGTTGGTGGATCTTATATTCCTAGTAAAACAAACAAACAAAGCAGATCCTGCAAGTCAGAAGTCTGGCCGCCCCACCCCTGACCTAGGAAAAGTCTCTATCTTTTAGGATAGCTTTTCATTCCACATTTAGGTTTGACCCTGCTATGCAGAACAGTGTGGTGATCTGCTTCGGATGGCACCATGTGTCATCCCACTGCTGGGATGAAGAAACAAACAAATTTTGATCCCCCATTTTTGAAAATACAAGATCCAACTGTTACTTGCAACTGTTGCCATCCTTAGGAGAAACACACAGGTTCCTTGGTAGGTGGTAAACAGACAGAGAGGAACTAGACAGTTTTTATATTAAGAAAGCAGTCCTCGGAGAGTTCTAGAGGCAACTGGAAACCACCACAGCACCTGGTGGATCCTAACTTGAATGTCTGCACCCTCCTTCCACAATAGATTTGGCTACTGGACAGTATGGAAATGTAGTAAGTAAGTAAGTAAGTAAATAAATAAATAAATAAAAATTTCATTTGAAGGCTGTGGCCAGCTTGCACACCACGATAAACCATGCTGAAAATAAGCCATGGTGGGTTGGTTAATTGCTTGCTATGTGCCTCTTCCTAGCACAGCACAGCTATGTGTGTATGTGTGATTGACTTACCTTTGGGTAACCATCCATGACCAATTCAGGACTATGGCAATTCGGGAAGGGGGATTTAAGCTTTCCTCTCTCCCTCCTGTTTTCATGCCCAAATCCCCCCGCCCCATGAGAGAGGTGGTTAAAAAAAAGAGAGAGACTTAAAAGGGGGGGGAAATTGCTCCCCATGGGAGCAACAGGAGGGAGGGGGAACTTAAATCCCCTCTCCCAAATTGCCGTGGTCCCAAATTGGGACTGCACACACCCAGAGGTAAATCAATTATGCATACATGCATAGCTGTGCTAAGTCAGCTTGCAAGGGGATGAAGCCGGTTGCTGTCAAATGAAGTACCGAGCTGGAGCAGGAGGGTCAGAAGGCACTGCAAGGGCAGTTGGATTTTTTGCTGCTGTCGCCAGACATCTCTGTAGCCCTTTCAAACAAGCCATGCATAAGCCATTGTGCTGGGTTCGCACGTCATAACAAGCCATTCTGAAAACAAACCCAATAACAAGCCATGGGTTCTCAGGGTGGCTTATTATGTGTGCTTAACAACTCATACTTAAGCCATTGTGCTGGGTTTGGACAACATGACAAGCCACTCTAAAACAAACAAGGGTGACAACTTACCATGGGTTGTCATGTTGTTCGAACCAGGTCTGTCACTAAAGGTAGACTCCATGACTTCAACTTTACATACTTTTTTCTCCCCTCTTTTTTGCTTTATTTACCATCTTACCTGATGAAGTGTTCTGGAGAACTCAAAACCTTGTGCACTTTTTTGAGACGTTTGGGTTGGTCTGATACAGGTAATATGTTTTGTTGTTTGTTTGTTTAGGGACTACATGGCTATCTTTGTTTCTGTTTTAATTCCATTGTGGAATACCCATTGTGATCTTTCCCCCCTCTCTTGGAAAAAACACTGTACCCTAATGGATGGCTATTTCACAGCAAAAGAAAAAACTTCACAGGAACCCAAAAGATTGCTCAGGTTGTCCACTTTACCATAAGAAAGATATATTTTTTCCATTATTTTTCTGTGAGTGAGGTGCATGGAGGAACCAGTCTTACCCACAGATTTTCTGTCTGTGAGCAAAAGGCATGATCTAGGCACAGTTAAGCAGTTTTAGGTCCTTTTATTATTCTGTAAGAGTTTAAACCACATTTTGCCCCCCCCCCAAATAAAAAATGAAACCTGTGACATAGCAGTACAGCTCTATTTATAATATTGAAAGTCAACACTAGATTTTCTGAATCTCTACATCTGCAAATATGCCCAATTGGGTTTCCTGTTTATTTGTACAAGCCAAGTACTAATTGCAGTCATTAATAACAACATACTATTAAGTAAGCATATGATATTTAAATATTTACCATATTGTACCATATGTATCTTTTTACTGTCTGTTATTATCATTTGAACTTGAATTCATAGAGCTATTGAACACTCACACATTAGGACAGCAATGGATGCAAGACAGACAGAAAGCCAGTAAAGAGAACAATCTGGTTAATCAGTGGAGATAATAAGCTGCCATTCCTATAGAGTTTAAATGAACCCATTGGAGTTCTATGAGCCACAGTCTTGCGGCAACTATTGAAGTCTCACTGATCTACTAACTAGTAATGGATAATGCGGCCCCTGTATGTAAGCAATTTACACTGACTATTCTTCTTATGGATATAGTTGAAAGCAAATGTCTGTAAGGTTCTTCAATTAGCACAGGATCAGAGACAAATGTGCTTATATGCAGACTCAGAAATTGATTTTTGCATGGTTGGAGATGCTGTTCTGTGATACATCTTGAATTCCATGTACACACTGCTTATCACGAGTGTTAGGGAAAATACTACCAGCATCATTATGAATGTATGGGCATCAGCAATAAAATTCAATAAAGCACAAAAAGAAGGTTCTGCCTTGGGAGCTTGTAGTTTAAAAGTCATCAGAGAGTGAGGCAGAGAGAGACGTTGGTGGGGAGGGAGTGGGGGAGAGGCAAATTCAAAATGTTAGAATAGGGAAAACTTGCCATGGTCATTTATTTATTTATTTATTACATTTCTATACCTCCGAATAGCCAAAGCTCTCTATAACGGTTTAAACGTTTAAAACAACAGTATAAAATAGAAGTAAAAGCCAAAGTAAAACCTAGCAGCAGTACAAAGATTTAAAATATAGTAAAGGGTTTAAAACAACCGAGACTAAAAGACTAAAATTACTGGGAAAATAAGAAGGTTTTCACCTGGCACCGGAAAGAGTACAACATAGGTGCCAGGCAAGCCTCTCCGGGAAGTACATTCCACAACCAGGGTGCCACTGCAGAAAAGGTGCTCTTCTTAGTAGCCACCCACCTCACTTCCTTTGGCAGGGGCTCCTGGAGAAGGACCACTGAGGATGATCTCAGGGTCTTGGCAGATATACAGTATATGGGAGGAGAAGATCCTTCAGGTAACCTGGCTCCAAGCCATTTAGGGCTTTAAATGTTAATACCAGCACTTTGAATTGTGCCTGGACACGGTCTGGCAGCCAGTGCAGATGGCAAAGTACTGGCCCAATATGATCACATTGGCCAGTCCCTGTTAGCGATCTCTCTGCCCTATTTTGTACCCACTGAAGTTTGCAGACTATTTCCAAAGGCAGCATATAATATGTATATTATACATACTATATACATATATAATGCATTGCAGTAATCCAGCTGAGAGGTTAGCAGAGAATGGATAACTGTAGCTAGCCTATCCCTGTCCAGATAAGGACATAACTGGTATACCAGCCTAAGCTAGCCGATAGAAGGTGCTCCATGCCACCAAGTCCACCTGTGCCTCTAGTGACAATGCTGGATCCAAGAGCACCCACAAACTATGAACCTGATCCTTTAGGGGGAGTGGAACCCCCTCCAGTCATGCACACTGGTACCCAGTTTCTCAGCACTTTCTCCAAGACTGAATACTAAAACTGGATGCAGCTTCCCTAGAGCTTTCCCAGAGGCTTAAATATTTCTTCTTAGATATCTGGACCGGAGTCCCATGCATTTTGTAGGCATGAAAGAATGAACAAGAATGGAAAAGTGATGGTCTCTGTCAAAAACATGCCTCAACAGCTAGGCAAGACAATTTTCTGATGGCTTTTTTCCTCAGGTCACCATCATGAACAGCGGCCATAGTGTTAATAATGTTATATGCTCTACATGTCTCCAAACAGTGAGACATTCCAAGGGCAGTGCTACCCAAGCTTGCCTTCCTTTGGAGAGGATAACTCAGGGAACATATGGGTTTTTGTTTTTTTTGTTTTTTTGCGTATCTGGTTCTTACAAATATTGACCATAAGTGGAGGCAACCCGCATATGCATTCCAATAATGCAGCAGCCCTGCTACCTCACATCCTGCCTCTGTGTCTGAAATAAGCATGAAAATGAGCAGAAACCCCCCCCACTTATTTCCAGAACAGGGCAAGTCAGCTGAGCTCCCTTCTGTGAGCTCTACTAACCTGCCCCATTCTGGAAATTAGCGTTGTTTCAGGAACCACTAGTTCCTGTTATACTAGCAACCCATTCTACTAGTGCAGGGGGTGGTATAGGATACTGCCCCATATCTCCAGATGGAGCTACCCTGCACCCCAGAATCCTCCAGTTCTTCTTTGCTTCTGTCTCTCAAAAAGCACATGGTCTGAAGCAGGGATGGGGACTCGGACTCGAGGACTCGACTCGTGAGTCGGACTGAGTCCCCCCTCTGACTTGAGTCTGACTCGAGTCCCAATATTTTTAATGGGACTCGGGACTCGAGACCAAGGACTCTTCAACATCCCTGGGCTGTGCCAGAAGGAGTGGAGAGAAGTGCGATCGCCAGCGAAGATTTTATTTTTAAAAATCATTTTCCTAAAATGCAACCTTTCAGACATTTTGGGTTTGGCTGCCTCTGCCTGCCTGCTTTGGGGTTCCCTGCCTCCTCTGCCTGCCTGGTTATTTTGGGTTTGTCTGCCGACCTGGTCTGTTCTTGTCAAAATCAGTTGCAGAGTTTTGAAATAAAAAGGCACACTTGTGCCTAGAATTTATTTAAGCCACACATCTGAAGTAGCCTTATTTTGTTGGGGAAAAACCCCATTGATTTTAATAGGGACTCATGGAGTCAGTTTTGGGAGTGACCCGGGACTTGGGACTTGGGAGTCACCATTTTGGACCAAGGACTCGGACTCAGACTCGAGACTCGGGTCCAAAGACTCGTGACTCGACTCGTGACTCGAGACCAAGGACTCTTCAACATCCCTGGTCTGAAGACACATAGTGCAGCCACCTTGCTTAAGCCAAGCAGGTCAAGATCTGGTCAGTGCCTGGATGGAAGACCCCATGGAAATGGCATGTAAGCCATCTTGATGAAGAAAGGTGGGATATAAATATACTAAATAAATACATGGTATTCCTTTTCTCTCTCTTGCACACACACACACACACACACACCTTAGCTGGGGGTGGGGGGTAGGCAAGGGGCATGTCACCTTCCAACCGTTGATAGCTTCAAAACACTCATGGATACTTCCAACTATTTCCTAATCATTAGCTCCCACTGAGCAACCCCCCTCAGCCAGTCATAACAAAAATATTATATCAAGTCTGAAGTGAAAAGTAGCAATATGTACAACAGAAACAACAAAACATGTAAATCACATTGCAAAATGTACTGCACTGTCATGATTAATATACATGAAGTTGATTAGTATGTCATTTTTAAGCCAGTTATTATATCACATATATTTTAATGACAAGATTACACTATAATGACCAATGTTTGTTTGGTTGACTTGGAAATACATTCTTTCAATAAATAACTATAAGGAACACAGGCTGTGTTCAGATTCTAAAAAGGTCAGATGTTGAAAACATGTCCAGAAGTTAAAAGTAGGAATATTTAAATATAAAGGTCATACCCTAAGGTAAGTGATCAAACAGTAGTTCACAGAAGCAACATTTCCTTTTCCCTCTTCCCTGCAGCCACTTGTACCCACTTTTAGAGGGTCAGGTGGCCCTCCTGAACAATGTGGGAATCAGGGATGGGGTGCAATGGGAATTGCTTAAAAAGGGGAAGAAATATTCAGCAGCTGGTCATTCTCCACAGACATTTGTATTGTTGCTTTGTATTTATTGGAACTGTCCATGGGGAGCACAGCTGACCCATGTAAGTCTTTGCAGATGGGATTACATTTTTAGAACTCTAGTCAACATGTTTGGTATACTCATGCTGTCTGTCCAAAATATGCACAAGTCTCCTATCAGACATGTACACTGTAGACCACCTTCCTACTGGGCAGGTGTATAACATTCTGTCCACAACTTCACAAAATCATCTCTTCCCTCTCACTCAACAAAATTCCCTGGCTTTCCAGAAAGTTGGACAATCAGCACTGAAAACAATGGAGAAGTAATTCACTGATTCACTAGGGCTCTCAAAAGTCCCATCTTCCAGCTTCAGTCCCAGTGGGACTAAGGGACATCAGTGCCCTTACTTGCCACAAACAACAACTTCTAACTAGTAATGAATCAGTAGAAATCTGAGTCTCTAAGGGGAAGGTATGTGCTCTGCTTAACTTCTAGCAATTGGAGACAACTGCAGGCCTGTTTATGCTTGTTTTGTGGACCAAAGTAGCAATTGTACTGGGAACTTTCAACAAGGTGGAAATTATTCCACTCTTCAAATGTACTAAGATTAAGAACAGATAAATGCTGGGAGAAGGAGTTTGTTGGTGGACTTTCTTTCCTCTTGTTGAATGTTCCTTAAGGTTTTGCCCACTTCTACAAGAAAAATTGTAACATTAACAATTATATATATATATTTATTTATTTATTGTATCACGATTTGCTATTTGTGGCCGTTTTAAGCTAGGTTGCCCTGGTTTTTATGCCAAAAACGCATTGCGGAGTCCCGTCGTGTCACTTCCTGGCAGCCGGAAATGACGCGACGGGACCCCGTGCTGCCGGCGAGGTGGATCGAGCGGCATGGGGATTCGGGCTTTCTGCGGGAGGGGTGCTCGCTGAGAAAAGGTGAGTAAAGGCGAGCACCCCCCTGAAGGTAGGATTAACACCCCGTCCCCTACCCTCCTCGAGGGAGGCATTCACAACCACCCTGATCCCTCCTTCACCCAGTCTCTCCCTGCATCTCATAATGAGCCAGGGCGGGCAAAGATCAAGCAAGCAGGAGGTCGGTTTTATAGATGAAAGCACCTTGTCCACTTCATCAGAAGAAAGAGGCTGGAACCGATCCCACAAAACCGGCCCGCCATTGGCCTCCTCCTGCTCACTCACTGTGTCCACGATGCACAGAATCCAACTCCTAATCCCATCAGTTTTATCTACAAAGTGCTTTGCGAAAGCCTCACAGGAAGCTTTAGAGTGTTCTACCGGGTCTGGGGCAGCTGGACCAACCAGGCTCCGGACCACTTGGAACAGCCTCCTGGGGCAGCATTCTGCAGACGCGATGGAGGCAGCATAGAAATTCTTTTTTGCTGCCTTCACCGCCACCTGGTAGGCTGAAGATGCAGCTCTAACCCGTGTCTGATCGTCTTTGGAGTGGGATTTATGCCATCGGTGCTCTAGCCTTCTCACCTCCCGCTTCAGAGCTTGCAACAAAGGGGAAAACCATGGTGCTGTGCGAGCTCTATTCAGGTGAAGAGGGCGCTTTGGGGCCACTTGGTCTAGAGCCCTGGTGATTGCAGCGTTCCAGTCATCCACCAGGGTCTCGACCGAGTTACCGTTTGTGTGCTCCAATTCCCCAAGCGCATTCAGGAATCCATCCGGACCCATAAGTCGCCTGGGGTGAACCATCCTAATAGGTCCTTAACGAACAAGAAGCATAGCAATGAATGACACAGTTCATTTCAGTTATAAAATGGCCTTAGCAGCACAAAGAAGTATAGATCACAAAAAATTGGCATTTGTTTCAATACTAGTCTATTCAAGTATTATTCAAAAATAGTAGTTGATTAAGATGATAAACAGTTACGTTTTCAAATTTTGAGAGGAGGGATGTTGATAGGCCAAAAAGGTTGAGAAACACTGGTGGAATATGTGAGCTCCTATTATCTCAGTAACTGCACCTCTCAGTGCTAGAACTTGCTCTATGGGGCAAAGTTCAACACTTGATACTGAAGCTATAATAAAGTCTTGACATTCTCTAAAAAGGATATTGTAAGAAGTGGACCAGATTACATCTCAGAAGCATTTTCAAACACTGTTGCTGTCACTTCCACCTGTTAATAGTAAAAGTTGTGGAGTTATTTTGAAGGAGCCTAGTGTGATTTACTGTGCATTTATGGAGCTTTAACTTCCAATGTGTGATTTTGTGAAATTAAAATACTTTCACATTGCAGATATCTCTGAGGCATAATCTGCACTGCATATACATTTCTTCCATACATTATGCTCCCTTGTGCTTATAGATTTTATACGAAAGTCTTTTGAATGTTAACATCCATGGCTGTCAGAGAATCTTGATGAACTATTGGAGTGAATGGACTGTGTCCTAGGAGATATCTCTTAGGAAAATGTTATAAACTGGAGCAATAACCATACCACTTAGCATGTTTATAGTGCTTGAGGGTTGAAAGAACGTCATATGTATTATCTCAGTACCGTAATCCTTACAACAAATCGGCAAGGTAGGATATAGATGGGGTGGGGGCGGGAGGCAGAGGCTAAAACATAACTTTGCAGAACAGAAGAAAGTATAGGCATCAATTACAGATAATAAAACAATGTTTTCTTAGGTAAAACCTGAGATGTAATGAATACACATGATCATTAATACCAAGGAGCTATCCTTAAATTAGCCAATAAAGACACATCCTAATGGGTATAGAACCTCCCAGTCTTGTCTGAATACTAGTTCAGCAGCTCTTGCATTTTTGGTACTGTGCATTTATGCATGTTACTGATCATAATTACAATTTGATGTGCCTACAGAGCATGACTGATGTGACTCATCTTTAAAGCTACTTGCTCTTTAGAAATGGGATTGGCAGCTCAACTATATTAGCCAAGTCCAGCAGTTAGGTTTAACAGGGGTCATTCAGGATACAAGCTTTTCATGGGGTTCACTAGTGTCTCATACTTAGGGAAGCTGGGATGAGGTTGGGGATAGTCCAAGGATCATGCCCAAAGATCACACCCAGAAATAATTCTAATATCCGGGTAATCTCACAATTATTCATTTATTTATTACTTCTTGTCACCCACCACTGATTGATGCTGCTACTAGTATTCTGGAAGAGGAAAATCCAATCTCACCTTAGCTAGGGTTCCTAACTTCCTGCCAGCCACTGTTGATGGGTGAATTTCCTCTGCCAGCACTTTCCTCCATTATAATTTCTGCCCACTGCTTCTGCTTCTGCTGCTCCTCTGAAGCAGGCCAAGGACTTTGCATGTTTTTCCCATCAAAAGCAATGCTGTGCACCAGCACTGGGTCAAAGCTATGCAAGCTGCATATTTTAGTTAGAAAGGGTGAATTTGACGAGCTTTCACAGGCTCACTTTGCAGTAGGTCAGCTACAGTTTCAAGGCAAAATGAATGAAAATTAACAAACTCCATAGCACAGAGAAAGAGCACTTTAGAACAGCTAATGGTGGAACGGCAGCCATGTAATGAAGAGAGGTGAGATTAAGCAACATCACCTCACCTCCAAACTGGGTGAGACAAAACCGCAACATTAATTTACAGCTGAAAGGTTTCTGGTATATTTGCAACAGAAGCTCCCGAAATCATTACAAAGGAGTACTTCACTACCACCATAACAGGATGACATCTGTGAGAAAACGGGAATGCAACAGTTTGGGAGGATATTCATTTATTCTCAGGAATACATGAATAAGTGAATGTTGTCAATGCAGAAGGATCAACTCTAGTCACCCAGCACTGAATAACTAGAAAGGTAGAAAAATCGGGTTTTACAGATGACTGGGAGTCTATTCATAATACTGGATTTCATATCAATCTCCACTATAAGATAACTACTTGCAAGTATCTTGTGGAGTGGAGAAAAGAAGCTGTAATGAGCAGCCCTAAATGCTTATGGGAAGATCCCCTTTCTAAACCCAGAATGTCAACTAGTCCATATGACTATTTCCACATATCAGTTGCACTTTACAATTCTGAAGTTTAGCCATTCTAAATCTGTTTTAAATTCTCATAGGAAAATGCATCCATGGACTCACACAAATATAAGAGGCAGTGCTAAAGTTGTTTAGCAATGGGATTATAAATTTGCAACAAGTTAATTTCAACCAACTGTCAAATGAAAAAATAATTTATATTATTAAGTGATGTGAAGGGGGGACAGAAATCAGCACAGCTAGTTTCATGTTTGTGCAAGTTATTGTGGGGTTTGTTGATAATTATATTCTGTGCCAAAGCTGTTTCTCTAACACAGCAGAACAAAGCAGTACTAAAAAGATATCTTAGAGGCAGCTTTGATGATAATAGTCAATGTATACACTGATGGCAGTCTCTTCACCTTCTCTCAGGTTTGTGTGATTTATGTACAAGAATCTGTGGGAACATGATCATTAATGCTAGTGCAGTTATCAACAGAAATCTATAATAATAACATGGTGCATTCACAGAGTGGTGAAATGATTACTAGCACCCCAAAGACAAATGACAAGCTTGGATAAGCTTATACAGATGGTGTTTTATGGGGGCAGATATAACAACCCAAAGAAAAAAGGACATTGGAGGAAATACATTGAAACAATGAGAGCAAAACAATTTGTAGAAGAAAGACCAGTGCAGAAAAAGGAAAAGGAAAAGGAAAAAAAGGACACGTTAAAGAACAAGCTTAAAGTAATATGTGACTTTTCCTTTAAGGAAAAGAACAAAGAAAAGTCATATGTGAGAGCTAACTCAAATTTTCAGGAAAAAACACACATGGGCCAGTTCTTCCAAGACTGGGGTTGTATTTATTTATTTCAGGTATTATATTTATATCCCACATTTTTCCTGCAAGGAACCCAAGGCAGCTTACATAATCCTCCTCTTCCTCCTCTCCATTTTATACTCACAACAACCCTGTGAGGTAGGTTAGGCCTAGAGTCAGTGACTGGACCAAAGTCACCCAGTGAACTTCGTGGCCAAGTGGGGACTAGAACCCGGGTCTCCTGAGTCCCAGTCCAACACTCTAGCCACTACATCACACAACCTCTCTTGAGGTTGTAGGTAGAAATCCTCCCCCATGACACAATTGCCTTTCACAAAGCAGGCACCCTGCTAGATCCCTGGCCAGTTTCCATTTTTGACATGTGTTTACTATTGTTGATGAAAGCAGAATAGGAATCTATCCAGTTCATGATGCTTAACTCATAGGTATTGAACCTCAGGCTTTTGGGCCAAAGCCAGCCTGCCTGGGGTCCCAGTCTGGCCCTCTGGGGATTCCCCAGATGGCCATGTTCTTTACCTTGGAGCCCTTTCCCCGACCACTGATTTTTGCAGTTTTTCCCCCATTCTAAAAGGTTGAGATGCCTCGCCTAAGGCTTTGTTATGGGCAGTAAGAGCTTTAAGCTAAAATATGCTGGTATTTTGGCCCCACCCCTTTTGCCTTCAGCCCCACTCACTGCTGTAATTCCGCTCCCGAGAGCTTCTCCAAAATTGAGTTCCGCCCTCGGGCTGAACTAGGCTCAACATCTCTGGCTTAACTGTACTCTAAACTCCTACATTTTGCTCCTGTCTTCCTTGAATGATAATCCAGCCAGATGGGCCTCCCTCCCTGGCACCTGGAATGCTACTACACTGGCAGTGTTTCAGGCACCGAGGCATCTGTGATGAGCAAGTGCATGCTCCCAGAGTCCCAACTTCCTTTTGTGGTGGACCAGACTAGAAGGAGCCTCATTTAATGCAATAGGACATTGCATTAAAAATAATAATAAAAGAAACAGTATTTTCCTACCAAGCCTTACATGGTTACTCCTTTTAAAACAAGTTCAGCCCTTACTAAGTGAGCAGAGTACATCCTTTACATAGGACTTCTTGGTGGGGTGCAGCATTGGCTATCTACGTAAATGGAGATGGAGACAAAAGCATTCCTTAGAAGCCATTTTATGGTATTTCCTAGAAGGTGCGCTTGAGAGATTGGTGCGGGCAGCGGGAAGCATTCAATCAGTCTGGGTGAACCACAGCATCCTGTCTGGCACATATGCAGGATGGCAGTACTTCACACCTGGCTACTCAGGGAAATTGCTTTCAAGAAGGTGTTTGCTTGTTCGTAGGCTGAGCATCTAAGGAGATGGATGTCTAGCACTTTGCCATTCACAAAATCTAGGGGGCGGGGGAAGAGAGGTGGGAATTTGGAAGGATTCCCTCTTGTGCTTTTAAGGGGGAAGAGAGAAAGAAATGCTTGTGACATGCCCTCTCCTTTCTCTATAGTAGAATAGAGAATCTTTTATTCCACCATAGAAGTCCTCAATATGGGCCTGATTGGTTTGAAAAACAGTAACTACAGGCTTAAAGTTACATCATTCCATGAGCATGAGCCCTGCAAACAGGAAATGTATATTACCTCCAGAACATACAGGGTCAAACCAGCCAACATCAGGACATGCTCAGAAATGGTGGAGTTAAATGCTTTAGTCATGCAGGTTGCACAGTCATAATCAATCTCAGTTTGTATACATATAAACAATACTACACAGCTTGGACCACAATACCTGACGGAACGCCTCTCCCAACCTGAATCTACCCGGACACAAGATCTACATCTGAGGCCTTCCTCCGAGTGCCACCTCCAAGGGAGGCTCAGAGGGTGGCAACAAAGGAGAGAGCATTCTCAGTGGTGGCCCCCAAATTATGGAATGATCTCCCTACTGAGGCCCATATGGTGCCAACTCTCTCATCTTTTCAGTGCCAGGTTAAGAGACTGTCCTCTACTCCCAAACATTTAATGGCATATGATGGGACATGTCAGCTATTTTAATTGAAATTGTTTTAGCTGTTTAATCTGTTCTAAATTTCATATATTGAAATTTTATGCTATATTTTATGGTATCTGTATTTTCTTTTGTTTTTTATTGTATCTGTATTTTATGCTGTATTTTATTGTATCTGTGTTTTGTATTTTGTGAATTGCTGTGAACTGCCCAGAGAGCTTCAGCTATTGGGCAGCATAGAAATGGAATGGAATGGATGAATGAATGAATGAATGAATAAATGTGTTCATTAGATAGCCATCTAGGCTTGGTATACATGCAGGCATTATGAATGTAATAGATTCTATGAACCACCTAATTTTAAGTTTTGTTGGCATCTCTATTACCAGATAAGTAGGAAGGGAAGAATGCAATAGGACATGGTTCAGTGCCTTGTGAGTTGCTAATTGTGGGTGGGGGAAGCATTTGTCTGCCTTCATAATTCAGAAGCACAGCAGAGCCCAAATTTAGTTGGGTTGGCTGAACCCAGTTCTGAACAGAAATGAGAGAAGTTTGCCCATGACCTTTGGGAGACAAAAGCATTCCTTAGAAGCCATTTGGGAGAGCATACAAGAGATAACATAGAAAAAGTAAACTCTTCTCCTCCCAAGTGCTGAGCTGTAACAAGGATGCACTTGTTGTCACCAGCATTTTCTCTCTTCCTCCTTTCTGTGATTTTTCATATCTCTTTGCAAAATGGTGGAAAGGTGTTCACAACAGCACAGGTACTAAAGGAAGAAAGAATGCAACTATCTATTCTGAAGCAAGGAGGCCTATTCTCCCCTGCCCCATATACTCATGATGATGACTAGCTGCAGGAAATCATGAAAGTAATGCAGCACACTGACATCTGCATCCAGATGCTCATTTCAATGTGCATATCAGTACTGTGATTTGCTGGTTTATTCAATATCACCACCCCCATATGTGCCATCAAAATGCTCTTTATGGGTACCACTCCAGATCATTATGAAGTGTTCCTTACCCTGTGCACCACCCACCACCCAATCACATGCCAGAATTGGCATATCCATGGCAGCACCATATGCATGGGACTCTACATGATGGAGTGACTCATAGGGCAAAGAGCACTGAAACATTTCCACTTTTATGTGAAGTACCACAGAGCACTGGGGAAGAACCGTCAGGTAGCACTCATGTGACAGCAGTAACATATACAGTAAGCCAGCAGTAAGGTTCACCCTGAATACTAAAGGGGAACTTGAACCACCTCTATATGACTTCTAAAGGAAGCTTACCTCTCACTTACAGTTCTTGCACATGAACAGTAAGCATCCTGGTTCAGTATGAAAAAGGCAATACACAACTGGTAATTCCCAGTTCAGTATCACACAGAGTTTCTGAGATACCCGGACATAAAACTATTTGTACCAATGTTATGATTCAACCAGGATCATGTATGTGAAAAAGCCGTTTTAGAGGATGTCCCTGACCAACACTTGGCCTCTAAATAAAAAATATTCCAACACAGGTTGTGGAATGCCTGTCTGATACCAGTGTAACTGCTGAAAAGAACCAGAGTCATCTATATTGAAGTGAATTCATATAATATTTTTTTAAATCAGAGAAAAGTACCACATGGTGTCTTTGTCTTTACTCCCCAATTCTGTGTTTCCCAACTCCCATCATGCCTCTGGAATGAGAGACATGGGAGTGGGAAACATGGCAGTGTCTGGAGCTCTTGTTCCAGCCACCATGGTTTTAATATTAACAGCACAATCCTATGAGGGTGCCCGCAACCCTCTGAAGCTGGAGGATTGTGGGCATCCAGTTGAGGGTGGGAGGGTCGCGGAGGATAGGATATCCTCCGTACTCCTTCCACCCTAAAAAAATCTAGATGTCCAATTTTGGCCATCTAAATGTTTCTCCCTTCCTCCTGAGGAGGAGAGGCTGAAGTGCTGCCTGAATTCTTTGTAAGATGGCAGCGCCTCACTCCTCCCCACCCCTGGGAAGCCCCCCCTCCCAAGGGCGAACCGAGCACAGTCTTCTATGCTCGGTTTACCTCCAGCACAGAAAGAACTGCACCTGTACTGGGGTGGGGGCACAGGGGCTCTGAGGTGTTGCGACCTCGGAAAGGATTTGCAGTGCCTTCTATGCCTTTTCCTATGTCCCTCCAGACAAGGTCAGGGAGACATAGGCTTGTGCCCTAAGCCATTTTAGCAGCAGCCCAGCTGTGCTACAGGCAGCAGGAGGGAAGGGAGATGTGTTCTGGTGATTTTTCAGTGAAAGAGATGAGCATACGGTGTAACTGTTCACTCATTCAGAAGGGGGCAGGAATCATTGCCTTCACTCTAAATTGGCTTTGTGATATCATCACATAGTCAAATTTCCTTTGGTTACATTGTAGTAGGGTATTATTATCTCTCTCACACAAACATAACTTTCATGCCTACAGTGTTCATGGCCAGCCCTGGTATAAATGATCAGCATTATGATTTATAATAAAAGGAGAAACAGAAATAGATAATAGAGAAATAATAGACACATTTTAAAAAATCTAAGTGTTGAAAAAGTAACACACTTATGAGAACAGAAGTTACTTGAGCTGTCTCTAAATCACAGTTTTTACACTCATTTTTTTTTAAATTTATGAATTATTTTGGTAGGTGTGGGGTTTGCTAAGTAAGACATTTCATTAGAGACTTCTAAAACAAAACAAAATCTTGTGTTCTTGGTATAAAACAGCTCATTAATTTCAGCCTAGTAGACACACACACACACACACACACACACCAGGTGCCATTAATATTCTTCACCAAGAATAAAATGTTATGGAACTTGACATTTATCCTCACAGCACCATAGGTGCTTAATGAGAATATCCACCTCATGCCAGGCTATTGTGACATCTCTTTACCGACGCAGGACGCACCTTTAATAATTGATCACCCAGAGGCATTTCACATATAACAAGCACCTTGTCCTTCAGCGCTTCAAAGCTGTCTTTGTGTACTCCAATCAAGTGATCTCTTGCAGGCACGCCGGCTCTGAAGTACACACAGAGCAGCCATGCATGTGGAACAGCCACTTCCATGGAAGAAGAAAATCTCCACATTCACAAAGCGATGTATACAATGCTACTTCCTTGATGGAAATGAATGGGGATGCTTCCATATGCAGGTTCTCTGTGCGCATGCAAGAGCACATAGCATACTGTAGTCTGGTAGTCTGTCTGAATCCTATGTTATTCTCAGAGAGGATGTTTCTTTTTCTTTTCGTATTATATAAATTTTGTATCCCAATACAATCATTCAAGACAGTTACAATACTTCAGCTTAACACACACACACACACACACACACACACATATATATATAGTGTGTGTGTGTGTGTGTTTCTTATGGTCAGTTTAGTACTTAGGAGTAGATAGCCATGTACAAATACACACAAATCACTTCAATTTTGAAGATCACACAGATGTAGATATTGTCATGTGGGAGAGGTCCGTCCCTTTTCTATCTGCATGTACTTTAAAGGGGAAAGTGGTGAATTCCACATACATGGACCACTCAGAATTCATGTACCATATGAATTTTGGTCACCAGCATCTCCGTATCACAATGTACAGGGACATTAAACAGTCTTGATCTCGGGCAGTGCCATCCAATATGGCTGCCCGTAAACCTCTGAACTCAGAGGATTGTGAGGATCCAATGGAAGACGGAAGGAGCACGGAGGCAAAGATCACCTCTGCACTCCTCCCACACCACAAAGCACTTAGACGGCTGATTTTGGCCATGTAAGTGTTTTGCCCCTGCTCGCGAGGAGGAGGGGCTGAGGAACTGCTGGGATATGTATCCTGACAGAGCCTCACTCCTTCTTCCCGCCCACCTGGAAGGCCACCGCAACACCGACTCCAAAGTCAGTCTTGTGACTTCGGAGGCACAGCCGGTGCGGAAAGAACTGCACTGGCTGAGAGGGCAGAGGTAGGGGGAACTCCGGATTTGGTGTCCCAGCTCCAAATCACAGGATGCAGTATGATGGAGAAGCAAGCAGGCCTGCACAGAAACATACAGTGCCTATAAATGAAGTGAGCAGCTGATAATCTTCAAAGAATCACAGTTCAAATTGAATTGGCTGAGATTCAACTAGACAGATGGAACGTGCTTTGGAAACTGCTGTGAGGGGCTCAGTCAGAAAACATAATTAGTAACGGAATTCCTCATGCAGAATTCTGCACCTCATTTCTTTGCATAAGCCCAGAAGCACTCTCCTTGCTTCTTGATCACTATTTAACTTTTCCAGTTTTTGTACACCATTGCTGACTGGAGAACTCCATTTCAAAATTTATTTATTTATTTATTTATTATATTTATACCCCGCCTTTTTCCCTGCAAGGAACCCAAGGCAGCTTACATAATCCTCCTCCTCCACTCCATTTTATCCTCACAACAACCCTGTGAGGTAGGTCAGGCTGAGAGTGAGTGACTGGCCCAAAGTCACCCAGTGAGTTTCATGGCCGAGCAGGGACTAGAACTCGGATCCCCCGAGTCCCAGTCCAACACTCTCACAACTACGCCACACTGGCTCCCAGAGAAGTGTGAATGTTGAAGCATTTTGACAGAACTGAGGTTCAGGTCCCATTTTGGTGCAGAAGTGCAAAATTAGGTAAATTCGCATGAAACTGTAAACCAAATGAATTTCTCCCCCATCCCTAGCCCAGTGTCTAGTTGCTTCCCCTCTTCTTCTAAGCCCAACTACATAGATGGGCAGGGGAGATGGAAGGATGAGCGGAGGCTTCTTTTCCTCAGTGCCGTCATTGTTTGCGCACTTGCTGTAAAGCTGGCAACTGAACTGGCTGCCACAGGAAGGAGAAGGAACTGAAACTCCAGCGGTTGATAATGGGCCCCTTGCTGAGGCATAGGCCTAAGCAGATGCTCTACAATGCCAACCCCTGAAGCTCTGGATTTATTTGTTTATTTAAAACATTTATTGCCTACCTTTCTTCCAGAGAGCTCAAAGCAGCTAACGTCAAGAATAAAACTGGATGGAGATTAACAATAAATAAATAAACCCACCTTCTTACAATATACCAATAAGCCATGCAAATATTAAAAAGCAGCAGAAAACAGTAACAGAAAACAGCAGTAAAAATTGTTCAAGGACCAGAGATAGTTAAAAACTATATTCAATAGGACAAGAGCCAAAGCACCTTCCTAAAAAGGAAAGGTTTTACCATCTTCCAGAAGGCTATTGGAGAGGATAGGTGAGATAGGCCTCCCTCAGAAAGGAATTACAGAGCCTGGGCATAACAACTGGAAAGGCCCTCTTCCTTGACCCAACTAAGCATATTTCTGGGGATGTGCATATTTCTGGGGACACAGGAAGGCCTCCAAAGATGATTTCAATAGGCAGGCAGGCAGAGCCTAGAGAAGAAAGCAGTCCATCAAATATTCCACTGCCCCCAATCATTCAGGGCTCACTGAAGATATAGCGGGGAGAGATCTAAATACAGGCAGTCCCTGGGTTACAAACGAGATCCGTTCATAAGTCTGTCTTTAAGTCAAATGTGAACATAAGTCAGAACAGAAGCCATACAATGTTTTCAAAGTGTTGCAAAGTGTCGCAAAGTATAGTGCATGCGTTCGTAAGTATGAACCATTGTATTTAACTCAGATTTTTACATATATGGCGGTCCGTTCTTAAGTATGAGTTCTCTGTAAGTCGGGATGTTTGTAACCCAGGGACTGCCTGTAATCTAGAATGAACTCCTGTGTATTATGACACCACACGTGCTAAAATAGACTCAATGTAGATCAGGATCTCCCACTTTTCCTTTTAACATTTAAATGAGTTAGAAGCCTATATGTTTTCCCTTTGTGATGATGGTCAGCAAGATTGGGGTGGCTTTAAAATAACAACTTGTTAATAGTCCAGAATGGCAGGCTGGTGTTTCATTCCTGTGAGCTATATATTTATTTATAGGTGGGAAAACTCTCTCTGCATTTGAATGCTGCTCTGATTCCCTTCCCCTCATATATATATTTACCCACCGGGAACCAAATGCAGACCTGAATGCAATTTGTGATCAGAAATCTATACATTTCTAAGTTTGTGATATGTTCTGCGAAACAAAAAAATGCATCTCTTTACACACATATGTTTGAAAACTGCGTAAAGAAAATTGCATACATTTATAAAATAAACACAAACATGCTTTAGTCAATGGGTGCATGTGTAACAAAATGCGTACATTGAAAAATGCACGCAAACATATGCATGAATTTATGTGTGAGGGAAAACCTCTATATGGAACCAGCTTGGCAGTAGAAACCAGTTCAAGCTTGACAGATCAGCCCATCCCTATAAACACAGCAGAAACAAAATAGCCTATTTTGAGGTGGGTCAAACAGAAGAGAATTGGTCCTTGTCATTTCTTGCCAGCCTTAGTAGGGAGAGAAATAAGTGAAGACAAGAACCTTCCTCCCGTGAACCTCTAAATCTCACATGGTGATAGTCACCATGCTTTACGCTCCCTGTCATTCCAATTAGGACCAGTCCTACTTTGAGGTACATTGAATCCCTTGCCTAACACCATGAAGCAGCAGAATCTTAAGGTGGTGTACCACAGGCATGTCCCCCCGCCACCCCATGCCTCTCACCACCTCTGTCAAAAGGAAAACAGCTGAGTGGAGCTGCCACTTTTCTAGCTGGGTTCAGCTGCACTTCCTTGCTTGGACATGGAGATGGGACTGTGGACCTCCCTCTTCCCCCTCCCACACCTCCATTGCTCTGCTGCTCTATCCTACCCTCTCCTTCTAAGTGACTGGTAGGGGAGAAAGAGGCAGGGGCACCATTTACTGGTGGGAACAGAGCCTCTTGGTGCTTGCCTCTCCTCGACGGCAGTAGCAGCAGCCAGGTTGCCTGCCCTCTCAGAGCAGCTTCATCAGCCCACCCACAACTCCGTTAGGCAGTGTATGGAGCCCTTAGTCTGCAGCAGGTGGGAGGGGAGGGGAGAGTGTGGGTTTGCAATCTGCTCCGTGAGCTGCTGCTCTTGGAAGTCCTGCTGCTGTGATGATCTGAACATGTGTTGTGCAAATGTACCCTCACAGATTCAAGCCTCATCACCTGTGGCCACACCAAAACCTGGGGGATTTGGAGAGATGAGAGTTGCAAAGAGCAATGCACAGAGCACTTACCTCTGCTACCTGGCTCCATACCCCTTGCACTGTCCCACATAGAACCATCCAGATAATCTGGACCCGTTTCCCCACTCATAGATTGTTTACCAAAACAATTGTTTTTACAGCTTAGGAAGCAATATTGCTTCAAAGCTTAGTTGCAGGCCATATTTATTTACCGTATTTTTCCGTGTATAAGACGCCCCCATGTATAAGACACCCCCCCACTGGGCAGTTTCGCAACCGCACGGTTCTCTCCTCGACTTACTTCTGTGTATAAGACGACCCTCAATTTTTAGTCTAACAATTTTAGGAAAAAGTATAGTCTTATACATGGAAAAATACTGTATGTCTTGCGTGGTCTCTCTTGGCTAACCATTTTCACAGGTTTGATAGCATTTCAGACAGTACCCTGCTGCAAAGCCTGAAAGTACCCCCCCCCAAGCATGACTGGGGTGGGTGCCTATTAGATTTGGATGGGGAACATAACATGCACACATGCGCACACACACTCACACACAGTTGGAGCAGTTTGGTAGCTGGCTTTAAGGGTGTCATCCTGTGGGATTAATGGCCATTAGATGGCAGCCTCTGAGACTAAAGGCTTAAAAAAATCCTATGCCAGCAGGGTGGGAGGACCGATGGAGGCCATTTTTGCCTCCCCACCCTTCTAAAAGCCTGTCTTTGCTTTGCCTCTGACCTTTGGCAGGGGAGCCCATCATATCCTATGACCCTGGGATGTTCTCATAGTATGCTGTAAACCGCCCAGAGAGCTTCGGCTATTGGGCGGTATAAAAATGAAATAAATAAATAATTCTGTAAAAGTAGTACTTCGTATTGATTTGGGGTTGTCATGAAAAGGCCACAAATTAGACATTTAAATTTAATTTGTTGTTACATTTTTATAGGGGAGAGGCACTTGTGGGATTTTCTGCCTCAGGCAAGGGGGGAGGCCATTTATTACTTTGCCTCAGGCAGCAAAATGCCTTGGGCTGGCCCTGATTCTAGTCATGTCATGACCAGGTTTGTGGTGGATGATGCATGAGTAATAGAAAACAAAGTTCATTCTAAATTCTGGCCAGCTGGAAATGGCTTCCTTTCCCAAGGAATGCATTTTCTATGGTACTATTACAGCCCCTAGTACAGTGATGGCGAACCTATGGCACGGGTGCCACAGCTGGCACGCAGGGACCTCTCTGTGGGGACTCGAGCCATTTGGTCACCAAATCGTGAAAAGATTGTCCCCTTCTGCAAAACACTAATGATCTTGTTCTTTCTCACAGTGTGGAACAGAATGATTTTATTCTAGAATTCCTGTTACAGAATTCTTTTTCTACATTGTTATCACATTTAAAAGATTTTGAAGAATGATGCACAGAGCATGGCTTGGATGTAAAGCCCTAACAGTTGACCTGAGTGCTGCATGTGTTGCTCTCAAACTAACGGAGTATGAGCCAAGGTTTGACAAATTATCAGCATTCATGCAATAGCAAAAATCACATTAATTGTGTAAAAGCATGCCCAATGCAAACTTTTACCTAATGCAGTGTTTGCAGTCCAAGACATAAAGTGTTTAAAATGTGTTAAGCACGTTTAGTTTTCTTGTTTATCTTGCTCATCCTAGTACAGGTTGACTTTTACTTTTACTAATCCGACACCTGTAGAAGCAGGGAAAGGACCCGGGGTAAAGCTTGCCCCATACAATTTCAGTCTGGCATATAATCATATTACAAGTTGAGAATCCCTTATCCAAATATACATGTGCCTAATTATTTTAAAAGTTTGTATAAATTCCCTTCAGGCTATGTGTACAATGTAGTACTATAATAATTTTTTGAGTTGATTTTTCCCCCAACAAAAAACTGTTTGTATCATTGAAAGCTCTGTTATTGTGTTTTTCTTTAAAGACAAAAGATGTTAAATTAGTTCGGACAACTGTATGAGTTGTTTTTCTAAAACTAAAACCTCGGTATTCAGGTTTAATTGCAGTGTTGGCACTTTGAATAAATAAGTTGGTTTTGTGTTGTAGTTTGGGCACTCGGGCTCAAAAAGGTTCGCCATCACTGCCCTAGTAGAACAGTGCTTCTGAGTGCAGAGAGCTCAGTTAGAATCCATTTTATTTTAATTTCCTATACAAAACAGATTCCTGTATGTGACACCTCAACTTGTTCTACAGCTTCGGTTTCTCCATTTATGTGTATTTGTGGAACTATTCATTTAGCACTGTGATGTCTGTCAGATGTTAGACTCAAACTCCCCATTAGGCTCTGGAAATAACAGTCTTTATTTAATCATCATCTCTGTGTTAATGTTTTAGTAAGGAAATGCATTTACACTATTACTCAAGCAATGAAAAACATGTTACTGCAAATAATGTTAGGTTGGGAATGTAACAGAGAAAAGCACAATACCATGGATCTTCTTGCACTGAAAAGAAGCTCTGTAGATGAATTATGTATTGCAGATCTGGCACAGAGATTCCTTATTGGAGATTCTGGCAACACAGAGTCATATTCTGCATTTTTTTAATCCCATAAATATAATCATATAGTGATATACTTTCTCAAAGGAATCAGTTGGTGGAAATTTTTCAATCAAAACTTATTGTAAAATAATATTTTTTTCAGTTGATGAGAGAAAATGCCCACAAACACAATCCACATATATTAGGTATAATGTAATAAACTGAAAGCTAAAAGAATTCTGTTTATCAAAGATTATAGGTTGCATCTGTAATATTTTTCCATCTGATATCTCTGGTTACATCTAATGCTACCATCAGACATAGTCATATTATAATTCAGGGAATTAGCTGTTCCCATGTGTCTGTGTGTCTGTGTGTGTAGGGGCAATTATATGTATCAGAGACTTCGAAGGGCCAAACTAGATGTGATGGAAGACTCTTGAGATATCTATGGTTGTTGTTTTTTTTAAAAAAGTTAATGGCAGCCAATTTGGATTGGGACCATGAGTACTGAAGAAAGAGAGATTACCCTCAGTATAAACAGAGCCAAGATTTCTTAGAAGAGAGATTTATTTACGCACACACATGCACGCACACGCACGCACACCTGTTGGAGAAGTCCATCTTGCCTCAGTGACCATTCAGCAAAATCCCCCCATTTCACTTCTCAGATATAGCATGGAGAATTTTGGGAGGCCATTGTTGCTCAGTCCTACAAATTAGCCACTAATGAAATGGAATCAGGTTAAGAAACGTACTGCATTTTCTTTAAAAAGTGAGCTGTCTTTCAAAATAATAATAATAATAATATATAATAATAATATATATTATTATTATTATTATAATAATTATTATTATTATTATTAATGTTATCAGCAACCATAGGTACTACAAGTCCAGGTGGGCAGATCTGCCAAATCTGTTTCCACAGACTTAGACTTCCTCCATTTCTCACCTCCAATCCAAGTCTATTCTGTACTAGTTCTGTATGGATTATTTTAATGGGGAGAATCTGTATGGTTGTATTTTTGAGTACATTGCTCAAAATGTATGCATTTTTGTATGCACCTACCCACTGATGGAGGGCACAATCCTATGTCGTCCACCCTCAATGCATGTAAGCCTCCGAACATGCATGGCATGAGGTGCGGTGGTGATTTCTGCCATCCCGCACCTCACGCCCTGTATTTCATCTAGACGGCTGTTTTTGGCCATCTAGATGAAGCACTGCAGAGGGGGAGGGATGTTTGTATGCATTCATTTATTTTTATTTTATTTCATTTTTTTAATTGAATTTTCCAAAACAACATTTGGCTTCCGCCTCATTGTCTGACAAACATTACCAATCAATCCTTATCCAATCTAAGTTTCTTCTATTTTCACATAAAGAATTTCTATCACCTTACCAATATTCAAAAATCAAAACCAAAAGTTATTAAGTCACTTTCCCTCCTCCCCAAGAAGTCCACCAGAGGTTTCCAGTCTTTCTTGAATGAAGTTAAAAAAATTTCTCTAATTAAACAAGTCAATTTTGCCATCTCTGCTAAGTCCAACATTTTCAACAGCCAGTCTTCTATAGTTGGTATAGTTGCTTCTTTCCATTTTTGAGCATAGATTATTCTTGCTGCCGTCATCATATATTGTAATATATATGTGATGTGAACAATCTTGCAGCAGCCTGTTTAAGAATTTTTTTCGATTTAGTCGGCTTTGAAGCCTCTTGCTCACGAATCACTATCAGGTATGTCGATTCTTTTCTCTCTTTCTATTGCAAATTCGAACCCAACTGAGTCATGAACAGCAAGATCTTTTGTGTGCTTTTGTTTGTGTCTCTTAATTGACTTAAGTCTTAATTGACTGCTAAATTCCTAAGTCACCAGGGATTATGCTGATTAGAACAACATCTCTGGCTGTGGCTGGCAATTGCGTGCGCAAAAGAGGAAATAAGAGTCGAGACACAGAATGATGGTGAAATTATGGGCCACATTTATTGATTCGAGGATCTGGGAAGGGACGAGTGCGGGTGCTAGCTAAACCGGCTCTCGGCCAGTATACCCTTCAATGGGCGAAGCATCCCAATCGGAGGTGTGGCGCTGTAACTCGCCACTCCCCAATTTTACACCATGCGGTGTCGGAAGGCCTCCTCCATGTCACCGCACGGGGCCATGAAACGCCATGCGGGTGAGAGGAATTGGCCTCAAAGGCGGACCCTATCTCCCTGGCCGTGCCGTGAAACTGGGCTCAGGTGAGGCTAAGGTATCGCCAGTCACCTGAAAGGTGCCGTGGGATGATCACCGAACCTCACCCCACTGCCTAAAACCCGCACTTACCGCCAATGTGACCAAATCAGGGAGACTACGCAAAACAAAAAAGCACCCAACCCAAGAACACAGTGTAGAGTAGGCGAAACACGCACACCACCACCAGGCCAATCAGCAATGGTGAGCCAAAATTCCTACTCGGCCCCGTCAACCGGCGACCAGAAATCCCACACTGTGAATTGGGAGGGAGGGAGGGACCTGCTTTGAGAAAAGAGGCAGAGGGTGGAGCAACGCTGCCTAATAAAGGCCTCCACCACTCCTCCCCCCGCCTTGAGCCCATAGGTGGTTTCTAAATTAAACAGCCTCACCTCTCATTCCTCTACGCGTGCAAATAGTCCTCCCACCAACAGCTACGCGTTGGTGGGGGAAGGGGATTGCGCGCGCAAAAGAGGAAATAAGAGTCGAGACACAGAATGATGGTGAAATTATGGGCCACATTTATTGATTCGAGGATCTGGGAAGGGACGAGTGCAGGTGCTAGCTAAACCGGCTCTCGGCCAGTATACCCTTCAATGGGCGAAGCATCCCAATCGGAGGTGTGGCGCTGTAACTCGCCACTCCCCAATTTTACACCATGCGGTGTTGGAAGGCCTCCTCCATGTCACCGCACGGGGCCATGAAACGCCATGCGGGTGAGAGGAATTGGCCTCAAAGGCGGACCCTATCTCCCTGGCCGTGCCGTGAAACTGGGCTCAGGTGAGGCTAAGGTATCGCCAGTCACCTGAAAGGTGCCGTGGGATGATCACCGAACCTCACCCCACTGCCTAAAACCCGCACTTACCGCCACAGAGAGGGACTGGCTAAGCCAAGTCCCCTCTCCCCCACCTGCGCTGAATAAATTCGAGCAGGGCCCTTCGCAGATCCTCCAAGAAAATATCGTTACCCCCGTCGGAGAGATGAACGCCATCTGCCCGATACAGCTCCCCCCGGGCCAAGGAGATCACAGGGTGAGGAATCGCAAAACCTACCCCTCCGAGGCCCCTACAAAGCTGACGATTCAGCCTTCTTCCCGCTCTGTTTAAGGCATTGGGGCTGCACCACCCCGCCACAGAAACGAGACATGTGGGACCAGAGAATCTGGACCCCAGGCCAGCACTGCCACACTACAGCAAGGTCCGTAAACGCTTGCTCAATCAAGGACTTGCCCTCGAGCAATCCAAGATCATTCCCACTGAGGTGCACCACCAGCACGTCTGGGAGGATGGCCACATGGCCTGACCGGAGCAAAGTCGGAAGGAGGCCGCTCCACTGCATTCCACGCCGACCCAGCCATTGCCCGTCAGCGATCCGGCTGATCCCAAGCTGGGGTCCAACACGCGACCGTGCAGCTCTCTGGGCAGCCCAGTACACCATGCTGTGTCCGAACACGAGCACACGAATTGGCCTCGATCCACTCCAGTGACCTGCAACAAGAAGAAAGGCACAGCAGCAGCACCACTCACGGTAACTTTTCGAATATAAGAATGATAGTCAGCTGAGCGCCACTGGCCCACAGCCTGTATTTCAGCTGGTGGAAAATTCAGAGCAGCAACCGTCCAAAACAAACAAACAAACAAACAAAACAACAACTGATGACTGTAGAATGCTCTAAGCACCTGGCATGTACTGTACCAGTGACTGACAGGAGTGTCTTAAACCAACACCACACCTCTCAAAAGTGCGGAGAAGCAAAAGCTCGGCCTTGACTATCAAGTCTGCAAAGGCCACATACTCAATATTGTTGATCAGAATAATCGCAAATGCAGGCAGCACTTGGGTAATATTATGCTTCTGCAATACAGCCATTCCAGTGCGTTCGAAGAACAGGATGTTGCTTTCATGTGCGATTGCAACTACAGGGTAGGCAATACATTGCACTCCCTGCCTGGGCCATTGCCGTATCTATGGACACTCATGGCAGCTGCCTACTGCTCCAGTAGGAAGAGAAGCCCCATAGGCTAGGCAGGGGCTATAAAGGGAACCAAACAGGTGGCTTGTATTTCACGGCCGGCAGACAGGAATTAGCATGTGCCGCACCTTGACAACCGAGGGTGCATAAAGCACGCCCGACTATAACTATACACTTCATGAAAAACTGTCACAGACGCAATCAGCAATCTGGGCCAAACATAGTGCATGGAAGCACATAGGTTGGACGAGCCTTATTTTGTTGCATACCATCCTTGCACTGCCAAAACGGTTGCAGCCTCTGACAGAAAAACCCCTACTTCCTTAGAGGAAATAAAAGGGGTATGGAACTGCCTAGAGCCACCTAAAAGGAGGCCTCGAAGAGGAAATGCGCTTATGGCAACTGAGCCCCCAATTGATGCCGTAGAGGCAAAGGATTGCTGCCCATATCTTAGGGATACCCACTTGCTGATACCCCAAGCAGTCTCCCGGGAAGGCAAAAATGAAATTGGGCCCTTCCCACATTAATGAGAATATGAGCCCGCCCAGCTATAGCTGGCACCCCATGGCAGTCCATGCCAGAAGATCAGAGGGCAAAACCAATTATACTAGGACATGGATCACTCTATTGAAAGCATGAAGTAACCCAAAATTGGGAACCCATCCCCACCTGTAGGAGGCATGTAGCCAAGAGAGGATGCCTGAAGCAAAGTCCACCTGAGTACTGCCCAATGACAGCCAATCACACTGCCTACTACCCCTAACTCAAGCAAAACAGGGGAACCAAAATAAATAACATTGAGGATGAAGGCAAGTCATTATCAGGTCCAGGAACTAGATGGGCCAAACGAATCCCATAACTCTGGGAATGGAAGTAACCCTTTCAGAGTTACCTGCTTGAAATTGTCATGAAGTGATGAAAGAAGTTCAAGCCACCAGAGAAAGCACATGGCTTAAGAGCATTGGGACTCACGATTATGCGCTGGGTGAAGAAATAAATGATGAAAACATCTCCTCAAAGGACTAACAGGTACGCTACTGCAGATCCAGGAATTGCCTCATGGAGAACACACGGCTTAAGAGCACCGGGGAAAACAGCAAAAGAAAACATACAGTATTAATATCAAGGGATGGCATGGCAGGGGACAAAACCATGAAATGAACAAAGACGTCATAATACCCAAGCGGTTGAGGCAACGGGAAACAGAACGGGGCTGCACGTGGGTGTCAGGTACTAGCAGAGCGTATGTATCAATGCCCGCTGAACTGCAAATAAAAACGCCACACGAACTAACAGCACGACTTGGCATGATAAAATTGCTCTTGCAAGCCCAGAACATGACTTGGTTGGCAATGCCAGGACAACACGGATTAAGAAAAGTGAGCAATGCCACATTCGCTATAAAAACCTTAAGTGAAGCAAGATTTGTGTGGGCGTATGTCCCGCATTAAAATAATTAAGATCATACGAAAATTAATAGGGTGAACATGAAGTCCCTATCATTAACACGCCAAGACCACTGACTGGATAAACTGAATCAGACCATTGGGCCATCCAGTCCTTTACCCCCGACATTGAGGAGCAATGGCCATCTGGGTTCCAGGCAGGAGGCCCCAATGAGATGCCGGGAACCTGTTCCCGGGATCCCCGGTACACAAGCCAGAGTTAAACCATAGAGCCACAGCCAAGTGCTCATGGAAACACCCCTTTCTTTTTCCCTGCCATCAAGCCCCCCATCATGAGGCAACTCAATGCCAAATAATATAAGGGGATCACCAGTGGCAGATTTCTTCCTGCTGGATGACTATACAGCACATAGAAATCCGCTTTATACTGAGTCAGATTATTGGTCAAACTAGCAAAATACAGTCTGCTCTGACTGGCAGGGGTCCTCCAGGGCACCAGGCAGGGATCCCTCCCAGCTCCACCTAGAGAGGCCAGAGACTGAACCCGGGACCCTCCGCATGTAAAGCAAGTGCTCTACCACTGAGCCATGACCCATTCCTAAATTGAGAAAAGTTAATGAAATGAGGACCACCAGAACAACGGACCACTCGGCTCAGTACCACCGACTAGCAGTGTCTCTCCATGATTTTAGGCAGGATTGTTTCCCAACCCTCCTAGAGATGCTGATGACTGAACAAGTGGGCATACGCTTGCAAAACGGGTGCCCCACCTACAGAGCAATGGCAATTAACTTGCAACAGATTGTTTTAATTCACTTGTTTCAGTACTAGAGCAATCAGTGTTTCACATACTTTCTCGCACAGTGATCTTGTGAGGTAGACCGGGATACGAACCCCCTATTTTAAGGAAGGTATTGTGTAGTATTGTACTGGTATCCCGCCTGCTTTCCTGCAAGGAAGCCAAGGCGGCGCACACAATTTACTTTACATGTTATCCTCACAACAACCCTGTAAGGCATGGCAGGCCGATAAGGCATAAAACAAGAGGGGGGAAGGTAAACCAACCCGTATATGTAAGGCAGGGCCAGAACCTGCGCAAGAAAAGCAAATTTTACCGCCAGACCATAGACAATTAAGGATATGGAAAGTATGAACAAGCGAGCTGTCATTGCTCAGCTAATACCATTAGTAACTAATCACAAAATTATATATATATATATATATATATATATATATCACAACAACTCTGCAAGGTAGGAACAAGGCAAAAATCAGTAGGGTAGGAATCCAATGCCCAATCGTTGCCACACGAGCCAGACAGGACCCCTCACATAGGCAGGCAAGAATCAGGGTAGTAGCATGGGGGGGCAGGGCGGCCACGTGAGCAAGCAAGCCCCCCCCCACAAACCAAGGGCCTAGAATTTGTGCTCCTTTATTATCATTATTATTATTGTCATTGGAATTAGTATTATTTAGCTATGTATAGCAATTATTCATGTGTATGTATATATATACATACACACACATATACAACGACCACCCTGGAAGGTAGGACAGTGATGGAAATTGGGGCCCACAATCACAACAATATCGAGGTATTTGGTTGGCAACTGTGAACAACAACCCCATGAGGTAGCACATCAGGCAAAAGAGCACAAGTAGCCATTTCTCTCCTAACACACAATATGCTTATCAAGGGAACCGAGGAGACGCCTCAAAGCCTAAGAGGGCAAAGCCCTATAGAGGCCTGCGAAGGAGGCCCCCATTGGAGCCCCAAAATGGCCTGCAAACAGAGGCCTGCTAAGGAGGCCCTCACTGGAGTCCTAAATCGGCCTGCAGGCAGAGACCTGCTAAGGAGGCCCTCACTGGAGCCCCAAAATGGCCTGCAAACAGAGGCCTGCTAAGGAGGCCCTCACTGGAGTCCTAAATCGGCCTGCAAACAGAGGCCTGCTAAGGAGGCCCTCACTGGAGCCCCAAAATGGCCTGCAAACAGAGGCCTGCGAAGGAGGCCCTCACTGAAGCCCTAAATCGGCCTGCAGGCAGAGGCCTGCTAAGGAGGCCCTCACTGGAGCCCCAAAATGGCCTGCAAACAGAGGCCTGCGAAGGAGGCCCTCACTGAAGCCCTAAATCGGCCTGCAAACAGAGGCCTGCTAAGGAGGCCCCCACTGGAGCCCCAAATCGGCCTGCAGCCAGGAGGGAGGCCCCACCAGATCCCACCCTCCAAGCTGTGCCTAACGTGCTAGTGATCCAGCACCTACTCCCAGTAGCAGGCAAGGCACAGGGAGGGCCCTGGACTAGGCCAGCAATCCCCCCCCACTCACCCCCGAAAAAGTCCACAAAGGGGGGGAGGGAAACAGAATCAAATAAAATTAAAGTAAGAGAGAGAAAACAAGAAGAGATGGGATCAGAGAGAGCAGGGAGTCCCAGGACTCCACCCCTACTGGTCCCACACAAACCACAGTAAAGGCACCAACTGGCACAGAACTTATCTCCAGCAGCTGCTTTGAGAAAAGAGGCAGAGGGTGGAGCAACGCTGCCTAATAAAGGCCTCCACCGCTCCTCCCCCCGCCTTGAGCCCATAGGTGGTTTCTAAATTAAACAGCCTCACCTCTCATTCCTCTACGCGTGCAAATAGTCCTCCCACCAACAGCTACGCGTTGGTGGGGGAAGGGGATAGTCTTTACATTCCTACTTAGAATGAAAAAGTATTTTGTGTTATAGATTTTGTGTTATAGATTTTATAGGCATGTGCTAATTGATTTTAAGGTAACTTTTTTTCTAGTTCTGACTGAGAGTCTGAGAGGGAAGCCTGCTCAGTATCCTGCTCAGTATTATGTTTTATTGTTTTATAGATTTTGTGCCAATTGATTTTAAGGTAACCTTTTCTAACTCTGAGAGGGAAGCCTCCAGTCAGAGAGGCTCCAGCCAGATTGCCGCTGGCAATATGCAAATTGCAAATACAATGCATAGAGGCAGTATGCATATGCTAGCTGTTTTTTGAATCTCAAATGCAATGCATAGAGGCAGTATGCATATGCAAGCTGTTTTTTGAATCTCAAAGCAAAAACCTGTATTACATCTCTGGCTCGCAGAGAGCTCAAAGATCTCTCTGTAATGGGAATGAACTTCTTTTTAGTTCACAATGGATCGTTAATTATGCTGTGTGATCAGTGAACAGAGGTTACTCGAAGAAGAAAAAAATCGTGATTTTTTTAGCACATCTCCAAGTTGTAAGTCCATTATACCCAATAAAAACATTTCTGGTTTCAATTTAATATTCACTTTTAAAATCTTTTATATCCATGTGTGTATTTGTACCCAATATGTTTTCACTTTTTTACATGTCCACCAAACATGATAAAATGTTCCTTCATGACTTTGACATTTCCAACATACATTTGACACATTATTATACATCTTAGCCAATTTCACAGGAGTTAGGTACCAACGATACATCATCTTGTAAAAATTCTCTCTAAGATCAGAACACAATGTAAATTTTATACCTTTAGTCCACATGCGTTCCCATTGTCCCATCATTATATTATATCCAAAGTTCCTTGCCCATTTAACCATACAGTCTTTAACTTGTTCTTCTTCTGTCCCAAACTTCAACAAAAATTATACATTTTTGCAATTACATGATCATCACCTGTACACAATTGTATTTCAAATTCAGACTTATCCTGTTCTATATCATACATTCTTTTATCCACTTTAAATCTCTCTAATAATTGCATGTATGAAAACCAGTGTAACAAGTTATAACCTTCTGTTACTAAACAATCCCGTGTTTTAATCCAGTGTGTTCCCTGACGCAATATTTCTCGGTATTTTAACCAGTTCTCATTGCTTGTCATTTCTTTCCTGTATAATGCCTCTTGGGGTGATATCCATAAGGGTAATTTTGGGCATAACCTTTGTATTTGTTCCAAACTCTTAATAACGCCCTTCTGATATAGTGGTTCTTAAAATCTACATTAACCTTAGCTTTGTCATACCACAAATATCCATGCCATCCAAACCTTAGATCATGCCCTTCCAATTCTAGAAGTCTGTTATTTTTCAATGTCACCCATTCCTTCAACCAAACAAAACAACAAGCATTAAAATACAATTTCAAATCAGGTACACCCAATCCACCCCTTTCTTTCGTATCCTGTAGAACTATATATTTAACACGTGGTTTCTTTCTTTGCCATATAAATTTAGATAAGTCCTTTTGCCATTCTTTAAAGAGCACATCATTAGTTAAAATCGGCAGTGTTTGAATTAAAAACATCATTCTTGGTAAAACATTCATTTTTATCACAGAAATCCTACCCAACAAAGACAATTTTAGTTTCTCCCATTTCAACATATCATTTTTAATTCCTAACCATATCTTAACATAATTGTTTTGAAACAACGTGGAATTCAAATTTGTCATTATGATACCAAGGTATTTTACTCTCTTTTCAATTTTAAAACCCGATGTTTGCATCAATATCTGTTGGTCTTCCGCTCTCATATTATTCACCAACATTTTTGTTTTTTCATGATTTACCTTGAATCCTGCCAACCCTCCAAACTCATTGAATTTATTCAACAGAGTTTGCACTCCTTGTATTGGATTTTCCAAAACTATCATCAAATCATCTGCAAAAGCTCTCAACTTGTATGATTCTTTTTTAATTTTTATTCCCGGGATTCTTCCATCTTGCCTAATATCTCTAAGCAAAACTTCTAGAACTAAAATAAACAGTAGTGGAGATAATGGACAACCTTGTCTTGTTCCCTTTTGTATCATACAGGGCTTTGTCAATTCACCGTTAACAATTATTTGTGCTTTTTGTGTCGAATATATCGATTTTACTCCTTTAATAAAATTATCTCCAAAATCCATTTCATTCATTACTCCAAATAAAAAAACTCCAGTTCACGTTGTCAAAGGCTTTTTCAGCATCCAAAAAAATCAGTGCTGCTTGTTTTTCATTATGACAATTTAAATATTCCAACACATCCAACGCAGTTCTAATGTTATCTCTTAATTGTCTTTTAGGCAGAAAACCACATTGATCCCGATGAATAAACTCTTAAAATTTTCTTTAATCTTTCAGATAGAATTATTGTAAATAATTTATAATCATTATTCAATAGTGAAATTGGCCTGTAATTTTTAACAGAAGTCAGGTCTTGTCCTTCTTTAGGTATCAATGCAATATTAGCCTCTCTCCATGTATCTGGTAACTTCCCATTTTGTAGGATATTATTCATAGTCCTTTGTAGTGGTTGTAACAACTCATCTTCAAAACACTTATAATAAATTGCTGACAGTTCATCAGGGCCCGGTGTTTTCCCTTTTTTAGATTTTTTAATTGCTTCAAATAATTCTTGTATAATTATTTAAATAATTCTTAAATAATTATTTGCCATTCAAATTATGAATTTTTACCAAAAAAGTGTGAAAACACCACCGTGATCAGAACTTTCTTTCATCTGTTTTTAATTTTTTTACAATGTATGTTGCAATATTAAATTTGTTGTATTAATATAAACTTTCAGTAATCAATCTTTACAAATTCTTCAATACTCATGCTGTAACATAGAGTCTTAAACATATATACCGTAATTGTACAAATAACCAGTGGTAATTACCCCCCTACAATCTCAGGGGTTTAGCATCCACACAACTTGCGATATTATGCTTTATAGAGTTAATGAAAATCTTCCTCTGTTTTTTCTTTTTCTTTATGGAGTTGCTGCAGCCTTTCCTCTTATTTTTTGAGATGGCCTTCAAGTAGGCCTTCCTCTCCATCTTTTCTTTCTGAGTGGCTTAAAGCATTATTCCTCCTTGGAATGATTTCCAGAATCCTGATATTCACAATATCCTCACTTATTTTCCCAACAAGAAACCGGTTTGGAATTCTTGTTTCGTGCATAATTGCCTTTATCAAGGGTCTGAAGGATAGTCGTGGGCTGTATCAGTATCAATACATTGTTATCTTTTATGTGGGTTGCTATTACGCTTAAATCCTACCATGAATTCTTGCCATTCATAATTTGTCTTTGATATTCTGTAATCTTTGGTAAATTTTGCCGTTGCAAATAATCTTCTATTCTTTTTTCAGAATTTTTTTCCCCTTTATATAATTGTGAATAAAATTGAAAAACCGCTCTTTTCATACCCAAATTATCTGTTATTTCAGTGTTGTCCTCCAACAGCTTAAGTATTACTCTCTTCTCTCTCTCTTTCCTTATTTTATATGCCAACCATTTCCCTGGTTTATTAGCAAATTCAAAATTCCTTTGCTTGGCATAACTCAATTTCATTTCCAGTTCTTGCGTCGTCGGCATAGATAACTGCCTCTGCAGTGCTTTAATTTGCCATGAAATATTAGTATTATTTGGAGATCTTTCTAATTCCTTCTCTTTCTCTCTGATTTCCAATAAAATCTTTTCTGTCTTTTCTTGTCTCTTTTTTTTTAAAGAAAGGAGTTATGTTGTACGCATTCATTTTTGAAATGTATTTTTCTTTGTAAATTTTTCAAATCCATGCATTTTATCAGACGTGTTTTTCCAGTTCAGCAGAATGCACCACAAGTCCTAAAATGTACAGATTTCTGAATCCAAAGTGTGTCTGGTCTATGTCCATTTTCAGGAGATGCAGATTGGAGAATTCCAGAAAAAAGAGAAAAAAATCTGACTGAACAGATTTTTCACACTTTCCTAACTAGAAGAGTGTCAACACCACTTGTTCAGGTTAATCTAGAGTTTCAAACAAGCTGGGTTTTGATAAATATGCACAGTGCTTCTTATTGCTACTTCTCCCACTTCTCTTAACTCTTCAGCAGAACTCTTTTTTTCTTATGTTTAAAAGGAAAAGGTCTAGGTCATTGGTAAACACAAGCCCCACTTTGGGAGTGATGGAAAATCATTACCATTGACAGTCCTTCTATGGGCCATATGAAATGAGCTTGTGATTTCAGATGGGGATGGGTGATCTGGGTCAGACAAATAAATGTCAACCCCCCCTGAGTGTTAACCCTTCTCCAAATTATAGCTTGACACAAATTTCAATCTGGTTTTAAGCATAGCTGTTTTTATTGTTAAAAGCACACCTGAAAACATAAACTAATGTAATAAACATTCAATTTCATGTCAACCAGGAATACGCTTTATTTATTTATTTATTATATTTATACCCCGCCTTTTTTCCTGCAAGGAACTCAAGGCGACTTACATAAATGTTCCTTTTCCTTGAAATATGACCCTTGCCAGATTTCCCTAAAGAGCAATCAAATGATACATAGAAAATAATTGCTTGTGTGTTGTTCATTCATCCATTTTTAAAAATTATTGTTGCATTTTGTGTCTATGTAAAGATGGGGAATACTTTGGGGGGGGGAACAATGAGAAAATAAATGTGACATATTCTACAAATCAATAAAACATAGGAAGAATTTTAAAAAATGCATTAAAAAAATCCATAGTGTACAGTAATACCTTGGATTGCAAGTAACTTGGTCTGAGAGCGTTTTGCAAGACAAGCAATTTTTTAAAATCAATTTTGACTTGATAAACAAGCGACGTCTTGCAATACAAGTAGTGTAGGGATGTGACCGCATGCCTCGAGCGGGCAGAGTGGGCCGAAATCGGCCCCACTGACGCCCGCCAGAGACTCGCTTTGATATAAGAGTGTTTTGGATTACAAGCACGGTTCCAGAACAAATTATGCTCTCAATCCAAGGTATTACTGTACTTTGAAGTCAATATCTAAGATTCCATGCAATGTTTTGGCAGACATTGTTGCTGCTGCTGTAGGATCTAGGGGATTAATTGTTCCTAAAATGAATGAAAAAACAAAACTAATCCCATGCACCCATTTGTTTCTAATTCATTTCTATGAGAAACAGAAACAAATATGGAAACTAAGGGGAGAACAGGAGGAAATTCCTGTTGTTTGTTTCTCTCATTTGTTTCTCATAGGAAAGATTCCTGAAACTGACAAAAGACATTGCATTGCATTGCTTAGCAAACTGATAGGAACTGACACGTTCTGTGCAGAGTGGCAGGGGGATTGTGGAGTGCTTTGGAAGTGACACGTCATGAGCCCTGTTTGGGCATTCCACAAATCAAGTACCCTAAGAAGTGTGTGTGGAATGGAGCTGCCCCACATAACCCTGTCCCACTGACGTTATGCATGTTACATAGGGCCCCTGAGGCTTCTGCATGTACAGCATGAAAGTCTGCAGGGAGGGGGGTCTACGTGCATATGGATGTATTGGGGGGGGCTCTACATAACATGTGTGACATCCGGGGGCAGGGCTGCATGGCATGGCCCTGCTCAGGTGTTAGCATAAGTGATTTATTGAATGCCCAAATCGGATCTATGAAACATCATCTGAAACATAATGCAATGGAAGGCTTAGAGGATGTCACCCCCTTTTTTAGTTTCTTTAAAATGGAGACATTTTCTCTGTGCTATCTGAAACTTGACAATTCTGATGTACAATGGTAGTACAACACCTGAAAATGTCATGCCATTTAGATGTGAAACTCCAGAGTTATAGGCATCAAAAACAGGCTAGGAAGAAAACTGACCATTCTTACCAGCAGCAGGTCACATACCAGAGACAAGGACATAGGGACCAGGGACCAACACTGTCCTCACTCCTCATATCTACTCAGGCAACACTATTACAGGAACTAATAAGGTTCATTCACCTGTTCAGCTTGCAGTGTGATATATGCCATCATCTGCAAGTAATGTCCTTCTGCATTCTACATAGGACAAACAGGGCAGCCCCTCTACGCAAAAGAACAGAAGGGCATAACATCAGAAAGGGCAATTGAATTTTGAGAAATTAGTGGGAGAACATTTCAGCCTCTCAGGATACACTGTTAGCAACCTTACAGTGGCCCATCTTGAACTAAAGAGAGACTCCAGCATGAAACTGGTGGATTATTACTTATCAAGAACTTCAGTTCTATCATCTGTGGCCTGAATCAAGATAATAGATCTTTATGTCACTACAGGGTGTTTTGTGTGTGTGTGTTTTTTTTAAAGTGCAATTATAACAAAAACAGAAAGGAAACGTGCGGGGGGACTCAGCAGCAGAAAAAAGTAAAAGAAAAAACACGATTAAAAAAAAGCCATATCCATTCATAAGAACCATTCACAACACCATTAATAAAAAGAAAGGGAAAAAAGGAGGAGAGAGGAGAAAAGGATTCAATACTTCTATTTCAAATATATACATGAGAACAAAGTTATCCCCCCAATTCTGCACTCTGAATTTTGTGCGGCAGTTCTTAGCTCAAAACTTGTGTATCAAAATGAATGTCCATATTAGGGAAAATTGTGTACAAAACTGTGCATATTAGGGAAAGTTACATACAAAAATGTGTATATTAGGGAAAGATATGTATAAAATGTATGGTTTGGAAAGCTGTGTACAAATATAACTGCAAATTATGTTTCTTTTTTTAAAAAAGGCAGTATGATGTGGAAATTGGATAGAATTGTCCTATGACCGAATTTATGCAAAACTTGCATAGACCAGAAATAGACTGATTTGTACGTACTTAGCATATGCATACACATGCCAGTACATTTTAGGAGGTATCTGTGTCAATGACATAGCAAGACCTGAGAGCTAGACCATATCATGTGGACACCAATGCAAAATACACTTTAAATTGTGGCTGCGATATGGTAAGACCCAAGGGTCTGCTGGAAGAAAACTGCTGGTAATAACCCCAGGTTCTACAAAAAGATTAGGATTAGGTAGTTTTTGAGACCATGGGTACTAAATCAGTTTCCTTAAACATGAACTGATTAATCCAAAAACCCAAATTCAAATCTGAACTTTAATACTGATTCCTCTCCATGGTATGCAGCCCTAGGGTGAGACTTTCTCTTATAATTATACAGATTTATCTAGTTTACTCTCTCTATGCTACTTCATATCTCAACTTTATAGCTTAGGTATATTTGTTCTAAGGCAGTTTGATGATTATTTTGGGCTTCAAGCCAATAATATGTCTACTTAGTATTGAAGATCAATACTATCTTAGGAAACTGTCAGCATAATTTATGTCACTCCCAGTATTGTAACCTCATTGTTGCTTTTGATAGCCTGTGGCAAACCACTTGTTTTAATTTTAAATAGTTAGTGTATTGGCATTTTTTACTTGCAAAGTGTTAGTTGCACAGATTATATCCTAAGTGGAAAAAATCAGCTTATCATAACTGAATTCATCCATAGCAACAAGGCATATAATTTTATGGACTATTTAGGATGGACTCAACATTTCAGTGCCTTTGAATTTCATCCAGTAGCTCCATTGTGCTTGCTAAAAGAAAGGAAATTACTTGGATATCTTATGCCATCTTTCCCCCTCTTCTTTATTGTAGTTCTACTCCCCTTCTATTCCTTTTTTTTTAATGAAACAAACCTGCTTCAAATACTTCTTAGTAATAAAATATTCAAAGCAAGTTTGAACTTTGTTCTGATCTCCATATTAGTATAGGAGTTGATGGGAGAATCAGCGAGGCTTGACCTCGCTGAGGTCCCTGGTTTGCACCTCGAAGCTCACTTTGCCTCATTCCCGTTCCTGAAGGTGAGTGGGTTTTTCCCCCTAAAATGGGAAATGTGAGCATTTGAGCACGCATTTTTTAAAGCACATTTCAAATGAGGACTTCCATTGACTAAAGCATGAAAATGTGTGTGTGTGTGTGTGTGTGTGTGTGTGTTTCAAAATGTGCAGTTTAAAATTGCTCATTTTCCTAGTGAATGCATTGTTTGAACACAATCATAAGCTCAGGTCTATGCAAGCTTTGGTAGAGAAATGCATGCCTGTTAGTGTTCAGGGTTGCAAATGGGGCAAGTTCTGATACTTTACAAACTGAATTGAAATTCTTGGGCATCCCTGAAATAGGTGAGCTCTCTTAAAAATCTGGACTGAACAAAATTCTCCAGTATCCTAACATGTGCAGTGTGTATTAAATGGCAGTGGTCTGGGAAGTTTGAAACTTTAGCATCACCAAACGCTTGGACTTGGACAAATAACAGAGAACATTTTGAGAGTGCTGTCAAATGCTCATGGTAGAAAACAGCAGTGTTTTTCCACAATGGTGACAATAAAACTGAAACTAATTACAGAGTCGTTCCAGCTTGCATTGATCCAAACCCTCAAGCCTGATTAAAGCCTACCTCAAGTGGCAAATTTGGGGTTCAATTTAAGAATTACCACATTTAGGGTGCAATCCAATCCAGATGCCCGTAGACCTCCAAACTCAGAGATTCACGGGCATCCTATACAGGGCAGGAAGAGCACAGAAGCAAAGGTCACTTCCGTGGTCCTCCTGCCCTGAAAAGCACTTAGAGAGAGGGGGAGGGAAGGAGGCTGAGGCACCGCCAGGATACCTCATATCTTGGTGGCGCCTGTCTCCTCCCCTCCCTGTCCCCGGAACACCCACAAAACCCTTTCTCTGGGGGTTGTGTTTGTGACCTCGGAGAAGCTAGCTACAAGGGATGGAGGGAAGGCACTCCAAGCCTGGAGTCCCAGCTCCGACCTCGGATTGAGTTTCCAAGGTCAGAGCTGAGACTCTGAAAAATCCTATGGCTGTCTAGACGCTATCTACTGGCCAAAGGGCTGTGCTGTTAGATATTTCCCTTCAGTCTTTCCTAAATCTCTCTTTCTCTCTCTCTCACCAAATATGGAAAAGTTCATCAACTAAAACACAACAGGTGACTAACCCCCCCCCCTTTTTACCATATGCATACTCACTGCGGTTGGTCTAGAAATACAAATGATGAACACACATTTAAATGCAAAAATGAGGAAAACAAGCAGCTGTTTAAATGCAACTGCTTAGCAAATGGGGTGTTTTCAAAACAAAGACACCTCATAATTGGTTCCTTAAAAAAAAATAAACACATTTGCGTGACAACTTCTGTTCATGACACATATGAAGTCTTGGACTTCACAATATCATTATCAGCTTATAATATACTTATAAGATTTTGAGAGAGAAAAATACATCTTACTGCTTCAGAAAAAGAATTATACATAATTTGCAAAGTACAACATGGAACAGTTCCCACTTCCATATAGCAGCATTATGATTAGGTGTTAACATTCTGGAAGGCACAGCGAGTCATTAAACCCCAGCAGCCACAGTATTAAAATGTCAAATGCCATGCTTCACATAAAAGTTTGTAAAGTGTGAAAATGGCACTGCCTAGAATTGGCTTTTATAAACAGGAAAGGAAACAACGCAAATCCAAAATAGGGAGATAATGAGCTTTGCATCATTTGCAAAATGAAGCCACAAAAGGTTGGTTGACCTGAAAGGTGAGTGCTAATAATGCTCATTGCAAACAGTTTCTGGCACACAGAATACACACAAAAAGTGATAATAATTTAAAACAAAACTGCTTCTAATATGAAATATGAGGTCTAAATGGAGGTAATTACCCACAGCTAAGGATGGATGAATCTGTCAATTTCAGGTTTCTCCCAATTTCTCATCTATCCAAACCTAAGTTTGGTGCTTCCTGAACTTTGATATTTTTTTCTTTAAAGGTCACATGAAAAGTTGTATGCATTTTGGGGGGCATTTCTCCAAATACATGCATTTTGTAAGCAATTCTGCCTACTATACACATTTTTTCAAGCATTTCTAACAAAATGCATTTCTGAACACTAATTTCCAGTAGTATACACATGTGTATGTGCACCTTTCCCTAATACATGCATTTTGCACACATTATTTTTAATGGGATAACTTCCTTGCAAACTTCAGAGAAGTGCGAATTTCGAAGGATGCCTGAGTTTTGCTTCAGTTATTGGTTCAAAAGTATGCAATGAATTAGGCAAATTAGGCAATGAATTTCCCTACCCACAGCTGACTCATGAAATCATAGAGATCCAGAAGTTCTGTAGTTCAGCCCAGTGCCCCAAAATGCAGTTATTTCAATGTATCAGTTTCTGCCCATGTTGTTATCCAAGACATTTCATCTTGGGATCTCCACTGCTTAGCAAGGTACCCTGCCATAAGCACCATCTACAGAAATTAAGAAGAGGCTGTTCCAGGCATCCTTAGTTTCTTTCCCAGTTCAGCACAACACAGTACAGAGGGAGGATAATTCCAAATTGGGGAAAGTCACAATATGAACTCACCCAGTGCAGAATACTTCATCCTAATTAGGGATGTACGAACTTTGTTAAGTCTGTTTCATCTGCATTTTGCGGATTTTCAGGCAGCTTTCATTCCACCATCCACTCATTAATGGAATCAGATTTTTCACAAATGTGCTTGTACACATTTGCACAAATTCACACTTGCACAAATTTGTACTTCTGAAAATGCACAAATCCCCCTCATGCACATTTAGTCTATAGGGGGGATGCACATTTTTGGTCAGTGTTTTTTCTTTAATTTTTTGTATTTTTCTATGACTAAATTTGCGTAAAACTATGGAAAGTAAAAATACTGGTCCACAAGTCCACAGAATCTGTGTAACTCAGGAAAAGCTGGTCCGCTGCAGAATCCATGGGGCAGATTCATAGAAATCCAAACTCATTTGAGTCCATTGCAGATTTCCCTGACATCCCTAAAAGATCAGCCCAGAGCTTTCAAAATTCTAGGCTGAGCTCAACCTCTTTAATACTGGGCGCCATTGTGAGCCATCCTAGCTTCCCCATGCCCCATTCTTTCCCCACTATTTCATCCTCTTCCTTCACCAGGCCTGTGGCTCATGCTGGCTCAGCTTGTCTGAGCGTGGAAAGGTAAGCAGGGTCAGGCCTGGTTATTACTTGGATGGGAGACCCCTCCTCTAGTTTCCTGCATTAAGCAGGGGGTTGGACTCGATGGCATTGTAGGCCCCTTCCAACTCTATGATCCTATGATATCCTACCCAGCTTACCTGCTGGTACAATCACAACAACAACATCAGTGGCAGCAAGGTCTCTCTCTCCATCAGGTTGCTTAGAATGCTGCCACAGTTCTCCAGATGCATTTATTACTTACTCCATGAAACATGGTCAGACTCAGAAGCCCTGGAGAACGTTGTTTCACAGGGCTTCATGTTCCATCAGATACTGCTGCTGCATTCTAGCTGCTCCACAGAGGAAGGGAGAGAGAGCTTGCTGCAACCACTGCTGTTCCTGCTTCACCACAAGGTAAGTTTGGGAGAAGACAAGGGGACAGTGGGAGGAATCTAGGGGTTCACAGTGGTTTGGGGAAGGAGGGGAGGTAAATTATCTAATCCATTCACCTTCTGTGATATTTTCTTGTGAGTGCTGATTGAGTGCTCAATCACTTGCAAGGAATGAGATCAAGGCAAGCTGAGGGGAGTTCACATATCAATACAACATAAACATTGATTTGTTAGCAATTATCCACACTCTTAAACTGACCCTGCTCCTGAAGTGCAAAGTCCAGCCCAGATTGTAATGCCAAAATGTTATAAAGTATTTATTAATTTGGTGTCTTTAGTGTCAACTGCTAGAACTTTGTGCTGTGTGTGTATGTCAATGTGCATGTTGAGAAGGATGTTATGGGGGTCCGGGTGAATAGCCCTTTTCTTCTTTTCCCCCACCAGTTCCTTTCTGTATGTGTCTTCCCTCCCCTATATTAGATTATATGCTCATGTTCCGAAATTAAAAGTTATTGGATTCTGAGTTTAGAAGAAATAAAAAAATAGTACTCACTATAAACTGCAATTGGATCCATTTCATTTTATTAAGTTAAGTTGAGGTATCTTTTTTATATTTGCAACACAACAACAAGAAAAAGAAAGGGGGGAATTCATATGACAAAACATATCAATACACAGTAATCATAAAAAGATGTTAAAAATGTTAAGTTAAGGGATTTGTTTTTATTTAGAGAACATTGAAATGATTGTGCATTTGCTAATCATAGCTAGAATAGTTATCTCTCATAACTGGAAAAAAGTAAGCCCTCTCAATTGATGAGTGGAATAATAAAATTTGGGATATATGGCCTATATGATTAAACTGAGAAATATCATAAGAGAAAGCAAAGAGACACAGCAGGAAAATGGGTTCATAAAAAAATAATTTTTTCCTGTGTACAGTACTTGTTTTAAAAAAAATCAAGGCCATTCACACTCCCTGTCATCCAGTCTCCTTGTGGAAGGCATCTATAGAGGCGTACAGCTGTCAAAGTACTATTTTGAGGGCTATTTTCACACGAGTGGGTATGCCCATCTATGAAAGGCTGAATTCTTCTGAGTTTCCTCTATTATACAGGTCTAAGGTGAAAAATAAGCAAAATTGTGGAGATCCAGAGACAGAAGGGTTTCAGCTTAACTTTTTCACTTAACTTTTTCACTGCTGCCACTTCTTTTGTGGCCCTGGCTGTGTCAACACTTCCAGGAGGTCTAGAAGTTCGCAGCCACTATTTTTTCTGGCCACCATTTTTTTCTTCCCAGAAGGCTGCAGACTAAGGGCAGGAAGCATTGTACTCACCCTGATTGGCTTTATGACAACACTGCCTTAACATGTAGTGACATCATGAAGCCATTCAGAGTGAGAGCAATACTTCCTGTCTTCATGCTGTAGACTTCAGAGAAGAAGAAGAAATGGCAGCCACCAGCAGCCAGAACTTCCAGAAACACCATCAACATGGAGCTTTGCTCTCCTCTGTGATCCCCAGCCAGTGGAATGTCACCTCCCGAGTCCCGCCCAACTTTGCCGCATGCAAAAAGGGTGATGAAGATGGAAGAGACATTTTGATTCATCCCTTTTATACAATGACATTGTCTGCAGATTAACAACCAGAAGTCCAGACTGATATCTTAAGGCTTGTGTAAGATCCTCAGTTTTCTTGGCAGTTATTGATCTCCCACCCCTCCTGTTTGTATCTCTTTGGTGAAATTTATCATTGTTCCTGACTTGGCTTTACTCTTTTTTGCTCAACCCATTTCTGCAGCCCCTTCCAAGATTTTGACACATCCTTCAAGCTCTGGGGGCTCTAACTAGACACGAGATGCACTTTCTCCTCCATCTGCAACATTTTTTTCTACACCAAAAACAGCCCTGAGAAGCTTCAGGTTTGATGGAGGAATTGGGGCAGGGGGGTGAATCAGGCTTGTTTTCTCAGACTTGAAAAGCAGCTGGGAGGACAATTTTAAGAAGAAAAATACCCGAGTTGTAAAAATGTTCTGGAATTTTGGCATTAGGTTTTTACAGAAATATCAAAAATTACTGGTATTAATCTAGAGGTCTGTCCTAAACTTGCTTTGTTATCAATAACCGATAAAGTCACTTGTACCCAAAATACAAAGGAACTAATTGTAAACTTGTTAACTGCAGCTAGGATAATGATTGCGAGGAAATGGAAAGTACAACATGTTTTTCTAATCACTGATTGGTATAAGGAAGTCTGGGATATAGCCCTAAATGATAAACTAACTTGTAGTATCAAATGCAAAAAGGGACAGTTAAAGAAGAATAATTTTATGGATATATGGAATAAATTATTAGACTATGTATTTATAAAGGGGAAGGGGAGTATGCCTTGTCAGGATATGTTATATGTTGGTCCCTAGGCAGGTGGGGGGTGCACCTTATGGTTTATTCTAGTTGTATGTTTTTGTTTTACTGTTTTGTATGTATTTTATAAAAACTAAATAAAAATTATTTTTTTAAAAAATAAGAAGAAAAGTACCAGGAGGAAAAAGGGTTGAACAGCAATAGATACAATATGGTCTCAAAACTAACATTTACTTATGCGTAACCTCGGAATAGTAGCACAGGATGCAATGAAACTTTTCAAGTCCAGGTTTGTAATACACATTCAAACACAATCCCCCCCCCAAACTTAAAAAAATGTGGGATGTGGGCCTTTCCCTCAAAGCTCAGACCAACTTGTGTCTGCATCAGATGGCGTTCCCATCAGATAATGTGGTCCCTAACGATTTAGGGCTTTAAAGGCCAAAACCAGCACCCTGAATCGGGCCTGGAAACTAACAGGCAGCCATTGTGAACAATACAGAATAGGAGTAATATGATCTGAACGCCTTTCTCTCACATGCATTCTAGGTACCACATTCTGTACTAGTTATAGTTTCTGAATTGTCTTCAAGGGCAGCTCCATGTAGAGCACATTTCAGCAATCTAACCTGAATGTAACAAAGGCATGTGTTAATGTAGCTTGGTCAGCTTACTCTGGACAGTACCACAGCTGCCAAAACAGCCGAAGTTGGTAAAAGCATTCTTGTATTAGCAGTTCTCTCAGTTTCAGAGTACGCCCAGCACACGCCCTCCATGTTGGCATGGGGCCTTTCAGAAAAGCTTGGTCTGGTGTGTCCTTCCCTGGCCAACTAGTGGAAAGGATTGCAGCTGAATCTACACATTGCACTCCTTCATGTTTCCTCGTTGATCCCGTCCCTTCTAGCTGGCAACCTTTTCTGGAACAGGCAGTCAGCTATGAAGTTCCCCAGATGATTGGGTCTGACTGGTACGGGCTCAAGGAAACAGGAGGCAAATACATAAAGTGCTAGTAAAGTGAACATTTGTGTGTGTCTACTGTGTACAGATCCCTTTGCCCCACCCTTCTCTTGCCACAGTGACTGTGTATTGGGAACTGGCCCGATCACACCTTCTTGCAGGGGAGGCTGGTGACTCCTATTTCGGTGGGGCTCCTTTTCCACTGCAGATTTTGCAGATTTCATTTGGAGCTTTGTAGGAACTATCTATGGTGCTAAACTCCATCCCTAAAATAGGTTCACCACCATGCAGCACCATGGATAGCTGCTATGAAGCTCCAAATAGAAACTGCAAAACCTGTAATGGAAAAGGAGCCCCCGAAAATAGGTGTTACCAGCCTCCCCTGCCTTCTTGCAGCTGCACAAATCCTCCTCCCACCCCTTTCTCCCTCCCTGTGCTCAACGCTCACCCCAACCCTTTCTTTTTTCTTCCCAAGAGTGTTAGAGATCCCAATTTACCTAATCCCCACCTTCTAACCTCTCACCCCAGCAAACCCTCCCTAAAATATTGTACCAAATGTGTGTCTTCCAGTACAAGTGCAAGTTTGTACATGTATCTAAGAACAGCACATTCAGTGCTGATGCCACTTGCACTTCCATAGACAGTGCTGAATTCAGGAGCACTCCCAGACTGCATGCCTGGCCCTTTAAGGGTGTGGGTGGTGACCCCATCCAGAGTCAGATCTAAATATCCTTCCAGATTGGCAGATTTCCCAACCCACAGCTCTTCCATTTTATCCAGATTAATTAAAAAAAGCTAATTGAATGGTCTGCTCTTGAACTGCAGTTCAGAGTTTCTATATATACAGTTTATCTGAAAATGAAAACAATACAAACCAATTGCCTCAGTTCTACGCTGCTAATAGCTTTCATACCTCAGTTGAGACATTTGAAGGAGCATCACCTTATCTACCACATTCCTCTCATTTTCTGAGAGTAACATAGCAACAACTCTTCATACTTTCCTCTAGCCCTCTATAACTGCACTCAATTGGATTTTTAACCTTTTCACATGTCCATACACTGTATGGTATTTTTTCTGCAGTTATCTCTATTTATTTACATGAGAAATGTTACTAATGTTCAAATAAAAAAAAAATACAAAACCACAGAATATATAACAATAACAATCCAATCTAAAGTAATTCAATGCAATACGTGGCACATTGCCTTCATGTATCTATTTCTAATCTGAATAATTAGTTTGTGCAAGTTTATACATAGGTTTAATATGTTCCAAAAGCTGATATATACTTGCCATTTTCCCAATAAAGAACAGGTTGCCTGTGCTCCAGTTTCTCAAAACTGTTTCCATAATACAGACAATAGCAGGGTGGGGGCAGGAGGTTTCAGAGAGATATATAATTCAGAAAAAAATATTAAAAACAATCAGCTGACTAATTGAAATCCATGCCTAAAATAAAAAGTCTTAAGAAGGCAGTGAAGGATCAGTAAGGGAAATAGGAAAACTGTAGTTATCTTTGTCAATTGTTCTTCACAAATTGCATCTTAGATGCTATTTGTCATTAAACATTCACACGATGGAAGAGTCTTCTTGGTTTGGGGTTTGTTTGTTTTTTAAAGTGATCCTAGATTATTTAGTTGACAGATAGAAAAATATTAGAAAACAAAATATCAGTTTTCTGTCCTATTTTTAATCTCCTCTCTGTATAATGCTTCCAAATACAAAATGATCATGGACAGATGGTGCTTAAGCAGCCTGGTGAGTGAAGCAACAGGTTTTCTTATGCACGGTCTCTGTTTACACTGCACAACTACAGCTGGATAAAAGTAGCTGCTGCATGTAAATGTTAAGGCAGGCTTGAACAACGTTTGAGCCACAAACCTAAAGGAAGCCCATCAGCCATGTATTGGGGCTTGGCAGATGTTGGGTAATCTCTTATCACTGAAGTTCCACATAGGTAGGAAAAACCCCAGCAGGTACTTTATCTGTTTATCAAGCCCCTGCAATACCATCTGTAGCTGTTCAGCTGCTTGCATCTCGCTCGGTTACAAGGTCTGTCATAAAATTAAGTGTACAATATATTCTAATCCATGAACATTTTGTGGGGAGGGGAAAGAGTTGGACTAGGAGTTAGGATGAGAAGAAACTCAGATCAAGGGATTCTGAATCTCCAAAAAGGAGGAAATGCATCTTGGCATGTGTGAATAACTTGTCTGGGGGGTGGAAATCCAGCAAACTGGCTGGGCTCGACCCCTTGGACCCTGCCCCACTTACCTCCATCCCCAGCTCAACTTGCGTTCTCCCGAGTCAAGCCGGGGAAGCGACTTCCAGGTTCCTGGCGGGCCGCTTTTTATGTAGCAAATGTCGTAAGATATGCCAAAAGCGGCTGCAATTTGCATAACTTGCACAAATTGCGGCCACTTTTAACATATCCTATGGCATTTTTGACATAAAAAGAGGCCTGCCGGGAACCCAGAAGTCCGCTGAGCAGCTCGGCATGCATCCACTTTTGGCCCGGCTTGGTGGGCGCAGCGGTGGCATCCGCCGAGCCAGCGGCAGGTCAGGTGACCGCAGGATCAGGCACCACTACATGCATCAAAAAAAAAAAAAGGATACCAATTTGCATAACGTTTGTACATGCTAAATTAGATGGAGTGATGCAAATTTAGAAATAATTATTATAATTTAAATAGAAACACTGTACATCTCACCATTAGTGATGGTGGGCTTTGCGCGTGTAAAGGAGAAATAACTACTCGGACACAGTTGTAGGGTGCAAATTGTGGTAAAAGTAATGGGCCACATTTATTGAAACATCAATAGGGAATCTATGAAGGGAAAAAGTGCGGGTACTAATTACACCGGCTATCACTGTAGTCCGATCCGTCATTCCCCCGCGCGCAAATTGTTCCCCCCCCCGCCACAGCTACGCGAGGCTGGGAGGGGCAATCTGGCAGGACTCAACCTGCCTCCAACTCTGCAGATGCCACCAATGTGCTTGCTGGACCCGGGCCGAAAGCGGGCGCATGCTGTGCCACTTGCCAGACTTCTGGGTTTCCGGCGGGCCACTGTTTTCATAGGAAATAACATAATATACACCAAAACCAGCTGCAATTTGTGCAAATTACGCAAATTGCAACCGGAAGTCACTTCCCCAGCTCAACTTGGAAGAATGCGAGTTGGCACTGGTGGAAGCAGCAAGGAAGGCTATGTCCGAGGGGTTGAACCAGGCAAATCCACTGGATTCCACCTCCCGGATGCATTCCGCACACATCCCTACTCACCATAGTGTGGAAGACCTGTGACCTGTGTGCCTTGCTCAGTCTGTTTCCCAGGTACTGGTGGTGGGCAACTTCAAGGCCCAGCTCTTGCTTTTGATGGTTCTTGATCTTTAAACTGGACTTAAACAAGACAACCCTTCAAATAGGGGATGCCTTCAAAAAGAGGGTGCCTTCTCCTGACAGCCCTTCAAATAGAGAACTGTCCTCTGTAAAAGAGAACACATGGTCTCCCTACACACTGCTGGGGCTCAGGGCCGGTGCTACCATTTTGCCAACAAGGCAGCTGCCTAGGGTGCAGGGCTAAAGAGGGTACCAGAAACACCTTGAAAAAAAATACAGCGCTCTCAAGTGGGGGGGGTGCTAAATATCTGATCTTGCACCAAACTGCCTAGGGCACCAAACTGCCTTGCACCAGTCCTGCTGGGGCTGCCACCATATAAGGAAAAGGTAAGAGTCTGGGCCAAACTGCATGTTCTACATATTGCACAATGGAGTTGGAGACTTTCTCTCTCTTTTTTTTAATCGTCCCCCATTGTGGGGGTGGAATTTGAGGGGAAATGGGGGAAGGTTTAATCCTTGACTCCCGAAGTGCTGTGGTCTTGATCCAGATTGGGACCACATACGCTTACACAGGAGTCAAGAAAAATTGCAGGGTCAACTACACCAATGTGATTAGTAGTATGTATAGTTTGCAGGGATGTTGAAGAGTCCTTGGTTTCGTGTCACGAGTCTTTGGACCTGAGTCTCGAGTCCAAGTCCTTGGTCCAAAATGGTGACTCACGAGTCACGAGTCACTCCCAAAGCTGACTCCACGAGTCCCTATTAAAATCAATGGGGTTTTCCTCAACAAAATAAGGCTATTTCAGATGTGTGGCTTAAATACATTCTAGGCACAAGTGTGCCTTTTTATTTCAAAACTCTGCAACTGATTTTGGCAAGGATAGACCAGGCAGACAAACCCAAAATAACCAGACAGGCAGAGGAGGCAGGGAACCCCAAAACAGGCAGGCAGAGGCCTTTGTCTTGGACAATTCAAACTGTGGAACTGGTTAAGAAGAGACCAGGCAGGCAGAGGAGGCAGGGAACCCCAAACAGGCAGGCAGAGGCAGCCAAACCCAAAATGTCTGAAAGGTTGCATTTTAGGAAAATGATTTTAAAAAATAAACTTGCTGTACTTCCTAAAACCTATCCATGTTGCATTTGAGGAACACGATTTTGGAACACGAGTCCTTGGTCTCAAGTCCCGAGTCGAGTCTTGAGTCCTATTAAAAATATTGGGACTCAAGTCTGACTCGAGTCAGAGGGGGGATTCAGTCCGACTCACGAGTTGAGTCCTGGAGTCCGAGTCCTCATCCCTGATAGTTTGGCCCTCAGGGAAAGAGAATGAGATAGTGGCAGCAGCCAGGGGTGGAGTTGTGGAGCCATGAGCCCATTATGAACCAGGATCCAACTTGAAAGGAGCTAGGTTGTGAGGTGGGGATATTATTTCTTTTCTTCTGTCATTTTTTCCCCCAAATGAATCCAAATACTCTTTCTACACCATCATTGAGTCATTTCCCTCTGTAATTTTAAATCAATATCCTCTGAGAAGTAATGCTTTGAAAAGTTCTTTCTTCCGTGCTTTTTATCAGATAGGCTCCCATTAAATTTGAACAAATTCAATAAGCAGTGTTTAAGAAATAAGTAAAGGAAGTATTCTGTACAGACCTCAATGTAGTTTAAACAAAATTGCCTTGCACTGTTCTGTGTGCTATTCCTCATTTCTTTAATATCTTTTATACTGCTGGCACAAAAGATCCAAGTGATTCATTTGCTCTTGCGTGATAAATGGAAAAGCCATTATATTTTCCCTCATTCCAGTTGTTAAACTTAATTTAAATTCCCCAGAAACAAATTGAGGACACCCCCCACCCTGCAAATCACCTACATGGGCAAGCTATATAGGGCACATTATATAATTTAATTGACAGCATTCAGACTGATTAATTACTTTCCCAGTGTATTTCACAGAGAATATTTCTCATTAAAATCATATTGTTGGTCTTGCCATATATTCTTAGGAAATGAAGATGGCAGGGCAGGTGGCTGCAGGCTGATGCTTTCATCTGCAGCATGCCCATTTTGTGGTGGTGCCCAGGGCAGTTTCTCATATTGCCAAATGTGCCCATAGCCCCCCCAAAAAGGGTGCCTAGTCCTGCTCTAGAATGAAAGGGGGGAACCTTTAACAGTATTTGGGGGTGAACATAGCTACTGTGCCCTCTCTCTGCTGTTCCTTCAGCATCATTTAATGTTTTTGTTTCTTCACTGCATCATGAACCTACACAGTCAAAGATCACACAGTGAGGGTGATGATTTCAAGATGCTACATAGCCAGTTATATTTGGCTACATGCTTGTGTCATGAACCCAATTCAAAATGACAGCAATACTTCTTGCCTTCATCCTGAAATTGCTTTGTGATGATGCCACACAGCTAATCAGATTTGACAGTGTCATTAAGACAATTTAGAATGAGGGCAGAAAGGATCGCAGTCGCACTCACTCTGAATTGGTAAATACTTTCAGCTGCATTAACTACTTTTCAGGGGGTGAAAGCTTGCACAAAAATCCTCTCTCCACTTTGACTCCACCCTACCATTCTCCTAATGGTAAAACACAGTTGTATATGGAAAGTCCCAATAATTTCACTTCACATTCACTTAGTTTTTTTTCTTGTGATTTTTAATCTGGCAGTCCCATATTTAAGAAATGAAAAGGACAGCTGTGAATTTTGCATGTTGCCTGAAGCCTTTGTTTTGATCCCACTCAGAACATTAGATTAGTTAGTGGTGGCTCGTTAAGGGAGAGTACGGTAATATAATAGGAAGGCTTACCTACAAGTTAAAACTGTGCTGCGAATAAGACAGAGAAGCCCACATGATTTCACATTGTGGCTCATGCTACATGTTTATCTCTTAGCACTAGCTTGAGATCCATGCAGAATTTCTAAATCCAAAGAAAAACAAAAACATGATAGGGATATTTAATGATAAAAGTTTTTGTTTTTATTCCAGTTTGTTCACTGTTTATTTAGCTTCCTTTGCTGCCGTAACCTTTCCTAGAATTTTTACTGTTGGTAAGAAAAGAAAATCATTTTCAATAGCCTGATCTGTCCATCCTAGGAAAAAAAAAATACAAATAGTTTTTTTTTAAAAAAAATGTAATGTAGTGTAGATACCGCAATTATTATAAATGAAAATCTGGCTCCTTTGCTCTCTTTTTCCCCAGTTCCAAATGCCATTCATTCTATCTTCTGATAACTTCAGTTTAGAGAGATGCGGCACAGTTTCTTTGTCATTTTCCATTAGATGAATGCTGATAACAGATATTGGGTTGTATCAAATTGCATCCATATGCCAGTGGAATGGACACCACAGGTGGAATGGATGCCCCCGTTCCCTGCAGCCCCCATGCACTCCAAATCTGCTCCAGAAGATTGGGGAATCCTCTGAAGCAGATTGGGGGCTTGCTGGGGTGCAGGGAAATCCACTCATAAAACATTGGATGGAATCCTATAATTGTTGGGGGCAGAGTTAGATCTGATTTTACTAAAACAAACATCACTGAAAAATACTGTGCATAGATTCAGATTTATCTTTTTCCACCGTGACCAAGGCATGTAATTATAAAGTGTTCACCAGATATTTTATGTAATACAGAATAGTTGTAGCATTGCACCATCAATTATTGTTATATTATAATAACATGTCCATACTAAAAAAGGAGCAGTGTGGTTCATGACAAACAAACAAACAAACAAACAAAAAACTTACCTAAAACTAATGAGCTGAGGAGAGAGTAATAGAAAACCCATTGTCTCATCACTTGTCCCTGATCAATAAAATAGCCTAAGCAAGAATCCTGTCTAGAAGAGAATATCCACTATGTTCATGACAGTAGAAGAGTTTCCTATGCTTGCTTTGTATGCTTTCTTTTTGAAGTCTCCATAAACACCAGGCTGCTGATCTAAAGGGGGAAGAGTTGCCCTGAGGAGGCACACTGAGAAAAACCAGCAACAAATACAGAAGCTTTTCATGGTAGATGGGAATGCCCTGGTGGTACACTCCTCCAATTACTCTAGAGTCCTGCAGCTGGAACAGTCAGCTAACATACAACTAACAAAGTCCCTACTCCCAGCCAAGCTTTACCATCTTCTATTAATAAGGATCATGTGTGGTCCTACTATATCCAATTTTATTTGTCAGAATAAATGGCCAATTGGACAGCTGCTAGACCTGATATGGAATTTAGACTTAGTCTTTGTCACAGGGTCAGCTACACCCTGATCCATGAGTGGAAAGGAGACCAGGACAAATAGAGTGCCCCACTCCTGCTTGCCCTTCCCTTCCAATGACCTTTCCACTGCCACCAGGTGGAATTCTTTATTTTCCCTAATTCCATTAAACAGTCTTAAAAACTTCTGGATCTCTTGTAAATACCTTTACGAATTGTGGAGTTTGGCTTTTAGGCATGGGTTGGGTGGGTAACCCAACAAGAAAAGAGACCACATAGTTTAAACAACAACACTGTAAATGTTTACTGGACAAGTATTATTATTAGGAAAATGTTTTAACATCTGAATGGTTACAACACACATGTGCGCGTGCGCACGCACACACACACACACACACACACACACAGCCAAAACCATAAGAGCAAGACAGTAAGAAAATAACCAGGCTAAATGCATCCAGCTAAATCTAACTAGACTGTGTACCTATTTTCCAAGTTATTCACAGCAATATCTTACTGTCAAAGTTCACAGCTTTCCCAAGCAGCTTTCTTCCTTCATCCTTTTTATTCTTTCTTTCCAGACTTCCCACCATCTTCTTTATGCTCTTCCAACACTCCTATTGGCCTCTAGTTTTTATATGTTATACTTAGCCTGTTCTCTTGTAACTCTGCCAAATCAGGATTCACAGCTCTGCAAAACTGAAACCTATCTTTCTCTTAGAGCAGATACTTCTGTATCAAAGAGATGAGCAAGGCTCCTTACCTCTCTAACCATTTGCTGAACCTTGTTCTCCCCCTTGCTCTCCAGATCTAGTGGCACCAAACTTAGTAAAATGTTAACTGAACTTTTAACCTTTTAATTTTAGCAAATACAGCAATAAATTAACTCTATAATTCCTAAACTGAACTATATGCAAAATTAGAAGGCGGTTCTGTTTCTTCAGTCTATATATGTAACAAATTCAGAGAGCATCATCATCAGGCGATCACTCGTGACCGAGTAAGATTGTCTTCCGGGATAAAAGGAGGAAATTCTAAAGAAGATTGTGTAGACTCTAGCGATGGGTCCGTAAGTGACTGTGGAGGCCAATTCTAGATCCACACAGCTTCCCACAGTGAGGACACAGGTTACCAGATAGAAGATGGTCCTGTAAAGGATTCATTTGACGTGCTTTTCGCTTAGCACGTTTCTCCCTTTCACCTTGCACTCGGGCTTCTTCAAAGTCCATGGAACCTTTGTGAAAGGCCAACCTCCATTTAGATCGTTCATGGGCCAGGGCTTCCCAGTTTTCGATGTTTATATTGCATTTTTTTAGATTAGCCTTATGAACATCTTTAAACCTCTTATATTGACCACCGATATTCCGCTTTCCATCCTTGAGTTGGGAGTAAAGTAACTGCTTTGGAAGACGGCAGTCAGGCATTCGAACAACATGACCGGTCCACTGAAGTTGGCGTTGAAGGATCATTTTTTCAATGCTAGTAGTCTTTGCTTCTTCCAGTACACTGACATTTGTTCGTCTATCTTCCCAAGTAATTCGCAGGATTTTCCGGAGGCAACGTTGATGAAACCTTTCAAGGAGGTGGAAGTGACGTTTATAGATAGTCCATGTTTCGCAGGCATACAATAAAGTTGGTAATACAATGGCTTCATAAACCAGTGTTTCTGGGTGAGAATTCCGGACCATAGGATGACTTTCATTAGCCCCTCTGAGGTCAGAGATGACCTCAGAAGGAGGAGTCGGCAATCCAGTCCCCCGCCCCCTCATAGCCAGCATGGAGAGAGCCATGCTGGCTGTCTCTAAAATTGGAAAATTGACCTGAGAGAGAGGAGAAAGGGGGTGTTCCAGTGAGCAGGGAGGGGAAGAGACTGGAGAGGCCAGGATATGATTAATCCTGAGCTTCCTCCAGCCTCATTCCCTCCCCTTCCGAAGCACCCTCACTAGACAGGCTGAAAAGCCCGGCCAGCTAAAAAAAAATTAACAATAGAAGGATAGGGAGGCAAAAATTGCTCCCACCGCTACTCCCACCCTGTTGCCTTCAGCCCTGCAGGGCATAAGAATCCCAGAAGCCTCTGAATTCAGAGGTTTCTGAGTAGCGAGGGTGCAGTCCATAAGACTGTGCCCTTAGTTGTTGTGGCTACTGAAGGATTGGAATCAGTGGACCTTTGATTACACTTGTATCAAGGGGCTCAGATGTGGCAGAATTTGGCCAATACAAGCTTAATCTGGCTGTGACGGCAGTGTTACCTGTTCTTCACTAGCCACAAGTCATACTGCATTAAAACAGATTGTTGATCTGGAATTGCCTTATACCAGATTTCTACTCAGGAGGCCAATTGGTCAAACTTGGTCTGGGAGTCAAGTGTACAAGTAATCTCTAATCTCTTGTACTGGGCTTTTTCCAATGGCTATTGTAGGCATCTTAAATTAGTAAACTCTTGAGATTCAAAATGTGAAAGGCATTAATGATGTCTCATGCACTGAGTATTGCTATTCAAGCTTCCAGCTTTCAGGTCACCTACTCTGGAGTAATGGCCTTAATGAGCTATAGTGCAATATGAGTTTTGAGGCACTGCACATATCCTGAAATCTGTAGGCTAGGCATATTGTTATTCAATATCTACCTCAAGCCACTGGGAGCTATCATCAGGAGGTTTGGGGTGCGGTGTATGTGGATGAAACGCAGCTCTACCTCTGTTTCAAGTCCTCACCGAGGTTGGCCGTTGAGACCCTGTCCAAGTGCCTGGAGGCAGTGGCTGGCTGGATGGGAAGGAACATGCTGAAGCTGAATCCCGACAAGACCGAGGTACTTCTGGTGGGGGACAAGGGGAGGTTAGGGGATGTTGACCTGGTGCTGAATGGGGTACATCTACCCCTGAAGGACCAGGTCCGCAGCTTGGGGGTCATCCTTGACTCCCAGCTGTCCATGGAGGCTCAGGTGTCAGCTGTGAGCCGGGCAGCACTGTATCAACTCCATCTGATATGGCAGCTGCGCCCCTACCTTCCTAATCATCTGCTCCCATCAGTGGTTCATGCCTTGGTCTCCTCTCGCCTAGACTACTGTAATGCGCTCTACGTGGGGTTACCCTTGAAGATGGTTCGGAAGCTACAGCTGGTACAGAACGCGGCAGCTCACCTGGTTAAAGGCAGCCACCGGTGGGACCACATCATGCCAGTGCTGAAGGAGTTGCACTGGCTACCAGTTGCTTGCCGAGCCGAATTCAAGGTGTTGGTTTTGACCTTTAAAACCCTATACGGCTCCGGTCCAGTCTATCTCAAGGAGCGTCTCCAGCAACACCAAGTGGGCCGCTCAACAAGATCTGCCACGGACGGCCTTCTCCTTGTCCCTTCAGCCAAAGCAGCTAGACTGGTGGGGACAAGGAAGAGGGCCTTTTCTGTGGCGGCCCCCGTACTGTGGAACTCTCTCCCGAGTGACCTCCGCCATGCCCCCTCCATGATGAGCTTCTGCCACTTATTAAAAACCTGGCTGTTCAGGCGGGAATATGGGGTGGGTTAAGATTTTAAAAAAATTATACTGTTTTAAATGTATTTTATTGTTTTTATTCTATGTACATCGCCCAGGGTGGCCGGTTGCCGGCCAGATGGGCGATTAATAAATGTAAATAATAAATAATAAATAAATAAATAAGCTGAAAATCTTGATATCAAATGGCTGCTTGAGACTGCATCGGAAAAGCACAACATGGCAGAAATATGCAACTGTGACTTTTCCTTTCCACAGTCTTTGAACGAATACCTCTTCAATTCATTGGGAGCTCTCCATAGGAAGAAAATACTCCAGAAGAAGATCATTCTAATCTTGTGACAGTCTTTTTATTTTATTTTTATGTTTGTTTAAAAATGCTTTGACATTTGGCCTTTTATTCTAACTGAAAGCATATGACTAATGAATGTGCACTTGAGACACCAGATGTGAGTGGAACAAACAGTTTGCACAGCAATGTTAAAAGACAGGCGACAGTTGTGATATACAAAGAATTCTTTTGAAAAGGGAAATGCTGATTATTTTAATTTGTCACATGCCGGTCACATAGCTCTCTAATGAAGCTGCTTTCCTCTTTCTCTCATTTGATTCCCCACCATGTTGAAAACACTCTTAGGCTTTTAAATTTACAAAAGAAAATTTGGCAGGCTCACTCTCTTTGATGGCGTAATTCTTAATCTGTTTCTCTAACCCCAGAGAATCTTTTAATAAAGAGATTAAAGTCTTAGAATGTTACTCTTTGCACTGAAGAAGGCAACGAGTGACCCTGGTGACTAATTGAGATCTCTGTTTTATTTCCATCATGCTGGATGCTAATTAGACCAGTTAGACTTCCTCCCCAGCACCCAACTTTTACGAGGTAAAAACAATGTTCACCAACAAAATTGTTTGTGGGATTGAACAGGAGAAAATCATGACAAAAATGCCAGAGAGAAAAAACAGAAAGAAGGTAGCTTTAGGATACAGATGTTTACCTTTGTATTCACTGTCAGGTTAGAAAGTGTGCATATTATATTAGCAGGAGCAGTCCAAGGCAATTTGGTATCTGAGGCAGACAAGATGCCTTCTCCCCACCACCGCTCCACATCCAAAATCCAACCAGATTGGCAGTTATAAGAGGTAGTAAAATAGTATTGCAGGTACTAACATCATAAAGCACAAAAATATTAAAATATTTTAAAAGACTTTACAGACTTGAAGAGAGCGATCCTTTGGCCCCTAGACATCGCCAGGGAGGGGGGCACAGGATGAGTTGGATTCCCAGATCCAAGGTCGGAGATAGAGCTGTGAACTCGGAGTGGGGGATTTGCACTCTAACCCCCCTCCCCTCCCTTGCAGCCAGCGTGGAAAGAACCACGCTGGCTGCCTGTCTGAGGTCAGGAATTCAACCTCAGAGAGGGGGTAAAGGGGGCGTTCCAGGGGGCAGGGAGGGGAGGAGGCTGGGACCACCAGGATATGAGCTATCCTGACAGCGCTCCAGCCTCCTTGCAGAGCAGGAGCTGTGGGGAGGCAGAGATTGCTTCTGCCACTTCTCCCGCTCTGCTTGGATGCTCATAAGCCTCCGAGTTCAGGGGCTTATGAGCATCAGAGGCCACAATTGATAGGGTTGCACCCTAAAGGGTTTTTAAAATCCTGGAAGAAAAGGAAAGTCTTAGCCCCATGTCGAAAAGATAGCAGTATGGGGACCAGGCAAGCTTCCTTTGGGAGAGCATTCCAGAGCTCGAGGCAACCACCAAAAAGCCCTCCCTCTCATTGGCAACCTCTGAGCCTCAGAATGAGGGGATACTTGAAGAAGGGCTTCTTTGGATGGCCTTATAAACATCTGTCCATAACAGCTGTGGCCAGTGCAAGCAGACTGATATTATGGACATTGAAACTGGTATTTTTCATAGCTTTGACATTGGAACCGTCGTATCTGGGACTTAGGGAGACTCCCTAGACCAGCCAAGCAGCCAGCATCCTCCTGATCCTAAAATCACCAGTATAAATCCGCCAGGCCTCAGGCCTTAGACAGAAATGCCAGACCGGCCAATTTACCCCCGATGGCCCAAACAGACCATCCATGCCTCCAGCAAAGAACAGAGAACTGTATCAAATGGTCAACAGGAATGGGCCATGCCAGAGGGACATTATTAGCTTCCCTAAAATCACGGAACTCCCTACCTGTGCAGTCGTAAGCAGCTCTGATACTAGGTGCTAACAGTCACAGGATGGCATGTTCTGCAGCAGCCCTCCAATCTGCCAAAGATAGTCTGGCATCACTACAGGATGCCGGCTGGCCCAAGGGGCGAGTGCACAGAATCTCTGCATCTGGTTGTGGGATAACGCATCGGCTATGCCATTATCAAGTCCCAGAACGTGACAGGCATGGAAAAGAATATTAAACAGAAGGCAATGCAGTGTTAAAGCCCTAACCAGGCACATGACCCCAGGGTTCTTTGAAGATGGGGAGTTGATGACCTGGACCATGGCCTGATTGTTGCACCAAAAGTGCACTACTGAATTAGCAAAATGGTCAGTCCAGAGGTGCACAGCGATGTAGATGGGGGGGGAAAGCCAAAAAGGTGAGGTCACAACACAAGTCAGAGGACACCCAATCTGCAGGCCATGGAGCAGAACACCATTGATCCCTAAAAATGAGCCCGAAACCCAAAGAACCAAAAGCATTGGACAGGACCTGAAACTCTGCTTCCAATAGCATTTCCCGCCTCCAAAAGGAGATATCATTAAATTGGATAAGGAATTGTGACCAGACCTGTAAATCGGCCCGCATGGAAGCGGAAACATGATTTTTGTGGTAAGGTCATGTAAAACCATGCATGGATGTGCACAAATGTCATAAAAAGGCATGGCATGGCACTATGACCAGGCAGGCAAAGTTGAGATGACCGACTAACTCTTACAACTCATGAAGAGTAGTCTTGCTCTTGCATGACCGGAGAGTCCAGAGGACACACTCTTGGAGAGCCAAAAGTTTATCCTGCGGAAGGCGGGAACATTGATGAACAGAATCGAATTCAATGCCCAGAAAAATCAAGTTATCAGAGGGGCCCTCGGTTTTTTCCAGGGCAAGTGGGACACCTAACTCATCCACTAAGGCCTGGAACTGACTCATTAAGAAAGCACATTTGTTAGAATTTTGGGGACTGACAAACAGAAAATCATCCAAATAATGAACGACCTGATGAAATCCGGTCCAGTTTCACAAGGCCCATTCCAAAAAGCATCAGAAATGCTCGAAAGCTGAGCAAGAAATAGAGCAGCCCATAGGCATAGCCCTGTCAATAAAAAATTGGCCCCAGAAACCAAACCTGAGCAGGTTGAAATCATCCAGATGACCTGGGAGCAACCAAAATGCCAACTTGATATTGCACTTTCCCATGAGGGCACACCAGGCCCACAATGTCGGACCATAGATTCAGCAGAATCGAAAGAGGCCTAGTGTACCGAGCAAAGATGCTCAGGGATAGCATCGTTGACTGACGCCCCCCTAGGAAAGGATAGATTGTGAATCAGCCAAAACTCACCAGGCACCTTCTTGGGCACAATACCCAAAGGGGACACCCAGAGGGTGGGGAGAGACAAAGAAGGGAAATGTCCCAGGACCCTCCCAGCCTTCACTTCCTTTTTAATTTTTGACCAGACCACAGACTCCATTTCAGAAACTGACTTCTTATTGGGGGACATGAGGTGGACCCTAGGTCCCTCAAAAGGAATTCTAAAACCAGATCAAAAACCCTCAACAAATAGCATCATCATGCTGAGGATACAGGTGGAGCAAGTGAATTAATGCTCCCAATTTTATTGGGCTGGGTCCCTTTGGAAGGCTGCTGCTGTCATGCCCCCAGGAGGGTGTTTGGCATCTGGCCCAAATTTGGAAGAACCTTTAGAGGTCTGCTTCGGAAACAGGAACCTGAGCGGTGAGTCCCGTTACATATGGCACACGCGTGCGAATAAGGGCACTCCTGACGGGAGCAGGAGCCCTTGGATGAAAATTCCCAACAAACAGGCCAGTGTTAAACCGACTGCCCCATGTTGCAGGAAACTTGGCCAGAACATGGCCACTGTCGGATCTATCCCTGACAATAGGCCTGGCAGGAATCATGAATTCCAACCAGAGGTTCCTCCAAATCCCACCATAGGGAATGATCAAAGGCAGCCCTTTTGCAGAAGCATTCATCATATGCCATCCATGCACCCGAATCCAGAGTACACCTGGTAAATAATATCAAGATACTTGGTGAGGACCATGCGCTTCTCTGGGAACTCTTGCTGCAAGATACCCATGTGTATCAAGAAACCCAGCAACAAATTAGCCCAGATGCGGGCAGGTTTCTTCCGTTTCACCCTGTCCGGATCTCTTTTTGGGAAATCTGCCACATCATGTCCAAAGTCTGAGAAGGTGCCACTCTACTGAGCATTATGTGTATGTACCACATACTCACCCACTTCTGTGTCCTTAGTATAGTTTTGAGTTGACTGTGATCAAGTGAACTAGGATGCATGGAAGATCAAAGTGGGGAAGAAAAAGGCAGGAATGTAATCCTACTCCTATGCTATAGATGTGGAACAATTTTGTTTGGTCTGCATTTTAGCTGAAATGGTCTAATTCTCACTTCATGGCTTAATATGTGGATCGGAACACAGCAATCCTTCAGATTGTGCACTTCTCCAAATGCTGTGATGTGAGTTCTCTCCTTGAAAATTGCATGCAAACATATATTAAGGGAAAGTAGTATACCAAAATGTATATATTAGGGAAGGTTATGTACCAAATGTGTATGTTAGGAAAAATTGCATATGAAAAGAAACACAAATTTTGCTCTGTGTGTCTGACGAGAAATTGGGTAGAACAGATGTATGATTGAATACATGTGAAACTGACAAGGACCAGAAATAGACTGATTTATTTTTATTTTATTTTATTCATCCCTAGCTGTAGCCAGGCCCATGAAGCCTCTTCTTCTTCTGCCTAGGCGTGTCACAGTTCCCTGCTATTGATTGCCATCCACAAAGTTTGAAGACTGGAGTAGTGTCAGCCTATGCTCTTTTTAATCTGCATTCCTCCAAGCTAAGAACTTGAAGACTTGTAAGAAAACCACTTTTTAAAGTTTTGTTTTAGCTAGGGAAAACTTGGGCAGCAGCCTTTGTATGGTAACATTTGAAGGTCTTGGTTTTAGAACAAAACAGCAGTGACTATTTTTAACCTTTCTCATAAGCATTTAGAACTTTCTTTTCATATCAGTGTTTCATTTTTTTCAAATCCACATTTTAGCAGTTATTAATTGTGCATCTTTTATAGTGCTACAAATGAAAGTATACATTTCAAGAGCATCACTTATAAGTTGTCATTGACAAAGGTCTGTTTCTCTATAACTGTTGTGTAAACTAAGGTTTTTTTAAAGCGTTCTTTTAAAAGGCTTGTATAAGCCACTCTAAAATAATAGAAGACTCTTGTATATAAATATAAACACTTTATAATATTATATCTAGCTGTGCCAAATAAAAGTCTTCTGAATTTTCTGAAATAGGTATCACTGCTTCACCCATGCGGTCCTGCCTCCATAATAGCTTGTATATTTACCAAATAACTCATCAGAAAACAAATTCAACTTAAAAACCCAGTGCTATAGCAACCAGGAACCTCTGGTTGGTCAAGAAGGTATTTGTCATCATATGATTTGTTGGTTAACCTTAGACATACTTGGCTGCCTCCATGGGCCTTCCAAACAGTTTCTTCATACATCCATGCCATAACTGTTTCCTTCTTTTCTTACGTATGTATTTTATGTTATGGTTGTTCCCCGCCTTGATCTGAGTGGAGAGGCGGGTAAGAAATAATTTATTATTATTATTATTATTATTATTATTATTATTATTATTATTATTATTATTATTATTATTCCTGCATTAACTACTGCTGGCTAGGGATGTTGCAGAAATCCACAACAGATTCTAAGGAGTTCAGATTTCTATGAATCCAACCTGCAGATTCCACAGCGAACTGGCTTTTTCCAAGTCGTGCAGATTCCACGGACTTGTGGACCATTTTTTTTAAATTTGGGGGGGATTTGTGCAAATGTGCATTTGCGCAAGTGTGCACTTGTGCTAATGTGCATTAGCACAAGTGCACATTTGTGCAAGTGCACATTAGTTCAAATGCATATTTGCAAACAGGAACAAAATTATCATACATCTGTACAAAAAACTGATTCTGTCAATAGCGGATGATGGAACAAAACATGCCTCACAATCTGTGAAACACAGACAGAACAGATTTAACAAACTCTATACAACCCTACCTACTAGGATAAAAAAAACCCGTTTGGTTTCAGAGATGAGTTAAGACTGTTATAAATTCAACCATGTTCTTTAAAAGTACAGAACTTTTAAGCTAAGGGTCTTTCATTAACTTATAGTCTCACATTGTACAGCAGCACCTATATACAGTCCACATATTGTGCTCACTTGCATCCCTACTTTGCCTTGGTCTTTCAGTCCAATTCTTTTCTTCTCTGTATCACCGTGTGCTAGTATAAGCAAAAGTCTATAGGCAGCAGCCCAATCAACTTTAGGTTTGTAGATGTTTCAAGACTTGGCAGGATAAAGACCAATGTTCTCAAGGAGCACCATAGGATGGACATGGCCAAAGATAAGGTCAGTCAAAGGCCAGTATCAGAACCGAGGATTCTATCTCACAGAAGGACATGCAGGTATATGGCGAGGTGATTGACAGAAGGGAAGGCAGGCAGATAGCAAGAATGTCAGAGAGAAAGTTATCAGATGCACACACACAGAGGGACACACAAGAAGTGATATTGAACTGCATGGTTAGGTAGCATACTAGTGAAATGCATGCCTCCAGTGTGATATTTGACTATGGTTATACTGTCGTACACTACAACCATGTGATTATACATTATACATGCAATGTGGTTACATATGACCTGCAATTGTGTGACAACCACAGAGGTCATGCTGAAGTTAATGTGTAAACCAGACCTAATTGGGTAGCTTCTGTATCTAAGCAAGTGCAAGAAGAGAAAGAGCTTGATGTGTAGGATCCCAATATGATTCAGATGAGCTTCTTTGGTCTTTAAAGCAACATTAGATTTCTTTAACATTAATGAACAATATTTTGAATTAAGGGTGGGAAGGTCAAAAATCCTAATTAGAGTGTTATGCAGAAGCAGGTCACAATTCTGCAATTTACACCAACATTCCCCTGTTTATGGCTATACATACAGTGAGAATGTGCATGCAGACAGTCACTAAGAACTGCACACACTCTAGTTTTGATATGGTCCTTCACAAGAAATATGCTTGCAGCCATTGAAATATGAGCTCCAAAAGTCACATTTTAAGCATTCGGCTCTCATGTAAATGCAAACATTGTCCATTTCATTAAGTAAGGCCCTGAAAATCTGGGATCCTTTTAGAAACTGGCTAAGAAATATAAGAAGTAATTATAAAACAATCAATGACATTTCCACTCCATCTGCTTTGGAGTGAGTGAGTGAATCAAAGCAAAATCATCCCATCCATTTGGCATGGAGAATTATGGCAATGAAATAAGGACATCATTTGGCATTATAAGCCTGGCCTTTCAGTTAAAACAAAATGCTGACTGGGACAAAATTGGAGGATATTTTTAAGATTTTTGTTTGTTTGTTTGTTTTTAATATATTCAATAACAGCCCTGAAATAAGCCTACAGAAGTTAGTAGGCCACACTTTTTTTTAATAGTCACCATCAACACATTCTTAATTGGTCATTTGTGGCATAACAGAAAAAAGAAACTTTTTGTGTGTGTAAAGGTTCCCTGTTGAGTTTGAGATTGTGTTGCAGTTTTTGTAGTTTTGTTTATTTTACTATGCTCCTAGCCAATTTGGATATTTTTCTTAAAATTGAAAGGTGAGATACAAATATTGATGATAGATAGATAGATAGTCAATCCAAGGAGCATTAACCACATAACAACAACATTGTTAGTTAAATTAGAGTGAGAGACAATTACTTCCCAAGAACACAGCTGGGAGAGTCATATTGCATTCATGTCTTCCTTGTGGACATCAAGTTGACCACTGTGGGGACATAATGCTTAACTAGATAGGCCTTTGGTCTGATTCAGCAGGAATCTTCTTATGTTCTAATGGTTTTACCCTGCTAGGCTTCATAGCAGACTGTGGATTTGAACTTGAGCTTCACATGGTAACATAAATGGCAAACCACAGAGTATTTTTTAAAACATACCAACCCCTTATTTCTACAACATGTGCCAGTACAAAGAGTGATCAATGGAGAAGCACACTGATTGCTGCTGGGACTGGGTTACACCAATTACACAAAGGTCCCATTCAGCTTCCTAGGCTGCAATCCTATGTCTACTCAAAAGTAATCCCCATTGAGTTCACTTGGGCCTACTCCCTGGTAAATGGGTATAGGATAGTAGCCTTAATAACAGAATAATAGAGGATGACAGGACCAAAAGGCTATTAAGTCTAACCTCCTGCCTTGAGATAGGAGCACCCATACATCTGTCTATCAGACATCAACAAGTGAGGGCAGATTCACTATTGAAAGCTGTTTACATAGCAAACAGTTCAAGAAGATGTAGCTCACAAGCAATCCAAGCTTGTGTTGCAAAAAACAAAATAACCTGCAGTCACTTGCCAATCTGATGAAATTCTTTTGCCACTCCAAAAATGGCAAATAGTACTGTCACAGGAAAACAATAGAACTCATTGAAAAATTCCTGGGATAAACCAGGAATAATGGATTTGGTTACAAACATTATCTGGAAAGTTCAAGGGCAAAAGCTTAAGAACGATATGCAATTAAACACATATTCCAGTATATCTGTCTCAGTCTTGTCCTTGATTCTAGGTAGTTCAGCTTCATAAGCCTCATTCAGATGTATAGAGAGCTTCGGCTATTGGGAGGTATAGAAATAAAATTATTATTATTATTATTATTATTATTATTATTATTATTATTATTATTATTATTATTTCAAATTAATAAGCCAAGATATGCATCTGTCTTCATGCTACCCCTTCCTTCCTCCCCTCATGGCACACCATGAAGTCTTCCATTAACCATAGTTCCCCATTACATCCCAACTATAAAACTAAGCCGGTTACCAAGATCAAAATAGGCCAGGCTCTTAAACACCAAGGTTTGAAATTGGCTTGTTCTGATGCTGGTAACTATTGTTTCCCAGTTTGGATGTAATGGCAAGCTATGGTTAACTGAAGACTTCCTGGGTTGATCAATGGAGAAGCATTGTCACAACACTGCTCCCCCACCCACATCATGTTCTTTATGTCACAACACCGCTCCCCCACCCACATCATGTTCTTTTAGCCATTCTATAACAGAAAAGGGAGACTATATGATCCCAATACAATACAACAGGGTAGCCTTTAAACATTATGGAAAGTATCCGATGCTGGCAGTTCATCAGTATTAGACATGTTGTGCTAGCAGAAATTAGTGCTAGGGTGATTGGGGGCTAGTGCTTGCTAGTAAAACCATGGAAACTAGCCAAAAATTAGCACTTCCAGAACAGAACAATCTCTAATTGTCCCATTCAAGAAGCAGTAATTTGGGCTAGTTTTCAAGGTTGCGCTAGCTAGTAGCAAGCGCTATCTTCCTGTTGTGTGAATGTTCAACAATTATGGTAGCACTGAGACAGCATTGGATAGTGCCCTATGGTAGCACTGTGGGAGGTGTTTTTCCATGGGTTTATATACCAGAGCACTGCTGTGACACTTATGAGTGCAGACAATTACTTGGGTCTTTGCCATGAAGTTATTGCCCAAATGGGGTTGAGGGTGACAATGTCATGAAAAGGAACTCTGCAATTACTGCCTCCCACATAGTTGCAGGTCAAGAAAAGCTATGTAATATTTAAAAGGAACCTGAGGAATAGAAAAGAAATCACAATAGGGGTAGAACCTTGAAATCAATCCAACAGACAGCTATGCCAGCATAGAAGTTTATAGGATTTGGCTGTGAATCTCAGAATACATCACCTTGTGCTCTCTGTCATCATTAGTTTGCAAGAGAATAAGATTCTCTTCTTTTGCATAAAATACAAATCATAAGAGTAATTTTTCTGTACTGTATATTCCTTTCCTTTGACATTTAGAGTTAGGAAGAGCTGATAACTTAGCATTACATCATTGGTAGACTAATCTTTTATGTAGACAGAGTGGTAGCAGGGGGGAAGACATTCAAATTTCTTTTCTTTTTTCCCTAAACTGCTATTCATTAGACTGACATGTAAGAAAAATAATACATCATCTTACGTGATACAGAAAACTTACATTTTGTGTGTAAAAAAACACAATATGCAGAAATAAAAATATTCTCAATAAAGAATCTAAATGTTGAGCTTACATTTGCATGCATTTTGTGATTAATAGATGTGATGTCATATGTGTGTGCATGTGCATACATGCACTATGCATATCATCTTCATATGTATGATGATGGCCCAAAGAGATAGCTCTAGTAGAAAATAAGATTAAAAGCATGTTGAAAAAGAATCCATAGCCATGTCAAGATTGGTATCTATACTCAGACCTGTGATCAAGCTTATATTCTGGACCAGGAACCAAATGCAGATGGTTTGAGTGTGGTGGAGGCTACCAGAGAATTTTGCTAGTTTATTTTGTCCATCTCCTATTTTGTACAAGTGAGTGGACTGTAAAATCAAGCCGAATGCTTTTAAAATAGAATAAGACTAAAGAGAACTGAGAGAAAAATATCGATCAGGTGAATGAGATTTTCATTCTTTGGGGAGGAAATACTTCATAGCTAGATGGACATCTCAACGAGGCATATGCTAAGGGGGGGAAGCTAACATCTCATTATTGTAGTTCTATGCTGCAGATATATTGCTCCCAATGTTAGTACATTTCCACACAAAGGTAATATTTTCACAAAGAACTGTCACTTTGTTATATATATATGCTCTCATTTGTGGACAAAATCTACACCTAATAAAATGCCCTAATGTAAAAAAACAAAAAAAAAGATCCAACAAAAGTACTATGTAAGATCCTTTCTAAGATCATTTCATCCCTATTTTGTGAAAAAGCAATCTGTGAAAATAGGAACATTGAATCATAAAACATTTATACTGCATGAGAAATCTTGATGCCTTACTTTATCTTCTTAACTATAAATCGGCAAGGAGCAGTCTTGCTACCACATTAACTGCCATCCCGTGAGTTAAGAATTTATCGAATATTACTTTTGAGAGGTGAAATATCTTTTGGGTAAATGTAAGTAATGTCTTTGAACATCTAACATAACTGGATATGACTAACTCATAAACTTACTCAAATGTAGTTTCTTTTTTCTCTGAACATTTTATAGGGCTGCAGTGGCACCAGAGAGCACCATGGAAACAAAAGGAAAGATCAATCACCAATATGCATTTTACCAAATTAACAAAACAACACAATACTAAGGTAGACTCAAAATTAACACACTTTGAGCCCCCCCAAAGCTAGGCATATTAGAAGGCATATAAGGGTGCAATCCTATGCATGTTTAGGCAGAAAAAAGGCCTACAACTTCCAGCATTCCCCAGTCAGCCGGATGCTGGGAGTTGTGGGACTTTTTCTAAGCACGCATAGCATTGCAGCCTAAAAATCTTAGGACCAATAATGCTCAAGAGGAGGCCTTGACCCATGAGCTCACATCCTGTGATACTTATGTTAATATTCATTATTATTTTCTTTATTACATTTATATTCCAGCCTCTCTCAGATGAGCTCATGGCTGCATAGATGGCTCTCCCCCTCCCCATTTTATCAACACAACAACCCTGTGAGGTTGATTAGGCAGTGAGCTGGTCACTGGCCCAGGTTTATCCAGTGAGCTAGATGGCTGAGTGGGGAATTTGAACCTGGATCTTCCCGGCTTGAGCAGAACATTCTAACTACTATACCACAGAAGCTCGGTTAGTGTGTTCCTGTGCAGGATTACAAATACAGTATTCATACCTATTCTTCTTCCCCTCCTTCTCTCTAGGAATATTGTCCTCTCTCTCTCTCTCTCTCTCTCTATATATATATATATATATATATTGTATATATACACACACACACACACACATGCTTTGTTTTAGATAGCACAAAATGGCAGTTGGTGGTGGGGTGACGTGGCTGCACTAAGGCCAGTAGTGTAGGGGAGCCAAGGCTCACACAAGGAAGCAGTGTTGGCACTTTTTTTTATTAGCAAGGATGCTCACAGCATCGGCCACCACCCTCAGAATTCTCTGTTCCCTCTGAGCTTAGCTGCAATCCTCAGAGTAGCTGGGGGAGGGGATGAATTTTCCCAGCAAAAATATATTGTTCCCTGTTGTGGTGCACAGTATTTTGGAGTGGCTTAGTCTCAAATCGGCAATAAAGACCCATTCGCTTTACAAAAGACCTGCTCCTCCTGGTGGAGATGAAAACTGGTAGAAGAGGTTTGTTGATATGGATCAACACAGCAGCTTGCATTTTTGGACTCTCCTTGGGGGCATGGCTACTGGCACAAGCACCTGTCCTTTAAAATTTACCACTGCACCACTGGCTAAGGCCACTCAGTAGTCACCATATTTAACAAAAGAAAATACTCTCAGCAGGGTATTCATTTATGAGTTCTATCCTTACTGTTGACTTTGGCTAATAGTTGTGTCTGAGGGTAATGCAAACTATGGGGAGGTCATGAACACAGGGAGAAGTAATGATGGTGATGAATGAGCTACCCTATCTTTTGAGAGAGGGTGTGGTCAAGTTGTACTCAGGCCAGCATACTTAGTGGAATGAGGAAAATGTGGATGAAGGGAAAAGAAGCCAGTGGGGAGAAAGAAGTAGAATAGAAGGAATTATCTGTTGTAATATGTATCACTTCACCAGCTGTAGCACACTGTTTACACATGGAAAGAACAGAATGGCTGTAAACAAGTTTGTTATGTCTTTCTGGGTTCTCGTGTTTTTCGCATGGGAAGCCTAGACCGTGGGAGCATTATGAGCTAGTCACATGGTTTGTATGTTCTGATGACGTGCTAACTTGTTTTCTGTCTGAAGCCATCTTAGAGAGAAGCTGGACTGCTTTCTCTCTTCTTCTTGGTTCTTCTTGCTAGACTTTGTTACTGCAACAATGTAATGTCTTTGCTGAGGTGGAGTGAAGCTCAACTTACTCCACTGGATGTAATGCTTGCTATGCATTTATACTCTGCACATGGACTGTAACTAGGAAATGTATACTCTGTAGAACTTTACTTGCTAAGTGAATAAACAGGTAGAATTAGACCTGTGGTGTTACAGAGTGTTTCCTGTAGGCATGTGCTAAAAAAATCGTGAGTTTTTCCTTCTTCGAGTAAGCTCTGCTCGCTGATCACACAGCATAATTAACGAGCATTGTGAACTTAAAAAGAAGTTCTCCCCCATTAACAGAGATATCTTCCGAGCTCTGCGAGCCAGAGCTGTAATACAGGTTTTTCTTTTGAGATTCAAAAAACAGAGCTGTAATACAGGTTTTTCCAAGAGATTCAAAGACTATTGCCACTGCCAGCCACAGCTTGCTGTGTTCAAATAAGCATAATCCCTTAGGAATTTAGGAATTTAGCATATCAGTGGGTTTGCTTCCTTCCCTCTCAGAGTTAGGAAAAAAAAAAGGTTACCTTAAAATCAATTGGCACATGACATGTCTATAAAACTAAATCTATAAAACATAATACTGAGCAGGCTTCCCTCTCAGACAGTCAGAGTTAGAACTAGAAAAAAAGTTACCTTAAAATCAATTAGCACATGCCTATAAAATCTATAACACAAAATCTATAACACAAAATACTTTTTCATTCTAAGTTGCCAGCCACAGCTTGCTGTTCAAATTAGCATAATCCCTTAGGAATTTAGCAATTTAGCATATCAGTGGGTTTTCCTCAGTCAGGTCAATTAAGACTTAAGTCAATTAAGAAACACAAACAAAAGCACACAAAAGATCTTGCTGTTCATGATGACTCAGTTGGATTAGAATTTGCAATAGAAAAGGGAGAAAAGAATCGACATGCCTGTAAGATTCGTGAGCAAGGTGCTTCAAACTCGACTCCATGGATTAATCTGCAACAGAGAAGCTGGGCTGGTTAAACTGGCACAACACGCTGCACGAGGGGGGAGGTGAGATCTGGAAGATCTGTGTGTGGAATAACAAGCATCTGCTAGCACACAGACAAGATATTAAATCTCCCAACCCGCACACACTCTCCACACTCTCCAACAGGGTTATGGGCCCAGACTGGACCAGAACCAGAACCAGAGCGGGTCGGTACCAAAACCGGGACCTGTTTGGCAACAGCTTCGACTCCGGTGATTGCAGTGATTAATGGCAGAGGAGGAAGACATCAAGGAAGAAATATATCCTGGTCCTTCAACTGGTAAGGGGGAAGAAGGGGGAGAGAATCTGTTGGCTGACATAGACAGCTTGCAGGCAAGTTCCAAGGCCGAGAGCTTAGAGGGAAATAGCGAGGCTGAAATTTCTGGGGAGCAGCAGGAGGAGAATCCCCCAGTCACAGAAATGGCAGCTGCACAATCCCTGAATCCACAAATTGTGGAGAGATTGTCTGGATCGAACTATGTGCTGTGGAGTTTTCAGATGCAGCATTGTTTAACCCATGCGGGACTCTGGTCTGTAGTAACACAGGATCCAGAAGCAGTGGGTGATCAAGCTTAATCTTTGTGGAATTTACAAAGTGCAGCTTTTTCTGCTTCAAGCTGGAGAAATGGCTTGTGGAGATAGCAGAATGGAAAAGCAGCAAGCAAAGGGAAACAACTCTGGCCATAAGTTTGCAGAGAGCCAGGCTGATGTGGCAAACAGCCAAGCTGCAAATAACAAGCAGGGAGTAACCCAAGCCGCTGCTTTAAAAGTGAAAAAATGCTTCACTTGTGGATCTACAACTCATCTGAAAAAAGACTGTAAGGTCAAACGAAAAAAGACAAAAAAAACAAACAGGAAACAACAAGCACACCTGAGGAGGCAGTTAAAATGGGCAAAAGTTTGATTGCACGGGTGGGGGTTTCTAATGTTGTTTGGGTCTTAGACTCTGGATCACATGACTAACTCCAGGAATGTATTTCAATCAATGGAAGAAGATGGATGTCCAGGTCAGCACGTGGAATTAGCTGACGGGAAACGTATAAATGTTTCAGCAGCAGGAACAATTGACTTTACTACTTTGGGTCAACAAAGGGCATTGTTTGTTCCGGAACTGGACACAAATCTGATAAGTATTTCCCAATTAGCTCAAAATGGCTATGAAATGTGTTTTTCAGACAGCACATGTGTGATTTCACGTGAAGGGACAGTCTGTGCAAAAGGTGATTTGCAGAATTCTCTGTATGTTATAAATCCATTTGTAACACATGATGAGAGTGTGAAGTATGCAAATTGTAAGCCTCATGATAATTGTGTACATTTATTCCATAAACGTTTTGCGCATGCTAATTACAGGAGCATTGAGAAGATGCCGGGTCTGTGTGACGGCATGAAAATGAAACCTTGTTCAAATTATGTGGAATGTGAAGTATGCAGTCAGGCAAAGTCACACAGGACTAACATTCAGAAACACAGTGATAGAGTGAGCACAAGAATATTTGAGCTGGTACACTCTGATGTTGCTGGGCCATTTGAGGAAAGCTATGGGGGAAATAGGTACTACATGACTATCATTGATGATTTTTCTAGATTTGGATTTATTTATCTTTTGCAGCATAAATCTCAGGTTCGAGAGAGATTTGAATCATTTGTGAAATGGGCTGGTAACAGGTTCAAACAATACCCCATAGGTGAATTGCTCACAGATGGTGGGGGAGAGTACATGAGTACAAAATTCAAGAAATTCTTGGAAAGTGAGGGCATTAGGCACAAAATCACGGGCCCTAATTCACGGTTCCAGAATGATGTAGCAGAAAGGCACAACAGAACACTCCAAGAAATGATGAGGGCTCAATTAGCTGACTCACAGTTGAAAAACCATTTCAGGGGGGATGCACTTTCAAATGCTAACTATTTGCTGAACAGATTACCTAACACCACAACTGAGAAAACTCCAAATGAAATGTTTCATGGGAGGAAGCCAAAGATAGCACACGTACGAATTTTTGGAAGCAAATGTTTGGTTCATATACAGGCTAAAAGCTTTGAATGTTTTCTGCTGGGGTATGATGGACAAACAAAAGGTTACAGGTTGTGGTCACCACAACACAGAAAGGTAATTTTAAGCAGAGATGTGATTTTCCATGAGCAAACACATGAAAAGAAACAGCTGGTGGAATTGCCAATGCATTCAATGGCTGAGACACAGCTGGAAGTTTCTGAAACAAAACAGGCCACTGAGCAGATATCTGGGGAACAGAAGGGAGGTGAACAATCTCTAAGGCGTTCAACCTGAGAACGTAAAGCACCTGTTAGATATCAGGATGAATTCCAAAGTGGCAAAACTGTTGTACATAAAGCTCTCAAAATAGCTTTAGAACCTCAAAGTTTTGAGGAAATCCAGAGCATGGAACCAAAGGTGAGAAATGATTGGTTTGAAGCCATGCAGGATGAAATTAATGCAATGCATGTCAACAAAACATGGAGTCTGGTATCTTTACCTGTAGGGCGCAAGGCCATCACCTGTAAATGGGTGTACAAGGTGAAAACGAATCACCAGGGGCAGGAGGAAAGGTACAGGGCAAGACTCGTGGCAAGAGGATTTGCACAAAAACATGGGATAGATTTTGATTCCGTGTTTGCACCAACAACGAGGTATGCAACTATAAGATTGTTGTTGAAATTGGCAGCACAAAGAAAAATGATGGCATTTCATTTTGATGTAAAAACTGCTTTCCTATATGGTGAATTACAAGAGGAAATCTACATGGTGCAACCAAAAGGTTTTGTAGAAAATCCCAGTCTTGTATGTCGTTTGCACAAATCCATATATGGGCTGAAGCCAGGGCCGGATTAAGAGCATTATGGGCCTGGTGCTGAGGAGGGCGTGCGGCTGAAGAGGGCGCAGAAACGCTGCGCTCCTCTTCGCTGCCGCTGCGCCGCCCCCACCAGGCCTCTGCCTCCGCTGCGCCGCCCCCGCCAGGCCTCCGCCTCCCCACCCGCCTGCCCGCCGCCGCCGCACCCTCCTGTCCCGCTCGCTGCTGCGCCTCCCCCCGCCCTCCCACTCGCTGCCGCTGCGCCTCCCGCCGCCATCACCACCCCCCCGACCCCCCCCGCCACCTACCTTCTCCACGTCGTGTCGCTTCCGGAGCCCCGCCCGTGTTGTTTTGGCGGGAGGAACCAGGGCAACAGGGCTTAAACAGCCCTGTTGCCATGGTTTCCCCAGCAAAAAACAGTGCAGGGTCCCGTCGCATCACTTCCTCCTCCTACTCCTTGGCGGCGGCAGCGGCAGCAGCAGCAGCCGCCAGGTTGGTGGTGGCGGCCGGTCCTGATTGTGGGCCTATTTCGGGGTAGGGGCCTGGAGCTGCAGCTCCAATAGCCCCTATCTTAATCCGGCCCTGGCTGAAGCAAGCAGCCAGGTGCTGGAACCAAAAATTAGACAGAGTTTTGATTAGTTTGGGATTCAAACAAAGCAAGGCTGATCACTGTCTGTACACATGTCACACAGAATTGGGACATTGGGTGTATTTGTTAGTCTTTGTTGATGATATATTGCTGATAACAGAATCAGTAAGTCAAAAAGACAAAATTGCAAAAGAATTGCAAGCACACTTTGAACTGAAAGATCTAGGTTTGGTGAAACACTATCTTGGAATGCAATTATCCCAGGATGAGGAAGGTTCTTTCTTGGTTGAACAAAGTGGGAAAATTCAGAAATTGCTGGAGATTCATGCATTGGAGAATTGTAACCCAGTTACCACTCCAATGACTCTTGAATATCAAAAACACACAGATAACACTGAATTTGAGGATATTGGAAAATATCAGAGTGTTATTGGAAGCCTGCTATATTTGGCAAATGTGAGTAGGCCAGACATAAGCAATGCTGTGAACATACTTAGCAGGAAAACACAAAATCCTTCTATGTATGATTGGCTAGCTGTGAAACGTGTGTTAAGGTATTTAAAAGGTTCCATGAATTGCAAACTGAAATTGTCATCACACACAGAGGGAGGTTTTTGTGTGTACACTGATGCTGATTGGGGGTCTGCAACAGATAGAAAGTCCACAAGTGGGACTGTGATCATGTATGACAAAAGTTTAATTGACTAGTATACACGGAAACAATCTTGTGTGGCTGTATCTAGTGCAGAATCTGAATTCATCAGTTTATCTCAAGCATGCAATGAGACTGAATGGTTCAAACAACTGTTTACTGATTTGCAAATACCAGTAGACCAGGCTGTTACAATTTTTGAAGACAACCAGGCTTGCATAAGCATGGCACAAAATGAAAAATGTAGGCCAAGAACCAAGCACATTGATGTTCGTTACTCTCATGTAAAGGACTGTGTGCAGAAAGGGTGGGTAACACTCAAATACTGTGCAACAGGAGAAATGATGGCAGATCTTTTCACAAAACCATTGCCTGTAGTAAGACACAGGAAGCTAATGACGGCGCTAGGCCTCATTGAGCAAATGTGAAACAAGATGTACTTCAGCCTGTGTGGGGGATGTTGTGATATGTATCACTTCACCAGCTGTAGCACACTGTTTACACATGGAAAGAACAGAATGGCTGTAAACAAGTTTGTTATGTCTTTCTGGGTTCTCGTGTTTTTCGCATGGGAAGCCTAGACCGTGGGAGCATTATGAGCTAGTCACATGGTTTGTATGTTCTGATGACGTGCTAACTTGTTTTCTGTCTGAAGCCATCTTAGAGAGAAGCTGGACTGCTTTCTCTCTTCTTCTTGGTTCTTCTTGCTAGACTTTGTTACTGCAACAATGTAACGTCTTTGCTGAGCTGGAGTGAAGCTCAACTTACTCCACTGGATGTAATGCTTGCTATGCATTTATACTCTGCACATGGACTGTAACTAGGAAATGTATACTCTGTAGAACTTTACTTGCTAAGTGAATAAACAGGTAGAATTAGACCTGTGGTGTTACAGAGTGTTTCCTGACTCCATGGATTAATCTGCAACAGAGAAGCTGGGCTGGTTAAACTGGCACAACACGCTGCACGAGGGGGGAGGTGAGATCTGGAAGATCTGTGTGTGGAATTTCAAGCGTCTGCTAGCACACAGACAAGATATTAAATCTCCCAACCCGCACACACTCTGCACACGCTCCAACATTATCCACTTGGAACATCAGTCTCAGGTTGTAAACTCCAATTATACAAGAGCTTTTTCTTCCTTGACTGTTAGCTCCTCAAACTCCTAACAACCCCTGGGCAGGGCATAATTTGAATCAGTGACACTCTGGGAGAGGGGATTTAAGCTCCCTCCTCCTGTTTACAAGCCAAAATTCTAAACACACCCATACAGGGGGTTTAAAAACAACACCAGAACCCATCTCCATTGATTCCAATGAAGGCATTCTTTCTTTTTTTAAGCCCCTCACAGGGGTGGAAATTCAGGATGAAAATGGGTGGGAGTTTAAATGCCCTCCCAGAGTGCCACAGTCCCAGTCAAAATCAGGCCACACATGCTTACACTGAAGTAAATAAGCCCATCACACACAGCTCTCCTATGCATGATTTGAACAACATTTAGTTTGGCCCTCAGTGAATAATCTAGACTGTCTCGAGAAAACTTTAAAATCACTTGAGTGTTGCTAACTGCCAATGTAATAAGAAATGTATTTCTGTTACTTGACCAAAAAGGAGTTGATGTTTTGGGTCATGGAGATGAGGAAGCAAAAGTGGGTTGCAGTACCACTACCCTGCAAGATCTCACAAGAGCAAAAGGACAGAAGAACACCTGACTTTATCCCCAATGGCCTAGTAGAATTTCCTGGGGGTGGGAAATGATTTACATGGGAGAAACAGCAAAGAAGGAAAGGTTTAAACACCTTCCATCAGAGCACCGCATCCCCAATCTTCAAAGCATGGAGCTACTAATTCACAAAATCACAAGGAAGACCTTCATCAGTTATCTCACCTCACATCCTCAATATGGTATAACCTATTCTGCAGGCTTATTGATCCTCAATATATAACCTATTTTTCAGTCAGTTAAGACTGGTAAAGTAATTGTGTGAGACTGAAATTGTGACATAGAAATTATGAGAAATAATATCTCTTGCTACTCAAACTGTTTCTGAGTCTTTCTTAGAGAGAAAGCACAATATCAATGCAATATTCTTCTCTCTGACATCCTAAAAGGAGGTGGACTGAACTATCCTATTGGCCAACCATTGAGCAACAGCACCTGATTCCATGTGGTTTTGATCACTGGTGCAATCTGCCCCAAATTCTTGTGAGGCTTATTAAAGTAATTCCAACCTGTCCCTCCCCCAAGCAATTAAGTCTTTCACTGTGGGTGACTAGCTATGCATTTGCAAAAGTAGGAAATGTAAAGCAGGTGTGGGCAACTTGTGGCCCTCCAGAAGATATTTTCCCTATAACTCCGTTGTGGGCTAAGCATCTGGAAGGCCACAAGTTGCTTACACCTGGCTTAAAGTAGCAATAATGAACTGGAAATAAGTAAAAGTTAGGATTTTATACTATTGATTTTGGGGAAATCATATGGAAATACATGGCATATTTGGTATAATTAGGCCAACCTTCCTTTCTGGGCCTAGATCCAAACACTGCTAAAGATAATGAAAGCATGCTTATTAACACCCTGGCCTTTGCACAGAACCCACAGTACTGAATCCTATAATTATGAATATCATTATAAGAAACATCATCTCTATTTGCAAGAATCTGGCTTTTCTATAGCTTAACTGAACTGGCAAGGGGAGAAAGAGGGTTTTGCAGGTGTCCAGGCTAGATATTCTCATTATCGGTTCCTCTCTAATTGCTTGATGAAAATGAAATTGTATATCAATTATAAATGTTATGGAGAATATGTTTAATCAGATGCAATCAAAACCAATTGTATGCTGAAAAAATGTGCACAGATATCTGAGCCAACATCATTATAGATTATTTAAAGTATATGTGTCCACATAAAGCAGGTAATGTATAATTTAGTAACAAACTTTAATTTCTTCTAGCTACAGGTGTCACCTACACATCTACAAGTAGTAGCACATTATGTATCTGAGTCCTAACATGTAGCTCTTTCCGTATGACAGATTACCAAACAATTGTGTTATTATGGGACAGCCAGGGGAGGGTGGTGACTCCTATTTCAGTGGGGCTCCTTTTCCATTACAGGTTTTGCAGGTTATATTTGGAGCTTCATAGGAGCTATCCATGGTGCTCCAAGGCGGTGAACCTATTTTGGGGATGGAGTTCAACACCATGGATAGCTCCTGTGAAGCTCTAAATAACGCATGTAATGGAAAAGGAGCCCCTCCAAAATGGGAGTCACCAGCCTTCCCTGGGTACAGCCCTATAAGGCCATGCAATACCTCCTAAACCCTACTCATTGGCAATAATTTGTGCCCCAAACACTGGGTCAAGGATATGGAATAAAACAATATCCACAACAGCATCCTCGTATAAATCTGATATAACTAAGGATAGGAGAACCAAGGATGCACAAGCTTGCCAAGAGTCTCTGAACTCCAAAAGCTTGGTTTGCCTCACTCCCATTTTAATTTGCAACCTGTTTTTTGTTGTTGTTGTTCGAATGGGAAAAGTGCACATTTTGAATAGGAAAAGTATGCATTCCTGCCTACATTTTACAAGGTGCACACACTCCCCCCTCCCATTGACTAAAGCACGAAAATGTGTATTTTTTTTAATGTGCATTTTAAGGTGAACATTTTTTTAAAAATACACATTTTTAGACCATGATTGCAAACTTGGTAATATGCGAGCTTTTTTTAAAAAAATATGTGAACAGGGCAAGTTCTGATGATTCGTGAACTGAACTGAAATTCTCATACATCCCCCGGGCCCACCACCGCCGGCATTCTAAACCTGAATATGATGAACACATGAGAGGAGGGAGCACTCCAGCCTCACCCCTCTCCCTTGCCAGGCTTCATCATCACTCATGGAGGGTGGCAGTCTGATGAGAAGAGCTTCATCTATCCGTTGGGTCTCTTCATGCATTTCTAGGTGTCCTGCATCAACACCATTCTTACAAGGGTAGCTGTCTGGAACTGCCTGCCCTTGGCTCTGAGGAGACAGATTAAAGTAATTTGTAGAATCCTGTACCTCATTTTATAGTCCAAGGGATGCACAAGGCAGAAGTTAGTGGCCGTAGCTGATGAATAAGCAAGGAGTTTTACCAAAACTTTGCACTGCTTGTTTTTAACACATTCAAAAAGTAGCTTACAAAAGAACTGAGGTAATTCTGTTTGAATGTACAGTAGTTAGGCCTCCGGTTTATGACTGTACCAGTTCTGGATTCAGCTCAGCAAGAGCAGCATTGTCAAAATTATTTGTGATGCTTCTGTGTTTGAAGAGACATCAAGCACAGACTCAGTTTAATAGGGTCTTTATCACCCGAGCAAAGACTCCATGAATTAGTAAGCACAGGCACATCATCCCCATTGTTCCGAAATATTGATTTTGGCATAATAGTCTGAATAAAGACATTCCAGAACATTTCCATATATCTCCATTTCATCCCAGAAATGCAGATGGATTGTGTTACTGGAGTTTATGGATGCATATTTCTCCTCTCCCTTTTACAGAAATCAGCAGCATTCTACCAAGATCACTGGGTTTCACAACTAAGGACTGATATAAATGAATCCCATTCTATATGCAGCATATACATTCTGAATAAAGGGTGCTCCACTATTGCTCTATAGTCAGGCTTCTCTTTCCCATGGCTAAGGTTCTGATTTGCATTCCATCCACACTTGAAGAGAAATGGATTTGGTGGTCTCAGCTCATATCTAGTGGACATTGGTCTGCATCAATCTTACTCAAGTGAAACCTACAAGTCCTAAATTAAATGAGTTTTTTTTATCTTGGTTCAGTCTCCAGTGAACAGCAGTTCTTATCAGAAAAGCACTACACATAAATCATCATAATTCATTGGTAAAAGGCCTGCTAGACTGAAAGAGAAAAGCACTAATTCAAAATGGGGACTTGGTGAATGTTTTCTTCTTTTTTCTTAAGCAAAAAAATAAAATGAAGGGTGTCCAACTTAACACATTAAAAGTGCTTGCATTATATTCACACAGAGACACATATGATAATTTTAAAGATAAATAAATCAAAATGTGTCAAAACCATGTGTCCTGAATGTCACATACTGTATACAGTCACAGTATTTGTCTTTTCTTATTTTAATGTTGAATTTAATCAGCCAAATAAAGCAGACACTACTTCTTAAAACTCTGGGCTCTCAACAGTCCTCTGAGGGCCACACTCAATGAGATCTTGGCAGCCATACTGTTCACATGTCTTCACCATTCACTTATAAAGCAGGGGTGAAGTTTAACATCAAAACGGTATGTGGGTGAGAGGAGCTGAACAGTCCATACCTCCTCATTTCCGTCATCTGAACTTCCCCCCCACAGCCAGTGCATTAACATGTTTATCCTATTGTTATTTGAAGGATTTTAGGGCAACATACATGCTTCTCACCTCCCTTATCCTCACAAACCTCTGCGAGGTAGAATAGGCTAGAGAAAGAAAATGACTGGGCCAAAGTCACTCAGCGGGCTTCACAGCTGAAGGGAACATAGAAAGCTGTCTTCTATCGAGTCAGACCATTGATCTTAGATTATGATTGTCTTCTCTGACAGGCAGTGGCTGTCCAGGGTTTCAGACAGGGGACTTCCCCAGCCTTACCTGGAGATGCCAGGACAGGAACCGAACCTGGGACCTTCCACATGCAAAGCATGTACCCTATGACCAAACTGTTCTCCTTCCTCAAGTTGAGATTTGAATTAGTTCTACCCAGTCCTAGTCAGATGCTGCAAGCACTACAGCACATCATCTATTTACAGGAAATCAACCAAACTAAAAGAAAAGGATCTGGTGAAATAGACTGCGGGTGGTAACATGGCAACTGAGAGGGAACGTGGGGCCTGGAGAAAAATGTAGCCTTGAGACCCTCTTCCTGCCCCTCCCCCCAGGGATGTTGAGGAGTCCTTGGTCTTGAGTCATGAGTCGAGTCACGAGTCTTTGGACCCGAGTCTCGAGTCCGAGTCCTTGGTCCAAAATGGTGACTCACGAGTCACGAGTCACGAGTCACGAGTCACTCCCAAAGCTGACTCCACGAGTCCCTGTTAAAATCAATGGGGGGTTTTCCCAACAAAATAAGGCTACTTCAGATGTGTGGTTTAAATAAATTCTAGGCACAAGTGTGCCTTTTTATTTCAAAACTCTGCAACTGATTTTGGCAAGAACATACTAGGCAGACAAACCCAAAATAACCAGGCAGGCAGAGGAGGCAGGGAATCCCAAAGCAGGCAGGCAGAGGCCTTTGTCTTGGACAATTCAACTGTTGAACTGGTCAAAGAGAGACCAGGCAGGCAGAGGAGGCTGGGAACCCCAGACAGGCAGGCAGAGGCAGCCAAACCCAAAATGTCTGAAAGGTTGCATTTTAGAAAAATGATTTTAAAAAATAAACTTGCTGTACTTCCTAAAACTTATCCATGTTGCATTTGAGGAACATGATTTTTTCTAAATGTTTGGTCCCCATTCTGGAACGGTGAGATCTCATCACAATTCCACCCTCACTGAACACCCGCTCCACTGGTGATGAACTTGCTGGAACCAGAAACACACTCAGAGCAGCCACAAAGAGTAATTCAGGCCCTTCTTCTGCCTCTCCCAAGTATGCAGCACATCAATCAAAATAAATCTTGACACACTGTTGGGGCTGCACTCCTGGTAGCCGTCCATAGTGGCCGAGCAGCGGCACACCTCGCTTCCTTGCGCTCTTCGCAAGCAATCACGCTCCTCTCCACTCCTTCTGGCACAGCCCAGGGATGTTGAAGAGTCCTTGGTCTCGAGTCCCGAGTCGAGTCTCGAGTCCCATTAAAAATATTGGGACTTGAGTCCGAGTCGAGTCAGAGGGGGGACTCAGTCCGACTCATGAGTCGAGTCCTCAAGTCCGAGTCCCCATCCCTGCCTCTCCCCCATGCTGTCAGTAGATAGCATAGCATATTTAACTACATGGAATATCAGCATAATAGATGCATTATATAGTTTAATATGCAGCATTTAATTATGATAAATCCTTTAATTACCATGAATACTGATTCACTAGATAGGCAAACCTACTTTAATGGAATGCAAAAGAAATATTTTACAATCTCAGGAAATTACAAACCATGACAGTGCCTATAAACATTACTTATGATTACTAAAATAAAGAGCAGAAATTAACAAACATTCACATAATTCAAACAAAACGTTCTTTATTTCAATAATTAATGAATTTATCTAATGCTTAAACAGTTAGCCTACTTGGATTATTTTTTTCCTTGCATTCATTTTGGCAAACATTTGAAAACCACTATATTATTGTAAAGGGACACTGTTGTCCCAATTCAGAAAGCCAACGAAGCAGACAGTCAATGCAGAAACTCAAGTCCACATCAGAATGCTCACCCAGGCCCTACTGAATCATCTGAATGCCTCATTTGGATATATGTTTCCCTTTTCCAAATGATGAGTTGTCATTTCCAAATTACGTTTTCCAAATGACGAGATGGTGACTAGACCTAACCCCCCCCCCCAAAAAAAATACAGGATGCCCCCACCCCTTGCATAAAACCTTAAATGACATGACAGAAATGTATCTTTTAGGCAGTTCAACAAGAGAGAGGCAGAGATAATCTTTTCATAATTCCTCTGCACTATATGTGTCTGATGCACAGGCATCCATGTGCAAGAGTCAATAGCCCTATGCAGGTGTTTGCCTACTCATGCGTAGGGCAAAAGTGGGTAGCGGGAAGTGGGCATGCACAGAAGCCTGGCCCCCAATATCCCCATACACCCATCTGCCAGTTAGACAGCACGTTGAGTGCAAAACAAAGGTCTGAAAAGGGCTCTGTAAGTGTGTTAAGCTGAATATGCTAACAGAGCTCCTGTGATCAGAAACTCTGATAAGATCTAAAAGTGCCTGCATAGGGCTAATAATAAGTCATCTGAATGTAGGAACTGCCTCCATTGGAAAGCATTGGTCAGGTATTCAGATGAGAGCCAGTGTGGTGTAGTATTTAAGAGTGTTGGACTGGGACTTGGGAGATCTGGCTTCTAGTCCCCACTTGGCCATGAGGCTCATTGGGTGAGAGTCAGACTTTCAGCCTAACCTACTTCACAGGGTTATTGTGAGGATAAAATGGAGAGGAGTAGAATCATGTAAGCCACCTTGGTTTCCTTGGAGGAAAAAGGAAGGATATAAATGTAATAATGCATTAATACATACATAACATGATTAAATATTTGGGTAGGATTTTTGCTGAAATATTTAGTCTGCATTCATATGGCAAGTTCTCCAAAGTATGGTTTGGAGGATCAGGAAGGACCTGTGTGTGCACTGTGCACATTTTCTCTTTCCCACAGTCCCCTTCCCTCTTCCCCTTGTGGACCTAGATTTTGAACTGTCTGATGTCTGAACTGGAAAGCTGTAGCTTGAGCAATGCCTCTTGGACTTGGGCTTGCTCAAACCACAGTTTGGAAACTGGTGTCTGAATGCAGTTGTCTAAAATGTCAAGGTAGCTCACAAACAAGAATCATAAAATGCAATAAAATTAAAAACCACAATAATCAAATAGAGCAAAAACCAACAGCTAAAAACAGTTAAGACAGCGGCAATAAAATCCACCAATCTCTGCCCCAAGAGAGCAACGTAGGTGTGGTGGTAAAGTCAGGCCAAAGGCATTTTTTTAAAAAATAAAATAAAATAAAAATAAAACAGAAAGATCTAAACACACCAGCAGAAGGCAATAAGGAAGTGGCAAAGATAGGATGGACAGATCAGACTATTTTCAGTCGATGTCGGTTTCTCATTAATTTCAAAACAACAACATCAACAATAACTCAGCATAAAAATGTGTACACATTGTACACACATTTTATGGTACAATGTGCATTTTGATATGCATTTTATGGTTTTAAAAAATCACACATTTCTATATGTATTTTGGTGCTTTTAAAAGGCTGACTACTGCATCACAAAACTCAGAGAAGTGTAGAACTGGAAGGATAACTGCACACTAGTTTGGGAGGTGTGCATCGGGTTGGTTTGCTTCCAAATATGGACCATACAAAATCCAGGAACACTCTAGGAATGGGGCTTCTATGCCAGGAGCCACTGAGCCATTTCTTAGATCATTTTTCTTTTCCCCCCTTGGGTTTCTTCTGCGGGTCTGGGTACCACCAGACAGAGCACCCCTGCCCTAGAACATCCCTAGTCAAAGTGAATCACCCTGGTGAGGGAGCTCCAAAGTCTGAGCACAGCAACAGAAAAGGCCTCTGCCTCATTCCTATCAAATGTTAATCCGGAACCAAGAGGAGGGCTACTGTGGATGATCTTAATCAGCAGGCAGGCTCCTATGGGAAGAGGAGCCCTTCAGATATTCTAGTTCTGAACAGTATAGTACTTTAAAGGCCAAAACCAGCACTTTGAATTGGGCCTGGAAAAGGAAACAAATAGGGAGCCAGTGTAATTGTGTCTGCGGCAGAATAACATGTTATCTAAGTGAAATGCAGTTAATTTTAATCAGTCATATGTCAGAGGACTAATATGTTATCACAGTAATACGATGGTATTTGATTAAATGTTAATAAAACCACCACCTTCAGAGGCGTGTTTGGTGGTGATGTGAGTGAGAGAGGGCCTTCTCGGTGGCTGCTCCCGGTCTGTGGAACTCCCTGCCAAGGGAGGCTAGGCTGACACCATCTCTGCTTTCTGTGTCCACTGGCAGGCAAAGACATTTTTATTTATGCAGGCCTTTGGTATGTAAGTGGGTCTGTTGGGTCGGGTCTGCTTTTATTCTGTTGTGTTTTTAATTGTGATTGGGCAGAACAATCCTATGGCCCCTAGACAGCATCTCAACGGCCATAGGATTGTTCGGATTTGTTGGGGATTGCTAAAAGAGCTGGGAGAGGATATTATGAGATATTATCTCTCCCCTCTTGTGTTTGCAAGCACAGCAGAGCAGACCCCAACTACAGCGGAAAAACATGAGCGTGTGGAGCTGCTGGTTAGAACAGCATTAGCATTTAGTCTTTACAGGCTGCCCTTCTGTGCAGACTAGAACTAGAATCTTTACCTGGTTTCCCCCTTTATACTACCAATAAGACAAACAGTCTTTTGGAGGTTAAAAACAGAGTTTACTCACTCAGATCTTGCAGATTGGATACAGGCAGGCTTAAGAAAGTATTTACAGTTGTGCAGGAATCATTAGTCGACCTGTTCTGAACTTGGGAAAAGTTCAGACATGCTACTCTCAGCTACATCTTTACACATGCTGCACTGACAAGTTCATGGCTCAGACTGTTCCCGGGCAGGAAGAGAACACTGGCTACGCCCACATCCTGCCCAGAGGACGTCTGGGTAATGTCCACAGAGTGTCTGCTCTAGGAGGCACAACTCTGTGGTCCCAATTACGTCATGCACCTATACATGGCTTGAGGTTTTGGCTGCACATCTCCTACAGGATTACCAGCTCCAAGGTCAGAAAAGAGCTCCAACCTCAGAGCTGGGCATCTGCACTTGGATCCTCCTCCGCCCCTCACAGCCACAGCAGAAAGGGGTATAGTGGGCGGGGAGCGGAGGAGACCAGCACCACCAACGTATGATGTATCCTGGCGGTGCCTCAGTCTCCTTCCTTCCCCCACTGAAGCGCCACAGTTAGATGGCCAAAATTGGTTGTCTAGCTGTTTTGCAAGGCAGGAGGAGCGCAGAGGCAAAGATTGCCTCTGCACTCCTCCCGCCCTGCATAGGACGCCCATATGGGCATCCTCATAGGATTGCGCCCTTAATGTATTTGTGTTATTAAAGGGACTGGAAACAAGGCCCTATGAGGAGAGACTGAAAGAACTGGGCATGTTTAGCCTTCAGAAGAGAAGACTGAGGGGAGATATGATCGCACTCTTCCAGTACTTGAAGGGTTGTCACACAGAGGAGGGCCAGGATCTCTTCTCGATCATGCCAGTCTGCAGGACACGAAATAAAATAATGGGCTCAAGTTACAGCAGTGCTTCTCAATTATTTTCTGTCATGCCCCCCCTAGGAAGAAGAAAACATTCCCCCCCCCCCCCGCGCGACTGTAAAGCAGTGATGGCAAACCTTTTTGAGCCCGAGTGCCCAAACTGCAACACAAAACCAACTTATTTATTTCAAAGTGCCAACACTGCAATTAAACCTGAATACTGGGGTTTTAGTTTAGTAAAAACAACTCATACAGTTGTCTGAACTAATTAACATATTTTGTCTTAAAAGAAAAACACAATAACAGGGCTTTCAATGATACAGTTTTTTATTGAAAAAAACATCAACTCAATTTTTTTAAATAGTACTACATTGTACACATAGCCTGAAGGTAATTTAGGGGGAAAGAGGGGGGGATTGTGAAGAAGCCAGGGAGAATGTGGGGAAAGGAGGAGGAGGTGCTGGCTAGGAGGGAATGAGGCGGCTGGGGGGCAAGAATGAGGCGGCTCCATGGGAACGCACGGGCAGGGATGTAATACGAGCCTTACCTGGGCTCTTCCGATCGTTCCTGCGGCGGCCCGATCTCACTCTTCTGAGCGGCGTGGAGCGTTCTCCGCGCCGCTCAAGCTGCTGCTGCCGCTGCCGCCGCCGCCGCCACCGCCACCCGTCACTCTCCTGAGCGGCGCGGAGCATTCTCCACACCGCTCAAGCTGCTGCTGCCGTCCGTCGCTCTTCTGAGCGGCGTGTTCTCCGCGCTGCTGAAGCCGGCTCCGCCGTCGCAGCCCGTCGCGTCATGCCCTGTGCGCTGGATCCCCGCGCTCTGTTTTTGGCGGCGGGGGGGGGGAACCAGGGCAGCAACAGGACTTAAACAGCCCTGTTGCCCTGGTTCCCCCCCGCCAAAAACAGAGCGCGGGGATCCAGCGCGCAGGACATGACGTGACGGGCGGCGGATCCGGCGTGCAGGACATGATGCGACGGGCAGCGGCGGGTCCAGCGCGGCCGGCATGGAGGCAGCAGGTAGGCCCGTCGTCCCCGTCCGCCGCATCATGGCCTGAGCCCTGGCGCGCAGCATGACGCTGCCTCACGCGGGCCTACCAATTGGTTTGGCCAATCAGGCGCGCCCCCCTTTACGGAGCCTCGCGCCCCCCCAGGGGGGCGCGCCCCACTATTTGAGAAACACTGAGTTACAGGAACCTAGATTCCACCTAAACATCAGGAAAAATTTCCTGACTATCAGAGCAATAAGACAATGGAACCAACTACCTAGGGAGGTGGTGGGCTCTCCCAATCTGGAGGCATTCAAGGTGCAGCTGGACAGCCATCTGTCAGGGATGCTTTGACCTGGATTCCTGCATTGAGCAGAGGGTTGGACTCGATGGCCTTGTAGGCCCCTTCCAACTCTACTTTTCTATGATTCTATTATTTTTAAAATTATTTTTAAATTTTTTTTTAATGTTCCTATGTTTGTGAGCCACCTCGAGTGCCATTTTCTTGGTTGAAAGGCAGGATACAAATCAAATAAACAAACAAAAATAAATAAGTAAAAATATTATGGAGAAAAATCCATTTGCCCCCTCCCCCACACAGACTCTCTCTCTCTCTCTCTCTCTCTCTCTCTCTCTCTCTCTCTCTCCACACACACACACACTTTCAAGCAAGACATTTTCAAAGGGAAATATTTGTGAAAGCGTTTATTATAGCTTCAGCAGTAATATACAGTAGAAAAGAATATTGATGTAAGTTTTAAGTAAGTGTTGCTTGGGGAAATGGAAAGGAAATAGCAATTCTCAGGTGCGGGTTGTTTCACCGAAGTGATACATTGCATGATACAGTACATTATGGTGAATTACAGCCCATATACGCACAGAGGTTCACACAGTGCTATCTGTTGAAGAAGTCCCTGTAGCTGCAAGAAACTGCAGGAAGCCTCTGTCCAGCATTAAACAGTGTGAAGTCCCTGCTGTTCATTTGGCACTTTTCTCCACACGAATATGGTGTGGTTACAACAGAAACTGCTGAAGGCTAATGAGGTTTTATTCAATGTTGTTGACAGAACATCAAAAGAAAGATACCCTTTCCGGAAATGAGGAGCGAGAGTTCAAGGGAGACACCGATTTTGAAGATAATTAGAAGCCAGAATTGGTGCACAGAGGTTGGGCTGTGTTCCTGGGCATCCCCAGTTAACATTGATCTCACCTCAGCTATGTCCTTACTATCGGGGCAATGCTAGTCATGCATGCCTACCCAGTAGTAAGCCCCACAATGGTGCTTGCTCACAGCACAGGCGTGTATATCAGATTCTACCTAAGTGGGCTTAGGAATGTTACTCTTGGCACTCCCACCACTCCTACCACCAATATGGGTCTAATAATGGTAAACTGAGGCCAGAACTTGTATTAGTTTTAACACATTAAATCTGAGGCAAAACATAACAACCCTTTAAAAAGACCGGGGGGGGGGGAGTGGTACCATGTTCTATGCCCCAGAGGTAGCAAACTTTTATATGCAAGATTTCAAGTATAAATATATATTCCATTCTGCCAATCCTTACTCATCCAAAAATGTCCATCTGACTTTATTGCTTAAAACCATAGGCTGCCGCAATGTATCAACAACATAAAACAATGAAACATTATTGTACATACCATGAGCCATCACAATATAAAAAAGAAGACTAAAGACAGCAAAGCATAATCATACATACATGAATACTTGTTTACATGATCTAAGACAAAGTAAGATATCCCGCTTCCCAACGATTTTTTGATACTTAATACGTATTTTCTTTGCAGCCAAGGCAAATTCTGCTAATTGGTCAGTAGTGAATACATCGTTACCTGCAAGCAGCATACATATCTGACTCGGTGGCAGTGGTGGTGTGTGTGTCTATATGACAAGGATTGAAGGATACTGGCAAGAAATTTATGTCTGGGATGCTCATATAAATTTAGTAGATAAAGAAAAACATCCTCAACCTCCCCAGATCCACAGATACTACAAACTCTTTGGGGGGTTGGTTCTAAAAATGTAGAGATATAGTGATGACATCCTTTTTTCCCATTTGGGAAGGTTCTGACGCTTTATTACAATTCTTTTTGGGGTGGGTTAATTCTTGTAATACCCACATTCCATTTCAGATTAATTTTAAAGATACAAAAATATTTCTGGGAATATTCTTGTGTCCTCCTGTCCTGACTCAGGCCCCAAGACTTTGGGTGTGCACCTTGCAAAATCCTCAAAGTGGTTCCTGTCTCCACCTCTGGGTGGAGAGCGTTGGCTATTGGGTGGTATAGGAAATGTAAGGAATGAAATGAAATGGGGCTCAAAGCCCTGAGGGGCAGGTGTAGGGAATCCTCTTTCACCGTAAAGTGCGATTGCCTCAGAGTGCATGCCAGTGGATGATATGGTTAAAATCCTTTCCTGCCCCGCCCCGCCACTGTGACCAATCTATTTAACTTTCAGCACTATCCTGCCAAATTTCCCCGCATTCCCCCAAGTTCAGTGTACAGTACGCAGAAACAAACAAACAAAACCCCCACTGTTACACAGCCAATCAGGTTCATGGGCAAAGCTAAGCAGGGTCAGGCCTGGTTATTACTTGGATGGGAGACCCCTCCTCTAGTTTCCTGCATTGAAAATGCAGGGGTTGGACTCGATAGCCTTGTAGGCTCCTTCCAACTCTATGATCTATATGAAAAGGATCTCACTCATTGGGGTCTCCGGTGTCAGAGTGCTAAAATGTTAAATGTGTGATTGCAGAACTGGGACCCTGACAATCAGAAAGACCCAAAGAATGCTAATAAGGGTGAGCCCAGGTTTTTTGTTTCCTCTTCCCTTCCCCCCCCCCCCCCCCGTTGACTGTTGCAGGATTGCAATGTGATCTATCTACCACATCTTGATCCCAACTCCCTCCCTGGCAGACACAATGCTACTCCCCACCTCACACGTCCCAGAGGAGAAAGGAACAGTTTTGATAATATACCGTACATAAGGGTCTTTGACACCAATGAAGCACTGTATAAATGTTAATAAATTGTATTATTGTTGTTAGTGTTTTTTAAAATACGATGCTACCTGTTAGTATGCAAACCCCATACTGTTCTCTTTCTATTTTTGTCACTAATGTATCAGCCCCTTCTCAGCAGCTTAAACATTTCTCTTAATAGCTACTCTTAATTTTCCATAATTCAGCCAATTACGCTATCCATTTTTGTTGTCTTTCCCTTAATTAACTGTAGCCTGATTATATTTTCTCCAGAACGGTTCAAAAATATTGCATACAGAATAATTATTGTATGCAAGACTTCTTCCCCTGGGGGCGGGAATGTCTCTTCCTAAAGCACTTTTTGTACTTTGATGGTAAGCAGTTGATAGAAATGTGGGGGGGGGGGTTGTATGAGGGAATGGAAAAGAGAATAACCTTAAGAGCAGTAGCAGTTTTTATCTTTCCCAGAAATGTAATTGGGTTACTTGTATTTTGTTCTTGTATGTATTGCTTTGAAATGTTCACAGAAAGTAGAATAAAATATTGATGAAATGGGCAGATGAAGTGAAATCTTGCAACAAAATACTAATAAAACAAGCGAATGTTTATGATCTTGAGCAGAAAATATAATTGGGTAACCAACTAGTATACTGAAGAAGGCTGGGTATTAAGAGAGAATGGATTTTTAGGTAGGTTTTTTTGTGAATATTTTGGTGAGGCTACAATTACCTCATTGTTTTTGTTTCCTGAAGGAAATTGTGTATTGCCTGGACCTGAGCTCCAAAAAAGCTTTCATCCACAAAACACAGGTACAGTATTTAAGTTGTGAACATCTAAAGCTGGGGTGGGCAACATCCAGGGCTCCACGGGCCAATTTCCACACTTGGAGGTCCCCCTGCCCCGGGGCTGCACCCTGGCTACCCTCTGCCACCACACCACCAATCTTGCCGTCAAAATTCAGTGGGAAACAAAATGGTGATTTTTTCTTCAAAATTAGGTGTGCAGGGAGCGTTTGCCTTGTTTTGAAGCAGAATCATGCTCCGGGGATAGGATTCCACTTCAAAGCAAGGCACATGGTCCTCATGTGCCTTGTTTGGGGGGGGGGGAGATCACTGTCTTTTTGCCACCACATCACCAAATTGGCAAACTGCTATTATTTTTGCCACCAAGTGTGACCACAGCTGTGGGGGCCGTGGGGGGCGCAAATGAGGCCTCATGCTGCCCACCACTGATTTAAAGAATGGTGTTTTTGCCTGCATTGGGAAAGTGCATAACGTTTCAATCACTATATGAAGGGTGTGATAGAAGAATGTCATTTATTAGTAGCTATTCCACCTGCTGCCTGCTGAGGGAGAAATGGGCTCACTTCATTGGTTTGTATGGGCCCAACTGCCGCTGGGTTCCTTTGCTCTCCCCGAACTGTCATCTATTAGTAGTATTGCACCAGGCCTGGCTGCAGCGGAGGGAGAGGTTGGACAATGAGTACAACTGCATCCACTCAGCTGAGAGACCCAGGGATGGTTCAGAAATTTGCTCGGAGTTGGGGTTTTCTACAGATTTACCCAGTTCATGCCTCCCAGAACAGAACACAGACCCAAACGCAATTTATGGATGGAAATCTATAAATTTTGATCTTACAATGCATTCAACAAAACAAAGGGGGGAAAATGCATGTTAACATGTACACATTTGGAAAAACTCAAAAAACAAACAAGCAAACGTGTACATTTCTAAAATGTGCACAAATATACTTTAGTGAATGGGTGCAACTGTACAAGAATGTGCACATTTTGTGTTCCATGTGCACAAAAATCCGTGGACATTTCTGTCCAGGAAAAAAAATCTGTATGAAACTGGGATGGAATGAGCTTGGCAATGGAAAAATGAGAACCATGACAAGATTGAGCTTGACAGATCCACCCATCCCTAGAGAGATCAAATTCTATTTATTTATTTATTCATTTGATTTGTACCCCACCTTTCTACCAGGAAAAATGGCACTCTTGTGGTGGCTTTTGTCCCTTTCCTTTCCTTCCCTGCCCTGTCTCAATTCTAGAAGGACTCCATATGAAAAGCTGTGTACCTTTAAAATTGGTGCCTAAGGGTGCAATCCTAAGCATGTTTAAACAGAAAAAAGTCCTACAACTCCCAGCATCCCCCAGCCAGACAAGCTGCCTGGGGAATGCTGGAAATTGTAGGGCCTTTTCTGTCTAAACGTGCCTAGGATCGTGCCCTTAAACAGTTAAGTGGCCTATGCTTGTCACAATGAGATGAGTGTGGGGTGGGGCTGCATGAAAACTGCCTTTGTAGAGGTAAACAGGAAGAGGAATGTGATTTTCAAAAAAGAGATCTCAGCTGACCAATATGGCAGTCCAACCGGTCTTGCAACTGAGAGGGGAAATTGAAAGCTATGACCGAAGGGAGCATCAAGTGTTTAATGTGTTTCATCTTGGCAAGTGCCAGGAACGGTGTCCAGGGGTGCATTGGTGTTCTTTTCTAGTAGGTCACCCCATACTGGCTGGGGAATGCTGGGAGTTGTAGGCCTTTTTTCTGTCTAAACATGCATAGGATTGCACTCTAAGGCTTCAATCCTTTACCTGAGATTAAACCCCATTGAGCTCAATGAGACTTACTTCTGAGTAGACATGGATGGGATTGCACTGTGAGTGCATCCTATTTTCCTCTCGAGTCATACCTATTAGATTGTAAACATGGGGAGATAAGTACTATCTTGCTTTTGAATCTTTGTACAGTGCCTAGTAAATTTTAGATGCTTTATAAACTATCATCATCATCATCATCATCATCATCATCATCAGTCTTGCAGCACAATTTCACACATGCCTACTCAAAAGTAAATTCCACTGAGTAAAATGAGTCTTGCTCCCAGGAAAGTATGTAGAGGACTGCACCCTGAATTTTTAATCTGTTCTTAGCAAAAGTGCTGCATTGGGGTAACTGTTCCTTTTTTGACTTGCAAATTGTATTAAGATTGTTTTTATGGATCTGTTGCTTATATTGAATGTTACTGTTTCTAGATGGTACGATTTATACTATATTAGCTATATTATAGATGGCTTTGCAAATGCTTTTGCCCTGAAAAGCAGGATATATCGATCTATAGATAGATAGATAGATAGATAGATAGATATACAGTCATGCCTTGGATTGAGAGCATAATTCGTTCCGGAAATGTGCTTGTAATCCAAAACACTCTTATATCAAAACGAAATCCCCCCAAAAAATTTGTACAGAGATTTTTAATTTAAGCCGTACTACAGTACTTGTATTGCAAGACGTCGCTTGTATATCAAGTCAAAAAAATTAAATAAATATTTAAAAATTTGCTTGTCTTGCAAAACGCTCTCAAACCAAGTTACTTGCAATCCAAGGTATTACTGTATTTAAAGATATCAGTAAATAGAATAGATTGCTGAGACTTTAACCTAATTTTAACCTCTCTCCCTCTTCTACTTTGTCCTTGTCACCTGAAAAGTGCTTGCTCCACTATAGTCTTGCATTTTTGGCAACAACTAGAGATTTCAGGCCATCATTTTAATTAAAGTCATAAACATACCACTGTCTTGGATGTAAGAAGTTACTGAAATCATGATATTAGAGCCCTGCAGACCATCCTCTTTCCAATGGAGGCCACAAACCAGATATGAAGACAATAACCTTTCCCTCTCCCTGAACAACTGGTATGCAGAACCATATAGTTATCACATTTAATAGCCGTTGCTAGGCCTATATTCTATGAATTTGACGCATCCTCCTTTAAAGCCACCTGGCTATCACATCTTGTGGCAGCAGATTCCATATGTCCTTTTCGGAGGGTTCCTGAATTTTTTGGTCAATTTAATTAGACGACACTGAGTTCTACTGTTATGAGACAAAGAGAAGGAAAGCATATTTCTTTTCATTTCCTTCATACCATGTATAGGGTGAAAATCCAGCATCATGCTAGTGGATGTCTGCTTGTACAATGGAACTCTCTCCCCCCCCCCCATTCCTCTGATAGCCCTTTGTGCTTCCCAAATATCTATTCTGGAGGATTTCTGGAGCAGATTTTGAGAGTGTGTGTGTGTGTGTGTGCGCGCGCGCGTGTGCAGAGGTGGGGGGAATCACTCCTTTCTCAGTTCTGTTGATGGAAGCATTACTCTTCCCTCCTCCCTAAACATACACAAATATTTTAATTTTTACTTATATAGAAGGTGCTCTAAACATATTATCATTCTGAAAACCCTTCTTATCTTGTCCACGGGCAAGTTATCCTTTTTGAGAATGGGTAACCAGAATTTATTCATTTAAAACAGTGAATCACTCTTTGGTCTTTAGTAATGTACATTGCAGGTGCATGGGCCCTGATCCAGATTAGGACCACAATGGAGGCAAAGGATTAGAACCCCCTTAATACCCAAATTAGGGTCCCATTCCAGAGTGGATCCCCTGCACTTACATTGTAATATGTAATTTGACCTTTACAAACATCACTATGAAGACAAAACATCCTTACTCTGGCATACTAGAATAAACAGTCAACATGGCTACTGCTACCATTTTCTTTTGAATGTTTATGAACAATGTTCATTATTTCCATGTGGATTTGTTTTAACCTGTGATGTCAGTCCACCTCATTGTGGTTGAGTAAGAAACCCAAAGGTGACTCAGTGAGCCCAGATTTCAAGATGGTTAAGTCCATCTTTCTACCCATCACCCAACACAGACCTATGATTTGTCCATTCAAATGTGTTGCTTCTGATGATGAGCTGATGTGCCCGTTGTTTCATATGTCTCAAAGTCTGCAGCAGTGTCACTCCCAAGCTCTGAAAATGGCACTGGAAATGTAATCCTACAAATACTTGATTTTTCCCATAATGCTCCACACAACTGTTATCATCTCTAATAGATAAAACATTGCAGAACTGCTTAGCTGCAGGTCTACATTCTGATTTAAACAACAAAAAAAAAACTTTAAATATTTAAAGAATTATTCATGACAATATATCTTCACATTGTCTAACAGGCTGAAATCTTTATAGCTGTTCTTTCTGGAGTAATATAAATAATTTATGTTTTAAAAATGAAAGCTATTCCCTGTTCACTGAAGCTCCACCTATCCATCACCAACTGTAGGGTTATGAGGGCTGTCTAAATTCTGTAGGCTAAATTGTTCTCAGTGGATCATTCTTAGCAACCTTCTGATCTACAAACCATCTCCATTCATTCAAGTTGTCTGATTTTGTCACAACTGCTGTCTTCACAGAAGTGAAGTAAAAAGAAGAAAAGATTATGGAATTACTAAGAAAAAAAAACTGTGTGGGAGAAGCAAGGACTGAAAACTCAGGGGTATAAATGGTACAGAGATAATACTTGGGGACCTCTTTATATGTACCTGCACCAAAGTGGATTGGCAAAGAAGGTGACAATGGGAGGAGGACCCTCACAATTGGCTCCATCCATGGGATTGCTTCATTCACAGATATTTGGATATTAGACTGGGATTGCATCACAAAATGGTATACATGGGAGGAGGACCCTCAATGGGAGGAGGACCCTCACAATTGGCTCCATCCATGGGATTGCTTCATTCACAGATATTTAGATATTAGACTGGGATTGCATCACAAAATGGTATACATTTACATCATACCATATATCTATATCTATATCTATCTATCTATGAACATAAGAAGAGCCATGCTGGATCAGACCAAGGGTCCATCTAGTCCAGCATTCTGTTCGCACAATGGCCAGCTAGCTGCCCACAGGATCCCACAAGTGGGACATGAGTGCAACAGCACTTTCCCACCCATGTTCCCCAGCAACTAGAGTACATAGGCATACTGCCTCTGATCCTGGAGGAAGCATATAGCCAATCAGAACTAGTAGCCATTGATAGCCTTCTCCTCCATGAATTTGTCCAATCCCCTTTTAAAGCTGTCCAAATTGGTGGCCATCACTACATCTTGTGGAAGTGAATTCCATAGTTTAACTATGCACCGTGTGAAAAAGTACCATATATATATATATATATATATATATATAAAATTCGGTGGTTATAGAAGGTTACCAAATGGATAAAGAATACCCATTTCTGAATGTCTGATGTTCAGACTTTAATTAGAATCCCTTTCAGTGCTGATGATTAAACACTGAATTGTACTCGTCCTTATTGTTTCGCTTTGCTGATATGACCTAGGACAGACTTCCTATGTATTCTTTTTGATCTCTAAGTATTCTTCTTGATCTCTCTCCCATGCTCACACCAGGGGAGGCAATGTGCCAAGTCTGGTGTAATGGTTACAGTGTAGACTAGGGAGACTCAGGTTCAAATGTACACTCATCCAAAAATCTCACTGGATGACCTTGGACCAGTCACTAATGCTTTAGTACCATTGGAACCAATGGGATTTAGTCCCACTGAAATGAATGACTAACTAACTGGTTTCAGTGGTACTGTAGCTTTACTAACTAAAGGCACAGTCCTATGCATGTTTAGACAGAAAAAAAGTTCTACAACTCCCAGCATTCGCTGGCTGGGGAATGCTGGGAATTTTAGGACCTTTTTTGTCTAAACATGCATAAGATTGCACCCTTAATTTGGATCCAACCCATGTGCCTTACCCTAATCTAACTCATAGCACTGGGACCATGGACAGCATCCTGAGCTTGTTGGAGGAAGGATGGAATATAATGGAATTAAATAAATAAATAAATAAATAAATAAATAGGAAGGGTTGGGGGCCTTGGGGCCAAAGGTAGAAATCAGAACGTCATAATCAGTCATGGAGGTGTTGATGAAAAACCCACAAAATATCTGCATTCAGTCAACAAATGGGAATTATGGCAGCAATTCTATGCACAGCTATCAAATGGGATTTATATAGAGGTAATTGCAGAAAGACTTCAGGTTCCCCCCCAAACTACAGAAAATTATAGTCTGTCCAGATATGCATAATGGTGTTGATCATCAAGCCTATCAAACTTTGTAAAACAAAGTGGCTGCATTCTTCTTGCAACACTGCACTTTCTATTTTATTTTAAATGATCCCTTTACAACATATTGAAACATCCATGCAAGAGGAGTTTTATTGTTTTGCAGATAAATTATTTCCAGCTACAGATTACTGTGTTTTAGTTATTTGAATTCAGCATTCCATTCCTAGCTCTCTTACTTGCTTTGAAATGCCTATTTGCCATAATTGTTGTAGGAGCCCTGAAATCTAATTTATATGTTGCTCCATTATCTGGACTGTTCCTTAGGCAACTCCTTATTTACTTTGTTAGAAGTAGTTGTTTGATAAATTGCAATTCAATCTTTTTGACGTTCCTTTGAATTCAAGGAAAATGTATATCCTGAACAGACTTGTCAGGCAATTTTAGGTGTATTTGAATTTCTCTAAAGATTCAACATTTAAGTGCTGCCTGAGCAGAGGCGTTGCATGACTGCTATTCTACAATACCCACCAAGTGACCAATGCTCAGTTACTCAATTCTTGCAATATAAAGTGGACCAAAATTGGGATGCAAATGTAATTTGTTCTCAAAATAAGATCACCCTCATAACCATCATACTTCAGAAATCCTTAAAGATTATCACCCCAATCCAGCTAAAGAGTAGACATGCAGCTTGTTGGATTGGGAGCCGCAAACATACAACTGAGGTGCTCCCAAATGATCATCAGAATGTGCATCTGAGTGAGAATGTCATCTATCTACACTCTACTAAATTGTTTCAATAGGTTGTGTATCAAAAATAATGCATATTCCCATCCACATTCTACAGCAGTGCTGGGGATGTGACCTCCCATCCGCTGATGCCACCCCTGCTGCTGCTGCTGCTGCTGCTGCTGCTGCTGCTGCTGCTGCTGCTGCTGTGCTGCCAGAAATTGGTGGCAGTCAGAATTAGTGGTTTGAAAACAAGCTAAATTTGTCATTTTTAAGCCTCTGTAGCAGTTTGCTACAAAATTTTTTTTGCCACGATCCTTCTAAATTTTGGCAGTGCAGTCGTAGCAGGAGTCCAACAAGGCGGGTCCAGCGGGTTGAAAGTGTCCCCTGGACCCCTCAAAGTTGCCCAGCCCTGTTCTAGCACAAGTATATAATACCTTTTTAAGCAAGCCTAGACTTGAATCTGAGTATTTAAAAATATTTACAAGTCAACTATACAGGAAGGAGGACAGAAACAAAACAAATCAGATAGTCTATTATGGACATCTAAAACTAAATTGTAAAATTACTTTATCCATCCAGTTACAGTATAAAAACCATTGGTGAATGCCATATTTTCAAAATCTAATTCGTATTAGTGGGAGCAGCAACCCACCATCACTAATTAGCTTGGGAGGGTTTCCAAACACCTCAGACTGCAGGGGATGCCGTAGAGGAGAACATAGTCTTAGATTTCAGGAACATAACAATAGGCATTTCAAGAAAAGCTATAAATGAGCTGATTAAGGATTTCTTTAAACATGGGCTCTGAGTACATACCTGCTTAAAACTACATAAGGAGCACTACATCATACTCCTAAATAGCTTGTTCATGAAGCAATTCGTTAAGAATCATAGATCTAGAAAGAGTGGAAATACAAGGGATCAACCCCTGCTCAATGCAGAATCTTCAAAGCATCTCTGACAGATGTCTGGCTGCACCTAATGCCCCAGAGTGGAGAGCCACACTCATAGTAGTTGATCCATTGCTTATGCTTGACAAGTCGGAATTTTCCTGTGTTTAGTGATCTAGTTCATGTAACTTGAGGACATTATTCGTGTCCTCAAACTGGGATACCAAGAGACCTTGCCTCCTCTTACTCCATACTGGAATAGCGATTATCTCCCCGTCTCACTCTTTGAAGGCTAACATGCCCATTCTTTCAGTCTCATCCTCATAGGCCTTGTTCCACCCTTTATCATCTGCCCTCCTCTGACCCTCTCCTTGTCTATGCCTTCCCACCCTCTGCAGCAGTTTGGCATGGGTTGTTCCCATTTTCTTCTCACAACAACCCCAGAACATAGGTAATCATCATCCTAGCACATACGGTAGCATAGATTATTGTACTTTTCATAGTATAACTATCTTTACTTCCTCCTCCCAGGTTGTCTCTGTCCATCAAAGTGGGAATAAATTGTAGAAAGGAAAATGGAACTGGGTCATCATCATACGACTTGCCTGAACATGGTCTTCCTTGTGTAAGGAATGTTTAAGAATGTGGAATTCGTAGGAATTGACGTTTCTGTCAGTTTTGGTTGCTCTCAGTTTCTCATTTTTCCAGTCTTAAATTCATTTCATCCCATTTTCACATCAGTTTGAGATCTTTTTGGAAGTTCACATGAAAGCTCATATGCATTTTCATGCACATTTCTCCTAATATATACATTTTTTTACATATTTTGACTAATATACACATTTTTGCAATAAATTCTCCTAATATACCCATATGTTGTAATCATTTTTTAATGGGAGAATTAGAAATGCATTGCAAAATTGAGAAAAGTGCAAATAACTGCTCTTCGGTTCACACATTGCTTTGAAAATGCAAAATATGGTAAATTTGTTGACCTGGTGCTGAATGGGGTACATCTACCCCTGAAGGACCAGGTCCGCAGCTTGGGGGTCATTCTAGACTCCCAGCTGTCCATGGAGGCTCAGGTGTCAGCTGTGAGCCAGGCAGCGCTGTATCAGCTCCATCTGATACAGCAGTTGCGCCCCTACCTTCCTAATCATCTGATCCCATCAGTGGTTCATGCCTTGGTCTCCTCTCACCTAGACTACTGTAATGCGCTCTATGTGGGGTTACCCTGGAAGACGGTTTGGAAGTTGCAGCTGGCACAGAATGCAGCCGCTCGCCTGATTAAAGGCTGCCGTCGGCGTGATCACATCACTCCGGTACTCAAAGAGCACCCTGTCTTGCACTGGCTACCAGTTGTTTGCCGAGCCGAATTCAAGGTGTTGGCGTTGACCTTTAAAACCCTGTACGGCTCCGGTCCAATATATCTCAAGGAACACCTCCAGCAACATCAAGTAGGCCGCTCAACAAGATCTGCCACAGACGGCCTTCTCCCTGTCCCATCAGCCAGAGAAACCAGGCTGGTGGGGACTAGGAGGAGGGCCTTTTCTGTGGCAGCCCCCAATTTATGGAACTCTCTCCCCAGTGACCTCCGTCATGCCCCTTCCTTGATTAGCTTCCACCGTGCATTAAAAACGTGGCTTTTCAGGTGGGAATATGGGGTGGGTTAGGATTTTTAAGTTTTGTTCTGTTTTTAATTGTGTTTTATACTATGTGTGTGTGTTCCCCCCCCCTCTTGTATTTTATTGGATTGTAAATCGCTCAGAGTGGCCGGATGTCTGGCCAGATGGGCGATTCATAAATATAATAAATAAAATAAATAAATAAATAAATAAAATGCAGACCAAATGAATGGTGGAAGATCTTTACTCAGCACATCATTAAACTATGGAAGTCTCTATCACAAGGTGTAGTGATGGCCACCAACTTGAATGGCTTTAAAAGAGGGTTAGACAAATTCATGGAGGACAAGGTTATCAATAGTCACGAGTCCTGATGGCTATATGCTACCTCCAGTATCAGAAGTATGCCTCTGTATGCCAGTTTCTGAGAATAGTGTGCGTATGATGGCGGTGCACTCAACTCTTGCTTGTGGGCTTCTCAAGGGCATTTGGTGGGCCACTGTGCAAATGAGTACTATCATCTGAACTTCATAGACCTCAGCAGCGTTTTAGGTTTACTAGCACAAATATGAAATTTGTGGACTTCACATTTTGTTAGAACAAAAAAAAAATATTGGAATAGATAAGACTAGCAGAGGTAGACCACATGTAACTTTAAAGTGCAGACCAAACTTGCATACTTGTAGGGCAGGGGTGGTAAACCTTTTTTTCCCTAGGCATGAGATGTGTGTGTGTCAAGGCTGCATTTCCTCATGGGTATTCTGTCAGGGACCACATGACAGTGGTAAGTGGGATCAAAGCCGAATTCAAGGTGTTGGCATTGACCTTTAAAACCCTGTACGGCTCCGGTCCAGTTTATCTCAAGGAGCGCCTCCAGCAACATCAAATAGGCCACTCAACAAGATCTGCCACGGATGGCCTTCTCCCTGCCCCATCAGCCAGAGAAACCAGGCTGGTGGGGACTAGGAGGAGGGCCTTTTCTGTGGCAGCCCCCAATTTATGGAACTCTCTCCCCAGTGACCTCTGCCATGCCCCTTCCTTGATTAGCTTCCGCCGGGCATTAAAAACGTGGCTTTTCAGGCGGGAATATGGGGTGGGTTAGGATTTTTAAGTTTTGTACTGTTTTTAATTGTGTTTTATACTGTGTGTGTGTGTCCGTGTCCGTGTCCCCGTATTTTATTGGATTGTACATCACTCAGAGTGGCCAGATGTCTGGCCAGATGGGCAATTCATAAATATAATAAATAAATAAATAAAAGCCAGAAAAGGGTGGAGCCATCTCTCTCTCTCTCTCTCTCTCTCTCTCTCTTTCTCTGCCTCCATTTCTCTCTTGCTGGCTTTTTGCCACCTCCTTTTTCCCTGTCTTTCTGGCAGACCCTTCTTTCCCGCTGTCTCTCCCCCTCTTCCTCTCCACTCAGTGGGCTTGTATTCTTAAGCTTTTGAAACTATTTCTTAGCTGGACAGAAAGTTTGAGAATCTCAGTTTTCAAAGCAAAGCTGTGTGATTATTTATTTATTTATTATATTTTATAACCCACCTTTTTTCCTGCAAGGAACCCAAGGTGGCTTACTTAATCCTCCTCCTCCTCTCCATATTATGACTTGTAGACTGGCCACGGGCATGCTCCACAGTGGAGAAGAAAAACAGAACTAGATCTGGGTATAATGGTCATTTGTCAGTGCACTTGTACATAATTTATACATGCCATAGTGCCATGTCTGACTTTAAATACAAATCAGGCAGCCAATAGCTTCAGGAATGTCAACAAAGGGATCTGAAGAAGCTAAAGGACTCCAATCAATTTGCCTTTTTTTCCTTTCTAAAATAGGCAAGGTCTTTTATTGAGTGGCTGAGGGGTGTTGTTATAAATTGTAACAGGCCAGAAAAAATGATGTTTTGGTTCAGAATGTGACCAACACTTCTGTTTGCATATGGATCCTTGAGCATTTATAGTGTTCCTTTTTCCAGTCTGTGAGACTGGGAATGGGGCCTGTAGGGAAGTTATGCAGCCCCTGTATATGGTGAAAGGAAAGGAAGGACCAGAATGAAAGAAGATGTAAGTGTTCATACAAGATAGAAAGAAAAGCCATGAAGATATGAAAGGAACTTGTACATTCATGCACACACATGCATTCACACACTTCTTCCTCTCTCAATCCCCAAACAGTACTAACTCTGTCAGAGCTGGCCAAAATGGTCCATGGCCAAGCAAATAAATCTATTTAGTAATATGATTCAGAAAATGTGGAATGTAAATAATCCCCTGTTATCTGAGACACTCTACTTGCCTGAAAATAATCCCATGAGCTATATTGGCAATATTAAAATGAAGCACCCAATAACTCTGTTAGAGAACAAACATCTGTTCACATTCAGATTAATTAGTAGAGAAAACCGACTTTATAAAACCCTTCAGGCTGATCAGAGGAAGCAGAGAATTCTTCATTGCTTGACAAAACAAGGAGGCATTAAGCCAGTTCTGAACAAACTGGATTATAAATTAATTTTGGAGTTTATGAAAGTGATGTGTATGCTTTTAAGGAGAAGGAGGGGAACTTATACTACTGGTGGTAGTGCTATATAGCTATCACTAACACCTGACCTGTGTCTTGTATTTTCAATCCATCATCATCATCATTATTATTATTATTATTATTATTATTATTAAAATTTATTAATAATTTATGGTGCATTTTTATGTCTGGGGCTGCCTATCTGGAGATTATAAATATCTCTTTATAACGGAATTTATATTAAGTTCTGGTTTTAAAGTAAATTTTTATAAGATGATATTGTTGGTGCATGTTACTAGATAAAATGTATAAAGGTTTTTTGGAGGATTGGCGGATATTGAACAAAGCAAGTTTGAATTTGAAAGGGAATTATGTATAATGATTAAGTAGGATATTAATAGAAGAATGGCTGGTATAGAGGCTGGAGCTGGTAGAAAAAAACAAGGTCATATGTTAATGATTTCATTTAATTATAAATTCTAGAAAGGCTTAAAGTAGATGAAATGCTTCAAAATGTATGAATATTTGGTAAGAAGGTTTGAATTTATATTAAGCTTTAGTTTTAAAGAGAATATTTATAAGATGATGTATGGTTGATATATGTTACTGGGAAAATTGGCAAAAATGTATAAATGCACTTAGGGTGCCTGTGGGAAATGTGAATAATAAGAAGGTATATTGAATTTTGATTGAAATTAGAGTCTTTCCTTTTGTGACTAATGGGCAATCTTAACGCCGCAGAGTCTCAGCCTATGGGGGTAACACGTACCTCTCGGCGGCTCGGGGTTCTCCGCAGCTCACCCCTCTGCGCCACCACTGGCCCGCTCTTGATCTTCTGAGCGGCGCAGAGCGTTCTCCGAGCCGCTCGAGCCGCTGCCAAAGCTGCCGGAGCCGCCGCCACTGCCAGAGCCGGCACGTCCTGCTGCTCTGGCGTGCTGCTGGACCCCCGCGCTATGTTTTTGGCGGGGGGAACCAGGGCAACAGGGCTGTTTAAGCCCTGTTGCCCTGGTTTCCCCCGCCAAAAACATAGCGCGGGGGTCAAGTGTGCCAGAGCAGGGTCCCGTCGCATCACTTCCGCTGCGCCGGAAGTGACGCGACGGGACCAGCGCGGGCGGTGCGGCTGGCTCTCTGCATAGCGCAAGGAGCCAGGAAGGCTGCACTCACCGCGGAGAGCCCACGTGGGCACGATCGGGCCGAGTTCGGGCCTCACTCATGCCCGCGCGGGCAAAAGTTACATCACTATGACTCAGCCATTCGCATGCAAATGTGTCCCAAGCCCTCTAGTCATGAGCCCCCCGTCACCTACCTGAGCCAGATGAAGTTCATCCTGATTGGCTAAAAACACCTAGGCTACTGAAAGGAGGGGGGGGAGAAGCTATACTGCCTGCCGTGGCATTTAGGTTTCGTTGTTGTTGTCTGCACGCTTTTGCGGGAGGAGGGCTGTGCTGAGGCAAGCCCTGAAGAAGACCAAACAACCCCCAGGTAAAGAGAGTAAGGCCTGAGTGAGTAGTGATATAGTAAAGGAACTAGCTTTGTTGTTTTATAGCTCTACTGTATATACCAAAGTGTCTCCCCACCTTGTCTCCTTCCCTCATTTCCCACCTTTTGTTGTAATCTGTTTACCTTAAATAAACTTTCCTGGTTTTACCCCACACGAAGTGTGTGGTTCCTCTGTGACTCAGTGCTAAATCCAGTGTATAGACAAGGGCAAGGCCCTGAGAGAATCAAGTCAAAACGGCAGAGCTAAGGCTGGCAGTTTTGCACCTTTGATCTCTGGTCTTGAGTAAAAGACCGGTTGGCAGTCCTTTTTCACACATATAAATCAGGAATCCAGGTAACCAATTGGCCCAGGTACGGGTGGGTTTCTTTTTCTTCAGTTCTTCCTGGTCCCTATGCTTACTCTTATATTGTCCTTAGAATCCGATTCTCGGTACGGGGGGGATATCCACAAATTCCCCCCTTATGATCTTTTCTGTAGTGGCTGGAGACAAGTGATAGCCCAGTGGGAATGAGGTGGCTCCCAGCAGGATAACATCATGATCAGCATTATGATAGTGATCGACCAAATCGAGAGTCGATGCACCTTTGGATGCCACAGCCACACGACCAGCTGGTCCGGACCGCACCAAAGTGCAGGCCAATGTGGCAGATGAAAGAGGAACAGGTACAGCAGGCTCAGATGCTGAAACAGATGTTGAAGCAGCATTGCTAGGAGGCACTGACATACTGCCCATGCCTGTCTGAATCATGGCAGCGATAGAGGTGGGGACGAGCTCCACCAGAACAAACGCCGGCCCTGGGACAGAAAGAACCAGAGGGGACTGGGAGATGGTGACCAGAACATCGTGTGTTGCTGAAGAAGCCAGAGGGACCAGGACCGGCTGGGCTGGAGGAGGAGCAGGAGTCGGCCTACCTGGGACCTGCACCCAAGGGAAATATCCCCAAGGTGAAAAGCGACCAAAATGCAGCCAAGCAGCCATGGCTGATTGACCAGGGGACTCACGCACCGCTGTTTGCAGAGTAGAAGAACCAGATGTCGTTGTCATCTGTGGAGATGTTGGTGTTTGCGGAGGGAGTAACGGGGCTTGGATGTTGGGATCTGCAGAAGAGACTGGCAGCAGTGGCTCAGACTGGCATGATGCTAACTCATTGGCCGTAACCGAAGGCTGACCCATCGCAGAACTCGAGCTCGCTTCACTGGCATACAAGCAAGCTATGACAGACAATAACAAGTTTCTTTGAGTTTGGGTCCTTGTCCCCAAAACCCAGCCAGACTGCCCCCCCACTGGAAGCCAGCACAGGGGGAGGAAGGCCCCACTCTTTCTCGACCGCCGCTAAGCAGGCAAGAACCATAGAAAAATTGGGAGCCTCGTCTTCAGATGATGAGGATAGCACTGGCCAGCAAGGGAGCTTGGCTACTTGCTTGGGCACACGCCCTTTTCCCTTCTTGCCACCCTGTCCCTTCTTGGGAGGCATCACGGGCCCTGGAAAAACAAACTGATGAACAAGTTAATTATAACAGAGAACAATGTAAGAGGATAACTTGACAAGTAAATACAAGAAAACTTGGACCCTTCTTTTATTCTTAATCAATTATAATTCATTTTAATTTTTTAAAAACAACAACCCTTACAGGTAGTATGGCGGACACAATTAAGCCGAATCTGATTAGATAAAGAACTATGAAATAATAATGTAAGCAAATAGAAATATAAGGAACCCCAAAAATAAAATCAGAACTTCCCAAAGAAGTACATGGGGGGGGGGGGTCGATTATTTCTATTTATTTATTTATTTTTGTAAGGAGGACCATGACCGTGCCACATGCAGTGGGCGCCCAGGAAACTCGCCCAGCAAAGGCATACGCGAGACAGGCTGAAAAACCACAGCACACATAGGCCAAGTAAGAATAGGCCACGCCAAGCGCTAAATCGGGCCTCAGATCACCCAGAAGCTGAGCGAAGGTCAGTGTGAGGGGATCCCTCTTGCCACACCCAGAGAGATGGCAAGGAGCAGCAAAAAAAAAAACAGCTGATGCCAAGCACGCCTGCAGTGCTACAACTAGGGGCCAACAAAAAGGCCCAAAGCCCCACCCCCATTAGGAAGGCTGTTGCAAGCGGTGGTGTTAAACATGGCTGCTGGGCAATGATAAGGGGCGGCAGAAAGGCCTAGGCCTACTGCCACTCAGGATGTTGAGAAGTGAGAGGGGCGCTGTGCTCGCGACCATGGAGTGGCTGGAGGAAACCTCTGGGCACTGAAAAAGGCAGCAGTTGAGGTAAGTAGGGAGGGGAGGAGGTCAGCGGTGGAGAAACACGGCATAGCCGAAACAGGCCTCCATAGACAAAATGGCTAAGATTAGTGGGGGAAAAGAAGCAACAACTAATCCTGGATGAGGGTAGAGAGATGCCGGGCATGGGGGGGGGATTCCACTGCAACCCTTCAGAAAAAACCGAACAGGTGGCTGGGAGGAACCCCTCCGGGGAGCCGCTGCATAACCCAGGAGAAAGGAAAAAAACCCAGGCCAAAGCCCCAAAAGGAGAAGGAGGCCACAGCCATGGCGGATCTATGCACCCTCCCCTTTACTCCAAACCGTGAGCTGGTCTTGTCACTGTAGAGTCTCAACCGCGGGCCACGTGGTCCAGATAACGTAGGCATGAGGAGAGCAATCAATCTTTTCTTAGTGAAGCCACAAAAAGGAAAGAGGGCAAGGGTGGGGCAGCCCTGGTGCCCCACCCACCTTGAACCTCATTGGAGGGTGAGGTCACCATATAGTGGTCTCACTCTGCACTCCCCCCTGCGCAAAATTCTCCCCTCCCACAGCTGTGTGTTGTTGGGGGAATAGAATTCTCTTTGTACTTATGGAATAAGAGAACGTATTGGTACTTATATTTGTTGTAGAGAAAATCAGAAGTCCATTTTAGATTCTAGTTTTTGTTAATTATTGTATTGTTCTTGTATTGTTTGTTTTGTTGTTTGTTTTATCTTTAATAAAAATTTAAATTGGCAAAAAAATAAAAATAAAAATCTCTTTATAAGCAATATAATAAATTGCTTATAGATGTTAGACATTTCAGGTAACAAGGCCATCATGAATCAAGTGAAAATCACAAATCCATTGTACGTTCTGAGATTCAACACTTTTAGCTTCTTCAGATACTCTTATATATTGAAATCCCCTTGGAGCCATATTGTATATAATTAGAAAAGAGTGTAGCATCTGGAGTGTGGTAGTTCATCAGACTATAGCACAGGAGATCAAGGAGGATGAGAATCCACTTTTTTGTTCCAAGAAGCAATTGCTTTTATATTTTATCAATTGCTGTCAATCCAGTGGAGCCATCTTAAATTGCAGGAATCTCAGGAAGCAGGTTATCCTGCTCGTGAATGCCCCCTGCAAAATCCAGGTGTATTTTCTATTCTGTTCTTACCTTTTTTTTTGCAATTTTTCCTCCACTGAAATCCATCTGAAGCACTCCTATAGAAAGGAACAGGATGAGATTGAAAGATCCATGCCTATATCAGACACTTTCAGAAAATTTAGGGTCAATCTCATTCTCACTGAGATTGTTGGATTTCCAGGCTGAAGCTCATTCCATCCCATTTTTTGTAATGTCTCCGACTCCAAGTCTGTTTGTTTCTGAAAAATCTGCACAGTGTCCTTGTCTGTGGCCCCTTGAGGCTCACAAAGAAAGCTGTAGCAAGATGAAGGCAGGAAAGTTAGCTGATCAAGGCAGAAGAAAGTCAGGCCTTGGATAAATCCAGGTGAGTCTTGCTGGCTGGAACTCTTCCCTTCTAGGACAATAGGGAGATGTTGTCCCAGCAAGAAGCTAAAGCCGAGTGGAGCCTTCTGTAGGCTGACAAGATCTGTAGTGTGGTCAGCTGTGCCCCTCCTGGAGGAACTGACTGGATTGTTAAATGTAATTATGTAATTATGTAAGCCACCTTGAGTTCCTTGCAGGAAAAAAGGCGGGGTATAAATATAATAAATACATACATACATACATACATAAAGGGCTCTTGCCTAATTTTGTAGCCTGAGGCTTTTGTGGGGCTGGGGAGATGGAGGTTCTGCCAGGACCTCATCCTCTGAGCCAAAGGATGAGGGCAGGCTCTGTCCTCTGACCAGGAGGGCCCTAAATAAGTCACTGACTACCCTACCCCCAAGGAAGTAGCCTGTGTCTCATTCTCATCAGAATTCTCTGCTGTACACAGGAAGGCCCAATGACTGGGGGTCATGACACAGAAATTCACACTTTTTGCACATATTTCCCCCAAAGATATGCATTTTTGTGTGGATTTTTCAAATATACACATTTTCCCAAGTATTTTCCATTGATGTAATGCAGTTTTGTGCAGACATTTCTCTAACATATGCATTTTGTGCACGGTTTCCACTACTATGCACATTTTTGGGTGCATTATTTTCCTGATAAACTGCATCACCAAGCTCAGAAGAGTTCAGATTTCAGTACACAGCACTGCCTTTGCTCTCTTATTAGCTTGGAAAGTGCAAATTTGGTAAATTCACATGAAAAATCTCAACAAAACAAATTTCTCAGTCATCCCTACTCTGATATGCAATGTGGTCTGTGGCTGCCATGCTCTTGACAAGTGGCAAAAATTCAATCAGCTAGAGAGCACTATTTATCATTGGACAGTGGAAAGACCTTCAGTTTTTGAAGGACAAGGGTATGGAGCATGCAGCCAGATAACTGGCCACACCCAATTGTCAGCAATTGGGAGAGTGAGGTAGACCAAAAGGGAATAGATACCTCCACAATTACCTAATGAGATTTGGGGAAATGGGGGATAGAACGCAACCTCAGGAAAGCTATTTGTTGGAGGTAATTGAAGGAGAGCTGCCTTAGGAAATTGTTCTGAAACAAAAGATGGGATACAAAAATCGAATACATCATAATTGTGGGCAACAGAGCAATTCAAACAAGCTGGCACCACCAGTGCATTCACATCACTCAGTGGCAGCAAAAGCACTGCTTGGTCAGGAAAAATTAGATAGTAGCTAAACGGCTTGGTGGGGATGATACTGGAGGTTTCTAGGCTGCGGAGATGCAGAAGGACACTGTACAGATCCAAATTAAAAACTTGAGGTTTGTGTCAGTCTTATTTTCCCCACATGATTCATCCTTAGAACGAGCGTCTTATTTCATTATGGAGTTGGACTATGATTTCTTGTCATGTTTTAGTGTTGTGTCTATGTTGCTCAGCTGGCATGACTTTCTCTTTTGGATGAATGAGCTTCCACTCTCTGGATAAATGTGTTTATTGACTGCACTTTATGAAGCGTGTGCTATGCTATCTTTTTTTGTTCTGCTTCTAAGCTTATTTTTTAACTTTCAAAACAAATTTATTTTCTGCTCTGACTACCAGAGTATGTGGATGCCAAATATTGTGCCGGTTTGTCCTCTACCCCACCATTTAGCATAGAGTGCTCTGAGACTGCTGCATTGTGTAACTGTATTTACATCTCCATGTGTATCCTTTTGTTTACTGGCTTCTTGGATCATTTGCCAGCTGCTCTATCCAAATAGATTTTAGAAAACTGGTGGCAATATATCCTCAGGAAAAGAAAAAAAAAAGTGCACATTCACAAACTGTATCTGCCTTCCAAGTTGCTTTCTAGCCTACAATACTACCTTCCTTTATATTTCCCCTGCTTCGTAAAAACAAGCACTGAAATTATTTTTACCTTGCCATTCATGTTAAGCTGAAAGTTGCAATATCCCAAAGCCACAAATGGGTGTGCCGCCAATCCAGGATCTTCTGACTAAGTGCTGGAAACCTGGTTCTGTTGGGGTGGGGGAGTAAGAAAAAACCAGATGGATATGTACATGCAGCCACAAATAGCTGCATGACCATGTCTTCACTCATCCATTCTCATGCTGGCATCAAGCAATCACAAAATGGTGGCATCCATGCATGTGTGGTAAAATCAAACAAACGTGTTACAACAGCAAGCCACAACTCCTGCAGGACAATGTGTTCATGCACATATGCAAGGCACCAGCAGTGTGCCAACATTACAAGCCTGAAGAGAGTTTTTAAGTGGAGGCGGGACACACACACACACACACACACACACACACACACACCAAGCTTTGTCAGAATGCTTGCAAACAAAACATGGAAAGACCAAGACAATTACAAATTGAGATGAAACAATCTTGCCCTGCCCAGCACTAAAAAGAAGTTGCAATGGGTGTAGGCTCTAAGAAGGGTATAATGGCTGATCTTCACTCCTGTTATGGCCCAGACTACCTGAAGTGATATGGACAAGGAGGGAAAGGGGCCAGCTGAGTCAATGGCATTACCTACAGATGCACCAGATCCGAGCCCTGACACCGAACGCGAGTCCTACAGCCCGAGCTCTGTCACCCTATTCTGAGCCATCATGGACTGAACCTCCAAAATCCTAGACACCATGAGGAGGGTATCTCCTGATGAGTGCAGCAACTGCCAGCAGGCAGGTAGGGGGTCAGGCAATCTCTTAAGTACCCTGGTCCCATTGCTTATATCTTCGTAAACAAGTACCAGAACCTTAAACTTCAACCGGAACCCCATAGAATATAGGCAGCCAACATAGTTCCCTCAGCATAGATTTAATATGCTGGTGATAAGCCACTCCTGTTACCAACCTGGGTGTGGTATTCTGCACCAACTACAGCTTCTGGACCAACCTTAAGGACAGCCCCACATAAAGCACATTACAGTAATTCTATTTTGAGATTACCAATGACTATCTATGAGTATGTGCAGCTGCTCCATGTGGCGAATCACTGCACTGCAGGTAACAGCCTTTTCAGTGAAGGCAATGGACTGACTTCACCCACCAAACCCAGCCATTGCATCTTCTGGGGAAGGAAGGAGTATAAACAGCTTCCTGCTTCAGCTGAGCCTTGCTTCAGCAACAAGGTCTTCCTGAGTTCTAGCATCTTCCTGTGTTCTTGTTAATTCTTTGGTCCTGATATTTGGTTTGCTCTTCAGCCTTTCCTCTTGCTTTGTTCTCCTGGTTGTGACTTGATCTTCAGTCCTGACTTTTGGTTGTCCCACAGTTCCTGACTCACCTCTGTCTGCTGCCCATGACCAAGCCCTGACATCCTGTGTCTTTACCTTCCGCTTATCCCACAGCCAGCCAGCCTGCCAGACTTGCTCTTCTCCCCATTGCCCTCTACTTGATCTGGCTGTCTGCTTTAGATCACTACATGACCTATGTCCTTCAGATTCCTGTGAACTCATTCTTGCCAGTACTGTGCAATTCCATGAAAACAGTCCTAAACTATACAGGCCTTGACCGTCCTGACTAGGCGTGAGGCCCAGGAGAAGCATACTGAAATATAGCACTGTTCTGGGTCACATCAGGTAAGGCAGGAGTCATGTCAGGACCTTGGATATTGCACTGCAGTAAGTACTGGCTGGAATATTCTCCCGTAAGAAGCTGTTGTCCCAGAAAATGGAGGCTTTAAGAAGGCTGCCAGCCTGGTCTTTCAGAGGTTCCACCCCTGCTGGATGCAGACTGTAGTTCTTAAGGGGCCAGTGTCTCTTTCTGTAGTGTCATGCTCCTGTGTGACTGAGGGACAGAAGAAGCTGCAGGAGACTCATCCTTAGAGTCAGATGTTTATTGAACAGCCACATCCTCAGGCTGGGAAGGCACAGAAGGGGGCTCCAAGGGCTTCCCCAGAAATATGACAACTCATGGCCCATCTGAATCAGAGTGCTCCTTAGGGTAATCCAAAGCCTTAGGACCAGGGGAGATGATAGCCCTTTTCAGGCATTCTCTTACTGCGCTACAGCAAACACTCAAGGAGGGAGAATACTCCAGACTTGCTCTTCTCCCCATTGCCCTCTACTTGTGAAAAATCAGCATTCTGGGTCACATGGAGAGTCTCTAAGGATACAGGATGCTCTCCTCTTCAGACATTGCCCTCCATGAATAGAGGGTGATGGCAACATGCGAGGAGGGTGTGGGGCTGGAGTGCTCTCCCTCATGTGTTTGATCTACCCAGATCAGCCTGAATAGATTAAACACAACATATTGACCTGCACCCAGAAATAAAGAAAAAAGCCAATGCAAACTGCAAAGATGCCCAGTGTTTTTCTGCCATTGAGCAACTTATAGTCCTGCACTGAGCAGGGGGTTGGACTTGATGGCCTTATAGGTCCCTTCCAACTCTACTATTCTATTATTCCAACTGCACCAACTAGGGATGTGTGAGGAATCCGTCTGGGGGGTGGAATCTGGTAGATTTGCCCAGTTTGACCCCTTGGACGCTGCCTCGCTTGCTGCTTGTCCCAGCGCCAATTCGCGTTCTCCCGAGTCGAGCTGGGGAAGCGACTTCCGGGTGGGCCACTGTTTATGTAGGAAATGTCTTAATATACACCACAACGGATGCAATTTGCATAAATTGTGCAAATTGTGGCCATTTTGGGTGTATATTAAAGCATTTCCTATTTAAACAGAGGCCTGCTGGGAACCCAGAAGTCTGGTGAGCAGTGCAACATGCACCTGCTTTCAGGTTTTGGTGAGCACAGCAGCGGCGTCCGCCAAGCTGGAGGCGGGTCAAGTCCTGCCGGATTGCTGATCACTAGAAAGCAGGAGTAGGCAACTTGTGGGTGGCCTTCTAGATGTTTTGAGCTTCAACAACACACATCAGCCCTAGCCACATATTTAATTAAAGCCTTCAGATAATATTAAATGGCTGCATGTGAACTAAAATACATACGCTGATCTGCAGAGTCATAGTTAACTGAAGAACATTTCAATAATTTGTGAAGCTTCTCAGTAATAATTTAGATACCTGTTTTGGAAGGAGAGACAACAGTATTTAATTTCTCAAGTTTCTGTATTCCATCTTCTAGTTAGGAGTAGGTTTCTATACATAGTATCATATTAAACATTTTATATCAAGTAATAAAAAAAGTTTAGAAAGTTATCAATATTTTAGTATTAAATATCAGTGTGCCTTATATTACCCATACATACTGGAATTATATATTTTGTTCTACTTTACTATAGTATTTTTACTATACTATTTTTCTTGCAGGAAAAAAGGTGGGGTATAAATATAATAAATAAATAAATAAATAATAGATATTTCACATATACTACAGCTAACTCTGCTGAGCTGTATGGCTGAATTTGTTAACTGAAGAACATTTCAATAATTTGTGAAGCTTCTCAGTAATAATTTAGATACCTGTTTTGGAAGGAGAGACAAAAATATTTAATTTCTCAAGTTTCTGTATTCCATCTTCTAGTTAGGAGTAGGTTTCTATACATAGTATCATATTAAACACAACTGTCCCCAACTGAGCTATGTGCACAGAAAAGTATAAAGACCTACATGGACAAATGTGTGCAGGTTTCTTTCCACAAGTCAGCTGTCATTTATAAAAACAAAACTAGATGTTGAAGGAAGTACGGTATACTGCAGGGGGGGAAATGATTTGTTGATAGAAACATTCTGACTAGTGCTGAACCGAATGCTTTCTAGGTTCAGTTTTTCCCTCAAAAGTTGTGCTTTGGGGATGGGGGGAATTCCCCAGAAAAAACACTTGCTACATTTTGTGTGGCTATTTACATCTCTCTGCAGCTTCTGTTTTCCCACTTTTCCCTCTCTGCTGCTGCTTTGAATGACCTTGTTCTTCTATTATATTCCTCTTTAAATCATCCCAGCCAGTCAGGAATCACATATATTTAACATGCTGACATGACATTGCTATGTAGCTAATCAGATTTACCTAAGTGCTGACATCACTACAGGCAATGGAAGCCCATTAGAGTGAGAGCTATGCTTCCTGTACTGGTCACATGGGCATTTGAAGCCAATCAGACATCACTCTACGAGCTGAACAGTTTCTCAATCCTTTGAAACACTCACTGTAGAAAATCACCAGTAGGGCTCCCCTTTCAATTCTAATAAAGCTTTTGTTGCTTTTGTAGTTAACAGCACAATCCTGTGGTCACTGGGCAGCATCTAGACAGCCACAGGATTGTTCGGATTCCCAGCTATGAGGCTGAAATATCGCTCCTACCTCATAGCTGGGGATCCGTGCTCAGATCTCCCTCCTCCCCATCTCAGCCGACGTAGAAAGAACTGCACCAGCTGCTTCTCTGAAGTCGCAAAAGCAACCTTGGCAAGGGCTTTTGGGGGGCATTCTGGGAGTCGGGGAGGGGAGGAGACAAGCACCACCAAGATACTATGTATCCTGGTGGTGCCTCAGTCTCCTTCCCTCCCCCTCTAAAGTGCCACAGTTAGCTGGCCAAAATGGGCTGTCCAGCTGCTTTGCAAAGCAGGAGGAGTGTAGAGGAGACCTTCACCTGCACCCTTCTCTCACCCTCCATATATTCCCAAAATCCTCCGGAGGGCTACAGGCCTCCTGATTGGATAGCGCCCTAAGTCAGTCTTGATTGCTAAAGTAACTAAATACAGCAGTATCTGACTGGAATACTGGAACATGGTGGTGAATTACTTATTTCTGCCACAGTAGGGCTTTCCCAGGATAGTGCCTTTATCGGGGAAAATGGAGTAAATGAAGAATAAATAAATTATATATATATACCGTGTATATATATATATATATATATATATGAAACCCTTATAAAAAAAATATGTGGTACCTTTTTAAATCCAAGGTGACACCAACCAGAATCATAAAGCTTTCCTCTTTGATTAATAAATGTAAATGTTACAAGTTTTCATGTATTTCCTGCAATGGCAATAGATATATAATTGCTTATATGGTGTTAACATTAGATAAGGGCAAACAGCAGTGCATGACCCATCATTTACAATAGTTAGTTAGACCTGTTCAAGCATGCTTTAAAAGGGCAGGTTTGAGATATTCCAAAATATAATATAATTTGAAATAAAAATGATCAGGTAGCCCCCTTCCCAGTGGTTTATGTAAAGATGAACAAAACCACGAAATGATGTAATAAAGGCAATATCTTCGGTAACTCTCTGATGGTGGCTTCAGATATTACAACAGACAACAAAAAATGCTTCTGGTTTAACTAATAAATAAATAATAAATAAATAAATAAATAAATAGCACAACGTTCTTGCAAAACTAATCTTAATAAGTAGATGAGATGAGCTTCTGAAAGGAATTCAGGTAGAACTTCTTTGTCAACTTGTACAATGATTAAGCCACACTTCTTAATTACTAGCAACATTTCCTAGAAAATCTCTATGAGCAAACCCTTTCTAGCACTTCAGATTAAGCTGGCCACAAAAAGAAAAGAAGAAAAAAAAAACCTCACAGAGAGAAAGCCCCCACTATCTAGGAGCAATAAATAAGATTTATATTCACTTGGAAGGTAGGCAACTCTATTATTGGTAGTTTACTGTCCAGAGAAGCAATTTGGCAGATATAAATCTGATCATATGCTTAAAATATTCACAATTTACTCAACTTAGTACTCCCCCTCTGGCCCTGATTATCAACCGGTGACAAATTAAATCTAAGCAGTAGGTCTGGGAAGGCAACTGTCAAACTCTGACTATGATATACACGTGGCACACTCTGTTTTGTACCTTCAATAACCCATCAGGACAGATTTATCTTTGGCTCCGATGCCCTTGAAGTGTCTTTAATACAGTCAAAAGTTATTCCAAGCCATTATTGCCTGGCATTGTTGAAGTGCCTTCTGAAAAAGAGTACTAAGATTTAATTTGCTCTTAATAAATGAAGGAAGGAAGAGGATTTTTAGAAAGTGGGATTGCACTGAATTTTCAGAAAAAAATCTCTACTGAGTGCAAAACTCATATTTTTGAGTATCATTTTGGAGACTGTAAACTATTCACTGGAAGACTAATAGCTGTCTAAAATATTAGTTTGATACAAAATGTGTGTTACTTATTTTTCTTTGGCAAATTATGTCCTTCTTCAACAACTCATGTTCCCAAGAGTATTCTCTGTGAAAAGAATGCACTATATTTTTGGATTGGTGAGAATTTCATTCAGTTTGGGTTTCTTATAAGAATTTGGGGGGGGGGGGAATCGCAAATTTCTTCATAAATGGGACAGATATAACTTGAGATTTATACATTTGAATGTGGGAGAAAGAAAAACTTGAGTACAGTATGTCAAGGTTCCACTGCTGCAGGGACCCCTTGATCTGCCTTTGGGAGATATCTGCCTCTCCCCAAAGACCCAGTCCTTTGCCTGCTTCCTCCAGTAACGTGGGTGTAGGCTGTAGGCGTGTGAATAAGTCACTCCAAACTCCAGGGTACACAACAAACTTTACTTATAGTAGTAGGGAAATTACTTAATAGAGTGGTTTTGAATCAAAAGCAAGTATGATAAAATAAAACAAACAAACAAACAATGTTCTCTAGTTTCACTTCAGTCTACCTAATTCCTATGCAGTCAGCTAGCCAAGTTCTCTCTCTCTTTCTCTCTCTCTTTCTCTCTCTGCTGTTTCTCTCTCTGCTGCTCAGCTCACACTCTCCAACTGCTAGCTGACCACACCCCACATATATAGTCTTCCCAGGAATGGAAGGTTATAACCATGTGACCTTGCACTGGAGAACTGATTCTAAACTTCTATTGGGTAACCTAAAACTCTCAAACTCCCCCTCCCATCATGGAGTGTTTGGGCCTTCAGGCTTCAACAAACTGAAGCCTGTGTAGGCCTCAACAAACTCAATCCAGTGTAGGCCTCAAACCCTCACACAGTAATACCTTGGATTGCAAGTAACTTGGTTTGAGAGCGTTTTGCAAGACAAGCAAATTTTTAAATATTTATTTTTAAAAAATTGACTTGATATACAAGCGACGTCTTGCAATACAAGTACTGTAGTACGGCTTAAATTAAAAATCTCTGTACAAATTTTTTTGGGGGAATTTCATTTTGATATAAGAGTGTTTGGATTACAAGCACGTTTCCAGAACGAATTATGCTCTCAATCCAAGGCATGATTGTACCTGACAACAAAAAACGGTATGCTTACCTATAATTCAGGTTACCTGAGTAAAATAAAGGGTCAGTTTCCTGAGAAAACTCTTTCATACAGCTTCTAAACACAGGAAAACCTGTGTATTCCCAGTGTACAGATGCCTAGACAAAGGCAATCTGAGGAGGCACAGAGAGAATAAGAAGATAGAAGGGAGGTAAGAAGTGGAATTTGAGTTCCACACATTGATCTGGAATAACTATCCGTATCTTTGGTTATAGGCCTCCTTAAACCATTTGCTGGAAGACTAATAACTATCTAAAAAAATATTTTGATGCAAAATGATGGTTTGTTATTTGCATGATTGCAGTTCTCTTTTGACATATTTCTGATACATTCTTCAGCAACACATGTTGTTCTTCAGCATTATGAAATGCATAAAAATGAGGAGAAGATAAATGGGATGTTGCCACACAAAACCCCCCACAAGGTACAAACTTCAGTTATAACCAGAGCACTACTCTTTTACCTACCATGGCAGGTAAGAGGACCTGTGGAGGCTCAGCTCCAGGTACAATCAGTTACAGTGATCCACGCAATGGAGTTTGGCAAAGGGTTTTCATATAGTGGCACCAAAGATGTAGAATGCCTTCATCGCTATGGCCTGACTGTCATGCAACATCATTGTGATTTTTAAAAGCTATTGGAAACTTACCAGTTCAGTCAGTGTGAGTCGTTTGCATATCCACAAATCCCTGCTTTTTGTGACATGTAAAGGAGCTCTGAGTGAGAGCAGGAGAAGTGCAAATAGGTTCCAGTACAGATTTGCTCATGGATAGAAAAGCTTATAAAATAACAGCATTAGTAGTTATTAGTTTTAGCCTTGCAAGCACAATTATTAATCTTTGCTCCTTTCTGCTTCCAGTACTTTGCTCTTGATATTTAGAGTCGCCACTAATAAGTTCAAAGATGTAATGATGCCATTATAGATAATTAGTTTGTGCCATTTACAATGCTAATCTGTTTAATTAGAGCAAATGATAGGTGCTTCAGCTAATGCAACTAAGAGTGAAGTGGTCCAGGTATCCGGACTGCAAAATAACAGCTTTCAGGTAATCAGCATAAAGCCAGTATTTTTGGCATTAACCTTCTAGGCATAAAGGTTACATTTCAAATAAGCAGGCTAAATTGTTCCAGTTCCAGAGACCTTACTGCCCTCAGAAAAGTGTGGTCTAATCCGCACTGGTACAGTTCCTAAACAAATGGAAAATACTACAGAGGATTCTGGTCAAAATTCATTTGGCAGATATTTGTACAGATATAGAAAGAAAGTTGTAATGAGTTGATAGCAGGCAATAGTTGTCAAAAGAATTTCGCTACACCTTCCATTTCCCAACCTGTTACCCCAAAATATGAAATATGATCAAGCAGATGCAGTTATTTAGGCAAAAGTTAACATTAGAGTATGAGCAGTGGGGAAAGGAATCTTAGGGCAGAAGCCTACGGGGTGCTTACGCCCCCACCGATTCCCTTCCGCCCCGCCAATTCCCTCCTGCAAGTGGTGGGTCTCATTGATTCTGCTGCGCAAGTGGGCCCCAGCGCTTACACAAGGGAGGTTTAGCATTTCCTCTACGAAGGAAGCTTCTTCACATAAGGGAGCTCTACTACATGTCATCGGTGAGTGGGGCCAAAGCTAGAGATGAGCATTTCCTCTTTCTGTCACCCTTGCCAGATGGCTTTTGGAATTAGGCTGAGGGTGAGGGCCCATATGTGCTTCCAGGGCCGTAGGTTGCCCAACCCTAGCCTACAACTAAGAACTGATTCAAATAAAACTGGGATATGTTGAGATAAAGTGTCCTCTTGATTTGGGAATAAATGGATTCAAGACACCATAGTAATTTTTAAAGACACGCCACACCATCTTTCTTAGAAGAGAATTACTTCAAAGGATTGGAAATGTTCAAAGATAACATTTCACACAATAAAGCGATTACATCTTAACAACATAGCATTTTAATAATCAGACTGCTATATGAACCCCGGAAGTGAAAACCACGTTCAGTGCTTTAGGCCAGGGTAAGTCATGGGAGTAGTCCAACACATCTGGAGGAACAGTGTTATCTACTCTTGCTTTACATGTTATTCTAAACTAGGGAGACGAGACGCCAATCCAGTGGTAGAAATGTGTATGAAACTGTGATCATAAAGATATCAGGCAAATGCAAATCTCCAATTTCCTAATCTGTTTCTCAGAAGGCTTTGCTCTAACCTTTTATCTTGGATTGTGCTTCCTCCATTCCTCCTGCCCTCTCCCCTCTTACCTCTCTGTCCACTGCTTCATCTGTCTCCTTTCGCTAGGCTTCTGCACCCTCATCTCTCCTGCACATTGGGTGGCTTGCAAGGGAGGCAAAAGCAGCCCAGCTTGGATACAATCCAATCCAAGATGTTTTGCAGCAGATGTCACCTCTGAAGACGTAGGCAACTGGCAGCTAGCTCCCAGCACCTAAAGATAAAAGCAGGATTCTTCTTCCCCCTCAGTCATCATGCTAGGTGGTTTCACCTAGACTGGGGGTGGGGAAACTTTGGCCCTCCAGATGTTGGTGGATTCCAACTCCCATCAGCCCCAGACAGCATGGACAATGATAAGGGAAACTGGGAGTTGTAATCCAACAACCTATGGAGGGTCACAGGTCCCACACCCCTGATCTAGACCATGGTGGTGATAGGGATTAGAATAATTATCACAAAATGCATGGTTGCTACTTTAAAGCTACAATGTGCTCCTCTAACCACTCCTAGAGCCCAGACTGGATTAGAACAGAAATAAAACACATCCAGATGAAATCAGGCCACCCATATTTAAAAGAACACAGGACAAGAGGGAATCACAGTTTGCTGAGATGAAGGTTCTCGCTCTCTTTGGTATGTTGGCATATTGTCCATCATCCAGAGGAAGTATATTGATAAAAGCATGAATGTATACTTTTTTGCATTGATTGAACAGGACTTTAAAAACATTTTTTCCATTACTTCTCTCTAAGAATGAATCACACCACTATTCCTCAGGAAGTGTGTAATGTGTGAAAGAACAACCACCACCCAACTTTATCACAGCTGCAGAAAAGGGCCAATTATCTGCAGTCTTGTTCTATATCAAACCCTATCAAAGACCTGTTTGTTGATTCCATATCCCTTTGAACAAAAATGGAGAGATGCAGTTGTCAGCTAGAAGAGCAGTGACACTGGATACACTGTTTTACAAATCAAAGGTTTGATCCATATTTGATAAAACAAAACAGTGTGGGACAAAGACTATTTTCAACTATTTTTCTGTAGATCTAGAAATGCACTATCAAAGCAACAGAAATGTCAAAGAAGTATGAAAAGTGAGAGTGAGGTTAACAGTCTGGTTTTATAGCTGTACTGAATATTTTTTTTTAACGATTTGCCATGGTTACATGTTTCGTTTTAAATGCAAAATATCACTCCTTTGCTATCTTTAATATGACAGTCATTCATAAGCCTATACCACTACATAAACATATGATTAAATCTAATTGAAACCTGTCAGATCAAAATGAAAGTTCCAAACAGAACCAGAAGTGAAGCTATAGTTTTCAAACAGTCCAAGTTTATTCAGTCTTAAAATCATTGGATGAACTTGGTACTGTTTAGACATGGGTAAGCCCTCAAAGATTCTCCTTGGATTGGATTCGGATTTTGCTCAGCTTTGCAGAAAATAAATGGAAAACCTGGCAACTATCTGAGTTCTCAGAAAGGTATTGTCCCACACTGCAACCTTCTCCATCACCCTCCCCCCGCCCCCAAGGAATCCCCACCATCCCAGCCATCCCCAAATATATGCCCCCCTTCTCCTCCCTTAACTCTGCAGAGACAGAAGAGAAGAAGTGATAAGAAAACAAAAGTGATGGCTTGTGGTTATAAAATTTTCTTTTTAGGGGCAGAGCTAGGGTGGGCCAATGGGTGGCACCAAGGGCAGATTATTCAAGTGAGGCCTAGTGAGTTTCATGTGAGTCAGGAGACTGGCAGATTTTGGTTCATATGTGTAGAGCCTGTCTGATGGTGACACATCAGGGGACAAAGCCTGGTAGATCAGGATGTGAAGTCAAGAGAAAACAAAACACATTTTAACACATTCTTCTCTAGTTCATTAAAATGATGATAACAACAACAACAACAACAACAACAACAACCCTGAGGCAAAATACTGAATGGACCAGTAAAATAATTGATATTTAGCAATTCTGTGCCCCATTAGCTTTCTTTGTACTTTGTAGAGGGGGAAATGGTATTGCACTAGGCATCTCTAACCCTAGATCCAAGGCAGCCATAGCAACACAGGATGGCTGCATCATCAACAATACATGTCAGCACACCAGCCTGGTAAGGCTCAGTGTTTCTGGACTCTTTCTAGAGCTGTGATGATAGATTCAAGTAAACCCTCCCACAAGTCTTCTCTAAATCTAACAGGAGCACAAAATTAATTAGCAGGTTACGGATATTACTGGCATTTGGCAGCAAGTCTACAAGGGCGACCTTCCTTTCAAATCAATGTCTGAGCTTAGCCTTAAACTGCAATCCTAAACATGGTAGGTTGGTCATATGTCCTCTTTTACAGTCTTCTATTTGAAGAGCTGCCAGAGAATTGTCCTGTATTTGAAGGTGTCTTCTGTTTGAAGGGTTGTCCTGTTAAATTCCAGTTTAAAGATAAAGAACCATAAGAACTGTTGCTCCTCAACACCTGGTCACAGTCTTCCATGTTATAGTGAGATGCACTGCATTTCTATTTAAATTATAATTATTTCTACATTTACATCTATACATATATATTAGCGTACGTACATTTTATGCAAATCAGTGTCCTTCCTTGTCCTCATTTTAGGTGATGCATTTCCTCTTTTTTGGCAATTCATGAGTAGCTGGCCTACTAACAAGGGAGTAAGATCTATTGAGCACAGTGACTTTTTTTTTTCCTGAGTAAGCATGCATAGGAATGTAGTATTAATCTGTAAAAGCAAAAGGCCAAGCCAAAACAGAAGGACTGAGCAGCTGCTTCTTTGGAAAAACAACAACAACTAAATTTAGAATGATTTTAGGAACTCAAGTGATGCCTAACTGATGACAGTCATCACACCACTATTGTTTCCCTTCTTGCAAGTAGCCTTCTACAGCTGTAAAATGGAGCTTTATTGAATAGCAACTAACCAGCATATTGGCCATTAATGAGCTCAGAGTTGCCACTGCCAATTGACTCCCTTTAACTCACAGATGCAAGAAAGGGCTTAGGACTGATTGCTTCCTAACAACCCTCTCCAGAACAATGCTGTCCTAAGCAGAAGGTTGGAAAAATGCAATCAAGTGCTCAAAAGAACACACACACACACTGGTATCTTCAGTGAAATTCCATATCCGTGAAGATGAACTACACACAGATCCTTTAGAAATCGTATGTGTTGCTCTGCATCATTGTCATTTCTGATATTTCCCCTTTTTCCCCAAGAGGAAAGAATCAATTAATGCTTTGCCACTTTGGAAAGCTAAGCAGGGTCAGACCTGGTTATTACTTGGATGGGAGATCCCTCCTCTAGTTTCCTGCATTGAGCAGGGGGTTGGACTCGATAGCCTTGTAGGCTCCTTCCAACTCTAAGATCTATGAAATCTATGAACTGTATTAATTATCTTGTTCAAGATGTGTGTGCATGGTTTTACCTATGACAGAGGAAGCATCTAATTCTTTAGACCAGGAAAAGCCAACCTTCTTGAGCCCCTGCGCACATTCGTCATTTTATCCTGGTCCATTGGCAAATCTGTAATGCGGGGGTGTGTGTCTCTGTTCTTGCCCTCCCTTGCCTGAATGTTATCTATTCTTGCCCCCCCCCCCGAATTTTATCTGTTTTTCCTCCCCCTTCCCCCTGCTGCTGCTTCTCCTTCCTTCTTCTTTCTACCCCCTGCCTGCTTCTGCCAGGCTGATGTCCTCTTCCTCATGCCGCCCAAGATTTCCTTCTCCCCCTGCCACCACTGCAGCCAGCACCATCACACTCACCTCCACTTCCTTCGACCCCGCCACTGCCACTGCCACTGCCACTGCCACTGCACTCATCTCCTCATCCCTCCCCTGCCTGAGATTTCTTCCCCACCCCACCCCACCCCCCACCCCCACCGAGGCCACCACAGCCAACACACTCATCTCCTCCTCTGCCCTTGCCGAGATTTCTTCCCCCACACCCAGCCATTGTTGCAGGAGGAAATTGGCAGTGGTGGTGAGGGAGGAAATCTCAGGCACTGGGAAGAAGAGTACAGCAGTGGCAGGGGGAGATGAGCACAGCACTGGTGGCAGTGGTGGCACCGGGAAGAAAATCTCAGACAGGGGAAGGAGGGGATGACTGCAGCAGTGGCGGCATAGCCAGATGAACCATATCTGGTAGCCCCTGGCCCAACATCTTGGGGCCCACTAGCTAGCCTGGATTCCCAGCTTTCAAACAAAAAAGAGCAAGTCTCTAGCCCTGGTAGAACCCAAGATATGAGGCAAAATGGAGTCAGTTGCCAGACCACATAGAGCTATGTGCCTGAGCTCAAATGGGTCCAGAACAGGGCTAGACCTGTCTGGCATTCAGCAAGATGTTTGCCATTTGCCAGGGATGACAGGACACTATGGAGGCCTAACAACACCCAAGGACCCTGCTTGGTATTAATTTCCAGTCACTTCATGACTGCCTCATCAACCGATGACTTGCATGTATCAATCAGCCATCACTGGTTAATCAGAGCACCAATATCGCCTCTCTAACACTATACTTGGACAAAGATGAATATTGAGCCATTAAATATTTGCAATAATATAATGCAAATACATGCATGTGTTAGTCTGCCCTTAATAAGCAGAAAGCTGGTGTTTATTGTTTTAATTGTTGTTAGCTGCCTTGAAGTCTTTTTGAGAAAAAAGTGAGGTGGAAAAAATATTTTGAATGAATGAATATAATCTAGGGGAAATCGAAAACAAGAATGAGCTTAAGGCTTCCACTAGGGCTGCTGACTTTAGATTTTAAAAGTAATTGCGCAGGGATGGGACAAAAGTGGAACCCAAGGCAGTACTTTACTGGCCAAGGGACAGAGCCTGGTGAAGTTTTGGCAAATTAAGGAGTGGAGCCTGACATGCTTTGATGGGGCAGGAGTGTGCCCAATGGATTTGGTGGCTCTGGGACCAGAAAGTGGCAGGTTTTATAAGCTGGAGACTAAAGCCTGTCAGACTTTGATATGTCAGGGGATATAGCATAATAGTTCTAGGTGTGGAACCAATAGAAAAGAAATATCTACCCCTGCTTCGAAACTCCTGCAATAGGTCTGATGGAAACGAAATGCTAAATCCTGAATGGGCAGATCAAATAATTCATACTAGACTCACCAACCTTAGTATTTTCTGATGAGCATGGCAGATTTGTGGGTGTAGAAGTTAGCTTATACGGCTCCAAGACTATGGTGGTGGGAATTTATACACCGGCCTAACCAAGATAAAGCAGTGTTTTACAAGAGCTTTATGGCCAATTTAACTGATTTACCCTATGAAAGTTGGTGCCTGATGGGAGATTGGAATGGAGTTATGTTGCCACAAATGGATAGAACTTTGGAGAAAAATATCAGAAGTTTTGACAATTTAACCACAAGGGAAGCTACACTAATCTGGATCTGCCCCTTGTTGCATTGCTGTTCCTTTGTAGTAAATGTGTAAGAATGTTTTACAATGGTTGGGAAACTGAAAATCATGGCATTCTTACTATTATGGAGAGCCAAATAGTCTGATTAGAAAGATTCAGCAAAAACATATAAAAACAAAGACCATTGATCTTCTCAAGTAATGAAAATCCAAAAGTAATTTCACTGGCAAAGAGTGGAGGGGGAAGTTCAATTCCTAATGCACAATATATTGAAGAAAAACAGCACTATTTAGATAGCCTGTCAGATAACAAGACTCCCAGAAAAGTAAAACAAAGCAGGTGCATTTGAAGTTCGAAAGCAATTCAGATTTAATTTGAATTGGCTGCTGAGCCTTTTCAATTTTATCTCCACATGTCTTTTAACACAGAGAAATCCCTTTGAGAATTGGTCTAATCTGCATAAGCACATTATTTGCTCTCCAAGATCTTTCATAATTCACCCTGCAAATGCTTCAAATCCAGGTTTTAAATTGTTTTTGGAATTCATGGCACAATTAAAGGTAAAGAAGAAATTCATAGAGGAGAGAAAGTTGAAGGGCAATGGGGGGGGGGGAAGAATTCCCTTAAACTGAATGAAAATACTCTGAGAATTAATTGTTGGTGGGCAAGCACAATGTGGGATATGGAGATTGCTTTCTTTTTTGAGAATATGAATTAGCTAATTTCTCCTGACAGTTGACATGTTTCTTCAAAATTCTATTGTCTTAATAAAGAAAGAATCTAATTAAATTATAATTAGATAAAAAATGCTTCTGATAGAGGCTCAGCATACCCAGGAATACTTTTAAAAGGATATTGTATGCTTAGACTACCATTTGGATGAGATTATCTCAAACTGATCCATAGGCATTAAGCAATTAAATCACCCATAATGCCTAGGTTATTGCCTTGCATGTTTATCTAAAAGATGAAACAGTGCACACTCCTTTCCAAGGCAAACTCACACCTTTATTCACATGACAGCAGAAGTCATTGCTTGCTAACTTGAATGTGTAAAAATGCTATGCCATGGACCACCAGGCTATTCCAAGTGATGTAACTGCACTTCTTTCCCCAAAGCACTCCCCAAGTTTTAAAGACCAGAACAGATGAGGCCCACACTTTCATGCAAGCACCTGCATCTCAGCAACATACGGATAACAGTGGCACCATTTTAATACATATTCAACTCCAGCGGGGTAAAGACAACTGGTTCTTTAAATTAACAACAGTTTTGGGACTCACATTCATGGTTGCCCTTACAGAGAGACCCTTCCTATCTCAATACTGTCTCCCCCTCCTTCTGACTTTTGCCCAGTTGATACACTCACCATGGCCATCACTGAAATAGCATGCTGAGAGAGCAGCACAAACTCCTTCCCTCTAGCACCAGTTTTCTGGCCTGGCAGGCTGTCACTCTGAGTAGTATAGGTTGACTGGCTTCAGACATCAATTTGGTTTTCAACAATGCACCCAATGTAGTGTTGCCCTGAGGCATTGTGGGTAAGTTAAAAGATGGTTCATCCCAGAGACCCAGCATGGCTTGGAGTGGTTGCTGCTCCACCAGATAAGCCTGCCAGGCCTCTAGCCCTTTGATGGAGAAAGGAGCCCACTAGAAGATACTTTTCCCAGGGGCCTCTCTGTTGGCAAGAGTGAATAACTGCGTCCACAAAGTGAAGGCTTGGCATAGGCAAACTTTACTTGGTTTCAAAAGGCACACACAAACAAAGACACAAGAACTGGACTTTTTCTGGACAAAAAGCCCTGGCTAAATAAGAAAAAAACTTCTTTGGCTCCACCGTGCAAGTAGGCAGTGTTCTCTGCATTTATCCAGGGGAGCTGGATAGTGTCTTAGCAGATTAGCCCTTTCGTGAAACTTCCTATTAGTGTGATCTCCTGCTGTTGGTATTCCAACACTCTCAAACCTAGAGCCAGCCCTGATATGAACCAGAACTTGGTGTACAAGAAGGAGGTGCAAAGCAATAAGACTTCATGGATTATAGACCAGAAGAGAATATAGTCAGAACAGCCCAGGCAGAATGATCAGTTACTTAACTCAAACAATACGTTATTTTCATAGTGCCTAAAGGAAAACAAAGCACTGAACAGAGGATACAAAAGAAAAAATGGCCCTGCCTGTGGATTTACAATATAATACAAAAAGGCAGACACAAAAGAAAAGAGAAAATAGTGGGAAAAAGGGAAGCAATTGAACTATGACTAGGAAGCCATAGAGGACTATTTGTAAACAGTGTGTCTATGTGCCAACACACTAAACAAGGGAAATGGCGAGGGCAGTGGGTGGAGCTAGCCCTGTGGCTCCCTCCATGCATTCTTCAGGTATTCTTCAAGCATATACACTCTACACATGAGGGGTGAGGGTGGGGATGAGCTCCACCCCTCCAAGTGTACAGAGCAACTGTCGGCAGCAGGGAACCTCCTCTGTCCATGGAGGTTCCCTGGATGATTTAGAACCCTGGAAAATCAGGGTTCTAAATCACGCGGAGAGCCCCCGTGGATAGAGAAGACTCTCCACTGCAGTCAGTCATTCTCTATATCGATGAGGATAAAATGGGGGGTAGGCAGAACTAGCACACTCATCCCTGCTTCCCCTCCTTGTGTGTACACAGCCAACGCATTTTAAGAAGGCTTAAAGAGGGCTATTGTCAGACATTAAATAGAACTCCAATTGACACTAGCAGACATGTTTTCCAGTCCAACAGATCAAAGAATTGGTACAGTAGATACCTCAAGCATTGCCAGTAAAGTAGCTTTATGCATTACAGATCTCAAAAATGTTTCCCCTTCTGCAATCTATTCCGGAAATCTGAAACCAAAACCAACACAAAAAAGTTCTATTAGTGTCTATTTTGGATTTAATCAATACAAATTAAAATTAATCCAAAATAACTAGTCCCAAAGAAAATTGCTCTTTCTTTTTGGATTTTTATTAAGGTATAGTTAGCTACACACACACACACACACACACACATATTTCAGAGCCAGGCAGCTGCACCTTTTGACAGTTGGCAAATTGAAGCTACGTTGGCAAATTTAACGAGAGTAAGAGAGACTTAGCCAGCTCTGTAACTGGCAGAATATTTTCAATACTCTTGAAATAGTATTCCCTGTTCTACCCAATAACCTCCTGTCATCTGTTTGTCCTCCCCCCCATATCACCCCCCCATGACATTGTGCAAGGGGGAGGTTGACAGTGTCAAATGGCAGGCTTTCCCTCTATCATGAACTCTGATGTCTTACATCTCATAATATCTGCAGCCCTCTCCTAAAGAGGAGGTGGGGACTGAGGCAGACTGCAGTGGGCAAAGTAACAACTAAGGAGGGCCAGCCATGGGAGTACGGGTAGGTGGGCAGTTGCCCCACCATGGAGATCCACAATCCATGGACTTCCAGCTTTCTTTCTTTCTTTTTTCTTTAAAAAAAAGGTATACGGTATGTAGCCCTTGTAGATGCAAGGCAAAAATATGCAGACAATATTCTGCCCAATCATATTGTGAGAAACAAGCCTGTATACCCACTTTTCAGTGTGTTTAGCCAATAGATGAAGTTACAGCAATGACTGACACCCTTAGCCCAGAGAAGGAACTCCCTATTTCTTTTTTTCTTTACTCCAAAGCAAGCGTGTGGGACCTGATCCAGGTCAGGACCCTAACATGGGGGTATGGGGCTTTAACCTTTGCCCCTTGCTGTTGTGCTGATCAGGACTGGGCTCCTTGGTCCTGCAATTTGCATGGTCAAAAAGGATCCATCAGTGTTTGAAAACTAGGGTGCTGGTGGATTAAATGGGTTAAAAAAGGGAGTTTGAATGATCATGAATTCCTGCTTTTTGTTTTTGGGTAGACACACTACATGGTTACTGGTTTTTCTCTATAATTTAAATAATGAAGTGTATCTATGTTTGTCAGACACTTATTCCAAAATGGTATGATCATAAACACTCTTACTTGTAAGTGTGGTGAACCTGATCCAGGTCAGGAACCTAACAAGGGGGTAGGGGGCTTTAACACTTTGCCCCCTGCTGTTGTCCTGATCAGGACTGGGCCCCTTGCTCCTGCAATTTCTGAATCTATGCCTTCCATTCAAGCATTCTGCTCCATGTGTTCTCAGAATACATGGAAGATGAAGCAGGGCCATGCAGGCTAGGTCCATCCCAAGTGTCCTCCTCAGTCACCCCCACTAACTGCATCCTCAAACGTTCACACATTGAGCAGGAGATCTGAATGAGGAATCTTTGTACATTCCTCTGAAAATACTTAGAACCCACCATGCAGTCAGGAACCCTGCATGATCTAAGTGCCCAATCTCATGAAGGATTCTAAGCATCTGCAGACTTTCCATTCATCTATTCTCAGCAAATTCCTGAACAGGCCTCTCTTTAATTCCAGCTTGAGGGTCCGTACAACACTGACTCAGACTTTCAAGCCATATAAACTAACTGGTCAATTAAACTCAAATTTTGTTAGGGTCAAAAATTAAAGTTAAGATTGAATCTTGTCTCTAGTAGTGGTGCCCATCTCATGCCTAAGCCTCTTATACAAGCTAGTAGGAGGTTTTAGAGTATTCTAACAGAATTGGTGGCAGAAGAAAAGGGTAATCTTATGGAAATCTTAGTTATAGTGGTAGAGAATTCCTTAGGCCCTGAAATATAAGCATTTTCTAAAAGTAAGAAACCCCATAGGTGAAATTGCCCAGTGAAGGAGCAGTTTCCTCATAGGTGGCAGCAGTGCTGGGAGAGGAAATCCCCCATAAGTAGTGATGGTCAATCTTCCATCCAGCTCGCCTCAGAATCCTTTTGGCTTATCTCACTTTTCCACAAGAATGTTTTTGGGTGTTTTTTTTTAGTGTTCCTGTGAGGCCCCGTTCCCCTATAACTTGCTTTTGCTTTCTGGCTTGATGATGGTGATCATCATCACCACCACCACCACCACCACCACCACCACCATTTTTACTCCAGAGCATGCTAAGGTGTGTCATTTTTCACCAGTGAGAATGGTATTGCAGCTTCCTGAGCCTCCCAAATTGAATCAGATTCACTGGGTTCAATGGAGCTTACTCTCTAGTAACTGTGTTTAGAGTTTCATAAGCAGAAGAAGAGGCAAAGCCTCAAAGTGATGCTGAGGTACAGAAAAACGGGCATTTGATATTTCTGATTAAAGTGTTCATATAACCCAGCACTGTTTTCATGCTTGACTTCTTATTTTCATCTGTTTTTGGTATTGCCTTCTCCTTTGTTTCTGTTTTGAATTGTAGCCTAAATTATATAAACTTCACTTATTCAATAACCATTTTACATAGTATTTTTAAAAGAAATATTTATTTATTAAAAATTACTTGAACAGCATGCTGTTGTATTTTGGGATCCCTGTTGGCAAAACAGGATGTTCTCAAGGTTTATTTTTATTATATTTTTATCACAACATAATAATCTGTGACAAATGTTTGGTGCACTTTAAATTCACAAGAGAGAGAGCAATGCATCATGTCACCAGCTACCAAAAATCTTTCCCTACCTGATTCATGCTAGCATGGCCTCAAAAAATAACACCCATTTGAAGCCAGTGTGGTGTAGTGGTTAGAGTGTTGGACTGGGACTCGGGAGATCCAGGTTCTAGTCCCCGCTCAGCCATGAAACTCACTGGATGACTTTGGGCCAGTCACTGACTCTCAGCCTAACCTACCTCACAGGGTTGTTGTGAGAATAAAATGGAGAGGAGGAGGAGGATTATGTAAGCCACCTTGGGTTCCTTGCAGGAAAAAAAATGTGGGGTATAAATATAATAAATAAATAAATAATTCAGCTTACCTCAAAGCAGCTGTTTAACATACTTTTAAAACAACTAATATTGGCTGAATTGAAATGATAATGAAGCTTAATGAGTTTTAAATTGATTATAATTAGAATTCCATGATTTTCGATGTGAAGATTAGTTAGCAAACATACTTGATTTAATGTCAAAATAATTGGCCTGGTGTGCATCCTCAAATATCACTAGAAAATCAAATTCACAAAAATGTCACAGCTGTAGTTATTTTAGCACAAACCTAGCTGTCAAAATACCCTTGACTTTTTTTTATGAAGGCCTACATTCTATTATGCTGTAGTAAAAAATATTTCTGAAGAGCACTTTTAAATGAATTGGTTCATGAGCACTACTTCTGCAACTGCCATGAAACCTTGACAAGTTGTTTCATGTTTGACGTCTGTTGCGAGTGTATGGGTGAGATAAAGAAGAGTCAGACACAGAGTATATGGTTTCAAATCAGGGCCACATTTATTGAATTGAAGATCTGTGAAGGGTGAAGTGCGGTACTAACCTAGCCCGGCCATTGGCCCGGAAAAAACCAATATTTGGGCGAATACATCCACACTGCACCGGAGGCAGGTTGGTCCACCCCCAGCCAGTTGCCCTCCATGTGGAGCTGGAGGGCTTTACCATCGTCGCCTTACCTTGACGCCTCCAGGCACCCAATGTAGGCGAGAAAGGCAAAACCCCAAAGACGTCCCAATCTCCCTCCTGGCAAGCCTCAGGGCATTAGCGAGGGCAGCCTTGGGTAAACATCAGTCACCTTGAAAGGTGCCACTGGATGATCACCATAAGCTTAAGCCATACTGCCTAATCCCGCACTTCCCGCAAATGCGACCAATTTAGCTATGATCCCCCTGGTGGGATCAAGATCAAATTCAAAAATTTCCCTACCCTGATTCACAGTGTAGAGTAGGCGAAACCCGCCCATTGCCCCGGCCAATTGAGACAATGAGCCAAAATTCCTACTCGCCCCCCGTTAATGGGCGACCAGAGGAGCCTACACTGCTAACAGGGCGGGATGGGAGGGAGCCGGAAAACAGCAGCAAAAGAGGCCGTGGGCGGGAACCCAGGTGCCTAGATAAGCCCTTTCCTGTGTCCCCGCCCTAGTTGAGCCATTGGCTCAGTATCTGTGACCAACCTGACCTGTTACCTGACTCCCCTTTCCTCCCCCACTCGCAAATCTTCTCCCCAGCCCCAGATGAGGGGCCAGTGGAAGTCTGTTCTGAAAGGAAAATGTGTATATTGATTGAATGTACATATTAGCTGTTTTCATAGGGATGGGGGAGAAATTTGTTCAGATTGCATCTTAATGTGAACTTACCTAATTTTGCACTTTTGAACCAATATGCAAGCCAAAACACAGTTATCCTTCAAAATTTGCACTTCTCTGAATTTTGCAATGAATGGAGTTCCTCAATTTAAAAAAAAAAAATGCATATCAACACTTGCGTATAATGCATATAAACATTCAGTAAAAGTGTACACAGAATGCATATATGAGTGAAAATGGAATTCAAAATGCATTATATGAGGAAAATTGCTTGGAAAAATGTGCACATACAAAAATGCTTGTATTTGGAGAAATGTGCACAAAAATATGTACAAATTTTGATGCAAACTTTTTCTGATTGGAAAAATTCTGAAAGTGTGGGATGAACCAAACTTAAGACTGGAAAAATGAGAAACTGAGATAAACCAAAAACTGACAGATCCATCCAACCCTATTTACATGTAGGGCAATCACAGTTACAAAGTAGAGGGTGAACTTGCCGCTGGTTCCCATTTGGTCCTGCCCCTTGGCTGATGGCCACAGGAACAAATGTATGGCAAGTGGTGGGGCCAGTGGGGGATGTGACACTGGGGACAGGGACAGCAGTGTGGTCCTCCTCCCCTTTGTAGCCATGATTGTCCTACATACATGTAAAGTGTGAACAGGGGCTACGGAACATCCATATTCTGTACATTTTCTTTCTTGGGACACACATCTGCAAAGACATCTGAAAACTATTTTCCTTATTTGGGAGCTAAGCCCCTCAGGAACAGTGGATGCCTGGGGAATGTCATCTGATGGTAGGAAAAACTCTTCCCTCGGCAGTACCTGGCTCTATTCTTCCTGGAAGACCGGCTGTTGTCCATTCCAGAGCCCGTGGCAAAGCAGGGATGTTGAAGAGTCCTTCGTCTTAAGTCACGAGTCGAGTCACGAGTCTTTGGACCCGAGTCTCGAGTCCAAGTCCTTGGTCCAAAATGGTGACTCATGAGTCACGAGTCACGAGTCACGAGTCACTCCCAAAGCTGACTCCACGAGTCCCTATTAAAATCAATGGGTTTTTTCCCCAACAAAATAAGGCTACTTCAGATGTGTGGTTTAAATAAATTCTAGGCACTAGTGTGCCTTTTTATTTCAAAACTCTGCAACTGATTTTGGCAAGAACAGACCAGGCAGAAAAACCCAAAATAACCAGGCAGGCAGAGGAGGCAGGGAACCCCAAAGCAGGCAGGCAGAGGCCTTTGTCTTGGACAATTCAACTGTTGAACTGGTCAAGAAGAGACCAGGCAGGCAGAGGAGGCTGGGAACCCCAGACAGGCAGGCAGAGGCAGCCAAACCCAAAATGTCTGAAAGGTTGCATTTTAGAAAAATGATTTTAAAAAATAAACTTGCTGTACTTCCTAAAACTTATCCATGTTGCATTTGAGGAATATGATTTTTTCTAAATGTTTGGCCCCCCATTCTGGAATGGTGAGATCTCATCACAATTCCACCCTCACTGAACACCCGCTCCACTGGTGATGAACTTGCTGGAACCAGAAACACACTCAGAGCAGCCACACAGAGTAATCTCAGGTCCTTCTTCTGCCTCTCCCAAGTACGCAACACATCAATCAAAATAAATCTTGACACACTGTTGGGGCTGCACTTCTGGTAGCCGTCCATAGTGGCCGAGCAGCGGCACATCTCGCTTCCATGCGCTCTTTGCCGGCAATCACACTCCTCTCCACTCCTTCTGGCACAGCCCAGGGATGTTGAAGAGTCCTTGGTCTCGAGTCCCGAGTCGAGTCTCGAGTCCCATTAAAAATATTGGGACTCGAGTCCGAGTCGAGTCAGAGGGGGGACTCAGTCCGACTCATGAGTCGAGTCCTCGAGTCCGAGTCCCCATCCCTGTAGCAAAGGCTCTGCCACAGTTCTCAGAAGGGCTCATTGCTGCATCATTCTCACAGACTGTTCTGGGTTCTGGCTGCGGCTTTGTTTGCAGCAACAGCTTAAGAGAATGTTGCTGCTGCTGCTCCTCACGCTTTCTCTCAACTTCTGGGTCTAGAAAGTGCACGGTTCAAGGATACACCTGCATACAACTAGCCAAAGGTTTATCCCACACTTCAAGGAAGCAAGGAGGCACCCATCACTACCCACCCATTGATACTGTGTGACCACACAGGGATGAGAAGGTAGCATCAACAGCAGGATACTCACCAAACAAGCTAACCTGCAACTCTAATTACCAGCGGAGTTTGCATGATTATTCTTTTAACCACAACATTTCCCACCCCTTTGTCCATGGTATCTGTCTGGCATCTAAGGATTTTTTAAAAACTCTTACTATATGGTAATATTTGTGATTGCAAAATCGCCAAATTGATAAAAACTATATATAAAACAGCAAGTTTTCAGATACTATCTGGACAATGCTAACGGTGTAATCCAATATATTTCTACTCAGAAGTAAGTTCCATTGAATTCAAAGAGATTTACCCTCAGGTAACTGTGTATAGGATTGTACTACTCCACCAATAAGAACAAAAAGTGGAACTAAACAAAAGCAATGCCATTTTTTAAATAAACCTCTATCATGCGCCGCCACCCCCACCCCCCAGTGCTCAATGTTGACTCCATGTGTGAATTTAATGTTGTTTTTCAGGAAGGTGTAGTTATTTGTCCACAGTCCACTTGTCTGAGCCTGAAAACTAGCTTGACTGGTTTGATCTCAAGTGAATACTTCTGTAAGAACTAAATTAGTTTTGCCCACCCACTGTTGTCTGTATTGGATGGATTGAATTGTGACTACCAGTTTGCACAAGCTTATGAGTAGTTCGCAACAGGATTATTCCAATATACCCCCATTGGATGCTTGCTTGCTTGAAGTTCACTGCTCTCACCAGTGCCATAGATTGCACATATTGGTTAAAGTTTGATATCTGGTGCTTCAGGAAGAACTAAATACACATGCTGATTTTTGCAACTGTGATACGTGGTAGTCGTTTCAAAGCAAGATTTGACTGCTCTCCATGCAGGGAAAATGGTAATCTAACTTTCATGGAGCCTTCATGTATTGTTAAGCATGATTCAGATAATTGCTGTTGGCAGCTACCATAGGAACAGTGGGGAAACTGGGGTTTGAAGTGGACTTGGCTTGATGTGGCTGAGATTGTGACCTGAGTCCAAACACTGACATCTTTAACAGCAGCCTTTAATTATTGCATGCTTTTTCAGTAGGCACAATGGATGTAAGGATCATCCCCACCAAGTACTGAGGCTTTTACTGGATGTAATTCGCGTCATTGAACAAAACAACAACACAGACTTCAAAGGATCATCAGACCAGGTGTTCACAGAACATAATGGTCTTTCCTTACAGCTCCTTCATGTGTTCTCCAAATGATACTGTTTTGAGTGAGCCCCTGTAGCATGCAAAAGACAGGACCAGTAGCCATGGTCTGTCTAAGCAAAGACAGCATGGGCCAAGTGATGGTACACATTGTGGGAACCCAAGAACTCACCTGGGGAGGAGCGGCCATGCCTCCCAGCACTGGCCAGGTCATTCCGCATGGTATGTGCTGATCCTATGGGGACAACATGTGAAGACTGGGATTCAGCTGGCACTGGGAGGAGTGGCTCTTCTTCTCAGACCAGCTGTCCATCTGTCTGACCCTCTCTCAGCATGGAGAAAGACAATGGGCGGCGGTGAGGCTATGACATCAGTGGGCACAGACATGCCCACTGACATCATCCGGCCTGTGGAGGGCCCAGTGGGAGAAATTTGGCCCCAACTCAGATATAGTTCTTTATCCCTGTTGTGAGGCGGAGGGGAGATCCTCAAGCTTTCTTTGTACCTTGTTCTCTTCACAACTGGAATTGTGTATTAATGCATGCTGTATGCAGTTCCAGCCTAGGAAGATTTTTCTTTTTTGAAACTTGAATCAGATATATGCTCCCCCGCTACCCCGGAACAAAAAAACCCACTGCAAAATGGCCTCAAAACATTTGCCAAACTGTCTCAGATGCACTAGAATGCTTGCCTAGATTTTGTAAAATCTGTTCCATTGCAGCTGCCACAGTTCGCTGGCGCTTTAAAAGAATTTTCTCATGCTGCAACTCTTGTATTCACAGGCAAATGATTTACTAAGCTACATTTGTTAATTCAGATTTATTGTATGCTGAGGTATATGGTATGCATTTTTTCATATTTCATTTATTACATTTCTATACCACCCAATAGCCAAATCACTCAGGGTGGTTTACAAAGATTAAAAACCTTAAAAATACAATATTGTACATATATAAAAACAGTTTACATACAAACATATAAACAGACAGCGTGCATTTGCCTACTCTACACTGTGATCCAGGGTCGGACTTTTTATTCCAATTGTTTTATTCAATTCAGTCACATTTGGCAGGTAAGTGTGGGAATAGGCAGTGGGGTAGGGTTGGTGAGCATCCAATGGCACCTTTTAGGTGACTGGCGAGACCCCAGGCTCCCTGCTCAGGGTTTTGTGGCCCAGTGTGGGAGATAAGGATTGCCTTTGAGGCTGACTCACCTTGCCCACTCGGAGTTTTGCAGCCCCGTGAGGTGGTCACAGTGGGAAGGCCTAGCAGCACCAGGATGGTGTAAAACTGGGGGGTGGCAAGTTAGAGCGCCGCCCCTCGGGGTTGGATGTATCGCCTGAAAGACCTTCTCTGGCCAATGGCCAGTTTAGTTAGCACCCGCACTTCTTCCCTTCAGAGATCTTTGTTATTCAGTAAATGTGGCTCTAATTTTATACCATACTAGCTTTTTTTACCCGGCGTTGCACGGGTCGTCATTTTTCCTATAGGCACTATTTGTTCGAAATTCCTTCAGGTATTCCGCTGTTTGGAATCCCTTGGAATCCCAGCTCCCCCGGGACTACCAGCTCCCCCAGGATTACACAATGGAATCCCAGCTCCCCTGGGACTACACAGTGAAGACTTCCTGCCCAGGACTATGCAACAATGTTTTCCCTGTCCCCCCCTCCCCGGACCACACAATGAAATCCCTGCTTCCCCCACCCCCCCAGGACTACTACCAGCTCCCCTGGGACTGCACAATGAAATCCCTGCATCCCCCCCGGGACTGCACAACAATGAATTCCCTGTTCTCCCCCCCCCGGACCACACAATGAAATCCCTGCTCCCCCCCAGGACCACACAACAATGAATTCCCTGCACCCCCCCCCCCTGCAGGACCACACAATGAAATCCCTGTGTGCCCCCCCCCCAGGACTACACAATGGCATTGCCCGGATCATCAATTTCCTATAGGCACTGTTTCTTCGAAATTCCCCCACCCCCGTGTTGTCCCTGGCTGCGGTTCATATGAACATTCTGTTTGGATGTAGGAGATATTTGCATATCTGCCTCTGATTGGGCCCCTGTGGAGGCAGTGCATACCAACATTCTATGTGCCGGTTGGAGCTATTTGCATAACGCCTCCTGAATGGCCCCTGCGAACATTCCAAGCGACGCCATCGGCTCTCATCTATTTTGGGCCGTACAGGCGCGGCGAGGTTTTTTTTTTTTGTTGAGATTTTAACCCACCAGTCTTTGTCCTTGGGCGATGGGGAGTATGCGTGCCAAGTTTGGGGCAGATCCGTCCAACCGGGTAGGAGCCAAGGCGATGCAAACCCGCCGTGTGGACCCACGTACGTACAAACAAGCAAACGTAAAAACGGACAAACATTCACTTTTATATAGTAGACTAGCTTTTTTTTACCTGGCATTGCATGGGTCGCCCTTGGGACTATGCAACAATGAAATCCCTGCCTCCCCCCCCCCCCCGGGGTTACACAATCAAATCCCTGCTGTCCCGGCTGTGGTTCATGTGAACATTCTGTTTGGATGTAGGAGAGATTTGCATATCCACCTCTGATTGGGCCCCTGTGGAGGCAGTGCATGCCCACATTCTATGTGCCGGTTGGAGCTATTTGCATAACGCCTCCTGAATGGCCCCTGCGAGCATTCCAAGCGACGCCATTGGCTCTCATCTATTTTGGGCCGTACAGGCATGGCGAGGTTTTTTTTTTTGGAGATTTTAACCTGCCAGTCTTTGTCCTTGGGTGATGGGGAGTATGCGTGCCAAGTTTGGGGTGGATCCGTCCAATCGGGTAGGAGCCAAGGCGACACAAACCCGCCACGCGGACCCATGTACGTACATACAAACAAACGGACAAACATTCACATTTATATAGTAGATTATATGTGTCTCGACTCATTATTTCCCCCTTTACACACACAATTAGGGGACCACCACAGAAGAGGCCCTCTCCCTTGTTGCCACTTTCCAAGACCCCCTCAGAGGAGGCACCTGGAAGAGGGCCATAGATGATAAGTGTAGTATATGGGTAAGTTCATGATGAGAGAGGTGCTCCATCAGGTATTGTGGGCCCAAGCCATGTAAGGCTTTATAAGTCAAAACCAGCACCTTGAATCAGGCTCAGAAACATACAGGCAGCCAGTGCAAGTGGGAGAGAATTGGTGTTATATGTACGGAACTTCTTGTCCCTGTTATCAATCTGGCTGCCGCATTTTGCACAAGCTGCAGCTTCTGAACCATCCTCAAAGTCAGTTAACTGAGTCACCCTGGTTGTACAATCCAAACACTCCTATCTTCCCAAGGCTATTCCACCAGTTGATTCTGTGATGGATGGTTTCAAGGATGATTTACAGTCAAGTTTGAAACTGGGAGAAACCAAGGCTGCATGGACCTGCATGAGCAGCTTGATATTCCTGCCGAGCACCTAATATGTCAGGACAGGGAAGCTAGGAAATGCTCAGACCAAATTTTTTTTTTTTTAATTTTTTTTTTGAAGAGTCAGCAATGAGAGACATCACAGTTCTCGGATCCTGTAGCAGAGTTTAAAGAAATGGTCTTCAGACCTCTCCTTAAAACTGTCCTGGAGAAAATAGAAAAAAGATGTGTTTTTCTGAAAATATACTACCAAGTTTGGGTTTCTTAATGACAGTGATGTAGCTGAATTACGAAGCCAGTGCTTGAGCTTTGCTGATCCTGCAGTTTATAGGCAGGACACCTTGGGGGAACTTGAAGATGTTGGGCAAGATGCTGCTTGGTCATTTGTCTGCACGGGAGACTTCACAATATATTTTCTTTCAGTCACTGAGCTGCACAAACCCAAACACTGTGACTATTGTCACTTTGAAGCTGTTGCCTACAATTTCAGTGTCAGGGCCACTAAACACTCTCCTAATCATGCAATGTGTGGTTGTTTTCCCTACTCTCCTGCAAGCACGTGCAGCCCTGATTCAGATCAGGACAATTGCACTCTGGGAGATGAGGTTTTTAAGCTTCCCCCATCCATTTTAAGCTTCCCCCATCCAGTGTGGTCCCTGTGCCACCACTTCCTGGCACAGGGACTTGAAAAAGAAAGAAAATCCTTCATTAATTCCATGGGATATCTATTGGGGAGGGTGGAATTTTGAGAGTAAAATGGAGGGGAAGCTTAAATCTGCTTCTCCTGAAGCACCATGGTCCTAATCCAAATTGGGGCCACACGTGCTTGCAGGAGAGTAGGAAAAATAATCATGTAGAGCTCCACTATGGGTGAGTAGGAGAATGTTTACTCTGGCCATAGGATTGCGCTGCTACCCATTAAACTTACATTTATGTTAACATTCTCCTTCACTGCTAATAACATAAACACAAGAAGCTTCTAAATTATTCTCATGCAACCATTATGCTAATTTGCTTATTTTTTGTAATTTTCTCAAATAAAGCATTTCATGTGTTTCAATTTACTTTTGAGTCTGTGGTGATGTTTACCTGTTGGTACTTGGCTTGGTTACCCACCAGGGTGTCGAGAACCGGATTGGTATAGGTTCTGAAGAGTTAAACAGCCCAAATAAACAAATTTGGCTAAGGCACACTGGGGGAGGGAAAGGTTCTCAGTGACAGGATTAGGTCCAAGTGGGGAGGTCAGGCTTCCTGGCCAAAGGAGACAGTCCACCAGGGTAGAGGAGTGAAAGGAAAACAGGGATCAGCAGTTCCCAGCCACAGCAAGGGGAAAATAGGGTGTCCAGTCAGAACTGAAAGAGAGAAAGGGAGCATGCCCCATTGGTAGGGCAGAGGCCAACAGGGGCACTCTCCCTGAAGAACACTTACTTGAGGAGTCTAAAGGCAGTTATAATGGTAGAAAACAAAAAATGAAAGCCCCCCCCCGAGAGAACCAAGAGGGTAGACATGCTCAAACTAGTTTCCGAAAGCGGGTGTACTAGATGCTGGGTGAGTGTGTTTTGTATTTGGTGAAAGGTCACCAGAATTGCAGACTATAGGTATTGTCAGTTAATGAGTGGCAGGGTATTGCCCTAATTGAATTAGGGTGCAAGAGATTGTAGCTTTTGTGTGTCAAGGGTTCAATAGCCTAGAGCAGTGTTCTCCAACCTTGGGTCCCCACCGTAGCTGGCTGGGGCATGCTGGGGGAGTTGTAGGCCAAAAACATCTGGGGACCCAAGGTTAGAGAACACTGGCCTAGAGCAACTAAGGTTAACACCCTTGTTCATGCCACTACAGCGGGGGGGCGGGGGGGGCAGAATCTCTTTCAGCCCAAGAGCCAAATTCCATTTCGGAGAAGCTTTTGGTAGCTACATTCCAGTGGCAGGTGGGGCCGAAGGCAAAAGGGAGCGGGCAAAATACAAAAAAAATTAGGTATTTCAGCATATATACTGAAGCATAGATTAGCTCAAACCTCTTACTGCCAATAACTAAGCATTAGGAAAGGCATTTCAACATTTTAAAATGGGGGGGGACACCACCAAACAGCCAGTGGCCAGGCAGGAAGGAATAGGGCCAAAGTTAGGGGACAGAACCATCTGCTTCCCACCCTCAGAGGGCCAGATTCAGCCCAAGGGCCTGAGGTTCTACACCCCTGCACTAGAGGGTGGCTTTGGCCAGTCTTGGTGGCCAAGCATCCTTTTCCTTGTTGCTGGACCAGGGGTGGAGAATATATTATATTATATATTATATTATTTACATTTATTTATCGCCCATCTGGACAGCAAACCGGCCACCCTGAGCGATGTACACAAGATAAAAACAAGATAAAATACATTTAAAACAGTATAATTTTTCAAAATCTTAGCTCACCCCATATTCCCGCCTGAACAGCCAAGTTTTTAGTGAGCGGCAGAAGCTCAGCAGAGAGGGGGCATGGCGAAGGTCACTCGGGAGAGAGTTCCACAGTACGGGGGCTGCCACAGAAAAGGCCTTTTTCAGTCCTTGGCAGTGGAGGTTGGTGACTCTTATTTTGGTGGGGCTCCTAATCCATTGCAGGTTTTATTTGGAGCTTTATAGGAGCTATCCATGGTGCTGAACTCCATGCCCAAAATAGGTTCACCTAGGGAAGATACACGAACCTTGGGGGGACTCGCGGCTCTCCACAGGGGCAGCCCCCCCGCCTCGATCTTCTGAGTGGCGTGGAACAGTTGTCCGCTCTGCTTGAGCCGCTGTCGCTGGTCCCGTCACATCACATCCGGCCCCGGAAGTGATGCGATGGGGACCCTGTGCAGGCGCAATACTGCGCACGGGGGTCCAATGTGCCTGCGCAGGGTCCCGTCGTGTCACTTCCGGGGCCAGATGTGACGCGACGGGACCGGCGCGGGCGGCTCACCGCGGAGAGGCAAGCCGCCACTGGAAAAGGTAGGCCTGTAGACCTGCACAAGCCTCACGCAGGCGCAAGCCGGGCCAAGTTCGGTCCCACTCGTGCCTGTGCGAGCGAAAGGTAACATCCCTAGGTTCACCACCATGGATAGCTCCTATAAAACTCCAAATAAAAGCTGCAATAGATTGGGAGCCCCACTGAAATAGGAGTCACCAGCCTCCACTGGACCTAGGGCTGCATTCCTTCATGGGAAATCTTCTGTGGGCTGCCTGCAAGGGGTGGGCAGAGACAGAGCCACACTCTTTCACTCACACACCCATTCAGGCACATGCTCATACACATCCATCCAACTCTCTCTCTTCTCCCACTCCCCCCTTTTCTGTCTCCATCTCCTTCTCCTTCTCTGTCACCTTCTCTGTTTTGCTCCCATTTTTCTCTCCCTCTCCACTTTCTCCCCTCCCCTCCCCTCTTCAGTCCTGCCCCTCCCTTCCCATGCAGCACTTAGGCTTTTAAAAGCCTCCATTGGTTTTTAAAGGTTTTTTAAATCCTAACTGCTGCAGCGGGGAATGTGATTTGGGGCAGGTGCAACATGTGGTGAAAGAAAAGTTAGCCCCTCCTTCCCCAGCTGACCTTCAGCTCCAAAATAATGCTCCGCACATGGCAGTTGGGCTTGAAAAATGTTCCGCTAGAATCAAAGGAGGCTCTTCAAAAGCCTAGTTGCTGTGTGGGGTGGGGCTGAGAGGGAAGGCCACAAGGCAGATGGGGAAACCCCATGGAAGCTTTCCATTCCTGTGCTAGACCTTACCAACTGTGAGCAGTGTGTGAGCTCAGTTCAGTACTGGTACTCAAAACAAATAGCTGGGCTCAGAATTCTTTAACTTTAGGTGTATGCCTTTTTCCCCAGGCTCTGGTTGGTGCATCTCAGCATTCTAGTAAAAACCAAAGTAGTTTCTGCAAGCCTGACGTCTGCCCACACACCTATTGAAAAGTGTCAGGAAACATTAAATTAACCACAGACTTTAATCTGAAGGAGATCTCTCAGTTTTACTCACTAGTAGTCCTTGTAATTATTTGATGTGTACTACTTTTGCGGAAGTTCAAAGGCAGTTCCTCTTGTACATTGTCATTAGTATGCCCACACTATACTCTCTACATTAAAGATTTTCCCTTATCATTTTCTTCCTGGGAGAGAGGGGGAGACAAATTGTGCCATTGTCAAAAGGACTGCAGCAAGCCTTTCGATACAAGATCAATGAGTGTCAATTAACAGGTGTTTCCTACTAAGACCCGTCATTTATTATAACAGCTACCTATACATCTGAACCATGACTGTGGTTACCAAACCACAATACAATCAAGAAGATATATGGGGGGGAAATGGTGGACAGTGCTGTAGACATTTATCATGATTGTACATTAGCTGCTGAATTGTAGTGGTAAATTGCTAAAGTTCCTCAGTATCTAATATTGTCAGCACATTCCTCCACAGTAGCAGTATTTTATACTTAGCTAGTGCTCATCTCTAGCACTGGCTTCTTTCGAAAAAGGCTTAGGTAGGAATTCAGCACAACTTTTCATATTATCTCATTCCAACATTGTACAGGAATACCTTGGATTGCAAGTAACTTGGTTTGAGAGCGTTTTGCAAGACAAGCAAATTTTTAAATATGTATTTATTTATTTTTTACTTGATATACAAGTGACGTCTTGCAATACAAGTACTGTAGTACGACTTAAATTAAAAATCTCTGTACACATTTTTTTGGGGGGATTTCATTTTGATCTAAGAGTGTTTTGGATTACAAGCACGTTTCTGGAACGAATTATGCTCTCAATCCAAGGCATGACTGTATCTATAAAGTGACCCTGCTTAATTTTGACCAGGGCTGAACAAGAGTAGATATCTACATTTTTAATAGTATATATTGTTCCTGAAAGTAATGAAATTGGATATTCACTGATCTGTGCTGGTATTTCCTGCTAAAGAAAGATCTCATCACTTTTGTGTATACAGGTGTAGAGAAAAGAAGTTGGATATTTTATACTTACATCTACACCAAGAGAACACAACGTTTTCCCAACTAACAGAGTGATCCTATGGACCCTGTCTAGAGGGCCATAGGATCATTTGGATTCCCAGATTGAGTTCGGAAAACAGCTCCAAACACACACACACATATTAATGAAAACTCATTTTTTAAAATGTCCTTCCAAATCCAGAATTGAGCAAGTGAGAAGAAGAGATTGGCTTTTCATTATTCCAGGGAACAAATTGTTCCTTTGTGTGTAATGAAGGGATTTGAATATCCATGTCAGGAACGTGTTTGGTACTACTTGAAAGAGACTGTCACACAAAAAAAGGGGGGTTCTAGCCTAAACCGTTCCTAGATAATAAACAATGTAGATTTTAGGAAATTATATATATATATATATATATATATGCACATATCCAATATAAAATAAATTTTAATATAACATTACAAACATAGTTATAATATAATATTGCAAGTAGAATTTAAAATAATTTAAAACAACATCTGGACAGCTGTGGATTGTTTATTTTAAATTCTATTTGCAATATTATATTATAACTATGTTTGTAATATTATATTAAAACTTATTTTATATTCAATATGTGCATATATATATATATATATTCCTAAAAGCTACTTGAAAGAGACTTCAATTATTATGGCCATTGCAGAACTCAGAGATACATTCCCCCCCACCCGAAATTTACCTCATTAAAACCACTAACAGTTACTGTGAAGCTTGTTAAGTATTTTAAAAGTTGACCTCAGCTGACACAGATGGACACTTGCTGCTCTTGATGTACTGTTCCTTGTCCATTCCTGCCCTCTGTTCATAGTTATAACACCCTGTGTCTTGGGTTGTAATTAATGTATTTGAGAAGTGGCAATGTGTAATGTGGGTTTCCACAAAGATTTTGGACTACAAAACTCCCTCCAGACATTTTGGACTACAACCCATGACCATCAGGTTGCGGAAGGCTGTTGCACTTGCAGTGGATCCTGCCATTGGACCATAGACTGAATATGATGGCCTTCTGTTGATGAAGTTTGTAAATCCTTGGTTTGGAAAAGGAACCTCAAAAACACTAGTGCTTGCCTTCAACAAAAAGTGAGCATTATAGATGGCTTTCTCCAGTTTTGATTTTAATCTAAGCTAGAAAATAACTCTTCCCTCTCACTCCCATCCGCACATTCATCCGGAGTTTGTAGCAACTGCTGTATTGGTGGCAGTGTCAGAAGGGAGGGAGGTCTCTCTTTTTCAGCATTTCTCCTCCTTATCCCTGTTGATCTTCCCTCCCTTCCCACAACCTCTCCCCACCACCACCTCTCTCTCCCTATGACTGGAATTCTCTTATAAAAACACCATATGGACATGCAGTTTTCCCAGGACACCTTCCTTCCATTCTAAGGAGATTAGGTGACCTGGGATAACTATATTCCTGGGTCCCTGACACCTGGAATATTGCAGAAGTAGGACCAGGTATGGCAGGGAGAAGAGACCCACCCCTTCCACATTCAACAGACATGAAAATATGAGTGTTTAAGCAGGGGGAAAATAAAAATTGAATTTATTCTTATTCTTATTCTTATTCTTATTCTTCTTATTAAAGCCAACACCTTTGCGACATTTTCTCTCTAGTTTTCTGCTTTTGTTTTGTTTTTGTTTTACAAAAAAATATAATACACAGGAACTACAATACTGATGCTTATATGAGCTAGAATGTTTTTTCAAGATTTTGCTCAATGGGGAAAAAAAGAAGTCTCTAATGATGATACAATGGGAGGAAAATATGGCCATTTTATATTTTAAATAATAATATAAAATAGCTAATTATCTACTCCCTACATCTATGGTTCCATATGTATACAGCTTAAGAATAACTTGTTATGCTCAGGTAGGAGTTATTACAGGATATTAGGGTTATTTTTAATTTTTGAAACAACACAAAATATTATCACAGGTTTTTTTAAAACCCAATAATAAGTACATAAATATTCCAGAGAGTGTCTGTAAAATTATGAGTATACAGCTAAACAAACTTTCATTTTCCATGGGTGGCACATGTAACATCAAATGATATGCATCAGCTATAGTAGTGTGATAGACAAGACCCTAATCCAGTTAAAAGATGTATACATGTTTTGGTAAAACCAACAGAAATTAGTTCTGCTAACTTGCCTCGCCAAGTATCATAAATGGCTGCAAAAACGTGTGTGGGGCAATTTGGTTGGGGTGGGATCTGTGAATCATTCCACTAGTGGATAGCCTCACTTAACCTTTATTAATGTCCAATCAGAACTGCAGTCTGCTGGCTGCCATTTTCCCCCAGAAGGTGATGGGGGGAAATGGCATAGACTGCTAGAAGGTGGAATCACACATTACAGGGCAGGCCTGGAATTATTTCACTGGTATCCTCAAGCATCTTCCAGATCTTCGGCATTTCAATTGGGCCCACCGATGCTGCGTTATGCCCTTGGGCCCCATAATCAATAGGTTTTAAATCACATAATCAATGAGTATATGGAAATATTACAACTTTTTCAACTAGCAAAACAAATACTTTACATAAAGAATCAAATTACAGTTAACAAGAATCACAAGAAGTTCAGTATATTAAAAACCTTATATTTATCCAGAGAAGTTCATCAGAAAAGCTCAGAATAACCGTACGTAATGTCTGCTCAGAAGTAAGTCCCATTTACTTCTATTGAACTTACTTCCAGAGACATGTGCATAGGTCGCAGGAATAGCATTCCAAAACAGAAACCCTCATGCATGCATGTAACTCTATTACCCCACCGCATAAAATCCTGCCAAATTCAAAGGTTTCTGCAGCCCCCTCTACAAACTTCTTGCCACCAAAACAAAGATGCAGCTCAAATTGGACAATGCAAAAATCACAGCAACAGGCCAGATTCAAAGTTCGGAAGTTGCAGCTGGTACAGAATGCAGCAGCTCGCCTGGTTAAAGGCTGCCGCCGGCGTGATCGCATCACTCTGGTGCTCAAAGAATTGCACTGGCTACCAGTTGTTTGCCGAGCCGAATTCAAGGTGTTGGTGTTGACCTTTAGAACCCTGTACGGCTCCCATCCAGTATATCTCAAGGAGCGCCTCCAGCAACATCAAGTAGGCCGCTCAACAAGATCTGCCATGGATGGCCTTCTCCCTGTCCCATCAGTCAGAGAAACCAGGCTGGTGGGGACTAGGAGGAGGGCCTTTTCTGTGGCAGCCCCCAATTTATGGAACTCTCTCCCCAGTGACCTCCGCCATGCCCCTTCCTTGATTAGCTTCCGCCGGGCATTAAAAACGTGGCTTTTCAGGTGGGAATATGGGGTGGGTTAGGATTTTTAATTGTGTTTTATACTGTGTGTGTGTGTGTTCCCCTCCCCCTGTATTTTATTGCATTGTACATCGCTCAGAGTGGCCGGATGTCTGGCCAGATGGGCGATTCATAAATATAATAAATAAATAATAAATAAATAAAGTTCTCTGCAGCATCCCCTACACACAATGGAATTCTAGCAAGAGCACAATACAGAGCTGATGGAGATCCTCCACAGTAAGAAGGTGATTGAGTGGGATCTGAAGGAGCTGCCAAGGGGCAGACATGAGCTCTAAAGAGTGAGCAGTTTTGGATGGAACCAAAGAATGAAAAGCTCTGGAAAAGAATGAAGAATTCAAATGAAGAGCAAAGACCTCCAGAATGGGAAAAAAGAAGAATGCTACATTGACATTCCAGACTTCTGGGGACATTTTTAAAATCAATGTTTTACCACAGTTAAAGGCAACATAAGGCAAGGCAAGGCAAGGCAAACTATGATGAGTGGTGATGGAACAAGAGGCTGTGGCTGAGTAGAGGGGGCAGAGCCTAGCAGGAGAACTGGGAGAGGCCTGCCAGGTCACTTCCAGCCTGTAGGCTGGAGGTTCCCCACTACTGTCCTAAAATGTAGTATCACTTTCACCCCGAGATGACATCAGCATTTAAAAATATTTCCCTGCCCAATAGCAGCAGCTAACTACGTGGAGCAGAGTCAGGGCAATGTACAACATGATGAAATCAAAACAGGACTAAGTGATACTAAAAGTTATGGGGAAGTACAAGATATGGGAGGTGACATTTTAGCAGTAGCCCCACATTCGTCATAGCATATACTTCTTTCTAAAAACTTCAGATGCCATGCACAAAAGCAGGTAATGGTGCTTACTTCCTCAGAAGTAAGCCACACCATGTTCAATGGAGTTTACTCTCATATAAGCATACATAGAATAGCAGCCTCACTATTAGTCAGAGGAGATTAACAAAAGGAGAAATTAGGGACATGATAATAAAGGAATCATTCTGGATTCATTATGAGAAAGGGCCCATAGAGCACATTTGCGTGTGGGAGGTCCCTAGTTAGGCTGAGAAAGACCAGTGTCTGAGCTCTGGAGAGCCGCTGCCAGACTGCATAGATCAGGGCTGGGAACCTCTGGCCCTCTATATTCCCATCATCCCTCACCATCAGCCAGGCTGGCTGGGGCTGATGGGGAGTGGAGTCCAACAACATCTGGAGAGCTATAGATTCTTCAGCCCTGGTGTAGACAATGCTGAGCTACATCAGAGGTGCATAACCTTTTCAGGCCTGAGGGCTGCATCCAATGTTGGCTGACGGGGGTGGGCATGCACATGCACACTTCCTCACCCCCCCACCCCCCCACACATCTCCCCTCCCTGCCCACTAAGTTCTAGCCATTGCTGGGGTGAGCAGGGTTGTGGGTAAAAGCCTCTTCCATCCCCAGCAATTGCTACCAAGACTGCTGTTTCTCCATTGCAACTAGCAGCAAGAAAGCAGTGATCCTGGAAGCCAGGGAACAGCGTGTTTTGTTTTCCACTGGATCAGCTGGGCTGCTGGGAAAAGTTGGTGGCTCCCTGCTGGCCGTACATAGAGAGCAGCCAAGGGCTGCACGCAGCCCCAGGGCTACATGCTGTGCACCTCTGAGCTACATAGCCCAATGGTCTGACTTGGTATAGGCAGCTTCCTATGTTTCCCTATGAGTAAATCTATTCCTTGTAAGGAAAAACAGCATGCAGTTAAAAGTGTTTAGTTGAATATAACTTTAAATTAAGATGCAATAGACATGATTGCGAACGATAAATCCTGGAACAGAAGAGCGAAGTACTTCAGCAGTCGCAGACACATCAGTGTCTCATAATTCATACACTGCAGCTGGAAGAAAGCTACATTGTTGCTGTCAGCAGACTACTCTCAGGGGAGGAGAGGGGAGAAAGACATGCACTATGTTAGCATCCTTTAAATGTCATTTCATTCTAAGTCTCTTGTGCTGGCGCTATCAATTTAAGTTTTTATTTCTTGGCTCCCATGCCAATATGTGAATGCATGCTTTTATACAGTTTTAAGAGAGAGGAGTGTAGGTGTTGATACTAAAGTAACACATACATTTGAGGGCATAAGCATCAAACAGGGAAAACTAAGTTTTTAACAAAGTCAGTGTGGAACAGGGGAAGGAGGGAATAAATTGGGCCTTAGGGGTATAAAGGAACATTGTGACAATAAAACACATATCCTCGCACATTAACAGTTGGTTGCTTCTGCAAACCTAGCCCCATTGTGTGAACAAATGGAGAATTTGGAAAGCAAAGAACTTTTCAATAAGTTGCAAGTTTGACAAGTTTAATAGATCCAGCAAGTTGTATAGGTTTTATTTATTTATTTTCCTTAAAGAGATAAGTAGTCTCTCATATGTCAAAAAAGAATAAGTTAATGTCCAGATTCCAAATTCTGTTGTGAGTATTTAAAACTCCCCCCCCAAAGTCTCCACAACTGCAGTTATTGTGATGGCAGCAAGTTTTATCATTGGGGGGTTCAGAATTTCAAACTCAGAAGTCTCCCCACAGACCATTAAAAGCTGAGCCCAAACACTACACTACCAGACTTTGGGCCCAGCTCATAATGAACTCAAATTTGTGCCAGATTTCTTTGGAGGCAGCCTAATACCAGACCTCCTCTTTCATAAACTTACCTTTGTCATTGTGGGAGTTTGTGTTAGAAAGGCCTCAGAGCATCAGAGGCCTCTACACTATGCTCTCCAGTCTTCCTGGCGCCAGTGGATACTTTAGTTTGACTTAGGGATGTTTGCAAAATTTGTTTCAGTTCACTTTTACCAGAATTTACCCAGTTTGCATCCACCCAGAACTAAACATGTTTGAAAAATGTGCACGGAACATCCAATTATAATTATAATTAGTGAATTTCTTTGTTTCTTAGTGATCTTGTTCTGTTATTATCTATGTTTTTTTTAGTTGCCTTTATTTTTTAAAACTTTATTTCAAAATAAAATAAAATGTTATTAAAAGGGTGAATGAAAAGATGCATACTTTTGGAAAATGAGTAAAGGCACAGAAGGTGCAAATCGATAAGACTGGATTGGGTGATGGGTGTGGGGCAAAGAACGGCAGAGATAGAAGGACTTGAACATCCAGTGACAATTTTCCAAGCAGCAGTTTGAGCCAAATGAAATCAGGCCGCTTCCTGAATCAACAAAGATGGGTCCAAAACAATTCTTGTGGTCAATGTACACCCCTAAAGATGAGGCATATCAGCATCTGTCCTTGTCTGCAGGTTTCCTCCTCCCACTTTGCAGGGCAAGTCTGGGAAGCGGGTGAGGACTGGTGAGACCAAGGCTCAGGACAGTGAAGGGCTAGCAATAAGTTACCCTTTAGGCTTGGTATTTCCTTGCCTTTTCAAAGAATTCTCAGAGAAATGTCCAACTGTCTCCAAGAAAAACTTGGAAGGGTTGAGCCAATTATGAAGCAGATAGGGGAGCTTGGCCATCACTAGTACCTAGTAGACTTACTTCAGAGTAAGCCATATAGGTATCTTGAATACTTAATTCCAGACAAATCTACTAAGGATCCAGGTTCACTTATTTTCAACAGAATCCAATGGCAAAAAGCTCCGTTAAGCATATGAAATATAGTGAACCACCTTCATGTCTGGACACTATTATTGAGCTGTCAGGATTGTGCAGTTCCCATACAGTAGAGATTTTCAAATCTCCTTTACATTAAAATACCATATAGTGTTAAAACGTTTTACAGAGTTACTACATTGGTGATGTTCATTGGGTACTCAGGCAGGGCCGGCGCTACCGCTAGGCAGACCTAGGCGGCTGCCTAGGGTACGTGGCGGAAGAGGGCGCAGAAATGCTGCGCTCCTTCCTCGCCGCCGACGCGCTCCTGGCCGCCTCGCCGACAAAGGTATCGCAACCACCAGGTCAGTGCGGGGGGGGGGATTGCGGTCGCCAGGCGGGCTCGCGGTCGCGCTCTGCTTTCCTCTGCGCCCGGAGCTAGGCCGGGTCAGGAGTGCGTGTGGCGGCGGCAGCGGCGACCGGTTGGCAGCGGGGAAAGCGGCTGCTGGAGGCGGCAGGTGGGCGGGCGGGGGGGGGTGCTGGGCAAGCAGGCATTTCCCGGCTGCTTTGCTCCGGAGCCCCCCCGGCACGAGAGGGGGGGCGCTAAATATAACCTAGCCTAGGGCGCCAAACTGCCCTGCACCGGTCCTGTACTCAGGTGATACATAACTCCTGATTCTGCCATCTAACCCCCTCCATCCTTACCCTACTTGGATCTAATTCACATCCTGAATTTGTGAATTTAGGAAGGGCTAGTCACAGTGAAAAGGAATGAGAAGTGTCTTATCCTATTCTAGCTCCATCAGTGATTACAATTTATATTTGTAATATGGATGATACCATAAGAGCTTGTTCTTGGCTGATCATAAAGGTCCTGATAAGACATAGGAGAGAAGGTGGTTTCTTAGGTAAGTCAGTTCAACCTGCTATTCATTTAGTTCAGCATTTCCCCCTTTCCATTATGAATAATGGTCAATTCTAGTGAACATTCATGTATTTGAAAGAAGAGCAAAACTGAAGGAAGCATAATTATGACCTTAAAGGAACCATAATTCAGAGCAAATGCAAGAATTGTAATTATTCTGCAAGTTCCCAGACAAGTGACAACTACAAGTTATCACAATTCTCTGATAATCATGCCAGTAGTCAAACAGAAGTTCAGATATGGTTTTCCAAATATGAAATAAGGTTTATCAATTGCTAGTTTGTATATTACATAAATATTATTTCTAGAAATGTGCACAAATGGGCTCTTGAAATACTACTCCCTATTTATGTGCAGAGAAATTGTGGGGGACAATTTATGCTGAATTTCTCCAGGGGGGAAAGAAATTCTCAACAGTTTCTTACAGGTAGGCCTCACCATTGGCAGGAATTATAGCACAACTTCTTTTTTCCTTCTTTTTTTGAGGGGGGGGGGTTTGTGCTGCCACTACAATTAGAAACGGCATCAACTATGTTGGCAGGTTGGCCCCCATTTTTCATCCTATGTGCAGGGGCGGCAGTGTTATGTCCAGCTCCAGGGAAGAGGTGGAGCTAGTGCTGAGCCAAAATCTGTCCTCCAATTTTCTGAAAGTTTTCTTCCCCCATAAAACAGGCTTCCATTGTTCTGCCTCATTCTCAGGGCATTATATAGCTTGTTTTGAATTTATTTTGGTGGTGTTTTTGAGCTTAATCACTGTGAGGTGGCTGAGGGTGCTGTGTGTGTGTTTTCTTTCTAATACACATCTCTCCATTGCTCTGCAGCCCCTCACTCTGCCTGCACTTCTTGACCTGAAAAAGCCCAGTGGGAGGAGTTAACTCATGATACCTTCCCCTGGGCTTTAACTGAAGTCCGAGGTGCCCAGGAGGCTACAGGCTGCCAGAGGGAGGATTGTACAATGAAAAACAGGACAGTTGCACACACCCTCCAGCCACCTCATAAGTATGATAAGCACAAGAAACCCAAGCCCAACCCATGAGATTTTTTTCTGAAATTTTCTTTTCCATTGAATTTCTTTTCAAAACAATTTCCTTTCTATCAAATTGAATGAGAATGGACAAAAATAATGTGGGAGAAATTCTCAGCATAGGGCTTAGAATTTATATCACAAAATTGCATAAGACCTATTTAAAGGTGAACCAGAAATAATAGACGAAATTCCCTCTCTGAAAAAATGTTGCTGTTATGCTGTAATTTCCTCTAAAGGCAAAAAGTGAAGCACCAAGGAAAACTAATCAGGAAAATATGTTGTATATTGTCAGGAGCTACAAATTTGATTCAGCGTAATAATTTGTGACAGCACTACTAGGATAGGCTGGATCGAATGGGAAACAGGATTTCATGCCTGGCCCCACTGTTGATAGACCAGAACAGGAGATAATGTATTGGGTCCATGACTAAATCATGTATTGTAAACTGTTACTGAGTTTAACCAGGAAATTTGACTTTGAGACACAAATGAAACCAAGAAAAGAGAAAAGCAGTAAATGATTGTATGAGCTTGGGAGATTGACCATTGCTTCACAGAAAATCACTCCAAATACATCTGTCTTATTTGTCACAGTACCACTGCTGTTCAAAAAAGTAACTCTATTTTAAGATGTTGTTATGAGACAAATCATCAAGCCAGTTTTCAGGCTCCTACTAAAGGTAAAAAAATTGGGAGCAAAAGAACACCTGTGTCAACCTGGGTCACAACAAATACGAGCTTTTCACTTTAAAGGCAGCACAACAGAAGGGCAAACCTGAGTTTGCTTGAGTGCGTTTCATGAATTCACTTTTGGCAGCTCTCAAAATAAATGTTTGCTGATAGCCTAGAAGAAAAGTATATCATGATAGAAAAGCCGTTTGCGTGGATATACGGTCTCAATCAAAAGACTGAAATGGTAAGAGGGTGATATTGTCAGGAACAGATCTCGGATAGGGGAGAACATTTTAATGGTAGTAGAACTGCTTGAAGTCCCTGTCCCGGCCCAGTATTCAAGGTCCACTGAGTGAAGTACCCTCATGTGCCTTCCTGGCAGTGGGCCACCTCCCTGCAGCAGTCGTGGTGGGGCCCCTCCCCACAGTGCCAGTAGGCTTGGCGGGTGGCAGTAATGCAATGCCCCTGGTGCAGATGTCATGGTGCTTGCATTTGTGGATAAATTTAAATGGCACAGGTGCGGATGTGCCCAGCCACACAGGCCCAGTGCTCCAGGGTGAGCATTGCTGCTGGGCTTGCCTGGCTACCATTGGCAGGTGGCCTGGCAGCAGCAGCACTACCATACCCCAGCAGTGATGCTGAAAAGAGCGCCAGGATCATATGCTTGGGCTCAACAGCACCATTTTCCCTACATTTTTCCTACAATGCAGTGCCTACAATGCATTGTGGACATTGCATTGTAGGGAAAATTAAATACCAAATGCAGCTGTACAAGCCTGATTGCTCTTGCCAGTGCTGATCCAAAACTTAAAAAAAAATAAAATTAAGGGGCCCAGATGCCTGGGAATCAGTGGTGGATGGTTGTGCCGGTGGGTCCTGCTGGGGCTCCAACACTTGACTGAAGGAGCCATGGTCTGTTGCCAGGCCGCCTGGGTCACTCACAGGATCAGTTACTTGCCTCCATGTAGTATGTTAAATTATTTGCTGTTTCCTTCCCTTATGTCATCAATAAGGAATTTCTTTGAAGATACTCCAAGCAATGAAAGAAGAAGAGGTTTCTCCAGCAAGATTTGGACTGTCAAGACTCTTCCATTTGTCAGCTCTTCAAAGAAATAGGATAATAAGGTACTAGCATTTTTTAAAAAAATCAAGGCTGAAAGACCTGCTCTTTCCTAGATCCATTGGAGAAGTTTGAAACAACTGTCCCTGCGTATTTATGGGTGTTACATCCACATGCAGGCATGCCCTGCATGATCTCTGTAATAGATTCCTCACATTTGATCACATAATAAACATGCTTCAATCAGTTTGGCCTTAAAGTGGCCCTGGAAGCTTAACTATGATTGTTCTAGGCTAGGATGACAGCAAAGTGAGTCAATGAAATTAAAAACCTAGCAGTCCTTTTCTAAGTTGGTGAAGCAAAATGGCTGAACTGTAGAGATTTACATATGTGCACACACACAGGACATGTTCTTGAGTGAAAATTGTCACCATTTAAAAATAAAATAAAATAAAGAGTTTAAAATGTTAAAATAAAGAAAGAGAGAAGAATAAGCATGTCTCACTGTGATTCCACACTAAGTGGGATCACATCACGCCAGTGCTCAAGGAGCTGCACTGGCTACCAGTTGCTTGCCGAGCCGAATTCAAGGTGTTGGTTTTGACCTTTAAAATCCTATACAGCTCCGGTCCAGTTTATCTCAAGGAGCATCTCCAGCAACACCAAGTAGGGCGCTCAATGAGATCTGCCACAGACGGCCTTCTCCTTGTCCCTTCAGCCAGAGCAGCTAGACTGGTGGGGACTAGGAAGAGGGCCTTTTCTGTGGCGGTCCCCATACTGTGGAACTCCCTCCCTAGTGACATCCACCATGCCCCCTCTCTGTTGAGCTTCCGCCGCTCACTAAAAACATGGTTATTCAGGTGGGAATATGGGGTGGGTTAAGATTTTAAAAGTTATACTGTTTTATAATGTTTTAAATGTATTTTATATCATGTATTTTAAATGTATTTTATCATGTTGTACATCGCCCAGAGTGGCCGGTTTGCCGGCCAGATGGGCGATTCAGAAATACAACAAATAAATAAATAAGTGTTGACTCTGGAATAGCCATGGTTTGATCACTTACTTCTTATGGGAGATCTACATGACATTGTCATCAAACACACATCACACACATGCACAGCTAGCGTGAGGTTTTTAAGGAGAGCCAGTGTGACAGAAAGCTGTATGTTGGCTGTGGAGAAAGTACCATTTTGAGTAGAGAATACAGAGAACTGGGCTAGAAATTTCTTAGAAGGCATTTATCTGAGGATGTTGCAGAGCATTTCTTTTTCTCACTGACCCCTCTCCCTGAAGAGAAGGCCACTTGGCAGAATTTTCTCCAAATATGAATCTATTCTTCAACACTTTTTGTGGCAGCCACCATTTCTCCCCTCCTCCCCTGCTCTAATGCCCCAGAGTGCCACTAAGCCTGGGGCATTGTGGGAGAAGCAAAATGGTGGCCTGGCTGCCAAAACAGTTGCTTCTGCTCCTGCCATTTGCACCAGAAAGGGGTGGGGACAATGGGGGTCGGGAAGAAGCTGACCTACAGCCACTGACAATGAAGAGCCTCATCCCTGAGAAACTGTTGGGGAATCGCCCTTCCCCATGAAGGAATGTGGTGAAATAACACCCCCCCCATTTCTCTGATCACAGATAGGGTATAGAATTTTGAGACACCATTTTTGTACAGCTCTAGAACTTCAATCCTCAGTTGGCCTCAAAAGCTGTCTGGGTGATTGTGGGCTAGTCACCAGCTTCTTCCTGCCTAACCTCTGAGGCCTTCCTCCGAGTGCCACCTCCAAGAAAGGAAGAGGGCCTTCTCAGTGGTGGCCCCCCAATTATGGAATGACCTCCCCACTGAGGCCCGCCTGGCACCAACTCTGTTATCCTTTCACTGCCAGGTTAAGGCTGCCCTCTAGGCGAGGCATTTAATGGCATCTAATGACTCTTAATGGCTTATGCGGGGCTTATGTCAGCTGTTTTTTCTCTTAACAGGTCCAGCTGTATTGAATTATTTTTAGTTCAAATTGTTTTTAATTATGTTTTAAGTTTTGTATTGAATTTTTTATGCTGTTTTTATTGTATTTATATTTTGTATGGTATTGTATGAATTGTTGTTAACCGCCCAGAGAGCTTCGGCTATTGGGGACCCTTCCAAGCAAGACATTTGAGCTAGGCAGGCTCAGGTGCGTCAGCCTGTCACTATGCATCTATTTTGGCACATGTTCACTATCATTCCCAGTGGTGTCATTTTATGAGCATGTTTGTTTTTCTAAGCTGTCTTTTAATTTGAAGTAAAATGCTTTTATTCCTTAAAAAAAAGAGGATATTAAAATATTTATGGAACAACACTTAAATGAAATGGCATTTTAGAAGAAATTTAAACACTGATATATTTTTTTTAACACACACATGCACATCAAACACAGCGCCTTTTCCAGTCTTTCCAGTAGGTACCATTTTATCACCATGTTTTTCTCACCCATCTTATTTGCCCTAAGACAATATGCAATAATTTATTATAAATTAATTAAGTAATTGTACAACAGTGCTTTAGTGAAAACTATAAACTGATGGGGAAAATGGGTTCTAGTGAATTTTCATTGATATGTCATGTCCACTAGTGTGGACAGAAGCTAGTGAAACATACACACAAAGAGAGTGCTATGTCCCTCCAAATTGTGGAAAGTTCAATTGCAGTTTTGTATGTAGCTTACAGTAGAAGATCAATGATTTGCTAGCATGAGGGGTTGCAAGTCTAGAAGTATGCAGCATTGTTTCTTCTTAATACATATTAAATATATACAGACAGACTTTGACTGGGTTCACTCAACACGATAAGCCATGGTGGCTTATAAGCCATGTTTGCTTCAGAGTGACTTGTTGTGTTGTCTGAACCCAGCAGCATGGTTTGTTAGCCACGCACAAGCCACTCTGGCTGGGTTCAGACAACACAACACACCATGCTGAAACAAACATGGCTTATAAGCAACCATGGCTTATCGTGTTGTGTGAACCCAGTCAGAGAGAGACAGATTTACTACATAATGTCAAGAGAGCTTTGGCCGTTGGGCAGTATAGAAATGTAATAAATGAAATAAAAGAAATGAAGAAATAAACCAGAAAAGGCAAACGAGAAAAGATAAGTGAACAATTTTAAAAACCCAGCCCTTTAAATATTAAACTGTGAAGGAAAGAGCCTTTGGGGGTTCCTACATGTACACACACACACACACACACACCTCCTCATGGGTAAACCAAGTAAGGCCAGTTGGGCTGGGAGGGGGCAAAGTGTGCATAGTTCCTGTGGAAGGCGCCAGGAAGCCCGGAGAAGCTGGTCTAGGGGGCTTTCATATGCAAATGTAGTTCAGGCCCAGTAAGCCATGAGTCATGACTCATGAGTCTCCCTCCCCCTGCCTGGCCAGGTGAAGTTCATTCTAATTGGCTGGAGGCAGGAAAGCTACAGAAAGGGGGAGGGGGGAAGAGCTATTTCCCAACGTGTAGCCTGTGTGTCTTTGTCTTTTGGGTGACCGCATGGTTGCTGTTAGAGCAATGGCGGCAGGCCAAGCAGAGGTCAGAGCCTTCGGGAGGAGGCCTCAGGGTTCGACCCCAGGTAGCTCCTGGTGAAATTAGCTGAATGAGGGCTCTAGTAAAGGCAAGCCTTGTGGGAGTTTACCCATCTCGCACCTTCGGGTAGGTGTGGTAATTCTCCATCGGGCAGCAAGGCTGTGCTGGATCTAACCCTGGAAGAAGATTGACCCTCAGGTAACAGAGTTATGTGCCTGGGAGATAGAATCAGGTTTTATTATTTTGTAGCTCTATTTCTGTGTGCCAAAGTGTCTCTCTCTCTCTCTTTTGTGCTTCTCTCATTTCCCACCTTTTGTTGTAAAATGCTACCAGAATAAACCTTGTCTTGGTTTTACCCCACATGGGTGTTGTAGTTGCTCTGTGGCTTCAGTATCTAAATCCAGGTTACAGATTTAAAGGCGAGTCCCTGAACAGAGATTCAAGTAGGGTTGCAAGGAGCTGAGGCTTGGCAATCTGGTACCTTGAGATCTCTGGGGGTCTTGGTTCCTTTGGGGTAGGTAAGGGTGGGGTGGTGGCGGGCCAGCCAGCCCCCCCTTCCTCCACATAAACATCATGTAAAAATATCAGAAATATTGGGAGAAGAAAAGGAGCAGGGAAAAAGGTCAAAGATGAATGCATGGCTGAGAAAACTGTTATCTCTCGAGTGTAGCAGCCATTCACTACAGCATACACTGAGTTTTAAAGCCTTGTGATTTTAAAAAAAATATTATTGTAGCTTTTTTTTTAACTTGAAGTCAATGGCAATGTCCTTTTTTATTCCATGTAATGCAAAATTACACTAATTAGTGTCTGGCCTTTTTGATAGACTATTAAGCTTTAGACCGCAGGATCTTTTCACTGAATCATTATTTTAATTATGGCTATCTGAAAGGAGAAACAAGGTATAAACAGGAAAAGATGATTTCAATGAAACTCAGAAGAGAATTCATTCATCCATTAACACAAATATGCTATTAGATAAAGGTATTTAGCATTTTAATCAAGTTTTTAGTGCTTAAATAATTAAACCTCACTAGTCACAGCCAAAAGGATATTTGTGAACATATACAAAGAAGAAAAAGTGGGAGGGGAAGGAAGCCAAAATAAATCTAAAATATACTGATAAGTAATGTTTCAAAAATTAGCCAAACGAGACTACTAGTCAATAAAGTTTCCCATGTTTGTTCAAATTTCAGATGTTACTTTGAGCCATGGTTTGCATTCATAATAACACTTGTTCCGGCATGTTCATTTTAATGAACAATGTAACATATTTGCTGAGGCCTCATGCATATCAGCCATATAGCTACCATTAACTAGGACATACATGTTGAGGCTGTATTCATTACAGAAATTGGCTCAGGGCTCAGATTACAAGGAGAGAGGACATAGTGGGCTCAGTCCCCTTACCTTCCTTGACATTCCCCTTAGCTTGGAAGAGTGCCCCAGGAACCATAGAGATATAGTAGATTTACCACACACACACACACACACACACACAAAGGGCATAGACACAACTGCAACCTCAGGAGGGGAAATCCAAGTGGGGATTTCCCTACACCAGCCCTCCCAGCCACCAAGGAAAGCACCATGGTGGCTTCTCTTCCAAAGGTGCAACAGCATTCTTGGAAGAGAGTGGGAAGGGTTCAATGGGGCATGCCAGTAGGTGGGGAGGGGTGGGAACAGAGATGACATGGAAATGCCACATCCGCAAGCCACCCCCATGTGAGTGAGCAAACTGGATGGCTCAGAGCCCCATCTAGGCCTAAAAAAACAAAATGGAGGAACAGGAGGCTGTAAAAGCCTCTGTCACCTCTCCAATTCTGCCTGATTCTGGCTGGCAGGGTATAGAATAGACAGAGGAGCACCAATCCTTAAGATTGTGCTCTAAGTTAAGTCCCATTTATTTCAGTGGGTCTACTCTTCATTTTATTAAGTCTGGATCCAACACACTATATACAATGTAATGCTTAGGCTAGGCGCGCGCGCGCGCACACACACACACACGGAAACCAAAATTTGGATAGCAAAGAATGTACACACCTTAGTGTACTGCATTGTTTAAATGTTTTGAAAGAGCCAGATTAGACCACTGTCAGAAACAAGATTGAGAATGGATAGACAAGTGGTTCAACGTACAGGTCAATGATAAAGTGTTCCTCTGTGTGTTCTTTTGCCATTTTTAGTTGTTCAGACGTTATATCATAGCAGTAGTACTGCATGAGACAGCTTTCAATGCTAAAAATCATACAAACAGGAATGATGAGTGCACATGCAAACCAGCATCAGATGAAGAAGGTTCTAGTTTTGGAAATACCCAATGCTCCACTTCTGATGTTGGCTTACCTTGAAAAATAACCACACATTCAGCACAATCCTAGACATGTCTGCTCAGAAGTTCAATGCAATTTATGCCAGGCAATGGGATTTATGTCTATACTAGGATTCCAGGCTTCATTACATCTCCCATATAAAAACTAATCTTATGCCAATATATATCTGAGTTGAAAGTTCCAAATGTTGGCATACTGATGGAGCCTGTAGTGTAGCAATGGATACTGAAATAAGAGAGCCAGTGTGGTGTAGTGGTGAGAGTGTTGGACTGGGAATCGGGAGATCCGGGTTCTAGTCTCCGCTTGGCCATGAAGCTCACTGGGTGACTTTCGGCCAGTCACTGACTCTCAGCCTAACCTACCTCACAGAGTTGTTGTGAGGATAAAATGGAGAGGAGGAGGAGGATTATGTAAGCCACCTTGGGTTCCTTGCAGGAAAAAAGGCGGGGTATAAATGTAATAAATAAATAAATAAATAAATACGTAAATAAATTGATCTCAGAATAGGTTATGAAATAGATTCCTAGAATTATGCAATAAGAATCACTGTAACTGCTAAATCCATTCTAATCTCTCCTCCTAAGAAATATTGAGGACATCTTACAAATTAAGTAACTGAAGAAAACCCCCAAAATTTATGGTCCCAGTTTAAAGAACTGCTTACTCAGAAATGCACTTATTTAATTTTATAGATTTGTCCAATATCTAAAATGACATAGCAATTTGAGGATTCAGCGCATGAAAGCAAATGCAATATAAAGTGCCTACACCTGCAGGTGGTCAAATATTAGCATAGGAACATAGCTACTAGCACAAAAACCCAAACTGATGTAGCATTTCTGCTTTCTTCAGAATCCAGAACAAACAATTTTTTATCCTTTATCATCTGCAGGATTGGTTTTTGATACATAATTCTAAAGCTAACACAAATGTACTGTTACAGGATACTCACTGAGGTATGTGCATTTTTTCATCCTAATAACATTCTGTGAACATTTGTTCTTCAAAAAAATACGCACTGAACATAATAGTATAAATAGACTTTTTTTTTTTTTTGCAATTTACATGTTTCTAATTAAAGCTTTTTCTGAAGTCAGACCTGACCAATGAAAAGCTGTAACAAAGTAGACCGTGTTTTATTTCCTGTGTTTTAGGAAATAACACAGTTGCAAAGAAAACCGCTTTTCATGTTACCTTTTAAAGACATGGGTACATTGCATTCATCAATGGCCAATCTAGACTAGTGGGTTCCCCGCCCCCAGTACTACAATGCCTGGCTCACCAGTGGTGTGCATGACACACTTCCAGTTAGTAGTCCTCACACCATTTCTGACTCGTTATTCTGGGATTTTGCAGTCCTCTTTTATGATGGACTTTTTTTTCTTTATTGCGATGTCCCTGAGATGGTGATTTCTGTGTGGAGAAGCGGCGCGCTATTATGACTCACATCAATGGGAATGGCTTCCGCCTGCAAAACTGCTTTGGCAATGGCATTGGCAACCTTTCTTCTACCCTTTTCACCTTTCATTTGGTGATCATTGACCAGGCCGGATAGTCAGCTGTTTTATTTTATTTTGTTAACCCTACTCTTCAGTGCACACCTACACAGCTCTGCAGCTGCAATTAACTGAACATTTTTCCTGTTACGTATATCTGTCAAAAACAGTCCTCGAGAGCTCCATAGCTCTGCAAAACTGGATGTCTTTGTTGCCTCACAAGTGCAAGAAAAAAATAACAGTGGCTTTGAGGAGGAGGAGGAGGAGGAGAGCGAGTATCTGAAATGTGACTAAGAGGCAGAAGTTAGCACTTAATCAGTCTTCCTTTGCAGCTTTCCTGGCTCACTCCGAAGGGCATTTCCCCTTCCTCCTCTCTCTTTCTGCCTTGCTCAATGAAAAGGAAAGTATTGCTTCCCTACCTCCCAATCCCCTTTCTTCCTCTGAAGGAAATAAAGTTTAGACTGTCTTTTCAAGTCTTCCCCATTACCCATTATTTCATTTCATTTCAATCCCTCAAAAAATGACGAGGTAGCTCCATTTATTTCTGTGGGTCTACTTTAAGTGGGACTAACACTGGATACAACCCTATCTTGTTGCAGAACCTTTAAACCAAGTTTGTCCCTTATTTAAGATAAGGCTGGTGTCTTGTCTCTTTATTCCAGGGTCATTTGGCTGCTACGTCCTCATGGTTGTATCCAACTCTTGGAAGCAAAGTTCAAGAGGAATCCATCTAGGTCCTTCATATGGCACTATGTTAGAAGGTAAATAAAATCCTCCAAGGAAGCTTCTGGAATTCTTCCAGATTTGGGCCTTCTGTTGGAATCAAGATATAATCCAGACTACTGAAAAATGTCAGGTCAGATAGAAAATAAGTTGCTGGCCAAATGGTCAAAAATTGTGCAAACTGCCCCTTAGACAATCTAATATTATAATACTTCAATTGCAGATTTATGGAGGCTTCTGTCATTCAAGTGTCTAATCCAAAATGGAGACTTCCTAATAATTCCATGCATTAATAATTCCATTAACCACGGTAATGTACAACTATTCATGAAAAAATTACAAAGCAGGCATATCTGGGTATACATCATTTTAAAAAGTACTACATTTATGAAAATGGCTAGTGAGTACAGTCATGCCTTGGATTGAGAGCATAATTCGTTCTGGAAACGTGCTTGTAATCCAAAACATTTTTATATCAAAATGAAATCCCCCCAAAAAATTTCTACAGGGATTTTTAATTTAAGTACTTGTATTGCAAGACGTCGCTTCTATATCAAGTTTTAAAAAATTAAATAAATATTTAAAAATTTGCTTGTCTTGCAAAATGCTCTCAAACCAAGTTACTTGCAATCCAAGGTATTACTGTATACAGTTCTCTCTCTCAACTCTAGGTCTTAAATGATCTCACTCCCAGAAGGTGCCTTCACCTCATTTCTGGGGTGTATGAGCCATGGGATGTATGAGAGTTACGTTTCAGTTCATTAAGCATGTACCTTGCTGTCTTATCCGAGGGCTGGGCACCTAATACAAACCCCGGGATGCCCACTTTGCTGCATCTCCCCAATCAGGGGCAAACCTACAGCGTGGGGAGGTGAAGCGAAGCCCCATGCCAAAGCCCAGGAGCATGCCTGGAAGGAGATCCAGAAATTTCTTAAGCTTCATCTTGGCCCAGCTGAAAGTATTTGTGATGTCGGAAGGAACATGGGTTGTGTGGCTTCTTCTAGTTCTCTGAAGTTGATCAAAGAAATTAAATCCCAAACAGGAGACAGCCTGAGTGAGAATATCCCTGTGATGTGATCTACTGTATTTTCCAGCAGGCTGTGCAGAGGGAGAAAAGAGGGAGCACAGGGCCATTCCACCAACCCTGCCAGGAGTATTAATATTCCCCCTTCTTCCCTCCCCATTCCTTTTTCCTTGTGTCGTGTCATTTTAGATTGTAAGCCTGAGGGCAGGGACTGTCTTGTTAATTGTTGTAAACCGCCCAGAGAGCTTCGGCTATTGGGCGGTATAAAAATTAATTAATTAAATAAATAAATACAGAACTTTCTCTCTTCACAGCCCTGAACATGAGCACCTTTTTCTGGGCAAAGTTCACATATTCCCAAGCTTGCAATGGCATTTGCAAAATGCATTTGCTAGACAAATGCACACTTTCAAAATGCACACTTTTAAAAAATGTGCATCTAATTGCACACTTTTCCTGTTCGAACAACAACAAAAAAGCTCACATTCAGGAACAAGCATTGAGGTGGCACTTAGAGAACCTTGACAACTCAAGCATTGCTGATTCTCTCATCCCTAAATTGTCTCCTGTTCCTCCTCAGGCCACAGCCCACCTCATCCAGGAGCATTCCCTGACCCTTAGGAAATGCTTTGCAGGAGCCCAGGAGGTCTGGCAGGGGAGGTGTGAGAAAGTCCCCTTCCACTGACTCCCTTCTGCATGCACTTCTTTGGCACCAAGGTATGCACTTGTTACAGCACTTTCATACATGCTTTATTATGCCTTTTACTATTCCTATTTATTCATCTTTATTCTTTCCTTACTGCCTATCTGTTAATTTATATAGTCTGTTATTCTAAACTGCATCCCACAGAATAGAGACTATGCTATTAATTCAAAATAACAACACCAACAACAAAAAAAGAGTTTGATTCCATAGAGACCCCCCCAGAACCACATCTGGACATGAAACAATTCAGGCTGTTAATCAGACTGTCAAGAATCAGACAGGGAAAAGTGAGATATCAGGACTTACCCAGATACCATCACTTCCTAGGAGATCTAGTTTTTAAAGGTGATAGAAGTGCCCTATGGCTGTGCAAGTTTTACAAAGAAAATACAATATATTGACTGAAAAGTAAAAAGTCCTGCTGAAGGTTTTTTATTAGGAACACCATTTTCTCCACATGATAATTAGTGTCTTAGCTTGTAACCATGAATCAGAAGCATTCCAGTAAATATGACCAGAGCTCATGCAGTACTGTGTTGCTAACAGTGTGAGTTATGATGGGAAGTCCTCAATTCAATTTCCCTCCTCAGACATAAGTTCACAAGGTAGCTTAAAACTACTCTTTTCTCAGCTGAAACCCCACTTCTACAATATGGGGGATGCTTTGAAGATTTTAAATGCACTATATAAATGCCTAGTATTCTTATTATCTTTGTCCTCTCTCACCATCATCAGAAAACTGAAAAGATAATATGGGCATGCCAGATCCATGATCTTGCAGATGACTGGATCGCCAGCCTCACAAAGTGCAATCAAAGTGATGTCACAATAGAAAATGTATTTATAGAAACAGGCAGGAGTCATATTGAAACTGACACACAGCACAAAGGTGAAGCAACACCACAAATTTATTAGTTTCCCATCTGACAGCTTCAGCCACTGTAGGCACAGAGAAGGGCATGAAGCCAAATGAGATGGAATCCAGACTAAGTACTGTTCAGCTGATCCTGGGAAGAAGATGACACACATCAAACACTTGATGCCCCCTTCAGTCATAGCTTTCAATTTCCCCTAAAGTTGCAAGACTGGTTGGGCTGCCATATTGGTCAGCTGAGATCTCTTTCTGTGAATCACAGGTTCCTCTTCCTGCTTACCTGTACATAGGCTGTTTCAACTCATGCAGTCCCACACCCATCCTCTAGTTCAGTGGTTCTCAACCTTTTTTTGCCCCATGCACCCCTTTCACCATATGTCAGAATGTCATTCCCCTCTTTCCAAGATTGTCTGACTTAATCTGTGCCATACAATAAGGTGTGATGTCCTGTAGATTATGTACAATCTGTAGAATTGTAATTTGTAGAAAGATCAGTATTCCAACAGTTTGAGTCTGTGGTCCCAATTCCCCCCTGAAACCCTAAAATCCCCCCGGGGGAATCCCCCCCCCAGTTGAGAACCCCTGCTCTATTTCATTGTGACAAGCATAGGCCACTTAACCTTTTAAGGCTGCAATCCTAGGCATGTTTAGACAGAAGAGGTCCTACAACTCCCAGCATTCCCTAGCCAACATGTCTGGCTGGGAGACTCTGGGAGTTGTAGGACCTTTCTCTCTCTAAATATGCTGACTGGCTGGGGGGGGGGATGCTGGGAGCTGCAGGATGTTCTTCTGACTAAATATGCATAGGATTGTGCCCTAAACTTTATTGGGCATCACTGAGAGGAAGGCAATAGAGGCTCCAGTTTGAGTTTTAAAAAATCAGTATTTTAAAAAATACTTTTATTAAATTTAAATTGGATTAAAAATAATTCTCAGTGTCTTAAATTTCTCTTTTTGGGGAAAAAAAAAGCCAGATTAAAATTACTAGACAGACATGTTAATTAAGCAAAATCTTTTATACTACTGTTTGTTCATTTTGCTTTTTAATTACCCAATCTCAGTAATTTGCTCCATTTTCAAATTAGGAATATTGAGTTTCTATAAACAAACCAGGACATTTCCTTTCCATCTGATGAAAATTAACAGCTTGCCTCATAACTACCAATTGCTACTAGACTCTTTGTTCTGAGCTCTTTATTATAGATTTGCTTCGCTAGTGTTATCAGTATATATAGTTCCAATCATTAGAAAGCCTGAGGGTACCGGTTAGCCACCTATAGCTGATTAAGATATTTCAACAAAGAATGCACAAGCAATGGGTGGTGGTGGCAGAGTCCCTGGCTTTACCTGCCAGGCATCGCCTCCATGGGGGTGCCACGCATAACCACTCCACTAGCTCTGGGAAGAGCGGCCACACCTTCTGACACTGGCTGAGTTCCTGGCTTCATGCAGTGTGCAACATCCCCATGGGGCAATGCACAAAGCCACCTGGCCAGCACCAGCTGAGTCCCTGGCTTGGGGTGGTGCACAGTGTATGAAGCCACTCCTCTCAGCTCCAGCTGAGTCACTGGTTTTGGGTGGTGTGCACCACACAGAAAGACTCAGCTGGCACTGAGAAGAGCGGCTGTTCATCCCAGCACTGGTCAAGTCCTCTGCTGTGCGCCTGCATCCCTGCTGTTAGCTCCGGTCTCAGTTCAGAGATAACAGCGGGGATTTATCCAGGGCAGGGCTTGGATGCCTAGCGCTGCCCCCTACAGGAACCCAAGGAGGCTCTATGGGCTGTATTCACAACCTCCGTGGCTGGATTAGGCCCACTGGCTGGAGGTTCTGCATCCCTGCAATAGACCATACACACATTCATATGTCTGAGTGTTCTGGTTTTTTCTTCTCTCTTTTTTTTCCTTCTATGCCTGGCTCTTTCACATTGTCAGACCATAAAGTGTCTCACTCTCTCAAATATATGAACACAAACTCATGCCTGTATAGATCTATAATCAATTTGCTCTGCAATGGCTCCCAAAGTGTCCATATCTTGTGAGCATGTTTCACAATGATGCACAAAACTCTGCTACATCCTAATGAGATAGGAAGCTTGAGTCAATGGGCTTTATGCTCTGCAGTATTCCAGGAGTGCAATTTTTCCCTGCCTTTTCCAATTACTCTCATTCCAGAGCCTCAAAAGAAAATAACATAAATCTACATAAAAGCTAGACTGAAAATGATCCTGAACTACAATAAATCATAATTATGGAAAACATGATCACTCTTTTCTTCGTGCCGAGACATCAAAGAAATCTCAAGGCACTGGTTGCTCTTGTACATCAAGCCAAATTCAACAAAAGAATAAATTAAAGTTTGCATTTGAGCATGTATTAAAATATATATAGGTAACTTATGGGCAGCCCAGTCCTATAAATCAGCTTTAGTTGCTGCAGCACAATGTAGACTACATCACAGTACTTAAAGTAGCATCATGTACAGAAGAAATAGGGCAGAGTTGTCTTGCTATCTAGAGCAAACCAAGTCTTTTGGAAGCCTTTACAGCAGTGTTCTCCAACCTTGGGTCCCCAGATGTTTTTGGGGCATGCTGGGAGTTGTAGGCCAAAAACATCTGGGGACCCAAGGTTGGAGAACACTATTCTAGAGCTTTCTACATGCTTTCCTTAGGGCAAGGAACCAGTTGTGAAGGATTGCAGACCTGATCTGGGTTGCAGGGCTGATGTAGGGATAGGGGAGAATTTCATTTAGTCTGATTGTTTAAGCAAACCAATCTTCATGGTTTCCACACTTCATGCACTAATATGCCGATTGGAACACTGTTATACTTTAGACTGCACACTTTTCCAGATGTTGTGATACAGTGCTCAGTGCACAAATTTACATACAAAAATGTGTAAATAAGGGAAATAAAATTTCCACATATTATGTTAAATTGCATACAAAATGCATAAGGAAAAAATTGTGTATGAAAATAAATGTGAATTTTCATGTGTGTTTTTTAAATTAAAAATTCACAGACTGACGAGGAAATTGGATGGAGAAGTCTTATGACTGAATACAAGTGAAACTGACACAGACTGGAAATAGACTGATTTGCCCTTTCCTAGGCTGATAAACAGGCCACGGGATTGAGCATAAAAGGGCCATCAGGAGCACTACTGAATATTTGAAATTTGACGCCTGATTTTATGCATGCCTACTTATACATCATATCTTGTTGAATTGAACAGGTTCCTAAGCATATGTGCATAGGATTGCAGCTTTATATCCAACAAATGGGACATTTTCATTATGGGAATATCAGCCATGACTAGAGAGACAAGAGGAACAGTTTTAACAAATTTTATTTGATAATATAAATGTTAAAATAGGCTAACTATAACATTCAAATGATCAACTATAAATGAAAATTATTAACTTAAATTTTAATACAGGAAAAATTAAATCGCTAATTCATTAACAATGAGGTCTCCCCTTTTGCTGTTAGTCAGATCATAAATGGAAGCACTTTTACTCTTCTAGGAATGGCTAATATTTTTTGAGAATGGAAACACCAGGACAATTTCAGAGGATTCAAACTTTCTGCTTGAATATCAGATCTTACAAAGTCCACTTGAAGAAGACAAAAGGAATGGAGAGAATGATCCTATGGCCCCTAGACATCATCTGGGGAGGGCATAGGATCGTTCAGATTCCCAGCTGGGAAGTGGAGCTCCAATCCCCCTCTCCTGCCCCCTCACAGCCAGCATAGATAGAACCACACTGGCTGCTTTCCAAGGTCAGAAAAGCAACCTCAGAGAGGGTTTCAAGGGGGCAGTGAGGGGAGGAGACTGGAGCCAGCGGGAGTCAAGGCAGTGTGGAACAGAATGATTTTATTCTAGAATTCCTGTTACAGAATTCTTTTCTACATTGTTATCACATTTAAAAGATTTTGAAGAATGATGCACAGAGCATGGCTTGGATGTAAAGCCCTAACAGTTGACCTGAGTGCTGCAAGTGTTGCTCTCAAACTAACAGAGTATGAGCCAAGGTTTGACAAATTATCAGCATGCATGCAATAGCAAAAATCAAATTAATTGTGCAAAAGCATGCCCAATGCAAACTTTTACCTAATGCAGTGTTTGCAGTCCAAGACATAAAGTGTTTAAAATGTGTTAAGCACGTTTAGTTTTCTTGTTTATCTTGCTCATCCTAGTACAGGTTGACTTTTACTTTTACTAATCCGACACCTGTAGAAGCAGGGAAAGGACCCGGAGTAAAGCTTGCCCCATACAATTTCAGTCTGGCATATAATCATATTACAAGTTGAAAATCCCTTATCCAAAAAGACATGTGCCTAATTATTTAAAAAGTTTGTATAAATTCCCTTCAGGCTATGTGTACAATGTAGTACTATAATAATTTTTTGAGTTGATTTTTTTTTCAACAAAAAACTGTTTGTATCATTGAAAGCTCTGTTATTGTGTTTTTCTTTTAAGACAAAAGATGTTAATTAGTTTGGACAACTGTATGAGTTGTTTTTCTAAAACTAAAACCTCGGTATTCAGGTTTAATTGCAGTGTTGGCACTTTGAAATAAATACATTGGTTTTGTGTATTTTGGGCACTCGGGCTCAAAAAGGTTCGTCATCACTGGTATAGGACATGTCCCTGCACCTGAACTTAAGTACTCCTGTTACTTAATGTTACTGCAGTAGGGCCTACTTCACCCCTTTCTCAATTAACATAATCCCACACAGAAACTCAATTTATTTCCTCTTTACAAAAGATAGAAGAACTCTATAATATCCTCATATGACTCCACTGAACATCATACATCCAATAAAGAAAACAGGATTCCTGTATGCACATTGATGTTTTACTGTTTTTCTGTATTGCATTTGAGGTTTATATTGTTCTTGTTTACATTTTCTGCTTAATTTCTATTTTGCTTTGGACATCATTTACAGCAGAGAATGAGACTAATACAAAATAACCTGATCAGAAGGCAGCCTCCATCTTTCCTGGATACAGATCCAGCTGAGAGAGCCCTTCCCTCCTGCTACCAACTGACACTGGTGAGGCCATCAGAGGGAGCAGCCCTTCCACTATGCCCATAACTTGCTGAACTTTCCAACTAAGAATCTAGTGCCTGAATTTTCTTTTTTCCTCCTCCCTGCCAATCTCCTTTCCTTTTGTGTTGTGTCATTTAGATTGTATGTCTGCAGTCAGGCACTATCTTATTTCTTATCTTTGTAAGACACCTTGGGAGCATTTTTGGCTAAAGGGCAGGATAAAAATGCTATGAATATATAAATAAGAAGTGAGTAACAGTATTTCTCTGTGCTCATATATATGCATCTTTAGACTGTGGCCTCAAGCTTTCACATTCTTTACACGGGTGCTTCATAAAACAGTACTCTACCACTTGTAGGTGGAAGCCATTTTCAGCAGCCTTCACAAGTATCTAAGATGGCTATCCTAAACACATTTACTAGGGGAAGGTGACCCTATCTACACACAGTCTTTTTACTAACAGTCAAAAGACTATTTCTAACAACAATTAAAAACCCAGCTGATCAACAGCTGTATAATACAATAAAAGGACAAAAGACCAATATATATACATAAACAAATAGCACACATGAATAATGAAATTGACAAATCAATAGCCTAGCACACCAAGATATGGGGTCTAGTAGCAATGGCCAGGTTCAGATATTTCGCTACTTGCTTCATAATTTGTTGACTTGTGCAAAAAAGTAATACGGCCATAAGAGACTCAGTTGAGTGAGTGACCAGGAAACTTTTGCGTTATGGGAAGTATCAAATCTTTCCTCGCTCCTTGATAGAAGCTGCATTGAAATAAGACATGTAAAATGGACTCTATCTCCATGTTGTTGCACGGGCAACATCTGGTGCTCCTAAGAGTTTTTCCATATCTACCCTCCAGTAAGCTTGAGGGGAGGGCGTTGAACCTTGCTAAAGAAAAGGCCCTCCTATATTTGAGGATAGTTAACCATTCCAAGTAAGACATTCCTTTACTTGGAGGGTATCTCAAAAGACCCAATGACTGAGGGGAGCATGGACCCCGAGCTGCACTTAGCAGCTCTTGGTTGTCTATATCTGTTAATCTCCATTTGACTATAAATTTGGCATGATCTAAATCCATAGAGAAAAGATAAGAGGGGGCAAGACCTATTGAACTAACTTTATTATTCTCTATAGCCTTTACCCACGGAGATTTATATGAATCTAACAAAACCTTAGACACCAGTGAATCAGGAGGGAGTGCCGGATGACAGCGAAGCAAATAGTGGACAGAAAATATCCATGCCACACATTGCAATGAATTAATTCCAGCCTCTAAATTAAGGGCTGCCCCTGCGACACACCTAGGAACACCAAATATTGCTCTCAAAAAGTAAGTTTGAATGCCTTCAAGTGAGTTCTTGAAGTAGGGAAAGCATATAGGTGCTCCAAAAAGGGTCTGTGACTGAGTCTTAGCTTTAAACACCCGAATGGCAACAGGTAAATATTTCTAGGGATGTAACCGTGAGTCTTGGGGGGGCTGAAAGCGAGCCGAAAGCAGCCCGCTCAGCCCCCCCCCCGAGACTCTCACAACTTACCTTCCCGTCACTCACTCCATGATGCACCAGGGAAAGGAGCTTCTGGTCCCCGGCGCATCTATTTCCTGTTCCCTGGCGCTGCATTTTTAGTGTAAAAACCAGGGCAACCCAGCTTAAAACGCCCACGGTTTGCTATTCACGGCCATTTTAAGCTGGGTTTCCCTGTTTTTTATGCTAAAAATGCAGCGCGGGGTCCCGTCGCATCACCTTCTGGCAGCCGGAATCGGCCCCGTTCACGCCCGCCAGAGACTCACTTTGATACAAGAGTGTTTTGGATTACAAGCACGGTTCCGGAACGAATTATGCTTGCAATCCAAGGTATTACTGTAGTTTCTGGTGAGCTCCATATGGGAGCTTTAACATGAAGCAGCATTTATGAGACCTGGGCTGGTCCAATTGAAGTTAATAATATCAAATATATATGTAGGCCATTGAAACATTAATAATGATATCAAATGTGACAATTTCCTTGGATTAGCAATAACAAGAAACTCAGTTTTAACACTAGGCAGCACTGCTTACCTTATTTGCAACCAATATGCTGAAACTACCTAGGTTTTGGTAGATGTTGACTACTATTTCCCAATCCATAAAAATGGAAATACAGTCTAATGAGCAAAACCTAAATTTCTCTTGGATTGAGAAGGGGATGTTTGGAGAGAAATAAATGTTTAAATCGTATTATCTTTGCAGACTAGAGCCTGAAACAAAATGGCTCGCGGATGCTATTGCCAAGCAATTGATCCTGAAAGAAAAATGGGCAATTGTGCTTTTCACATTTTTACTAACTTCATAAAAGACTGTGCATAATTTATTAGAAACTAATTTAGTCATGAATATAAATCTTCTAGCAGTGGGGGAAAGAATCTCTCTATTATGCACATTTTGCTGCTTAACTTTTCCTCCTATCCTTGTTAAAATGTGCTACACTGGCACTTTTCAACATTAACTTCTGAGTGTATAAATTATAAACCAGCAGGGACCATTACAGAACTCTCAGCAGAGACATGCTTGTGATACTCATGGATAAGGACATATATTTATAGTCCAATAAGATATTGTGTTAAAATTTAAGTTTTCTTTTAACATTTCTTCTGTGTTTGGGGGTGGGGGTCACTTTAAAAAGAGGTTGCTTTAACTACACTCTCTCTTAGAAAAGAGAAAGAAATGAAAGATCTCCATATCAATATTTTGCACTCAAAGCACTAGTTGAAAGGGACAGGATAAAAATGCACCCTCAGATTGAATGCTAAATCAGTTAGTGATGAGGTTGTTCACCTGAGTGAAATGTAAAACATAGTAGGTCCTCATGCAGTAGGTTAAAATGTAGTAGGCAATATAGTAGATGCTGAGTGGATTTTCAGTGATATCATCCATTCTCTGGTGGTTATCCAAAGCCTCTTTCCTGGACAATGTAGGAGCTTTCACTGTTGAACAGCATGAAGCAAAGAGGATATTGCTTTTGTTATGTATGATTGATTCTTCTATCTCTTTTGAAAACTTGGATTTTAAAACTATAGGACAGCGTGTGATAGAAACTGATGTAAACTAAATAGGCCACTGTTCTGACACACAGTGTCTACAGCCTTCCACAACATGGTGCTGCCCAGAAGTTTTGGACTTCAACTCCCATTGGTTTTTGCCATCATGGTCAATGGCAAAAACAGGAGGAGATAAGCATCCAATAACAATGCAAAAAAGGAGGGGAGAGAACAGGTTCTCAGGATGCAAATTCTTTATTATTTGTTTTCAGGTGGAGGAGTTCCTCCATGGTCAATGACCTAGAATGCTGGGAATTGTTGTCTAAAACATCTGGAGGGCATCAGGTTAGGGCAGATTGGTCTATACGGATGAGATGTTAATTTCCTGACTTCTGGATAAAGTAGCAGCACAGTCTACTTGGAACTAAGTCCCGTTCCATTTAGTCGGGCTTACTACCAGGTAAGTGTGTATTTGATTGCAATCTAAATCCTTTGTGCACAAACATGTGAATCTTTAAAATAATGTCACTGGGTAATGCAATCAGGACTATCAGGTAGCATTTCCCCCCTGTTGGTTTGAGCAAGCAAAAGTATTGTGTTGCCTCTCAGCAGATAGGAGGAAAAGGTGCGACTGGGCTGGGAGCAGAAGCCAAAGCTGCAGCTACTTGCGCAGTTGCTGAAATTTTAAAGCCACAGATTATAGTGACCTTTAATCATGGCAGGAAAGGTAGAACGTGCAGAAGAGGGGGGGCCTCCCCATACTTTCGGCATTGACCTACAAGGTGACATTGCAGTATGTTTGTTTCATAATTACACCATTCAGCTGTCTTACACTATTCTGAACAATACTGTACCACAACTGCAAGCCAGAAATAATCATTGTATTGAAAGAATAACTCATGAATAATTAGTAAGTTCTGTTGAAATGTTTTGACTAGTGTTAAGCCACAGTGGCAGCATATTAGCTATTAAATAGTCTCAACCTTGCCTTGTTTGCTGAAGGTCAACAGTATAGTGTGCTAAGCTGAAGTACAATAACACTCGCATTCTTTTCAGTCCTCTTTTGGATTTCCCCCACTCTACCCTGCCTCCTTCCGGTTCTCTTATTTTCTCTGTCAGGCAGTTTAAAAGAAAGGTAGAGACAACTGAAAAACAAGCGCCATGTTACTTTCCTTATCTCTTAAAACTTGCCTATAGCTTTCTTATGATTATTGACTGTGGGAACACAAGGGTCATACTAAGCATACAAACCCAAATCTGCCATGCAATGTGCAATCCTATGCATATCTTCTCAGTGGTAAGTTCCATACAGTTCAATGGGATCTACTTTCAAGCAAGAATGCATAGGATTTCAACCTTAGATATTATATTCCTGCCCAGACTTTATCATCTTCAGAGGCCCGCCTACGGGTGTCAGGGGGCTACTAAGGAGAGGGCCTTTTCAGTTGTGGCACCCTGGTTGTGGAATACGCTCACCAGAGAGGCTCACCTACTTTGCAGTCTTTTCAGCACCAGGTGAAGACCTGGTGCCAAAAATGCACCCAGGCATTTTAGTCCTTCATTTTTTGTTGTTTTTAAATGTGTTGTATTTTCAGATCTTTACATTGTTGCCATCTTTTTCTTCCATTTTATACTGTAGTTTTAAACTTTTAGATGTTTTATATTATATTTTATTATGTTATTGTATTTTATGGGTTTGACTTTTTTGAACTGCCCAGAGAGGTATAGAAATACAAGCAATAAATAAGGGAATAAATAAATATCTAGTGGGTTGTATCCAATGGTGCCAATTCTGCTGAGAAAAGCAGTTCCATCAGTGATCCTGGGAGGGGAGATTCCCCCTCTCCCCACAGCCTCTTGTGTGTCCCCCAAAGCTGCTTCAGAGGGCTGGGAAACCCTCCAGAGCGTATATTCAACTGGCACAGAGGGCTGCTGTGGGGGAGGAGAGAAGGAGAAATTTCCATCGCGCTACCAGATGCTGGATTTAACCCAGTGTCTTTACTTACCAATTTGTCAGCTACTACAAACAAAGGGGAAACAATTTAAAAAGTCACACTGATGTTGCTTGTAAGGAATTCCTCTCTAGACTTTGCCTTCTCCAGTTGTCTGCCTTGGCTTCTGGTGTGAAAGGACTTCACAGGTTGTGGCAGTCTTGGATTGCCAGGGCTCCTACCAAAACTGGGTTTAATTCCAATTTAGGATTTAGATTCTGTGCATGCACAGGTCAGCATTCAGCAAGCCAGGCACTCAAAACCAGCAGCTTTACATTGGCATGAGCAAATCTGTAGGAAAATCTGTCAATTTTGCTTTCTCCCATATTCAAATGTTTAATCACAAGCTCTTTCTCTGCTGAATGTGATGAACTTGGCAAATTTCGTTAAATTCTGATCAAACATGAACTGAAACAGAATCCTCACCCATCTGCACCATCCAAATTTTATAGGTACAGCTATTCCCAGTAGGGATGTATGGATTATGTTAAATCTGTTCCATCTCTGTTTCGTGGATTGTCGGGGGTCTTTCGTTCCATTGCCTGCTCATTGACGGAACTGGATTTTTTATTTTTATTTTTTTACAGATGCACAAGGATTTTGTTCCCCTTGCGCAAGTGCACATTAGTGCTACAGCACATTCGCACTAGTGCATACTTGTGCTACTGCACATTAGTGCAAGCTGCAAATTTGCAAAAATGGTCTGCAAGTCTGCGGAATCTGTGCAACTTGAAAAAGCCAGTCCGCTGCAGAATCCTCAGGTCAGATTCATAGAAATCCAAAACTCATTTGAATCCATTGTGAATATCTCCAAAATCCGTAATTCCCAGTGTGGAGGGAACCATGATGTGCCTGCCTGTCAAGTGGTTGTTAAAGATGAGGTTGTTGTGAGGATAAAGTGGAGAGGAGGAGGAGGAGGAGGACTATGTAAGCCGCCTTGGGTTCCTTGCAGGAAAAAAAGGCAGGGTATAAATATAATAAATTAAATTAAATAAATAAATAAAAAATTCAGCACCACAAACACAGGGATTGAAACCTAGACTTTTAAGAGATAAGCCTGGATGGATGAAACCGTCAGTTTCGGTTTCTCCAACGTTCAATTGAAAAAAAACAAACCTCTCAGGTTCTTTTTGCCCTTCATATAGAAAGCTTTGAGAATGTTGGTAAATTCTTATCAAAACCAAACTGAAACAAAATTCAAATCAACAGTTCTTTCACCTAGCATCAAGATGAAGATGTTGATTGTTTTGTGTCTTTTTTAAATGGCACATGCTGCATGAACAAATAAATGGGTGGAATGTCCAAGCCAGGTGGGACAACCACCCCTCACCCTATGCCCAGGTGCGGTGTTGCTGCCTCACCTAGTGACCGAGGAGGACACCTGTCTCTCCTCAGGATCTGCCTCGACTCCCAGGTGCACCTCCCAGATAGCCAGTGCCTATCGCCACACCACTATTGGGATGCCTACCACCACCGGGCTCTCGTGCCACCCAGCCTGGCAAACTTAATGGATGCGGTTCTTTCTCACTTATCTTATCCCGCCTGCAGTGGGTTTTTCCCTTCAGATATGCTGCCACCAAACCTCTGAGTAGTGTGTGTCCCTTGCGAGGCATGTGGGATTAACCAAAGCCTTATATATAATTATATAAATGAAATGGAAAACAGGATGTTTTCACACAAAAAGAACATGTTTTATTTTGGGAACACAGGTAGGAAATCAGGGTCAGGGAACATAAGGGATTAAGGGGTCATATATGGGTTTCAGGCAAATACAGGTAATTAAATATTTACTGTATCTTGATATAGTACTTTTCACATTTCTAACAGACTAATTTCTCAAACCTCCCTATCTCTCTACCTCCCACCTCCCTTCTTCCAAGTCCAACAACCTTACTCTCTAACTCCCTCTCTCACTCTAACTAACCCCTAACTGACCAACTGCCCTCTCTTTAAAATCCAGTCACTCCTTCCCCAGCCAATCACACGCAAACTGCATCTGAACATTCCACTCATCCAGCTGTCAATCATACACACCCCAGACACACTATATACAAACCTCAGTAGTTATTTCTCCTTTAACTAGAACCGTCACGCCAGGAAGGCGCCAGATCTACATTTGCCATTAGTTCAGCAGCCATGTATGCAGTGCCAAACCAAGCCAAACTAAACTAAAATTCTGATTATGGCAATTCAATAATGTGCCTGCATATGGCACTATCAATAGACATGGTCCATATTACAAGACAGAAGAGCACTCTCATAAAATAGCTGAGTTTATTCCAAGAGCTCTCTCAGAAATTGTAAATACCAAGCCAATTCCAAAACAAGCCAAGCGGAGCTTATCCATCACTACATATTTTCCAATGCTATATTTAAGATGCTGGATGACTTGTTCTGGCTTGGCTCACAATCGCAGAGCATCGTATACATTACAGTCACACTGTAACTCTCAAAAACAATAAATGCAACAGCATCACCATATCCATGGTGGTTCTTAAGCCTGTTCAAAGAACCAGAAAGAGGGAAAGGTTCTTAAGTCTGTACAAGAATAAATATAGCAACTCTGATAATGGTAAAAGCCATGATGAATGGATTTTTCATGATTTTCAGAGAAGCAGCAGGAAAAACAACAAAGTCTTCTGGCACCTTAAAGACTAACACATTTATTACAGCATAAGCTTTGTGGACTGCAGTCCACTTCATAAGATGTATAAAGTGTTATGCTGAATTATGTGTGTGTGTGTGTGTGTGTGTGTGTACTAGCACCTGTACCACTGCGGCAAAGCCATACCTGTCCAGGAGATGTGACATAGTCAAAGCTGGTAGAAGGTACTACGAGTTGCCATGGCCACTTGGTAGGAATGTATGAGAAATTTGTTTCCATTCATTTTTGATAAGGATTTACCCAGTTCTCACCTTCTGGACTGAACACAGACTTGGACGCAATCAGCAGTCAAAGTCCATACAGTTGCAAGCTTGCAATGTGATTCACGGACCAAAAAATGGGTTCAACACCATGCATATATTTGAAAGATGCACATACGTTTGAAAGATGTGCATAAATATGCTTTATTCAATGGGAAAAGAATGTATACATTTCAAAGATGTGTACAGTTGATGAGTACACAAAAATGCACACAGATTTTCATGCAAAAAGGAAAAAAAAAAGCTCACAATCTGATACGGACTTGAGTTGGAACGAGCTTCAAGATGGAATTCGGAGAACTTCGGTGCGCTCAGGTTTTGCTAATTTCCACATCCCTATGACTTGGGCCTCCAGCAACACAGATGGATCCAAGAGTACCCCCAGACTACAAACCTGATCTTTCAGAGGGATTGCAACCCCATCCAGAACAGGCAAGGGGCCTATCTCCTGGACTCTGGAACCACTCACTCACAGGGCCTCTGTCCTGCGGCTCCTGCCAGATTTCAGCTTCAGTTTGTTGGCCCTGATCCAGACCATCACATAAGCCATATAATTCTGTTTTCTTTTTTTCTGTACAGCAAAACAAGCAAAGACCTTCTTACAAGGCTTTTTAAGGATGGCTGAGAATGAGATACAGTACACGCACTTACCAAGTAACAAATAATGAAGTCATTCCAAAACCATGGACTTTGTTGCACATAAGTAAGAAATAATGGAGTATATATACACCCACACACATATCTTATGAGGGTCAGTGTACTCTGTTAAACCCTGCTTATTAAAAGTAATGAACCTGGTACTGTTTACATGGCCAGTTGAATCACAAACAGGTGAGGAAAGAACACTTGATCCCTTAGGAAGTCAAGTGAATTATGTCAACCTCTTAGGATATTGCCTGGATAAAAATCCCCCAAAGCAATAAACATAGAAATTGATTGCTCCTCAACACCAATCTTAGAATTGATATTACTATCCACTTTTCTTGTTTTCGACTCAGTTTTCTCCAATATTAGCCAGAGGGGAGCTATGAAAAGAGATAGCTGTACAACATGACACAGTTCAGGAACTGTTTATTTCAACAGAATTTCAAAAGGAACTCATCCCACATTTTCTTTTTGTGTGCCAATTTGTAAACCTTCAAGCAGTTTCCCTTCTTTTATTCATGTTAGTATTGCTCAGATACAGCCTTCTCTAACAGATCTCTTAAGGTCAAAAGGATACATTGTTATCATTTGCAATAATCCAAATCTCAGGTTAAAACTATACTCAGTGTAATTGTTTAAACATAAAAAGAAAAACAAAGACTGCATTGTACGGCCATATAGATCAGAGTAAAGAAGTGGGCTTGCCTGTAGATTATGTATCAAGTAAAGGGCACATGAGTACCTATTAAAACCTGGGTGTCTATTGAAAAAGATGAAAACAAAGCTGGGGAAGGTGAAAATAACAACACTGACATGGTAATGAACACAGAACAGAAAGTTTAATCAAGTTAAATACAGATGTAGAAATCTTTGAGTCAGGGCCGGTGCAAGGCAGTTTGGTGCCCTAGGCAAGATCAGATATTTAGCGCGCCCCCCCTTCCCACTTGAGCCTGCCCTCCCTCCAGCCCTATGCTCCCGGCGCCCCCTTTAGCCCGGCGCCCTAGGCAGCCGCCTAGTTGGCCTAATGGTAGCACCGGCCCTGCTTTGAGTAATTCAAACAGTGGTGCAGTTAGGTAATTTTAGGCTCTGCGCTTCATGGTCATAGAGCCCTCTCCCTTTTAGAAGGCACTGTATATTACTTCACTTATTTCAAACCTGCGTACAGTTCTGGTCACCACACCTAAAAAAGGACATTGTAGAGTTGGAAAAAGTGCATAACAGGACAACTGAAATGATCAAGGGGCTGGAGCAACTCCCCTATGAGGAAAGGGCAAACATCTGAGATTGTTTAGCTTAGAAAAAAGGAGAGTAAGGGGAGACATGAAAGAGGTGTACAAAATTATGCATGGTGTGGAAAAAGTGGATGAGGAGACATTTTTCTCTCTCTCTCATAATACTAGAACACGGTGTCATCCCATGAAGCAGATTGGTGGGAGGTTCAGGACAGATAAAAGGAAGTACTTCTTCATGCAGCGCATATTTAAACTATGGAATTCACTTCCACAAGATGCAGTGATGGCCACAAATCTGGACGGCTTTAAAAGGGGATTGGACAAATTCATGGAAGATAAGGCTATCAATGGCTACTAGTCCTGATGGCTATAAGCCACCTCCAGTATTAGAGGCAGTATGCCTATGCACACCAGTTGCTGGGGAACATGGGTGAGAGGGTGCTGTTGCACTCATGTCCTGCGCTGCTTGTGGGATCCCATGGGCAGCTGGTGGGACACTGAGAACAGAATGCTGGATTAGGTAGACCTTGGTCTGATCCAGCATGGATCTTCTTAAGTTCTTAAGAAGAGCCAGTGTGGCGTAGTGGTGAGAGTGTTGGACTGGGACTCAGGAGATCTGGGTTCTAGTCCCCGCTCAGCCATGAAACCCACTGGGTGACTTTGGGCCAGTCACTGACTCTCAGCCTAACCTACCTCACAGGGTTGTTGTGAGGATAAAATGGAGAGGAGGAGGAGGAGGATTATGTAAGCCGCCTTGGGTTCCTTGCAGGAAAAAAGGTGGGGCATAAATATAATAAATAAATAAATAAATAAATACTCAAAATGTGGTAAAGCAGCCTGCTGCATTTGGGGACCTCCTGTTCACCCTGCTGAGTAGGGCCCGGGACATCAGGCCCAAAGTTCTACCCTAATGTCACCACTGAATTTGAAGGATTAGCCAGGCATGCAATCATTTGTTGTAATTAGGGATGGGACCAGCAATTTTCTATCTTGCCTAAATTCTCTAAAAATCACTTTGAAGCTTGTTTTGGCTCTCTCCCATTTTCATTTTGACCACCCAATACTTGGCCCGTTCGAACTGAAAAAGTGCACAGTTCAAATAGGAACGGTGCACAGTTCTGTGCGTATTTTTCAAAAGTGCACGCACTGTTCCCAAATTGAGTAAAGCATGAACATTTGTGCTTTTCAAAGTGCACTTGTTTTTTTTGTGTGTTTTTAAAAAAGCATTTTTAAGGTGATCGCAAATTTGAGAATTTGCAAACATTTCTTGGGGGGGGGGGAAGCGCTCCTGCTCACGTTTTCATTTGGGATTGAAAACAGGACATGTTCACATAATTTGAGAACAGAAATGAAATTCTCGTACATCCCTGTTGTTGTTGTTGTTGTTGTTGTTGTTTGTGGAGAGTTCATTTTAAATTATCTGTGCAGAAAGTGTCTACAAAGCACATGTATACTTGAAGCTATTAATTGAAGATCACACAGGGCGACCACAAAAAAAAATATAGTACCATTTTGCTTGGAATATCTTATCTGATAATGCAGCCCATGAGGTCGTAGAGCATTTTAGCTAGAGTTAAAATCAATAATATGGGAAGATCAGATTATATAATTAAACCCTGCTTTTCAGAACTCTATTCCTGATGTACAGTTTAAAAGGTTTTAACATATACTACTATAAATATTTAAACAATCCATACTGCTTCATGAATTTTTCCCTTCTCTCAAAAGTAGAAAGTTTGGGGTAGCCTCTTCAGTTAAAGCCCAGGCCTATGCAGAAATAAGGCCAATAGTGTCAGTCTATTCCTCACAGTCTGTTCCTAAGTAATTTCCAAAGGAGAAGAAACTTCAAGAAACTTTTTGTGGATGGGGCATGGGGTTCTTGAACACCTTAGTTGTGAGGTGGCCAAGAGATGTTTGTGAGTTTCCTGTCTTTCATTGTGCAATAATCTCTCTGGCGGTATGTAGCCTTCCTGGCTTCTCACACTTCAATTTAAGCCCAAGGGAAGACATCATGTGGTAACTCACCCCATTGGCCTTTTATGATCAGAAAATGTGGGCAGCCAATAAGGCTGCAGAACATTGGAGAGATGTAGAATAAAAAGAAAAAAACACACAGCAGCCTTGGCCACCTCACCACAAAAAGGTAAGCTCAAAACGACCACCAAAAGAAATTCAAAAGAAATTATACATGCCCTGAGTATGAGGCAGAAATATAGAAGTCTTTTCCATGAGGGAAAGAAACTTTCAGGAAATTGGAGAACAGATTTGGCACAGCAGTAGTTTAATACATACAACCTACCTCAGACACCATCTGCTGCTTCACTAGCATTGTAAATGTACCATACCTTTAAAATGTTTATTTGTTTCGGATTAGTTCCAGCAGTCATCGGCAATAGCCTAGTGATCTATCCAGAGAATTTCCACAATCAGCCACTGAGTTCTGACCCACCATTTATGTTTACTGATATATTAGCATCTTATGATTTTATGATGGGCCATAATGCATACAAAGCACACTTCTCAGCTCCCAAGTGAAGATGCAGAAGGTGAACATTATGGCTTTTTTTTTTACTGCTGTATATCAAAGATAAGTGAGTATTTTGTTTTGCTTTGATCTAGCACTTTGCTGTAACTACTATGGCATATTGAAAGTAGGCTTGCACATGGTTTTCCATTTGCCCCTAGCTGCTTGCCTCCTTAAGACATATTTCTCAAAACAAAGACAGCTCATGCTTTCAGATTTATGAAATGATTATTTAAATTCCAAATATTGCCCATTTCTGATCTTTTCCAAAGCCTCAGTCTATTTGGCATCTGCAAGAGCTGCTTAATTTAGAAGGTGTGTGTGTGTGTGCGCGCGTGCACGCACGCACGTACTCAGGCTGTAGCTATACTATGCATCAGAGAGAAGTGTAATAATTAGAAATACTGTGTGTGATCAATAAGGCAAAGTGTCTTGTCAAATTGCAGAAACAACAGATGTTTGCATCTATTTTCTCTTTTTTCTCTGCCTTAATTAATTTTCAGGCCATACTTAAAATTTAGATGTCTCTTTAATTAGCATAGAAATATTGTCCAATTAGGGTGAGTTAAGACAACCATCATGGATGGTTATCCTTCCATAGTTGATTAGCCTGGTCTAGGTGCAGAAGCAAACATATGTAAGCTGTCTTTTTATATGTGCATCCCCTGTGGATGGGAACACACTTTTTCTTGCTTGGTTCTTCTCTTGTTTTGTCTGAACACATCATAACAGATTACAGAACCAGTCTTTATGGGCAAATAAAGGGAAAGAAAAAGGAGGGAAGGACAGAAGAAGCATCATTAGCATTGTTAAGAAAGAAATTACAACTAGTGACACCTGGTGAAGGTACACAAAAACTTTTCTTGTTCAACCTAATATTCATTGGGTGAATAGAGACCTCCAATTGCCAAAATGGTAACTTATCAGTGGGTGCATACCATTACATACGAAGCTGGTTTTAATAGGGATGTGTGAGGAATCCGAGAGGAGGGTGAAAATCCAATGGATTTTCATGACCCTCCCCCCAATTCCAGTTCATTAGCCCCACGCTGACAATGACTCGCTGTTGTGCAAGTCGAGCCAGCTTGCAGACTCCCGTCTCTAAGACCGGCCGTGGTTTGTGCATTTTTAAAAAAAAAAAACACTAAGGAAATTTGCACAAATCATGCTATTTGTGCAAATTGGAAGCCAAAAACAATGCACTTCTGGTGTGATTTATGCAAATTGTGCTAGAACTGAACAGTTTCTGGCTTCCAATTTGCGCAAATCAGTTTGGAAGTGGACAGGAAGTCCGTCAAGCTCAAACAAGCCAGACTTCCCAGCGTCAGCACATCACTAACCTGTAGTGTATTATCCATTTGGTGAGAAGGTAATTTTCATGTCATCATAGCCACTAGAAAGCCTAGAAAGCAAGGATGAAATATCGTCCTTCTGGAACACTTTATAAGTGACTGCCTGCAATAGGGTTTCATACTCACTAACAATACTTGTCATACTTTTGAACACGATTGAGAAAAAGGGCCTAGGTCTGCCTCCCTCAACCTGGTGCCCTCCAGATGTGTTGGACTACACCTCCCATGGCCATGCTGGCTGGAGATGATGGACAGTGTAGTCTAGCACATCTGGAGGGCACCAGGTTGAGGAAGGTTTGCTAGATGGAAGAAGCCTTTGGGTCAGGGAGGTCTGCTGTTCTTTGGGGCTCTCCAGTTAGTATTGGAAAACCCTGTATTGAAGGAAAGTTCATTCCAGGTAGGCCTGCTATATTTTGTAAAATCACCAAGGATTGGATGGGAGCCCTAACCTGGAGGACAGGTGGAAGACTGCAGTTCTACTAAACTTACTATCATGGTTGATTAAGGATCACAACATACCATTTAATAGCATTAACTTTTGCTTCCCTAGTTTGTATGGTTTTCTCTTGTTTGCATTTTAAATCTTCCTGGCTGTATTATTTTACAGGAATATTGAGTTTCTGCAGGGGTGAGGCAAAATTAGTGGGCAAGGCCTCCGTTAAAATGTTCAGGCAATGAAATGAAAAGTTTGGACAGAATCACCAGGCCCTAACAATCCTGCCTCTGGATTTAAATTCTTAATTCCTTGACCAAAGGCATGTGTGCAAATTTAACACGTAGCTTTTGGCTTTTTACTCTGTATATGTTTTGACAGAGTGTCAAATTAAATATTACTTTTAATACATAGCATGCAGCTATGACTGTTCTTTTCTCTTATTCAAATAAGTGGGAGGGAGCAATCTGGACTGGGACCCTAGCATGGGGGGGGTTAACCCTTTGTCCCCCATTGTGGTTGCAGCTGGGGGGGGCAAACTAAATAAAAATGCACATTTTTCAAAAGTTATCACAAGTTCACACCTTTGCAAACGTTTGTCCCCAAAAAAGTGATCCTGCTTGTCTTCTTTACATGATTTGTGAATGGAAACAATGACCTTCCCCCGCATCACACGCAGATGTGGGCGGGGAGAAATTTTGCGGACGTGGGGGGAGGTGAGGCGAGACTTACCAGTCCTCGCAGGTACAACTCAGGTAGGGGGGCAGGGTTACAGGAGCTAATATTAGGCCCTGCAGCTCCACCCCACACCCTCTTTGTTCTCGGCAGCTCCCTCCCTCCCACCCTGTATACAGTATGGGCTCCTCTGGTCACCGTTAAGGGGCCGAGTAGGAATTCTGGCTTATCCCTATTAGGGGGGTGGGCGCGTTTCGCCTACTCCATACTACTGCAGAGTTGGGAGTATTATAGTTAGTGCACATAGCAAGCAAAAAATGGTCACAGGTAGATAGATAGTGGCAGGTAAGTGTGGGTTAGGGTATTGATAGGGAGAGGTGAGCATACCTGGCACTCAGGGATGCATTCAGGTGACAGGAGGTTTCAGGATGCCTCAGATGGATGGGTCAGTAGGCTCAGACAGCTGAGGGTCAGGAACGCCTGTGATGCCTTTGTTCTCGCCAAGCTTGTTGTCGTGAGACTCCGAGAGGGGGCAACGTAACAAAGGCTGCCAACACTGTAAAGTGCAAAATGGGGAGGCGGCCGAGTCCTCGCCACCTCCCGGTTTTGGATGCTCCGCCCAATTGCACAACAAAGCGGCCTACGAGGCCAGAATAGAATAACCCGCACTCTATCCCTTTGCAGTTCATTGTATGTAAATAAACGTGGCCCAGTTAAATACCAACTGAGTGTCTCGACTCTTCATTTCCCACCTGTACGTCCACAAAATTCTCATACAGCCCTAAGCTACATTCATGCACGTTATATGTTTTGTAGTTGCTGTGCAGTGTGTGGATAAGTTCGAGTGCTTAAGTTATTGTCTCTGCACATATTTTTAGTTCATGTTTTATGCTTGCAGCATCATAGGAGTCTGGGTTATGGTAGATTGACAAGCGTGGTCATATATCACCTGAGGGGGACTATCTTCTTCACTTAGAATTCCATCCCTGATTCAGGCCTCAATGCAAAGGCAGGATATCATCACTCTATGATATTTGGATACCTCAGTTTCATGCTATGTATCCTTCTACTCTACATTATTTCTGAAGCTGATTTAGGGAAGTTGGTCCATACCTAACCTGAACTTCACCTCTGAAATTAGTTTTTCCATCTGGTTATACTTAATTTCAATTTTGGAGAAGTTGGTCTGTCCTTAAGAACTTCAAGCTCTGAAGTTAGTTTCTCCATCTGAAGATAATCTATTTCAATTATTCATTTCCATATTTACAAGAGACACTTACCAGATTTTTAGGCCTTAAGAGCAATAACCAGTAAAGCAAGCTATTAAAATAGCCAATTAATTAAAGAACATAACGACGGTGCATAAGGAATAGGCTGAAGAGCTTTCCTCACGAATTATGCATTTAATATATTACTGTGGGGAAAGCATCCAGGAAGATGAGTCAGTGCTGATCTCATTTGTGTCTCACTCACCAATAATTAAGCAACCATGGCAATTCCATCTAGCCTAAATCCATCAGGTTTAAATAAGGTTGAAGCCTGAAGGTCAAATTCATCTGAAACAAAAAGTTCAGTACTCCACTAGCAGTAGATTTGAGCACTATTTCTACATCTTACTTTTTATTGCTTTCCATAATTGTCCTACAAAATCCCTGAGGTTTTTTGGTGATTGCACCTCTGATATGGAAGCCTTAAACCCATATGTAAAGGAACAGAATCGTCCTCTCTTTATGTGTTTAGTTTGGTTTTAGGATATTATCGGGTTAAATCTTTTTGTGTGTGTGCTAGTCAGTTTCAGGCAGAAGGTTAATAGCTTAGAGGTTAAAAGTTTAGCTAGAATATAGAGTTCAGGAAGTTGTGCTCAGAGCAGCCAGGAGATTATAAAGTTCAAGAGAAGGTCATAGGAAGAGAAAGAGAAAACATTCATTCAGAAAATAGAAACTTGGTTTGCAAAAATAATCAAGAAACTGACCTCCCGATTGGCTGGAGTTGGGGAGAGAGAGAAAACTAATTTTAAAAGATAAAAGCCTAAGACAGAAAGGCAGAGAGAAGAAAGGCAGGCAGATAGATTCAGATTTCCCAGGAGCAGGATTCTGCTCACAGCCTCACAGGACACTCCACTGGAGGAAGTGGGGGAGGTGATTTTTGCTGATTCTTCCTTCCCCCTGCATTTCCTTGTGCCCCCTGCAAAACTGGTCGGGGAGGTTAGGGGAACTGTGTGGGAGGTAGTCCTGGACCCTTCCACTCACAATGGCATGTTTGGAGCCAACCCATTGAAACATTGTCCTCCCAAACATAAAAAATTGTTACAATTAGTGATGCCCAGTTGGAATGTGATACATTTTAAAAAGAATATTCCCAAGTATTCTACTACAGTCTTACATTTTGTGCATCAAATTCTGGCTTGCTCGGTAAATGGAAAGAAAAACTATACTCATGAGAACAGAACACTGCGATTCACACTGAGCTCCAATGTTACCTTTTACTTCTCTCTAAGTCTCCATCCATTACATTTTTACCCAATGATTGTCTCACATATTTATCCACTACACAGCACCATCGTATGCATGACTACTCTAGGGTGGCCATGTCTCCTACCTTACAGAAGACTGTCCTGTATTTGAAGGTCTATCAGAACACAGTCCACTATTTGAGGGCATACTCTATTTTAAGGTTGTCCAATCCAAGTCCTGTTTAAAGATATTGTGGTAAAATATAATTTCAGTATATGATTTCTACGGTATATAATCACATAACTTGCAACAAATATTTCCTATGCTTTTACTTGTATGAAATCCTATGCTACTCTGTATGTAGAAAGTTCTATCTCACATAATGCTAATACAAAGGGCCTCTAAAGGGCCTCTTGATTTCTTGTGAACTGTTGAAGTAAACCTGTTTCTAACAGTTAATTGGTATTGAGATAAGGAGAAGTTACTTCAAAGATGCCTTTCACTCCCTAAAAACTCCTCAGTATACACAGATCAATTAACTGTTATTTACTGCTTGAAAGAGAGACCAGGTATTGTAAAAACATCATTATGTCACAGTAGAAAGAAAGAATGAGCTCACCTTGTAGAATTTGTTAACACGCATGCGCGAAAGTAAGGCGCTTGTAAAAAGAGTATAAGAATGCTTGTATTTCTAATGGTGGATTTGTCTCACTCTGCTTTGGAGTGGAACCATACAGCGCTGTATTTGAATAAAGGAATTCTTTTTACCCGCTCTGGTTGATTTATTGGGCCATAAGTCAGCTGGAAAACGAACCTAGGAAGTGGCTTAACTTCCTTACCACAATTTGGCGACTCGGCCGGGACCTCCAGCCCAGAGTTTTGGACATTCTTCCTCCATGACAAATTACCCAGCCGGCAATTGGTGAGTTCACCTCAAGGGTTTTTTTTGTAAGGGAGGAGATTGGTCCGGGATTCTGCTAAGGACGGTCTAAAAAGGGTAAACTGAATTCCGGTCTGGTAAGGCGCCTAGGAGGTGGACTGACAGAGTTCAGTCACTAGGGGGAACCAGGAACTTCTGTGTGAATCCAAGCAGTGGGCAGGGTGACAGGAGTAAGGTTCCCAAACTGGAGAACAACAGGTTTTTCAAGAGGGACGCCTCTTGTCAAACAGTTCTCCTAGGATATGGGCAAAATTGAACTGAAATACCTCCTTTTCATTTTTCTCTGGGTTTTGGTTATTGCATTGTGTTATTGATATTGTGTTATTATTATTGCATTGTGTTATTGATATTGAAAGGTATAGGATTTAGGAAAAAGGGAAACCTTCAAAGAGGGGTGGCATACATGTGCATGTGAAAATGTCAATGTGTGTGTGTCATTAGAACCATGAACTGTTCGGTTTCCGAACAGGCAGGGAAAGTAAGCATGTGTGTGTGTGTGCACATTATTAGATTTATGAGCTGTTACTAATACAGACAGACCCACATCTCTCTCTCCTCCATTTATTAGAATTTATGAGCTGATGGAATAAGGGCTGGTCCTAGGCCACAAGCTGAATACCGCCCTTCCACCAGACAGGGTCTCCCTCCCCCCCTTTCCAAATCTCCCTGCTGAAGAATGTATATAAGTCACTGGGACTAAATCAGGTCAAGACGCCCTGATCTCTGTTTGCGAGGGGTAAAACCCAATGACCGGCAGAGCTTCAAAAGCAAGTGGGCCTGATTGAACCCCCTCCCATGATCCAGTGACGTGTGAGTGTTGTGTGTTTGTGTGTGGACTAAACAAAAAGCACTACACACACACCAGAGTGAGGAGATCATAAAGGAAGCATTCTGTGCCACAATACATCATGGGTGGGAATCAAAGTGTTCCAAAAGGGGCACCTTTAGCAATAGTGCTCCAAGAATTTGCCTCTTTACCTAGAAGTAAGACTTTGTCAAAAACACGGTTGCAAACTCTTTGTACTGAAGAATGGCCATGCATAGGGGGAAGTACTTGGCCCAAGAATGGGTCCTGGGAAAAACAGATCCTAAGGGACCTTCGGGTAGCCCTAGAGGACAAATTCCCAGGACAATTGGATTATTGGTATGCTTGGACAGAGGTAGGATATCGGAAGGGCTACCTCAAGCCTTCAGAGGTAGAACCTACCGCACCTCCTGCAAATAAACCCCCACCCTACCTTACTCGTCAAGTTGGTCTGTATCCACTCTTGACCAACACGACACCAGTGTATATTCCTCCAGTGGCAGCAGTTGCACCGCAACTAGGAGGGGAGGGGCAGGTGATACAGGCTGGGCAGGAGGCAGTCCCTGGCCGCACAGAACTCAGGCAGACGTATCAATACGTCCCTCTGAGTACACAAGAAATCCTCCTGTGGCAATCCTCAACCCCAGGATTGACAGAGGACCCAGACCGTTTTGTACAGCGTATAAAAACCATTTTTCGCTCACATAAGCCTGATTGGTCAGACACTTTGGCCATTTTAGAAGCACTCCTTCAGCCAGAACAGTACCACCGACTAAAAGCCCTTGTAAATGATGCTTTAGGAACGCAGGCAATTGGGAACATCATAGCCTTCCCAAATGCTGATCCAGGCTGGGATATAACTGATGCTGCTGGGCAGGCCTTGTTTGAAAGGTTTAGGGACATGTTGGTAACTTGTTTAGAAAAAATGGGGCGAAAAACTGTGAACTGGGCAAGGGTTAAGGAATGTTTGCAGTTGTCAGCAGAATCTCCAGCACAATTTCTGTACCGATTAAAACAACAAATCTGCTTGTTCGGAGGAATAGACCCTGAAGCCCCAGCCAATGAGCCTCTGGTGGTTTCTCTGTTTGTTGAGCATTCCCAAAAGGATATAAGGGAATATTTTAAAAAGCATTCCCCTGGATGGCAGGGCAAAAATTTAAACGAGATCCTGACCACTGCAAACCACGTTTTTCACACAAGGGAGGAGCTGGAGAAGAAAGAAAGGAAGAAAGAGACAGAGGCACAAGCCAAAATGTTGGGGGCTGCTATAGCACAAGGTCTTGGTTCAAGTCGAGGGAGGGGGCAGGTCAGAGGCCGTGGGAGAGGAAGAGGGAAAGGCTGGGCAGGAACAGACACGAGAGAAAAGATAGGACGAAATCAGTGTGGGTACTGCCGGCAGGAGGGCCACTGGAAAAGAGATTGTCCGGTACGCCCCCAAGGTCTGCCAACAGGAGGCGCTGTAGAAGCAGTAATGAGAAGTGGGAACAGTGAACAGGAAGACTGACTAACTGAAGGAAAATTTTGTGATGCAGAGAGAGAGGGAATGAGTATTTGGAAGTTAAAAAGTGATGCACCATTTTTAACAATGCAAATTGGAGAACAAAGGTTTTCATGCTTAGTAGACACAGGTGCTACAAAATCCATGCTTGTAGATTCAGCTAAGAAATTCCCCTTGCCTTGATTGCCCAAATCAAGGCAAGGGGAACGTATTATGGGGATTGAGGGAAACCCTGAATGGCAACCCCTCAGCAAAGATGTACAGGTTCAATTGGGTCCCCTAACCACCAAACACCAATTTGTACTAATGGAAAATGGTCCTGTTAATTTGTTGGGTTGTGATTTATTGTGTAAACTAAGGGCTACAATAAAATGTAGTCCCAATGAAATCTGGGTCTCAATGCCATCTAGTAGTCTCGTGGCATTTGTTGGGTCTCTTGGGGATGAAGATAAACAGGGCCTTCCGCCTGTATTGGCTTCGGTACCAGCAGAATATTGGGCAGAAGGCTCAGAAGAAGTCGGACTCTTAAGGTCTGCTTCTCCGGTTCAAATAGAAGTAAGACAGGATATGTTGCCCCCTCGGGTAAAGCAATATCCCATCCCTCGAGAAGCAATAAGTGCTATAGACTCTTTGATTGAAAAACTGAAAAAGCAAAAGGTTTTAGTTGAATGTATGTCTCCTTGTAATACCCCAATCATGCCAGTAAAGAAAAAGACTGCTCCAGGGGAGGCTCCAGCATATCGGCTGGTGCAAGACCTCCGACGAATTAATGAGTATGTTGTGGCCCGTCATTCTGTTGTGCCAAATCCAACCCTCATTACATCTCAAATTCCTGCCTCCTCACGGGTATATACAGTCATAGACTTGAGTTCAGCTTTTTTTAGCATCCCTCTGCATCAAGATTCCCAGTATTTGTTTGCCTTCACCTGGGGGGGGCAAGGCCAAGGGTCAGGTCAGCTCTGCTGGACCCGACTCCCCCAAGGGTTTGTTCAGAGCCCAAGTATATTTTCCGGAATTTTGCACAAGGACTTGCAAGACGTCCATCTCCCACGTAAATCAATCCTTGTGACTTATGTGGACGATTTGCTGTTAGCTTCTAAGGACTTTGAACAATGTCAGGAAGATTCCCTGGCGCTGGTTCATGCGCTGGGTGAAAAAGGACATAAAATAGCGAAGAGAAAATTGCAATGGTGTAAACCCATAGTGGAATACTTAGGTCATGTTTTGGACAAAGGGGAACGTAAAATCTCTCCAAAGCGAATTGATGCTATCAGGCAGGCAGCAGCTCCGTCTACAAAATCACAAGTAAGGGCATTGCTTGGAATGCTAGGCTACTGTAGGAGCTGGATTCCTGGGTTTGCAGAAATTGTGAAGCCATGGGTAGAGAAGACAAAAGCCAATAGCCCTGATTTAATTGAATGGACATCAGAAGATCAAAAGGCTTGGACTGAAATTCAAAGATTATTGAGCTCAGCACCAGCGCTGGGTTTGCCAGACTATGAAAAGCCCTTTGTTTTGTACGTGCATGAGAGGAAGGGTGTGGCTTCAGGTGTGTTAACTCAGTCTTTAGGACCTTTATCAGCGCCCTGTTGGTTACTATTCGGGACAATTGGATTATGTGGCTAAGGGAATGGCAAGTTGTTTTTCAGTTGCTGCAACAGCCCTTTTACTGGAAAAAACACAGGATCTAGTTCTTGGACATTCTTTAACAGTTTATGCCCCACACTCAGTGGTGGCTTTGTTACTGCAGAAGAATACCCAACATTTTTCAAATGCTCGATACACCAAGTATGAGTCCACCTTGCTAACAAATCCAGCTATAATTATCAAACGTTGCACAACATTAAATCCTGCTACGTTACTGCCAGATCCAACAGAAAATGGGGTGGACGAGAGGGGGCATGATTGTTTACAAGTAGTAAAGGAAGTACAGCTACCAAGGAATGATCTAAAAGACACTCCCTTAACCCATTCAGATTTTGTGTGGTTTGTGGATGGATCATCCAGAATTGTGCAAGGGACAAGAGAGACAGGCTATGCAGTGACAGATCAATGGAAAGAAATTGAGGCAAGAAAACTCCCAGGAAATAAGAGTGCACAGGCAGCTGAGCTGGTAGCTCTAGCTCGGGCATGCAATTTAGCTGTTGGAAAGATGCTGTCAGTTTACACTGACTCCAAATATGCCTTTGGTGTTTGTCATGCAACCGGAGCTTTGTGGAAAGAGAGAGGGTTCCTTACTGCCTCAGGACAGAAAGTGGCAAATGGGCCAGAGATCTTAATGCTTTTAAACAATATACATGCCCCGAGGAAGTTGGCAATCGTGCATTGCAAAGCACACACAAATAAAAAAGATCCTGTAAGCATAGGGAATGATCTGGCAGATAGGGCAGCAAAAGTTGCGGGGGAGCCACCCTTTTTGCTATGCTGCAAGCAGCAGAAAATAGCGCCTCTCTGCCAGACGCCGTATCAAATTGGCAGCAAAACGCTCCTGCTGAGGAGAAAAGGCTCTGGGAACAAGTAGGTGCAAGGAAAATACAAGGACTTTGGACTTTACCAGATGGGAGGCTAGTTCTACCGCGGGTTGGCCTTTGGATTGTAGCCTTAGAGGAACATCAAAAGGGACACCAAGGGATAAGCGGGCTGGCGGCAGCAATAAACAGAGTGTGGTTTGCTCCTGGAGTACATCAAGTGTCAAAAGCCATTACTGCCGCTTGTCCTGTTTGTGCGAAGTTAAATGCTAAGGCAGCTGCTCCTGGGCCAGAAGGGGGGAGACCCTGGGTTCAACTCCCTTTTGAAGCCCTACAGATTGACTTTGCTCACATGCCAAAATGCCAAGGATTTCAAAATTTGCTTATTTTAGTGGATCAACTATCTGGATGAGTGGAAGCTTTTCCTTGTCGAAAGGCCACTGCAATGGAAGTGGGGAAACATTTGCTCAGAGACATTGCTCAGAGACATTGTGCCAAGATTTGGGATCCCCTCCCATTTGGAATCCGACAGGGGCCCCCACTTTATTGGAACTATTATACAATATGTGGCAAAGACCATGGGCATAGAGTGGAAGCTACATGTTCCATACCATCCTCAGTCATCAGGCCAAGTGGAGAGAATGAATGGAATACTGAAGCAAAAGATTGTTAAACTGTGTAAGAACGCAGGACTCACCTGGATCCAGGCCCTTCCTTTAGCTCTCCTAGCAGTCCGAACAAGTCCCAACCGCAGGTTCAAGCTGTCACCTTATGAACTCCTTTTTGGGAGGCCTCCCCCAGTTGGGCGAGGCGCAGTTGTTCCACATGTTTCACTCCTAGAAGGTGATGAAGCCCTTCGGGCTTACATTATAGAACTCCAACATCAGTTTAACAGGTTGAGACGTCATGTTGGAAACTCACAGACTTTGCCTTTAGATGTTTTCGCCCACAGGTTCAGAGCTGGAGATTGGGTCTATGTACGGAAGTGGACAGCAAAACCCCTTGAAGGACTTTGGGAAGGGCCATATCTCGTCCTACTCGTGAGCCAGACAGCCTTGAAAATCGAGGGAAAAATACCGTGGATCCACTACACCCATTGTGCCAGAGGTGCGCCTCCGGAATCCAGCCCCCCCCCAATCTGGAGGAAGGGGGGCCAGAAGTAGACGCTCGCAGAGGACAACGAGGGAGCACAGCCAGGGTTACTGACCAGGAAAAGGTAACCCCAGAAGCAGATGACATCACCAGGAGCACAGCCAGGGTTACTGACCAGGAAAAAGTAACCCCAGAAGCAGATGACATCACCAGGAGCACAGCCAGGGTTACTGACCAGGAAAAGGTAACCCCAGAAGCAGATGACATCACCAGGAGCACAGCCAGGGTTACTGATCAGGAAAAGGTAACCCCAGAAGCAGACGATAGCAGGCAACTTCCAGGGAGCTCCGCCCAAACCTCTGAGATTCCAGGAGTGGACAATTCCAACCAACAGACTGGGTGGACTGTGTCTCACTTGGACGGCCTCAAGCTCAAACTGTCACGAGGAAAATGATTTTTCCAGTTGCCCTAATATTCTCCCTTTGGATTTACACCTTTGCAGGAGGAGAACACCCCTACCTAGGGGTAGTGCGGAGTATTGCAACCAACTTCAACTTGTCGAACTGCTGGGTGTGCCAACACCTAACTCCTCAAGCAAGGGCTGAAATTTGGGCCCACCCAGTGGATACAAAGACTTGGTTAAAGTTAAACACCACCACATGGGAACCAGATCGTCTCTGGGATAAGGATCCCAGAACCCATGGTTGGGAGGGGGTAAAACTTCCAGCCTCTAAGCCAGGGTCCCCATGGTACACAATCACTCGACTGGTGGGAAATTTTTCAATCTGCTTTGAAAGGATAAATGGCACAGGCCCAATTCTGGGGTGGGTCCCTCTCCAGCACTGTAACTTAACCATACAGACTGACTGGAACAGTCAAACTATCCAGCCTTACAATGGGAAAACTGAACTCCACATCACTTCCACTGATCAGTCCCCCAACCTCCTAGGTTACAGGTTCCCTGGGACAGATGGAGGGTATAATGGGACAAATTTTGAAGTAAAGGAAACCTGGACTAACTTCACAGTGGGAGGAGAAGTTTTCTGGATAGGTAAGAAACAAGGTCTCCTAACTAAAAACTTGTCTTTAAGTCACTCTCTACCTTGTAGTGAGTGCAGGTGTAATGAGCCTCCATTGCTATGGCAACTGACCAAGCAATGGTATTGTTCTCAGGCCGTACCACACCGACCTTTTAAGACCAGTTTTGATGCTATACACCAAGTTCAGTGGTCACAAAGATTTCATGGTCATGATTCAAGATGTCTAGGCACCTGGTTTTCCGTTGCCACTGACAAAGTGGCCGATTGGGACGGAAACCAATGGTGGCTGGAAGATAGTAACTTGAATTTGGCACTAACTGGAAGGGGGACATATTTTTTGTGTGGGAATAAAGCATACAAAGGCTTGCCTCCTTCATGGGTTGGGCGATGTGGGCTAGTGTACTTAGCACCAGACATTGACACTCGGCCAAGCATAAATGCGTCTGAAGTACTGAATCTGGGCTCTTTCATCCATCGCATCATACCTACACACACAAAGCGTAGTGCCAACCCTCTAAGTTACTCCTTTGGGCCAGTAGGTGATTTCTTTCACTCTACCTTCCGATATTTGCTCCCTTGGTTTGGTACATATGAAATGGAAGCAGCTATCTGGAACATCTCAGCAGAACTGGAGATGGCTTTTAATGCCACAAATAAAGCCCTCCAGGATTTACAGCAGGAAATAGATGAGGTGGCTGCAGTAACACTACAAAATCGTCGTGCCTTAGACCTATTGACAGGTGCCTTGGGAGGAACATGTGCCATGTTGGGTGAGACATGTTGTTTTTATGTAAATCAATCAGGACAGGTAGCACGAGAAGTGCAAAGGGTGAAGGAAGCTGTGCAAGTTTTCCATTCAGTCAACCACCCAGAACGTGTAGACCTCCAGAGTTTGTTAGCCTCTTGGCTAGGAAATCTGTCCTGGTTATGGAAAGGTCTGTTAGTTTTAGGATTATGTGTACTCTGTATTATTTTTCTTTGTTGTTGTATTCAATGTATTCCAGGGCTTCTCCAAATGATTCGTCCTGTACGACCACAAATGTATATGCAAATACCACTAGAAGAAGCTTCAGTTCGTATTGCTCTAGAAAAGCTAGTTAATTAGAAATGATCCTCAGTGTGTATTTATCCACTAGGATCAAAGAGGGGAATGTGGTAAAATATAATTTCAGTATATGATTTCTACGGTATATAATCACATAACTTGCAACAAATATTTCCTATGCTTTTACTTGTATGAAATCCTATGCTACTCTGTATGTAGAAAGTTCTATCTCACATAATGCTAATACAAAGGGCCTCTAAAGGGCCTCTTGATTTCTTGTGAACTGTTGAAGTAAACCTGTTTCTAACAGTTAATTGGTATTGAGATAAGGAGAAGTTACTTCAAAGATGCCTTTCACTCCCTAAAAACTCCTCAGTATACACAGGTCAATTAACTGTTATTTACTGCTTGAAAGAGAGACCAGGTATTGTAAAAACATCATTATGTCACAGTAGAAAGAAAGAATGAGCTCACCTTGTAGAATTTGTTAACACGCATGCGTGAAAGTAAGGCGCTTGTAAAAAGAGTATAAGAATGCTTGTATTTCTAATGGTGGATTTGTCTCACTCTGCTTTGGAGTGGAACCATACAGCGCTGTATTTGAATAAAGGAATTCTTTTTACCCGCTCTGGTTGATTTATTGGGCCATAAGTCAGCTGGAAAACGAACCTAGGAAGTGGCTTAACTTCCTTACCACAATATAGAGAGAGAGCAGCTGGACAGCAGACTGAGCAAGCACACAGGTCAACTGCTCACAGTCTTCACCAGTATAGTGAAATGTATTGTATTTCTATTTAAATTTTAATACTTATTTCTAATTTGCATGCATACATATATAAATCAGTACAAACAAGTATGCAAATTGATGTCTTCTATTGTCATTTTTTGGCGATGCTCGTGGCAACCCTAGTCTACTCAGAAATAAGTCCCATTTAGTTCAGTGGGGCTTACTCCCAGGTATAAGACTGAAGCCTAAATGTATCTGATGTTTCTACAAGTATTTCTTGTCACCATTTCAAAATCTAGTCCTGTTACACTAACTATATTCATAATGCAAGGGAAGGGTTCAAGGAGTTACAAAAAGATAAGAACAGTCCTGATTTGTATCATCTCTTTTGTCACATCTGTGCAAAACTTGGATTATATCAGATCCCTTGTTAACCTTAGAAACCACCCAATGTTCTTAGACTTATCCACCCATTCCAAAACTAGGTAAACTCATCCAAAGTGATATCCTGCAACCCTCCACCTGCCTCAGGCTCACCAGGAGATAACAGGGATGGACAAGCTGCAATTCTGCAACCCAGTAAGCATCACATTTACCCAGTCTTCTGAATGTGTAAAAGGGACTTTAGTTTTTAGAGTTATAACTTTTCAGGAAATTAGCAGCAGAGTTGGTCACCTGGCTATTTTTTTCAACTGATTACCACCTATTTGCAAGCTTGCTCATCCCCCCTGGTATATCTTTGAAATAGATTTGGAATGCAGGTGGTGGCAGTTTTTAATTTTAACTCTTGTGCGTATTTTAATTTTATTCTATTTTTTATATATTATATTATTTACATTTATTTATCGCCCATCTGGCCGGCAAACCGGCCACCCTGGGCGATGTACAGCAAGATAAAAACAAGATAAAATACATTTAAAACAGTATAAATTTTTAAAATCGTAGCCCACCCCATATTCCCGCCTGAACAGCCAAGTTTTTAGTGAGCAGCAGAAGCTCAGCAGAGAGGGGGCATGGCGAAGGTCACTCGGGAAAGAGTTCCACAGTACGGGGGCCGCCACAGAAAAGGCCCTCTTCCTAGTCCCCACCAGTCTAGCTGCTCTGGCTAAAAGGACAAGGAGAAGTCCGTCTGTGGCAGATCTTGCTGAGCGGCCTACTTGGTGTTGCTGGAGACGCTCCTTGAGATAGACTGGACTGGAGCTGTATAGGGTTTTAAAGGTCAAAACCAACACCTTGAATTCAGCTCGGCAAGCAACTGGTAGCCAGTGCAGCTCCTTTGGCACTGGCGTGATATGATCACGCCAGTGGCTGTGAGAGCTGGACTGACCCGGGTTCAAAAGCTTCCCTAGCCAATGACCCTCAGTCCCAGTCATGCAGGCGGAAGGAGGAGATAACAGCCGTTAATAAAGATTAAAGAGTTTATTTGTAAGACCCAAATAGCACAATTACATGGGATTAAGGCAAACAATGCATCTCTTACTCACTACATCATTGCAGATACAAATCCAATACCCCAGTGGTAAGGCTAGATGAAGTGAAGTCCAGAACAAGACAAGTCGAGTGAGACGAGCAAGAGGAGAAGAGTGTGTCAGCTTTTATACCACAGACCCTGTACCTATAAATAGGATATTACTCACCCCAGTTGTATAACCTATTCATCAACATGTTGACTGCTAACCTGTCCAAGGCTGCTGAGTCATATCACCTTGAGACTATGTCTCATGACTAAAGACTTTGTGTACTTCATCTCAAGAGACAACCTCCATGTCAGGTGATAATCCCGATGTCAGGTGGTAATCTCGTTCTGCCTATGCAAAACCTAACATCCCCCTGCTTTTGCATTTGTCGCAGAACGTGGTTATTTACCTCATACAACAGCAACAGCTTTGTTGACATCTGATGTTGTTCTTTCATCTATGGACTTTGATAAAAAAAACTTCTGCAGGAATGACTTTACCTGCCAGAAATTTGAACCACCATCAAATCACTTCTGATGTATCCCTCCTCATGACACAGTTTTATTGCAAACCCAAAACGTTGTGTATTGCTATCTGCCTGCAGCATAGCAATCCTGCCTTGGTTTCCTGAAAAAACTGTAATAGGTTTTTCACATCAATCCCAGCATCATTTAAACATTTTTACAATTTAAACTATTTAAACAAATGCAATAACTATTCAAGCTTTACAGTAGCATAATAGCACAATACATAATACAATGTATTCAGTTCAGCTTCAGTTGAACTCTAACCTTCTAAATGATTGTTTCTACAAAATCAATCAAACAAAGTATGATTATAAAAATAACAAACTTCAGGTGTGTTCTTGTTCTTCTTACTATCACAACCACAACTGGCATTTCTGTGAATCTGTAAGCCACCTGTGCTCTGACTCGTAAAGTCTTAGTCTGAAGTATGATGTTCCCTCCAGATAACACACAACTCCTTTTCAGAGCTCTCCAAGCATGTCCTGTTGGTCTAACAATCTGCCCATTACACTGACAGCAATATCTGGCCTTGTTGCTTGTACAATGAAGCTCAACAGCCCAATGCTTCTGTGTAGCATTCAAACTGCTTTTCCATCAGCATGTGCTTGAAAATCCTCAATTATTTGGAGTCTCTCACTGAGTTAACAATCTCCAAAATTCTCAATCACATCCATGATATTTCTCTGGTTTGTTGCAGTAAGATACTGCCCTCTTGGTTCTTTTTCCCTCAACTTCTATTTACAAATAAACAGTTGATCCACCACCAAGCAGTTTTAATTCAATGAAATTCCAAACCCTGGATAAATTATATCATATTGCTTTTATCTGTCCAGAAAAAACAATAGATTATCCATCTAACATAATACATACAGTCTATGTCCTTGTTCCTCCTGTTTAACAAACAAACATTGATCTGCCTCTCTGTGCAAATCTCAATTCAGCAATGTTTGAGTTCAAACAGAATTCCAGCCTCCAGCTAATTCTATCTTTCCTACAGAAAAATATTCTCAGAAAGTTCTCCAAAGACTTCCTCTCATTTAAAATGCTTATGTTCCAATATTTCCAACTGTGAAATATTCATACATCTCTCCACATTCTTAAACATCAGTCTAACTGTTTTCAAAGCAAATTGTTGTTGCACTCATCCATGATTATCCAGCTCCTTTTAACTTTAGCAAAATCATAAGCAACCAATCTTGCTATTTTTCATATAACCTTTTTCCAATCTGGTTAGTTTTCATTTAAAAAATCTATCTGGTAACAATGAGTTCCATGGACCGCTGTTTGTTTCACCAGCTTCCATGTTTTGTTCTTTATCCAAAGATTTCAACTCAGCTTGCATAGCCTGAAGCTATGGTTTAGCTTCCTTAACAGACAATTTTTCACCTCTTTGAAATTTTGAGCTTTCAAATGGCTTTTCCTGCAAATTCTTCCTGATATCTCACAGGTTGTTTGACTCACCTGTTCCTTATCTCATCAGTTATCAGGTTCCTGTTCCAATAAATTTGCACCAATGATGAACAATCATTTGTTTAGCCTCCATACCCTAAACCAAATGTGTATCAGTTTGTCAAATTTACCTGACTGTCTTTCAGCAAATGCTTTTCTATTCTGACTCTGAGCCTGATGCATCCCCTGCATTAACAGAATTAATTTTGAAAAATGTTCTCACCTTTTCATTCAGCATTATACTAAACACACTTCTAGATAATCTCACTATCCAAGTGTTATTCATGTGAAACACAATATTCTCATTTCTAGAAAAATCTCATGTAAGCTCCCTTACAGATTTCTTCTAACTTTGAAGTGTATGTACCTACATATCAGATCCAAGATCCTGAAATGTTTCTCCAGAAGATTCCTCCTTCTACACTACTTTCCATAAGATGTACAGTTCAATACAGAACTAAAACTTCTATCATGTACATAATCAAAACATTTAAGAGTTTCTACTCAAACCTCATTATCCAAATTAGCATCACCTCATCTGAGTGTTTGTTTACTCTTCCACACAATCCATGTGTTCAATATCACATCCTGTTAGAAATGCATCAAAACATGCACTGAATTGAACTTCCCCCATATCTCAAAAGAAATAGGTAACATGGGTAATATGCTTGTTTCTCACCCAAGCACAAAACACCTTGACTTTGTTCAATACTCCAGCTTTCTATCTAACATGTACACAACTTGTACCTCGTGTATTGATCAATTAACATCATGAAATAACATGCCTCTCCTCTAAAAACCATCAGAGTTCCACAAGATCACCAAGAACAAATTTAATGAAATGAACTGGTTTTTCAGCTTGCCTTCCAGTTTACCTGCTGAAGCTAGCATCCCTTGTATATGTGCACAAAATTACCTTTCATGTGAAAATTACAATTTTCAAATGCTTTCCCCACCAACAGTTTGCATTTTCTTTCACAGGCCTGTGAATCTAAATGATCAAACATCATGTGATATGCATGCATGTACATGTCATACATATAAGCATTTAACCTTTTATAGTTGCAACAGTACAACTCTCCATTTCTTTCTTACATCACTACAATATAAAAGAAATAATGCATCTCTTAGCTTTGTCATATAAACATACCTACTACTTATTCAGTATTTCACATTTTGCTACAGAGAAATCCACAATATACTCAAGTCATATATACATTCAGTACATTTCCTGACATTTCCAGAGCATATATTACACTTTCTTGAATCCAAGTTATCAAACTTTCAAGAAATACAGTTCAAAAACATGACTGTTAAACACCTGACCATTGCATAGTCCTCTTCCTGTTTATTCATGTCCAACACAGAAAGCTTGGTTTAAACAATCCACTGTTTCTGTTCACAACAAAATAATGTCCAGTTTGTTATGTCCTGGGTTAAAACACAAAGTTTTTCCATCAGCAGCACCCCTGCTGATTTCAAGCTCCTTCTGCTGTGATCCCACATGAAGAAAATGAAGAAAATGAAGAACAGCTTCCTATTTTAAGCACAGCTTTCTCTGTTCAAAACTGCCGTGCTGTTTCTCCCCTGCTGTTTTAAAACCACGCCTCCGCTGGTTTAATACAGCCTTCCGTGTAGTATCAAGTTTCCCAAGATACGTTTCTGTCACACGTGACTTTGCTTTGCTGCGACACATGCTCCAGATGCTTTACCCACGTCAGACGTAATCCACGTCATTTGTAATCCAAGCCACTTGTTGATACAATGCAAAAGATAGCTGATCCGCTGATGAGCGAAGAAGCAAACTGAAAAAGAAATATGATCCTCCTGCTGTAGCCTTGATGAGTAGACACAGAGCCTCCTGGAGATATTTCCTTGCCCGATACAGCTCCTTGACAATCACTCCAGCAAGCTGTGGAAAACGAAATCCTTGTGTCCAGCGTTGTTCACCTTTCAGTCTAGTAGCTGCCCGAACCGGCACCTCCGTTCCAGCTTCTTTTCACAGTCAGTAGCCTTGGATCTGCCAAGCCTGGCACCTCCGTTCCAGCTGCTTCCAAAACGAAAAATCCTTCGTCTCTCTGTCCTGCGTTCCTCAGTTGTGCTGCATTCCAAGCCGCTGTTATCAGCATCCAGCTCTAGCAACATCGACTTCTCGGTTATTTACAAACCGTTCTTACAAATGTAAACATTTCTCTTAACCCTATAACTGCCGAATTTCTCCGTACTGCGTCTCTGTGGGCTTATCTGCCCCATCTGAGATAACCATCTTATCTCTGCTGATTTGGGCTTATCTGGGCTGGGCCCATAACCAGATGTGAGAGCTGGACTGACCCGGGTTCAAAAGCTTCCCTAGCCAATGACCCTCAGTCCCAGTCACGCAGGCGGAAGGAGGAGATAACAGCCGTTAATAAAGATTAAAGAGTTTATTTGTAAGACCCAAATAGCACAATTACATGGGATTAAGGCAAACAATGCATCTCTTACTCACTACATCATTGCAGATACAAATCCAATACCCCAGTGGTAAGGCTAGATGAAGTGAAGTCCAGAACAAGACAAGTCGAGTGAGACGAGCAAGAGGAGAAGAGTGTGTCAGCTTTTATACCACAGACCCTGTACCTATAAATAGGATATTACTCACCCCAGTTGTATAACCTATTCATCAACATGTTGACTGCTAACCTGTCCAAGGCTGCTGAGTCATATCACCTTGAGACTATGTCTCGTGACTAAAGACTTTGTGTACTTCATCTCAAGAGACAACCTCCATGTCAGGTGATAATCCCGATGTCAGGTGGTAATCTCGTTCTGCCTATTCAAAACCTAACAGTGGCTGCCTTTAACCAGGCGAGCCGCCGCGTTCTATACCAGCTGTAGCTTCCAAACCGTCTTCAAGGGTAACCCCACGTAGAATGCATTACAGTAGTCTAGGCGAGAGGAGACCAAGGCATGAACCACTGATGGGAGCAGATGATTATAGGAAGGCAGGGGCGCAGCTGCTGTATCAGATGGAGTTGATACAGCGCCGCACGGCTCACAGCTGACACCTGAGCCTCCATGGACAGCTGGGAGTCTAGAATGACCCCCAAGCTGCGGACCTGGTCCTTCAAGGGGTAAATGTACCCCATTCAGCACCAGGTCAACATCCCCTAACCTCCCCTTGTCCCCCACCAGAAGTACCTCAGTCTTGTTGGGGTTCAGCTTCAGCACGTTCCTTCCCATCCAGCCACCCACTGACTCCAGGCACTTGGACAGGGTCTCAGCAGCCAACCTTGGTGAGGACTTGAAAGAGAGGTAGAGCTGCGTGTCATCCGCATACTGATGACACCGCACCCCAAACCTCCTGATGATAGCTCCCAGCTTTTAATCTGTAAGCTACCCTAGGAACTCAACAAAAAACTGAAGGCTGGATATTAATTAAAACTAGATAGATTTAATACGCAAGCTTAGCCACTATCTCCAAAAGATCACTCTCTGTCTCTGGTGTCTTCACATTCTTAGTATTTACCTGAATCCAGAACTTCACACAGACATGTCCCCTCAATCATAGCAATATTCATACTCTCAGTCCTAAAGGAAGGCATTAAGACAGTCTAGACAACACTAAACTTTGCCCCTATCCATTTGTGATGCAAATGCCTGTGCCCTGCCTGCTGAGCCAACAGAGATTGAAATGGAACCTTTTACTTCATTTTAGGGTGCACTTTTGAGAATAGTCACAGAGGTGAAAAAAGTCATTGCCTTTTCCCTATTGAGTCAGTCAGCCTTCGAAATAAATGTCTTTAGGCCTTTTGTATCTCTAGGTGTTTCTGCCTCATATCTCGGTGGCACAAAAAGGCAGCACTGGCAAATGATTGCTGGTTTTAAAATGAAAAGGGGAAATCGTTCCGATCAGATGGCTGTAAATGAATCTAAGCAAAATGGCTTTGGGGACCATTCATTCAGATCGAAATGATTGGCAGCTTTCCACTATAAAACCATCAGTCCTCCTCAACAAAACAGAACATTTGCCTAACAAATATAAAAAATAACACCTTCCTGAGAAAGAAGATCAGTAATCTGAATATGAAAGGCTGAAAAGAGAACAAAGCCAATTCTCAACTACACAAATGGGAATATTGATAATTTGTCTATTTTAAAAACAAACTGCCAACACCAGTTATTCATAAAACACATTATTTTACAAAACTGCAGTTTCCCTTTTGCCAGGAAGGAAAATTTCAAGTCTAATACATCATTAATGTTTCATCAAGACAGCTTTTTTTTTTTGGTTTTGTCTATAAATTATCCATCTCTCATTGTAATAAGTACTTTGTACATTCTGACAAAGGCTTATTCCTTAACTAGCAATGATTGGCCAAGAGCTATAATTACTAGGCATGAAATGAAGTGCACATAATTCTAGTTTGGAAGTAAACAGTGGGTGTAAACAGACAAACATTTACTATATGGCAACTTACCACCATGTTGTGTGTATAGCCACATAGAGGGTCTGTTATTGCTCCTGCCAGATGGTAAGGATAAGGAAAATCTATCACACTTTCAGGTCTGACCAGTAGTCCACTCCAAAGGAGGGAAGTAGAAATATTCTCACTGCTTAGTAGGACACTACTACTTATTCTTGTTGTTGCTCTCCTACTGGAGATTGGACATCATCATGGCTAAACAGTCTTTAGATATGGCCACTCTAAACAATGAGGTCATATTGCCCCCAAACCATTTGTTCAAGTTTTTCAGCCAAGATGTTATTCTTCCTGCACTTCTTTTCCACACCATGGTCAGGGCCGGCGCTACCGCTAGGCAGACCCAGGCGGCTGCCTAGGGCGCGTGGCAGAAGAGGGCGCAGAAACGCTGCGCTCCTTCGTTGCCGCCGGCGCACTCCTGCCCCGCCTGCTGCCTCCGCCGCACCCGCCCGCCACTGCCGCCGCCACCGCCGCACCTCCCCCCCTGCGCATGCCCGCACCCGCCCGCCCGCCACCTACCTACCTTCGCGTCGTTTCCGGAGCCCCGCCAGCGTTGTTTTGGCGGGAGGAACCAGGGCAACAGGGCTTAAACAGCCCTGTTGCCCTGGTTTCCCCGGCAAAAAAAAACACCGCGGGGGTCCTGTCACGTTGGAGGCGGTGGCGGCGGCGGCGGCAGCAGCAGCCAGCAGCGGGGGGGGAGGTAGGTGGTGGTGGTGGTGGTGGCGGCGGCGCGGGGTTTTTTTTTGCAGAGCAGGGCTGTTTTGCTCCGGAGCCCCCCCACGGCACGAGAGGGGGGGCGCTAAATATAATTTGGCCTAGGGCGCCAAACAGCCCTGCACCGGTCCTGACCATGGTAAGTTACTTCTAGTCAAAATGTGTGTGTATGTGTGCTCTATGGAAGTTAATAAGAAAGTCCCTGAGAAGTTCAAGATTGTGTGTGTTAGCGCTCCTGTGCCTTAAAGGGGTTGCTGGATTATGAAGTGTATAAACAAAAACAAAATAGCCACCCTTCCTGTAAATCTTTTATTGTAAGGTTAGAGGACAGTGCAAGCAGCAATAGCAGTACCATGTCCATTTGGACAACCATATTAAAAAAGCCTGCATCACAAAATCAGGAAAAGTTAGGAACTAATGCTAATAAGCCAGCCTTCTGGGAGCTCTCTGTTAAACATGCACTCCCCTACCTCATAGTTAAGAGCCACTGAGTCTAGAACCAGGAACCTTTGTATCTCTGTCCAATTGCTTCATATGGTGAGCTACCAGAAGTGCAATTTGAAGCTTCTATCTGTTTATGGATTGGTCTCACCCACCCTGGATGGACAATAACTCCTAGAGAGGAAATCCTATAAAAGGCCCATTTGGGCTGGGGCTTTGTGTGAGCAACAATAGTCTCCCAAAGTCCGGAAGACCACTGTTGCTCACACAAAGTCCCAGGACAAACAGGAAGCCCTTTATAGCACTTCCCCTGTGTGTGTTCCTTGGCCCTGACTCCTGCTGGCTTAGCTTCCTCAGCTACTATGACCCCATAGTCCTGGGTCCCATCTGACAGCTGCCTACAGCTCAACCCTGACACTAAGGCTGTAATTCTATACATACTTACCTGGGAGTCAGCCCCATTGATGTCAGTGAGCCTTACTTCTGAGTAGATGTGGATAGTAGGACTGCACTCTAAAGTGCTGGCTGGGGAATGCTGGGAGTTGTAGGCCTTTTTCTGTCTAAATATGCATTGGATTGCATCCTAAGGCTACAAAAGCTGTAGGAATAAACTGGACTTTCCATGCCTTCCAGTTTCGCTTCCTTGCCCATTTTCTTTGTTTTTTCTTTCAGGATTTATGTGTATACTTTTGAGTCGGACATGGATAGTGCTAAGAATTCAGGGTCATTTTGCTATATTGGTGTTGACGCATAAGCAGACTATAAATCTCTTTTGTTATTCGAGTGACTGACAAATTGGGATGCGTCCCTCAATCTGACAGCGTTTGCTCCATCTTTCTTGGATTGGCCCTGAACTTTACTCTTAGAATGTTAATGAAGTACCCAGAACTACTTCAGAAAACTGAATGAAGAAGTACAATTTTTTTTTTCATGTGTGTGATCACTTATCTCCCTCCCCACCCCCAATAAAAACAGAATTGTGTGGGCAGAGGGAAGATGAACTGGGGGGCAGAAGGGGGAGGCAATCATTGATATTCAGACCTGAATGAGTTAAATAATTGGCTACAATTCGCATTGGTTACAGCTAAATAGATTTTGACAAGGAGATAGGGCATAGATTCAGTTATTGGGCAGCTTGCAGCTGGCTGATACTGTTGACCCAGCTCATCCGCTGGGTACCTAGGTGGGGGGAATGCAGGAGCATTGGGCTCACCATAGCATAAGCTGTTCTGGTGGGCCCTTCCTGTCCCTGGGTGTCTGGTTGGCTTGCGAGCCCACAAGCTGGGCAGGGCCTTACCACCACACCCCCCAAGTTCCTTTAAGGAGATTTAGGTATTTATTCATTCATTTTCTATACCACCCAATAGCCAAAGCTCTCTGGGCAGTGTACAACAATAATTAAAAACAAACAATAAAATACAGTTAAAAATATAAATAATAAACATTATGAAATTTTTAAGAGAACCAATTTTAAAAGTATCTCTAAAACAAGTTAATAAAACACGACCGCAAAAACAGTTTACCACCCCACACAGATTCCCATGTGCGGAAGTGAGAGCCCCATCGCTCTTCCCTTACAATGAATCCAGCCCAATGCCTCCAACACCTACACTGCAAAGGCTTGACAAAAAAAAATATTACAAGGGAACTTGCATACCGCATGCTACACTCTAGAAAGTATATGTCTTGAGCCTAACTTTAACATTACTGATCTTGCTACAGACAAGGCAAAAACCCTTCCCCAGCTGGCCAATTTCATGTTCAGGTAAAATTCCTCCCCAGACCCCTCAACTGGCAACCAACGTCTGTCCATAGCAAGATCCAGGAAGTGGTGGGTGGGGAAGTCTGCCCTGGCACTGACAAAGCAGCAAGCCTGGGCTGGAATTTATTACACCATAGTAGACCGGAGAGAGAAGGTTCTCTCTTTGGTCTGCCCCAAAGCCCTGCCTCCCACGAAGCCATCTAGCACTCCAATTGGCTGTCTGGAACAGGTCCAGGCTTGCCCTTCCTACACACCATGGGAGCTCCCACCTCCCAGTCCCCCGGCTGCCTACCCTACCCCATGGAGGTGAGAAACCTTTGCTTATCCCCATTACTCTGGATACACATATTTGCAATGGAAATGTTTCACAAAACAGAGTCTATTTGCTGCCAATTATACTGCAAGGTACAGAACAGCAAAACAATGTAAAAGCTGTAAAAAAAAAAAAGATTTCTCCAACTTTTAAAGATAATCAAGTTTCCCAAGGAAGTGTTATCATAATTAGAATTCAGCATCTCCTTTAGAGAAAAAACACTTGAGCACGTCATGAAGAATAAACTATGTGATTAGAGGAATAGAAGAGTTTACGGCCCTCCAATCAGTTTCTAGCACTTACAATCTCAGTGCAGACATTTATAAGGAAAATAGACCAAATCATTAAATAGTTGAAAAATTGCCCTTCAGAGAAAAAAAAGGGGGGGGGGGCACAGATGCTTTTCTTTTAAGTGGTATGTATAATCTGCCATGGCAACATTGCAGCCCATAGGTAAAATAAAATTAGAGCACAGAAAATAGTACAAACCTTGAAAAATATTCACTTAACTGGAGTTTTTTTTAATCTTTCCAATCTGACTACTTTAGCCTCCTGGAGTGCAATCTTAATCCCTCAGTTTTGGCTGCTGGAGGAGGCTAGGGTCTCTTGGATGTGCCTTTCTGGGATACCTCTGCATCTGGAAAGCTACTAGGGCTGTTTTCCTACTAGTGGGAGAAACTAGTATCAGGCCCTGAAACATCCAATTTCAGAGGCAGGTTGGAGTTGGCTTTGTTTCTCCGGAAAAGGTCCTGATCCAGTCCTTTCACCTACACAAGCCTGGAGCTAGCAGAGGAAAATTCCAGCCCTGTATGAATCTGCTGGTACTAAAAAAATAAGACAAATCAAATGTGTTCCCCTCCCCCTTAAATTTGTCCTAGATATTCCTGTAGGTCAGGAAAACTGGAGAACATTCCTACATGGCTGTTTGCAGAGTTAACAATAACAGAATAACACTCAGTTTAAGGCTACGGTAAGTGAAGCCCAATCATATAACTCAAACATATGTTATACCACTGGGTGTTTTGCCAAATGGCAAAGGTTCTTTCTGCTCAGGAATTCAAAGGCAATAAACATACACATGATGAAGGAAAAGAGGCTAGTTTTATTGAAACTTCTCTCATAAGTCTCAAAGAAGAAATCAACAAGTTACATAAAAAGAATGCATGCTTACGCCCCTTCAGTCTCCTGGAACCCCGGGAAGACAACAGGGGAAGACAACAGACAGAACCTCCATGGAGCAATGCTGTGCAAGCCAGGTCCGTTGGCAAAGCACTGAGTTCAATGGGGCTTACTCTTGAGTTAGGGTGCGTAGGATTGTAGCCTGAGTGAGCTCCTTAGTGCAGTGAAATGTGATTCTGAATAGAGATTAAGGAAAGAAAATAGTCCTCCTCATGCATTATTCATGGTGAAAGGGGCAGTGGAGCTGCTCTGCATTTAGCTCCACCACCAAAATCACAACACTCCTTCCCCACCTCCACCATGTTCAGTGTAACTTATGAAGCAGGGAGCCTCCTATACTCATAGAGGCTTCTGTGATGTTATGTCACTGCGGGTAATTTAAAGTGCCTATATGGTATGTCTGATAATGTGTTCTTCATCGAGCCGATGGTTATAAGTATGCATTCCTGTTGCATCTATGTGTTGGGTAAGTCTGGGGTGAGTGAGAAAGGATGGGCAGGAAGAATGGTGTATTTGCATATGTGACATGATTGGCTGAGAGAGTGTCAGGGTCCAGATCGCAGGCGGCGAGGGTTCAGGGCCAGAATGCCAGGGGGAAATGGAGGCAGATACAGACAACAGGCCCAAGGTTCTACACGGGTTCAGGGCAACAGAGTCCAAACAGGGGCCGGGGGCAGAGGGCAAGTCCAGGCAACAGGCACAAGGTCCAGCTGAGTCCAAGCGTGGGTCAAGGTGAGCAGCAGGGTCCAGGGATCCAATAGGCAGGGGTCAGGAAGAGGCAGGGGTCAGGAACCAAGACATACCAGGCTGAGCAGGGCCGGAGGCAGGAGCATTGGTCAGGGACAAGCAGGAGGCAAGGCAGGATATAACAGGAGATCAGGAACAGGCTGCAACTAGCATGAGAGACTTGTTGCTGTGGCAAAGGCTGAAGGTGAAATGCAGCTCTTATATAGCCCTTTCCTGGCAGCTCCCAGCTGGTCCACATTAATCCACCTGGGAGTGTCTGCTGGTCTGGGCCTGAACTCTGCAAGGGTTTACCAGCCGGGGCTCACACCTTGCGAAGCCCTGCGGCCAGTTATATGCAAAGCTGCCGCCAGATGGAGCTGCAAGACAGACCCTGACAGAGAGTGAGAAGAGAAGGGTGTGTGTGAGTGTGAAGCCTGTGTTATATAAGCTGTGGGCGGTGCTGGAGTGGAGAGTCAGTGCTGTGTGGGATGGGAGTCTGTGGAGCTGACTGGAGAAATTGTACTAGGATTGTTAGGAGATTAGCCAGTGAGTGCAGGGATTGATATTTTGGGAACAGCTGGTGAGTGGGGAATTGGTAATAGAATAAGATAGCAAATTACTTAATATTGACTGAAACTTACATATGAAACTTATTTCCAGAAACTGTTGTATTTTAAAATTAATCTTTACTTTGTTTATTGAAGCAAGCTGTGTGGGATGCTGTGCTCTATAGCTGGTCAAAGAAGTATAAGGTAGGGATAATAGACATCCCAAAGTCAGTGTGAGAGGTGTAAGGGTTAGAGAAAGAGAAGCCACAACCTTATGTAAGTGCACCTGTAGCTCCAAAAAGGAGGGTAAGCTTGTGGCCCTATGAAGGGAGGGGTGTGGCAGCTTCTCACACGGTATGCAACCCCAATTATATGGACATTTCCTTGTAAGATATGACATGGAAAATGGAACTAAAATTGTTTTCTAGGTTTTAAAATTTTAAAAAAGTTATTGTTCATCACCTATAGACTCTGGATGGAATTTTGGGATGAAAGGGGGAGGGTGGAAGGCTTAAATCACCCCCCACTCCCAGAGTGCCACAGTCCCAATCCAAATCTGGGCTGCATGTGATTACACTAAAGTTAATAATAGGTTTAGATATCACACTCAGCAGGAACTGACTGGGTTGCTGAGCTGATTATGGTTTGCTGAAGCAAAAGCAGAAGAGGTGGATGCACTGTCTGCAAGCAACATGCCCACAAGCCCCTGGTAACCCACTGGCTTTTAAGCCAATGAGTGGTCCTTATGTGGAAGCGAGTCAGAGTGTCTTATGCAACTGTGGACAAGCAGGGGTTTCAACAGGGCTGGCCAAAAATAGTTTGAGACTTGGTACTATACACCAAGTCTAGGAAGGATGAAGGGAGGTGAAATTTGCTGCTACAGGCCTCAGGCTGTAAATTGTCTTGGGCAGCCTGTGGTGACTTAATAAAAACACTTGAGTTTGAAGCCTCCCTAATCACAGGGGCAGTCAGTCTCATTCAGTTGCCTGACTGTATGTCAAAGCTACCCGTTTTTAATCAGAAAGGGAGCAAGTGGAAAGGACTGTCCCTCCTCCATAAGTAAATGGATTCCACATGTCCAGATTTAAGAGAATTAGGGCACAATCCTATAGCATGTTTAGACAGAAAAAAGTCCTACAACTCCCAGCATAGCTGGCTGGGGCATGCTGGGAACTGTAGGCCTTTTTTCTGTCTAAATATGTTACATATAGGATTGTGCCCTAAACATGGTGGTATTTATTGGGTTAAGAAAGAATTATCTCTTGTTCTCATCTCACAGGAAAAGGGGGTGTGTGCCTTTTGTTACAGTCACCGACATCTTAAATTCACATGAGAGAAGAAGCATGGATGAACATTCTCAGAAGGTGGCTAATTTCTATGTCTCTCCTGTCATTCTGATTAATTCTATGAGTTTTCTCTCCAACCCCTTTTGCTATACTTTTAAAAACATAATTCAACCAATATACCAGGGAGTCTCATTACTCATGTGGCATCAGCTGATTTTGTAGCAAATCAGCCCTTATCACAGCAGGAGGAAGTTTTCATTTTATAGTACTTCACTTTAATAGATGATAATTACAAGTTTCATGGAACACCACAAGTGGATATGTAAATATGCAGTGTTTGATTAAGAGGAAAGTTATGAACAGAACACTGAGTAGGCCTTCTAAATTGCATTCCCAGCTGTCTGAAATCATTTTTAATTAAAAAAAATAGAAATTATTGTATGTGTTTGCCTACAATATAGAACTGTAACACTTATCTTGAATATCAGATGAATATCTGAATGAATGTCAAAGTGATATGATCAATTATCTCCCCCACTCCTCATATTTTCTAAAACCATACCACATCCAAAGCGAGCACTTCTAAGTCCCATTTATTTCAATGGGAGAGATTTAGGCTGTAATCCTACATACTTACCTGGGGAATCATCTCCTTTGAAAACAATGAGTCTTACTTCTGAGTAGCAGCAGAATTCCTGGCCCCCACCTTACCCTGCACTAGGTTCTTTCCACCAGGGCCCTGGCCTGAACTTCCTCTGCCAGTCAGTGGTGGCTTGTGAACAGTAGGTTAGGAGGAGGATTTACTTTGAATTTTAAAGAAGCAAAGCTTTTCCTCAGATCCATCTGCAGGAAAGTCCCCTGGTCAGCCATAAACTGTACAGTAGATACTAAAACATGGGACACTACTTTCCAATAGGGAAACCATGCTTGCTCATAGGGCAGTGATGGCGAACCTAGGGCACGTGTGCCACAGCTGGCACGCAGGGACCTCTCTGTGGGCACTCGAGCCATTGGTCGCCAGACCGCGAAAAGACCGTCCCCTTCTGCATTCAGCGTCGGGTTTCCATAGTAACTCCTCTCCACTCATTCCTCGCTGGCCTCCACAGGCAGGCACGCTCCAATATCTCCACCCCCAGAAGCGGACTGCGCAGGCACCCAGCCCTCCTTCTAACTGAACAGACAGCTCAGAAGCACAGCACGCACGCACCCGAATCTTTGCACGCCCGGCGGCCATGCCCTGAGACAGAGCGGGGCGCGATTAGCTAGTGCCCCCTCCTTCCTGCCAAATTTAAGGCACTTTGAAATAAATAAGTTGGTTTTGTGTTGCAGTTTGGGCACTCGGGCTCAAAAAGGTTCGCCATCACTGTCATAGGGAAACCGAGGACAGTGGTTTCCTATGGGCAAGTAGTACTGTCCTATGTCTAATATGATCCTTAATCAGCCATTATATTGTCTGTAAACTAGAGTGGCAGGCCTCCCCCCCCCCCGTCCCCACCAATTGGGCTGCCAGTCACCTAGGCTTGGACTTGATAAAAATTAGCAAGGTTGCCTGGGATCAAAGTTTCAAGCTTCCTTCAATGGCGGTTTTTAAAGCTCTGACTGGAGAGTCCAAAAGAAAAACAGACTTCCCCAAGCTCAGTGGCAGAGCCAGTGGTGCCAGATTCAATTCCCAGCATCTCCAAGTAGGGCTGGGAAAGACTCCTGTCTGAAACCCTGGAGATCTGCTGCCAGTCAGTGTTGATAATATTGAACTAGATGGACCCGTGGTCTGACTTCATCAAAGAAAGAAACTTCCTACATTCCTAACTCGAGGGGGACCTACTTTGAAGTCGATATGGATAGGTCTGTGCCGTCCATCAGGTTTACACGGTAGTAAATGAGTGGTAATCTAAAGTGCCTAACTTTTTGACCTTGGTGTTCCTTTAGCTATGTAGCATAATTGTGTGAACTATTTTGTTCCACTGGGACTCTTGGGGCACTTCAGAATCATAATGTGCCATTTCGCAGAAGTGCATGCATCCCCTCTATGCCAACACTGTTTTGCGGTGGAGTGTTCCAACAGACTACTTGGCTGTTCCTGAATGAATTCTTAAATTGCAGCCACCAGAGAGAGCTTTCTATTCAATTGAAAAAGATTTGGGGAAATGTAGATGCTTACTAAAAACTCTGTTCATCATTAGAAATACACTTAAGAGTCCCTCACTATTAATATCCTGTAAAAGAAATCTGTCCCTATTGGAGTCATGCAAGAATGATGGGGAAAATAATATATCTCCAAGGTGAATGGGAAGTTTCACAAACTCAAATAAAGCTTCCCTCCAGGTGGCCCCTCTCCGTCAGACAAATGGAACCATGGGGTCCTTTTCCACGCCTATCCCCTGTTTTCTTCTGGCCCAGCTGTTTTGCCTGAGATAACACAGCCTTAGCTTGACAGTTGTTCCCAGGAGGAGCCTGCTCTTTACTGGTACAGCAATCTGAGTGGAATCTACAATTGGGCCCTTGCCTACATAGCTGTGCCTTCTGGGAAGAGCAGCATCAGGGCTCCAATCAGTTTTGTCCCACAAGGACCAACTCTTCTCTCAGGTAGGAATGGACAAATCTGTCAAGCTTGATCTCATTCAGATTCTCAGTTTACCACCTCTAGGCTTGTCCTGTCTCAGTCCCATGTGAGCCTTCCCCACCACCACCACCCACACACAAGTTTGAGCATGTTTTTGTGTGCATTTTTTAAAATGCACCCATTCCCCCGCCCCTGCATATTTTTTGATCTGCACATCCCAGCAGGGGCCCACAGACAAGAGCTGCTGCTGCTCTTCACCATTGCAACCTGCTTCCTCATCTGCCTCTTGCTACAGCCCAGACAATGGAAGTGATAAAGATGTGAGCCCATTATTCCGTGTCCTGCAAACTGGGATGAACGAGAAGAGATCTTTGCCCTCCTCTGTGTGACATCCCTTCAAATACTGGAAGAGTGTGATCATATCTCCCCTCAGTCTCCTCTTCTGAAGGCTAAACATGCCCAGTTCTTTCAGTCTCTCCTCATAGGGCCTTGTTTCCAGTCCCTTTATCATCCTTGTTGCCCTCCTCTGAACCCTCTCCAGTTTGTCTATGTCCTTCTTAAAGTGAGGTGCCCAGAACTGGACGCAGTACTCAAGATGAGGCCTAACCAGTGCCGAGTAAAGGGGAATTATCACTTCCCGCGATTTGGAAGCTATACTTCTATTAATACAGCCCAAAATAGCATTTGCCTTCTTTGCAGCCACATCGCATTGCTGGCTCATATTCAGTTTGTGATCTACCACAATTCCAAGATCCTTCTCACTTGTAGTATTGTTGAGCCAAGTGTCCCCCATTCTGTAACTCTGCATTTGGTTTCCTCTCCCTAGGTGCAGCACTTGGCATTTATCCCTATTAAATTTGCAGCACTTGGCATTTATCCCTATTAAATTTGCATCAGATGCTATTGCTTACTTGCTGACTGTATCTCTGCCTGTCCAGAAGCAAGTGGTAGCAACGATGAGAAAGACGATGAGTAATAGCAGCTGCTGCTGATGGCAGTAAAGAAGGTGGGCTCACTGAGGGAGAGGGCTCATGGAGGGTGTCTTGCCCAAGGGCCATCCAAAATATGGAGCTGGCACAGAGTATGCACATTTTTGCTAGTGGTGAATTACGTACCTTTGGGGGGGCGCCTCTCCTCGCATGCCCCCCCGATGCCCGGTTCTCCACGGTGCAGAGGGGCTCTCCGCCCGCTCTCCACGCCACTCGGGGGGTTCCTGCCGCGTCACTTCCGGCTGGCCAGAAGTGACATGACGGGCCCTGCGCCGATGCGGCTGAACCCTGTTGCTGCAGTTTTGGCGTAGAAACCAGGGCAACAGGGCTTAAAACGGCCATCGCGGGCCGTTTTAAGGGATGCACTTCTGCGAAATGGCACATTATGATTCTGAAGTGCCCCATCGCTGCCGTTTTAAGCCCTGTTGCCCTGGTTTCTATGTCAAAACCGCAGCAACAGGGTTCAGCCGCATTGGCGCAGGGCCCGTCGCGTCATAGCCGGAAATGACATTTTTATTATTTATTATTATATTTATCAATTGCCCATCTGGCCGGTCACCCGGCCACCCTGGGCGATGTACAATTAAAATACAATAAAACACAATAAAACATAATAATTAAAACAATATAAAAAATTCTCATTAAAAACCTAACCCACCCCATATTCCCGCCTGAACAGCCATGTTTTTAATGCACGGCGGAAGCTCATCACGGAGGGGGCATGGCGAAGGTCACTAGGGAGGGAGTTCCATAATGTGGGGGCTGCCACAGAGAAGGCCCTCTTCCTAGTCCCCACCAGCCTGGCTGCTCTGGCTGATGGGATAAGGAGAAGGCCGTCCGTGGCAGACCTTGTTGAGCGGCCTACTTGATGTTGCTGGAGGCGCTCCTTGAGATAAGCTGGGCCGGAGCCGTGTAGGGTTTTAAAGGTCAAAACCAACACCTTGAATTCGGCTCGGCAAGCAACTGGTAGCCAGTGCAACTCATTAAGCACTGGCGTGATGTGATCACGCCGGCGGCAGCCCTATTATCAGCTTCGGCTGATACGCCAGCTGCGCCCCTTCCTAGAGTTGGAAGACCTAAAGACGGTAGTGCACGCACTGGTAACTTCGAGGCTCGACTTCTGTAATGCGCTGTACATAGGGCTACCTTTATACCTAGTCCGGAAACTTCAATTAGTGCAAAATATGGCAGCCAGACTGGTTGCTGGTACACCTAGGGGTGCCCACATCACACCAGTTTTAAAAGCACTCCACTGGCTGCCAATCAGTTTCCGGGCGAAGTATAAAGTGTTGGTTATTACCTTTAAAGCCCTACATGGTTTGGGTCCAGGCTACCTACGGGATCGCTTCTCCGTACAATCCACCACCCCCGCACACACTTAGGTCCTCTGGGAAGAATCTGTCTTCAGTCAGCCAAACTAGGCTGACTAGCATTACCCGAGGACCTTCTCTTCTGCTGCTCCAGATTAGGAGGCCTGCCGGAGGAGATACGTCACTTGTCAGTCTTTTGGACTTTAAAAAAGCCATAAAGACTGAACTCTTCCGGCAGGCCTATCCGGCGGAATTTAGGATGTTTAAAGATGTTTTTAAGATGTTTTAAGGATGTTTTTAAGATGTTTTAAGATGTTTTAGGATGTTTAAGGATGTTTTTAAGATGTTTTAAGATGTTTTTAGGATGTTTTAAGATGTTTAATAGTATATATTGTGTTGTTTTAGTTTAGGTATTTTATATTTTCTGTTGTTCCCCGCCTCGATCTAGATGGAGAGGCGGGTAATAAATAAAATATTATTATTAATAATATTATTAATCAGGCGAGCCGCCGCGTTCTGTACCAGCTGAAGCTTCCGGACCGTCTTCAAGGGTAACCCCACGTAGAGCGCATTACAGTAGTCTAGGCGAGAGGAGACCAAGGCATGAACCACTGATGGGAGCAGGTGATTAGGAAGGTAGGGGCACAACTGCCGCATCAGTTGGAGCTGATACAGCGCCGCCCGGCTCACAGCTGCCACCTGAGCCTCCATGGACAGCTGGGAGTCTAGAATGACCCCCAAGCTGCGGACCTGGTCCTTCAGGGGTAGATGTACCCCATTCAGCACCAGGTCAACATCCCCTAACCTTCCCTTGTCCCCCACCAGAAGTACCTCGGTCTTGTCGGGGTTCAGTTTCAGCATGTTCCTTCCCATCCAGCCAGCCACTGACTCCAGGCACTTGGACAGGGTCTCAACGGCCAACCTCGGTGAGGACTTGAAACAGAGGTAGAGCTGCGTGTCATCCGCATACTGATGACACTGCACCCCAAACCTCCTGATGATAGCTCCCAGCGGCTTGAGGTAGATGTTGAATAACATCGGGGAGAGCATGGAACCCTGCGGCACTCCACAAGTGAGCAGCCGAGGGTCCGAAGCCTCCTCCCCGAGAACTACCCTCTGATACCTTCCAGAGAGGAAGGACCGGAACCACTGCAATACAGTGCCTCCCAAGCCCAACCCCTCCAGACGGTCCAGGAGGATACCGTGGTCAACGGTATCAAAAGCCGCTGAGAGATCGAGGAGGACTAGAAAGGAGCATTCGCCCCTATCCAAAGCCCTCCTCATATCATCCACCAAGGCGACCAAGGCCGTCTCCGTCCCATGTCCAGACCTGAAGCCCGACTGGCACGGATCCAGATAATCGGCTTCATCCAAGTGTGCCTTCAACTGAGCACCCACCACCCGCTCGATCACCTTGCCCAGAAATGGTAAATTGGAGACTGGGCGAAAGTTGTTTAAATCCTGGGGATCCAAGGAGGGCTTCTTTAGAAGCGGTCTTATTACTGCCTCCTTGAGGGCTGATGGCATCACTCCCTCCTCGAGGGAGGCATTCACCACCGCCTTGATCCCCTCACCCAGTCTCTCCCTGCAGCTCATGATGAGCCAGGATGGGCAAGGGTCAAACAAGCAGGTGGTCGGCCTCACAGATGAAAGCACCTTGTCCACTTCATCAGAAGGAAGAAGCCGAAACCGATCCCACAAAACCGGTCTGCCATTGGCCTCCTCCCGCTCACTCCCTGTGTCCACGACGTACGATATCCCACTCCTAATCCGATCGATTTTATCTGCGAAGTGCTTCGCTAAAGCCTCACAGGAGGCTTTTGACTGTTCCAGTGGGTCCGGAGCGACTGGACCAACCAGACTCTGGACCACTTGGAACAGCCTCCTGGGGCAGCACTCTGCAGACGCAATGGAGGCAGCATAGAAATTCTTTTTTGCTGCCTTCACCGCCACCCGGTAGGCTGAAGATGCAGCTCTAACCCATGTTCGATCGTCTTCGGGAGTCCGCGTGGGCGGTGCGGTGCGGCAGACCGAGCGGGCGGCAACGTAGGCCCATGAGTCACCACGAATATCGGGGGGCTGTGAGTTCACTGAAGCCCCCTGATATTTGCAGTGACATCCCTCATTTTTTCATGCATGCACCTACTGACTAAAGCGCATTTGTGTTCATTTTAGAACTGCACAGTTTTCAGATGTGCACATGTTGTTTTTGTTTGTTTCCAACTGCAAATAGTGTTCAGGTCTGCATATGGTTCTGGGATGTGCAAATTGGGTAATCTTGTGTAAAAATGTAAACCAAATGAATTTGTCATCCATCCCTACTCCTTGATCACTGAATTCTTGCCTCTCTCCTCAATTGAAACAGGGAAAGCCAGAAGCTACAGGAAGGATGGGTTCAAGAACTACTACTTCAGTCTTTTCTGCAGTTGCTGTCAATGCTGCTGCCATTTGCAGCTTAAAGAATTTAGAAATGAACAAAATCAAAGCCATAGGCATGCTATCTGCATCTACAAAGTTTGAACCACAGCCTTCGCAACATCAAAAGAAATGAGCAAACATATACAATATTATTTTTTTTAAAAAAAATCACAGCAAGTGTTTGCAACAGAATTAATGTGTAGACGAAAGTACAGATCAGAAGCAAATCGCACGGTACCTCCACCCTGAACAAGGTGACAGATGCAGTGAAGATGTATTATTAACAGTAAGGTCTTTTCTACATGAGGCATTTATAGTGCACGCATGATCCCTCACTCACAGAAGTCGGCGGGTCCTTTACACAATCTTGTCATCTTCTCAGGGCCTCTCCCATGTTTTCCAGCCATTAATCGCGGCTTTTTTTAGAGTGAGGATAATGAGGTATTATTTAGCTACAACACTAAATCACACCACAAGAAGCCTGTGTATTTCCGGAATTGTGCCATACCACATCGCCACCTTGTGGTTGTGTAATACAACATACAGGAAGGCAGAGAAAGGGGGGGAAACCGGGGGGAAACTATGTGACCCACATGTAAATCAGGCACTCTTTACTTCGACAAAGAAAACGGAAGAAGCTGCCTTGGAAAAGTGGCGGGGTAAATGCCTCATGTAGAAAAGCCTTAAGTATAAGAGAATACTTCAGAGCCAAAATACAGACTAGTGAGCAAAGTAAGGCCAAGCATGCTTATGGAAGCTCAGACAGAGCAATTATTTCCAAGATGGATACCAGGCTCAGAATAAGCAACATAAAACCCCTAGGGAGGGTTGGGCCCTCATTTCATGCAGCCCTCAGCTTAATTTCAAAAGGCCACTGCATGTGATCAGTTCGGACCTCTGGAAAGAGTAATCTGTCCCTTTCCTGGCAGCCTGCTGGACAGGAAAGAAGAGGGATAGAGAGATAAGGAAAAGGCTGGTGACCCCTTTGTCAGTGAGGTTCCTTATCCATTGCATCTTTTATTTTGAGCTTTATAGGAGCTATCCATTGTGCTCCATGGTGGTGAACCTATTTGGGTGGTGGAGTTCAGCGCCACGGATAGCTCCTATAAAGATCAGAATAACAGCTGCAATGGATAAGGAGCCCCACTGACACAAGAGTCACCAGCCTCCCCTGGAAAAAAGACTGTGCACCTGCAGAGGATTGTTTTGCATTTCTGGTGTCCCTCTGTTGTTGTTGTTGTTGTTATTATTATTATTTGTATCCTGCCTTTTTCCCAACACTGGGACCCAGGGAGGCTCACAACCTTTAAATTTCATACAATTAAAACAGAGATAGAAAAATACAAAAGTTAAAAATAGAATTAAACCATCAATAATATTAAAAAATATTATTATATTGATTTAATATACACCCCAGAGACAATGCATATTACTTTGCTGTATGTTGTTGCTGTATAAAGATGATACATTTTGAGATTTAAAACATGCATCAGTCAACAGCTCTCAGTGCTGAGATATAAAGGTGTGTGCATGGGGATTAATGTAATCTGCAAGCCCCAGCTCCCAACTGCCCCCAATTTGAATGAAATCATCATACCTGCTTCCAACAGCCTTCGAGAAACAGTAGCTAAGGAGACCATTACAGAAGGTAAGGAGGGTAGACCCCTCTGTAACAAGAACTGGCAGCTCTACAGTGGATTACTATGTAGTAATTTACAGCCTTGAAGTCTGCCCATTCCTGGTTTAGACTATGTATTCAGTCTCCTACTCCACTGTATGTAGAAATATAACTACTACATTTCTACAGTGGTATAGTGGAGCCAGGGCTCTCAGGGATGCAGTAGTACCACTGCCAGCACATTTTTATTAGAAGGGACACTCACTGACATCATCTGCTGCCACCCACCTCAGAATTCCCTGTACCTTCTGAGTTTAGCTGCAATCTACAGGGTAGCTGCGGGTGGGGGATAAATTTTCCCAGCAACAACATATTGTTCCTGTTGTAAAGTATTTTGGGGTGGCTTGGCCTTGAATGGCCATTTCAGCACATTAGCATTACAAAAGACCTGCTCCTAGCAGATGAAAACTCCTAGAACTGGTTTGTTGTTGATATGGATGAACACAGCTGCCTATGTCTCCTCAGGGACATGGCTCTGGGCACTATTATGATGAGCAGGTGCACTTCCAATACCACTGCACCACTGCATTTCTACATATACAAGTTTGCAATGAGTCTCACTGGCACCTATGCAGAATGCCTGCTTTCTTTCAAATATTCTTCATTTTCCTGGTTTTCTTGAGAAGATTGCTGTAACTATATTTGAGCTTAGGGAATGAAAACAAACTGAACCATGTGTTAACACTGTTAGGCATCTCAGAAGCAGATGGAGTGAAGGACCAAGATGCAGCTCTCAAGCTGAACAGCTGGAGAGAGAAAAAACCTCTGAACAGGACTATTACGTTTATGAGTTTTTCTAGATGAGACTTTTAATCGTGTTCTTATCATATTCCTCACTCATGGTTGTTTATGGCTGCTTTAGATGATGTTGCGAGCGACCCTCCAGATTCACTTCTCTCTTTTAAGAGCACTTCTGGGGGGAGGGGAGTTGGAGTGGGGAAAATATGGTATTTTTTTGGCATTGCAAAACAAAGCACAAGTCCAAACCAGGGTAGTTGTGGTATTCCACTACACCACAGTGCCACCTAGAGGTTACATAGCAGAAAGGCAGGAAAGGAAAATAACTACATGTAGAACTCTGATCTTAATTCTGCAGTGAAACCAGAAGTAGAAACAGTGGGTTAAACAGCCTCAACTAGAAAAGCTCTATTTCTTGCAAAAATGTATGCAGATTAAAGCACTGTGTTCTAGCTGCTGTAAATAAGCTAAGGCTAAGGGTTCTTGAAAAATTTCCTCCTTGTTAAAAAATGTGTTGTGTAATGAGGTATTATCCTCAAGCTATTATGCTCATTCTTGTCACGAAAGTTATTGTTACGCAAGTACACATCGGCCACCCCCCAGGACAAGAATACGTACTCTTCTGCCATTGTTCTCAGGGCTTAAACATGCCTAATTCAATGCTGGATTGTGGCTGCTGTCTTTCGCATTTCACTATCAAAATTATTTTACTGTATTACATATAGCAAATGGGAAGAAGGTTAGTGATTTAATTTTTTACTTTTACCTTCTTAATAACTGAACAAGACAACTGCACTCTGGATAATTTGTACTATCATGTAGCCCGGATCAGAAAAGTCAGGTCAGGTTTTGAACTTTAAATAATGCAGACAACAACAAAAAGAGCCTGTTTGTTTGATGAGTAATCTCTCTCCAAACACATATTTGATGTGTCTTTATGTGCCCTCTGTGCAGCACCTTGTTGCTTCTAAATAATCCACAGAGTAGACGAAGAGGCATTTCCAGCAAAGGAACAATAGGCAGATGTCAACAGTCTCCAAGCTCTTCATAATGCATTTCTTAAAAGATGCTTGTAAAGCCTTTGAAGTTTCAGTTTATACAAAAGTTTAAGCTCCCATACTTGAAGCTGCTACTTATTCATGCAGAATTCATTATAGCATAATGATGAATACTTTGATCTTTTGTCACTGTCTTAAGACTGAGAAGCACTTTAATGAAACATATTAATTTAGGGAAAGTGGGATAGAAAAGTTAGGACATGAGAAAAATTAAGGAGGGGGAAAACAGCAAATTTTATTTGTCTTTCATCAAGGATAAATGGGTGTGTATTTTCAGAAGTGTTCTGATAGGAGAATAGGAGAAGTACATGGGGGGAAAACAGGACGGAGCCAGTGTTTAGAAATCCTGTAATATAGTACCAAGTGTTCCATACTGTAAGAATTAGAGAATGTTTCTTTCCCAAATTATATTAAATAAAATACAAAGGACAGAAATTAAAAGAAGCCAGAGAACTCACCCTGAATGGGGGCCCCAGTCTAGTGATAAATGAGGCCTAAAATATGTAAGGAACTCAATGCCCGGGTCATAAGGATGGCATGGGATTAGTAGATGATAAATTATGCTTAGATAGGGATGACATTGAATAAGTAGGTAACAGATAAATGAAGAATCCTCCCTTTCTGGAAACACAGACCAGGCATAAAAATGTGTCAAAAGAAGAGGTGTCTGCTGATGGGAGAGTAAGAGGTCAAAGTTAAAATGAAGTTAAGGAATGTGTGGAAGAGCCAATAGGAAATTAGAGTAAGGGGATACAACACAACAAGAGGAGGGACTGTAAACAGGGGCGGGGAATAATGTATTCGGTTTAGGCAGTCGGGATAGGCTGTGAACCTCAAAGTACCCAGCCAATGGGGGAATGAGGGAGGAACCCTGCGGCCGGGCATAGGGAATAAAAACACGCTGCTTGAATGTTAAGGTGTGCCTACCTGCATAGCGCACCCACTCTTGCAAGACTGTATTCAATAAAAAGTGCTTTGCTTTCACCAATTTTCTTGTCCAGAGAACTCTTTCTTTTTACAGGACTTGAACAAAGTCACTTCTAACAATACCATGAAGGATATCCTGTATTTGGCAAAGACTCACTAGTTCTCCAGGAAAATTGAGTATTTTCACCCTATACAAGGGATGTCAAATGTCTTTCAACCCAAAGGCTGAATTCCATTTAAGAGAAGCCCTTGCAGACCACATTCCAATGGTGGGTAAGACTGAAGGCAAAAGGGATGGAGCCAAAAATACCAGCATATTTCAGCTTAAAGCTCTTCCTGCCAGTAACTCAGCCTTAGGAGAGGCATTTCAGCCTTTTAGAATGTGGGGGAAACTGCACACAAACTAGAAAACTGCCAAACAATTAGTGCTTGGGGAAAGGCAGTGTGGCCAGAGGAAAGGGGTGTGGCCATCTGGGCCTGAAGTTCTGCACTCCTGCCCTATACAAATTATAGGCACAGGGGGCCCACTCCAGGTTGGGTCTACAGTGAAGGGGAAAACTTTAAAGGCTCTCGCTCTCGCTCCCCCGCCCCTCTCTCTCTCTCTCTCTCTCTCTCTCTCTCTCTCTCTCTCTCACACACACACACACACACACACACACACACAGAGAGGTTAGGGTCCCAATCCAGATAGTGTTGTCTGAACTTTTCAGTAAGAACAAAGCACTGCATAGTCTCCATTTGCCACGAAAATGTCTGGACCTTCATGAAAACCCTTAAACCATCACAGCTTCTCACTTTGTCATGCAGAGTCCCGAATTCCCAGCTACTTCAAGCTGCTCTTAAAGGGGACATGGGCAAACTTGCAGCTAAGCTTGCAGTTTTAGCTTAGCTGCAGTTTTGCCCATGGCATGGCCCCTTTAAGAGTAGCTCTGCTTAGGCTCAAACAGCCACAGGGTCTCCATGGAGAGACAGTTCCTGCTAAGCTGGGAGGGCCAGGCGAGGGTGTGTGTGTGTGTGTGTGTGCTGGCTCTGCTGCCTCTGCTGGGGAAGGGATAAGCTGGGTGAAAAGAAAAGGAGGTGAAAGCTGCACCTGCTGGCCTGGAACGAGGGAGAGGTGAATGAGGGAATTTATCACATGATTCCTATCTTTATATTGCCAAATATTTCATTTCCTAATAGAGCTGACTATTTGCCTCTAACAGGTGAGATACAGTGTCAGGAGGAAATGCAAGAAACTTCCCTTTCTCTCTGAAGCTCCATGTGTGTGGGGTGAGTGGATAAGCTTCACCTGTTGAATTTGTGCCAATCCTGACAATTTTAAAACAAAAAGAGATTGCCCTGCAAGCACTGACCCCCACCCCCATGAAAAACACCAGATATCAACAATTGAGGGTTTAAGTAAGGTTAAAACAAACAAAAGCCACTTATAAAATATTATAAAATAATATATAATGTAATAATTATAATATATAAGATATTATATAATAATATAATTCTGGAAAAGTCATTCTAGCACTGGTGCTGCTGCTGCTGCTACCTCTTCTAGCAAGAAGCAGCAGCATTTCACAATTATCCCTCAATTACACTATATTTCTTCACACAATGCATAATCAATTTGCTGCCACAAGATGTGATGGTCAGTGTTGTAGATTGCCTTAAAACATGGAGATTCAGTGTTTAATACTGGATATATGTGCTCAAATGAAAGATATATGAATTGTGGGAAGGAAAAGTATTTATTAACCTCTAACCATGAATTTTTTAAAAAGAATAAAGGTTGAAATATTTTGTCCCAGAATACATTTACATTTAAGGCATACCCTTTCTCCATAATAATAAAAAAAATCTGTTAGGCCTTCTGAGTCTTTTAACAAAGCATAGTCAATACCAGTGGCCCTCCTTGACAACTTATTACAATAATCTAATAGTGTGATTCAATTGTACACTTACTTGGGAGTAAGCACTATTGAATTCCGTGGGACATACTTCTGAGTGATCATGCGTAGGGATGTAACTTTTGCCTGCGCGGGCATGAGTGAGGCCCGAACTTGGCCCGATCATGCCCGCGCGGGCTCTCCATGGCGAGCGCGGGCCTAACCTGGCTCCTCGCGCTCCACGGAGAGCCAGCCGCACCACCCATGCTGGTCCTGTCGCATCACTTCCGGCGCAGCGGAAGTGATGCGACGGGACCCTGCTCCGGCACGCTTGACTCCCGCGCTATGTTTTTGGCAGGGGAAACCAGGGCAACAGGGCTGTTTAAGCCCTGTTGCCCTGGTTCCCCCTGCCAAAAACATAGCGCGGGGGTCCAGCAGCATGCCGGAGCAGCAGGATGCGGCAGCTCCGGCGGCGGCTCCAGCGGCGGCGGCTCGAGAGGCGCGGAGTGTTCTCCGCACCACTCAGAAGATCAAGAGCGGGCCGGTGGCAGCACGAAGGGGCAAGCCGCAGAGAACCCCGAGCCGCGGAGAGGTATGTGTTACCCCCATAATAATGGGTAGGTTCTCATGAATTTATTCTGAAGACTGACACAATTTGTGCCCTTAAAAGGCTTGTGCTCTGAACATGGCTGTCAAAAATTAACCTCCAGATTGCCTTATTCAACCCATAAGTCTAACAGACAAAAGGAAGGACATCTTCATGCAAACCAAGTCCCTGCATACACTTAAGCAACCTGGGTTTATATATAGGGACTGGGCTTGCATCTTCTTGTAAGAGAAGGTGTTTCATGCCTTCCTCTCTGTGCTAGGTTAAGACCATAAGACCATAAAAAGAACCCTACTGGAAAGGCCTATCTGGTCCAGCATCCTGTTTCCCACAGTGACCAACCAGATGCTCTGGAAAGCTCTCAAGCAGGACATGAGGGTAACAGAACAGTATGCTCGCACTCATGTTCCCCAGCAACTGGTATTCAGAATCAGAGGCATGGTGTCTCCAATCCTGGAGGTGCTATGTAGCCATCATGACTAATCCATTGATAGCGTTATCAGTAATATTGTGCCTTTAGAAGGGAAACTAGATACTCCATGAACCTCCATGAATTTGTCTACTCCAAGTTGGCAGCCATCGCTACATCTTGTGGCAGTGGATTCCACACTTTAACTATGCCTATGCAAAGAAATACTTCATTTTCTTTGTCCCAAATGTGCCACCATTTAGCTTTAGTGGATAATCCCAGGTTCTAGGTGAGACGGAGAAAATACTGCAGTTTTGTGTGTTTCCTCTAATAACTTTTGTACCTGACCATGCCCTTTGGTTGCCTGGCCATACCCTTGGCGATGCCCTCATGTTGCCACACCCTCTTGATCTCACCTTCATGTTGCTTAACCATACCTCTTACAAATTTGCATGTGTGTCCCTATTTTCACCTGGAAATAGGAGGGTATGGCACTGACATAGCTTCATGTTATATAGTAAACATGACCTGTCATTTGGGTCTGAATGTACATAGGATAGGAACCTGATAGAGTTAATAGTTCCAAAGATTTCTTTGTACAGACAGTATAAATATGTTTTTAATGTTTCGGTTCTTCTACATATTATTCAATAGCCAGTCACATTTCAATATGGGTATAATTGGGGCACTGTAGACAAGTGGGGAAAGGGGCCTCCTACCCTGAAAGGATTCCATACTCCACCAAAAACCATTTCCTTAGAAAGAACATAACTTACTTTTATGTTTTGTCTCTTTTTAATTCTTTCTTGGATCACTCATGGAAATACTGCTTGTGGTTCAAACCTATGCCAAGTTTCTGAAATTGAATAAAAGCATTGGAAGTCAGCAAAATGCAATGCACTTTGATAAATCTGGCCTCACACTGAGAAGTCATTACAGTAAAAGCCAAATTAATTAAAGCCATAAGCAATCTGGCTCTAACATTGGTTAAGACAGTTGCTGATTTTATTAGGAAAAATTTAAAAGTCAAGGAATCTTCTAGTTGGACCTCAACAACAAAAAAAAGCATACTTTTCCAAAGAGCCAACACTATTCTGTATATCTGAAAGCATAATTAAGTGTCCCTTATACGGGTATTTTCTGTGCACAGAGTTCCCTGAAGTACTACATACACCAATCAAAGCCTGTTACCCCTGAATCAAACCACAAACCTTATTTCTAAGATGAAGTAGAATATTTCAACTCTTAAATACATTTATCTTCTTGCCATGTTCTTATTATTAATGAACAATGAACAGGACAAACATACTCAGGCCTGGGACCAGGCTGGGGGGTGCTCTATGGCACAGTGCTGCTGATGCCCCACCCCCAAGACCACCCTTCCTGCCATTTCCCCTGCCATTGCCACCACTGTCCATCATTACTTGGGCTACTAGGTGGCATGGGTGCTAGCCGTGGTGGCACTGCAGCTACCAGTCATCTCCTCCTCCCAGACAGATGTAGATTATCAACTAGGGTGACAAAGGCTGTTTCTGACCTGTAACTCCCATCTGAAGACATATTAAAATGGGTCAAGATAATCTGTTCCATCCACAAAGTCTTGGAGTTGGGTTGCTAGCACATGCTCTAAAACCCTGCCCCCAAATGGGACTATTTGATACTGGCTAACTATTGTCCAGGGCAATAGGGCACAAGAACAACTTCTTTAATAGAGGCTAAACTGCCACCATTTTGAGGCAGGATGGAATGGAACCCTCACAGAAAGAAGAATTGGCACCCCCTGCCCTACCCTGCCTTAGTAAGCCAGATGGGCAAGGTCAAGTGCACAGAGAGCCAGTGTGGCGTAGTGGTGAGAGTGCTGGACTGGGACTTGGGAGATCCAGGTTCTAGTCCCTGCTCGGTCATGAAACTCACTGGGTGACTTTGGGCCAGTCACTGACTCTCAGCCTAACCTACCTCACAGCATTGTTGTGAGGATAAAATGGAGAGGAGGAGGAGGATTATGTAAGCCGCCTTGGGTTCCTTGCAGGAAAAAAAGCGGGGCATAAATAAAATAAATGTAGACAATGCCATCAATCCAAGAATCCTGTCCACATTTTCAGGTCGCAGGAGCTGAAAAGAAAGAACTTCCAATGGCCCCTACGTGGGAGCAGGGAGAAGGCTTGCGCGTGGGGGAGGAGAGAGGAGGCAGGCACCTGGTCAGGTGGGTCACGAGAAATGAGCCAATGGCTCAAAAGGGCGGGGACCCAGGTAAGAGCTTATTTAATCCAGTGGCACCTTTCAAGGTGACTGACGTTTACCCAAGGCTGCCCTCGCCAATGCCATGAGGCTTGGCACAAGGGAGATTGAGACGGCTTTGGGGTTTTACCTTTCTCACCTACTTTGGGAGCCTGGAGGCGCCAAAGTAAGGTGACGATGGTAAGGCCCTCCAGCTCCACATGGAGGGCAACTGGGCGGTGGCGGGCCATCCCGCCTCCGGTTCAGTTAGGATGCATTCGCCAAATATTGGTCTTTTTTCCCGGCCAAGGGCCGGGCTAGGTTAGAACCGCACTTCACCCTTCACAGATCTTCAATTCAATAAATGTGGCCCTGATTTGAAACCATATACCCTGTGTCTGCCTCTTCTTTATCTCACCTTTACACGCGCAAAGAACTTCCAATGGCCCCTACGTGGGAGCAGGGAGAAGGCTTGCGCGTGGGGGAGGAGAGAGGAGGCAGGCACCTGGTCAGGTGGGTCACGAGAAATGAGCCAATGGCTCAAAAGGGCGGGGACCCAGGTAAGAGCTTATTTAAGCTCCTGGGTTTCCCGCCTTCAGTCTCTTTGCTCCTGTTTTCCAGCTCCCTCCACTCCCACCCTCTGAGCAGTGTAGGCTCCTCTGGCTGCCCGTTTCATGGGGGCCGAGTAGGAATTTTGGTTCATTGTCTCAATTGGCCGGGGCAATGGGCGTGTTTCGCCTACTCTACACTGTGAAGCAGGGTATGGGACTTTTTAAATTCGATTTCGATCCCGCCAGGGGGATCTTAGCTAAATTGGTCGCATTGCGGGAAGTGCGGGTTTAGGCAGGAACAATTAGGGTTATGGTGATCATCCAGTGGCACCTTTCAAGGTGACTGACGTTTACCCAAGGCTGCCCTCGCCAATGCCATGAGGCTTGGCACAAGGGAGATTGGGACGGCCTTGGGATTTTACCTTTCTCACCTACTTTGGGAGCCTGGAGGCGCCAAAGTAAGGTGACGATGGTAAGGCCCTCCAGCTCCACATGGAGGGCAACTGGGTGGTGGCGGGCCATCCCGCCTCCGGTTCAGTTAGGATGCATTCGCCAAATATTGGTCTTTTTTCCCGGCCAAGGGCCGGGCTAGGTTAGAACCGCACTTCACCCTTCACAGATCTTCAATTCAATAAATGTGGCCCTGATTTGAAACCATATACCCTGTGTCTGCCTCTTCTTTATCTCGCCTTTACATGCGCAATCCATAACTACACAGGACAAACAGCTGTACCAACAAGGGTCCAAAGTGGTGTCAGAGAAATAAGCTCTGTTTGCTGCCACCACCGCAATGGAGTGGTTCCAAATATGGGTTCTAGCCTCTGAATGCATCATTAGACTTCCTCTATCATTGCTTTAGTTGTCTCCCCTTCTGTTTCATCATCAAAAAAACACAAGATTTTTCTTTATTTATTTGTATTAAACAGTTATAATCCACTTCTTCAGCACAGAGTGCTCACAGTGGCTTAAAAATCAATACAATAGCAAGGAAATTAAAAAATTAGCTATGAGCAGAGTGCTACACCAGTTAAAAGTGCATTAAAAACAAAAACAGAAGGCTTTGCAGGTCTTAAATACCTGGGTGAATAGAACAATTTTCAATCAGCAATTGGTAGCAAATGAGCTTCTCTTAGGAAGGGAGTTCCAGAATCAGGACACCACAACTGAAAAGTTCTGATCATGGGTCACCACTCAGCTCACTTTTGCAATCAGAGGGGACGTAGAGGAGGGCCTCTGAAGATTTTAATATGTAGGTGGCAGACATATACCTGTGGGATGTTCCCTATGTTCTGGGTTTAAAAGGTTGGATGCAAACCTGGGAGCTCACATCTGAGTACCTTATCTGTCAGAGTACTCGTTCCGACTCCTGTCTCATTTCTGGAGACCTGTCAAGAGCATTGTCTTGCTGGAAGCCAGCATGGCTATTAAGTGAAGAGATGAGCGCCTTTGCCGGCAGGGACGTTACTCAACCGCTTGGAAGTAAGGACGGATAGATGCATAGGCCGCATATTGGAGCCTTTGCTGTGCTCGGGTTTTGTACAGTGTTGGTGTCTGCCGCCCTTGACAGGAGTGAGTATGGCTTGAACCGGAGCTTTAGGCCATTACCGGAGTATGAGCCTCGTCTCAGCGCCGGCGGTTACTCAGCACAACCGACTTCTTCAGGCCTGCTCTCTCTCTCTCTCTCTCTCTCTCTCTCTCTCTCACACACACACACACACACAGAGAGAGAGAGAGAGAGAGAGAGAGAGAGATGGATGGACACAATTGGATACAATCACTTGCAGATGGACACAATTGGATACAATCTGAGATACAATCTGAGAAGTTGACCCCTAAACTTCATGCAAGACTAAAGGGAAAGGGAAATACTGTATACACTGAAGAAGCTAAACAATGTCCCCTGACCATCCCCTGCTATCCACCGTCCTTGGCATTTTCCTAGTTCTTGTTTCTTCACATGCCACACATTTGCCACCACTTTTACTTGGTTTCCCCATGTTATTCTTTCTCCTGCTAGTGGAGACAACAGCCAGACCAGAAACCAGATCCTCCCACCAACTTTTTTTCCGGTGCTGAAGCTTTCACTGTTCTTCTCAGCATCTCTAGAGCCCTCTATAATAAATGACTGCTTCATACCTCTTCATACCTCATCTATCTTGTGTCTTGTCATGTAGTGTTTAAAAGTCCTTGGAATATTTTTTTTTTTAAATCTCACTCACTTGCTTCTCTTTTCATACAAGTGTTCACAAATAGGAGAATCAAGGCATATACTGTTATAAACAAAGTGTTAACCCACCATGATTATTTACTAACTCAATCATTTGTAATCAAATACATCTTATAAAGATATCCAAATTTAAACATTATTCATCAACAGCTTAAAGTATCCAATACATTTCCACACAAAGTTTCATATACAATTATACATGTAGTCTCTGTGTCCATACAGACAGATTTGGAATAAGGATAAGAGCAAGAATTACAGCAGCATCAATGGCAGCAGCATCCAAAACTAGCAAGGTAAACATTAGATTAAAAACAAAGTGGGATAGCACCAAATTTGAAGAGGAAGACTCCCTCCTGTGAAAATCTAGGGAACAAAAGGAGGAAAGAACAAGTCTCTTTTTCATCCATACCAATTTTCTTATACCAGCACTGCCCCCTCCCCCCAACACACACTAGTAATGAAGGGAGGGGTATTTTATTGTGTCAAAAAACAAGCCAAAGAAGAAACTCCACAGATAATCTGAAAAAGCCCTTAAGATTGTAGGAGGAGTTAATTATCTCTGAAATTGCCAGATATACAGCTTCTGAAGACTAAAAGATTCTAGCTGGTTGCAACAGATAGTGATTAATAATTAGGAGGTGACAACAATCTGAGAATTGATCATTCTCCATTGTGCACTAGAAAGATAATAACAAGGGAAAAGTAAAATCCTAATTGATTTTGTGAGTCAAGGTAATAATCACTGCTTTGCAGGCAGAGCCTCACTTTCTTAGAAAATAAAGCAAATCCCTAATGTGCAATAGTCAGACAGAATAAAGCAGCAGCAAAGTGACTTCTGTTTTTGGGTGAAAAAAAATTATCCATGACTTTTCATAAATCCATGGCAACGAATAAACCCGATTTTCCATTCCAAAAGCAAAGATTGGATATTCACAGCAGCTATGGAGAAATGTCCTAAATAAAGCAATGTGTTTCCACACTGTTACTATGGATCTTGACCCAGAAAAAAAAGTTTTTAAAAAAGGTTAAAAACAAAGTAGTATTGACTTGATGCACAAGATATTCCAAAATTAAAATTATTGCACAGACAGAATGGGAAATGATGATGCACAGTAGCCCAGTTTATTAGAAACAACACAATACCATTTGCAATAGCAAAGTGGTCAGCCCATTGAAGAATGGATGCCATGAATATATGCTAGGGTATGTCCTATATGCAAACTAACTGTTCCAAAAACCCTACTCTTGCAAAAATTGCATGTGCACCCTTGGGGATAAATGCCTTGAACATGCAATATCACTTTCCCTCAAAGCATATCTGTGGAAATAAAAGGCAATCTTTTGTGCATCTCTTTAAAAAAAAAAAAAAGAGTTGCTTCAGCATTATAGGTGTGTTTGTACATGATTTAGGGCTGAGTAGTACATTTATGAAGCATCACAGAGCAATATTATTATTATTATTTCCTTTGTGTGAGTCATAACCACAGGACATTAAAAAAAAAACCATTTTCATTATTCAAACTACCTTCAGCCCTCCCCCAGCCCACCCCAGTTCTATAGAAACCTGGCATAACCATTCCAACCCATATACTTTTTTTTTCTTTAAGCATGGAACAGAACTGATTCCCATTATGTCATTTCTCCCCAGGTTTCTCTGAATGACATCAAGAATAGGCAAACCAAAATTACTAGCCTTTGAATGGTACCAGAACCCCTCTCACAGAGGCTTGACTTCCCACAGTGTCCATTAGTGTAATTTACAGATTATGGCAGTAATGATTGATCTGTGCATCATGACTGACATTAAAAGCTGCAAACAATATCAGTTGTAATGCCCCATTTTACACTAGTAATTTCTTTAGAGAAGTACCTGGTGCAAAAATGAAACCTAAAAGCAGGACTTGTTCCATGTTTGAGGGGATCTTCGGGCAAGGTGCCTTTATTGGGGGCCTTCCTCTGCTGGTGGGCCCTGACAGGCTTGCCCAATGGGAGGCAGCAGCAGCAGCAATGCTCCAATCAGAGCTCTGAGCAGTGCCAGGCAGCTTGGTCTATTTGCCCTTCAAAATTTCCCATAATGCTCTTACATAGGCATTGCTTGTAAGGCATTCAGGGAAGTTCAACTGCAATGCTTGGAGCACCAGGCAGTATTACCCCTGTTAACTGTTTCTGTGGTTCCTTTAAAAGTAGTCCAGTTAGAATGCTTTTTATGATGCCCTGTGTTCCATGCCACAGCTCATTGGGCTAATTCAGTCTCCACCATTGTCTGGAATGCTACCAGGTTAAATTGAAAGGCAATTAAGTTCAAGCATGCTGGAGCGGTGATCACATCGTTAAAGTAATCAGTCTTCTTGTTTCCTTGTACGTGAACTGAGAATGTCCTAAGAGAAAAGATTATAACACGGTTATCTTGTAACAAGTGTTTATGAAGAACTACATAGCTCACATTAGGGACCAACTCTTACTCTAGTGTTGCATACTTGTTAAGGGGTAAGGGAGAAATCAAGCAAACTCAGAGGATATAATCCTGTGGAAATGGACGTATTCCCCATAGCAAAACAAAGTCCTGTTTCTCCCTTGCTGCCCTTGACACATATGTATGGGCACATACGGAGGCAGGACACCAGTGCGACCCAACAATAGGAGGTCTGTGTGCAACCCCAGAGCTTCATCCAGCCTTCCTGCTACTCTTAACTATGTTATGAGAACCTGCAGATCTGTTATGAGAACCTGAAAGTCTGTTGCAGGGGTGGGCAACTTGTGGCCCTCTAGATGTTTTGGCCTACAATGTCCATCAGTCCTAGCCAGCAAAACCAATGATGAAGGATCATGGGAGTTGTAGGCCATAAGGCCACAGGTTGCCCATCCCTGGTCTACAGGGATCCCTGTGCAAGTAGGTACTGTGTTCATGTGGGGAAGAATCATTTCCAAATGATATAAACTGTACTAAGTAAAAATCTGTGCTTTTAGCCCAATGTGCTCAGAAGAATACATTTCCATCTCCCTGTTCCAGACAATCTGTTTCAGTCCCCACAGCTTTTGGTGCAAAGGAAGGCCTGCCTAAGTCACTATGCCCCTGAGCCCCAAGACTTTGGGCATGTGAACCAGGCAAGCTCCAGAGTGGTTACTTTCCCTCCCCGGTTCCAAAGTCCTTGAGGGCAAGTCGAATGGGAACCCACCTTCACTGACCTGGTGCCCCCGGGTGTTCTCACCAATAACTTTCTGCTTGGAATCTACTTCCCTCACTGCCCTATTGTTGTGGCCAACCTGATGAGCTATGTATTGAAGCATCTCCTGTGCCAACCACCATGTCTCCCTTGGCAACAGTGCAGCAGCACACACACACACACCCAAAACCCCCACCCTGCATCTCTTGAACCAATAAGATCTACAGGCAAAACATTGCTACTCATAGCAACCAGGTGATCCTACACTGAAACACAGGGAAGGTGAGTGCCAAGAGCAGGAATCAAGAGGCTGGTGAGGGGTGGGTGCTGGCCTTATAAGTCCTTGCTGGCACTGCCCTGCACTAAACCTCATGCCAAGGTTAATCACAACATTGCCCCACCTCCAAATGCTACTGCATGCTAGAGTCCCAATCCAGACCAGGCTCCCTGAGTCCATTCTAGAGCAAAAGATGTATAATAATTTTAAGTAATTGTCTCTTTCAAACCCTTGCCCCTCTCATCAACTCAAATGAATATTCCAGAAGCAGCAGCAATTTTTTTTCAAGGGTTAAAGGGAAAAATGCAATGGCAATCATATTCAGTACAATGTAAATGAAATTGTACAGTTTGGGTCTATTCCAACAATGATAAAATGATTGCATATAACATTTTATTTATTTATTTATTTATTTATTATTTAAAAGATTTTTAACCTACCTTTCAGCGCTCACTGCCCTCATAAGGATGCTTACAATATTAAAGAAACATGAACATACAAATTACAATTAAACACATGTACACAGCGGCATCAGCTACTGATTTTTAAGCACCAAATGCAGACTAGAATAAATGTGTCTTCAGGGTTTTGTTTTCTTTTAAAGCCAACAGTGATGAGGCCATCCATATCTCCCTGGGGAGGGAGTTCCAAAGGTGTGGGGCCACCACTGAGAAAGCCGTACCCCTAGTACCCACCAGCCTCACGGCTCTTGCTGGTTGTCTGAGTAGTGCCTCTGGCACTCTGATGCTGACCTTAATGCTTGGGCAGGCTCATACAGAGCCAGTAATGTGAGCCCATACCATTTAGGGCTTTGAAGGGCAAAACCAGCACCTTGAATTGGGCTTGGAAACTAGGGCAGCCAATGTAAACAATACAGAATAGGAGTAACATGATCTGAGTGCCTAGCTTCCACAAGCATTCCGTTCCAGCTGCCACATTCTGTACCCGTTGCAGTTTCTGATTCATCTTCAAGGGCAGCCACACATAGAGCGAATTACAGTAATCTAACCTGGATGTAACCAAGGCTGTAACCAAAGCAATCACTGTGGCTAGGACAGCTTTCTTGCAAGAGGGCCACCCAGCTACCAAACCAGCCCAAGCTGGTAAAACACACACACACAAGAAACACCCTCCTGGCAGCCTGATGCCACCTGCACCACACACTGTGTACCTGGCCCTTCAGGGGAAGTGTGACCTATCCAGACTCAGATCCAAACCGTCATCCAGATTAGCAGATGTCCCAACCCACAGTACTCCTGTTTTATCCAGATTAAGCTTCAGTCTGTTATCCCTATATGTACAACTTCTTACAATTTCTTATAAGTGGGCTTTGACCGTTTCCCTATGCCATATCTCATTATGCTGTATGGAAATATATGAGGCAGAATCCAGTGGGCCACTTACAACCCCACTGATTCCATTCTACCCACCAATTTCCTTCCACAAGTGATGGGCCCTGCCATTTCCACTGTGGGACTCACCACTTCTGTAAGGGAGGTATAGCGCTTTGTAGAGGAAGCTCCAAAATGAGCAGAAACACTTGTTTCTGGAAGTAGGCAGGTCGACAGAGCTCACTTACATGAGCTCCACTGACCTGCCTCCTTCCAGAAATGAGCATTTCCATGTGCTTCAGGTTGCCTCGGAAGCGCTAAATCAATTTTGCGAAAGCGGTGGAGGCTGCTTGTGCAAAGGAATTGGCAAGGGTGTAAGGGAATCGGTGGGGGCGTAAGCACCCTGTCGGATTCTGCCCATGGTTCCCGAGTTGTTTCTCCCCGCCCCACCAGCTTCTCACTAAATTCTAGATGTTATGAGTAAATTTCCCAATAATTCATATAATGGACTTCATAATGGAGAAACAACCAATCTGTAGCTTCAAATATATATGATTTTTATAAGACTTTTCTCACAATGTATTGTATCATTCACTATGTTAATGAAACATATTATTTGAAGTAGTCAAATGTAAAAAAAAGCAAGAAAAAAAAGCCAGGATCTAAAAGAGCTACTTCAGGAATGCCCAGTAGGATTTGCTGTTTTAGTATTTAGTCCCCTCCACTTTGGACAGCAGACTCCATATCATAAACTTTCGAATGCCTCGTCAGTTTAAAAAAATAATTTACCATCAGATGCGGGATGGTTGTTCAAATAACACAAAACCTTGGGCATGAATTAGCTGTAGTTTGATCCTTCCCACCAATTATACTGCCATTGTAATGCAATAATAATACCAAGGCAACACCCAGTTCTCCCTTACTTTACACTTCCATCCGCAACATAAACTGCTTGCCTGAATTAAAGGATTTTATTCAATCTTCAGATGAGTCATGCAAGTGCTTAGCTTTCACTTTTGCTCTTTATTTTACTTGAGACCACAAAATACTTTTATGACAAATTAAGGGAAGCTCCCCCCCACCCCACACACACCCTGCACTTTTCATACAGGTATTTTAGAACTCTACTTTTGAAATTATACTTTGATCTCAGCCACTTTGACAGGTGCTTTCATGGTCTTTAAGGCTGCAATCCTATCCACTTACATGGGAGTAAGTCATCCCAGTGAATTCAATGGGACTTACTTCTGAGTAGACATATATAGTATTGCAATGCTCATCAGCTTCATTCTTTTACCTTTTTCTTTCAACTTCTGCAAAGGGGAAAGAAAAGTAGCCCACTTTTCAGAAGACAAAAGGTGGCTCACGCTGGCTCAACTTGTCTGAGTGTGGAAAGCTAAGCAGGGTCAGGCCTGGTTATTACTTGGATGGGAGACCCCCTCCTCTAGTTTCCTGCATTGAGCAGGGGGTTGGACTCGATAGCCTTGTAGGCTCCTTCCAACTCTATGATCTATGAGATCTATGAAGAACAAAATCACTGAAAATATTCACACCAGGGAGCCTGAGGGGAGGTATTATATTCCTCTCTGTGAGTCTATTTCTTCTTTTCCCCGGCTTCCTTTAAAAATGGAGGCCTGTCAAACATAAGGTTACCAGAAGGTAAAAACATGAAATCCTGTTTAACAAACGAAACTGACTAACCTCTCTTTTAATTTTTTTTTTAAAAAAAACTCTCAAAAACTGAAAATTCATATATACAACACATACAATTGTGGTAAATACATTTAATAGCTATCTTCCACAACTGTAGGGATCCCTGTTGCGCATTGCACCTCTTTGCGCATATTCCAGTCCTCTACCCCTCCCCCCCCGTGGCCAAGTTGCACCAAGGGGCAGAGCCTTCTTACGGCAGCTGCATTGCCGCTCCTATCACAGAGCAAATTATCTTCATTATCAAGAACCCTGTTGATATTTCTGAGCACCCTTGAGAGGCCTGGACAAAGGATGGCCTGTTTGATCAAATGCTGGAAACCAGAATGAGATATATAGGGAATGCACACACGTGTTGCGTACTAAATGTGAAGGAGTATAAAATACATCACTTTGTGCCACAATAGTGATGCTTTTACTAGAGCCAGCTAAATGGCACAAAGGAGTGAAGTGAACAAGCTTTCTCTCCAGAACTGTTCTTCAAGCTGGATGTTAAGCAAAATGGGGGGGGGGAGGGAGATGGTGTTTAACATCCAGCAGCTCTATTTCAGGCATTAAGAAAGTGTATAAGCCGCTTCCGGGTGAACATGGAGCTTTGAAAGCCGCACAGAAATTCTGTGGGCAGCTGGCACAGCGTTTCCTGGCCAGAGAATGTCTCAGGCTGGGGGATCTACTTCTCATTAGAGAAGCGAAGATCTGAGGTTACCCCCAAATTATCTCATAGGGTCATAAATCGCTTTTTGTGTGTCTTATGACGCATAAATGCGGTGGGTGACCTGAGGTGGGGGAAAACGACGCTGCTTCCAGAGACCGGTTTTACCGATCATCAGAAGTTTGCATGTTCGCTTCCAAAATAAAGGAGTACATCTGGAGTGGCTAATTGGAATCTTTCGGCAGCAGAGTGGGATTTATAATTAACTGTAAGTAGACTATGTTTATCTGGGAGGCGAAAAAGATAAGAGAGGAAACCTGAAAGGAGGTCTATAAATCTTATATGTTTGGAAGCGGCTTGGAAATATCTATACGCAAGGCAAGATGTTTGCAGTTGCAGCATTCTTAAACCTGTGGAACGAAATGGAGAGAGAAATTCTAAACAGATTGGAAGTAAGGATCCAGGCTTGGAACGTAAATCTGAAAGTGGATCAATCAGAAGAACAACGTAAGACGGATTTCTTTACAGGACCGGCAGAGGAGAAGACAGAAGAAGTAAATAAGGACTTGGGAAACTTACCAGAAATTCACAGAGACTTTGAAGTTTTAATTGGGTCGAAGTGGCACGAGAAGACAGTTCAGGAAGAAGTTGTGACGCACTTTTTAAAATCTAAGATGGCGGAGCCGGAGATCGGTATGCAGGAGACCACAAAACAACAGAACAAGCTGATCGGTATGCAGGAGTCCACAAAACAAAAGAACAAGCTGATTTCATTCTTGGTTCAAAACCTGGAACTTAATGAATATCCCTTTGACAGAGGAAAGCAATGAAAGGGACTATCTTCATGGTCTTTTATTGGCAAAAGATAAAGGGTTGATGTATACTGAACTATATGTCTAGTTGGAATTTGATTTTAAATATTAATGGCAAAGGTAAAGGGATTGCTTATATGACTTATTTGAATTTTAAATATTAATGGTGATGTAAGAGAAATTATTATAATTAAGGTATAATTATATTTGGTCTGTTTGGAAACATTTATTTAAAATAATAATAATAATAATTTGGTGTTGTGGTTGGGGGTGTTGTTTTGTGGAGGCTTTGAAGTATTAAAGGGGAAGGTCTTTTGTTTTTTTTTGTTCTATAAGTAGCATGATGGCTTATGTGCTTCTGCTGTTCTGTCAGACGTCACTTATTTCTTAATTTTTTTAGACCGTATCTTTCTTTTCTTTCCTTTAAAAAAATATATCTTGGAGATTAAAAGGGAAGGAATTTCTGTTTAGATAGAAAGGAATAATGAGTAATTGTAATAATACAAATGTGTTGATTCGATGGTTAGGTACTAGAGAGTGCGGGAGCGGTGGAAATACAAAATGCTTTTGGTATGTGGTCATTTGCTAATTAGTTTATAGTTACTTTTTACTTTTGGGATTCTTAATATACTGTATTTTGGAATTGAAAACACTATTTAATGAAACTATAGGTTTTCTTTTTTGGAGTATCCATAAATGTTGAATTTAATAGATTAAATAGTTGATGTTTATTGGGGGAGAGTGGAGACCTCTGGTGTTAGTTCCTTTTAGGGTTCTTTTTTGCCATAACTGGAAGTGATTTTTTGTTAACAGAAAAGATTTTAAGATTAACTGTGGTTGATTAAGCTGTGGAGAAGATTGGAAGTCCATTATTGTGTTTGTGTTTGTTTGTTTGTTTTATTATGAATAAAAAGTAAAAGTTGAAAAAAGAAAGTGTATAAGCCAAAAGTGTGAAGAGGGGAATGCACTACCCCCCCCCCATCATTTCGCTTGGCCTCTACAGATGGAAGGTGGCTTTCTGAGGGGGAGATTTTCCAGCATTCAAAATCACATGCAGAGTGCCCACAGATACAGGGGTAGATGGTGACAGAAATCACGATGGCGGGCCACCTATGATTTATATATACATAAAAGGTGCATACAGTATGTGCAAACCGGGTAATGTATGAGAAAGCCTCAAAAGTCAGCTTCAATTAATTCCTCAGAAATTTGTTTCTTTCCTTGAGGTCTTTCTTCACAGAAGGAAGACCTCAAGGAATGTACACTTAGGGACCTGGCGTGGGGTGGAGTGGAGCTCTGCTGCTCTCTCATTCAGCACACCCAGTTCCCAGAAACCACATATCCCTTGCTTATTTTTGACACAAGGAGTTGTGAGCCCTTCAAGGGAAGCAAAATCCACAACGGAGAAAAAAGTGGTGTTGATATGAGTATCTTGTCCTCTGCACGCGCACACACAATCACAATTGTAATTCTTTGAGCTGTGTAGTTACGGACTGCTTACTAACTTTAAGGTTATGTGCGTAATTCTGAAATGGGAACATTGGAATCTTCGAAGCAGACATGAACTGAGTGAAAATCAAGGATGACCAGGACTTTGGAAGAAGGTACCACATCAACTGCCATCCTGACTGCTTGTATGCCATTTTGGCAGCAGATTTTTCTTCATTAGCACATTAAAAATACATGAAACCCCACTTGTCAGATGAGGGAAAAGATCTGCCGACGCGATATGTTCACGGTAATAGCTCTCTTTATTTTCAGCATTGCTAGTGGGGAAAATCGCACACACCCACACATACCTGAACAATAATTCCCCCCTCCCCACTGCTGCCTTCCTTTTCATTCCCAAAGCTGTCAAACCTATTCAAAAGTAATAAGCCTTGATAACTCTAGGGTTAAGAATAATATCTTGTCTACTCCAGTAGACCCATGCGGGGCAATTTATTGCAAAGACTAGGGTTGGGCCAGCTCATGTTAAATGCTCAGTCTTTGTTCAAACTGGGGATCCCTTGTCTTTTGGGTGGATTTGGTTTCAGACATCAATCAGTGACTCAGATTTCTGGACAAAAACTTGTGCTAATTAAAATAATGTAATTTGGTTTCACCAAAGTGACTGTAAATACGATAAAATCATAGAAGGAAAGACCTGTCAAAGGAATGCAAATTATATGTGCAGAATGTCAATTTCTGGTCTATGAAAATTAATGGTTTGCAACAGAACCAACTATTTCCTCAGAGTACATCATTTGTTATACACCAATTATATGCAAACAACAATTTCAATGCAATTATAAGTGCAATAAATACTACCTCAGTATATAAGGTCTCTGATGCAGTGCACTTTGCATATATCCTCATGTATATATTCAATTCCACTTCAACTGCAAATACCTTTGTTTTTTTAAATGTCAACTACACTTTATTCTGAAGTGCTCATCATTTGGCTTTTAAAATGCAGTCAGTGTTCAGATTTGGAGTGACTCACCAACTATGTACACTTTAATGTTTAAAAACACCTGCATGTAAATTTAGTCATCTTTTCACTTCTTTTAATCAGAAGTCTTCTAACATGTGATTAAACAACATCATGCAACCTACTTGCCATCCAATGCACACATGTTGCTTTTGAAAATGTAGGCTGCTCCATTAGATTTAGTGGATGAAAAATAATGGGCTTGCATATCTACCTCCATTAATACATCCAAATACATTCTGAAAGGCTTCCAAAGAATTTCAGGAGCCCTAGCAAGCGGAAAGCACCACGTGTGCCTCAGAGTTTCTATTCCCATTTGGACAACTCATTTTTAAGGCAATTATTGCACTGCTGTAGGTACAAAATACAAACAATAAATCCCAGTTTCCAAAACACAACAAAGAAATATACATTAAGTCCATAGATCAGGCATTTTCAAAAGCCTAACCATTCCAACCTGAAGGACCTATAAAAAACAGTAGCCATGCGATACATGCTCAAAAACATACAAAGTGACTGTTCCCACAATAGTCTCAATGGCGCATGGGGTTGTATCCAATGTTAGTCTAACCTAAACCTCATTCATTTCAATGGCTATACTCTAAGTAGGACTAACATTGGATATAGACTATGGTAATCCCAGCATTACCACTCCCATTCCCCATATTTCTTAGCGATTGTGGAAGCATGATAATGTGCTTACCATAGACATAGGCTTTAGATAGCCAGCTCTCCACTAGGTTAGAGGGTGGTAGAACTATTATTTATCTTTATCTTTATATATTTTTATCTGGCTTTTCCCCTCCTAACAGAAGTGCTCAAAGCAGCTAACAAAAATCCAACCATCAAAAATAAGGTGACAATAATCCACATCATTAAAGTGAGTAAATTGGCAATCCAACAATAACTACAAGAAGAATTTTTGGACTCTTCTTGGGAACATGGCTATAGAGACTGTCATGATGAGCGTCTGCACTTCGAAATTACCACTACACAACTGAATTTGCTAGATCCCACATTTGAGCAGCTGTTGTAAACTATTATGGTATCATATCATTTGGTGCAAGGTGATACTCTCCTGCCTGTCACACCACCCAAACATTCAGGATAAGCATGGAACGCACTGGGGAGAAATGTAACCTTCTGATACAGATAAATTAAGAGGCCATGCAATTGACTTATGGAATCTTGACCCTAAATAAGTAGGCATTTTATTTTGAATATGATACTAAGAGCAACCCTGGGCAGGACTTTTAGTAGTTAGGTAATGTTGGTTTTAGTAATGTTAGGGCAGCAGAATCCAATAGGGCACTTCCAAGTTCCACCACCGCCAATTTTCTTACGGCTTGCCAATTCCACTGGGCAAGCGGCCACCACCACTTGCATAACAGTGTTTTAGTGCTTCCGGAGCAACCCATAAAGAGCTGGAAATTTTGTTTCTGGAAGGAGGCAGGTCAGCGGAAGTCACATAAGGGAACTCCGTCAACCTGCCCCCTTCAAGAAAGGAACGTTACATTCCACTCATTTCAAGGCTTCCCCTAGGAAGCACTAAATCTCCCTTGCGTAAGTGGTGGGCCCCACTGCACAACAGAATTGGCGGGACCCACTGCCTGCAGAAGGGAATCAGTGGGACAGAAAGGAATTGGTGGCCCCATTGGATTCTGCCCTCACTTTCCCCTTCCTTTAATATATATGTGTATATAGCATTTCTAGTCTAATCTTCATGGTGTTGTGTGTGGTTTTTCCTCCCTGCCATTTCTCTATGTCACATTATCCCTTGCTTTCAAAATATTCCAAATTATTTTTTTTAAATCAAAGTAAATATATTCAAATAGTTTATTCCTAGCATAAACTTTTAATTTCTTAGAGCAGAGGATATTCTAGCCACTTACTGTTGCTAATTCCCTTGATAAAGACCCACACCAGGGGTGGGGGGGATATTGGCGCAGCCGACTGTTTTTGTCTGTTTGGGGCTTTTAGAAATTTTTAAAAATCCTCCTCCTGGTTGTTAGCCACTTACAGAGGGAAGTTGTCCATTATTTATATATTTAAGAAAACATACACCCCACCTTCCAATGAATTTACATTGCACAGGGTGGCTTGCAACGATTAAAAACAAGCAAGAAATAAAAAGAAATTAGAGTGGAGATGTTTTCATGTATTACCAAACTTTCTTTAGAGCAGAGGTGGGTAAGGTGTGGCCCTAGACCACATATGGCTATTAGCCTATTGTCTAAAGTCCTTTATAAGCCTTCAGTTCCAACTTCTGGCAAAAGTGATCTGTCCCTTGCCCAGCAGCCTGCTGGGTGGGGAGGAAGACAGATGGGAGAAGAAAGCATAGCCTGCCCACTTTGGACTCTGGCCCTACACACCACTAGCAGAACCCCACTTACTGCTGGCCAGTGCGGAGGCTGGTGGCTCCAATGTCAGTGGTGTGGTATATCCACTCCAGGTTTCAGCCTAAACTTTTAAGGAGCTATCCATGGTGCTGAACCCTATCCCCAAAATAGATTCATTACCATGGATAGTTCCTTGAAAGTTCAAACTGAAACCTGGAGTGGATACACTGCCCCACTGACTTTGGTGCCACCAGCCACTACAGATGCCAAGGCTATGTGGCTGTCAACAGAAAAAAAAGGTCCCCCATCCCTGCCTTAGAGCTTCCAAGTTGTGGTAATTGGTGATATATCAAAGTACTATAACAGTGCAGTTCTAAGTATGTCTACTCAGAAGTAAGCTCCATTGACTTCAATGGGACTTACTGTTAGGTAACTGTGTTTAGGATTGCAGCCCAGGAAGTATTTCCTATAGATCTCTATGGAGAAAAATCTGAGTGCCATACATTATTGGATCTGACCCAGGGTATTCAGCAAGAGGAGAAGTCTTAAATCAATGCCCCAATTTTAAGCTTTCACTAAAGTTTTTCATGGCTTATTGAATCAAATGCCATTTTAAAAATCAATAAATACAGCATTCAGCCTAACGGCATTCAAAGAAAATTTATACATCCAATGTGGGATCATAAAGCAGTTGTCAGCTGCAGCTTTCCTTCCCTTAAAAGTCAACCATTCCTCTGCTAATGAATAGAAATCTAAATAAAAAATTCCAAATATGTATTTTCCTGCACTGTCTAGCAAGCTTATGATTCTAGAGGCGGCTAAGGTTTTTTTTGCTGTAACCCTCAAACAAAGGACTGTCAATCAAGGCTTGACAGATAAATGTGAGCTCCAATAAAGTCCATGCAGAGGCTTTATTATGCCTCTCGGCCAATATTAAGGACAGCACCTTCTCAGGTGTTACTGAAAACCTGAGTGAAGGATTCTTCTCACTGTTAAAGGTGCCCTGAGCAGAAGTAGCACATTATAGGGGAATGTATAACCTAGTTTTTAAAAATTCACATGTTCTTAGACATTTATCTAGACTTCCTTTTTAAACACACACACACCAATTTAAAACATGACACCCCATACACATCAATTTCCCTTATAGCTATAGTGGCCTGTCACTCAGCAGAATCTATTCCTCCCATCTCCCCTGGCAATAAGCGGAGGTTACATAGCTGAACTGGTGACTAGTTAATAGCCACATCTGTGTTGCAGTGCATCCCAGATCCAGCATGCGGGGATATAGGACAAGGAGTAAATGGAAAGGAACTGTGTATGGCGTGAATTCCTACTTCCCCTCAGAACAGTCAGGATCCACCTGCACTTCTCATTTTGTGAGGTAAACAACATGGGGTTAGGAAGGAGATTATGGGCAGTATCCGAAGGAGCTGCTGTGATCCTGCTGATTGTGTTATGCCAATTGGACCCACAGCTTGCACAGCAGGGAGTTAGTGCTTCATAAAAGAACCCTGAAAATGAGCAGGGATTTTATTTATTTATTTATTTATTTATTTATTATATTTATACCCCGTCTTTTTCCTGCAAGGAACCCAAGGCGGCTTACATAATCCTCCTCCTCTCCATTTTATCCTCACAACAACCCTGTGAGGTAGGTTAGGCTGAGAGTCAGTGACTGGCCCAAAGTCACCCAGTGAGTTTCATGGCCGAGCGGGGACTAGAACCCGGATCTCCCGAGTCCCAGTCCAACACTCTCACCACTACGCCACACTGGCTCTCGTTTCCAGATTGGACCAGGTTAGTGGAGCTCAGCTCCCTTCTACAAACCCCGCTGCCCCATTCTGGAAACGAGTGTTTCCATTTGCTTGGGATTTCTTTAACAACTGCTAGCTCCGTGTTGTACCAGTGATGGGTCCTGCTGGCATGAGGGCAGCATAGGTGTCAAAATGCACATATGCCCCCATCAGGAAAGGAAATGGCCATTAGAAAGTACACAAATGTGTGACTGTTTGTAATACTCCTGCTCCTCCTCACACAGAGCATAGCTAGTTGTTAGAAACATGTAATTGCCACCAAAATAACAGCTGCATGTCTAGTTAAGCAGGGGTGGGTCTGGTCAGTGCCTGGGAACCCTTTGTACTCCACCTTGCGGTCCATGATAGAAGAAAGGTGGCAAATAAATGCCCCTTCTTTGCAAGTCTTCAGGAAAGCTGTTTTCACTGGCCTTCCTGTAGTATCTATTGATGGGTTTAATGGTAATATCTGTTTTTAACAACTTTTAAATTGGTAATCACTGTTTTTATAGAACTTTTATTGAATGTGCATTTATTGGATTTTATTGTACCTGTTCTGCTCTTTTTATCTTGCATGCTGCCTCGGGAGGCTTCCACCCTTATAGGAGGCCTAGAAATAATTTTCAGTAAAATTATAAATAAATGTAATAAAACACAGTCCTCCCCTCTACCACACACATATAACGCTCATTAATACCACCTCTCCCTGCTCAATAAAGTTTGTTGTGTCCTGACATCACACAGCATTCCTGGTTTCTCTCACCAGCAACTACCAGTGATATGGAGCACAGAATCAGAGAGCATTGTGACATTAGCCATGACTAAGTTGTACTAAACATTGAAGAGGGAATGGGGGAACCTAGACAGATGGCTGATTTTTATTTTATTTTTTGATAGCAGTTGCATGCTTATTATAATGTCCCTTATGACCATATGGGGGATTTCCTCTCCAGCACTGCCATCACCTATTGGCAAACTGCTCCTTCACTGGGCAATCCCAACTATGGAGCTTCTTATTTTTTAGCAAATGCTTATATTTCAGGGCTTCAGGAACTCTTTGCCCCTGTAACTAATGGTTCCCCAAGCTGACCTTTTCCCACTGCCACCAATTCTCTTAGAATATTTTAAAACCTCCTAGTAGCTGGTATGAGAAACTTAGGCATGTGATGGGCACCAGCACTAGAGTCAAGATGAACCATTAAACAAGTTGGTTTATTAAAGGGATATTTTGCACTTAAGGGAATACTAGTATTTATTTGGGGCCTTCAAAACAATGCTTGCTGATACTTCTTAAGAACTCAAGAGACACTGTTGCTAATACAACCCTCACCTCAGGCCAAATTCCCTAAATGTCCACCCCAGCCAAATACATTCACAACCATGGTCCAGCTCTACGGTACAGTTTTCCTCAGACTCCCAAAGCTCCTCCTGTTGTATTTCTGGCTGCTGGACAGTTCATCTGGGATTTACTGTCTGCTTGTGTAAGCTTCTTCTGGCAAGATCCTAGGGCAGCCTCCTGGCACAACACAGCCACTTGCTCCCTACTCCATATCTTCACCAGTCACATATGGTTATTACCCAGAAGGAATAGCTTAATATTCAGGCCTTAGCCTGTTAGCCATTCACTTTTCCTCCGCTTTTTCCTTGTCCTTCTATAATACCACCCACCAACCAGCAGACCTTCTCCCTCACTGGCTAGCAGGGATGTTGAAGAGTCCTTGGTCTCGAGTCACGAGTCGAGTCACGAGTCTTTGGACCCGAGTCTTGAGTCCGAGTCCTTGGTCCAAAATGGTGACTCCTGAGTCCCGAGTCACTCCCAAAGCTGAATCCACGAGTCCCTATTAAAATCAATGGGGGGGGGTTCCCAACAAAATAAGGCTTAAATAAATGTGTGGCTTAAATAAATTCTATGCACAAGTGTGCCTTTTTATTTCAAAACTCTGCAACTGATTTTGACAAGAACAGACCAGGCAGACAAACCCCAAATAACCAGGCAGGCAGAGGAGGCAGGGAACCCCAAAGCAGGCAGGCAGAGGCGTTTCTCTTGGACAATTCAAACTGTGGAACTGCTTAAGAAGAGACCAGGCAGGCAGAGGAGGCAGGGAACCCCAAACAGCCAGGCAGAGGCAGCCAAACCCAAAATGTCTGAAAGGTTGCATTTTAGGAAAATTATTTTAAAAAATAAAATCTTTGCCGGCGATCGCACTTCTCTCCACTCCTTCTGGCACAGCCCAGGGATGTTGAAAAGTCCTTGGTCTCGAGTCCCTAGTCGAGTCTCGAGTCCCATTAAAAATATTGGGACTCGAGTGGGACTCAAGTCAGAGGGGGGACTCAGTCCGACTCACAACTTGAGTCCTGGAGTCCGAGTCCCCATCCCTGCTGGCTAACAGTCTGCTCCCTCTACCCCCAACTGTCATATCCCAACCACTTTTTTCCACCTAGCTAGAACCCCTAGCCACTCAAAATCTAATTTACCTGATCCAGACCCCATCTATAAATATTTAAAGTGATAGTTTCTCTCTCCCCCTTCAGAACATCACCAAGGAGCTACTACTAAAACAGACCTTCAACACAGTAACAACACTCCAGCTTACATAGATACATTATAGCCTCTCAGAGGCCACACAGAATATTTACAGAACAATATTTATTTATTATAATTCTGTACTGCCCAATAGCTGAAGCATGTGTATACAATTTATATTCATGGCATTTCTTCACAGATCCACAGAATAAACATGAATAAGTAGGCAAGCAGGTTCAGCAACAGTTTCTTATGAAGAGAGATGAACTCAAGCAAAGCAATATTTTTATTGCACCAGCTTCTGTTGAGATATCCCTAGATACCTCGACAGCAACAAGAGTTGTTCTTATAAATATATGGCTTTACCTGGTCTCTCATATGTCCACCTACTTCCTAAGTATGGAATCTCCACCATTGCACAGCTACAAATGATCGTAAGTATATTGAATCCAACTTTTTGAACTTAAGAATGTTCCTCGTTCCACAATTCTAATAAATTATTAATTTATAAATTAATTACTAATAAATTAATAATTTATTAATTCTAATAAATTATCATCTAGATCACACCAAATAAACAGTCATGTTTTTTTCTTTTGCTTATGCACATGAAAATTCTGAACCTATCCTGATCCAAATTGGGAGAAACAGAGAAACACATAAAATGTATAATCTCATCCTACCCTTAAATGATACTTGGAATGGCAGATACATTCTGAAGCTACATAGAATTTTTTTCAAGAAATGTGAAGCATTTTGAAAGTAGCTATTTTGTGACAGGCAAATATTATCATGAAGTATCAGGAGGGGAAAATATGAAGAGCAATACACTGAGTTGTAAGAAAGCATTATTTTACTTCAGGGCCTCAGTTTCTAGTCCGATCTGAAACCTATGTAAAAATAGCCTTCTGTTATTCAGCTTGGCAGACCCCAGAGCAAACCATGAAGCTTATTTTCCCAAACTTCAAAGAGCAACACAATGATTGAAAGATTACTATTTACCCTCTAATCATAACTGGAATCATTCATTTTCAGATGGCTACAATAATTAACTTTCAGCTCCTCCTTCCCTTTAAATGAAGTTATTTATCTGCCTTTGAAATTCCCCTAGACTCCTCATAATGACATCTCATGTTTCTTTAAGTGAAGCTTACTGATAAGACATACCTGTCATGTCATTCCTATCAAGTGTTGAGGGAAATAAAAATTCATAGCAATTGATTGCCCTGTGTAGCCACCGATCCAGATGCCCTTTCAAATATTCATAAAGATTTTTAAAGGGTCCCTGTGGATTCCATTTGTCTGCTGTATATTTATATATCCTTCCTGTCTTCAGGAAAATTGTCAAACAAAAGCAACTTTTGCAACTACACATTATTGACTCTTGTTACCTTGTGGAGTTCTGAATTCCCATGCTATAATCGTTCTGCTGTGGAAAGTACATGGGGAGGGGGAAGGAGAAATAAGTTAGAGGAATGATTATGACAGTCATAAGTTTGCTTTTTATAACTCACTTATTAAAGTTAGAAGTTTCAAAGCTGTCACTTTGTAAGTGAATGAAAGGAAAGGTAGAGGGAATCGACACTGAGGGAGAACTGAAGGGCAAGTAAACAGAGGATGGATGCTAATGTCAGGATGTTCAGTGAAGTCTTTTCAAACTACGTTGAAGTTCCTGTTTATTATTATGTAGTTAAGATTTACAGCCCACCCTATCTAAAGTATTTATGGTAACTGATGACTTGCATCAATAAGTAGCTGTGACTGTGTCCTAATGATCACAGCTTCATAAGAATATGAAGCTCATCAGAGAAAGGATCTATCTAAGGCAGTGCTCTCCAACCTTTGGTCCCCATATGTTTTTGGCCTACAACTCCCAGTATGCCCCAGCCAGCCAAAGGTTGGAGAACACTGATCTAAGGGCTGGGGAATCAGTGACCCTCCATATGCTGTTGGACTCCAATTCCTATCACCTCCAGCCTGCCTAGCCAATTGTGAGAGATCATAGGAGCTCATAAACTTCTAGAGAGCCATGCAGGTTCTCCAGCCCTCATCTATCTAATCCAGCTAGTTAACAGTGGCACCCAGAAGCATTTGAAAACTCACAAGCAGGGCATAAAGGCATCAGCCATTTCCATTCTACTGGAATGAGAGGGAGGGAGAAAAATCTATGTACTTTCTCCATACTATTCATGAATTTATAAATCTTTCATGCCCTCCTTGTCTTTTTTTCCTAAACTAAAAAGCCCCAAATGGTTTAGTATTTCCTTAGGAAATAGTGATGTTCTAATCCCTTGATTATTTTGATTGCCTTTTTCTGCACCTTTTCCATCTCTGCCACATACGTCTTCAGATAAAGTGACCAGAACAGTGCACAATACTGCAAATATGGCTGCATCACAGATTTAAGGACATTTCCAATCCCTTTCTTATTAATCCGTAACATGAAATTTGCCTTACACACAGAGAGAGCTACAGACTGAATTGGAAAGTTCATTGAGCTATCTGCCATGACACGGAAGATCTCTTTACTGGACTGTTACAACCATTTCAGAGCTCATCAATGGATACATGAAGCTGGGATCCTATAGGCCAATGCACATCATGTTACACTTACTTACACTGAATCCTATTTGCTATCTTGTTGCTCTCCACCTAATTTGGAGAGATCCACTTCTTTCAGCGCTTTTCAGTATGGGATTGAGTTAGACCACATTCCCTCTGGGAAAGTGGTTGGCAGCTACATATTAATGGTGGTCGAGGCCAAATCCAAAAATAGGTGGGGTCACCCCTTTTCTTTCCACTGCATCTATCTGTCATCCTGTCATTTGCTCCCCCCCCCCCTTTCAAACTCATACCATCTCTGGAAGGTAGAACAACAGGCCTGTGGCTTACGGTGGCTCAGCTTGTCTGAGTGTGGAAAGCAAAGCAGGGTCAGGCCTGGTTATTACTTGGATGGGAGACCCCTCCTCTAGTTTCCTGCATTGAGCAGGGGGTTGGACTCGATAGCCTTGTAGGCTCCTTCCAACTCTATGATCTATGAAATCTATAACACAACCTCAAACACCCATTCTTTTCTTATTCTCTCTTTCACACCCATCCATCCATCCACTCCATTCCCACACTTTCCTCCCATCTACACCCTCCTATTAATACCACCTCTCCCTGTTCATATACTTTCTCACATCCACACAAGCCCTATTCAGGCAGTATTAGGTCAACACACCAGTGGGGCCACACCAAGTAGCTCTGCACCTGACATTGCAAACATCAATTAGCCACTCCCCCTACTGGTGGAGAAAGAAACAGAAGGCTCTTTTTTCTCCAGCAGTAGCTCACTTTCCTTACATGCTGGGTTGGGAAGAAGAGGCAGCATGAGCAGATTTGGCAGGGGTTGCTTGAGCATCCTCTGCTGGCCACACTGAAGGCCCCCAAGTTGCCCACATGTGATCTAATTAAAAGAGAATCCTCATACCTTTGTTATTGGAAGAGTGTACAAGACCAAGTTACTTCTTTCTGATGGTGATCTTAGTTACAGAAATCATTTTTATTACCTGCATTGCAGATAGGAAAGAAAGAATCTCAGAGTTGCCCTTTCAGTTAGGGACCCATGCCATGATCTAGTAATAGCTTTGCAAAACAACAACACCAACAACACATTAATACCGAACTGCTCAGCAACTAGTTTATTCAAGTTCTTATGCAGCCCTCATCACGACTGTATCAAAGTCTTCAAAACTGCACTGTGGGAAAAATGGGCTTTTCTCCTCAGTTTAATAGATAACATGCTGTGTATTTATATCAGCAAAGCCAGGCCAAAGAAAGGATATCTTGCACCTGGAGAAGATAATGGTGAGTTTTATACTATAAGAATTCATTTGAGAAGCTTGAGGCAGCTTCTGAGAAGTCTGTTTCTTCGACATACCTGTATCACCTCCTCCCCATCCATGTGGTGAGTCGTCCTTGGTTTCTATGGCCGCTTCACCTTGGAGAGGGAAGGCACAACAAATAATCACCTGTCTGGCCACAAACCTATTCAGTGTGAGGAATTCCTGGGCCACCAGCTATTTATTCAGTGGCAGCTGCAACTGCTGTTTCCTTCCTTCCTGACTAAATAGGCTGCGATGTGAATAGGATGTGATTATAGGGTGTCTTGTTTTACAAAGGACAGTCCTCCTTTGAAGGCATCCATTGTTTGAAGAGCTATCTAGTCCAAGTCTAGTTTAAAACTTTAAAGCTAAAGACTCATAAGAAGGGAGAACAGGGGCCTGGAAGTTGCCCATTTACAGCACCTGAACAGCAGACTGAGCAGGCACAGAAGTCACCTGAACTCAGTCTTCCTCACTATGGTGAAATGCACTGTATTTCTATTTAAATTATAATAATTATTTCCAAATGTGCATCTATACATATAAATTAGCATATGCAAATTTTATGCAAATCCACACCTTCTTTTTACTTCAATTTTAGTGATGCATTTCTCTTTCTCGGTGATGCATAAGTGGCCACTCTATATGTGAAGACTGGGCTAAAATCAGAATTCACATAGTGGTGAGGGAAGGATCCTTCCTATACAGTGTTGTCATGAATTGTACCTTTTTTAAAAAAATGTCATAATATGCATTATATTATCATCACCTGGCAAGTACTGAAAGCTGTAAAAACTAAGTTTTTTATAGGCAGCATAAACCAAACACACCTTCGGAAATATTATTTGGAGTAATCTGATTTGTCAGCTTCACTTTTGGTACATTTTTCTTTAAAAATGTAATTAAAAAGCCATTAAAACAAAAGCGATGATACTCCTTTCTAACCGAAATTGGGCAATTTTGTGGAAATCTGTATTCTATATGATTCCATTAAAGAACATAACGCAAGCAATATGTAATGCAGCTATATTCTGTTTCCCACAAGAAAGACAGGTGCTTGCTGACTGAGCTTCTTTCTCCATTGATATGAAGCCCAAAGCAGTATGACATGAGCTGAATGTTCATTGCAGGTAAACCAGTTCTGTTGTTGGTTAATTAGAAGTATATAAAACAGTATGAGGCAAGGCATATAACTAATATAGGTAAGAGATGTGAGACTGTCTAGGAAACTCTATGCACAACACCTTGAGTTCCGTGACGGAAGAATGGTAAGATATAAATGCACTGCATAAATAAATAAAAATAAATGAGAGCTAGAGGGCTGGTTTGGACAACATGACACCACCCACACTGCAGCAAAAGCCACAGGGGTCACTTTAAAAGGGTTTTTTTGAGTGGGACAGAGGGGGTTGGACTGGGAAATACTCAGAGGTATGTCCCAGTCCAAATCCACCCACTTCCCACTCAAACTCCCCTTTTTAAAGGGACCCCGAGTTTTGACAGCTACTTGTCCAACGGATTCCTTTAAAAAAGGGGGTGCACTTTTAGTCTTTCCAGAGCCCCTAGAGGCTCGGGACAAAGGCCAAAAGTTGCTCCCTCATGGAAACTAAAGGGGGCAAAAGAAAAAAATCAGGATCTTGCTGTGAAGGGTGTGTGAATCCCCCACACACACCCCCACCTCAGCAAAAGATTCCTCCCTCGTAGCTTGGTTTTCCCTTGACAGATTATCTTCAGCAAGCTGCCAAGGGAAACCAAAGGCGGGGTGGGGGATGGATTTTAAGCCTCAGCTGGAGCAATGTCCAGGGTGTGGGTACCTGCTGCACCTTGGCAGCAGGCACCCCCATGGACATTGCCCCAGGTGGGGCTTGAAATGCCCCTCATTTGTGCTTATGAGAAAGATTGCATTTGTGCAAATGGGATTACATTTTTTTAAAATGCTGGAGAGACATGGGCATCCCCTCCAAGGTGTTGCTGGGGCACCTTGGAGGGACTGCTTGTGGCAGTCAAAACGGGGATCATGAAAGGTGGGTTGATAGCCACATTTTGCAATCTCAGGGGGGGGGAAATAAAGGGGGAAAAAACCACAGCGGGGGGGGAGAGAGCCTTTGTCAGCCACCCCCAAGTGCTGCTTGGGCACTTTTGGGGTGGCTGGCAATGGCGGTCACCCACTAGCTGCTTTACAAGAGTGGCACGGGGTCTTTGCTGCTCTCGCCAAGTGGCTCTGCAGCAGTTTGTGTTGATGCACGATGGGTCGTGTTGTCCAGGTTTGGAAGACACAACTCATCATGGGTCAAACAAACCCTACAACAAGCCATGGGTTGTCAGAGTGAGTTATAACCCAAGCGTAAACCACCCTGACAAACCCATTGCATGTTCACATGACACGAGAACCCATATGGTTTATAAGCTTATAAGCCATGGTCAGTTGTCATGTCATGCGAACCCAGTCAGAGTCAAACTGAAAGTTGACCATCTGAAAAAAAAAAAGTCAATGGGACAGTATTTTGTCTCTTTAACCTTGACTATCTTATTGTAGGTATCTTTTCTTAAATATCCTTAAGGAGTCTTGGAGGTTTAAATTTAAAAACACAACCACACACAATAGTTGTGAGCACTGTGTTGAGTTCACGTGCTGTGAATTAAGTATACAATGTCCCCTTAAGTCAGGGGTGGGCAACCTGTGGCCCTCCAGATGTTTTGGCCCACAACCCCCATTAACTTTAGGCAGCATAGCCAATGGTTAGGGATTATGGGAATTGTAGGCCAAACATCTGGAGGGTCACACTGCCCACCCCTGTCTTAAGTAGAGCCAAGCTTCTGCACACCTACCTTCCTCTCTTCCTTTGAACTAGGAGAAAATCCTGTTCCAGGCCTGTATTGGGGGCTCTGCCAGGGAGCTAGGTAGAAGCCTGTTAATAACCCTGTTTAGTTGCCAACCCCTGTGGAGCTTGATGACAGTAAAAGTTCAACAGACAATCTAAGCACAGCCCAGGCAAGACACACACACAACCTCTCCTATATACAAAAATGTAGGCACCTTCCCTCCACACAATCTTACAGGGACTGAGCCAGTAGCTCTCATTACCCCCAAACAAGAACCTTGTTTTAATCAGATGGAGCAGGAGCAGCAGCTCCTACCATTTCTTTCCAGTGTTGTTTGTTCTCCACACTCTTAACCAAAGGAAAGAACTGAAGGAGAAGCCCAGGGAGATGGTACACATGCCGTGGAGAGGGCAGTGGACTGGACCCCCTTGATTCACTGATTCTGTTTATCTCCAGAATATGTGAACAACAACAAGAGGCTTCTTCCAGGTTGCGGAGCAGAAGAATTGATTTCTGTTAGGAAAATTAAGCAAATTCTTGGCACCATCACTATTGCATTGTAAGCAAGGAGATGTGAAAGTGTTTTGGCTGGATTGGCATTTGCTAGGTGGCCCCCTTGCTCTTGCAGTTCTAGCAAAAATAATTTGTTTATTCTATACCTTTTGGTACTTGTCCACTGTTTACTCTTAACATCCTTAATTTGTATTAACAAAATAATTAGAAAATTAGTTCAATGTGTTTGCAGTTAATTTTTCGTCATATTTGGCTATTATATAATCTGCATAAACTCATCTATATATCTGTTATGTACCTTTTTTTTTTCTTAAGGAAGGTGCTCATTATAAGTATGTCAAAGCTTCTAAACCAAAAATAATTTTGCTGTTCAGTGTTCCTGATGTTAAAAGTTCATAGATACTAAAATAACACACAAAGATACTTGAGCTTTTTTGGTTATGAAATGGCCAATTCTCCACTGATTTAGTTGATGTTCCGCCAGGAAATGTAGGAGCCCCACCTACAAAGGAAAGTGACAGAATGCAAATTTAGACAAGTTCCAGATATTGTGATATTCTCAAATTGGTTTGATCAGCATGTTCACCTTATAACTGCGCAAGGTAATAGCAGGATCATCATTTCAGTAAGATGGAACATGTTGATTTTGGGCTAGGGAAAGAGACAAGATCATCAGCAAGGTTTAAAGTCCCAGTGTTGGATATATTCATGATTAAATTGCAAAAAGCAAGCATTGTATAGACAAATAATAGGAATCCCATTTCAGTAGGTTGGGAAACAGAAGTTTGGGAGTGGGTTAAGAGAATCACAGTGACCAACAAGTGGAAGTATATCCCGCTGTTGGATATATTCAAGATCAAAACTGCACCCACTCCCCCAAACAGCCAACATTTTTATAGCCAAATACAGGAGGAGGCTATTTCAATAGGGTAGAACATACAGATGAACAGAGTGGAACAGACAAAATCCACAGTAAGTTCATGCATGGATATATTAAAGATTAAAAGATGAATTATATGTGACACTAAGAGTGCAATCCTATGCATGTTTAGACAGAAAGAAGCCCTACAATTCCCAGCATTCCCCAGCCAGCCATGCTGCAAGTTTTGTGAATCATTATTGTGGCAGACTTGATTAATTCTAAATAGCAGGCACCAGAGGGAGGGCTATCAGAGTTAGGAATGTGACATACGCTGGGAGTAATTTGGCCCTTTCTTCCAGCACCATGGTTCTAACAACCCAGTTCCTCAAAGATGCTATTTGCTCCAGGAAGCCCTACCAAATAGACATCCTCTCTATAATGCTAATAGCTGAGAGGTGTGCCAGATGCTGAATGCATGCATACTCCTACACATTATACCAGATTACTGTAACTTTTTTCTTTTGTTTCGAACCGTGGTGGTGATGCCATTCGTCACACAGTATGACAGCAGCAAGGCTATTTCCAAAACAGCCCTATTCCTTGGAGAAATAGGATCGTTTGCCCAGTTGAGGAAAGGAGTACCCTGAAGCCACTCTGCTGGGCATCCTTACTTTTGTTGCCCTCACACATCCATTTGATGCAGAATATATTTTCCATGCAGCTCTGGGAAAGCAACATGGATTGAGCTGGCTAAGCTGGAAAAAGCAGCAAGTTGGCACAAATATATTCTGGCAGACAAGAGGGAGTCTTGACGTGCTGTGGGGAACCATGAAAAAAAGGCAGGTTAGGAAGGTGGAAGAGAGCTATCCAATGCTGAATTTTATCTAGAGCCAGCCTTGGCTATGCCTCCAACTGTGCAAGAATATAAACTAGCTAAATCAGAGTATCCATAAAAATGATGCTGCTGCAGTATATTTCAGGGATTGCGGACTGAAATACCTCCTCTCTCTCTCTCTCTCTCTCTCTCTCTCTCTCACACACACACACACACACACACACACACAGAGTTCAGTTACTGGATTTGGCCCTTACAGTTAGAGCCATTGAGTGTTGTCTGATGTTAATATTTGTTACGTTAATTGACTTAGTCATTATGTAAACTCACTATGAAGCACTTCAATTATGTTCTGCACAAAAATACAGGCTGGGAAAACTTTATCCATTGTTTCTATAAAAGTAATAATTTAACCTAAATGTGTCTCTACTAGGACCAATCCAATACCAAACCTTTGTTCCACAGAACTGATTGTAACAACGCCAAGTGGTTGCAAGCCCAGAATATACATAATGATATGATGATTAGGATCCCATTATTCTCTTTGTTGTGTCTGAGTTTATTCATAACTGCAATGGCTTGGATCCCAAGTTGCCCTTCTGTTCATGGAAGTGAACAGAATTCTGAGCCAGCATAAGCTTCTGCTGGAGGAAGGGAGAAAACATTTTTATCAATATCCCTTCCCTCTTCAGCTGCCAGTGACACTTCCCATACTCTGCTGGAGGGCACCTCAATCCTACAGTGCAAATTTTCATGGAGCTGCAGGGAAACGGGAAATTCAGAAAAAACCACTCCTCCTCCCTTCTGCCAGCTAGAGCATCTCCAGGGCAGAGTTCGCTCATAGGAATAAAAAATAATGACACAACTCAGAGGTCAATGGCATCCAGGAAGTCAGTGGTGTTCACATAGTGTTCATACAGTTTCACATTGCTTAATCCATGGATGCAACTAGCCAAATCCTTGGTCATTGACCCACTCTCCACTGTCTCAATACAGATTTTCTCCAGAGTCTGAGCAAACTTGATGAGGTCTGGGTTGCTGTCTCTATGCTCCAGGCCTCATGTCCAGGTAAAGATACTGGCAATGACGTTGGTGCTGGTGGGACAGCCCTTATGGTGCTCTCAGTAATGGTGTGTGACTGTGCCATGGGCAGACTCTGCTTCGATGGTCTTTCCATCTGGACAGATGAGAACAGAGGTCATGAGGCCCAGAGAGCCAAATCCTTGGGCCAGGATGTCAGACTTGACATCTCTGTCGTAGTTCTTGCAAGGCCAGACAAAGCCACCAGCTGATTTCAGCACCTGGGCCACCATGTCATCAATGAGACAGTGCTCGTACCAGATCTTGAGCTTGTGAAAGATGGTCTTGTAGTGCTTGCCAAAGATCTCTTGGAAGATGTCCTTGAAACGTCTATCATAGCCTACAAGGCTATCGAGCCCAACCCCCTGTTCAATGCAGGAAACTAGAGGAGGGGTCTCCCATCCAAGTAATAACCAGGCCTGACCCTGCTTAGCTTTCCACACTCAGACAAGCTGAGCCAGCATAAGCCACAGGTAGTTAAAAATTTCTGGGTGTTTTGCCCTTCTCCAGCCAATGAAAAGATGCTTTTAACCTGTTGCTTTAAATGAGGCAAAAGTCTTTCTACATAGGTAGAAACAATTAGAGGCTGTACGTTAACAGGATCTAAACGGAATAGCTCTTAAACATAGTCACAAATCTTTCAAGGTCTTGCCTGTGAAGCTTATCTTCTTGCTATTCACAGTCTTGCTAGATCTGGCAAGGTCTGCACTGCTTGTTGGTGGAGGGGAAAGAGGATCAGGTTACTGGTTTTCATTGGTCGGTGCACTTGTTGAATTTATCCTCTGGAATAAATTACATTTTGCTTTTATCTGTACAGTTTTTGCATTTAAAAAAAGACAAGGGTTATGATCCAGTCAAAGTTAAGCACACAATTCAGATGTATTTCAATGGGAAATATTTCAGCATGCTGAACCCTTTCATTGAAATCAATGAGACTCAGAAGTGCTTGACGTTGACTGGGATGTTTTTATTGTCTGAAGTCAACACAGTTAATTAATTATCTACAGCAACTTCAGGGTCCAGTGTTTAAAAAATTAGAACCAAAACCACACAGTCAGAGCAGTAACTGTATCTGTTCAGTCTGGGGTGTAGTATTTAAAAATGCAGGTGAGAGATTGCATGATTGAATACTTCCCCATATATAAGAAACTATATATATATGAATGCCACTGGTCAGAGAAAAGGGTTCTAGCTTTGTCTTCTCCCTAATAGGCTAATTTGAATGTCTAGGAGGTATTTAAATATGTGGGAACATTCAAGCATACAATTCTCCATCTGCAGTCTAAATGGTAAATTGCAGCAAAAAGACGTGCCACGTGGCTGCTCATGTTCTGGCACTTAATCAGCAATTTCTGGAAAGCAAGTGGAAAAACTTCAGCCAGAAAGAAATCATTATCCACAAATATAAATACTGTTTATGTGATCATAAGTGCTCATCAGTATTACACAGAGAGAGCTAATTAATTTTGCAAGGGCAGTTTGAATGTTTCATTTTCAGTGATATTTCAGAGTAGACAAGGTCTGGTTTCAACAGGAAAGGAGTTAGAATTACACGAAAGAACAGAAATAATCAGGATTTCCAGTCAGATTTACTTTGATTTCAATAGCAGAGTTAAATAAAAATGAATGGAAGAATTAACCTTCCCACTAAAGTCAATCCGTTTTAAATATGCTTTCATTTCATTGGATCATGACAAGAATAGCTTAATTATCCCCAGGGCCCCAATAACAATGGAGTATTACTGAAAGATATGGATTTATGGAGAAAGATAACAAATTGTTATGTAAGCTAATAATCAAAATGTAAGAAACACATTATTTTGAATAGATAGGAGGATATACGTCAAGAAAATTCTTTTTTCTGGGAGGGACAGGGAACTGATTCCCATTGATTTCAGTGGATCCCAGAACTGCATGGTTAAACATGGTTTTAACACAATAGTTGTGGTTCAGCCTGTAGTGGAGCGACCTGTCTGATTGCTTCAACATGTGAGCAGGGCTGAGCCAAAACTACTCACTATTTGGGGGCATGTTTTCTACATCATTGTCAAAAAGAGGTGATATTTTCCAATTTTTCAGCACTGCTTGCATAAATGTTAAACTGTCTGTTCACATTGTCTTCTCTTTCTCTTACTCATTCTATATAATGCAGTGATATGATCCCATCCACTTAATCAGGCATGATCAGGAAGAATTGCCCTTAGCTAACTTTATTTTTACTCAGTAATGTCATCACATAGCCAGATCTGATTGGCTATGTAATGTTGTCAGATTATCCCATTCACTATGTGATTCCTGATTGGCTGTGATCATTCATATAACTAATCAAGGGACGTGAAAGAAACGGTAACTGGTAGGCACTGTTTAAAGAAACAATAGCAATGAACAGAATTATAACAATGGTGAATATTTGCATGATTTTAAAAAAAATGTAATATTTGTATACACACATATGCTATGGTCAGCCCAAGAATTAAAACTGAGGAATATTCAGCACAGACGTTGTTCCCTGATTACAGTTTATCTCATAATGCTTTACCAATCACCACATTAAGTGGTCATTTCAATTCATCTTTATCATTACTGAAGTTATTGGCAGAATCAGGCTGTTGTCTGTACGTATTGAAAGGGAGAGGGGAGGAAGGCAGTCATTCCCACCTGATTTTCTACAAATAACAGTGTGCTGAAAACTCAGAAATGTTAGGCAATTAAAAATAATGCTTAACCCACTAGCACAACGTTAGGCTCATTTATTCCTTCTGGTTTTGATTCTCGGCAGCACCTGCTGTGTTGCCTTCAGTTAGACACATTCAATTTAAATCAATAGAATGAAAGTTAGAGTGTAGGTGGTATATATTTCCACAGTGCATTAGCAGCTTACTAAAATGCTTGGGGATTCAGTGTGATTCATCCTTTCATGACTGCATAATCACTCTGGAAAGGGCTGAAAACAATCCACTGTATTACTGATCAGGCTGATCTAAATAACTGACTGCAAGCAAAATTGCCCTATCAGGAATAGAACAAATAGCAGAAGGACATTTTTTTTAAAATGTCATCTCTAAACTTTTTCAAAGAATGTCTTTGCTTTGTGTAAGGGTAAATGAGTGAGCTATTATTTGAATTTCAGAGCTGTTCCGCAAATTTTAATGAGAACCACAGAAGTTATGAACTAGTTATGTCACCAGTATGCATAATTAACTTGTTCAGTGTAGACATTTGTCCACCTCTTAATGCTCAGTTGTATTGTAAAGAAACAAGATTCTGTACATGCATGACCACCATGGTCTGCAGACCACATACCCAAAGTCAGCTTCTTTGTAGATCAGTAGTTCCCTAATGCTAACCCTTTACTCTCAGTTAAACTCTTCTTGATTGCCATGAACCACATGACAAGACAACCCAAATAAGCATCATTTTCATTTGGAAGTATCTTCTCTATTTGAGTTAATTCTCTTATTTCTTGTAAATCTTTTACATGGTTGTTGTGCCCAGTTTGGGTCTCAAAATCTCTCAGGACTGTGGGTTTGTTCTACCCAAAATCCACAAAGGGGTATTGCCCCCTCCAGGCAGGCTGATAGCTTCTGGTTGTGGATCGGTGTTGGAACCAATTTCACAATATGTAGGGCTCCATCTGAGACCATTCATATCCTCCTTGCAAAGTTATAATAAAAATTCAAGGGATTTTGTTTACAAGTGGATAAATCGGGACAGGTCAGGGATACTACCTTGTAGGTGACACTTGATGTATGTCCTGTATATACCAGTATTCCCCCCAAAAAAGCCTTAGAACTTATTGATAGAACATTGGCCCAGCGTGAGCCACACAGTATCCACCTATTAATTATTTATTAGAGGTAGCTGAGATGGCCTTGCAGCATAATTATTTTTCATTTCATGGATCACTTTATTGGCAGATAAAAGGAATAGCTATGGGTTCTCCCATGGCATCACAAGTGGCCAATTTATATATAGGCTTCTTTGAAGAGTGCTTTGTTTATGCTTCCAATAATCCTTATTCTCAAAGTATTTTGCAATGGTGGAGTTACATTGATGACATTTTTATTATTTGGAGTGGTGACGATATTACTTTATATTCTTTCTTTGAATGACTTATTGTAAGGGATCCAACCAAACATTCATTTTGAGATGCTTTCTAGTGACACTCACATTAACTATTTGGATATTTTGGTCTCAAAGGAGGTGGGCAAATTTCAAACAATGACATATAGGAAACCTACAGACTGTAATACCTATTTACATTTTCAGAGTTCGCATTCTGGGCACATGAAAGAAAATATCCCAGTAGATCAATTTTTAAGAATATGCAGAAACTGCACTAAAACGATGGGTTATAGAAGAGAAGCTTTGAAACTGAAGGGTTTTAAACATAGAGGCTGTCCAGCAGAGGTGATCCATAGGGCCCATGAGAGGGCACTCTCCACTGCATGTAATGAGATTTTGAAACAAGAACGAACACATCAGAAAGACAAGAATAGACAAGTATGTAGTTTGACTTATAACAAAGCCAGCATGTCTGTAGGAAGAAGCATCTTGAGATATTGGCATATTTTTGGAAGGCATACCTATTTTTCAGAGAACCTGTTTTTGCATATAAAAGAACCAACAATATTAGAGGTACACAGTGACACTACCTTGAAGGATAGAAGGGGAATGATACTGAGTATACAGCCTGGCACAACTCCACCTAGAAGCCATCACCCGTGTGGGCCTTGTATATACTGTTGCAGGGCTTTTTTTCTGGTGGAACTCACCGGAACTGAGTTCCAGCACCTTTTCTTCTATTAATTGCATTACAATTTAATCGCCATCTACTCCCGAGGAAATGTAATCCAAGAGTTCCGGTACCCTTTTCTCCAGAAAAAAAGCACTGTACTGTTGTAAGTACACCTGCAAGATGTTGTCCTTCATGGGCTTCAATAACAAACAAGAGTATTCCATACAAGGCTTTACCACTTGTGCCAGTGAAGGTGTGATTTATATCATCACGTGCCCGTGTAACTTGATACATGTAGGGATGACAGCACGAAAATTAAAAATTAGGATTGGAGAACATTTTAATAATATCAAGCAAAATGGGAGGCTGAACCTTTGGTTAAGCATTATCAGAAATATGGGCATAAGGCAGGAGATACTGCATTTTGGGCCATAGAACAGATTGCCCCAGAGAAAAGAAAGGACATGTGGAGGAAGAAATTACTTAGGAAAGAAGCTATGTGGATGGATTCTGAGACTGGACACAGTAACACTTACAAAACTAAATGACAGCATTGACTACATGCCCCTCATGGTTTAGATATAACATGCGTGTATAACCATTCTTTGGGTATACCCAGTGTAAATGCAATTATTAGAGTTATAACAAATGATTTGTAACAGAAATTAAACCAAAGGGTAATAGATCTTAACAGGATTCTTACTTTCCAGGGCAGTGAGTCTTAGCAGGATTTTCAAAATGATTACGTTTAATGTAATTAAGTAAGAATCAGGTGCACAAAGGCATTCTACAAATATGTTAGCTGATTGAGTGAGTTTAGTTCATTTTGGATAAGAATTGGAGAGCTAATCCTCCAGATAAATCTTTCATGAATTTGCAAGTAAACTTTTAAACTGAAATGATATAACAAAACCTTTGCATCTAAGTGATATGATAACTATAAATTGTAAGCCTTGTTATCTTTAATTCAACCTACTTGAAATGTTTTATAGCCTCTAATTCAGGGAATTTACAATATTCAAGGACCTAGTATATAATTATTAAGCAAACTCGTCTTGCCTATTAAGCAAACTCGTCTTCAATCACTTCTTAAGGAACATCTACCTACGGAACCTCCTGACAACATTGAGGACCATTGGTCTAAGCTGAAAACCTCCATTACTGCAGCTTGTGAACAAACTATTGGATATGAAACTAAGAAACATCAGGATTGGTTTGATGAAAATGATAATGAGATTAAATATATAATTGACCAAAAAAGGAAAGCCTTCCAAATATGGCAAAATGATATTAACTGCGCTGCCAAGAAAAAAACCTACGCTAGCGCAAAGGCTGAGGTCCAAAGAAGAACAAGAGAACTTAAGAACGCTTGGTGGAAAAAGAAAGCTGAGGAAATTCAACAACTTGCAGAATCTCATGATGCACTGGGCTTTTTTAAGGCCACAAGGGCCATTTATGGACCAAAAACCTATGGTACAAACCCTTTACAATCAAAAGATGGCACCAAACTCTTAAAAGACAAAGAGTCTATTGCACTGCGTTGGAAAGAGCATTATTATGACCCTTTAAATCGTAAATCTAAGGTGGATAATGAGATTTTTTCACAAATCCCACAAAAACAAATTAAAGAGGAACTTGCAATACTCCCCACTTTGGATGAAGTAAAAAAAGCCATTAATCAAATGAAGAACAACAAAGCTAGTGGACCAGATGGGATTCCTGCTGAAATCTTTAAAGAAGGGGGCCCCGAACTTGTACAACATCTTCATAAACTCATCGAAAAAATCTGGATAAGAGAAGAGATCCCAGAAGACTTCAGGGATGCCATAATTATCACCCTCTTTAAGAAGGGTGATAGAACAGACTGTGGAAACTATCGGGGCATTTCTTTCTTAGCAACCGCAGGTAAAATATTTGCTAGGATTCTCGCAAACCGTCTTCTATCTATTTCAGAAGAGATCCTCCCTGAAACTCAATATGGTTTCCGCCCCTCTAGAGGGACAGTAGACATGATTTTTACTGCACGTCAGCTCCAAGAAAAATGCAGGGAGCAAAATCAACCCCTTTATATGGCATTTATCGATTTGGCTAAGGCCTTTGATACTGTAGACCGTACAGCTCTCTGGACTATCCTTATGAAAATTGGATGCCCCAATAAATTTGTGAATATCTTGCGACTTCTCCATGACAACATGACGGCAACGGTTTTGGACAACAACGGCTCTCATGGTGCTCCATTTAAAGTGGGATCAGGTGTTAAACAGGGATGTGTTATCGCCCCAACATTATTTGCCATTTTCATCGCCATGGTTTTACATCTTGTCAAGGGGAAACTTCCCACTGGTGTGGGAATTATATATCGAACAGATGGAAAGCTTTTTAATCTCAGCAGGCTGAAAGCAAAAAGTAAGGTAATTACAACCTCCGTTGTGGAACTTCAGTATGCTGATGATAATGTGGTCTCCGCACATTCAGAGGATGATCTCCAAACTATCCTAAATGCTTTTGCAGAAGCATACGAAAAACTTGGTCTCTCACTTAACATCAAAAAGACCAAAGTGCTTCATCAGCAAGTGCAAGCTAACCCTTTGGTGATGCCATCTATCCAGCTTGGCGGGACAATACTGGAAAATGTCGATCATTTTCTCTATCTTGGCAGCTATCTTTCTGTTACAGCTAACATCGACAGTGAAATCCAGCATCGTTTGAGCTCCGCAAGTGCCGCATTTTCTCGAATGAAACATAGAGTGTTCGAGGATCGGGATATTTGTAAGAAGACCAAAACACTGGTTTATGAAGCCATTGTATTACCAACTTTATTGTATGCCTGCGAAACATGGACTATCTATAAACGTCACTTCCACCTCCTTGAAAGGTTTAATCAATGTTGCCTCCGGAAAATCCTGCGAATTACTTGGGAAGATAGACGAACAAATGTCAGTGTACTGGAAGAAGCAAAGACTACTAGCATTGAAAAAATGATCCTTCAACGCCAACTTCAGTGGACCGGTCATGTTGTTCGAATGCCTGACTGCCGTCTCCCAAAGCAGTTACTTTACTCCCAACTCAAGGATGGAAAGCGGAATATCGGTGGTCAATATAAGAGGTTTAAAGATGTTCATAAGGCTAATCTAAAAAAATGCAATATAAACATCGAAAACTGGGAAGCTCTAGCCCATGAACGATCTAAATGGAGGTTGGCCTTTCACAAAGGTTCCATGGACTTTGAAGAAGCCCGAGTGCAAGGTGAAAGGGAGAAACGTGCTAAGCGAAAAGCACGTCAAATGAATCCTTTACAGGACCATCTTCTATCTGGTAACCTGTGTCCTCACTGTGGGAAGCTGTGTGGATCTAGAATTGGCCTCCACAGTCACTTACGGACCCATCGCTAGAGTCTACACAATCTTCTTTAGAATTTCCTCCTTTTATCCCGGAAGACAATCTTACTTGGTCACGAGTGATCGCCTGATGATATAATTATTGAGATTGTTCGATATTGGAAAAAGTTTATCTTGTATCATTTCATCTGTGTGATATGATAACCATTATAAGTCTCATTATTTTTGATTTAACTTACTTGATATGCTTTATAGCCTCCAATTTAAGGGAATTTACAGTATTTAGGGATCTAGTATACAATTGCTTGAGAATATTTAATTATAAAAACCATAATTCACTTTTAATCTTCTAATCAATTAAATGTTGTTATTTTGAGTTTATTTAAACTGTTCCAATTGAGTATATATAATTGCTGAAATTATATATATATATATATATATATATATATATATAGTTTTCTATCTGAGTGATATGATAACTATGTATTATAAGTCTCATTATCTTTAATCCAACTTATTTGATGTTTTATAGCCATTAATTTAGAGAATTTATAATATCCAGAGACCTAGTATACAATTGTCTGAGCTTGTCCAACTATAACTAAGTTTTAATTTTAATTAATTAAAAGTTCACTTATTTTTGAATTGTATATTCACATTATATTTATTATGTATTTTGTACTTTTAGTTTCCCTTTATACAGACGTAGTCAAAACATGTTGGAAACATTATATTGTGTAGCTGTCTTTTTTTATTCCAGTCTCCAGCCCTACAGCTATCCTTTTGTGATCCTCATTGATATTGGTTGACCACCCTACACACACACACACACACACAAAATTACATATGAGCAGGAAATAGACTATATACATCTTAGATTTTATCCTCTGATTTTACTCCCCCCCCCCATGCAGGATAAGATTAAACATTCCTGATGAAGGAAATCAGACTCATTGCAAAACTATAGTTACTTGTGAGTAAGCCCCACAGAACACATTGGATTTTTCTCTGAAGTAAACATGCATGACTCTAACCACTGTACCTTACTCTCTTCAGTAGAACTCAGTCATCCCAGATCCTATCAATGCAGGCAGATGTTCACCTGCCTCATCCCAAACATCTCATATAGAGATGGATAGATTACCATCTATCTCAGCTGAATTTCTGCCTGAGTTTCCTTGAGGCAACTGAAGTTGTTCCCACTTTTATTGCTCCCCATGACTCAAAGATAACACACATTGTTGCTCTAGCCACTGTACCTTATTCCCTTTGGTAGAACTCAAGGAGTCTTCCAATGAGTCTTAAAACAGCCCTGTTGCCCTGGTTTCTACGGAAAAGCTGCAGTGTGGGGTCCGCTGAGAATCGAGCGGTGGGGGGGCACCGTGGAGAGGCAGGGGGGCAGGTACATGAACACCCCTAACCCCAAACCATTTAGGGCTTTAAATGTTAATATAAGCACTTTGAATGTACGTTAATATAAGTTCTGTTTGACAGACTGAGAGGGGGGTATGAATGTGCTGGGAAATTGGAGTGTGAGGAGAGTCCTCCTCGTGTGCCAGTTTCCCAGCAGAATTGGGGCTGGACAGCAGAGAAGGCTTCCCGGAACAAGGAGGTCTTCAGCAGGTGCTGAAAACAACACAATATTGGAGCCTGCCTGACCTCCAGAGGCAGAGAGTTCCACAGAAATGGAGCTGCCACACTGAAGGCTCTGTTCTTGGTGAACTCCAGTCGGGCCAAAGGTCCATGAGGAACCACCGGGAGCATGCCATCTGATGACCTCAGTGACCAGGCAGGTTGGTACAGGAGGAGGCGCTCTCTCAGAAAACCTGGTCCCAAGTTGTTTCAGGCTTTGTACACAAGTACCAGAACCTTAATCCTGACCCAGTAGCGAATAGGTAGCCAGTGCAGTTCCTTCAGCAAAGGAGTTGCATGCTGAAAAAGGGCAGCTCCTGACAACAGCCGAGCTGCTGCATTCTGTGTTAGCTCCAGCTTCCAGAGCAGCGTTAAGGGCAGCCCCACATAGAGTGCATTGCAGTAATCCATTCTTGAATTATAACTATAAAGTCACTTTTGACGGAGGGAGTGGGGTTTGTTTTGGTTTTTTTGCGTCTTTGTTTTAAATTCTCTTTTGCCATCAAACATTCACCAATCTTCCTGAAATTTTCAGTTTATGTAAAACGAACTCTTCTGTCTCCAAAAAATTGGTTTAACTGTTTCATTTTCATGAAGGTTAAACAAATCACCTACCCTGATTACTGGTTTACATGGTGGAACCCTTTCTTTTCTCTCTCTCTTTCTTTCTTCCTTTCTTACTGATGAGCCTTAACGAATGAGACACTAGTGTGTCTCCTTTAATACATTTCCTTTTTAAAAACCAAGGAAATTCAATGATTGGTCTTAAACTTGCAGGGTTTTTTGGGGGTTTTTTTTTAAAAAAGAGTTAAGGCTATCTCATGTTGGCTCAAGCTCCACAAAGCCAGGAAATTGGAAGCTAAGGCTGATGCTTTAACAGACGTGCCCTGTGATCGTAGTGATGCTGTGCAATGTCAAAAATTGTGCTTGCTTACGATTCCTCTAGCAATACAGTACAACTCATATGCTTCATAAGGCAATATGGGACCAGGACAACAGGGACATCTTTGCTGGTCCCAGGCACTCCACCCTCCCCATCTGAAGCTGGACTTGAAAGACCTAGGTAAAGGGTAGGTGCACTGAAGGTAAGTTGTAAGCAAGCACAATTTGTGACATTGCACAATGTAATTACTGACCACGGGGTACACCTGTTAAGGCAAATGAAATTGTGATTGATAATTTGGGAGTATTGATCCTGTCCCTTTGAAAGCTACCTGCCAGAGGGCGGGGGGATGACAAGTTCCAGCATTGCCATCACCGCATCTCCATCCATCTACAGATTTTTTTTCCTGTCATGGGTCTTTTGGAGGCATAGGATCCCAGCCAGAAAAAAAGATGTGAACCCTAACAGGAAAAAAAAGCATCCTTCTCTTTTTTCTTTTTTTTAACTAGTTTGATTAGCGGACATGATTGTTTCAAAACATTCCAATGTTAGAATGCTTCTAACTCATAAGATTCTTCAGGGACACATATAGAGGGGTAATGCAGAGTATGGTTTCACTACAACAACTTTAGTATCAAATGAGTATTTAAATTGTGGCATAGCAGAATCTTTCATGGCTGCCTGATGAGGCCCAGCTTGTGTAAAGAGAGAGCTCAAATCCTAAATGAAATCTGGGCCAGAACTGTCCCATATTCTAATATACTAGAACTGCTAGTCAAACATGATATGGACTTCTAAAAAACATTACACTGCATAATCGAGGGTCCCAACCATATGGAGTGCCTATGTGAGCAGCTTTTAATGTGTAGGCGCCCGTTGCCGATGTCAAGGGGACAGAGCCAATGCAGCAGGAACACAATATTGGGGTGGGAGTCCCTTCAGGCATATTATTTATTTATTTATTATATTTATACCCCGCCTTTTTTCCTGCAAGGAACCCAAGGCGGCTTACATAATCCTCCTCCTCTCCATTTTATCCTCACAACAACCCTGTGAGGTAGGTTAGGCTGAGAGTCAGTGACTGGCCCAAAGTCATCCAGTGAGTTTTTCATGGCCGAGCAGGGACTAGAACCTGGATCTCCCGAGTCCCAGTCCAACATTCTCACCACTACACCACACCGAAGCAGAATTTTATCTTCTCCATGCCCAGACTTTAAAATATTTTTTTTATTAAGAACAAAGACAAACACTACAGAAACATAACCAATACAAAATTAAATGACTTCCTATTTTCTCCACAACAAATATAAGTAACAATGCTTTCTCTTACTCTATAATTGCAAAGAAAATTCTTTTTCCCATTGTCCCAAATTTTCTTATTCATCAAACCCACAAATACACAAATCATTTTTTTCCGATCTCTGCAAAAAGTCTGTTAGAGATTTCCATTCAGCCATAAACGTAAATGTTGACTTCTCTAATTAGTGACATAAATTTAGCCATATCCGCCAATTCCAGCATCTTCACCATCCATCCTTCTATGGAGGGAACCCAATCCAGATTGAGAACCTAGCATGGGAGTTAGGGGATCCTTAACCCTTCAGTCCCCACTGCAGTCTGATCCAGTTTGCATTGTCTGCAGTTTGCATTGCCAAAAAACTGGATCAGTGCCTGTAGCTTACGTTGCCAAGAAAGGATCCATTCAAATGAATGGATCATTTTCTATGAATGCAACTTGCAGGCATGGTGGAGGCTGAATCAGACCAGGACCTGAATGAGGGACAAATGTTAAAGCCCCACTACTCCTCATATTTGGGTCCCAATTCAGGTTGAGTCTTCCCATGCTTCTATTTGAGTAAGGGGGGAAATACATAGTGGCTAGCTATGTCTTTAAAGTAACAGATAGTTTGACCTTTGAATTCTATTACTGATCATTCCCTTTTCAGAAGTTGGAGCTTTCATGAACATTTTGTGGCACAACATAACGGTTTAGATGAATAGCTAAAAATACATGGGTTGTCAAGATGGCTTGTTGCCCCCAAATAAGCCACCCTACTGGAAGTGGTCTGGGGTTCGGACAACACAACAACCCACCGTGACTAGTCACTCATGAGGGGTTGTCATGTCATGTGATCCCATAGTGCAGGGCTCTCCAACCTTGGGTCCCCAGATGTTGCTGGACTACAGCTCCCAGAATCCCTTGCCATTAGCCATGCTGGCTGGGTATGCTGGGAGCTGAAGGCCAGCAACATCTGGTGACCCAAGGTTGGAGAGCCCTGCCATAGTGTATTCTAAAATGCATTGTCTGCAAGTGGGTACTAAATTAGGCACCTGTCACTTTCAAATATTACTCTTTATTTTGTTTACCATTTATCAGTGAAAAGCAATTAAGGTCTAGCTGACAAGAGCTGTGTTTGGTTATATTTTAAAGCAATCGGCATTCAGGAGAATTCTCACTTTATATATTATCCAAGCAACAAATACCCTAAGGAAAAAATGAACAAGGCAACAACCTTGCAAGTAATTAGTGTGAAACTGACAAGGTAACTGACATGAATGGTTTTAGGAACTGCATGGACACATTTGGACTACTAAAAGTCTGTTTTCAGTGACTTTGTATTATACTATGTGCAGATGCTCATCATAACAGATTCTTTTAGACTCGATACTCAAGATTGCTTGCTACATTAAATAGATTGTCTGTTCAGATAACTTTAGATTAACAAAAAGACTGCTTTTGTATCTTGTATAAAGTGTGTAAATGTATATTTATGCTCAAATGCAGTCACAGAACTGAAAGCCCTGTACTTGCTTTGATGTACACTAACAGAGTAATTTGCCAGATGTGTCCAGAAGAGTCCATAACACACACTTCTTTCAGAACAGTTATTTTTAAAGAAGAATTTGAAGAAATGTGTAAAAAAAACATTCAATCCATTTGACATGAAAATAAACTATAGCTAGACCACCGAAAGTTCTTGATTTTTTTTTAAATAACACAGTAACAGACTTCCACGGGCCCCTCATCTGGGGCCGGGGAGAAGATTTGCGAGTGGGGGAGGAGAGAGGAGTTAGGTAACAGGTCAGGTTGGTCACAGGTACTGAGCCAATGGCTCAACTAGGGCGGGGACACAGGAAAGGGCTTAATTAGGCACCTGCGTTCCCGCCCACGGTCTCTTTTGCTGCTGTTTTCCGGCTGACTACACATCATCCTCCCTGATCCCTCTTCCTCGTGGTGCCTCGTCCTCGTGGTATCGTTCCTTTTGTGTATGCGTGCGTGTGTTCCAATCGAAGAGGGGGGTGCTGTGATTGTGCTTACTTCCAATTTATTTAAAAGTATGATTGGGGCTCAGCTGTTTTAAGTTATTTAAGAGGATCGGGGGACTTCATTTTCGCCCCCATTTCAACTGGGCGTCTTTCACCGCTATCTCGCTCTTTCCCCCCCCCCCAAGCAGCCGATATTTTCTCAGATACTTGGCGCCATTATCTGATTGCCCGGAGTTTTAGTTTTAAAAGTTTTAGTTGTTAAAAGTTTAGTTACCTGAGGGTGACTGGGGTGGTGGCTGCTCAGTTTTGGCTCTCCCCCCCCCGCATGGAGGCTTAATGTCCGCTACAGCGGCCACCCCTCAGCTGCTGGCGGCCCCTCTCCCTGGGAGACCCCTCCTCTAGTTTCCCCTTTCAAGGCGCCGCTTCGGTTGAGCAGCGCTGGCTGCCGCGGCGCCACATGGATGGTCGCCCTTTGTTTTACCTGGGCTGAGGAAAATCCCTCCCCCCGCGCCGAACAGCTGTTTGGATATCGGCTCTCAGCTGTTGGCGTCCGCTCACCTCCTTCAGTGGGGCTTGCTGCGGCTGGGACGAGCAGCGTTTAATACAGCGGCCACCTTTTAGCTGTTGGCGGCCGCTCGTCCTTTTTGCCGGGGCTTGCTGCGGCTGCGACGAGCAGCTGATCCTCTCGCGATTGCCAGGGATTGGTTGCCGTGACGCCGAGCTGCTCGGCAGGCCCGTAGCGCGGCCGGGCTATGTTGCTGGAAATCGGCCGGGGCTTGCTGCGGCTGCGACGAACAGCTGATCCTCGCGCGATTGCCGGGGATTGGTTGCCGTGACGCTGAGCTGCTCGGCAGGCCCGTAGCGCGGCCGGGCTATGTTGCCTGAAATCGGCCGGGGCTCGCTGCGGCGTCTTTGAGTTAGCCGTAGATCGGCTGAGGTTTGCTGCCGCGGCGCCACGTGGCCGGACGCCTTGTGCCGCGCAGAGCAGCTGATTCTTTGCGGGCCAGAGTTCGGCGTTGGGTGCCTCGGCTGCTGCACGGGCGGTGTCGAACAGCTGTTACCTTCGTCGCAGAAGAATTGATCTTCAGCGGCCGCCTTTCAGCTGTTGGCGTTCGCTAAGCTGTTTTGTGCGGTGGCGCCATTAGAGTCTGACCGGGCCTGGCCGCTGCGCCACGTGGCCGGCCGCCCCTCTGGCCATTGCACTGCCGCCTGGCCTTAGCCAGGACATTGAGCGGCTGTCATCACCGGCGCCCATTTAATTGAATGTTATTTAATTTATTTTATTAGTAAATAAATTTAATATTGATTTAATTAATGATATTAAATTAATTGATTGATGTTATTTTGTTTTATTATTAAATAAAATTTAATACTGTTGAATTAATTAATGTTATTAAATTGATTAATGAAATTAATTAAGGTTGAACAGGCCTGTGGCTGATGCTGGATCAGCTGTCTGAGCATGGAAGATAATTTAAGTCAAAAGTTATCAATTTATTTCGATAATTTAAATCAAGTCTAATCAGTTTAATCAATTTATTCCATTAACTTAAATCAATTTTAATCAATTTAATTTTAATCAGTTTAATCAATTGTGGTTAAGTGTGGTGTAGTGGTTAGAGTGTTGGACTGGGTTCTAGTCCCCGCTCGGCCATGAAACTCGCTGGGAAGACAGGCCTGTGGCTTATGCTGGCTCAGCTTGTCTGAGCGTAGAAAGCTAAGCAGGGTCAGGCCAGGTTATTTACTTGGATGGGAGACCCCTCCTCTAGTTTCCTGCATTGAGCAAGGCTCCTTCCAACTCTATAATCTATGAAATCAAACGAATCATCATCACTTTGACTTTGTGCCAGTCACTGACTCTCGGCCTGGCCTGCCTCACAGGGTTGTTGTGAGGATAAAATGGAGAGCTTGAAGATTATGTAAACCGCCTTGGGTTCCTTGTAGAATAATAATAATAATAATAATAATAATAATAATAATAATAATAATAATAATAATAATAATAAAATAAATATTTATTTATTTTTCTCTCTCGTTTTAATGTTACTGTGCATTATTGTTCTGGCACAGCTTGTTTGAGCGTGAGAGTTAAGCAGCGTGCTAGTTAAGCAGCGTGCTACTTCCGTAATTTTGCTCGTTACTCTCATCAATTTCTCTTGATATTCCAGTTGAAGTCCCGGTTCAGATGCCTCCCAAGAAAAATCAATGTGGCAAGGAGTGCAAGGGACGGGCCCCTAGGCAATCATCAAAGCGTCCGCCACCGACTCGTGTTTCCTCTTCAGATGAAGAGGACCTTGACGCTTCAAGGGTTGACAAAAAGGGGCGGTCAGGGCAGGGCCTCTCTACGCGTAGCAGATCATACTATAATGTTATGCATTCATTTTCAGCATGCTTAGAAGAAATAGAAGCCACCATCAGTTGAATCACCTTCACTGCCTTGAGACCAAGAATTTGTTGAAATAGTGCAAGCTTAGATTTCTCGGCCTTGTGACTACGCATATGCGGATACATCCAACAATGCGGGCGGTTCCCCAGGGAGTGGTGAGTGCTACCCACACAATAGCATGCCAACATGGCCATTCACACAAACAGGCTCACCATTGAGAGTTAAAAAGACACTTTGGCTCCTACACAGTAGAGCTACAAAATAACAAAGCTTGTCCCGTGACTACACAGTTACTCACTCTTTGGCTGGGCTTTCTCCAGGGCTTGCCTCAGCAGGTAGCCCTGGCCCGTGCTTCTTCACGTGCAAAACCCAACAACAACAGAAACCAGAAGCCACACCAGCAGTGTGGATTCTTCCCCCCCCCCTCCAGTGGCCAGTCATGATTAACTTTGCTTAGCCCAGGGAGACGAGAGGGGTGGCTCATGGCTATGTTTGCATTTGCATTGTAATTCATACGAATTGCTGGGGCACGTAGACATCAAGATGGGGAGCCTCTGCCGCGCAGTCTGAGTTATGTACATTTCGCATTTACAGGCCCCCAGTGTGTGTGTGGTGCGCGAGACACTGAGCTTTTCCTTCTCATCTCCCATTAGGGGTGGCTTGTGCTGAGTGTCCATACAGGCATTTGCATTTGCATTGTAATTCAATGCCAGCACCCACCTCCTAAAGGGCCCCAGCCCAGTTAATTTGCCAAGGCGGGTAATTGAGGCGCAGAGTACATAGTCCAATCTGAAATTGACAAAGAAGTGGCAGCGGGAAGGGTTTGGGCCCATTTCCTCATGGCCCATCCCCTCCCTGCGCATATCGCCTTGGGAATAGTTCCCAAAGAAGGCCATGGGTGAGTTTCGCATGATCCGTTCCTGTGGTCCTGGGGTCTTGATGGAAGAATGCCATATTAAACCAGCATTTAAGCTGCTGCCTGTCCACTCAGAGGATTTTGACCTTCTTGGGTACTGTTTCCGGGGCAGAAAATTTATCATTCAATTGGCCTGACAGAAGGGGACGGGCCTCGAACAGGTTGTCCACTATTAGATTATTTGTCCTAAGGCCTTTTTGTGAATTGGCGTTTGATTTGGTGGTACCATTGCCTGTTTCTACACTCAGTTTTTCCTGTATAGAGTTGGTACCATGGCCTGTTTCTACACTCGGTTTTTTCCTATATAGAGTTGGGATTCAGTGCAGCAGTATTCCCACCTCTCTAGCGAAAAATAGTAGACCTAATTAGGCGTATTTCTACGCCAATTACAAGGCCTGGTTGGCCATCTCAAATTGTGCTGGCAGGGTTATTGCCCCTGGTTGTGCACTCTTGGCAGACCTCTTGGCTGACTCGGTTGTACAATTTTGTGTGACAATCAGGCTACAGTGCAGATACTGAACACTATGTCCTCTAAGAACTCAGAGTTATGTCCTTGTCTGGGCGCTTACGTCGCACGCTTTAAAGCACAATATTCTGCTCAGAGCCTGGGGGCAGAGGCAGAGATGTCGGGCCCTGCCCCGTGGGCCTACAGTTTGCCATTCTCCTTGCCAGACGGTCTTATTTCATGACCAGTTGGGTGGAGGGTCTATCATCCTGTTACATGCGGGATCAATAACAGAGCTACACCTATTCATGGTGGGATGTGGACTTGCTGAAGGCAGTCTGTTTTGTCAGCAGGATGCCTTGCCCCTTTGCACACATTTGTGGCTGGCCGTGGACTCGCTGAGGGTAGGCTGTTTTGTCGTCAAGATGGCTAGCCATTGACTAATTCGCTTTTGTTCAGTGACGAGGTCTGCTCTCGTGGACTTGGGCCTGGCACATTTGGGTTTCTGAGCCCATTCCATGGCCTGGCACATTTGGGTTTCTGAGCCCACTCCATACAGATTGGTGTCGCATCCACTGTGGGCAAACTGGGGTTTTCGGAGGTCCCAGTCATACTGGTCCTAGGTGCGAAAATTTCCTTAATGGTACGTCAAAAAATTGCCTTGATGGTACTGCCGTGGGCTGTGTTTCTCTTCCAGGTCACCGGGGTGGAGGCAGGACTGTCCGTGTGTTGATCTGTGGGCACAGTATGATTTACTGGGCGGCAGGACGAACTGCCATGTCGGGCTTCCTGGCTGTTGAGCCTTCAGCGGACGACCTCCTCCACACTTTGTTCTGGACTGACCAGTGTTCTTCCCCCCAGATAGCCTGGTACCCATTTTGGGGGAAGTATTGGGCTTGTCGAAAGGCAAGGCCCTGATTTTACAGGTGTCATGCAATATGGCATACATACGGCTGGGAGTTCCTGGAGGTTGAGCCTTTGGCGGACGTCCAATGGATGGGTCGCCGCGGCATGAGATGGCAGAACCTCCTCCACATTTTGTTCTGAACTGACCAGTGTTCTTCCCCCCAGATGTCCTGGTCCCCATTTGGGGGGGAATGATTTGGGCTTGTCGAAAGGCAAGGCCCTGATTTTACAGGTGTCATGCAATATGGCATACATACGGCTGGGAGTTCCTGGAGGTTGAGCCTTTGGCGGACGTCCAATGGATGGGTCGCCACGGCATGAGATGGCAGAACCTCCTCCACATTTTGTTCTGAACTGACCAGTGTTCTTCCCCCCAGATGTCCTGGTCCCCATTTGGGGGGGAATGATTTGGGCTTGTCAAAAGGCAAGGCCCTGATTTTGCAGGTGTCATATCATATGGCATACATACGGCAATGATGGCTGGGAGTCCTGATCCTTGGTCGTTCATGATACCGTGTTTCAGTTGGCCCAAGGCCTTGAACAGAGCGGTTAGAAAAGTGAACGGCGAGATTTGTAGGGCCGTAGGAGGGATTGGGTTTTGTATTCCCCATCCCACAATATCCTTGGCCCGGAGGGAGCTGTATCACCCAGATGGGGTTCGCCTTGATGGGGTTCACCTATCCGGTGTAGATAATGAGAATAATATTGGAGATCTGCGAAGGACCCTGCTCGCTTGTTTATCGGGCAGGTGGGGGAGATTCGACTAAGCGATAGCTTGTCTCTCTCTGTGGCGGGAAGTGCGGGATTAGGCAGTATGGCTTAAGCTTATGGTGATCATCCAGTGGCACCTTTCAAGGTGACTGACGTTTACCCAAGGCTGCCCTCGCTAATGCCCTGAGGCTTGCCAGGAGGGAGATTGGGACGTCTTTGGGGTTTTGCCTTTCTCGCCTACATTGGGTGCCTGGAGGCGTCAAAGTAAGGCGATGATGGTAAAGCCCTCCAGCTCCACATGGAGGGCAACTGGCCGGGGGCGGACCAACCCGCCTCCGGTGCGGTTAGGATGTATTTGCCCAAATATTGGTTTTTTCCCGGCCAATGGCCGGGCTAGGTTAGTACCGCCCTTCGCCCTTCACAGATCTTCAATTCAATAAATGTGGTCCTGATTTGAAACCATATACTCTGTGTCTGACTCTTCTTTATCTCACCCATACACTCGCAACAGACTTCCACGGGCCCTTCATCTGGGGCCGGGGAGAAGATTTGCGAGTGGGGGAGGAGAGAGGAGTTAGGTAACAGGTCAGGTTGGTCACAGGTACTGAGCCAATGGCTCAACTAGGGCGGGGACACAGGAAAGGGCTTAATTAGGCACCTGCGTTCCCGCCCACGGTCTCTTTTGCTGCTGTTTTCCGGCTCCCTCCCATCCCGCCCTGTTAGCAGTGTAGGCTCCTCTGGTCGCCCATTAACGGGGGCCGAGTAGGAATTTTGGCTCATTGTCTCAATTGGCCGGGGCAATGGGCGGGTTTCGCCTACTCTACACTGTGAATCAGGGTAGGGAAATTTTGAATTCGATCTTGATCCCACCAGGGGGATCATAGCTAAATTGGTCGCATTTGCGGGAAGTGCGGGATTAGGCAGTATGGCTTAAGCTTATGGTGATCATCCAGTGGCACCTTTCAAGGTGACTGACGTTTACCCAAGGCTGCCCTCGCTAATGCCCTGAGGCTTGCCAGGAGGGAGATTGGGACGTCTTTGGGGTTTTGCCTTTCTCGCCTACACTGGGTGCCTGGAGGCGTCAAAGTAAGGCGACGATGGTAAAGCCCTCCAGCTCCACATGGAGGGCAACTGGCCTGGGGGCGGACCAACCCGCCTCCGGTGCGGTTAGGATGTATTTGCCCAAATATTGGTTTTTTCCCGGCCAATGGCCGGGCTAGGTTAGTACCGCACTTCGCCCTTCACAGATCTTCAATTCAATAAATGTGGCCCTGATTTGAAACCATATACTCTGTGTCTGACTCTTCTTTATCTCACCCATACACTCGCAACTATACTTCTCCCCAAGTGCTAAAGCAGTTTCCTAAAGACAATTGTATCATCTTCTAACCATACATACCGCCACCTGCAGTTTCCTAGAATGCTCTTAGACTGATGTAACATCATGATATACCAGCATTCCAGAGCATTATGGGGAATTAAACATGACAACCAGCATGAGGAGCTGGGGAGTGCCAATGAGTTTCCTCACCCTCAAAATTTAGCCCATTCCCAAAATATGAAAGAGACAATTTTGCCCTTCTCTTTCATTCTGCCCCCCCCCCCCCATTCAGGTTGAACTTTAAGGAATTTGGAAAGTTTGGCACAGCACTAGTGTAACATTTGCTAGGCGAAGAGATTCTCTCAGACACTGTAGTCACTCACTACTAGTAGACACAGTGTGAATGGGAGAAAGAAGGTGTGTGCATAATATGCACTGTTAATAATGATCATGGTGGTATTATCTCTCTTCAATAAAACTCAAGGTGGTTTATATCAAGCAGCTTTCCCCAACCTGGGCTCCCCAGATATGCTGGACTACAGCTCCCATCAGGTTGGGGGCCAGCTGGCCAGGGATAATGGGAATTGCAGTCCAACACATCTGGAGGGCACCAGGTTGGAGAAGGGTGATACAGAGGTGCCCATGTAGGCTCCCATCCAGGCACTGATCATAGCCAGATCTGCTGACCTTCAGTGTCTGCTGCATCAGATGCCTTCGTCTCAGATCATAGGACTGGCCCTACTGCAAGCAATCAGCAGGATGTAAAGCAGTGTTCTCCAACCTTGGGTCCCCATTTGTTTTTGGCCTACAACTCCCAGCATGCCCCAGCAAGCTACGCTGGCTGGGGCATGCTGGGAGTTGTAGGCCAAAAACAAATGGGGACCCAAGGTTGGAGAACACTGATGTAAAGGAATTGGCTGGGGCATAAGCATCCCGTTGGATTCTATCCATAGAATATTAAGTTGTTCCGTTTAAATATAATTTCCCAGGTACTTCTAAATGGGTTATTACCTTTTGTTCTGTCCTGCAACATGGGGATCCATATGAGTTTTTCTGGGAAGGAGGGGCAAAAAGTATATACATATATAACTTGCAAAGCTTTTCTTAAGGAAAAATTTGAACTGCACAGTGGTATGTGTCTAATTCACATACATAGTAGATGCTCCTGTAAATCACATGCATAGTACATCTGTGCATTTTCTGTGTGTACATGTTTGTGCACACACACTTTGCTACTTAAAGTAACATTCTGTGGCATTTAGAAGGCTACAAAGAGTGGCAGAAAATCCTGGGGATTTTACAGCACTAATATAGAGTAGTGTTATTTATTTATTTATTTATTTAAATATTTAAATAAAAGCTTGAGCTTCATACAAGAGGTATCATGGACATCAACAAAACTTTATTTGGACTGAGGAATATTAAGAATACAACAAAACAAAACAAAACAACAAAACAAAAAAAACCTAAGAACAAGAGTGGGGGAAATTCCAGATGCACAAATGCAGGATGGCAGTCCCTGTTAAGAATACCATATTGGATATTTTGTGGCATCACTGCCCTCATTGTAACACTGAAAACATCACATGACTTGTCAGGAAAGGGACCCCCATGTTCCAGAATGATTTCCTTCATCTTGGAAACATTGTTTAACACTCAAGAGCAGGTGTGCACAACCTGCAGCCCTCAGCTATTCCCCATATGGCCCTCAAAGCCAGCATCACCCCTCCCACTTTTCCCATAGCCCAGCTGATCTGCCCACCAACTTCTTCTACATGCCCCACCTCCTCCCTGGCAGATTAAAATTCTTATTTCCAATCTTCAGGCGATAGGAGATGAGAATGTTTCCCTATCAGAGAGAAGGAGTGGGGTCTGGGGAGAAAGATGCTAAGTGATTCAGTCCCACTTCTGAGAGGCTTGCCCTGGATGCTATTTGTCCTGCAAGAGGCTTGCCCTGGATGCTATTGATTCATTGGTGCTTACTTCAGAGTATAAAAATGTTTGTCCACCCTGCTAATGTGGACAATTATTCACAACAATCGGAAGACAATGTGAATGTGTGTATGCATGCCCTGGCCTGGCCCCCTAGCAGACACTGGATGCAGCCCTCAGGAGGTTGCACACCCCTTTTTCAGACAGTGACTATGTCAATCATTGCTAAGACTTAATTCATTGACTAAAAGCACTTAAAGATGGGAGTAGGCAGTTTTTTCACAAAACAAATGGGCAGCAGAATCATGCCTGTATATTTTGCCTCCTATCTTGGGTTCTGCATGGGCTATAGCAGTGATGGCGAACCTTTTTGAGCCCGAGTGCCCAAACTGCAACACAAAACCAACTTATTTATTTCAAAGTGCCAACACTGCAATTAAACCTGAATACTGAGGTTTTAGTTTTAGAAAAACAACCCATACAGTTGTCCTAACTACTAATTCTTTTGTCTTAAAAAAAGAAAAACACAATAACAGAGCTTTGATACAAACAGTTTTTTGTTGGGGAAAAAATAAACTCAAAAAATTATTATAGTACTACATTGTACACATAGCCTGAAGGGAATTTATACAAACTTTTTAAATAATTAGGCACATGTATTTTTGGATAAGGGATTCTCAACTTGTAATATGATTATATGCCAGACTGAAATTGTATGGGGCAAGCTTTACCCCAGGTCCTTTCCCTGCTTCTACAGGTGTCGGATTAGTCAAAGTAAAAATCAACCTGTACTAGGATGAGCAAGATAAACAAGAAAACTAAACGTGCTTAACACATTTTAAACACTTTATGTCTTGGACTGCAAACACTGCATTAGGTAAAAGTTTGCATTGGGCATGCTTTTGCACAATTAATGTGATTTTTGCTATTGCATGCATGCTGATAATTTGTCAAACCTTGGCTCATACTCCGTTAGTTTGAGAACAACACTTGCAGCACTCAGGTCAACTGTTAGGGCTTTACATCTAAGCCATGCTCTGTGCATCATTCTTCAAAATCTTTTAAATGTGATAACAATGTAGAAAAGAATTCTGTAACAGGAATTCTAGAATAAAATCACTCTGTTCCACACTGTGAGAAAGAACAAAATCATTAATGTTTTGCAGAAGGGGACGGTCTTTTCGCGATCTGGTGACCAATGGTTCGAGTGCCCACAGAGAGATCCCTGCGTGCCAGCTGTGGCAACCGTGCCATAGGTTCGCCATCACTGGGCTATAGAGTCTTCTTTGTGTGTGTGTGTGTGTGTGTTTGTTTTGTTTTAAAAGCTGGGAATCAGAAGATTATGGCTTGGGGAGGGGGAATTTCCCCCTCCCAATGCCTATGAATGCCCATGACCTCCCATTCCTTTTTCCTTTTATTTTTGCATTAGAAAAACTGTCTCAACAAAAGATAATGGTCTGGAGCCAACACAGACATTACTTTAAACTTGTGTCTAGCAGCTATGTAACATTGAAACCATCGCCCATGTGCTGCTCTTTTGCTCCCTGTATAGAACTAGCCGAGAAGAGCAGTTGATTACTCCTCTATTGACACCTTATCCAGGGCGCCCAGTCGATTACTATGTGAATTTTCTTTTAGAGCAATAGGATGGTGACAGCAAATACAGCAAAATTCATAGCTATTGTGATCAAAATGAGGGCAGCAACTAGAGTTCAACAAAATACATAATTTTAGATAAATTTTAGATATGATCTTAGATATAATTTTAGATATAATTTTAGATAATTTTAGATATAATTTTAGATATAATTTTAGATAATATCAAGGATTTTAGCTGTGATATTGAGTTTATGCAAGCATTTGTTTTACTCTGAACATTGAATATTTATTGCGTGTTATGTGTTATTTGTAATTTGTTTTAAATTGCAATGGCCAGATGCAAATAAAGTTTGACTTGACTTGAGTGGTGGAAAAGGAAAGTGAAGGTAAAGAACTTCCAATGGCCCCTACGTGGGAACAGAGAGAAGGCTTGCGCGTGGGGGAGGAGAGAGGAGGCAAGCACCTGGTCTGGTGGGTCACGAGAAATGAGCCAATGGCTCAAAAGGGCGGGGACCCAGGTAAGAGCTTATTTAAGCTCCTGGGTTCCCGCCTTCAGTCTATTTGCTCCTGTTTTCCAGCTGAATCACATCGTCCTCCTCCTTGATCGTCCTCGTGGTATCGTTCCTTTGTTTGTGTGTGGGTGTGCGTGTGCATGGGTGATTGGGGAAGGGATTGGGTGTGTTTGTTGGCTGGCAAAATAAAGAGTGATGAATAGTGGAGGTATTGGGGATTGATAATTAAATTCTGTTCCTACTGCTGCTGTAAGGTTGTTTTGTGTGGGGGGGGGCATACCGTTGCAGCGCCACATGGTCCGCCGCCTCGCGGCTTTGGCACAGCCGAGCAGTTTGCCGTTCACCTTTATTTTACTTGCCTTCAAGTTCTTTTCGTTGCTTTTGCCCCGCTTGCCTGAAAGTTCTTTCGGTTGTTTTTGCTCCCGCCGCTCAGCTGTTACAGAAGCTTCGCTTCGGAGCTGCCTCAGATTATCAGTTGTCTTGCCCCGCCGATCAGCTGTTACAGAAGCTTAGCTTTAGAGCCGCCTCAGATTAATTCTGCCCCGTCGCTTATACTCAAAAGACCCGGTGGAGCAGCCTCTCAGCTGATTTAGGTGGCGCTGCTTATAGAGAGATCCCGGCGGAGTTTCACGGAGTAGGCTACTTCCTGCCGGTGCGCCTTGTGGCCAGCCACTTATCAGCTGTTTCCAGCAGCTTTATTTACGTTCCAGTAGTTCCAGCTCCAGCTGATCTTCGGTGCTGCTTAGCAACGGAATTTTGTTCATTTCGGTGTGCCGCGTGGCCAGCCACCTATCAGCTGTTCCCAGCAGCTTTATTTACGTTTCCAGCAGTTCTGGCTCCAGTTGATTCTCGGCGCTGCTTAGCAACGGAATTTTGTTCATTTCTCCACATCCTTCTCGCGGAACAGCTGGTCCCAGGTGCTTCTCACTTAGGGGCGGCTGGGTTGCGGCGCCATTGTGCTTAGCTGCCTTTTGTTTAGAGGCGGGCTGCTGCGCCATTGTGTTTAGCAAGAAGCTAATCAATTTTGATCATAATCAATTTAAATCAATTTAATCAATTATAGCTGAAGCCTGAGACAATTCAATTTGAATCAATTATTTAATTAATTAATCAATTTAATCAATTTTCGGATCAATTTAAATAAACTTGAATCAGTTTGATCAATCTATTAAATCAATTGATTTACTCTTCCCCCAAAATTTTCTTTCCCTGCTACTCAAATAAACTGAAATCAATCTGATCAACTAACTGAATTAATTGATTTGATTCTCCCCCCCCCCAATTTTATTCTCCTTTCTTAATTTTACTGTGCGTTACTGTTCTGGCACAGCTAGTCTGGGCGTGGAATTTAATCAGTGTTCTACTGTAATCTTGTTGTTACTCTCATCAATTTCTTTTAGTGTTTCAGTTTGAGGTTCCGCTCCAGATGCCTCCCAAGAAAAATCAGGGTGGCAAGAAGGGCAAAGGACGTGCTCCTAGGCAACCACCAAAATGTCCGCCACCGGCTCGTGTTTCCTCGTCAGATGAAGAGGACCTTGATGCTTCAAGGGTCGCCAAGAAGGGGCGGGCAGGGCAGGGCCTCTCCATGCGTGGCAGATCAAAAGATAATGTGCTGCATTCTTTTTCAGCTCAATTAGAAGAAATGGCAGCCACTATTAGTGCCATGGCCCCGTCAAAGCCCAGCACTAGCCGATTTTCTAGGGAGCATGCAGTGGAATCACCTCCACGGGCTTGGGACCAAGAATTTGATGAAACAGATTCACCAGAGAGGGGTGAGTATTACCCACACAAGGGCAGGGCATCATGGCCGTATAGGCACACAAGTCCACCACGTGGTTTCAACCATTATTATCAAGGCCCAGCTGTGCCACCCCCACCGGGGTGGCCGTATTACTGGGGTCAGCCGCCTTCTTCACCTACAAGATCCCCCTCATGTTCCAGAAGAGCACCAAAAACTCATCCCGCAGGCAGGGTAGATAGTGACGGGGAGTCTTCTCAGGTGAAGAAAGCATGTGTAAAAGTGTGGTCTGGCCCGCTGGGCCATACGGTGACTGAGTCGAAAAGGCAGTCCACAGTTGATATGGTGGATCATTACCCTCGCGTAGGGGCGGGCGCCATGCCCTCTGGCGCCCCCTCCTTTCCGTTGGGATACCATTTGGCCCATGCAACCAAGGAGAAAATACTCTGCGGTGAATATATTGATATTTTCTCCCTCCTGACAAGGGAAAATGAAACTGCTGATAATGATAAAACCAGTGATAAAGACCAAGAGGCAGTAAAGCGCAAAAAACCAGCCTGCAATTGGGCCAACTGGTTGCCCGGGTTTATCATCTATATGGGTATCATTCAGCAGCAGTTTCCTGATCGAGCAGCCACCATTACCAAATACCTAGATATTATTTATCGGGCTTATTCTGGCTTTGAGGGTGGTGCTTGGTTGGCATACAATGAAGGAGAGTAAAGGTAAGCAACTGGGAGGGAAAGAAGAAAGGAGACGTGGTGGCAGTGGAGATAGGGGAAGGAAATCCTGAGGAGGAAGAGGAGGCAGAAACAGCAGTAAGAAAAGAAAGCAGTGGTAGATGGCAGAAGCAGGAGGGAGAAAGAAGCAGTAGCAAGGGGAAGGGAATCCAAAGTATGGAGGAGGAGGAAGAGTGGCAAGAAAGGAGAGAATCTAGGGAAGGAGGACAAGAAAAGAGAGAATCCCATAGATACATGCCTGTGGGCCCAAATGACTGTGGGACAAATGTGCCTGAGTCCCCCCACCCACCAAAGACAAATGTGCCTGCCAGCCCAGAAGGTTGCCTACCCCTGCCCTGGAGCAACACCAGGAGGCTCTGTGGGCCAGATTAGGCCTGTGGGCTGTGGGTTCTGCACCCCCTGACCTACCTGTTCAACATCTATGAGCTCCCAGGAGGCATCAACCAGGAACTCAGGTATTATCCTTTGAAGGAGATAGGCCAAATATGGAATGTCTGATCCCCTGCAAAACAGAAATAGTTGTTAAAATAAAATGAAAACACAAGGACTAAGCCAGTATTTTAGCAAACAAATTCTAGTGTGTACTTAAAACAACAACAACACTGTAGCAGTTCAGTGTTTATAGCAAATTAGTGTTTACATGAACACATGTGATATCCAACAGTGGGATGCCTAACAGATAGTCAGTTCTGTGTGCTTAGTTTGATAGCACCAATCTCTGTTGGAGTGCAGAAGTGGTAGATTCTGTATTCAATCTTCCAATTAGGTGACGAGTGCTATCGAAACAGACAACATTTACCATCTGTGCAACATTTCATGTGGTCCCAAGGCTTATAATGTACAACATTGTACATAGAGCTACAGGAGCTGCATGTAGTGATCCAGCAATGAGAAGTATGTGTATATCACTGTGATGCATGCATGGTTACCAGTCAAATAATATGCATATAGGAGCTTGCTTCTATATATTTATCACCCTTTGGAGATCAGGGCAATGTTATTTGAGCATATACTCTATAAATTCTTCTTATTCTTCTCAAGAAACAGTTAAAATACACAATATTCTATAGGGATGAGTGTAATTAGCTACAAAACTGAGGCTTAGAAGGCTTCATCACTATACCAAGAATACTCGGATCAGTAGTGCTTTAATGCATCCTAACTAAATCCATTCAGCAAGGAAAAATGGTAAACTACAGATCCCGGTATTCTAGGTGGTGATGGAGCTTTCAGGGCTTCTGTGATACTTGGAAACCTCTATTTTGTCACTGACAACTCTGAGGTGTGAAATATGAGGCCTTTGCTGCTTCCAGCCTTCCCTGCTTCCCTTCCTTAGGAGGTAAGTATGGGAAATGGGGAAGAGAAGGCATGCAGCATGGAAAACTGGGGGGTGACTGGTGCTGAAGGGAGATTATTATTCGCTGAGCTAGACTTAAGAGAGGAATTAGCTCACATCTTTATTGGTGCACCATTTCTGAACTGGGGGAGTTGTTTATAACTCTCCCAGTTCTGAAATGGAGCAGCATCCCTCACTCTGCATACACATCATGTAAAGATGGCCTGCAAAGTGTAATTTCCAGTGAAATGACTGAAATTGAAATGATTTTGTTGAAATGAGAGGATGTTTCATAGCAGCTGTGTTTCCTAGATTGTGTCTTACAATGCTTGGTTCTGGGTTGCATTAATAAAGTCTCTATGAGAAGTAATCACAAAGAGAAAAGTAAGCAGAGAGACCCTCAGAATTTTATTTAACTTTTGTATTCAAACTTATTACTACCAGCACCATTAAGCAGGAGTGAGAAAGATTTCCCTTTTGGAAATTGTACCGTGAGATTTACAAAACAGATTGACACTGACAGCACAATCCTATGGCTGCTAGACAGAGTCTAGATGGCCAAAGGTTTTTTGGAGTCCCAGCTCTGACCTCGGAAACATGGTCCGAGGTCAGAGCTGGGACTCCAAGGTAGGAGTGCCCTTCCCCTGCCCTCACAGCCGGCACAGTAAAAACAGTGCCGGCTGCAGCTCTGAAGTCACTAGCAAGACCTCGGAGACAGGCTTTTGGGGGCAGGAAGAGGACAGGGAGGTGAGGAGACCTCCACCAGCATACGAATGATCATGGTGGTACCTCACACTCTTTCCTGTCTGCTCTGAGGCCAAACACTTAGAAGGCCAAAATTGGCCATCTACGGTAAGTGTTTTGCATGGTGAGAGGAGCTCTTCCCACCCTGCATAGGATGCCCATAATCCTCCAAGTTTAGAGGGTTACAGGCAGCCTCATTGGATTGTGCCCTGAATCTTCTTTAATAAATTCTTGCTTAGTGATACACCTATGGAAAAATAAGTCCAAGTAATACAACTAACTGTTTTACCCAGCATGTAATACATTTTACTCTTACGATCATATTTCATTTAGTGAAATATAATTTCTATGGGTGAGGCATTTTCTTCTGCATATTCAATAGCCACCAGCACTGAATAATTATGTTCATAGAAAATGAAAACAAAAAAGGCGATGATGAAGTACTATGAGAAATGTATTTTATTAGAATTACAATACAATACTGAAAACAAAATAAGACATTTGCATAATCCAGCAAACAAGATCACTGCAGGAAAGAAGGCTTCTGCCGTGTATGACTTGCAGCTCAATCAGAGCCAGTGTGGCATAGTAGTGAGAGTGTTGGATTGGGACTCGGGAGATCCGGGTTCTAGTCCCCACTCGGCCATGAAACTCACTGGGTGACTTTGGGCCAGTCACTGACTCTCAGCCTAACCTACCGCACAGGGTTGTTGTGAGGATAAAATGGAGAGGAGGAGGATTATGTAAACTGCCTTGGGTTCCTTGCAGGAAAAAAAGGTGGGGTATAAATATAATAAATAAAATAAAATAAAATAAATAAATAAAATAAACTATGGGCATGAATCAGAACTGTATCCAAACATTTATTGAAATGTGCATCTGACTGTGGATGTTGTCAATCTGCACAATATTGCTACCCCACTTTGCCAAGTGATGGAAAGCTTCAGGGCAGTGCTATCTGGATTGGCTTCCTTTGAAGGAGAGATTATTGGAGACTTACATAGTTTTACTAATATTTGGTTTATTTACAAAAATATGCAAGTAGAGAGTACATAAGAACATAAGAAGAGCCATGCTGGATCAGACCAAGGGTCCATTTAGTCCAGAATTCTGTTAACACAGTGGCCAACCAGCTGCCCATGGGAAATCCACAAGCAACTCCCTCCCATGGTCCCCAGCAACTGCTGTACATAGGCATACTGCCTCTGATACTGGAGGTATAGCCTTATCCTCCATGAATTTGTCAAATCCCCTTCTAAAGCCATCCAAACTGTTTTAGAATTTCACTGCATCTTGTGGAAGTGAATTCCATAGTTTAACTATGCACTGTGTGAAAAAGTACTTCATTTTATCTGTCCTGAATCTCCCACCAATCAGCTTCATGGGATGACCCCATGTTCTAGTATTATGGGATAGGAAAGTGGAAGTCTTCCTATCCACTTTCTCCACACCATGCATAATTTTGTGCACCTCTGTCATGTTTCCCCTTACTAATTTTTTCTAAGATAAATAATCCCAGATGTTGTAAGCTTTCCTCTTAGGGGAGTTGCTCCAGTGCCTTGATCATTTTAGTTGCCTTTTTCTGCACTTTTTCCAACTCCACAATATCCTTTTTTAGGTGCAGTGACCAGAACTGTGCACAGTATTCTAAGTGCAGTCACACCATAGACTGCAGTAGTATGATACTGACAGTTTTATTTTCAATTCCTTTCCTAATTGTACCTAATAAGGAGTTTGCCTTTTTCACAGAGCTGAACACTGGGTTGACATGTTCATCAAGCTGTCCACCACAACACCAAGATCTCTTTCTTGGTCAGTCACTGCTAGTCAGATCCCATCAGCTTATACTTGAAGTTGGGATTTTTTTGCCCCAACATGCATAACTTTACACTTGCTTCCATTGAGCTGCATTTGACATTTTGATGCCCACCCATTCTCCCAGTTTGGAAAGATCCTTTTGGAATTGGAACTCCTCACAATCCCTTTCTGTTTTAAGAACCCCAAATAAGTTGGTGTCATCAGCAGACTTGGCCACTTCACTGCTCACTCCTAATTCCAGAGCATTTAAGAATAAGTTGAAAAGCATTGACCCCAATACAGATCCCTGTGGGACCCCACTGTTTACATCCCTCCATTGGGAGAATTTACCATTTATTCCTACTCTCTGCTTTCTGTTCTTTAAATAGTTACTGATCCATAAGAGGATCTTTCATCTTATTCCATGACTGCTAAGTTTGTTCAGGAGTCTTTGGTGAAGGACTTTGTCAAAAGCCTTTTGGAAGTCCAAGTAAACAGTGTCTACCAGGTCACCCCTTTCCACATGTTTATTGACATTCTCAAAGAACTGTAAAAGGTTAGTGTGACAGGACTTAACTTTGTGGAAGCCATGTTGATTCTTTTTCAGCAGGGCTTGTCCTTCTACATGCTTACTAATTTTACTTTTAATAATGTTTTCAAACAATTTACCCGGAATACACATTAGGCTAACCACCCTGTAATTTCCCAGATCCCCCTGGATCCCTTTTTAAAAATTGGTGTTACACTGGCCATTCTCCAATCGTCTGGTACAGTGGCTGACTTTATAGATATGTCTCTCCTTGACCTTCTCCTCCTTTAGCTCCATTATTTATCATCCAATGATCCAACTGCCTCTCTAGCTGGTTTCCTCCTTCTGATATATTTAAAAAATTCTTTATTGTTGGCTTTTATGTTATTAGCGTTATGCTCCTCAAAATGCTTTTTTGCATCCCCTATTGTCTGCTTGCATCTCCTTTATGCAAGCTTGTGCTCCCTTTTGTTTTCCTCATTTGAGCAAGACTTCCATTTTCAGAAGGAAGCCTTCTTTTCTCAAATAGCTTCCTTGACACTGCTCGTTAACCATGATGGTGACCTCTTGGTCTTAGCGCTAACTTTCCTAACCTGTGGTATACCTTCTCGTTGAGCTTCTATTATTGTAGTTATGTGTAAGTACCAAGCATTTTGAAGGGATTTAACTTTCTTGACTTCCCCTTTCAACTTATTTTTATCAGTTCCCTCATTTTAGAGAAGTTTCCCCTTTTGAAGTCAAATGTGATTGTGTTGGACTTGCTTGGCAATTTTCCATTTAAATATATATTAAATCTGTTAGCACTGTGGTCACTGTTTCCAATTGATTCAACAACATTTATATCTCGTAGTAGGTCCTGGGTGACACCACTTAGGATTAAATCTAGGGTTGCCTCCCTATGGTTGGTTCCAGGACCAACTTTTCTAGGGCACAGCCATTTAGGACATTGAGAAATTTAACCTCTTTGTCATGACTGGAACATGCATATATCCAGTCAATGTGGTGGTAATGAAGTCACCCATTATTACAACACTTCCTCATTTGGAGGCCTCCCTGATTTTGTTTTTCATCTCAAGATCACCCTGAGCATTCTGTCAGAGGCAAACAACACTGCCCTTCTATCTGGCAGCAGATGTACTGCTTCAGATCTCCAGAGAGCAGCACTCTACATCCCAATATGCTTCTAGCCTTTAGCTCACTGCTCTTGATCTGTTTCTTTGCATTGCTGTCTCCAAACTGTGCTTTCTTTACATACCCAGACACATTTAGGGATGCCTGAGGATTTCATTTGGTCTACATTTCAAAATGAACTGACCTCATCTGCACCTGCTTGACAAATGAGGATATCAGAATGTCTTGGATTTCATATTTCTCCCAATTTGGTGATGCAGTTCTCACATCTTGGCTCAAACATCATACAAAAATGTATATTTCTGGACTAAAATGTGTTTAGAAATGAGTGCTTTGAGAGAAAATGCATTTAGAAATGCCTATTTCATGAGAAAATACATTGAATAATCAAATATGTGTTTCAATGTATTTTCATTCATATTTTCTTTAAACATAGATTAATGCAGAAACAGGACAGAACAGACTTATGAAATAACACATACAAAACTGACACAGACAAAAAAATAGACTGATTCGTCCACTCCTAACACATGTAAACACACCTCGTATCAGCCTCCCTCCTGCTACCTGAAGGCACTGAGATGTGTTACCTTCCCCAAATTTTGGGCTTTCTCATTCAAAACATCTCTGTCTCAAGAAACCATCTCCCCCATAAAGGGGCATCCACTGACTAGCTTGGACCATTCTGCAACATTAACTTTCTTCTCCAGATCCCAGGTGGCAATTAGGTTTTGCTTTAAGTCTCGCTGACTGTTTCCTTTAGGTTTTGCTGATTGTCTTCCCTTTTATACAGTAAATTGACCCCTGAGATCTTCTGAGGAGACCAACAGTATTTTGTCAGGTAATGGCACATAACTGGGCCTTCTCGGTAGTAGCACCCACCCTCCGGAACGCTCCCCCATGCATGGTTCAACAGGCAGAAACTATGGCAAGCTTCAAACACCTTTTGAAAATGCATTTGTTCACTTAGGCTTTCCCTGACTTGTAGTCAGCCATGACACTGCTCTGTTTTACTGCCATTGTTGTAATACCTTTAAGGTATTTATTGCTTTGTACTGTTTTTATATTGGTTTTTATATTGTATTCTATGTGTTTCTGTGTAAACCAGTTGGAGATCCTGGGATGTCAAGTGGTATAGATGCAGCTTAAATAAATAAACTGTCCCATGTACAGTAATCAGACAGCTATCTCAGAATACTATTAATTTCACTGAGATGTGCATTTGGATATGAACATTACCATCCGTCCACATTCTGGAACCACAGTCACACTTTTAAAAAGTTTCTGTGTATAACTGAAGATGGATCAGATTGAGGGAATGTTCAGCCACTGACTAAACAGAAACTTAGGAATGGCAATGTGTACAGATAGCAAACAAACTGTTTCCAGAAGATGCTACTGAAGAAATTATCAGAATCTCTCTGATAATGCATCAAGCCCAGACAGTAATGGATAGTGGACAATATGGGATACATAAATCACTGGAGTGACTATGGTTTTAAGCTATTTCCAAAGGTTTAGTTTTGTTCCTAATATGGATTCTATTGCTGTATTTTGTATTTAACCATCACAGACAGAAATGATCTGCAGTAAGTTGTAGCTGGGAAAGTAAATCCCAAGAAATGGAAAAGTAATACAGTAATCTCTAGCCCAGATGAGATATAACATGATAACTGTTGTAGCATTTGTTAAAGTGAGAAATGAGATGTTCTTGCTATATATTCTAGATGACAAGAAGTGTGCTAGCCTACATTATTAACACGGCAGAGATGGCTCAGATTAGGAAGTACCTTTCATTTTGGCACAGGGTTACAATTAATCTCTAGGTAATCAGGCATCAGTGTCTGGAACAGCAATCCCATCTGGGCGATGGCTAATACCAGTGACTAATCATAAGTGTTGCACTTTTTCCTCTATGAAACACTTAAATCAGGTGGTAGTAGAAGGAGAAGCATCAACCATGTAGAGGCCTTGGTATTTCAATGCTATTATCTGGACAAGGAATTTTTTTATATTGACCACAAGTGCAAGGAGAAAAATTTGAAGGACCCTTGTCTCGTTATTCTGAAATGAATATTGTAAAATATGACTCTCCCAAGATGTCACACTAGATTCCTTAAAACTGACTATAAGGGCAAGGGACAGGGGAGCAGAAATAAAGAGTTATGGTACAACAGCCAAGGAGATAATGCACAACTGGGCACAACATGCTGGAATAAGAGAGCAACTGAGTTGGTTGAATCATGAATGCTGAACATATTACACTTAAAGAAGTGGGCAGAGCTAAACTCATAAGCGATAGGAAATGATAGCGGCTAACACAGAGGGCGGTATCTAACCACTGGGTGGGATCCACCACTGGCACAGCAGGAAGCTAGTGCTTCCTAAAGCAACAAAATACTCATTTCTGCAATGGAATAGATCAGCAGAACATGCAGAAGAGAGCTCTGCTGGGCTGTCCTGTACTGGAAACAAGCATTTTGGCTCCTTTCCAGGGTTGCTCTAGGAAGCACTATCTTCCTGTTGTACTGGCAGTGGGTCCTGTTGGTGCAACACAGTCAGCAGAGGCACAGAAGCAGCATTAGATACTGTCCAGAACTACAATGGAAGGAATATCTGGTAAGAAGTGATAGCAGTGGAAGAGCTGACAGACCACATCAATTCAACACTTTCCCCAATAGTTTCTAGGAAATACTCTATGGTAGAGCTGGAGAACCTTAGGCCTGTGGGCCAAATCCAGCCCTCCTGAGCCATGCCCCAGATGGTCTCATCCTCCTCCCCCAGCTCCATCACTTTGACCCGACCAAAGATTGTTGGGTGATTTCCCAGCTTTTGCAGTTTTTTCCCCATTCTAAAAGATTGAAATGCTTCTCTTAAGGCTTAGTTACTGGCAGTATAACTTAAAATATGCTGATATTTTTGGACCCACCTCTTTTGCCCATAACCTCACCCAAAATTGGAATGTGGTTCCTGAAAGCTGATCCAAAATTTGAATTTGGTCCTCATCCCTGCTCTACCACGATGATGGAGTACTGTTTTCATTAAGAATGGTATTCCAAAGCAATTTGACTAATGCCGAGAAAATACCCTCTGTATCAGTTCCCCAACTATCACAAAAACATGGGGTGGTACTGGGATTATTCTTGAGGTTGTATGTATACATACGAAAATTCTTATCCAGATTGGAGACGTATATAACTTGCTAGTGAATTATGAACCTGAGATGAAGCTGGATTCCTGCATAGATGCAGTCTACAGCCAAGTTGCATAAGTTTGTCTAAAGCCCTTTCCAAATTATGTGTTCAAAGGAATTATGTCTGAAGTAGTCCTGCTGATTTAAAATTTTGTGTTGGAGCTTTATGCACAGGTTAGGGTACACTGTTTGGGCACAATCCTATGCATGTTTAGACAGAAAAAAAATCCTACAGCTCATGTTGGCTGAAGAATGCAAGGAGTTGTAGGACTTCTTTTATCTAAACATGCATAGGATTGCGCCCTTAGATAATTATGGAGAAACTCAATGTCCACTATGAAGGATTGTCTAAAATATACATGGCTAGGGAGATTAAAGAATATGAAAAAGCAGGAGGGAATAACTGCTAAATTATTGCCTATGAGTTAAACTCACAGTTAAATAATTTTAGTTTTACCCAGCAACATCTTTTCAGCACTTGAACAGCAGTTTGAGTTATACTCCTTATTTCTACCATCTATATTATCAATATCATCTATTTCAAGTGGTAAGTCATCATGCTTGCCAAACGTAAGGAATAAGGGAGAGATTATTGTGTCCTCATAAAATGATTCACACATGCATTTTCATCAACCAGGCTGAAATCTTATGCATAGTTACATGAGAGTAAGCCCCATGAATAAAGTGGGACTTACTTCTGAATAAGTAAGCTTATTGAGCTTCAAATGTCTTATCACTTGATGACTCTCTGCTCACTATGTATTCTGTCTTCATTGAAAAGTATTGTGTTTGAAATGACACCAAACCATAGAAACACATTTGTATAGTCCTTACCTGTCATAATGCAAACCATCTCATAGATTCATAGATCATAGAGTTGGAAGGGGCCTACAAGGCCATCGAGTCCAACCCCCTGCTCAATGCAGGAAACTAGAGGAGGGGTCTCCCATCCAAGTAATAACCAGGCCTGACCCTGCTTAGCTTTCCATGTCTTGATGATGTTACTGTTTCATGGAATAAACATATACCTGCTGTGAGCCAGCCCTAGGCTCCTTGCCATAAAAATATAGAAAAAGAGGTAATCTCTTAACATTTTATGGAATGACATTTTAAAGGACTTGAGTGAAAGAAAAGGAACCAAGCATCGTAATAAAAGTTCTGTGTGGCACTCCCAGATTGAAATACCTTGGGGAGTCAACTGTGTTCAGCAGCATAATGTGTAGGAATTTTTCTAAGGTTTTAAACAAAATAATCCTACACTCTATGGAAAAGCATTAGGCATTGTATGCATAGTTACTTTTAAGCACCTCATGGTAGGGGACCATTTGAATATTCCTTAGCTCAACCAGCTTTTTAAAAATTAAATTAACTCCCTTGACCTTAGCTAGAGGAAATGCTGTGGTTTGTATTGTATTCAGAAGTGCACTTCTGACCAGGAAATCTATGAATATGCATGGGACATATTTTTTGTAACTAATAAAAGAGGGAAAGAAGAGAAAGATCATGTTTCCAATCTTTGATCAACAATTCTAAGCTTGTAACAAAGGAGTTCTGGATGTTATCCTTTTTATTACTTTAATATATATTTTTCACTTCACTTCACTTCATTTCATTTATTAATTCAAGCAAATTGCAAAAGGAGGGGATCTTTGAGGGCAAGCCTGTAGGGGAGCACATCCTCTGCCCTAAACATTCTTCACCTTGGGGCACAATCCTATCAGTTGAGCCCGCCCCTCAGTGATTGTAAGCCCCCAAACTTGGAGGCTTATGATCATCTTACACAGGCTGGGAGGAGGTGATCTTCATTCTCCTACCCTGCATTTTTGCTAGGCGAGCTTTTTTCCCCATCTAGCAACAGTGTTTCAGTTCAGAGGGGGAAGGAAGGAGGCTGGGGAGGCCTCAGGATAACTTATACCCTGGCCTCTCCAGTCTCCTCCCCTTCCTGGCCACTGAAATGCCCCCTTATTCCCCTCTCCAAGGTCTCTTTCCCAACCTCAGGGAGCAGCCAGCACAGTTCTTTCTGTGCCCTCTGTGAGGGGGGGAAGGGGGAAGCTGGAAGGGGGAAGCTGGAAGGGGGTTGGAGCTCCAATTACCTCCTCCGAGGTTGGAGCACTGTCTCTGATCTCGGATCTGGGAATCCAAAGTATCCTATGGCCCCTCAGATGCTGTCTAGGGGGCATAGAATTGCTCTCTCCATCTGAGATTTGTGGCTGAAGATCCATAGCACAAAAAACAAACAAACAAAAAGCCCTTGGTAATCCTCAATAGACTCGGCCTGTAACATCCCATCCCAATTTCCCTGACCTTCATTTGATCAGACCTACCTTGTCCATGCATGCATGCCTGGTCATCATGACAAGCTGCCCAGCTGGGAGAGGCACTAAGCAGAAGCTGTACAACCCTCAATGGTTCAAAGATCATCCTTACCTATTTTCATGCTTTTCTTTATGGCTTGATGTTTTGTCATAAGGTCTGACGCTTCACATTTTAGAAAAGCATGAGAACATCACTAGCTGAGTAAGATCTGCTTCTGTCATTTTATTTATTTATCGTTGGATCCAGATTTAGTCATATACTTGGAGTAGACCTGTTGAAACCAATGGCATTTAAGTTAGTCATGACTAACATGATTCCCATTGATTTCAATGGTTCTACTCCAAGTAAATCTGGATCCAACCATTGTTATTTTATTTATGTATTTGTCAAATGTGCAGATTGCTCACTCAGCCAGAATGCTCTGAAGGCACTTAACATGAGCACAATGCAATAAAATCACATACAAAAAACAATAAAACAGCAACATTTAAAAAATAAGATGGCTGGCCTACCACTGGGATAAGTTATTTCTTTTATTAACTGAAATTTATTCTAACATCTTTCTTGGATTTTCCCGAACACTAAAGCTTGTCTGATATTCTACCTATCATGTATTGTTCACTGGAGTTTTAGAGTATCATTTATTGCCTTTGTGTTACTCAGTACTTTGTCAAACTTACCTTTAGCAGACACCTCTTGTTTGAGTCAATCTAATCAATTGAGTCATTTCGTGAATCTAAATTACAAAGCATTGCAACCAAGGGCTTATATGCAGATAACTGAAGTCTGAAGCACAGTATATGCTATATGGTATCTTCTTTTTGATGTCCACTTTGATGATGAATAGTGTACTGGGATGGGGGAAGGAACAATGGGGAACTGAGACTGAACAGGGCAACTTGGTATATAAACCCACAACACTCAAGTCCTCCTATTAAGAATGGTTTAGCAAAGAGCCTGGAGTGGCATATTTGTAGAATTATCACATATATGCCACCCCAAAAACTCTATATTTGCTTGGCTGTTTCCCCCTGCCTATGAACTTTATTTATTTTTATTTATTTATTATATTTATACCCTGCCTTTTTTCCTGCAAGGAACCCAAGGCGGCTTACATAATCCTCTCCATTTTATCCTCACAACAACCCTGTGAGGTAGTTTAGGCTGAAGTCAGTGACCAGGGATGTTGAAGAGTCCTTGTCTCGAGTCTCGAGTCACAAGTCTTTGGACCCGAGTCTCGAGTCGAGTCTCGAGTCCGAGGTCCAAAATGGTGACTTGAGTCCCGAGTCACTCCCAAAGCGGCAGCCCATGGAGGGAGTGGGAGGGTCTCTGCGAGAGGAAGAAGAGCTGCCCTTCCTCCCGCGGAGACCCTCCCGCTCCCTCCATGGGCCTTGTGGGTCCTTCACTCGTCCGTCCTGCTCCTGCCGCCGCCGCCCCCGCCGCCAGGGATATATTACGAGACCTCCCTGGGCTTGTAGTTCTCCGTGGCGGTGGAGCGGCCCGATCTTGCTCTTCTGAGCGGCGCGGAGCGTTCTCCGCGCCACTTGAGTCGCTGCCGCCGCACGCCGCCACCACCTCGCTGCCGCCACAAGCCGCCGCCACCACCTCACCGCCGCACACCACCGCCACTCACCTCACCTCACCTCCACTGCCGTTGCACGCTGCCTCACGTCGCCGCCATTGCACGCCACTAGGCTTGTATAATCGAGCCTCACTGGGCAGAACGAGGCCGAAATTGGCCCCGCTCACGCCCGGCGAGGCCTTACCTTTTTCTTCAGGGCGGCTCGCCCTCTCCGCAGCGAGCCGCCCACGCTGCCCATTCCGTCCCGTCACATCACTTCCGGGACCGGAAATGACGCGACGGAACCCTGCGCAGGCGCACTGGACCCCTGTGGCACGTTCTGCACCTGCGCAGGGTCCCGTCGTGTCATTTCCGGTCTCGGAAGTGTCGGACGGGGCAGAGAAGCCCAATCAAGCGGCGCGGAGAACCTCTCCGCACCGCTCAGAAAATCGAGTCAGGTCGGTGCCCCCGCGGAAGATCGGGTCGGGGGCGCGACCCAACCTTGGAGCCATGCCTACACGCCACCTCGCCATCACACGTCGCACGCCACTGCTGCTGGAACCACTGCTCCAGCGCGTTGGACCCCCGCACTCTGTTTATGGCAGGGGGAACCAGGGCAACAGGGCTGTTTAAGCCCTGTTGCCCTGGTTCCGCCCGCCAAAAACAGAGGCAGCGGCGGAGGTGAGGTAAGGTCGGCGGCGGCTGCGTGCATGCGGCGGCGAGGTGAGGTGGCGATGGTGTGCGACGGCGGCAAGGTGATATGAGGTGAGCGGCGGCGAGCAGCGGTGGCAGACTCCTTGGGCTTGAGTCCCGAGTCAAGTCTCGAGTCCCATAAAAAATATTGGGACTCAAGTCTGACTCGAGTCAGAGGGGGGATTCAGTCCGACTCGCGAGTCGAGTCCTCGAGTCCAAGTCCCCATCCCTGTCAGTGACTGGCCCAAAGTCACCCAGTGAGTTTCATGGCTGAGTGGGGACTAGAACCCGGATCTCCTGAACCCTAGTCCAACACTCTCACCACTACGCCACACTGGCTCCCTTTCATAAGGAAGCTGCTGTCAGAAGGAAGAGAGAGGGGAGAGAGATTCTGTATTTGTCATAAGAGCCTTGCCAAACCCACCGCTCCAGGAGCCTTAATTAGGGAGTTGTTGGCACTTTGGGACAGCTTGATAGCATCTGTCCAAGACTTTTTAGATCTTGCCTCTCCTGGTACTCTGCTGCTCACAGACAGCTGGGAGGAAAGTTACCATGGGGATGAGGGTGCCCTTTCTTGGTTCAGAATATGAGGCCCTGGTCAGAGGAGGGTCCTTTTGCTGCTTGAGGGTGGGCTATTTCAAGTGCCTAATGTTGTGACATGTATCACAATCACCAGCTGTGGCACAATGTTTACAAATGAAAGGAACAGAATGGCTGGTAAACAAGTCATGTTTTGTCTCCTGCTTCCTGTGTGTTTCTCATGGGAAAAGTAGGTGTGAAAGAAATACGAGCTGGTCACGTGGTTTGTATGTTCTGATGACGTACTGACTTGTTGTTTCTCTGTCTGTAGCCATTTTGGAGAGATGTGGAACTGTTCTCTCTTCTTCACTCTCTGGTCTTCTGACTAGTGCTTGCTGGGCTAAATCCAATCATGTAATGTCTTAGCTGAGGTGGAGTAAACACCTTGCTCCACTGGATTAAATGCTTGCTATGCATTATTCTCTGCACATGGACTGTAACTAGGAGATGTATGCTCTGTAGAATATACTTGCTAAAGTAAATAAACAGGTAGAATAGACCTGTGGAGTTTACAGAGTTATTTCCTTATTACTGGAATCTGCAAACAGGAGGAAGCTGAGTTGGCTGACATCCGATACGCTGGAAGGGCTGCGCTGAGAGTGGGAGAGACAGATCTGAACTTCTGTGTGTAGATTTATGGGCGTCTGCACACGGGAATAGGGTTTTAAATCTTCCATCTCACACAAGCGAGACGCTCTGCTTTTTCCTCGCGCGCCTTCAGGGTTATGGGCCCAGAAATTCAGATTCAGCGGGACCGGTTGGACCAGTGCCAGAACCGAACGGAACCAGTTCGGGACCAGGCTGAGGGTCAACGCCAGCAGCAGCAGCGGGACCTGTTTTCCAACAGCTGTGTCAACAACTTCGACTCCGGGAATGCAGTGATTTATGGCAGAGGAGGACATCAAGGCAGAAGAGAAATCTCCTGGGCCTTCATCCAGTAAGGAAGGGGAAGAAGAGTGGGAGGTGTACGCTGGAAGCTTGCAGGCTCTGTTCAAAGCCGAAAGCTCAGACAGCGAGGCTGAAGGGGACAAGGCGGCAAATCCCCCTGTTCCCGGCATGGTGGCAGCACCAGCTCTAAACCCACAGATAGTGGAAAAGCTATCTGGTTCGAACTGTGTATTATGAAACTTCCAGATGCAGCATTATTTAACTCATGCGGGGCTCTGGAATGTTGTAACACAGGAAGCAGTGGCAGTGGGAGACCAAATTCAGTTTCTGGACACTGTAAAGCAGATCTGGGAGTAGAATCATACTTGCGTGGAAGCTGTACAAGTTGAGCTGACAGGCAACCAGATCAGAATCTGACCATGGAGTATGTGTCAGGCAAGCTTCTCTCTGAGTGGGAGAAACGGCAAGGGAAGAAAAGCAATGCTGGACGTAAATCAGCAGACAGCGCGGCTTACGCGGGGAACAGCCAAGCTGGCAGTAGCAGCAAGCTGGTGGGAGTTACCCAAGCGGCAGCTTTAAAAGTGAGAAAATGCTTTTCTTGCGGATCGACATCGCATCTTAAAAGGGACTGTAATTTTAAGGGCAAGAAGAAGAAAAAACCCAAACAGGAAGCTACCAGTACACCTGAGGAGGCAATTAAAATGGGCAAAAGTTTGATTACTCGGGTGGGGGCTTCTAACAACAACGTGTGGGTTTTGGACAGTGGGGCATCACACCACATGGCAAACTCCAGATACATGTTTCAATCTCTGGATGATGGATATACAAATCAATTTGTGGAATTGGCTAATGGAAAGCGAATCCAGGTGACAGCTGCAGGAACAATTGACTTTGCTACTTTGGGTCAACAAAGGGCACTACTTGTTCAAGAGCTGGATACAAACTTAATTAGTATTTCACAATTAGCTAATGATGGTTATGAAATATGTTTTTCTGACAGCAACTGTGTAATTTCACATGAAGGGGTGATCTGTGCAAAAGGTGATTTGCAGAATTCTCTGTATGTTATAAATCCATTTGTAACACATGATGAGAAGGCAAAGTATGCAAATTGTAAACCCCATGACAATTTGTGCATATTTTCCACAAACGTTTTGCGCATGCCAATTACAGGAGCATCGAGAAGATGCAGGGTATGTGTGAGGGTATGAAAATGAAACATTGTTCTAAGTATGTGGAATGTGAAGTATGCAGTACAGCAAAGTCACACAGATCTAACATTCAGAAACACAGTGATAGAGTTAGCACAAGAATATTTGAGCTAGTACACTCTGACGTGGCTGGACCATTTGAAAATAGCTATGGGGAAATAGGTACTATATGACACTCGTGGATGACTATTCCCGATTTTGTTTTGTTTATCTTCTGCAGCATAAGCCTCAGGTTCAAGAGAGATTTGAATCATTTGTTAAATGGGCTGGGAACAGATATAAACAATATCCAATAGGAGAATTACTCTCAGATGGTGGGGGAGAATACATGAGTACAAAGTTCAAGGAATTCTTGGAAAGTGAGGGTATAGGGCACAAAGTCACTGCCCCATACTCCCCATTTCAAAATGGCGTTGCTGAAAGAAGAAACAGAACACTCCAGGAAATGATGAGGGCTCAATTAGCTGACTCACAAGTGGGAAACCGTTTCTGGGGGGATGCACTGTCAAATGCCAATTACCTGCTGAACAGGTTACCAAATACCACAATTGGGAAAACTCCATATGAAATGTTTCATGGGAGGAAACCGAAGATAGCACACATGCGCATTTTTGGGTGTAAATGTTTTGTTCATATACAGGCTCAAAACAGAACAAAGCTATCTCCAAGAAGCTTTGAATGTTTTCTGCTGGGGTATGATGCACAAACAAAAGGGTACAGGTTGTGGTCACCACACCACAACAAGGTAATTCTGAGCAGGGATGTGATTTTTCACGAGCAAACAAATGAACAGAAACAGCTAGTGAAATTGCCAATGCATGCAATGTCTGAAACCCAGCAGGATGCTTCTGGGACAGAACAAGCCACTGGGCAGATATCTGGGGAGCAGGAGGGAGGTGAACAATCTCTTAGGCGTTCAACCCGAGAACGCAAAACACCTGTTAGATATCAGGATGAATTCCAAAGTGGGAAAACTGTTATACTTAAAGCTCTCAAAATAGCTTTAGAACCACAAAGTTTTGAGGAAATTCAAAGCATGGAACCAAAAGTGAAGAATGATTGGTTTGAGGCCATGCAGGATGAAATCAATACAATGCATGAAAACAACACATGGAGTCTAGTATCTTTGCCTGTGGGGCGCAAAGCCATCACCTGTAAATGGGTGTACAAGGTGAAGACAAATCACCAGGGGCAGGTGGAGAGATACAGAGCAAGGCTCGTTGCAAGGAGGTTTGCACAAAAACATGGGGTAGATTTTGATTCCGTGTTTGCACCAACAACAAGGTATGCAACTGTCAGACTGTTGTTGAAATTGGCAGCACAAAGAAAAATGATGGCATTTCATTTTGATGTAAAAACTGCTTTTCTGTATGGTGAATTACAAGAGGAAATCTACATGCAGCAACCAAAAGGTTTTGTAGAAAATCCCAGTCTTGTATGTCGTCTGAACAAGTCCATATATGGGTTAAAGCAGGCAGCTCGATGCTGGAACCAGAAACTAGACAGAGTTTTGATTAGTTTGGGATTCAAACAAAGCAAGGCTGTTCACTGTCTGTAACTCTGTATACAAATCACACAGAACAGGGAAACTGGGTGTATTTGTTGGACTTTGTTGATGATATATTGCTGGTGACACAATCAGTAAGTCAAAAAGACAAAATTGCACAAGAATTGCAAGCACACTTTGAACTGAAAGATCTAGGTTTGGTACAACACTATCTTGGAATGCAATTATCTCAAGATGAGGAAGGTTCTTTCTTGGTTGAACAAAGTGGGAAAATTCAGAAATTGCTGGAAATTCATGGGTTGGAGAATTGTAACCCAGTTACCACTCCAATGACTCTTGAATATCAGAAACACACAGATAACACCGAATTTGAAGATATTGGAAAATATCAGAGTGTTATTGGAAGCCTGCTATATTTGGCAAATGTGAGTAGGCCAGACATAAGCAATGCTGTAAACATACTTAGCAGGAAAACGCAAAATCCTTCTATGTATGATTGGTTAGCTGTGAAACGTGTGTTAAGGTATTTAAAAGGTACCATGAATTGCAAACTGAAATTGCCATCACACACAGAGGGAGGTTTGTGTGTGTACACTGATGCTGATTGGGGATCTGCTACAGATAGGAAGTCCACAAGTAGGACTGTGCTCATGTATGACCAAAGTTTAATTGAATGGTATACACGAAAACAATCTTGTGTGGCTATATCTAGCACATAATCTGAATTCATCAGTTTATCTCAAGCATGTAATGAGATTGAGTGGTTCAAACAATTGTTTGCTGATATGCACATACCAGTAGACAAGGCTGTTACAATTTTTGAGGACAACCAAGCTTTTATTAGCATGGCTCTCCATGAAAAAAGTAGGCCAAGAACCAAACACATTGATGTTCGTTACTCTCATGTAAAGGACTGTGTGCAAAAAGGGTGGGTAACACTCAAGTACTGTGCAACAGGGGATATGGTGGCAGATCTTTTCACAAAACCATTGCCTGTAGTAAGACACAGGAAACTAAGGACGGCACTAGGCCTCATTGAGTAAATGTAAACAAGATGTATCACAGCTTGTGGGGGGATGTTGTGACATGTATCACAATCACCAGCTGTGGCACAATGTTTACAAATGAAAGGAACAGAATGGCTGGTAAACAAGTCATGTTTTGTCTCCTGCTTCCTGTGTGTTTCTCATGGGAAAAGTAGGTGTGAAAGAAATACGAGCTGGTCACGTGGTTTGTATGTTCTGATGACGTACTGACTTGTTGTTTCTCTGTCTGTAGCCATTTTGGAGAGATGTGGAACTGTTCTCTCTTCTTCACTCTCTGGTCTTCTGACTAGTGCTTGCTGGGCTAAATCCAATCATGTAATGTCTTAGCTGAGGTGGAGTAAACACCTTGCTCCACTGGATTAAATGCTTGCTATGCATTATTCTCTGCACATGGACTGTAACTAGGAGATGTATGCTCTGTAGAATATACTTGCTAAAGTAAATAAACAGGTAGAATAGACCTGTGGAGTTTACAGAGTTATTTCCTTATTACTGGAATCTGCAAACAGGAGGAAGCTGAGTTGGCTGACATCCGATACGCTGGAAGGGCTGCGCTGAGAGTGGGAGAGACAGATCTGAACTTCTGTGTGTAGATTTATGGGCGTCTGCACACGGGAATAGGGTTTTAAATCTTCCATCTCACACAAGCGAGACGCTCTGCTTTTTCCTCGCGCGCCTTCACCTAATGGGAGAGATCCCTTATTTTGCTGTGAGCTTGATGTGGATGACGTATCTTATTCTTAGGTTTCTTAACATGACCATTTTAGTGAATTGTTTAATGATATTATTGACACTGGATATTGTTAACTGGCCTATTGGTATGTCTTGTGCTTATTCCAATCTTTGATATGTTTTAAATGAACAGTAATTGAGAGTTAATATTGTATTAGAATCATGGCTGTTGTATTTGTTTGTTCTTTTGTGAACTACTTTGAGCACAATTGTGCCCAAGCAGGACATGAGGGTGCTGTTGCACTCATGTCCTGCTTGTGGGATCCCGTGGGCTGCTGGTTGGCCACTGTGTGAACAGAATGCTGGACTATATGGATCCTTGGTCTGACCCAGCAGGACTCTTCTTATGTTCTAATTGTAGAAAATGTAGTATACAAATAAATTGACTATGACTTGTCCCATTTTATCCTAACAACCTTGTAAAGTAGATTAGCTGAGAAAAGAATGACCTGTCCAAAATTATGCAGTGAGCTTCATGGCTGAGTGTGGATTTGAATCCACTGCATCACACTGGGTTCATCATGCCCACACCAGTAGCAGCTAGTGAGCAGTGGCTCGTGGAAACCACCTACCACCACTGTGAGATGGGGAAACTAATCCTTACCAGAGACCAGGTTGCTGAGGTAGCAGCGATGTCTCAGTCAGCACTGTACAACTGTACAAGCACATGATTGCTGATTGGCTAGCAGTAGCCTCCAGAAGGTCTTTCATTGACATCAGTAGGGGCTGGTAGCTAGTCAGCCACCACTGAGACACCCACCGTCTCCAGTGCCACCTCCTGATGGTCTCTAGTGAGTACAGGCTTTCCCCTTCTTCCTCTTCCCCACATAGGCTCTTGCTGCCTTTACATCTTTCACACCACACTGTTGATTCTTTCTCTCCCCCCACCTCCAAAATAAATTCTGGCTTGGGCAAGTGAAGGCATGTCAAGAGAGCACAAACATCAGTCCCTCCCAGACCTTTTAGCAAACGCCTCCCCATGGGCAGCATGAATGTTTTTTCATTGCCTTGACAAGTGTTACACAAGATATATATATATATATATATATATATATATATATATATATATTAAAAAGACCTGTCATGTGACTGTTCATACATCAAACAACAATATCAATGTGAACACAAAAAAGTAAGAGACTACTCCTTGGTAGCCCTAAACTAATCTTGGTGCCAGAATTACCATTCAGCAGAAAGCCTCACTTTGAAGTATACAAATTATTAGTATGTCTGTGTTATCTACTTTCTGTCATGGTTCATTTGGCTAATCAAAAGGTTCTGGCAACCAGTGAAGGATTTGTACCACAAACCCATCTGACAGGAGATAAAGTACTAAAAAAATACGGAAAGATTTATTTTATTTTATATTATTTTTTGTGCATAGGCATCTGTTGTATTAAATACACAAGGGATTCTTTAGAGAACAATCTCACCTCGTTGAAAGATGGAGGGCTTTTGAAGCTGTCTAGATCTCATCACCTCTTCTTGACAAATCGTCTCCTGAGAAACAGTGCTCAAATTTTCAAACTCGTTCTGAAGATGAAAAGTAAGATTTTTCATGTCAATCTTTGTTACACTATGATGATAGTGATGATATACTGTTTTCAAGTTCTTTGGGCGGTGGACAAAGGATATTATCAGTATTGGGATGTTCCATTTGTTATCACAGAGGAATTAATCTAAATGTATTTACTGTGATATATAGAACGAAAGGAATGTACCTGTCAGCAACAGAAAGTTTGGCTGAAACTACAAACATCAATGGCCCTAGGGACAGGAGAAGCTCCATGGGGAATGCTGAGCGGGAAGGTGTCCCAGGAGGTAGGATGGATGAGCAAAGATGGCAACATTAGCAGTGGAGTGAAATCCAGGCAACATAGGGAAGGGATGGTGAAAGAAACATGAAGAGAAAAGGGGTTGATAAGACAGGAGTTACTTACTTATCTTAGGCTTTTTGCCTGTTGCAGATCCCTTAAGTGAAATGGCCATACAATTTTGTGTCTTTTCTCTTTACTCTGGGGTTACAGGTGCAAAGAGGAATGGATAGGCAATGGAGCTTTGGTTTGCGGACCATTGTGGTACAATGTCCAAACCTTTGACATTAAAGTTTGGATCAAAGGCAGAAGTTGGCCAGCTATTGGCTCTCCCATCACCGTAGCACTCTGATGGGACAACAAACACACATGTGGAAATGTTCTTTTCTGTGTAATTCTTAATGGTAAGGGACACTATCCCTTTTCACACATTGCTCGCAGGTAGGGCAATCAGAGATAAAATGGGGAGTGTGATCACGCCAGTCGCCTTCTACTGACTGGGATCACATTGTTGCAGTGATGGGATTATAATGTATTCCTGCTATACAGCAAAGATCTCTGAACATATGATCTATAACATTCAGGGTAAGATTCTGGTCTAGTACTGTACTGTGAGAAAAAACTAGTTCAGTTGCAAAATGCAAATGAAACTGACATATGTCTCACAAGAATGCAGGCTTCCTCTAGAGAATTTGACACAATATGAAATACCTTGATAAAGTTATCCGCGATTCACACATGCAGATGGATAAATTATACCTGTTGCCGTTGTATGTGAATATTAGAAGGCATCTCAATCATCTTCACACAGTTATATCACATTTGCATTAACATAGAGATATGTTTGAAAAATTAATGTCCTATCAGAAGGGGAAAACAACAGGGTCACAATTGGAATGAAATGTAGCAACCTAAGTAACCTTTTTAAGGGGCTAAATGAGAACCATCCCCAGATAATTCAATTTGCTACTTAAAGCATTACATTTTCTAATCCTCATAAGATCACTTTATCTCCCAATGCTATGAATACTGTCTAATGCAATTAATTATTCATAGTGACATAGGAAGCTGCCTTATACTGAGTCAGACCATTGGTCCACCTAGTCCAGTACTGTTGACATTGACTTGCAGGGGTTGTACAGTGTTTCAGGCAGGACTTTTTCCAGCCTTACCTGGAGATGCCAGGGAATTGACCCAGGGACCTTCTGTATGCAAAGCAGATCATCTCCAAAGGCTTGTACAGTCTATGTTCAGTTACACATAGGGACTTTACACATTCACACATTGTTTTTGATTTTTCTAGAGCTAGGTTAGCAGTTTTGTGGGCTGTCCGCCCACCGCCCACCCTCAGTGAGGGTGCTCAGTGCTTTCCCTCTCAGTTGCTTCTGACCACCACAGGGGCAACATCAGAATAACATTTGCTAGCAGTAAATATATTACTGAGCAGATTCTGTTGTAAGCAGTGGCTACAGGTGAATTGTGCCCACCCATCAGAGCCAAACTAGATGAGATGCTATTCCAGCAGTTGCCAATTGGATGAATGGCTTTCTAAAAAATAAATATTAGGTACTCCCCCACCCGCCATCCCACAGGGTCAAAGGATAACATCCCCATCTCCCTTTCCCACCAGGGTCCTGATTTGCACACCTGCCAGTCCTACTTATTTTTTAAAAGCCATTCACACAACTGTTGTCAATCCACACTTCAATGAGTTTGACCCTCAGTCTAGCTTAATATGGAGATAGGCAAAATCTCCGAGGCAAGTTGTATGTAAAAAAATTAAGAGTCAAAAGTGTTATTTATTTATTTATTTATTTATTATTAATATTTATTTATCGCCCATCTGGCCGGCAACCGGCCACCCTGGGCGATGTACACACAATAAAATACATAAATACAATAAAATACATTAAAACAATATAAAAATTTTAAAATCTTAACCCACCCCATATTCCCGCCTGAACAACCAGGTTTTTAATGAGCGACGGAAGCTCATCATAGAGGGGGCATGGCGGAGGTCACTCGGGACCTGTACTGTACTGTATCTTTATTTTGTTTGATTTGATGTTAAGCTTCAAATCAATAGGCAACTCACATCAAAGCAAACTCCTGCAAAGAGCCTGGAGTTAATGGTATAATATTGCCAGGAATTTCAAGCTGGATTTCAAAATGTTAGCTTCTAAAACTACAAACTAATTCTTAAAGGAGGTGTGTGCCCTGTCAGACTTTGATAACTTGTTTTTTGCAATTGATTGGAGAATATGATTCTCTCCCCATTAGGCAGAACAGAAGCAAGCTTCCTTTTCTCTCTCTCTCACGCACGCACATGAACGCACGCACGCACACACCTTCAATAAATAGATTTCCTTTATTAAGTTTTAAAGCCACCCGATTATTGGCAACCTGTTGGAGGCTTTGAATAGGACTCTGGAGCTGTAATAGAAGACAATTTCAAACACACTGCCCATTTATTAGGCAAATGTACCACATGGAAAGCTTCAATACTTCAAATGAAATTGAGGTTAAATCTATGTTGTATGTAATGCTATCCAGGTGTGTGCAGTTTCATTCCCTTAGCTTATCCTTTTTCTAAGAGGAGCCCATGGTGATTCTTAGCTTCATTTCCAATTTAAATCTGTCTTGCTAAGATTACATTAACTAAGCCAGTGCAAACATTCCCCTAAGTCCAGGAGGTGTCACAGGGTTTCTTACAAAATAAGATGACTCAAAAGTTATCATGACCATTTTTCTCAGATGAGTAACTCCTGCCAAGTGGACTTTTCTCATATGCATGGAAATCCTGAAGTGAAAAAGGGTGCATTATTACAGAACCCTAGATCAGTGATGCCCACAGGCACCTATTCCCCCCACCACCATTTTTTAAACTATACATACATGGATTTCTATGAAATGCATACAGATTTCTAGCAATTATACATAGGCTTCAAGAAAAGTGGACCAAATATCCAAATAAGTATCCATTGAAGGTGGTACCTATATACCACCTGTTCATATATCGAAAGGATTGTAAGGTCCTCTCAGTCCATTGCATTACAGCAGGTGAGTGCTTATTCTTCCAGTTTTGTGATATTAGTCTCTTAGCTGTCAAAAAGGCATGGGCAATTCATTTACGCTGACCATTTGTTAATTTCCATGAAGCAGGTAAATAATTTAAAAGTGTGTGTACATCCGTGATTATTAAAGACTGTTCCAGTACAAAATTTATCTGTGTAATAACCTCCTCCCAAAAAGAAGCAACTACTCAGCGTTGCCAAAACATATGTTTAAAAGAAGCCTTTGTGGTATTGCACCACCAGCAATTAGCTGAATTAGGCAGGGATGGGGACTTGGACTCCAGGACTCAACTCGTGAGTTGGACTGAGTCCCCGCTCTGACTCGAGTCCCACTCGAGTCCCAATATTTTTAATGGGACTCGAGACTCGACTCGGGACTCGAGACCAAGGACTCTTCAACAAGTTACAGGGACCCAGATTCCACCTAAACATCAGGAAAAATTTCCTGACTGTCAGAGCAATAAGACAATGGAACCAACTACCTAGGGAGGTAGTGGGCTCTCCCAATCTGGAGGCATTCAAGGTGCAGCTGGACAGCCATCTGTCAGGGATGCTTTGACCTGGATTCCTGCATTGAGCAGGGGGTTGGACTCGATGGCTTTGTCCATCTCTACTTTTGTCCCCTTCCAACTCTACTTTTCTATGATTCTATTCCTGGGCTGTGCCAGAAGGAGTGGAGAGAAGTGCGATCGCCGGCGAAGAGCGCATGGAAGCAAGGCGCACTGCTGCTCGGCCACTATGAACGGCTACCAGGAGTGCAGCCCCAATGGTGTGTCGAGATTTATTTTGATTGATGTGTTGTTGTGGGGGGTTGCCCCACACTGGAGAGTCCCTCCATCCCCCTGCGGCTGAAAATCCCCCTGCAGAGTTTTGAAATAAAAAGGCACACTTGTGCCTAGAATTTATTTAAGCCACACATCTGAAGTACCCTTATTTTGTTGGGGAAAACCCCATTGATTTTAATAGGGACTCATGCAGTCAGCTTTGGGAGTGACTTGGGACTCACGTGAGTCACCATTTTGGACCAAGGACTCATGACTCAAGACTTGGGTCCAAAGACTCGTGACTCGACTCGTGACTCGAGACCAAGGACTCTTCAACATCTCTGGAATTAGGCAATCCCTTATTAAAGAGATGTTGCGGTGTCCAATAGACACAAAACAGAAGTTTTTGCGGAATAAGACACAGCCTACTATCCACAGGCGCAACAGATAAGACACCTAAGCAGCGATCCACTGATTAGGCATTTTGTAGTGGTGCCCACAGCAGTTTCTCAAATGTGCCCATGGGTCCAAAAAGGTTGGGCACCCCACCCTAGATAGTTTGAAAAAGACTGCTGGCTGGGGAATACTGGGAGTTGTAGCACTTCTTTTGGTCTAAATATGCATAGGATTGCACCCTAAAGGGCTCTTTAAAAAGCCTTTTCCTGGTGGCAAAAAGAATAGGAAGTAGGCACCAGGCAAACCTCTTTCCGTGCAGGCTGGGGGGGGGGGATTTCAAGTGCAGAGACCCAGATATGAGGGTGGAGTGATTTTCTGACCTCATAGCTGGGTCTCCAAAAAAAACCTTTGGCCATCTCGATTCTGTCTAGTGGTCAGGACCGGTGCAGGGCAGTTTGGCGCCCTAGGCTAAATTATATTTAGCGCCCCCCCTCTCATGGCCATGGGGGGGGCTCTGGAAAGCAGCCCTGCTCTGCAACCTCCCACCCCCCGCCGCCACCGGACCCCCCCCCCCGCACGCTGCCGCTGCCGCCCACCACCTACCTTCCCACGCCTCCTCCAAAAAGGGACCCCCGCGCTCTGTTTTTGGCCGGGGGAAACCAGAGCAACAGGGCTTTTTAAGCCCTGTTGCCCTGGTTCTTCCCGCCAAAACAGAGCGCGGGTGGGGCTCCGGAAACAGCGCGGAGAAGGTAGGTGTCGGGGGGGAGGCGGCGCGGAGGAGAGGCGAAGCGAGGCGGGGGGGAGGTGGCACGGGGGGGAGGTGGCGCAGGGGGGAGGCGGCACGTAGGAGAGGCGAAGCGAGGCGGGGGGAGGTGGCGCGGGGGAGGCGAAGCGAGGCGAGGTGGGGGGGAGGCAGCACAGAGGCGAGGCGAGGCGAGGTGGGAGGCGGCGCGGAGGCGAGGCAAGGTGGGGGGGAGGTGCCCAGGCTCGGCCCCACCGCTACCCGGGCTCAATCCCCCACACTGACCTGGCTTTCTCGGAGAGGCGGGCGGGCGGGCAGGGCAGGAGCGCACCGGCAGCGAAGAGGAGCGCAGCGTTTGCGCCCTCTTCCGCTATGCGCCCTAGGCAACAGCCTAGTTGGCCTAGCGGTAGCGCCGGCCCTGCTAGTGGTCATAGGATTGTGCTGCCTTTGTTAAAAGCTAACTTAAAAAACATTGATCACACAAGGAAATAGACAGCTGGCCACACAACACTTTTTATTGTAATGTTTCTAAATCTCACTATATGATGTCTGAAACTTTGTATGTTTGTGCTTCTATTCTGCTGTCTGCAAGGCGATTTATTTCATTTGTCCTTTTCAAAAAGTGGTGAGTGAGAACATACGTTTTTCACAGCATGTGAATTTCAGAGGGCCAGCATATCTGCCCTGCTTCACTGTGTTGATGTCTTGGAGAAAAGGAGTTTGATTTGATTTAATTGACAAGACCAACACACTGAAAAAAATAGTGATAGTGTGGAAAGGCAATGGGAAAGAAGAGAAGAAATATTACAGGCAGAAATGATTCACTGCCCCAGCAAACAAAATTTTCATCCAACAAAAGGTTCTAAAAGCTTCCATATTGTTTCACAATATATATGACCTTTGTATAACAGATTCCTTTCAGTCTCTTGTCCATTTCGGTTCAACTAAATGAGCTTTTATATGATCCATTCATTCAAGACAACATCAGCTTTAAGTGTTTCATTACCAGCACAGTTACATCTCATCCCTGGTTCTGCTGGTTTTCTCCCCAACAACAACAAAAATCCATCCCAAAACGATTTAGAAGCAATTCCTCTAAATAGAACGCAGTGCAAAAGCTTCCATCTTCACTTACACTACAGTCATACAAGGAATACTTCACTGGTTCTACAGTATAGAACAAAACAACCAGACAATAATATCAGACCGTAACAATATCACACAAGCCTTTCTTAACAGTTATCTTTTTTCCTTTCACCATCTTTCTAGTTTGAAACTATTTCAAAGTTCAAAATAGAGTAACAGTCCAAACCTATTCTCTGCTGTCCAGCAATAGCAGTACATTGGCTCAGGTCCTAAGCTCCCAGCTCTGGCTTAAGGGGAGAACCCCTTCCCCTTTTCCAGCATAGGGAGCCAAGTTTCGCCCCTGCACAAAGTCAACATTAGGGTTGGTTGAAATGTTATTTCAATGGCATGGCAATATCTGAAAATCACTTAAGGTGAAACATAAGAAGAACATAAGAGCCATGATGTATCAGACCAAAGGCCTATCTAGTCTAGTTTTCTGTTTGCACAGTATCCAATTCCAACCAGCTGCCTGTGGTTGGGGGCACATAACCAGCTTCTCATATAAATCACATATAGCTTCCAGTGCCTGGCAGGCACTAGCCTAAATACCTACCATATATTTCTACCAATGGGAAGCTGATTCAAATGTTACTACAGCCATGCTTACAGTTGTGTAGTTGTACATTTTGAAGTGCAGGTGATCATCATGACAGTCACCATAGCCATGCCCCCAAGGAGAGTCCAAAAATTCAAGAAGCTGTGATGATCCATATCAAAAAACCAATTCTAGCAGTTTTAATCTCCACCAAGAGCTTGTCTTTTGTAAAGCTAATGGGTCTCAATTGCTCATTCCAGACCAAGCTACCCCAAAATACTTTGAGGAAAATATATATTGTTGCTGGGAAAATCTATTTCCCTCCAGCTACTGTGTGGATTGCCACTAAGCTCAGAGGGAACGGGGATTCGGGGAATTCTGAGTGGGGTGGCAGATGATGTCAGCTTCCCACTAATCAAAAAGTGCCAGTGCTGCATCCCTGTGAGCCCTGGCTCCACTACACCACTGCACACTGAGCAGTAGGCATACTGCCGAAATAACACCGGTGTGGCTGCACTGTGGCCAAGGAACATAGGAAACTGCCGTATGCCTGGTCAAACTATTTGTCCATCTAACCCTGTAAAGTCTCCTTTGACTGACTCTGACTGGTTTCAGACAACATGATAACCCACACTCAAGGGTTGAGTGTGGGTTGTCATTGAACCATGGGTTGTTGTTGAAACATAGGTTATTGTGTTCTGAACACAGCTGAGATAAACAAACCATGGTGAACAACCCACAATACACAACCCAACAACAAACCATGACTGGGTTCAGACAACATGATAACCCACACACAAGGATTGAGTATGGGGTGAGTGTGGGTTGTCATTGAACCATGGGTTATTGTTGAACCATGGGTTATCCTGTTGTCTGAACCCAGCCATGCTAACAAACCATGGTTTGTTAACCACGAACAGCCCACAGTTCACAACCCAAACAAACCATGGGTTCTCTTCATGGGTTGTTTATGGTTAACAAACCATGGTTTGTTAGCATGGCTGGGTTCAGACAACATGATAACCCACATTTCAACCACAACCCATGGTTCAATGACAACCCACATTCAACCCTTAAGTGTGGGTTATCATATTGTCTGAACCCAGTCACTGACTCTCAAAGGTCCCAAGAGGTTTTCCCTTATCACGTGCCACCTGATCCTTTTAACTGGAGATAGGGATAAATGAATCTGGTGGTTTCATGTTCTCCAACATTCAGACTTTTTAAATCTCAAGTTCTTTTCATCCTGTTCAAAGGAATTTGAGAATTTTGGTAAGTTCTTATTGAACAATGAACCAGAATAAATTCTCACCCATCTGCACAAGCCTAATTAAATAAATACAGCTATTCTTAGCATGGAGAGGACCATGTTGTACCTGCCTGCCACGTAGCTGTTAAGGATGAGGTGCCTGTCAGAAAAGAAAAGAGGTCTAGGGATGGGTGAGAATTTCATTTGGTTCATTATTTTTTTTTAAGAAATTAACACATTTCTAAGCATTCTCCATAATGGGATGGAAAGAACTTCATAGAATCATAGAATCATAGAAAAGTAGAGTTGGAAGGGGCCTACAAGGCCATCGAGTCCAACCCCCTGCTCAATGCAGGAATCCAGGTCAAAGCATCCATGACAGATGGCTGTCCAGCTGCACCCTGAATGCCTCCAGAGTGGGAGAGCCCACCACCTCCCTAGGTAGTTGGTTCCATTGTCTTATTGCTCTGACAGTCAGGAATTTTTTTCTGATGCTTAGGTAGAATCTGGGTTCCTGTAACTTTAGCCCATTATTCCGTGTCCTGCAAACTGGGATGATCGAGAAGAGATCCTGGTCCTCATCTGTGTGACAACCCTTTAAGTACTGCTCCCCTCTACTATCATATCTCCCCTCAGTCTCCTCTTCTGAAGGCTAAACATGCCCAGTTCTTTCAGTCTCTCCTCACAGGGCCTTGTTTCCAGTCCCTTTATCATCTTTGTTGTCCTTCTCTGAACCCACTCCAGTTTGTCTACATCCTTCTGAAAGTGTGGTGCCCAGAACTGGACGCAGTACTCAAGATGAGGCCTAACCAGTGCTGAGTAAAGGGGAATTATCACTTCACGCGATTTGGAAGCTATACTTCTATTAATGCAGCCCAAAATAGCATTTTTAAAAAAATCAATGTGGAAGAAAGCAAAACTGACAGATTGGTTCATCTAGGCAGAGTGCTTTGAGTGCTTAGACCTTAAAGGTTTGGGTTTGGATCCCTTTGTATTTAGCCATGTTTGTGATGCTGATGCCTGGGACTGAACTGTAAACCTACTCCATACAGAGCTCTACAACTGACCTATGGTCCCTACCCACATGGTCCCTATGATGTACTGGAAAAGAAGGTCCACAGAGGAGAACTTATTCCTATAACACTAGGCTTGCTTATCCCATCCCAGTGTAAAGGTGTAGGATGGTGGCTTAGAGCAGTTTTAAGGGTGAACGTGATAGTTTTGCTTCAACTGCATCATCATAAGTAACCAGTGTAGCTATAGCATCAAGAACAGCTAGACTATGATCAGGCAGAAAGCAACCTTCTCTTTTTAATGTGTCAGAAGTACCACTTTTGGCATTACTAAAGAGCCTCAGCACTTAGCCTGGCATTTGTTTTAAAAGGGGGAGAATCCAAAAAGTCAGCACCCTATTTTCAAAGCAATTTACTTAATGGTGAGTATAAAAGTGTCAGGGTAGATTCAGAAAACCTTTTTTTTACAGACAAGCTAAGAGCAGCTGAAGCTGATCATTAAGCAAGAAATTGTTTGTAAGTTCCTACGTATGAGTCTCTGGCTACCAAAACATGATTATGAATATCATTCTCCTATTGACTTGGGAGCAGCCCTTAAGTTTCATTCAAATTTTTATTAACCCAAGTTTGTATTATTTATCACATCAAAGAAACATTTAAAATTACAGAAAGTGTGTGGTCTAAAACTAGTCTTCCATTTGCCTCCCCCCAACACACACATACATTCCTGTAAACCAGCCTTCCCCAACCTGTGGCTCACGCTGTCTCAGCTTGTCTGAGCATGGAAAGCTAAGCAGGGTCAGGCCTGGTTATTACTTAGATGGGAGACCCCTCCTCTAGTTTCCTGCATTGAACAGGGGGTTGGACTCGATAGCCTTGTAGGCCCCTTCCAACTCTATGATCTATGAATCTATGAACCTGTAGTCCAGGGGTGGACCACTTATGGCCCTCCAGATGTTGCTGGACTGGACCTCCCATAAACCCAAGCCACCTTAGCCAATGGTGAGGGAAGATGGGAGTTGTAGCCCAACAACGTCTGGAGGGCCACCAGTTGCCCACCCCTGCTATAGTCCAACACATTTGGAGGGCACCAAGTTGTGGAAGACTGAACACTAATGGGCGAGGCAAAACATCAAGCAATTTTGACACTCCAAGACAACAGGAACTAAGAAGCTGTCAGAATGTATTGGATTATAAGTGACAAAGAGAAAGTGGATGGAAATATAAACAAAATATGTGCCACATTGCAGAATAGAGATGATGGAACAGTGTCATCTGCAAGAAGTGAACCAGAGTGACAAATACATTAGCAGGTCCTTGTTGTTGAAGATGCTTTTCTTTCTTTCTTTTTTAAAAAAGGACCTTCCATTAAACATTTACATTGTGAGTTGAGTTGCATAATAACGCTAGGTACATACTTAAATTAATTAATTTTGTGTGTTGGGATGTGGCTGGGAAAGTGAGTAAACAAGATAATTTGAGCTATAAAGAGTGAAGTCCCTGATGTATTTCAGAAAAACAAACCCCATCCTTTTTATTATGTAAAACTCAGGACTAATTACAAAAGTTTACAAACTTGGCATTTCAATTTGAAACTTGCAGCGTTGTGCAATCCAAAAACCCTACTGTGGATATATATTCTTTTAATCTGTCAGTTAAAAAGTCAAGCCAGCTCAATATTTGTCACTCTATTGGCAAGAAGGATTTTGCTGTTGCTACTTCCCAGTCCCATCCAACCCCATCCAATATATGCATCTGCGCCAGTTAAATAAGCTCTTCTTGAGGGACAAACTACATGTGACATTTAAACACATGGTTTAACGTCACATCTGTCTTTTTTCTTTTTACTGTAAATAACTGTAGAAGCAGAGGCAATCAGGATCAGGTGATCAGGTTCAGGACCAGGTTGTGTGTAGAGTGGGAGTTTCCTTCTGCACTGCAGTCACAATGAAAATCCCCCTCCCCAAAGCTAATCTGCTACCACTGGTTTTCAACTGAACTTCTGTTTGGTGCCAAATAGCAGCTTTCAGGGGGTTTCATAGATTTCATAGATCATAGAGTTGGAAGGAGCCTACAAGGCTGAGTCCAAACCCCTGCTCAATGCAGGAAATAAACTTGAAACCCCCCATAATATTCCATGCATCTGATGAAGTGAGCTGCAGTTCACGAAAGCTTGTGCCAGAATGAATTTGTTAGTCTTTTAAGGTGCCACAAGATTCTTGTTTTTTCAGTTAATAAAGTTTCTTCTAGTTGATGTTCATGCAGAGGTTGGAGGCATATGGGTGTATAGTTGAAGGGGCAGGGTGGATTGTAAACTGTGAGATCAGAAAAAAAATAAATGCAGAACATCTACTATATAAATGTGAAAGTTTGTCTGTGTGTCCATGTGTATGAGTCGCATAGGCTCCTACACGGTTGGACGGATCCACCCCAAACTTGGCACGCATACTCTCCATCACCCAAGGACAAAGACTGGTGGGTTCAAATCTCTGAAAAACCCTCGCTGCGCCTGTATGGCCCAAAATAGATGAGACCCAATGGCGTCACTTGGAATGTTTGCAGGGGCCATTCAGGAGCGGTTATGCAAATCACTCCACCGACATATAGAATGTTCATATGAACTGCCACAGGGGCCCAATCAGGAGCGGATATGCAAATCGCTCCTACGTGAAAACAGAATGTTCATATGAACTGCAGCCAAGGCCTACATGGGAGGGGAGAGTTGGGATTTCATTTTGTGGTCCCGGGGGGGGGGGGCAGGGATTTCATTGTGTAGTACTGGGGGGGACACAGGGATTTCATTGTACAGTACCAGAGGGGGGAGCAGGGATTTCACTGTGTAGTCCCGGGAGAGCAGGGATTGTTGGTGCGTGTGTGCGTGAGCAGCAGAGTGCGTGTGCGCATGGGAGATTTAAAATCTTGTCTGTGTGCTAGCAGAGGCCTGTTATTCCACACACAGATCTTCCAGATCTCAGCTCCCCGCTTTACGCAGCGTGCAGCATGTTGTGAAGATGCCAGCCCAGCCTGCCTGTAATCCAACTTGCTTCCAGCTTCCCCGTTTGCAGATTAATCCATGGAGTCAGGAAACACTCTGTAACACCACAGGTCTAATTCTACCTGTTTATTCACTTAGCAAGTAAAGTTCTACAGAGTATACATTTCCTAGTTACAGTCCATGTGCAGAGTAAAAATGCATAGCAAGCATTACATCCAGTGGAGTAAGTTGAGCTTCACTCCACCTCAGCAAAGGCGTTACATTGTTGCAGTGACAAAGTCCAGCAAGAAGAACAAAGAAGAAGAGAGAAAGCAGTCCTGCCTCTCTCTAAGATGGCTTCAGACAGAAAACAAGTTAGCACGTCATCAGAACATACAAACCATGTGACTAGCTCATAATGCTCCCACGGTCTAGGCTTCCCATGCGAAAAACACGAGAAAGACATAAACTTGTTTACAGCCATTCTGTTCTTTCCATGTGTAAACAGTGTGCTACAGCTGGTGAAGTGATACATATCACAACTCATTGTGCACTCCCGGGGGAAAGGGAATAGGGATTTCATTGTGTAGGCCGGGGGGGGGGAGCAGGGATTTTATTGTGTAGTCCTGGGGGGGGGGCAGGGATTTCATTGTGTAGTTCCGGGGGAGCTGGGACTTCATTGTGCAGTCCTGGGGGAGCTGGTAGTCCCGGGGGAGCTGGGATTCCATTGTGTAGTCCCGGGGGACCTTTCCTATGGAGGGATTCAAAACAGTGGACAACTACCTTAAGGAATTTTGAACAAATAGTGCCTATAGGAAAATGATGGCCCGTGCAATGCCGGGTAAAAAAAGCTAGTATTTAATAAAGGAAAGTAACCTTATTTTCATTAAATATGCACAGCCCCTCCCCAACAAACAAAGGCCAACCCACTAGCAGGCTAGATAACAACTCTGGACTAGACTGCAGTGATGTCATCCATTACTCTCCCTCCCAACAATATAGGTATAACAACCATGGACTAATTTGTAGTGCTGACATAACCCATCTCCAGATACAACAGCAAGTTCTCAGAACATCCAAAATCAAACTTTTTTCCAATTTGTAGCAACATTAACAACAACCCACACAAAAGCACTCCTTTGGAGCCACATTTTTTTTTTTGTTTGTTTGTTTGTTTGTTCCAGCAACAGCCCACATGGCACAGAGAAGGAAACTGAATAAATAAAGTGTCTTTGAATTCGTGAGGGCCAAGTGTGTGGGGAGTCAGGCAGAAGAATCACACAACACAGCCCACTGCACTTCTTTAGACCCACATTTTCCTGCTCCTGCAGTAACTGTGAGAAGGGAGAATCCACACAGCCACAAGAAGAAGAAGAAGAAGAAGAAGAAGAAGAAGAAGAAGAAGAAGAAGAAGAAGAAGAAGAAGAAGAAGAAAAGAAGAAGAAGAAGAAGAAGAAGAAGAAGAAGAAGAAGATGATGATCCTCAGAGTCACACAAAAAAGCAGCCCTTGGAACATAGCAGCAAGTTCTCAGAACATCCCCAAACCCTTTGCACCTGCACCTCAAAGCATCCCTGAAACCTGCATGCCTACTCGGAAGTAGCACTGGTGAGAGGAGCACAATACAAAAATCAAGTTTATCCATATAGGCTAGCCTGTCATCTTCTGCACCGGATTTTTATTTTTTACAGACATGAAATTTGGCAAACAACAGCCACAAAGAGAGATCAATTTTTTTAAAAAAAAAAATAGACTATAAATTAATCACAAATCCTTTTAAAAGGATAAATTAATCTGTGCAGAGAGAGAGAGACACAAATCATTTTGAAAAGATAAATTAATGCAGTCCAAAAAGAGACACAAAAGTTGTTTCTAAGATAAGTTAGTAATGTGCCTGCCCAACAGAGAACAAAACAATAATGCGAAGTGAAGATAAATCCATGTGGCTGGCTGCCCAACACACTGAGACACACACAAATGCTTAAAAAAAAAAAAGTAAACACAAATACTTTTTGTTTTAATGGATTAATTATTGTGGCCACTGTGATAAAAATATCATTTTAAAAATCAGTTTAGCCGCAGATAGATCCTTGCTTTATTTTTATTTTATTTATATATAAAAAAAGAATTTGGCCACACAGAGAGGGTTGTTGTTGTCGGTGGTGGTGGTGGTGGTGGTGGTGGTGGTGGTGGTGGGGTGTGTGTGTGTGTAGGGGAGTGTTAAATTACTTTGGCACCCCACAAATAAGAAAAGTGCCAACATACCTATTGTATCAGACTACTGGCTGAAGACAGTTGCAACTTCTAGGCTAGCTGGCTCATTCTCACCCACTCCTGCTTTAGAAAAATGTTGATAGCAAAAAATTAGCAAGCAAAGAACAAAGCTGCCAGGTGCTCAATGCTGCTGCTACCTTCTTCACAAGTGGCCACAGCTGCAGTCTGGGTGAGCTGACTGCTCTGCCACTACTACAGTTGCTCAAATGAGTGGAAGGGAAGGGCTCCTCCATCATGGCCATGAAAGGATAGGGTCCTTCTTTTCAGTGGCCTGTGGCTTGAATAGGCACGTCATCTAAACAACTTTGGGGGGATCGCTTCCCCCAGGCAGCCTTCCAGAAAAGGCTCTCTGGCCTTTTCCAGAGAGGGGAAGATTCTGTGCATGCACAATTACCACACCTGCACAATTGGCCCAGCGAGGCTGCTAGGGATTGGGACATGACAGGGCAGGAAGCACATAAACTTTAAATCAGCTGTCCATGGTTCTGAACCCCACCCCCAGAATAGGTTCAGCACCATGGATAGCATCTTCAAAGTTCAGATGTGGATAAACCATCCCACTGACATAGGTCCTTCTCAGAGAGCCCCCTCTAAAGTAAGCTAGGAGGGTGGCTACTAGGGGAAGGCCATTCTGAGTTGTGGCACCCCATTTGTAGAATCAGCTCCCCAAAGAGGTGTGCCTGCACCCACCCTTTATTCATTTAGGCGCCAGGTGTCTATATTTTCCCAATATTTTAATGGTTAGATTTTTATTCTCATTTTTATTGTATTACTACTGTACCTCCGCACTGATTCATCTAGCTGCTCTTTCTATTGTCGTATTATATTGTACTCGCTGTTGCCCGCAGCTTCGCTCGTGTGGATTTTAGGATTTGGTACAATTGTTTTTAAAAGAAACATGATGGAAACCCAGCTTCCCCGGGACTGCACAATGAAATCCCAGCTCCCCCAGGACTGCACAATGAAATCCCAGCTCCCCCCCCCGGACTACACAATGAAATCCCTGTTCCCTTTCCCCCGGGACTGCACAATGAAATCCCTGTTCCCCTGGGGCTACACAGTGAAATCCCAGCTCCCCCCCCCCCGGACTACACAACAGTGAAATCCCAGCTCCCCCCCTGGGACTGTACAATGAAATCCCTGCTTTCCTCCCCCCCCCCCCGGGGCTACACAATCAAATCTCTGTCTGCCCCCTGGGACTGCACAATGAAATCCCTGCTCCCCCCCAGGACTACACAATGAAATCCCGGCTCCCCCCCCCGAGACTATGCAACAATGAATTCCCTGTCTCCCCCCCCCTGGACTATGCAACAATGAAATCCCTGCTCCCCCTGGGACTTCACAATGAAATCCCTGCTCCCCCCCTGGGCCCACAGTGAAATCCTATCTCCCCCCCACCCCGGGACTACACAACAGTGAAATCCCTGCTCTCCGCCCCCCCCCTGGGACTACACAATGAAATCCCTGCTCTCCCCCCCTGGGACTACACAACAATGAAATCCCTGATCTCCCCCCCTGGGACTACGCAACAATGAAATCCCATCCCCCACCCCCCCAGGACTACCCAACAATGAAATCCCAGCTTCCCCCCTCCCCCCGTGTAGGCCCTGGCTGCAGCGCATATGAACATTCTGTTTTGACGTAGAAGAGATTTGCATATTCGCTCCTGATTGGCCCCCATGGTGGCAGTTCATACGAACATTCTAAATGTTGTTGGAGTGATTTGCATAAGCGCTCCTGAATGGCTCCTGTGAACATTCCAAGTGACACCATTGGCTATCATCTATTTTGGGCCATACAGGCGCAGTGATGGCTTTTTCGGAGATTTGAACTGGCCAGTCTTTGTCCTTGGGTGATGGAGAGTATGCATGCCAGGTTTGGGGCGGATCCATCCAACCGTGTAGGAGCCTATGCGATGCACGCAAACGCCCGTACACACAGACACACAGACACACAGGATTTGGGACGCCCCACAGACAACAGTCATTCTCTGACTGAAAGTGTAACGTTTAGGCTGGGTGCTGGCAGCAGAAAAATTTCTGACAGAAATATCTGATCTTAAAGAAAAATCAGGTTAATCCTGAGAGTCTACAGGTGATGAAGAGTGACCGTGCCAAGTTTGGGGTAGATCCATCAAAATGTGATGGAGTGGAGCCTATGTGACGACGCCCCATACACAACAGTCATTCACTCATTTAAAAAGTTTCCTTCCCTTTTCACCCCCTCAGAGAACATTCTAAATGGCTTTTCACCCAGCCCTAATGGCCCCTGCAGGAATTCATACAAAAATTCTAAGTGTCCTATGGGCTATTTGCATAACTGCTCCTATTGGCTCCTGCAGCAATTCTAAGGTGAGGCCGATTTGCAGAACTGCTCCCCGGTTGTTTTGCCCATAGGAGATATGAGAGTGGGGTGATTTTGCCCCTTTTTTTCATCCCCTTCGGGACGGAATTTCCCAAAATCTTTCCTTAGTGGGTGTCACTGTCTACATCATAAAAGCAATGTCCCTTCAAAATTTCATGTTCCTAGATTAAACAGTTTGAGCTGGGCGTTGATGAGTCAGTCAGTCAGTCAGTCAGGACACCTTATTTTATATATATAGATTGTATTTATATTTTATATTAATGATATTATTTCATTTTATGATTATTGTTTTATACTGATTGTTGTTGGTGGGTTTTTTTGTTTGTTTTGTTTTTTGTAAATCGCCCAGGGAGCCTTTTGGCTGATGGGCAGTATAGAAATACATTAAATAAATAAATAAATAAATAAATAGGAGCCACCAGCCTCTACTGGGTAGTAGCGGGTGCAATTATTCTGCCACGCCAAGCTACAGAGAGTCAGAGAGGGATGAGGAGTACTGCTTGCACACTGTTAAAGAAGCCACAGCTGGGTCCTGATCCTGAATCCCTTAGTCAATGCTATTTACAGTAAAATAAAGATACACACAAGGTTAAACCATATGATTAACATCATATGTAGTTTGGCTCTGAGATTTTGGAGAATTGCTGCCATCACAGTGGACACCAGTGGGCTCCGTAATACACATACCTCTCGTCTATATGTACTAAGCAGAGGCAGCACCTTATACACATATGAATCCTCCATCTTGGAGCATGCCATGAAAGTACAGTACACCACTTATCAGAGGCAACAAGACTAGAGTGTTCGAGGATCGGGATATTTGTAAGAAGACCAAAACAGTGGTTTATGAAGCCATTGTATTACCAACTTTATTGTATGCCTGCGAAACATGGACTATCTATAAACGTCACCTCCAACTCCTTGAAAGATTTCATCAACGTTGCCTCCGGAAAATCCTGCGAATTACTTGGGAAGATAGGCGAACAAATGTCAGTGTACTGGAAGAAGCAAAGACTACTAGCATTGAAAAAATGATCCTTCAACGCCAACTTCAGTGGACCGGTCATGTTGTTCAAATGCCTGACTGCCGTCTCCCAAAGCAGTTACTTTATTCCCAACTCAAGGATGGAAAGCGGAATATCGGTGGTCAATATAAGAGGTTTAAAGATGTTCTTAAGGCTAATCTAAAAAAATGCAATATAAACATCAAAAACTGGGAAGCTCTGGCCCATGAACGATCTAACTGGAGGTTGGCCTCTCAGAAAGGTTCCATGGACTTTGAAGAAGCCCGAGTGCAAGGTAAAAGGGAGAAACGTGCTAAGCGAAAAGCACGTCAAACGAATCCTTTACAGGACCATCTTCCATCTGGTAACCTGTGTCCTCACTGTGGGAAGCTGTGTGGATCTAGAATTGGCCTCCACAGTCACTTACGGACCCATCGCTAGAGTCTACACAATTTTCTTTAGAATTTTCCTCCTTTTAAAATCTCCTTTTTGTAAAAAAAAAAAAAAAAAAAAGAAAGAAAGAAAGAAAGAAAGAAAGAAATTTATCCTGGAAGACAATCTTACTCAGTCACGAGTGATCACCTGACTGTATCAGATTGAGAGCTTTGTGGGGGGGTTTTCCTTTCACATGAATCCATGCATATTTTTGTGCATATTTTACCAAATGTATGCATCAATTGTGCACAATTTTGAAATGGATGTATTCTTCTCCCATTGATTAAAGCATATTTGTGTGCATTTTTCAAAAGTGCACAATTTTCATGTCCATTTTTCAGAAGCACTGAAACGTATGAAACTTGCTTCAGGAAACTTGTATTTTAAAATAAACTTTACTTTGTTTATTGAAGCAACCTATGTGGGAAGCTGTGTTTTATATTTGGTCAAAGAAGTATAAGGTCGGGATAATAGAATTCCCAAGGTCAGTGTGAGCGGTGAAAAGGTAAGGGTTCGAGAAAGAGAAACCCAACACCCACCCTTACATAAGCGCACCCATAGCTCCAAAAAGGAGAGCAAGCTTGAGGGCCCTATGAGGGGAGGAGTCTGACAGGCTCCTTTTCCATTACAGGTTTTATTTGGAGCTTCATAGGAGCTATCCACAGTGCTCCATGGTGGTAAACTTATTTTGGGGGTGCAGTTCAGCACCATGGATAGCTCTTACGAAGCTCCAAATAAAACCTGTAATGGAAAATAGGAGTCACCGAAATAGGAGTCATCACCTCCCCTGCTTTGACCACGGATTGTGACTGAGTCCATGTTTGGTTCAGAATGTGTGAAATGGGTAAATCCTGATTTTAAAAATGCACTGAAACTAATTCCTCATCTATCCCTAAATCTACTATACTATACTGCAATATAATCTCAACAGCATAATAACAATTAACTGTTACTATACTATAGTAACTATACTATAGTTACTGTAGTACTATAGTTACTATACAACTATACTATTGTATAGTCCCAATACTATAGTAACAATTCACTATACTACACACACACACACACACACACACACACACACACACATATATATGTTATTCAGTAATTATTCACTGTATTAGTATAATATAGTAATTATACTATAGTTCAGTATCAATTAGAAGATTATATAGTTAATTGTATGCTGATGCATAGTTTTCCTTTAGTTTCATGGGATGCAGCTTATGGGACAAGTTGCAAGCACTATGGAATTTGCTGGAAAGTGGTCATGAATGAAGATCAGCCAACTTCTCACTGCAGTACGCAACCCACCTTGAACAAGTTTTCCACATTATGGTAATATAGACTCATGATGATCTTGCAACATGACTCCTGCCCAAAGAATCAACTCACCTCTTACCCTGTGTCTGAACTTGTGACCAGAGGGATATTGGAAAACGATTCAGCCACAGCCTGTTCACCACCACCACCTCCCTCTTGCCAAAGAAGGAATGGCAAGGCTGCTTGTTCTTGCAGTCATAGCCAGTTTATGACTTTCTCTTTCTTTGGAGATGCCAAGAACTGAATATGGGACTTTTGCATGAAAAGCATGTCTTCTACCCTGCTAATGTCCTCTTGCTCAGCCCTCAACAGCATAGCAGTCAGATCTGCCAACCAGAAAATCATCATGCTAAACTAAATTGGTCTTTTGAATTAACTCTCATAGCTGCAACAATATTAAGAAAATGGAAATATAAAGCTGCATCTAAAGAAAAAAGGACTTCAAAGAAAGAATTTAGTACACAATGGCTATAGGGGGGAAAAGCCAAACAACCTCCACTGATAACAGACAATGCCTTAGTAAGAGCTATCTAACAATGGATGAAAGGAAAACAGCATTGAATGACCATATATTTTGGGTGCAAATATGATAACTTGAGATTAATTTAATAGAAGGAATAACAAAAATAGTACTTTTAACTTAATAAATAGAATAGAATGTAAAACTGGAAATAAACATTTATGATGTTGCACTTCAAGAACTATTATTTAATATTTTAATTTGATTTAATAGTTTTTATTGGGTGGGGTTTTTTGTTACTTCCCTGGAAAAATATAAATTGCTAGTGATATAGAATTCTGTCCTTTCAAAAACAAAACAAAAAACAAAAAGCCTTCCTTCCTAAAGCTAAAAATTTAGAACCTGAACTTTAATGAACTATTTTTCTTATTATTCTCTGCATCTGAATGGAGTACGAAAGAAGACCATTTTCTGTAAAGGAAATTTGCAGGAGGCAGAGGAGTCAAACTGTGCAGAATGGTGGAATCGTTATAATTGTCTTTGACTTCCAAAAGTGGGGTGAAGTATTACAAACAGTGAGCAAGTAGAAAGAGCTGACATACAAAGGCAGTGGGATTCTGTCTTCCCAGATCTAAGTATAATATGCAAGAGGCGGAGGAACTGACAAGAGTGAAAAAGGCCTTCTCTAGAAGAAAGAAAATAGGGCAGCTACTTTTATCCATATAAACGATACAACCTAAACAACAGAGGTACCATCCTACATTCTTTTAAAAACCGGGAATGAGAACCATTTCATAACCTGCGTGGATGTTTAGAAAAGATGTGCACACTATCACTGTGTACTTCTTAATGTGTGAGCCTCACATGTGTCGGATTTGCCACTGTGCCCCATGCATGTACACAATCATGTTTGACTGTTGGTGGCTCGTGCCCACTGGGGCTGGTGAGGTGGAAGGCAGGGCAGCTACTCAATAGTCTGCTGACATTGCTTGAGGAGGGCAGAAGCCCATCATGTGTGGAACTTGGAAGCTGCATGGTGTGCATTGGAGCAAATGTACCTGGTTATGAGGGGATCTTTCTGCCACCAGTGTGTGTGAGGGGGCTCACTGCCCCATTTGCCTCCAATACACAGACAGCTCTGGATACAACTAATATTCACACGTAGTGGTTAGAGTGTTGGACTGGGATTCAGGAGATCTGGGTTCTAGACCCCGCTTGGCCATGAAACTCACTGGGTGACTTTGGGTCAGTCACTGACACTCAGCCTAACCTACCTCACAGGGTGGTTGTGAGGATAAAATGGAGAGGAGGAGGAGGATTATCTAAGTCGCCTTGGGTTCCTTGATGGAAAAAAGGTGGGGTATAAATATAATAAATAAATAAAATAAATAAATGTCTGATCCTGCAAAACAGAAATAGTTGTTAAAGTAAAATGAAAACAAGGACTAAGACAGTATTTTAGCAAACAAATTCTAGTGTGTACTTTTTTAAAAAAAATACACTGTAGCAGTTCAGTGTTTATAGCAAATTAGTGTTTACATGAACACATGTTCTGATATCCAACAATAAATAAAATGATGGTGTACATGGGTGTATACTTGTGTGAATTCAAACTGTCAGCTTCAGGTACATGTCCTAGATTACAGCATGATCCTCCCACCACTGTGCATGCAAACAGCGAGCTACTACAGTCTTGTCCTATATGTGAAGCAAACTGCATCTCAGAACATCTCCTATCCTTCTTTCTACCTGAACTGGATATTGATGCTAGGTAAATGACATCACCCTGTCACAGATACTGCATAGATGCCATGGATGGCCCTTCACTTATCTCCTTGCTCCATGCCCAACTATGTGGCTTGTCATTGGCACCAGCACAGCATTAAAAAACAAACAAAAAAACCATGAATGTAATGAAATTACTTTAAATCTAGACACGTCATGCTAAATATTTATTTATTTATTTCATTTATACCCCGCTCTTCAGCCAGAAAAGGCTCTCAGAGCGGCTTACACAAATTAATAATAAGACAGTCCCTGCCCTCAGGCTCACAATCTAAAAGACATGAACATAAAACATCAAGGAACACTGAATATAATATTCAAAAACACCAAGGAACACTGAATATAATATTCAAAAAATAATAATCTACAGAATATAAGAACAGCAATACAAGTTAAAAAAATATTTAAAAAACACTAAATATTCAAAAAAAATACATCAGAAATAATTACAGATAACAAACAAAGGCAGGAGCAGCAGCAGCAGCTTTTGTGACTGGAGTCAGTCAGGCCTCACCCTCCCTGGCCAGGTGTGATGAGCCAGGGAAGCAGGGACCAGGTCTTGCAGGACTCACAGCTAGATGGTCTCCGGGCACCTTCAGCAGGAGCAGCAGCAGCTTTTGTAGATGGAGTCAGTCGGGCCCCACCCTCCCTGGCCAGGTGTGATGAGCCAGGGAAGCAGGGACCAGGTCTTGCAGGACTCACAGCTAGATGGTCTCCATAAATAGTTTATATACCATAGTTTATTTGTTCCAAGCTTAACTAAGGTACTAGCGGGAGAATCCTATGTATGGTCACAAGCCTATTTCTTCCAGCGGCAGCATCAATAGGACAACAGTAGTTGCTATCATGCCTCCACTGAAAGACTCCTCCAAGGAGGAAGAGTTAGAGGCCCCAAAGGAGGTCAATGGTCCAAGGGCCTGCTGAGGTCACAGCCCCTTCGGAAGAGGAGGAGTCTGCCTCAGAGGAGGAGGCTGAGTGCCCCGTGAGTCCCAGTGATTGATGGCACCAGAGGGGACAGGCCCAACTCAGAGAACTTCCATGAAGTGCCAGGCAGCAGCAGAGGTCTACTTGGGAGGAAAGGGGCTCCTCAAGAGTAGAAGGCCCTCCTCACGAGGAGGACTCTTTCCAATCAAAGTAAGCAACTGCAGCCAGGGCTTGGGTGGGGCTCTGGCAGCTCCAGGATAAAAAGCCAGTAAAGGCTCACAGAAGGTACTTATGCCTGTGTTTGACTCTCGCTCTAGCCTGCTACCTCTCTATTGACCCTGCTCTGTAAGCAACATTGCCTTAGATTTGACTACTCTCTCTGTGTAACTCTATTTTGTCTATCCTACTGGCTTTGCTATTTTTGGATCTGACTAGAACTGCTTGTGGACTTTGGCTAGGGTTGCCCCTTCGTTGCACTTCAGCTACTGACTGACCAGGTTCCAGCCTAGCCTAACACCCAGGGAGAAAATAGAAGAGCTGTGTAAGAACAAATACTAATGTAGCAACACTGGTAGACACCCCACCCCCCCGCCCAGCATCCATGGAAAAGTTTGCCACCCTGCACCAATCATAATGTCAATAGCCAACTAAATCCCACATTAGCCATACAGGAAAGACACCAATCAATATGTGGTGACACTACAGCAGTAACACTGTCAGCCTACCCAGTACACAAGGATCTATCATAGAAACAAGGAACAAACATTCACTGAAGAACAAGCAAGTGTACTTCACCATCGGAGTCCTCCCATGACCTCGTGCAGTGGTGGGAAATTGCAGGAGGGCCGGGAGTCATTTTTGCCACCCGGACATCCCTTTCCTGTGGGCCACACTGGGAGGGGGGAAAATATTTTTTTGGGGGGGGGGGAAGCTGATCTGCCACTGAAATTCATCTGCAAACCTCTCCTCAATAGCACTAAAATTGCTAAATTCTGCTTACTATCAAGCTAAATTTGATCCTTCCAGTACTCTGTAGCATCCACAGAGCACTAAAACTGACAAATTTACTTCTGTAGCAAGCTACAGAAAGCCATTTTGTTTCTTCAAAAAAAATTATTCAGAGGGCAGTGAGGGCCACATACAGCCCACAGGACGTGTGTTGCCCATCCCTGACCTAGTGGTTGGGAGGCATGCATGCATGCAGAATTCAGAGTCCCACTGAGGTGCCAGTAATTCTTCAAAAACAATTTCATAGATTTCATAGATCATAGAGTTGGAAGGAGCCTACAAGGCTATCAAGTCCAACCCCCTGCTCAATGCAGGAAACTAGAGGAGGGGTCTCCCATCCAAGTTATAGCCAGGCCTGACCCTGCTTAGCTTTCCACACTCAGACAAGCTGAGCCAGAGTAAGCCACAGGCTTCTGTGAGCACTGTACATAGCATAGTTTTATGCTGCCTTTGTGAGGTGGTTGCTTGGGAAGAGAGGGGGAAATTGGTGAGGAAGGTTAGCTGGACCTGAATTTGGAAGGACTGAGCATAGCTCATAATGAATGTAGATTTTTAAATTGGGTCAACTGGTATTTCAAATGCCCCCTGTTCCAAAATTCAACCTCATCACTAGACTGGCATGGAAATGATTATCTGGAATCACCTGATTTCCAGAAGCAGGAAGAATGGGTAATATGCCGGTGCGGTGCTGGTGTTCCAGTGCAAACTTTCTGCAGTTCCCGGTTGCACCTCATGTGGCAAGAACCATGGAAGCAGTGCCAGACCCACAGGGCTTCTGATTTAAGCCCTGTGATGTTTGTCACAGTAACGGTTGTGAGAGAAAGCTGTGTAGAAAGGACATAACAGGAAAATAACCCCAGCTTGTTATGGCACTGTTTGTTATTTTTTGCAGCAATTAAGCATTTATATTTGGAAACACAGCAACTTTTTAATTAGGAAAAACTGCTAATTTGTACACCGATTTTCACTATATATCTGAAAGCTCAATAATGATCAGTTCATTGGAATCCTGGGCAACAAGCAGCCATTGGAGGTGAGCACATCAAAATCCAAATGTATTGGGAACAGAAAGATAACTGTGTGAACTAGAGTAATCCTGTTGACCTGAATAGAGGCAGATGAGTGTAAATGTTAACTGAATTGTCACCACAGCATGGAGGAGCTTTCCCATTTTTGGCTTAAGTGGAAACATAACCACAAATGTTGTCCTTTAATGAGAGGGTTTAAAATAAAAGATTACTGTGAGCTGTGACTAGAATGCACAACCTGTAATTAGGCTGAAGCCTAGACAAAAAAAGGTGAACGATTTTAGCTTTGATAAACCTATTTAAAACAAGTGCATTTCATCTTTTGTCTACCCTGCTGATTTAAAAATGAATAAGAACCATGTATGCAGGGGTGAAAAACTTGTGACCCTCCAGAAGTTTTGGCTTACAACTCCCACCATCTCTCACTATTCACTATGCTGCCTAAGGCTGATGGGAGCTCTGGTGGATTTCCTCTCAAGTGCTGCCACCATCTGTGGAAAAACTGCTCTTTCACTGAGCAATCCCACTTATGGGGATTGTTGTTTTTAGCAAATGCTTATATTTCAGGGCCTAAGGAACTCTCTGCCCCTATAACTCAGGGTTCCCCAAGCTGACCCTTTTCTGCTGCCACCAATTCTCTGATAATACTTTAAAACCTCCTAATAGCTGGTATAAGAGGCTTAGGCATGAGATGGGCACCACCGCTAGAGACAAGATGAACTATTAAACAGATGGTTTATTAAAAGGATATTTTGTACATGAGGGAATCCAATTGATTTCTGAATGCTCTTGAGGATTTTCCAGTGGATAGAGCTGGTGATCCAGCCAAGGCCCTAGTCTCGCTTTGGAACGGTGAGATGCAGAAGGCCATCGACTTGATCGCACCCGAGTGCCCTCTCTAGCACTGGAGAGCTTGCTCTGCACCTTGGTATACTGTGGAGCTGTGGTCAATGAACCAGGCTGGATGTCGGCTAGAATGCAAATGGCATAAGATTCAAAGCGAAGATGATCAAACACACTCTAGAGCACATAATCATGTATATTGTGTGGTGGTGCAGGCAGCAAACAAGTTTTACTTTGCTGCCTCCAATGCATCCCCAGTGGAGCTCTTTTGGGTGGTCTGGGGGCTGGCCACCTCAAAGACCCACTGTGGCCTTTTTGCATTGCACTTTGAGGACAAAATTGCTTGTCTCTGCAGAGAACCTGACACTGTTGTTAGCACAACTCTAGTCGAGTTATCTGACACCGCCATCTGCCCGATTTTGTGGGATCAGTCGCTGTGGCTTGATTACGTGGACAAGGTCACGTAATTGCTTACAGCAATGCAACCAACCATGTGCCCTCTTGATCCTTGCCTCTCCTAGCTAATAAAAGCCAGCTGAGGGGGTATGGCTCGGTGGGTCCAGGGAGTGGTAAACACATCTCTGTGTGAAGGGGTGGTTCCTGCTATCCTTAAGGAGGCAGTAGCATGACCACTCCTGAAAAGACTCACTCTGGCCCCAATGGTACTTGACAAGTACTGCCCAGTTGTAAATGCCCCTTTCTTAGGGAAGGTACTTGAGAGGGTCATGGTGGAGCAACTGCAGGCACTCTTGGAGGATACTGATTATCTAGACCCATTCCAGTCTCGGTTTCAACCTGGTTACAAGACCGAATCAGCCTTGGGCACCCTGATGGATGACCTTTATCGGGAGAGGGACAGGGGGAGCACAACCCTTTGAATTCTACTCGATCTTTCATTGACTTTCAATACCATTGACCATGGTATCCTCCTGGATTGACTCCGAGGGTTGGGCATAGGAGGCACTGTGTTACAGTGCTTCCGGTCTTACCTGTGGGGCCATTTCAGACAGTAACATTGGGTGACTATTCCTCAGCCCCTTGGCAATTAAGCTATGGGGTTGCGCAGGGTACCGTCTTGTCCCCAATGTTGTTTAAATCTATATGAAGCCACTGGGAGCATAGTGGTGAATTTTGTACCTGTTGGGGGGACCCGTATCACCTCTCCTCTCCTCAGCAAGCAGGCCCCTGTGACCCTCCAATTCTCTGCTGTGCGGAGGGGCTCTCTGGCCACTCTCCACGCCACTTGGGCAGCCGCGCTGCTCACGCAGGCTCCCGTGGCATCACTTCCGGCCAGCCGGAAGTGACGCGATGGGCCCTGTGCCGACACAGCTGAACCCTGCGCTGTGATTTTGGTGTAGAAACCAGGGCAACAGGGCTTAAAACAGGCTGTTTTAAGCCCTGTTGGCCTGGTTTCTATGCCAAAACTGTGGCACAGGGTTCAGCTGCATCGGCAGGGCCCGTCGCGTCACAGCCGGAAATGATGCGCTTGGTGCCCGCGTGGGCAGCACAGCGTGGCGGACCGAGCGAGCAGCAAGGTAGGCCCGCAAAATCGCCACGAATATCAGGGCTACGAGCGGGGCCGATTTCAGCTCACTCCAGCCCCCCGATATTTGCGGTGACATCCCTATGGGAACAGTCATTAGGGGATTTGGAGCCAAGTGCCATCAGTACATTGATGACACACAGCTCTGTCTTTCTGTGACAACTGAATCAGGTGAGGCTGTGCAAGTCCTGGATCAGTGCCTAGACTCATTGATGGGCTGGATGAGGGCCAATAAACTGAAGCTGAATCCTGACAAGATGGAAGCTCTGTGAGTGAGTGGTTCCCGAGTCTGGGAGATAGGCTCATTGTCTGTTCTGGATGGGGTTGCACTCCCTCTGAAAGATCAGGTTCATAATCTGGGGGGTACTCCAAGATCCATCATTGTCACTGGGGTCCCAAGTGACCATGGCAGCTCACAGTGCCTTTTACCATCTTTGCTTGATTTGCCAGCTATGGCCTCTCATGGACAGGGATAGCTTGGCCACAGTGATACAGGTGCCAGTAACTTCAAGCCTGGATTACTGCAATGCATTCTATGTGGGGCTGCCCTTAAGGCCGCTCCAGAAGCTGGAGCTAGTGCAGAATGCAGCACCTCGGTTGTTATCAGGAGCTGCCCCTTTCAGCATGCAGCTCCTCTGCTGAAGGAACCGCACTGGCTACCTATTCACTACCAGGCCAGGTTTAAGGTTCTGGTACTAGTGTACAAAGCCCTAAACAACTTGGAACCAGGATACCTGAGAGAGCACCTTCTCCCTTACCAACCTGCCTGGACACTGAGGTCATCAGAGGACATTCTCCTGGTAGTTCCACATGGACCTATAGCCTGATTGGAGCCCACCAGGAGAAGAGCCTTCAGTGTGGCAGCTCCACTTCTATTGAACTCCCTACCTCTGGTGGTCAGGCAGGCTCTGACACTGTGTTGTTTTCAGCTGCTCCGGCTGAAGGCATCTTTGTTTTGGGAAGCCTTCCTTGCTGACCAGCCATGGTTTTAATGTCAACCTGTTTTTAATGCATCGTTTTTATTTTTTATCACTTTTATCTTTTTATTGTTCACTGCTCCAGAATCTGTCTAGATATGGAGTGGTATACAAATGCTGTAAATAAATAAATAAGTATTGTTAAGTACCTACTTTGCTGAGCATTAAGACATCTAGCAACAGCAGCACTTCAGGGCATTTAGTTTCCTTTCAATAAGAAAGAGCACACTACAGACCAAAATATCTGTTATTTACAGATATACAAGTATAGCAGGCAGGCGGAGGGTAGAGGGGCACAGACCCACCCTTGGTTTTAAATAGGCTCAGTCTTTGAGTCTTTTTGAAGATTCATCAGGAAAAAGATGGGGAATTCCCAGACCCACTATCTTCACCATCACCAGCTGTAGTCTTATCTGAAATTTTCCTTCCTCCACCTTCTTTTCCTATATTTTCCCCAAGACATCTGACTAAAGTTCTTCCTAAGTTTCCAGCTCTCTGCAAGGAAGGCTATATATTGAGCATGCCAGAACTCTCTCTTGCCAACAGGAACTCTGGGAAGTTTAGTTTCTAATTTATTTCTACCTGGTCAATGAGTCAGGAGAAATAGAAATAGTTTTTTCCCCAGTTTGAAAGAATAGATATTTATTCTTTCTACACATGACAGAGGGGAGAGCTAGGGGTGGAGGAACAGTTATTTAAGGGTGCACTAACTTAAGATGTATTCAAATACATCAGCAATAGGGGGTCATTAGCATCCATGTTGCCTGTCAAGCAGTCTGAATTATTATCAGCAGCCACATCTGCTGCCAAAATGGTCTGCAATCTCTCCAGGTTGATTTTTAATGAACAGGTGTTTGCTTCATAGGAAATGCATTTAAAGTTGTTCCACTGTCAATCTCTGAACTGTCAACAACTAGGAAGAGGCTCCAGGAATACCAATATGAGGCACTTAATGACATTTAGTGCAATTAGCAATGGAAGGCGGGAATAGAAAAGGACTGGGTTCTCTCCACTATGTATGCAGAGTGTTCTCATAGAAACATATTTTCATACCTGAGCTGCCTGGAAACTCAAGACATTGAGAATCCTGCATTATAATTCTTAGTCTGTCCCCTATGCTTACAAACAGCCGTAATGAGGACCTAACCACACCACGGATGTCAGAAATATGCATCGAGGAAGGGCATACATTATAAACTCCCTGGGGACAGGAGAGTTGAAAATGCTTAGGGAAGACCAAACCTTTTTTGTTGACATAATATTTTTTTGTTTTTTCCTTAAAAAATTATGAACCAGAGTATCTTGTTGTGTTTGTTTGTTTGTTTAATCTATCCTGCCTTACAATTTAAAGGGGGAGGAAGGCAGCTTAGTTTTTTTTTTCACTTAAAACAAAACAACAACAACATTAAAATTGCAATCCATAAAATGGCATACAAATCAAAGAATAAAACCCAGCACTAAAAGAAATATTACACCTAAAATAACAGCATCAAATTTTACTGATTGCCCAAAGCCTGGGAAAAGAAAGGGGTCTTGTCCTGGCACCTTAAAGTCATGGTTGGGTACCAGGAGAGCAACTTGGGGAGCACATTCCAAAGTTGGGGACATTGCCACAGAAAAGTCTCTTTCTCCATTGCTATCCACCTAAACTCTGAAGACAGGGGTAATCTGATGATGATGATGATGATGATGATGATGATGATGATGATGATGATGATGAGCATGTTCATCTGGGACCATCTGATCCTTTAGATTTCTAGTTACATGGAAAGCCATAGAGGGCTTTGCAGGTTTAAACCAACACCTTGAATTATGCTTGGAGATGGAGAGAACGGAAGTCCATTTTTAAACAGGCAAATTTTATTGCCAGTCAGTAATCTAGCTGCCATATTCTGAATCACTTGTACAGTTTGAGTAGTCTTCAAAGGCAGTCCCATGTAAAATGCATTGCACAAGTCTAACCTGGATGTTTCCAGGGTGTGGCCAATAGCAGCCAGAGTGTAGGATTTTGTGTTCCATTTGTTGCCCTGGGCAATTCACTTCTCTCCATCTAGTCCAGCACTCTATTTGTGACAGTGGCCATCCAAAAGCCTCTTGGAAGTTCACAAGCAGGGCACAAGGGTAACAATATTTTTCCTGCTGTTTGCCTTCAGCATCTGATATTTATAAAAATATCAGTGTTATTTGTAGCTGTACATGCCCTATCTGTGTGCCTGAGAGAGAGAGAAGGGCCATGTGTTATCATCTTCAGGCTTTGGTGTCTTGTCCTGTGCTTTATTTCTAAAATGGGTAAATAGTTTAAAAAGAAAAAGAAAAAAAAAGTCTTCTACATGCTTAATTCCTCAATCGTACAATGTGCACCATGATCTATATCTGTGGTTTGGGTCACTTCCTTGAGGTATCCAGTCTCTGTGTAGGTCATTTCCTGCTTTATGGTTTTATACACTCGTAGTCAGGATTGTACTGATCTGTGTGGGGCTGATATGTGTGGATGATTTTGTGCATCTAATAGTTATACATTTTGGATCAGGGGTGGGCAACTTTTGGCCCTCCAGTTGTTATTGGCCTACAATTTCCATAATCCCTCAGCATTTGCTATGGTGGCTAGGGCTGATGGGAGTTGTAGGCCAAAATATCTGGAGGGAGGACCACACATTGCCCATCCCTGCCTTAGATGGACAGAACATTTTCTGTGAGCTCCACTTCCTGAACCACTGAGTCCCACCTATGGGAGTAGGTTGGCTAGTTGACTTGGACTTGTGGCATCTCCACTTTTGGGTGGAGTGGAACTCTTTTGGTGGTTCCAGTTTTTGGTGGAATTTGCAAGGGGCTTTTGGATGGCCAACATTACAAACAAAGTGCTGGATTAGATGGAGAGACATGAATTGCCCAAAGCAACAAACTGAACAAAAGGTCTCCCACTAATTGCCCTAGAGGTGGTGTTTTCATACAACACCAAAACAAATAATAAGCAACTTATATAGGCCAGATTTAAAAAACACAGCAAAGTGTATACTTGCTAAATCACAATAAACAACCAGCAATCATGTGTCCAGTTTATAAGCTTATATGTTTTTTAAAAGAAAAAAAAATGAGAAACAGATTTTAAAACGTGAAACATTTCCACATAAAACACCAGTTTCATTCACAAATACCACTTAACTAGTATTGTAGCATACTCTCAGTTGTGACTGGTACTGGTGTTTTATGCCAAAATGATTCACATTTTAAAATCTGCTTCTTTATAAATAAAAAATAAATGGCTGCCTTCAGAATTTTTTTAAAAAGCAGAAACTACTTTTATTTAGAAGCACAACAAAGTGTTTGAATATTTTTTCTTTGCTTACTGATAGGCACAGAAGCATTTACAAAAGCATTTGAAAGATACATACCTTTCAGCTCAATTTGTTGTTGAGGGTTGTACTGCACATGTCTACCATGCTTTTTAAAAGTGTGCTTAAAACTGCCATTTTTATATGGAAGGAAAGGAAGCCACTGGGCCCCAGATCTAGTGCCATACTCCCAATTTAGATTGGGTACCCATGCCAATTTCCTGCTGAAAATTCCCCCAGGGCTATTCCCCCCCCCCCCCCAAGTTCCTTTTTCTTCAAACACCAGCTTCAGGAAAAAATAGCATCCAGATATTATTTTCATCAGGACACTGGTGGGAGAGGGGGAAAGAGATCTGAAGTGCACAGCTGAATCAGAGCCCTGCGGCTACTTCTCCTTCAAATAAAAGTGCCAGCACTAAGCACATTTTAATACAGAGCGATTAACCTAATGTGTAGTTCAGCCAATTGATTCAATGGTATGCAGAACAGATTTACAGATATACTGTCACACCCATTTCCCCCAAAATTCTCCAGTATTTTTCCTGGATTGGATAAAGGATGTAGGAGGTCAGAATTCATGGGACTGCCTAAACACAAAAAAGAAGCATTTGACAGGTCTGAGTCAGCCATGCAGTGACCTACACAAAACCATCTCAAGAGTGGCCTTGCAGTGGTTGACATTCTCCTACACATATATGAACCTTTTGTGTGAACCAAGACATTGACACAGATGGTTATATGCAACCACTCTAATAATTCTAGTGGTGGCAGAACATTTCAGGATGCTATATTATAGTAATTGGAACATTATGAACTGAAAAACCACATAGACCCTCCAAATGGGTTGGCCTCTTACATTCCTCCATTGGCTTGTGTGGGGACTGTTGCATGTCTAAACTAGCCACTGGTGTTTGAACTAGGGACCTAATTTCACACTTGTGAACCACTATATGAACCAAAACTCAGTTATCCTTAGAAATTCACATTTTGCAACAGAGTTCTTCAGTCAAAAGTTGCATAGAAAAATGCATATATTAGGGAAAATAAGGTTAAAAACACATTATATTAGGGAAATTGCAAAAATTGTGTACATTAGGCAAAAATGCATACAAAATGCATGTAAGAAGAAACATGCACAAGAATGCTTATGAATTTTCATGTAAGCTTTAAAAAAAATAAATTCAACATTTAAGACAACCCAAACTTAAGGTTGAAGACATCTGCAAAGTTTGAGAGGAGCCAACTGGAAAAATGAAAAACAGAGAAAAACCAAAATTGACAGACTCATCCATCCCTAGTTTGAACTCATCAATATGATCACATCCAGATCAATTGCATATTTCAAACACACACTCTGTCTCTCACTTTCACTCTTTCATACACACACACAGCTCTAAAAAACTAAATTCAAACACCAACCAATGTCACTTCCAATATAACTGATGCTGACAGGAGCCCACCCTTTATTGGCAAACATTAAATTCAAACTTACCCATTTGCACAGTACACTACTCGCCCAAGCAGCTACAGATGCAGAAACCAAGATAAGCTGTGTACAAAGCTCTCAGATTCATTCATTCAATTTATATCCCGCCAAATGCTTTGAAAAGCTTCATGGCAGCTACACTAACAATAGCTTTTAACCTAGAGGGGCATTCAGAAGCACAATTTAGTAGCATTTCCCAATTGTGGTCAAGGTATCACCATACCATTAAATGAAGAAAAAGTATTTGGACTTATGGGAAAGCATTCTTTCCAGGGTGTATTTTTCCCCTTTGTCTATTTGCTTGCATCTACCTTTTAAAAATAATGTCCTCTACTATGCCAGCAGATCTGCCATTACAAGCTTGCCAGTAATATTAATATTGTTCACAATTCATAATGACAAGCCACTGGAAGCGAACAAGTGACAGAGGAATACACATACACACACACACACACACACACAAACTGGGGAGGGAAAGAAATGGAGTCAAGGCAGAATGAATCCATTATTTTCCCAGTGTTAATGGAATAAGATAAAGAAGCAATGATGCTTAGGATTCAGCAAGTTTTAATTAAAAAGAAAGCTCAGCACGGCATCCTGATCCATGAATCAGTCGAAGTTGATTCATCCTGAGAATTTCAAAGGAATTGTCAGCTAAAATTCAAATTTAAAATTCCTGGCATAACTGATGTATGGATCAGATTATTAAAATGCTAACTTAAAATCTGAATGGCAAATTATGGACAAAAAGGATAATGGAATGGAATATGGAGAGTGACACCTGGAAAGAAAGAGGCCAGGAAGAAAAATAGAAACCAATCAGTGTACCCCCTCTGAAATGAAACTCCTGTCAATTTCACTTTCTTTTATTTTGTGGCAGTGCCAAGCTCTGTCAGTTACAAAACCTAGCACTCTACAGTAATACCTTGGATTACAAGTACAGTCATGCCTTGGATTGAGAGCATAATTCGTTCTGGAAAGGTGCTTGTAATCCAAAACACTCTTATATCAAAACGAAATCCCCCCAAAAAAATTTGTACAGAAATTTTTAATTTAAGCCATACTACAGTACTTGTATTGCAAGATGACGCTTGTATATCAAGTAAAAAAAAATTAACTAAATATTAAAAATTTTGCTTGTCTTGCAAAACGCTCTCAAACCAAGTTACTTGTAATCCAAGGTATTACAAGTGTTTTGGATTACAAGCACCTTTCCAGAACGAATTATGCTCTCAATCCAAGGCATGACTATATATTTCTAGCGACTACGCTTGCTCAGGAAATAATCCCATGGCATAGTTCCTACAAAATGGCCAATGATTACCGTACATATCACTTGACGCTGACACCAGGTGAAGGGTTGAAATCCACACATCCAAGAGCTTGTTGCTGCCTTAGTCTATAAAGTGGAATTACATCTCAAACTCTGATCAATGGTTCATGAGAATATCCTAGAGGTAGATTTGGTTTTCTATGCAGCAGTTCTTTCACTGGCAGAAACATCTTCCTTGCAAGGTGTCTGGTATCTGGCTTTTTCTGTATTCTCTGACCTTGTTTAATGCAATTTGGGACAATGGCCAGCAGGCAGTAGCTCACCTGGAATGCCAGGCCAGCAGCGTGGCCATGTTTGTGCTGGGTTCATTTGGTATCTCTGCGACGAGCCACCTGTGCCCGCCGCGACGGTCCTGTCGCGTCACTTCCGGCTGGCCAGAAGTGATGCGACGAGACCCTGCGTCAGGCGCAACAGGACCCCGTGCTGTGTCTTTTCCGTAGAAAACAGGGCAACAGGACAACAGGCTTAAAACAGAATCGCTCCGCGCTGCTGAGAATCAAGCAGCGGGGGGGCGCTGTGGAGAGGCAAGGTGAGGCAGCCACACCCCCCCCCCAGGTACGTGTACATCACTATAAATTCCGGAGGAGACATTTGTAGTCACAACTTGCAAGAGTCTGTTTAAAGGGATAGATGAGTGAAAATGTTTCTGACAAATCTCGTTTCAAGTTCATGTAAATCTGACACATGAATATTGTCAGAAAAAGAGAGGGAGGAGGCTATAAACCTGAGAAACTATTGATATTATTCCTAATGGCTTGTCTACTGCTACTATTCAGGAAAAGAAACAGAAGGCACTATCCAATGTGACATGAGCAGTAACATAAATTATGTTAAGCACAACACCAGTAGCATTAGCTGGCATGACAGGATTCCCCCGAAAACCTGTCATCCCAGCTAACACTATTGGCATTGTGTTAAAGTTCTCTTAAACTAGCACAACATAATTAACATTAGCACTTGTGTTGCATTGGATACTGCCAATAGAGATTCTGCTATGTAGAGTGAATTTCTGTCCTGCTCTAAACTGAGTCCTGGTTCTTTGCTAAGCAAATAGAGGGACATATACAATAGACTAGAGTAGTCAATTTAACAGGCAAATGGTCAAGCACAGTTTTACCAGGCATGTAAGGGTTTTTCCAAAGCAAAATCTAAGGCATAGCCAAGGTCAAAAGCAAGGAGATCAGTCAAGTAATGCAGTCCAAAAGCAGAGTCAGGTAGAAGGCCAGGGATCAGTATCACAGAGGTCCAAACACACAGCAACATCAGGGAGAAAACAGGATACAGAGACCAAAGCTGAAGAAAAGACAGTGTTTCTAGCAGCTCTCAAGTTTCAAGTGAGAGCTGATATGGCAGCTAGAGTTGCCAGAGCCCCACCCATAGCTCAGTTCATCACATTACAGGCCTTGTTCCTGAGGAGTCCTCTTTGGTAGCCAAGCACTTCTTCTTAAAAGAGCCATACTAGCCTGCCTCTTGAGGTGACAACACTCTCGGGGGCCAGGGGGCCGCTTGGCATCCTTCTTTGCATCAGAAGCTGAGCTTTCTGCTTCTCAGACAGGCAGATCTGAAGACATCAGCCCAGAAGAGACAGGGCCAACTTGGATAGGGCTAGGGTCCCCTGAGGCAACCTGTTCCCTGGGGACATCTGGCTCTGAAGAGTTAAACTGTTCCTCTGAGGAGGAATCCACCAGGAGAATCATGACCATTGCTTACATGTTGGATCTTGGACAACATAAAGAATATATCTTTTTAAAGGTCCAATTTGGCTCTTACACTCCTGAGAAGTAGACATCTTTTCCATTATCTCACAGGTATTTACTGCAGTGCCAGATCTGCAATGGCATGTATCTAGCATTAGCACCATGTGTTTACTGCAGTCATGTTGCCCTAGCGCATGAAGGACTGTATGCTTGTTCCTGCTGTTGTTTTGCCAACAGATTATTAAAAATAACTAGTGTCAGATGATGAGCTGCTGCCTATGTATCCCCAGAGAAGTTCTGTTTACATCAGCATAATCCATAGTGTGCGAATACTGCAGAAAATTAAAATATCCCTCCTTTTTGGAAGAATGGGTGGGGGACAGATTATCAAAAGCACAGTAAGCAAGTAACACCAAGTCAGAAAGAACGTCATCATGTCCTATTACTTTCTGGGTTCACTCTATTTACAAGCATATGGGGATTCCCCCCCCCCAAAAAAAAAATCTGTACAACAGCAGAACATTGCTTGCATGATCCATGAAATATATCTTTGTTTTTCATCTCATGATTATCTCTTGGTATCTTTGGAAGCCAACAATTCTATCCTCTTATTGTTTCAGGAGCACAGAGCAGCTGTCATAATATATATTCAAGATCTCATTTAGACAGTTGCATTTTCTCCAAATGACCTTTTGCTGCTTATAACACATTCATGACAAAAGTATCCTTTTTATTTTCCTCCCCCCCCCCCGATTCTCAGAAGAACAAAAGAGCATGAACTTAAAACTGCACAATTGCAATAACTCTACAAAAGCTCAATGCACTAAGGAGAATGAAAATGTGGAGCAGCCAACTTAGACATCCATTCCTTTGCTAAGCATCTTTTTATAGGGTGCTGAACGTACCCACTCACTGAAGAAACTCAGCACTCCACAGGAAGGAGCCCACCAGTGAGAATAGAAACTTTGACCACAAACCTGCTAATGAGAGCATTAGACATTCTGCAGCAGAGTGATTGGTTGTGAGATGTGGTTATGATTATAATTGAACAGGGAACAAGAGGTGGAGAGCAGCAAAAGTTCAGAACTGATGAGTGAAACCAAAGTTAGATTTTGGAATTAATAAAAGAGAAAGAGCCCGAGGAAGGCAGTGTTACAGGCAAATGCAGAAAACAGGAAAATGAAGATATAAGGAGTTGGGTTAGTATTTGTGTTGGGAAAGAACACCAATAGAAAGGTGGAATTAAGGTAGGGATGCTTGAGGAATTTGATATTTACAAATTCCTATGAAAAATGACCTGACCAGACCTTTTGAAATAATGGGCAGAATCCAATTGGGCACTTATGCCCCCGTTGATTCTCCTACGGAATTGAATTATGGGTAAAAACACTTGCATAAGTGACAATGACCGGATATAGATAAAGTCAACCATCTCTACTGAAAGGGCAAGATGAATGTTGCGAGTGTATGGGTGAGATAAAGAAGAGTCAGACACAGAGTATATGGTTTCAAATCAGGGCCACATTTATTGAATTGAAGATCTGTGAAGGGCGAAGGGCGGTACTAACCTAGCCCGGCCATTGGCCGGGAAAAAACCAATATTTTGGCAAATACATCCTAACTGCACCGGAGGCGGGTTGGTCCGCCCCCGGCCATTTGCCCTCCATGTGGAGCTGGAGGGCTTTACCATCGTCGCCTTACTTTGACGCCTCCAGGCATCCAATGTAGGCGAGAAAGGCAAAACCTCAAAGACGTCTGAATGTTTTGGGCAGGAGTGGGGAACCTTTTTTCTGGTGAGGGCCGAATTCCCTCAGGGGTAATCTGTCAAGGGTCGCATGCTGGTTGTGGGTGGGAACAAATCCACGGGTGGGCAGCAGCAGAACCCAAAGTGGTTGGGGTCATCTCCCCCCCATATGTGTGTGGGGGGGTTGCACACGTGTGCATGCACGCATATGCACCACCACCTGCTCTGTTTCTTGGTCTACCACCCCTGTTCTCTCCTACCAGAGATTTGAACTGATCGCTTGCAGACTGAGAGCTCCTGATTGTCGTCCTGATTTAGGATAATAATCATGAATAATCATAGGATAATCATGAGTAAAGCCATGTAAATAATTAATTAATACTTGGGGTAGTAATTTTTGTGGATTATGCTTTAACAAAGCATACAACTTGCAGCAAGACAAGCAGCGCAGGTAGTTGTTGGACAGTTAAAATACTACTGAAGGTCACAATCCCAGTTTGGACCTGAAGAAGTTTTTTGCAGAAGGGGAATCAAAGTCAATTCACATGGCAAAAAACATGCCCTGGCTGCCTAATATGATCAAACGCCATGAACGGTAATCTCACATGATCAGATGGCTGCACGAACAGTGCTCTGATCCTTCTGAAACACAAGATCTTTTCATGTGATGTGTGACACCATTCTTCTGTGGCACTCTTAAACTTACCTTGAATTTTCCCATCAATCTGCTATTGTTTGCTTGTTCAGACAGTGCAAAGGTTGAATTCAACAATTCTTTCCAAACAAACACCTTCTTTTCTGTGACAAAAAGGATAACAGGTGCTGTACTGGAGGATGATAACACCTTCATTAGTGCCTTGCACAGAGAAGCCTCAGGGATGGGAATGACCTCTTTTCACATCAAGATTTAAGCATCTCATTCCTCTGAACCATTTACGAAGGTAATGAGATGCTAGAGGATATGGGTTAGAAATACTTAAGGAACGTATGTCCATACTACTGGCAATTATTTACACACTTAATATATTATTGAAGAGTAGAAGCTAATAGAATCGCTACAAGGGTACTGCTGGGGGAAAATGCCTTGGCTGGGAGCAGTATATCACAGTGATGGGGATTCTCACTTCCAGAAAAAGAGTATCCTGTCTGTACAATCTACTAGGCAAAGCCAGAACATTTTAAAAGCTATTGTGTGGACTTCTGAATGTCATATGCCCCCCCCCCAAAGATGAAAGAGAATGGGGCAGGAATGAAATATGCAGGTCCCAACCTCTGTCTTGTAAGCATCTAACCAGATCTACACCAGATCTTTGTATATTCTCCACATAAACAGTTTCATAGTGCAACTGTAGAATTTGACTTCTGACTTGGAATTCAACAGCCTGAGCGTTTTCCGGTTTCAGTGTGTTAAAAGCTGTTTCCAGTTGGCAAAATTACAGAGAAAAGCTTGAGAATGTGTTCCCAGGATTGGTGAAAGAAGAGGACAGGGAAAAGCTCATTTTTTACTAAATGCCTCTCCCCAAAGATATTGCATTTTGTCTCAAAATAATTATGGGTGATGTGAGAGCCACCCCTTCCAGCTCATGTTGGATTGATTCAGAAATAAACCTATTTCTTTCCCCCCACCCCCGCCACCAAAAAAAATCAGACAGTTACTTTGTTTATTTTCAGATAACCCAAATTCATCTTCTCTTGAGCCACCAAACCCTCTCCCTCCCACCCACCTACCCACCCAGCTTCCTTCCTCCCATAAATCCTCCAACACCCCCACACCTTTCCTCCCACCTGATTCACCAGGCTGTCACTGTACTGGCAGTAGTGCTCCAGGAAGGAAAGGAAAGGAAAGGAAAGGAAAGGAAAGGAGATTTCTGACTGCATTTCCTAGGCCAGGTTCTCAACCTTTTTTGCCCCATGCACCCCTTTCACCATATGTCAGAATGTCATTCCCCCCCCTTTCCAAGATTGTCTGACTTAATCTGTGCCATACAATAAGGTGTGATGTCCTGTAGATTATGTACAATCTGTAGAATTGTAATTTGTAGAAAGATCAGTATTCCAACAGTTTGAGTCTGTGGTCCCAATCCCGCCCCCCTGAAACCCTAAAATTCCGCCCTGGGGGGAATTCCCCCCTGGACTGGTTGAGAACCCCTGTCCTAGGTATTACTTCAGCATTCAGCCTGGCCTCCTCCTGGCATGGTGCTATGAAATACACCAGGCATTGGAGATAGAAGAGACCTCCTTCCTTTTCCTTCCTTATATGCCACCAGTGTGCCATTACTGAAGCACTGTCATGACTCTGCATTGATAAGTGGCACGAGAGGGAAGGAACTTGAGGAATCACTGAAGGACTGGGTGGTGGGAGAAGGAGAAGCTTTAGGAGAAAGCTAGGTGAGAGGGACCCAAGAGGAGAATTCTCCTTTAACTGGGGGTGGACTATGCATGGGAGAGAAATTCGTTCAGTTTTCACTTTAATGCAAACTTACCTAATTTTGTACTTTTGAACCACTATGTGAACCGAAACTCAATTATCCTTCAAAAATTCACACTTCTCCAATGGAGTTCTCCAATTTAAAAAAAAATGATTACAAAATCAATGCTTACAGAATAATATTCAAAAGCATTATATTAGGGAAAGTGCTTTCAAAAATATGTGTCTATTAGGCAACATGCATACAAAATTCCGTGTATTTGGAGAAATGTGCACAAAAATGCTTATGAATTTTCACACAAACTTTTTACAAAATTCTTAACATTGAGGACAAACCAAAATTAAGACTGCAAAAAATCTTACAGTTCAAGATGAACTGAACTTAATGGGAAAATGAAGAAACTGAAACTGATGTATTCATTCATCCCTAGGGTAGACCCAAAAACAGCACTTCCATCTTGTCAAGGTTGAGCTTAAAATAGAATATCCCTTTCCCCGTGTCAAATTACATACTTTTCAAGAATAAAAGCATTGAATTTGATTTGAACCTGGAAGGGAAAGATATGGGAAGAAGGACAGAGTGCAGGAAATGTAGTTCGGGTTGTGAATGTTGGATTGCAAAAACCTCGCCCATCCTGTGCTATACAACAGTGCTATACAACAAGGCCAAGACAAACCAGGGGCCGAATATGAGTCAAAGCCTGGTGGGATCTGGCAGGTCAGGGGTAAAGCATGGCCAAACAACAACAAGTGGCTTTTGAGGACTAAAATTCAGGTATCAGAGAAAGAATGGCAGGTTTTCAGCTCCTGGAAAACCCTATTCGGGATGTGCTAACTGGAAGTATAAAAACCCCGAGGAGCTGCCTGTTTTGTGTTGAATCAGTGAAGGTTACTTGGACATCTCACTGGAATGAATTGGTCTTACTTCTGTATAATCATAGTCATGATGAGATAGTTATGGTCTCAAATAGTAGAGCTATAATATCTCTATGTGACTGCTTTGTGGCTTACTTTTAATGAGGAAAAAATGAGCACTTTAGCAGTCAGAACTAAGTGAGAATGAAAGTCCACAGTTCAAAGCCACTGGGGGTGTTTTTCTTCTACCTTTGAAGATCTCTGAAAGGAGCATGAAAGGTTGTACATGTTTTGAATCCTTAGTCTCTCTTATGCAAAAGAATAACTTCACAGTGAAACCCACAGGACTGCAATAAATAAAAGGGTATTGATTATGTCTAACTAATTATAAGAAAGCAACCTAATCAAACTCTTGGCAGAAATGGAAGATTGGACTTGCTTATTAAATTGGACATTCCTTGAGTTAGCCTTGTCCCCATGTGTTACTTCAGTTCTCTAGTTTCTAATTTCTGAATGAGGTCACACCTGTGTAAATACGTTTTAATGGAAAACAGTTTTCTTTGGGGGGAAGGAAGGGTAGCATTTTTCACACCACAAAACCTCTAATTATCTTGTAGACAAAGTGAATGGGTGCATTATATCTGAAACAAATGAAAAAGAAATGATTTAGGACCTTATTATATCCAGCACACCATGGAACAGAACATGTAAGCAGAACATGAGCAGAGAACTTGGGTTAACTGACAGATTTAAAGTGCAAAATATAAATAAATGATATATAAGAAGCAAAGACAAAATTCTGAAGAATATCTACAGTGAGGTAAACACAAATAAAAGGGCAATCATAGGCCAGTGCAGACAGCTACTGCCCCAAAATGACACTGTTTCTTATTGTTTCTTCACTGCACAGTGGGACATTCTGGACAACTTTTACACTGTTCTTTTTTTCCCGAGAGAGAGAGAGAGAGAGAGAGAGGCAGGTATTGGATATTATTTTTAATAATAAACTTTTTATTTATGCATGTACAATTGAGCAGGTATTATGGGGGTGCAGATGCCAGAACGTTGCAGGCAGCTCGGCTCCAGAGCAAAATAGTCAACATCCTGTTTCTCTCGTGCTGCTTCTCCCAGGACCAGGGTTGCCCAACCTGCTGCCCTCCAGATGTCTTGGACTGCAACTCCCAGCTCTGCTGGCTGGGGGAGTATGGAAGTTGTAGTCCAACACATCTGGAGGGCAACCAGGTTGGGGAAGGCTGCTCTGGACACATCTGAGCCATGTTAGCAACCAAAATTGAAACATAAACTGCTTCTTATGGAGGTATTATCCTGGACTCACTCACTTTATTCCCCAACTGAGAAAGAACAAGTTACTCACAACTACATTCCAGGGACTTAGGCAAAGGACAGCCCAAACAGTCCTTTACAGTGCAAAAGACAAGTCAAAAGTAAGTCTCATTGAGTTCAGTGGGACAATCTCATGAAAGTGGGCATAAGATTACAGTCTTAGAGTATTTGATCAAGGATCAAGTCATGCCAAGCCAACACTTTACAGAACAACAAGCCTGCAAACTATGCTTTATTGCTCTGTGCAATTTAGTTAAGATCTCATCTTCCTGCATTGGCCATAATATACCCTCCTTCTCAACAGCTTTAAAAGGCAAGCACAACCAGATATGAGAAAACTGGAGAAACATCGTGAACCATCAGAAACTATTTGTTCTACTAGTACCACTGCGGATTTACTCACTTCCTGTGACACAACATAGTTTGGATTACTTGAATCAATCATGGAAGGCTGGTATAAGGAGTATCCTGAGCTGAGACTGTACAATGTTTGGACCTAAATGGTCTTTTGATTATTTTCAGTTCAGTGGTTTTCAAAAAAGAAAGGGGGGGGGCTTCCATTCAAAAATACAAATGTCTTCAATGATGTAATTGTGGAAAGTGATCACAGTTTATTCTATTTGATGAGAGTGTTCTGAAGACCTTCCCCACTTTTTTACTTATCCAGAACTCCATGTTTAATCTCTGCATGCAGAACCTCTTTCAGCCCGAGAGCCAAATTCCATTTCGAAGAAGCTCTCGGGGGCTGAAGGCAAAAGGGTGGGGGCAAAATAACAAGCATATTTTAGCTTGAAGCTCTTAATGCCAGTAAGAAAGCCTTAGGAGAAGCCTTACAACCTTTTAAAAGGGGGGGGGAGACTCCACAAAAGCTGGGAAACCACAAAATGACAGGTGGTTGAGTGGGGAAGGGTGGGGCCAGGAAAGGGGGCATGGGCTTCTGAGGAACCCCAGTGGGAATGATTGGGAACCCTGGATGAGTAGTGCTAACAAGGGGTGCAATACAAGGCATACATAATTAATGGCAGCTTTGTCATTGAGTTATATCTTGACATCATATATTTCATAGATCACATAGTTGGAAGGAGCCTACAAGGCTATCAAGTCCAACCCCTTTGCTCAATGCAAGAAACTAGAGGAGGGGTACCGTCTCCCATCCAAGTAATAACCAGGCCTGACCCTGCTTGGCTTTCCACACTCAGACAAGCTGAGCCAGCATAAGCCACAGGAGAATGTCATTTAAAATATAGGCATGAGCTAACATAAACAGTAGCCTCCTCTATCACTGCAGTTCAGTTTTGGTCTCAGCCTCTAGGAACAGCTGGGTAGAACCCCCCCCCCCCAAATGCAGTAGACCCACTTGATCATAATTTACCATTGAGCAATAGGCACACCATTTCTGATTCAAGCTTGTTAACAAGGTCCATAACAGTGACCTAGATGTAGAAACCAAATGTTCATTGCATGCAAAATGAATATATATATATATACACATTTAGGAATACAGAACTATTGTAATAATCAGCAAGTACCACATCATAGACAGCTATGAAAGGTAAAAACAGAGTTATTTTCAGAGAAAGTTCCTGTCAGCAATTCATATCTCTATTATTCAGAGAATTTCTGTTCAGTACTATATGTATAAAGTCCTAAATTCAGATTTGATGTGGTGGAAGCACAACTTAGGTCAACTGTGGTGGTTGTTTCAAACTTTGAAGTGACTTCCCTAAGAAGCCAATGGATAAAATTGCATGAGGTAGAGTGAGCCTACAGATAGTTTTGTTGGCATTGAACTGTATACTTAAGAGAGTTTTAGGGGCATATACCCCAAATGAGCTTGTCTGTTGTGACATAACAATGTCATATGCACAAGTATTTCTAATGCTGGGTGTGTTCTACTTATAACTATATCTCAAATGCATGTCTAATTGTGTACAATTTGTGTCCATTCCAAAATGTGAAAATATCTGGATATGCTCAGGAAAATATTTAAATGGTATTTGAGCATATAATGATCCTGTGATTGTAAATACATATTTCTGGAATAGCCAGAATATTGTGAAGTGCCCAACATTTTTTCAGGGCAGCCATAAAAATATATTTGCATTTTGATGGCAGCCGTAAAAAATGTTTTGAAAATGTATATATTTGTTCTAATATTTGATCACTTCTCTGTTTGACCATACATATCCAGATTAGTCCATAACATACACATGTATACAACACATACACCTTCTGTTTAACCCTATGATGACAGAATTTCAAAATATATTTTTATTATTTATATATTTAATGTGTGCTTCTCTTTGAATCTAGATATTGCTTATGCACCTCCTTCTCCAGAAGTTGTTGGTGGATTGCCCATGTCTAGACTGGCATATCCTTTGCAGTTACAAAACTTATGGCAGCTGACACTGGCAATGAATTGGTGTCTGCCATGCCTGTAGGGAGTAAACTCTATACAAGTTTGTGCCTTGTGATTAGCAGCCAGTGTTCCCAATCTGCAAAAGAAATAAAGAAGAAAGATTGTGTGTGTTAGTGAACTTTGTACACGCAACTGTTTAGGCAACACAAAACAAACTTCCTGGCATGATGGACTGATCTCTGTGACCACCGGATATCACAATTCATTACATTCAAACTCAAAGTGCATGTTATTTTAAAGACATAACACAAGCAGCTATGCCTTTTTTCATTTTTACTCTAGAGTAAGCAATTGAGCCCTGATCTGGATCAGGACTCTAGCATGGGAGTAGGACTCTTTACCCCTGCCCCCGTGGTCCCAATCTGGACTGGAGGCCCGCACCTGCAATTTATATTGCCAAATAGTGATCCAATTAAGCCAATGTGTGTGTTATTTGGCAATATATTTTGCAGCCTTCGGAGGCCTGACCCAGATCAGAGTGGGGGAAGGGTAGAAGCGCCCCCTACTACCGCATGCTAGAATCCAGATCAGGACCCTGCGCTTTTCCTAGAGTAAAAAAGAAAAGAAAAAAGGCATAGCTTCTTGCTATTGCTTTAAAGTAATATGTGCTTTGACTCTCAGTGAACATTGCCATTACTGCTATTATGTGCAAGACAATTAGATTCTGAATAGAACCTCATAGGTGATAGGGGGGAAAGCCGAAGGAAGAAACAAGAGAACCATGAATCCTCTCACTGTAGGTGCAAGCCAACCCTGTAGTTTAACTTACTCAGTAGTGACTGGCTCACCAATCAGTCCATAGCCCTCCAGGTTTAGCACACAATTCTTGAGGTCCTCTTTGAGGGGATTAGAGAAGGTGACTTCTGTAGAGCATAGAGCATTCAGCTTGGGACGGTCTAAAATCTAATAAAAAAAATATATGAAGGAGCACTTGTTCTTACATTGTTCCCAAATCCTAAACTTTTATACTGATCAACATGTTGTTAAGATTGGCTGTTAGCCTAGGTAGATTGCTTGTTAATATTTTATTTTATTTATTTATATCTTCATTAAATACAATATCCTTCCTTAAAAAGGACCCAGCGTGGAATATCATACTTAATGGTAAGTTCATGTATTTTTATGGGAGCTAGTTGTTAGGCAGTAGCATCTTGATATAGGGTGTTGCGAGTGGGAAAGCCATCAGACCATGGGAAAAGTGACAGATCCCACACTCTACAGAGAAAGGAAGGAGTCAAGGGAGTGTGTAAAGAAAGCTATTTGTCTCAATTTGTGCTCTACTTTAAATTAGTGATCGGTTATAAATTTGTTCAGTTTGCTTTCTAATGTGAACCTTCTTACTGTAATTTGCACTACTTGAACCAATAGCTTCTGATCACACTGGATGCCGGGGAGGCTGGTGACTCCTATGTCAGTGGGGCTCCTAATCCATTGCAGCTTTTATCCTGAGCTTTATAGGAGCTATCCATGGTGCGGGTGAACCTACTTCAGGGATAGAGTTCAGTACCATGGATAGCTCTCATAAAGCCCCACTGACATAGGAGTCACCAGCCTCCCCTGACTGGATGGTTTTATCAGGGCTCTGCAATCCCAGTTCCTTGGGGCAGGGATGTTGAAGTAATACATTGGAAGACTGTTTCAATGTTTGGTGCTCTTTCTCTGTGTGTTCTCTCTCCCAGGACGGAGCAGGAGTGTTAGAAGAGTTTTTGTGGAGTCCATGGACCTGGGAGGCTGTAGCATTGGGTGGTTGCTTGAAAAATGCTGGATGTTCAAGTTCTGCCTCTGTCACGGTATGCCCCACATCCATCATCCACCCCTGTCCTACTGCACTTTCTGTGACTTTGCTGCTAACTGAGCAAAAACCAAAAAAAAGGCTTACACTGTTTTTCATTCATCTTACCTCCCTAGCCCCTGCACTGATCCTTCTGGAATTCTGCAGGTTTCTTGACTAGGGACACCTCTGTGATGTATGCCATTTTCATACAAATTGCCTCCCCCACAAGAGAGAGAGAGAAGGGAAAACTTGGGAGCTGAGTCCAAATCTCAGTTTGAATCTTCCTGTTCCACAAATACCAATGCACCTATCCTTCAGATATTTAGCAGGATTCTTAGCTAGGGTCACTTCTGTGCTGTATACCATTTTCATAACAATTGCCCACAAAGAACATAGGGGGATGACTGAGTGCATCCTTATTTAGAAACTCGACTGTAAATGCTGCTTTTGCTGCATAAGTACCCTTTAGCTATTCAGCTGAAACTTGTTAGCAGGCTTGATCCCTTCAGAAGTGGCTACTTATGCCTGCATATGTCATCCAATTCTGGCAGGAAATTATATATTTTTTAAAAAATCAGAAGTTCACTGCCATCTAGCACAAACCCTCCTGCACCCACTTGTCTGATATTTGGCAGGTTTCATCCCCACAAGGGGCTACTATGCCTGAAAATTACATCCAATTTTATCAAAACATTATACCAATTTATTGATTTTCAATGATAATCAGTGGGAGGCATGAAGTGGAAGGATTTCTGAATTGAGATTTGGATTCAGCCCTAAGTCAAATTCGTCAGCAGCTAAATTGGTCTGATGCAAACTGGATATTTTTTTCCCCAAATCATCAAATTACAGTCTGAATTGAAACTTGGAGTTGGTGTGCACACCCCTACAAATAATGTACACAGTATTAGAGAATACTGCTTACCAAAAATGTGGAGATTAGGCAACATTGCATACAAAAATGTGAATACCTATTGTTCCGAGTATAGGCCACACTTTCCCCCCCTAATATAAGTCTTTAAACTAGGGGTGCGGCCTACAATCAGAATGTTGCAAAAAACCCACAAACAACCCCAATAGAAATATCGGGGGGAAAGTGCGGCCTATACTCGGAACAATACACTATTTTAAAACGGTATATTTTAATTCTTATTGTAACAAGCAGCCTTTTTTCAACAGATGACCCCCCTCTCACTCACTCACTCCCCCCCACAATCAGTCCCCCTTTCCCTCACATTCTCAAACACACACTCACCCCCCTCACATCCACACACAGACCCCCCCTCAAACTAGCTCACACCCGCCCCGCACTCACACACAGGCGGAGCGCGCTGCCTTTGCAGGCAAGGCGCTGGAATGAATCCTCCACTTCCTTGCCCGAGCTCACCTCAGCCGGCAAGGAGAAGGAGCAAGGCTGTACCCCGGCGGCTCCGGCGGCCTCCTGCACTTCAGGCGGAGTTTGATGCCACCGCCAGCCAACTCTTCGCTGGCCATGATAACCCAGCGCGGGCAGCTGAGGGTGGGGAGGAGGGTCGCCGCCGCCACTGCTGCCGCCTCAGGAAACAGGCAGGAAAGGCCTTCTGAGGGGGCGCTCGCTCGCCCCAGGGCCCAGCTGCCGGCGGCGGCACCAGCAATAGCACCAGTGTGGCGGGCGGCTTAGGGCAGGGAGGAGGGCTGCTGCCGCTGCCGCCTCAGGAAGCAACCGGGAAAGGCTCGCTCGCTCGCCCTGAGGCCTAGCTGCTGGCGGCGGCAGCAGTGACGGCACCAGCGCGGCGGGCTCAAGCAGCACAGAGAACTGCTCCGCGCCACTCAGAAAATCGAAAAATTAATCAGAAAATTTTAAAATAGCGCCAAACTTTAAGGGTGCGGCTTATAATCAGGAGCGGCCTATACTTGGAACAATATGGTATTCAGAAAAATGTGCATTAATCTGCATGAAAATGCACAGAAGTGTTCATGCTGACTTAAAAAAATTTGTAAACTGCTATGGAAATGGAATGAAACAAACTTAAAGCTGGAAAAGTGAGAAACCAGAAATGAGAGATTCATATATCCCTAAATCAACCAGATATTTCAGACACCATGTGTCTGTAGTACTCTCTCCTCCAAAGGAAACCAAAATCCAAGTAACACTACCCCTAGAATTTGTCAGCACTTGGGTAATACGAGAGCACAGAGCAATATACATTTACTAAATGAAATGTAGATAATAGTCTCTCATATAATAAACCTTTAGAACTCCTTTTGAAGTTCTAGTAAAACCTTCAATGAAACAGCTACCTATCTGGGCTATATACTGGGAAACAGAAACACTCAACCGTGAATTCCGTTAACCTATTGCTGACTTGTTGCTAGTTTACTGTAAGAGGCCCTACACGTTCTTTACCTTTATCTCAATGGGTAGACTGTCAATCAAGATATCCCTCTGCACCATCATGGTTTCTCCTTTAGGCTCTGGCATTGAGACTGCTATCACTCTCATAATATTATGATCACAAAGGTGAGATCCATAATTATCATATGGTATATCTATTTGGATTGTTTTCACTGCAAGACAAAATTTAATAAACACCTTTCAGGATTTGCCCTCCATTCTAGGTGCTGGCTAGAGTAATTCTCTTTCCTCCTTCCTTAGTCCTTTTTCAGCAAAATCATGACAAAACAAAAACAGACAGAAGTATATCAGTACTGCTATTGCTGTAATCAAAGGTTTAACTAGATCTTTCTCTATTCTGTGGAGTGTACTATCACTCAAAGAACCGAATGTAAATATTCCTGTGGTGTGTTACTAAAGGATCACCAGTGAGCTGTCTTCAAAAATTGAAGTGAGACTGAACACCAAGTAGGGTCTGGTGCATGCTGCATAGAGGATACATCATGTGCCATAGGTTGTAGCCTAAGCACATTTGCCTAAAAGTTCTACAATTCAGTGATATTTCTTTCCAGTGAAATGAGCTTAGGATCAGTGTGTTGGGAAATTAACATTCTTTGAATCTGATGGATGTATTTGTTTAAGAAAAAGACCAAAGAATCTGAAGAGCGACCCTATGGCCCCTAGATAGTGTCTAGGAATAAGAATATTTTAAGAATATTTTAATAATATTTGCTGTGTTTTTAACTACTTATGTATTTTATGTTATGGTTGTTCCCCACCTCGATCTGAGTGGAGAGGCGGGTAAGAAATAAATAAATAAATAAATAAATAAATAAAATAATTTTATAGGATCCTTTGGATCCCCAGAACCAAGGTTGGAAAAAGAGCTCTGACCTTGGAGCTGGGGATCCATGCTCGTCTCCCTCTCCCCACCCTCCCAGTCAGTGTGGAAAGAACCGCACCAGCTGCTTCTTCAAGGTTGTAAGACCAACCTTGGAGAAGGGGTGAAGGGGGCATTCGGGGGGGCAGGGAGTGGAGGAGACTGGGGCCACCAGGATATAAAATATCCTGATGGCGCTCCAGCCTCCTTCCTCCCTGTCCAAAGCACCACAACTAGATGGCTGCAATTGGCCTTCTAGATGACATGCAGGGCGGGAGGAGTGAGGAGGCTGAGATTGCCTCCACCACTTTCCCTGCCTTGCATAGGATGCCCATAATACTCCGCATTCAGAGGTTTATGGGCATCCCCATCGGATTGTGCCCTTGGGGTGTTTTCACATGTGATACCAAAGCCATTCTTGCATTTCCATATTCTCTAGTCCTAGGCAGGCAAGCATTCTGCTTGTGTTCAATAAACACATGAGGTGAAAGAGCAAGGATGAGCATGCTAGCTCTGCCCCCATCCCTCACACACATAATTGCTGTCACTGTTGCACTCCATGAGTTGGAGGAATAACTTCTACAACAGGGAGCCTTTGCTACTTGCATAGGTTCCCTCCATGAACTTTCATTTTCCAGGGTTCTAAATCACGAGGGGAGTCTACACAAATAGAGAAGGCTTCCCACCTCAGAAGTTAGCCCTCCAACTTGTGGAAGGGGACAGCGATGGGCTGGAGCTAGTTTACTTGTCCTTGGTTTCCCTCTCTAGTGTGTTGGTTAAACACAGAACAGTTGAACCGGGCTTAGGTCAAATCTATATCAATAGAATGTAGAGCTAATTTGTGGGATGGAAAGGCTCTTTTTTGCTTTACATCTCTGCAATTCAATGCACTTTTGCCTAAAAGTTCTACAATTCAGTGATATTTCTTTCCAATGAAATGAAATGAGAAAAAAAAGTCCTATAACTCCCAGCAATTCCCAGCCAGCATGGCTGGCTGGGGATTGCTGGGAGCTGTAGAACTTTTTACTGTCTAAACATAAATAAGATTGAGCCCTTACTTAAAACATTCAAACAAATAGCAAAAGACAAAGTGTGCTCAAAGGTACTATTTAAAATTATCTAGCTTCTACTTATCATTTGTCCTCCTACAAATATTTCTAGATTGCAAAAATCTTACCAGGTTCCCTTGCCATCTGAGGCAAAGGAGGTGGCAAATCAAAGAAAGGGCATTCTCAGTTGTAGTTTATGGAACAAAGTAAGTTCACCTGGTACCAACATTACTACCTTTTTGGTAGTATTTTCGCAGACTGGTATATTTTAGCTTGATTTTGTTTTTTGCAAATGGCCCTGGAAGCACTGTGAAAGGAGTTCTATCCAGACATAATCTTTTACAGTAGGCCCATTGAAATAAATGGAACTTAAGTTAGTCATGACCACTCTGACTACGTCTGGATACACCCCAGTATACGTGTGTGTGTGTGTGTGTGTGTGTGTTTATGAGTATAAATAAAATAAATAAAATTACCTTCTTTTGGGCTAAGTATGACATGAATACTGTCTTTCCAGAGCTGATCCAATGAACATCCATTGTGCATCATTCCCTGAGCACAAAGGTTAAATTTCCTGTCTTTGGTCTCATTACAGAAGTTTTCAAGTACCCAGTTTATTTGAACATCTTGACCATATAAGGGACAATTAGCCATCTTAAATTTCATTGTAATCCCAGTGTCTTTCAGACTTCTGTTTCTGTGGGATGCTATATCTTTATCTATCTCAGAATTTGGAGCATTGAGGTATCGAGAATTAATTTTTCTGCAAGCTTTATAGAGGGCTTTTTTCTCTTGCACAGAACCTGGAAAAAGGAACAACATCACATGAACAATTGACTTATTTATTGAGAGATGGCTTATCTTTTTACATCTATAAACAATAATTCTTCAGTACAGCATTTCTCAAGTCAGCACAGATCTTTTTGGAAATTCTTGATTACTCTATTAATGTATTGTTTGAAATTGTATAAACATCCATCTGAACTAATGACAATGTTCAGTTTTTGGTTATATGTTATTATTGTGTGTTCTGCTCTTCTTTGCATTCATGTTTTCATTTTGTTTGGTTTAACTATATTATTTCATTGAAAAAAATACAATAAAATATTACTAAACATATTAATCAACGATTTTCATTTTCCACTATCAACATTTTAAACTTCAGATATTCCAAGCAAAATTAATTGGTCATTACCCAATTCATTCTTATAAGCATCAGTGACGTCTTCACGTAGATCCCTACCAACACTCTTGGTGCTGATACACTGGCCACAAGGCCAGCTGTCACAGTGAAGTTTTGTCTTCTTGCCTTTGCCTTGAGAAATCCAAGCAGTACTCCTTGCATTTAGCATACAAAATACACGGTGACCATCAGAGTCAGTATCCACATCTCCGTCTCTGATGCTTTTGACCCAAATAGGACCACTGCACACTGAGCCTAAATTAAACAAAGACAAAAATGCTCATTAATAGTCTTCTGGATAATGACTACCACAATGTTTAATAGCATTCTTTAAGAATCCACATTTATCTTAACAATAGACCTGGCAGCCCAGAATACCCTTTATCCCACTGTGAAAGTCTATGGACTTGAGAAATGGCTACTGGTGTTTTAATGCAGTATATGACAGCACAACTTGTCACCCACTAAACATAGCTCGCCAGCCACGTATGTTGCTGTTTGCTAACTCTCCTGTTTTGCTACTGGCCTGGGATGCAAAAATAGGGTCCCAATTATGCTGGCATCACAGAAGCCACTGAAGTACTTCTCTTTCCCATGCTGCTGGAATAACAGTAAAAGTTCAGAGCACGTAGGAGGTGATGCTAGCACGGAAATGAGCTACAGTCTAGATCCCTTCCACATGCTGGGGCTTCTTACATTACTCCAGCAGTAAAGAAAGGAGTGATACTACCACTACCACATTAACATAAGAATCCACTCCAGTTCACTTGGCAAGCCTCAAGATTTGCTGTATTCAACTTGGTAGGTAAAAAGCTGTGCAGGCTTGTGACCTATTGCAAGTCTTCTCTGTAATTTGATTTGGTTGGAAACATTCATCCAGAACTTTAGGTACCGAGTGGGAGGCTTATGTGCTTGGAATGAGTCTTCCAGGTGTACAAAACTGTACAAGGCAGAGACGAAGGACAGATCAGAGCTCGATCTTTTGGAGCTCTGTCATGCTGCTCGTGAAAGTAAACAGACTGCTGTGCACAAAATGTTACAAAGCTGGTAGAACATGCATCAAAATAAGCACAAGAACTTGCCAATGCAATCTCACAGCATTGCACAGTTCAGATGAGGATACACATTCACATCTGTCATGCACATAGAAATAATAGACATACATCCTCTATCGGGCCACCAGTTATTATTTTCAGGTTACTAATCACACACAACACCTTGTTTCACTTTACTATTTCTAGATTGGGCCAGAGGCTTCATTTACCTTTACTAGTCTCTACAGGTGTTGGATCCAGATATTGCCAATCACTCTCAGATTGATTTATGTCTTTTTGGGCCATCCAAGATTCATTCCAACAATGATATATCCTGCAGCATATAAAATGTAGATACAGCATAAGGCTGTTATGGGATACAAATGACATTTTGTAGAACTGAGAATATGAGAAACCTGAAAATTCAGTTATAATTTATAATAAATATCCAGTGATATATGGAATGCTAAGACAAAGATCAAGGGGTGCCCTGCCGGAGGAAGGGGGGAGACAATTTTGTGGATCACTCCTTTCCCCTGCAGCCCCATAGCCCTGAAAAGTTGTTAACACAGGGTTGGAGAACCGCCAAAACAGCCTGGGAACAGCCAGGGACTGCAGGGGGAATCGGTGAAAATCTGTAACTGCAGGTGTGTAAACTTTCCCTCCATTTACTTCCTGGCCCTTAAATTGGTGCAAATATCCCCTCTCCATTTACTTCCCAGCTATTACATTTGTGTACCATATTTCTGCATTTCTTTTTAGAACTGTCAGGGAACCGCAGTATTCGCAGCAATAAGTGCTCCAAAAAGGAGCTGCAAAAATGGGGGAGAGCCAATACCTCCCCTTTCTGGAATAGCTGGAAACTCAAAGTGTTGAAAAGGTGGAGGACACTGAGAACTGTCAGTTCAACACTAAAATTGAGAGGATTACAGTAATACCTTGGATTGCAAGCATAATTCGTTCCGGAACCGTGCTTGTAATCCAAAACACTCTTATATCAAAGCGAGTCTCTGGCGGGCGTGAGCGGGGCCGATTACTTGTCTTGCAAGACCTTGCTCATTTATCAAGTCAAAATTTTTAAAAATGTTTTGCTTGTCTTGCAAAACACTCTCAGACCAAGTTACTTGCAATCCAAGGTATTACTGTACATTGCTAAGGAGGAGATAGTGCCTCTCCCCTGCTTTTGGAGCACCTTCTTTTGCCACTTGCCCCCCCCTTTTCAATTGACACCATGGCAATAGGTCCCTGGCAACTGCACACAAATTAGACTATATGTAGTGTCACCATTTCAGTTTACTTGAATGTTACACCCGCTCTCCTTCACTGTTCCTTCGGACAGCTGAAACAGACAAGGAAATTGCCCAGGCAAGACAATACATATCAGACAGCCATAAGAACACGCTTGCGAAATAATAATAATAATAATAATAATTATTATTATTATTATTATTATTATTATTATTATTATAATTCCAAACACAGTTGCACAAGTTTCAGGGGCCAATTTTTTATTTTATTTTTTTAAGAATACGACCCGAATTGTGCTTTTTTTTTTTTTTTTTGAAGCTCTGGGGTAATGACTGGAGCAGGGATGGGGAGACAAGACGGGTTTGGCCGTGAAGGGGACTGGAATATGTGCCGGAGCTTGCTCAAAGACTGAGGGGGAAGGAGGGGGAGAACAACCTATGGTAAGCCCGATCGTCTGTCAGGCATACCACGGATTGTTCCATGAACAAGCAACCCATCGTGGCTCATTCGCAGGGTGGGTGACTCGGCGCGACACGCAAATGCACCCCATGTCTTCCAGGCCTGTATCTAGCAATCTGTCCATTGGACTGCCCTGATTTTATTCTTGAAAATCTCTGATAAAAGCCACAACATCTTGCCCCTCTTACCAGCCATGTTCTTTGCCATTTAAGGTTTTGCCTGTATAGTCAAAAACCTCCTGGACACCGAGAGGGTCAGCAGCATTCAAAGGGCAATAGAAGCCTGTGACAACCCGGCTTGGGATTCCAAAACACCTCATAACTGTAAAAAGATGAAATACCCAAACAGTGAATGATAGGGAACTTTTTAGTATCTGTGGACAATCCAGCTATGGTGAGACAAGAGACCAGACCTCTTAACTAAGGTAAGACTAGCTTATAATTCTTGGAACGTTTGTGTAACTGTTTGCAAGAAATCCCATATGAAGTCAGGCTACACAAACCTTGATTAGCGGATGGTTTGTCGCCTGAGGGGGGCATACCTTGTTTCCTGAACAATCAAAGTGCATGAAATAATTACAAGGAATGCCTAGTTCATCTATATTTGGAAGAATGTATTGAAGAGGATCCTGGTGATCAAAATACATTGAGCAAATTCCATTTTTAGTATTCAATTTTAACAAGTGGGACCTGAAACAGAATGTTACAGTATATCCTCCCCACCGAACAGGAGTGCTCTTCTTCAAATTCCAACCAGCCATGCCCTCCTCCAAGATATTATAAGGACCCAATCCTATGCATGTTTAGACAGAAGGAAGTCCTACAACTTCCAGCATGCCCCAGCCAGCACGGCTGGATGGGGCATGCTGGGAGTTATGGGACTTTTTCTGTCTAAACATTAATAGGATTGCCCTAAGCTGTAAGGGGCTCAAGCAGGCAAATTCACTCTCTCGCATCCTACACCCCTACCCAGTTTTCCATTTTTCTTTTCCAACTGACATGCAACTTTTCACTTCTCACTGGACTGTTTTGGGATATTTCTTCTTCCTTTGTGTTTTTTTTTTAAAAAAAATTCACTTCTGCATACTTTGGGTTCATCCAAACATGCTGATACCACCTCCTTGTCTCTCACTTGCTCCATTTTGGCTCTACTCTAGTTGGCACTGAACCATCTGAGTTTGCTATTAAAAAGGAATGAAGTTTTAGGTCAGCACATTGGCTCTATTATATATAGCCAATATGTTTGTAAGTGATATGCCCAGTAACATATTTGCAAATTGATTCTAAGTTCTTTATAGTAAGGATTTTTCTAGAATCTGATTTCTATATAGTTATTTGACAATCCAACTAGCATTATCTAATGTCAGCAGACATGGTTTTCTAATACCAGGGGGTCAGAGGGAAGGCTGCTGCAGCTTTGTCAATGCATTTCTGCAAAAATATATACCAGGTATTTCTTTACCATCTACTGTCATCTCACATCATGCCAAAGCATGCCATTCCTGGCTTCCTATTTCAAAGGCCAGTTTTGAACCTGCATTTATATATGTATGTATGTATGTATTATTTAATTAATTTCTATCCTGCCTTTCCATTAAAAAAAATGGTGTTCAAAGCAGCTAACAATAAAATCCATATCGAAAACAAAATTTTAATTAAAACATAGCATAAAAACAAAAATTAAAATACAACAATTAATGAAATAAGGAGCACCAACCAATTAAACCCCCTTCAACAACAGACCAGCTTATATGCCAAAGGCCTGCAATTATAATGCCTAAGACAGGGTGGGGTTTATACATAGTCCATATCCACCCAAAACCTAATGACTTAGGCCAGAGGTGAGGAACATGTTGCTCTCCAGATGTTGTTGGACTGTAACTCCCATTAGCTCTAGCCAGCATAGCCACTGGTGAGGGATGGTGGGAGTTGGAGTTCAACCACATCTGGAAGGCCACACATTCCTCTCCCGTTGCCTATCAGTAGGTTTTGGGTGTATATGGATTGTGTATACAAGTGTTCTTCAGCAATGTCTACTTCCACTAGCGTGCTTACAGGTAGCAAGCCACTCAAAATAGCCATGGAGTTTCAAACATATGCTTATGTTTATGACGCGGAGCACAGTGCACTGCATACCAAAACCCACAGATTCTCAGTATGTTAGCTATTAGGCATGTGTAGATTCTGTTTATTCCATTCCATGTGTGTTTCACGGATTGTCAGGTGTCTTTCATTCTATCGTCCACTCATTCATGGAATCAGATCCCCCCCCCTTTGGAAAAGTATGCAAAGATATTTGCCACCATTTACAGAACCTTCGCTGTTTGCAAGATTTTGCACATTTTTCTTATTTCTGCATACAATCAATGAGCAGAGCACACGCAAAAAAGAGTGATACACAGCAGAGGCTGGAGATCAGAGATGTATAAAACATTGGTTTGTTTTGTTTTACATATTAAATATTAGTGTATTTGCCAGCAATTTTCGTACTACTCAATCTGCATATATTTCTAGAATTTTTTTTTAAAAACCAAACACATCCGAAAGCCCATAGAATCGACATAACTCAGAAGATGCCAGTCCACCCATGAATCCACAGGTTGAATTCATAAAAAAAAATCTGGAGTCATTTGAATCTGCTTTGGATTTCTCGGACATCCAAAGTAACTGTACAGTTAGTGCTACTCTCCAGAATTCCAAATTGTCTTTTGTTAAGCTACTTCTTTTCTCCTTAAAAATGTTGGTGACTTTCTTAGTATGCTCTTTCATTTTGCTTTTCATTCTTTACTAAATGTTCATGTATGTTTTTGTAAAGTGTACCAACAGAGGCTTTAAAGCAGGGGTGCCCAGGGCTGAATTCCATTTTGGAAAAGCTTTCGAGGCCCTCATTCCAGTGATGGGCAATGCTGAAGACAAAAGGGGTGGGGACAAAAATATGGCCGTCTGAGGAGCCCTGGATGGCTGTATTTGGCCCTCAGGCCTGAGGTTCTATATCCCTGCTTTAAAGGGTTGTATTCAACTGTGTCTGACCACCTGTAGAACAGACACCGTTGGCAGAAGGGATTTCCTCTTTTCTCTGCGGTTGCACAGATACCCCGCCCCCCAAGTCTGCTCCAGAGAGGACATTCCAGACCAGATTTGTGGGGGGGCACAGAGAGGAAAGGACATCCTGTTGTGCAAATGGAAGTCCATTCATGCAATGATGCTCCTCTTTTTTCCTAACTTATACTCCTAACTTAACTTTTCATAACTGATGGATGATGCCCCTCTTTTTTCCTAACTTATATTCACTTTTTTCTACAATTCCTTGAACTGAAGTCACAGGGTACCATTATGCTCCTTCTTTTACCACCATCATCTTAAAATATGTTAGATTTGGGTGTTACAGACTGAGACTGGGAAAGTAAGTTTCTATCTTAGGACTGTTGTCCACATTCCCTACCTGTACACATTACAGAAGCAAAAGTCCCACAATGTCCACATTTGATGGGTTTACATCTGCCCTGATACCACTGCCGAAGGATAGGGACACTTCCATTCCATGCTAAAGGATTGAGTCCCTGCAGGTAGTTATTACTGGATGGAAGTTTCAGGATGCTTTTCTTCTTATGACAACCGATCTGAAAACAGAGAGGTGCTGATGTTAAAGGGTTCAAGATACCCATCTTGAGCAGTCCATGGATTCATCATACATCACTTCTTGCTTGAGGATCATTCCCATCATGAAGACAACAATGGAATGTGACCAGCATATGCCTGAAAAATTTACTCTCAACCTGGAAATGTATATGTACATTTTATCGATGCTTTACAGACCAGCTAACATGCTAATTTCCTTTTGAATATATAACATGCTATATAATGGGCATACATTTTTCCAACACCATTGTCATTTTCTTGCATGAGAAGATGGAAGAGTATGTATATAAATATTTATATAGTTTAAACAATCTGCATACTGTATTGCAATATTAAGGGAGCAATCATAAGAGTGAGGAACCCAAACAAAGGAGTGCTCTGATCTCTCAGTATCCAATCTATCTAAAGATCCACTGGACCCTTGTCGACAGGGTAGAAGAAATGGTAGTGGCATTTTGTCTGCCTCCGTGGGCTTACTTTCAATGTTAAGATAAAATATCCTCCCGTTGGCTCTATTATGGGCTAACTAGAAGTTTAAACAAGCCTGGAATTTTCCTGTGGTTGTTCATGCTGACAATTTTGTGATGTGCCAGCCAACACTGACCAGAGAGACAGAAGTAAATCAATGCCAAGGTTGTTCTAAGGAAATGTACGCATATGATTCAATTATGTAAACTGTTCCACATTTTTCTGAAGAAGGAGAAATGGAAGAAACCAAAGTCACCACCATCATTTGTATAATAAAGCCTTACCATATTGTTCAGCACCCTGCTGATGTACATGGGGTCATTACGACAGGAACAGTCCATGCCAGGATCACGCAGGAAGTTTGTACTTGTGTCCAGAATTTTCAAACAGATATCCAGAATATCATCTTGGAACTAAACATACAAAAATATGAGTACTCATCCTGAAGCAATGTGAAATTAATACTTATACTGGGAAACATATTTCCCTTTTTGCAGCAGAAAACAACTGCTGGGAAAACCAGGGGGCTAGCAAAGTGTGAGGCAATTGTCTGGAAAAGGTGAGGCAAAATAACATAGACCGTGCGTGAAGCTTATATACCAAGAAGGGTAGGAGAGTGGTCTTATGACCCCTAGACAGTGTCTAGATGGCCATAGGATTTTTCAGAGTCACAGCTCCAACATCAGAAAACAGCTCCGATGTTGGAGGTTGGACTCCATGCTTAGAGCACCCTCCCCATGCTTCACAGCCCACGTAGGAAGAACTGTGCTGGCTGCTTCTCCGAAGTTGCAAAAGTGACCTCGGAGAAGAGGTTTAGTGGGCGGGGAGGGGAGGGGAGGGGAGGGGAGGAGACTTGGGCCACCTTGGCCCCCAGATACGAGGTGACTGGCAGCGCCTCGGTCTCCTTCCCTCCTGCTCCAATGCACCAGTTAGTGAGACAGCCAAAACTGGCTGTTTATCTGCTTTGCAGGGCAGGAGGAGCGCAGAGGCGACCTTTGCCTCCGCACTCCTCCCACCCTGCGTAGGATGCACGTAATCCTCCAAGTTCAGACGGTTATGGGCATCCCCATAGGATTATGCCATGAGTTAGCTAATTAAAATTTTAAAAATCATGGCTTCTAGCACTACTTTTCAAGTCAAAGAGGGTTCAGGAAGTCCCATTTGGAAAATATAAACATACTGAATTTATATTACAGCAACCAACCAACCAATTAAGATTTCTTTTGCTTGATGAACCACCTAAATAAAATGACTAGTTAAATAATTGAGGACACAATCCTATGCACATTCAGACGGGGGGGGGGGGAGTCCTACCACTCCCAGCATTCCACAGTCACTCATGCTAAAAAGTGGTAGGACTCTTTCTGTCTAAACATGCATAGGATTGCACCCTAACTAAATGTAAATGAATTGGCATGTTTTGAAATTTCAAGGAAGATTTAGGGTGCAATCCTATGATCCCTGGAGAGCAGCCTAGAGACTAAAGGATTTATTGGAGATCCTCCTCCAAGGCTGTAGACACTGCTACAACCTCAGACGGGGAAATTCAAAGGTGGGGTGTTTTCCCCTTCCCCTTGAAGCAATGCAAAAAGAACCACAGCAGCTTCTTCACCAGAGGTTGGCGCTCCGACTTTCAGGCAAGGATGCAAATGAGGGAGACAGGAGCAGCATGGGGATGTGCTGAAGATACGCCTGATTCTGAAACTTCCCAGTTCCTGTCTCCACCCTTCCCTGTGACTCCACCAGACACTCTCTAAAGTGTGTCTAGTGAAAAAACAGAAAGGAGGATGGAGAGGCAAAGACCGTTTCTGTCGCTCCTTCTGCTCTGTCGGGCATGTTCTGGCAGAGCACATTGGATTTTTTTAGTGCTCCAACATCAGAGTGCTCCTTTGGTAAACATCAGTTTGTGCCCTTATTCATTTGTTTCTTTGTTGGTTTAGGATACTGAAGAAAAGGGACAGCTGCCCTGAAGTGTAAAAACAAAAACTCCCGTGGCACAGTAAAGACTAAGAAATTTATGGTGGCTTTTTTCTGTCTGGAAATTTTGATTTATTAGATGCACGTATGACAAGACTACCATTCGAACACACTTACTAAGGAGTAAGTCTCATTGAATCAATGCAGTATATTTCTGAGTAAACATGTTCAGGATTATGCTGCTTTCCTCAACAATCACAAAACTGAGGATGTAATCCTAAAGATATTTTCTCAGGAGTAAGGCCAATTAAACACAGTAGACTTACTTCTGAGTAATCATGCATAGGATTGCATTGTAAGTGTTTTATAGCTGATTTCATTGGACTTAATTTGGCATTTGGCATTGAGGTATACTTGCACATTCTGTATGAATGGTCAAAGCCTGAAGATCTACTTTTTACATGGGTCTACCTGACATGTGTATTCTGAGAACTGCAGAGTTACAGCAATATTCATATTTTTCTTGGATGTAGACTTGAGTATTAACAATTCTACTGCAGACGGTTTGTAGACATGGAACTAAACTTACAGACTTGTAGCCTAATCTTATGCATGTTTACTTAGATGTGTGCCTCACTAAGTTCAATGGCTCTTACATCATACTTTGTGATTCTATGCACGTTTAGATGAAAGTAAGTCCCATTGAATCATTTACTTACTTACTTACTCCCATGTAACTGTGAACACAATTGTCCTTTTTACTATGCAATGCCAGAAGCAGCCCTGAAAAATTAGGTCTTGAAATTGGGAGCACATCTCTGATTGATAAATGCAGCCTAGAATACTGAAAGCTGGTGTACAGGTGTCTGGAAATCACAACCTCATAAGGGCTCAGAGTAAATTATAGGACTGGACCTCAGCCTCCATTTTTTTTCCTTGTAGGAAAAAGACAAAGGGAGAGGGAGGGCAGAGGTCCAAGGTTGTTATGTCTTCAAAGAATAGAAGCCCAACCCCATCTCCTTCCCATCTCCTTTTAAATCAGGGGTGTTGAACCTCAGCCCCATAGGCCAAATCTGGCATACATGGGCTCCCAATTTGACCTTCTGGGTTTGATGCCTCTCCTAAGGTTTAGTTACTGGCAGTAAGAGCTTTAAGCTAAAATATGCTGGTATTGTTGGTATTTGGGCCCCACTAAGTTTTGCCTTTGGCCCCACCCACCACTGGCATGTCACCTCCAAGAGCTTCTCTGAAATGGATGTCTGCTTTCATTTTTCCTTTCTCTGGCAACCACTTTACATTATGCCTGTTCCTCACAGACAATATATGTCCAAGAGTACGACGACTCTGATTTATTCACTAATGCAATTCACAATATACATAAGACCCAGAATGTTGCATTTACCTGTCCAAAATGCCACGGATGAGCTATTATGTGTTTGGGAAGACCCTGGAATATAATCCCATGCTCATTAAGGACATACTCTTCTCTCTGATCTTGGCTGTCTAAATACACAGGGTCATCTGAGAAAGTAATATAGACAAGGTCTCTAAGAAAGTAATATAGACAGATCCAATACCAAGGGCAGAGTTTTTACATATCTCATACCACCTCAAATATAATACTTTTCAATGGAGGCAAGTCACACATTCAGCTGTGAATCACAGAATAAATTATTATTATTATTATTATTATTATTATTATTATTATTATTATTATTATTATTATTTACAGTATTTGTATACCACTCCACATCAAGCAGATTCTGGAGCAGTGAACAATAAAAAGACAAAAACAGATAAACAAAACAAAAACAATACATTGAAAACAAACTAAAATTACGTTGGTAGTTGAAGAGCAGAGAAGGCTTCCCAGAACAAGGAGGTCTGCATCAGGTGCCGAAAGCAGCACAATGTTGGAGCCTGCCTGACCTCCAGAAGCAGGGAGTTCCTCAGAAATGGAGCCGCCACACTGAAGGCCCTTCTCCTGGTGGACTCCAATAAGTCCAAGGGTCCATGAAACCACCAGGAGCATGCCATCTGATGACCTCAGTGACCAAGCAGGTTGGTATGGGAGGAGGTGCTCTCTCAGGAAACCTCGTCCCAAGTTGTTTTGGGCTTTCTACACAAGTACCAGAACCTTAAACCTGACCCGGTAGTGAATACGTAGCCAGTCAGTGCAGTTCCTCCAGCAAAGGAGTTGCATGCTGAAAAGGGGCAGCTCCTGACAACAGCCAAGCAGCTGCATTCTGCACTAGCTCCAGCCTCCGGAGCAGCCTTAAGGGCAGCCTCACATAGAGCACATTGCAGCAATCCAGTCTTGAGGTTACTAGCGCCTGTATCAATGAGATAATTGAGCAAAATCGATGCATGGGTGAAACACTGCTTTAGCATACAACAAACTAATTTTGATCTATATACCACAAGATGGTATACCAATTAATCAATGGTTATAGAAATATCAGTATGCAAAGTTGCTTCTTTATATTGATCCTTTAAGTAAATACAGTTTAGGGAATGGTTTGGTAAAAGAAAAGATGTCAGTGTTTCCCAGCAAGCTTCTGTTAAATAGAAGATACTTCAGTCAGTGCGCACTGCCTATACAAATTTGTGATGTGCTGATGCCTACCTACTCACAGCACAATTGATACCTGCCTATAGAAATATGTTTGCTGATTCAATTGGCTGAAGCAAAGGAAAAGCTTCGCTATGCAAATATATATTCTAATGAACCGTGTGTGTCTGTAGTCACTAAGCTGTAACATCCTACTGTGCAGTTTCATATTGATTCTTACCAGAGCACCAAGGATTAAAGAGGACATAAAAGTCTCCCAGATTTTGGGAGTCTGTGAGATCACATGACACCAGACACATATTCAGACGGTAGCAGCCAATACAGGCCTTGGCAGGAGGGAACACATTGATACTGAGGCATCTTTCATGATGGAGTTTGTAGCAAGCATTCCAGTGGCTTTGATCTGGACATCCACCTAGAGGAAAGATGCTCTTTGTCCCAAGGGATTCACAAGGTTTGGGACCTATTCGAGAAAGTTAAAAATATATATATAATCAAGTGTGAGTAAGCAGTATTTTGCATAGAGCTACTTACAATGGGGAATGTGTAAAAGAATGTGAAAGTAACATTAGACTCAGCTACTAAGATGACTTCCAAAGAATACAGAATTATCGATAACAAGCAATAAGGAAAGCTTAAAATATTTACGAATAAGTACTATGTATACACACACAGAGACTGTTTTGTTTGGTTGGTTGTTATTGTTAGCAATTTCCGCATATGTTCAATGGTGCTGGCATCCTATTCTCATTTCTTTGGGAGTATGCCCCATTGAACTCAGAGAAACTTACTTTGAATAAACAAGCATAGGTTCAAGCTGTACATAGCCATATATAAATTATTTGTTGCTTGTTAAAATTTTATATTTTTTAATTTTTTATTTATTTTTATTTAATAACATAAACAAATAACATAATGAACAAATCAAATACAATCAGACCCATGCTCCCATCACCTTGGGACCAATATGATAAACAACTACTACTTATCTATACCATTAAACCTACATTCCAAAAAATACATCAAATCTTGACATGGTGTAGTCTTTCCCTCAATTAAAACATAATCTAAAAATAAACCCCAGATATCCTTAAAATTGTTTTTCTTTAATTGTCCCCTTTTACATTTGATATTACAAGTCAACATATCGTTTAAAGCCATATCCCACACTTCCTTATACCAGTCAGTAATAGAGAAAACTTGATGAACTTTCCATTTTCTTGCTATCATTAATCTACCCGCCGTTAACAAATTTACAATTAATTATTTAACATTTTGAGGACCAGCCACCTTTTCGGTTATTGATAACAATGCTAATTTAGGACAAACTTCTAAATTAATACCAATAATTTCCGATATTTCTTCAAAAATCATTTTCCAAAAATCCAATTCATTATTACAACTCCACTACATATGCGCATATGTACCCAACTCCTGACAGCCTCTCCAACACATTGGAGAACAATTATTATCTATTTTGCTTAATTTCACCAGAGTCAGGTACCATCTCCAAATTAATTTATAGAAATTCTCTTTTATTCTTATTGACATATTTTTCAATATTTGCCTATCCCATATCTTATTCCACTCTTCTTTTACTATTTCCTCTTCAAAATCTGTATCCCAAACTATCTTAAGATTTTCCGCTTGCTCTTCTGATTTCTGAATCATTTTATACGGTATATCATCTTTGTAATACCTCTAGCTGATGCATTCCCGCTTGTTAAAATTTTAATACAAGCGATGTATTTGTGTATGAGCAGGGTAATGTTGGAGGAGAGTATCCATAGAATACCATGCATTCTTCAATGAAAAGGATATTTTTGCATGTTCAGTGTACCCTGTTCAGAGAAACAGCCACATGGCCTTCTGTGAATAATACCCTCTGATATTACAGTACTTAGTTTTTCATGTGAGGTTGGTCATTCACATGAACAGCAAATGCAATGACTAATTAATGTTCTTAGCTGCCCTGGGCTCTTTGTGAGGAAAGGTGGAATATAAATACAATAAATAAATACACACACACACAAACAGAGAGAGAGAGAGAGAGAAAATAGAGTATGAATTGTCTGAAAGATCCTCAATTTGTATGAGAAATTGGCAGTACATAACTAGTGAGAATGCAGTAAACGGAAGATTTCAATTGAAAAGTCCTGATCACTAAACCTTTTAATAGGACAAGAAGGACCTCTAGTGACTTTATGGAACATGCTCCCCTCATATATGAGAATTACCTGTCTCCACCGTGAATGTGATCTTGTCCTTGTCATCATCCCATTCCCGGTTTTGGAAATGCACATAGAACCCAAAGGTCTGTCCTCTTCTCACAATCAGTTTATGAGTACTAAAAAACTGTGTGTGATGGTTGGTGCAATTCTGAGCACAGTTTAGGTCTACATTTCTCACCTTGAGGGCTGCAGGAAAAGAAAGAGTTTAAAAACCAATTAATTCATTAATTCACAATTAAAATGTTGATCCAGACTTAGTCAGGCTTAGAGTGGTCCCAATGAACTCAATAGGACTTAGGTTAGTCATGACTAAGTTGTCCCATTGATTTCATTGGGTCTACTCTAAGCATGACTTGGTTTGGATCCAACACATTGCCTTTTAGGCACCACAAAGCTTTGCTGTTTCTGCTGCAACATACTAATGCGGCGATCCCCTCAGGAATTAATCTATACTGTTATTTATTAACTGTTAGTAGAAGATACACAATACTACACTGTTTTAAGAGATAAATGGATCACACCTTCCCAAGGTGAATTCCTTTATCCAAAGCATATAATTTATATTAGCAGCAGTCAGCATACTGCACGCACTTAAAACTGGCTTTCATCCCACTGAGTTCCTATAGCTATTGGCAGATTTAAGCTGATGATGTTTTGTGCCTCTGTGTCTGTTCTACCGTCTTGGAAACTCTTTGATGAAACTTATGCAATATCCTGCTCTTGCTCCAAGGGCTCTAAATAAGAAAGATGGCAGGAGACAGAGTTTCACATTTTCACACTCATCAGTTACAGAGCTTAACCTGCTTTGATTTTCTTCTACTAATACTCCATAATGTCAGGTTTGCAGCTCTTTATATTCAAACGGACCAATTAGATCTCTCGTGTAACTGCTCTGCATGAGTCTTGAGACATTCTGCTTAATAAATCACATGATGTCGAGTTAATATAAAGGACATATCCAAACTGTAGGTTAATCATTAGATTTACATGCAGAGTTTCATAGGTAAAGTTCTCATTTGTCACGCACTGCAGGACATTGGCCAATTCAAGTCGTATAGCTGTGCCCGCAGCCTCTTTATAGTATTGATACAATATCAGAGTCTCTCCTAACTCTGGCTTCCATTCACTAAGAGAAAAAAAAAATTGGAACAAAAACTTGCATACTAAGTAGAAACACAGGGTAGTACCCAAAACTGCTGCTATGCTCCTGCTGGTTCCATTGTGCTTGCAGGACCCACCTCTTGCACAATAGGAATTAGCACTTGCAACAGTAATCCTGCAAACGAGCAGAAACACTCATTTCCAAATTCGGGCAGGTCAGCAGACTTCCCTTCTGCAAGCTTCGCTGACCTGGCCCAATCTGGAAATGAGCACTTTGCTGATTTCCAATTGCTGCAGGATCTGCTAGCTTCCCATTGCACTAGCGATGGGTCCTGCTAGGATGTGGGCAGTGTTGGATACTGCCCACAGACTATTGCTTAGCATTATCTTATTCTTTCCTTTGGACATATCCATTATTGCCTGTATTATTTATTGGCTGCTGCCAAGCCATACCATGTCTAGTTTTCCCTAGAGTTGCAGGTATCATGCTGAGATCTGTCTTTTTGTGCTTATTTTTGCACCCTGGCTCTCATTATCTTTTTCTGGCTCTCATTACCTTTTTCTTTCACCATCACTTTCATTACTATTATGCTGTTAATCACTGATTGCGCCAATATTATAACCCCCATCCTTCTGTTCTTCACAGGCTTCTTAGATCTCAGATTCCTCACAGAAACAACACACACAGAATAAGCAAATCATAGCAGTCACAGATGTTTTCCTATGCCAAAATGTGCAGCTTTAATGATACTATGAATACTAAACTTTCCATCTAAACTTTCCAACAACCTTAGGGTTGTTCTGGCCCCTGAGGAGACTATGCAGGCCCAACTACTCAATCCAGGCATCTGCTCCAAAAGTGACACTGTTTCTTCCAGAACGCTTACATGGCTTGTTCATGTTAGGCTTTCTGGCTTGCCTCTTAAAGAGACAGAACACAACAACAAATACTACACTTTGGGCTACATACAGAAAGGGATAAGTATTTGCATTGCCATCTAATTCTGGGGATGCAGCAACCTGCAAATTTCCTGAACTGCCCACATCTTCTGATCTTCACCCTCAAGAAATGACAAGCACAGGCCTGTCAGGGGCAATTAGTCACAACAGCAGAAATAGAGTATCCATGTTCTAGGAAGGTATACCAGATGTGAGGCAGAAATAGCAGGGGTGGATATCACCATTGTTTCTTTTTCTTTTCCATTTCCCATGGGCACCCATTTAGCTGGAACTAAACGGCTCATTAGTTCAGCTCATTATAGCAGTTCTTATGCCTTTGCCACTTACACTGAGTAGCTGCCCCCCAAAATAGCATGCTGTACATGTAGCATACATCCAATTGCTGTACAAATATCGAACTCGCAAAGCACAATGTTATGCCTACACTGCAATGATATTATCACAAAACAAGTATTTAGGATCAAAATATTAATGCTTAAAGCTCAAATGTGCTTACCTTCCATCACAAGTGGATTTTCAGCAAGCTCAGACGTTCTGCAGTGAGGCTGACAATCTCCAGCAAAGTTTTGTTTGATGTCCTCTGACTCAGCCAAATTCAGTTTCTCTCAGTCTCATTTATACTCCTAATAAAATAACACCAAGCCTATCAGACAAGCAAAGCTGAAAGGATTTAGGGTGAGGTTTTACTCAAGTGCCAACCGAAGCTCATAAAATGTGCCAGAAATGTATTTTAAAGCCCAGAAACTGACCAGCCAGTGCTTCGATTGATGCTCAGGTGATGGGAGAATTGTTTGCTTCCTTGCCATGGAGTCTGTAGCTGCCTGGACTCCATTATTTGATGGCCTTTAATAATGTGTTTGCTGAAATTTATGAGATCGATTAAGATATTAGGAAGGCTAATATTCAGATCATTTTATACGTTCGCATCAAACAGTAGTGTGGAAACCTTTCAAGTCTCTTTGAAACTTTGCAATTATTTCTTTCTTCTCATAACTCTACAGAAGTCAGAGTTCACATGACAAAAGTATTGTTACTTGCCTGCTGGGAATGAAAAACGAAGGATTCGTTTTATGACTTTCACTCTATCATAAATGGATTTTTCAACAGCCATTCTCTTCTCTTTTTAAAAAAATTGGATCTTGGGATTTCTTATGACTGATTTTTAAAATTAATTTTTATTGTGATTTTCAACAAAACCAAAGAAAAAAAATTATTATTGTTAAAATTGTGTGTGTGTGTTTGTATGTAAATGTTTGTATGTTTTGTTTTACATATGTTTGTATGTAAATGGTTTTAAATGTAAATGGTTTTTATATTATGTACAATATTGTATTTTTCAGGCTTTTAATCTTTGTAAACTGCCCAGTGAACTTTGGCTGTTGTGGAGTATAGAAATGCAATGAACGAATGAATGAAGGAATGAGACATAGAAATGGCTCTTGGGAAATTATATCCACCAGTCAAAGGAAAACAGCTGCTTTTAACATCATCTCCTCATGTGGTAAATGGTTTTTTTCCAGATATTTGAGATTTTTTGAAGGGAAAGTACCTTCAGTTTTGGGATGGAAAAAACAACAACAATGCATATTGGGTGAATATAGCAGCACTACTGTTAAATTCCTGCAAGTGGGACAGGTGGAAAACCTGTTTCTAGTCTGTACTTGAGGGATCACATGACTGAATGTTCTTCAGTTCAAAAACATTCCCTGCAAATAAAAAACTAGATCTCAGGGATAAAGAATCTATCCTTAGTATCTTCTGGTAATTTTCTGGATCCAGGGAATTTCTTTTGTAGGGAGAGTATTATATCCTGCTGTCTGAGGTTATTTCCTCACAAACAACGTCTGTTTTCTCAAATATAGCAGACTTAGGCCTGCTCTGTGGGGGCTAGGCCTGAATTTTGGTGGCTGGCTGTCAATATTCAGCTTTGGGGAGCTGCAAAGGAGCGCTGTAGCTTTTGAAGGACTTATGCTGCATTGAAATTAGCATTGCCGACCAGATAGTGAGGGAAAGCGCAGCACTGGCAAGTTCCCGGCTTCGTGTGGTGCACTCTGTCCCCGTGGTGGGAACAAGTAAATGGACTTGGCTGGCTTTTCCCAGTACTGGCGGAGTCCCCCACCGCCTGCATCCCCACTTAGATCTCTAACCTGGGACAGTGATAATGGCTGGGATTCCACTGCACCTCACTCATCCAAGCAGCACACAGTGGAATCCCTGCTGTTATCTCCGATCACAGATCAGAGATAACAACTGGATTCCTCCAGGGAGCAGGGCTTGGAGGCCAATTCCTGCCCCCTTGAGGAATGCAAGGGGGCTCCATGGGCCTGGAGGGAACCTCCACGGGCCAGAGGTTCCCTATCCCTGGCCTTTCTGAATGCCAGTCAGTTCAACCTTTCCTTTTCACCTTGCTTATTTGTAAATAAACACATCTCAGAACCCCACATAAGCCTTCTGTACTATCTGTTCACAAGGAACCTGAGCCGGCTAAAGGCTGCCCTGGAACCATCTGGTGATTGGATAACTGGGAAAGCAAAACATTATTTTAAAAATAATTTTCTGTTCACAATAGAGAGACATGTGTACTCTACGAAGCCAGCAAGTCTGGACAATTCTTAGGCAGATCCTTTGATGTTATACTTTTATATCATAAAACAGGAAAGATGCTAATAATATAGTTATAGGCCAGCACTTGCCTTCTCCTTTTTGATTTGGCTCTTAAAACACATATTAAATGAAAACTAAGAGAAGGTGAATGAAACATATTCACCATCATAAACTTTTCTCTCCCTCTCACAGTAGGTCACCATCATCTGGTCCCTTTGATAAAAGGAATAGGCTTTTTTTTTTTTTAAGTATTTATATCAAATCTTGAGAGTAAAGGGTCTTTCCCACAGAATTGGCACCACTCATTTTAATGTTCTCCGAATTGCACAGCAGCAGACTTAACAGACTTTGCCCATTTGGGCAGTTTGAACATCATTAAGATTTGGGAAATGTTAGGGCATATCTGCACAGATACTCCCCACACTCACAGATTTAATTTTCTTTTCAAAAGGGAAGATATGGTTCCATGTAGATGCGACATCATTCATGACATTACCAATGGCATGAATGGCTTTTCAAAAATAAGTTGCAGCTCTGTGTGTGTGTGTGTGTGTGTGTGTGTAGGTGTAATCCAGATTGGCACTCTGGTGCAGGGATAGGGGGTTTAACCCTTGCCTTCCATTGTGGTCACATTCCAGATCAGCGCCCTTCTGCCAGGTCCGCTATTTGCATTGGGGGAAAAGCTCATGTTAGAGTGAATGGAAGTTCCCCGCCAGTGCAAATAGCACATGAGGGGGCAAGTCAAGATTGGGGGCCCAGTGCTTGCCATCTACTTTTGAAAGGCCATTCGCACAATTGCTAGTGGCATGAACAGTGTTGTGCCTGGTTTGGCCCTTTGACAACGTCCACTGGTTATGCAGACTGCTTGGCCCATACTATCCATGCAATTGCTCCCATCTGAAATGCACATGGGTGGTGTGGCACAGCACACTGAAGACTTGGGTATCTGTGAATGAACATCCAACCCCTTCACAAACCTCTATACAAACATACCCACACAGCACATTCGGCTTTTACTTTCTACATCTTGGGTTGGATCCAGATCTATACTAGATCAGTTGCACTGATGGAAGTGGACTTCCCTACCCCCTCCTTCCCATGGCAGCCCATCCAGCCCCCTGGAAATGCCACACCGAGATTCAGGAGACCCTGCTGAATGGGGTGAGCCATGGTGTGGCGGTAGGGGAAGGTGATTCCTAAAAACTGAGCAGAGGGACCTTCCGCAGACAGAACCTTTGCTCTCACGGAAGGTCCCTTCAACATGTAGAAGGCAGAACTTGGATTCAACCCCTTTCTTGTGTGTTTAAATGGTTACACAAGTGGCCATTTCAGATCAACAGTGTAACGTATGACAAGAGAACTGAGACAGATCAACCACTGCCAGCAGGGTTCATTCCAAAATCAGAAATCCCTGTACTGTTGACTGTGCAAGTTTTTTCCTTCTACATTACATTGGTCACATGAGAAGGCCATATTTGTAAGCTGTAAAATATGAAACTAAGGACCAAATTATCAGACAAGTGGTCATAAACCTGACTCTAAACACCTTGGCCTCAATGGATGGATTGTGCGTCTTTTCCTGACCACCTTCCCTGTACCACATTACCACTTCCCCTTGTTTCACAAAGAACTTGAGATGTGACTAGAAGAGTGGGCATGGGTTATAGAACAGAAATGCCAGAAGGGGGGGAAGCTCTTTTACACAACCCCCTGTGTGCATGCAGCAGACCTCTCAGAGCCATTGACTGCTAACCTAAATAGACTTACATAGAAGTAAATTCAACTGAAATCAATGGGATTGACCACTTCAAGATAAATGCGTTTAAAATGAAGATGATTCCATGACCGTGTGCTTAAGGCTGCATGCTTAGACACACATTTCTTCGAGTGGCAACTTTGCTTCTATGGGTAATCTCATTAGGCACAATGTGCTATAAAAGTTTCAGACATCAGAATCCTAATTTGCTATAATGAAACAGTTGGTCAATTGTATATAAATAACTAGCAGTCATTATTTGCCTAAATCTCATTAACGTTTAATCAAACAAAACATTTCACTACTTAAGAAAACAGTCCTGGTTTCTCTTCATTAAGTAAGAATGACTCTTTCAGAATAACAATGCTACCAGCCTATTAGGTGCAATTTATTCCTTAATAATTGCCGACAGAAATACTCATAATTCTAGACATACCATATATAAGCTCCTGGCAACAAAATCTGGTTTTACTACATGACATGAGCTGATCCCAAATTCTACCATTATCCCAAATATATGTCTTGTCTCTCTCCACTGTACTAATAAAGTTATAAACTTCTCTTTTTTCCTCTCTCAAAACTACAGAGAGCTTTTGGACCACCAATGAGTGGAATGATCCTAGAAAACTCAAGAGGAAGTAGGGTGGCCACTTAGGCATTGCCAAAAAAAAAAAGAGGAAACGTAACAGCAAAAAAGAGGACAAATGAGGACACTGATTTGCATGAGCTAATATGTATGTAGAAGTGCACTTTAATTTTTTTTAAATATAATTTAAATATATATACCCTTCACCCTAGAGGGGAAGACTGTGACCAGGTGACTTGTGTGCTTGCGCTCAGGCTGCTGTTCAGGTGCTCACTGTTGATGGGGAACTTTAAGGCCCCATCTTTAAACTGGACTAGACAGTCTTTCAAGTAGAGGACACCTTCAAATAGAGGACCATCCTCTACAAAGTAGGACACATGGCCACGTAAGTGGAAGTGAAAGGTGGATCCCATTTATTTTATTTATTGTTTTTATTTATTTACTTATTTATTTAATAGCTTTATGTGCCGCTTACCATATTTTAAACTATCTCTCTGCGGTTTTTACATAAGGACATAAAAAATTATATTGCTGAATCACACAAGTGTCCGTTTGTATAACCTCATGCTTCCAACAGTAGCAAAACAGATGATTTCAGGAAGCCCGCAAGCAGGCCTTGATGGCAACAGGCCTCCCCTCTTATCTGTTCTCCACCATCTGATATCCAGGGGTATACTGCCTCTGAAAATGGAGACCTCACTTAGCTGTTATGGCTATTAGCCAATTTCCATTAAGAGACCTATCCTCCATGAATTTGTGAATTTGTCTAATGCTTTCCACAAACCACCTGTTTTGTTTGTGGATTCTACGCCCAAAGAAGACAGAGGCCTGGTAGTAGTGGCTAAAGCAGTGTTCTCCAACCTTGGGTCCCCAGATGTTTTTGGGCTACAACTCCCAGCGTGCCCCAGCTATGCTGGCTGGGGCAGGCTGGGAGTTGTAGCCCAAAAACATCTGGGGACCCAAGGTTGGAGAACACTGGGCTAAAGCTTTATTGTGCACATCTCCAGGCCTGCTCAGCTCGCACAGCCTCCTCCCCTTTTGACTTCTCAACTAGAGGTTAACATCCAGTTCCTTTGCAGGAATGAGCTGCTACCTATCATAACCAGGGCTTTTTTTCTGGTGGAACTCACCGGAACTGAGTTCCAGCACCTTTTCTTCTATTAATTGCATTACAATTTAATCGCCATCTACTCCCGAGGGAATGTAATCCAAGAGTTCCGGTACCTTTTTCTCCAGAAAAAAAGGACTGATCATAACACTAACCTAGCAGCCATCACAGCATCTGACAATAAGTTGTGAGTAGTGTGAAGTAGAGACCATCTAGCTGCGAGTCCTGCAAGACCTGGTCCCTGCTTCCCTGGCTCATTACACCTGGCCAGGGAGGGTGCGGGCTGACTGACTCCAGCCACAAAAGCTACTACTGCTTTTGCCTTTTCTTTTTTTTACCGTAGTATAATTATTATTGAATTGTTTATGATTATCTGTAATTATTTCTGTTGTATTTTTTGAATATTATATTTAGTGTTTTTTTATATATTTTGTAAATGACATTTACTATTCTCTGATATTTTGTAAATTATTTTTTGAATATTATATTTAGTGTTCTTTGATGTTCTGTATATTATATTTACTGTTATTTATTTGCCATGTTGTGAGCCGCTTTGGGCACAATTTTTGTGGAAAAGCAGCATACAAATAAAAGACGATGACGACGACGACAACGATGACGACGACGACGATGATGATGATGATGTTCTTTTTTTCTTTCCCTGTGCGTACTGCCATTCTGTTTCAGTGGGGAATCCCAAAGACTCTTCATTCATTCTCGCCATATTATTTGTAATTTTATGAAATTTGCTCGTCGTACCCCCTTTGGACATGTTTTTATCTGTTCCTAAATATACGGCCCAATACAAGATGTTGTTTTGCTTTATTTCTTTTCTATAAAATGGTATGCAGATTTGGAGCTGGGGAAGGGAGGAATCCTATTTCGAAAACATTTTGGACCTGACTCATTAGATGCCACTTTTAACCTCCACTTTCAGCTTTATTGCTTGAATTCACCACCCAGTGTGTTACAAGAGGAGCTAAAAAAACATAGCAATTGAATGTCCGTGAGGCAATTTCAGTTGCTCTGGATGGTTAGGCTTCATAAAGTACTAAAACACAGGCAAGTAATTAAAAACACCCATGGAAAAGGAAGTGTTTACCAACCTAAACATTGTTTAGAATTCAAAAATTTGAAATAATTGGTTCTCTCTGAGCTAGTTAGGGCAGCCTCCGCAGCCCAAGTAGTTACCCACAGTGGAGGTGGGTTGGGAGTCAGAGTTAAATCATTTGAGGTATTTCTATTGCAGATCCATCATTTGTAGTTAATAAAGTTGCGGCTCCAGTTTGCACTGCTGTTGCCAGGATTTCGGAGGCCATTGGGCATGGCACCCTAACCCATGGGCCCCCTAACGTAGAAGAGGTGGGGCATGCAAAGTGAGAACTGTCTTAGGCTGCACCTGATCTTCTTGGATACTCTGTGCAAGGTGGAAACGGCGGCACTGTCAGGGCAGTGGACCCTCTGCTGGTCTTGGCACCTGGGCAAATGCCCAACGTTGCCACCCTCTGGAGCCAGCCCTGTTATTTAATCCAATCTAAAGTCCTTTGCTTCCTTATTTCCTGGTCTGTGGGCAATAGAGAACACTCCATATAAAAAGTAGTGCACTAAAAGCCAAGTCTTGCGGACTGATTATTAGTCTGGCTACCATTAAATCTAAATAAGAAAAAAAAAAAAAAGAGCAAAAGTCCCTTCAGGAGTATTTCATGAAGCTTTGAATATAGACACAAAGAGACATGTTCCAATTCAAAATATACAAAGTAATTAAATATACAACAGCAGTTCTATATTTCTTGGAAGTTTACAGCTTGGATAAAGTCCTCCTCTACACTAAACAAACTTATTGCAAAATGGAAAATTAATCAGACAAAATGTTTGCAAATAGGTTGAGAAACCTGAGGAACATTAAATCTTTTTCTCCAATACAGAAAGCTGATTATCTATAGGGCACACACTCCTCAGGAGCCAACTACAAGTTACATGAACATGAGTCAGTGCCCTAGAGCCTTTAACAAAAACAAAACACACTTTCAGAGAGGGGAATTGAAAGCAGAGAAGTGAAGGGGGAAGGTCTGCTTAACGCTTTCCCCATTCATCCTTTCCCTGCTGCAAATGATTCCCCTCTGAAGCAGCTTTGCACCTCTCCACACAGGGTTCAAAATATGCCTTTGTGAAGTTAAAAAATGCTGTGTGTGAAATGTGTCTCAGAATTGCTAAGATGATACTGGTAAAATTCAGAGTGAACTTGTCCACCTTGGAAAGCTCAGCTGCATTATAAATCGAGAGGCATATCCGCCCAAAGTTCTCTTCCATTTGGCACATAAATAAATGAACTACTTCCTCCCTCCCTGGCAAGTTATATGGAAGTATCCAAGATGCCGGGGACCCTGAGAACTGCAGTTTTTCCAGGGCTTCTTGCATCTCGGAACTGCTTAGCTTTGTCCCAAGCACAAGAAGCTTGGGACACATTGACTGGGTATGCACGACACAACAACCAACCAAAGATAACAGTCAATGCTTGGTTGTCATCTCATGCGAACCCAGCACGGGTTACCCACCATGGGTAGTAGTTGTTGTTGTTTTTCAAACTACCCATGATGAGAACCAGGACCGGTGCAAGGAAGTTTGGTGCCCTAGCCAAGATCAGATATTTAGCGCCCCCCCTTCCCACTTGAGAGTGCTGTATTTTTTTTTCAAGGCGTTTCTGGCGCCCCCTTTAGCCATGCGCCCTAGGCACCTGCCTAGTTGGCCTAATGGTAGCACCAGCCCTGATGAGAACCCAAGGGCTGTTTTAGGGTTTGTTTTCCCCACAGTGGGTTGTTGCAGTATCATCCAAATCTGGATGACTGATCCCACCGTGGGTAAAGACCCACGGCCGGCAACTCGCTCAGCAAGAGTGGCAAGAAACCCCTTGCTGCTCTTCCTGAGTTAGCCCTGGCCACTGCCAGAGCCAGGTGCCCCACAGGTGCCCAAGGAGCATTAGCTCCCCCCTCCCTGCTGTGATGTGGAGCATTTTTTATTTTTTTTAAACCGTTTGGGAGATCGGAATAGCTGGCTTGACAACTGTCTTTCCCGATCCCTGTTTGGGCAGCCATGGGGAGCCCCTTCAAAGCTGAGGCTTGAAATGCTCCCATTAGCACTTCTGTGACCAAGTGTGTTTGTGCTAAAGGGAGATATTTTTTAAAAAAGTTTTTTGCTCCCATTTGTGGGGGCAAAACTTTTTTTAAAAAAAATATTGGGTAGCCATGGGGAGCCCCTACGGTTCTGCCCAAACGAGGATTGGGAAAGTTGGCTGTCAAGCTGGCTATGCCAATCTCCCCCTCAAAAAAATAATAATTAAGGATAAATATGCCAAGGCAGGCCAAAATTGGTTCAGCATCACGGCAGGGAGGGAGAGGGGACTTGTTGCTTCCATGATGTCCCCTGGGATACCGTCTGGAGGAACAAGGGGGAAGGAGGTGGAGGGAGGGAGCGAAGTACTGACGATGAGCCCGATCATATGTCAGGCTCATCGTGGGTACTTCATGGAACAACCAACCCACTCTGGTAAATTGCCACAATGAGTTGGCGTGACGTGTGAACCTGCCCATTGTTTCCAGATGCCTGGCATCCAGATTAAGGACTCAGGCACCCTAGAAAATTACATTTCCCATCATCCCTCGAAACCTAGCATGCTGATGTTGCAACATTCCGGCACCAGGAATCAAAGGACAAATACCAGGGAGATCTCCCCATCACAGGTACATGAGAAAGGAATAGGACTATGTGGCAAAATATAGAGGTTTGCAACAGGCACTGGGAGCTTGCGGGAAGTGTTTGGACCCTGTTGTGCTCCTGGTGGTGTCGTTGGGAGCACAACAGTTTCAAATTTGGAAACAGAAAAAAATGAGCATTTATTTTTTTAGAAAATACTGGCATGGTTTATCTAGCCAAACAAGTCCAAGTCAAACATACAAGTCCAAATCCCCATCCCTACTTAAAGTTTGAATGGATTGGATCCAGAGTTGTCCCTCCGCAACCAGAATTCTCCTTAAATTGGTGGAGAGAACCTGGATCCAGCAGAGGTTCTCCACTGGAGAAAGTGGGTGGAGCAGTGATTTTCACTGATTTCCCTGTCCCTTGAATCCTCCAGCACCAGCTTACACACCATTCTGGAGGGTCTTTGCAGCGGGGAGGAAGAACTGGTAAAAATCACCTGCTCCACTTCTACCCATGGGATCATGCCGTTCATGGAGTTCCCCTCTGTACAGTTCTGAATCCAGCCCACTGTTCATGTATAGGTATGGAGACAAGGCCTATGCTTATAATGAGTAATTACCAAAAGGGGAAAAAAATGACAATATGTGGATATGACTTACAAAATCCAGTTTGTGCCATTATATTTTCCAGTGGGAAAGTTATCTTAGTACATAAGAACATGAGAAGAGTCATGCTGTATCAGACCAAAGGTCCATCTAGCCCAGCCTTCTGCTCACACACTGGCCAACTCATTGCCTGTAGGAAGCCCACAAGCAGAATGTGAAAGCAACACACACAAACACACACACACCGTGTTCCACAGCGACTGATATAGAGAGGAATACTGCCTCTGATTCTGGAGATAATATATAGCTGTCATGACTAGTAGCCATTGGGAGCTTTATCCTCCATGGACTTGTATTTCTTTGGACCTTTGTATTATTTGTTATGAAGATATGCAAATCAATCAAATGGAAATGCAATGGTTTTAAAGCATATACTCTCTGTGGTGTGTGTGTGTGTGTGTGTGTGTGTGTGAATTTAACTGACCTGTTGTAACTTGCATTATGTAATAGCATGAGCTCACCCAAAAGAAAAGAAAAAGATAAAGATAAATGAAACCTGTTATTCTTACTGCCTTGCAATCGTTTTGTTAAAGAACGCGATTCGTTATTACAGACTCCAAAACAGTCAGTGAAATGTGCTGTAGTAATTTTAGTAACACCAGTGTTTAAAAGCTTCTATGCAATTATAATTGGACTTCTCTACCTATAAGGAAGAATGGACAAGACAAATAAAAGAAAGCAAAGACAGAGAAAAATAGGCTGGCAAAACATCGAAAGCAGATTCTTCTTAGCAAGATACTAAGCAGTAATATGGGGAGGGGGGCGATGGTATATGGAGGAGATGGCATTGACAAATCAAAGACAACTCTGAATGCCATGACAAAGCTCATCACATCCCTGAAAAGATACAGCTCAGGGATTTGAATTGACCCAGTTGGATAGGCAAATCTATTATACATCAATGAATCCAGTTAGGGATGTGTCCCGCTTCATGTAGGGAGACAGGTAACCAAGTGAAACATGATGCAGGGTGAATACAGATGACCCTGTGGTTCATACCACATGGAAGCCATACCACTTGATAAGATACCCCCACCCCCAGCACAAATTAGAATCTGTGGCAGGAAGAAAATAATCTCACCACACTTTCTTCAGTATAGCTGACAGAGCATATCTGCAGTGGAAAAAACTTACCACTTGGTGACTTAGTCATCTGTATTGGGACAATGCATATAGAAATTCCAAAATGGAAGTTAAGTCAGAACTTCTGTCTTTGCAGCAAGTTTGGAAGAGGTATGAACACAGTTGGTGAGAAACATGTTTAAAGTTTAATGTTTTGTTTGGGACGTATTCCCAATTTTTGGAAAATTAAAAATGTTCTTGTAGATTCATCGTTAGTGTTCCTCACACACACCAGTGAAGATGATGGTGAAATCATGGGAAGTAGAAGTATAAAGAAAGTGATTCCTTCCATTTGGGGAAAATCTAAGAACTTGTTTCAGATTTGTCCTCATTGAATCGACCCTCTTTGGGCCTCTCTGTGTTAAGTTTAGTGAAAAGTCACTGATCAATGGGACACAACTCTCAATACACATCAGAGTCAGACTAAGAGTGCCGTAGTGCAGAAAGCTGACCTCAAAGTTGTCACAGATAGTACCTTCTGCATTTCATTGCCATTTGGCTCCATTTTTCCCTCTACACCTGCTACCTGCCAACTGAGGATAATGCCGTCTGCATCTGATAAAGCAGTTTTTAATCCATGTATTTTATGCTACAATAAATCTGTTAGTCTTCAAGACAGGAGTGGGAAATTTCTTTTGGTCAAGGGGCCAGATTCCCACCCCCCGGACCAAGCCAGCAGGCTGGATGATGTCAAGGAGGAGGGATCCTGCTTTGAAGCCTCACCCTTCCTGTGATGCCATCCACACGGCTGGCACTTGCAGGACCTGGCTCCCACAAACACAGGCTGAGTCAAGTGATTGTGACTCCTTCTTGCATGACTTGTGTCCCAACTGGAATGCAAGTGGCATGGGAAGGGACTAGGTCAGTGCTTGCAGGATGGCCCCTGCAAGTGCCAGCCAAAGTTGGCACCTCCTTCCATGCCGCTCACATCCCGATTGGGGCATCAGCGGCATGGGAAGGGATTCAGCTGGCACTTGCAGATGATGCATCTTACAAGTGCTGGCCAAGTTGGACGTCTCCTTCCCACACTGCTCATGTCCCAATTGGGATACAAGCGGCGCGAGAAGGGACTGAAATTATGCTTGCAGTACCAGCTCCTGCAGACACTGGCAAATTGGGCACAGCACCTTCCCCATGTGAACCCCCATAGTATCTCCAATCTTTGATCAGAGGTCACAAAGGGATTCCCCTTCACAATGCTCTCCCTCCCATTGGGAGGGAGGAACAGCACACAAGATCAGAGAAAGTATCCTCTCCCCCAGCTCCTCTCCAACTCCTCCATGGGCCAGACTGGGAACTCCCACGGGCTGGATAGGCCCACATGCCAGAATTCCCCCACTCCTAATCTAAGATTCCACAAGATCTGTGACTGATCAACACAGTTACTTCACTGGGAGTTGCGGTTTTGCTAATAGGACCTCATGGGCGAGCTTGTAACATTTATACATTTAAAAATCAACACGAAAATGGTCTCATTGGCACAGTCAAGTTAGGCAAACAACACACTGAGAGCCAGTGTGGCGTAGTGGTGAGAGTGTTGGACTGAGGACTCGGGAGATCTGGGTTCTAGTCCCCGCTTGGCCATGAAACTCACTGGGTGACTTTGGGCCAGTCACTGACTCTCAGCCTAACCTACCTCACAGGGTTGTTGTGAGGATAACATGGAGAGGAGGAGGAGGATTATGTAAGCCGCCTTAGGTTCCTTTCAGGAAAAAAGGTAGGATATAAATATAATAAATAAATACATAAATAAATAAACATATGTTCACTGAAGTACCATACTTACACACACACACACACACACACACACACCTGCCACCCCTCTTTACTCGAGGGAGAGAAATCACAATGAGAGGGGCTACAGCAGGGTTGAGTGTACTTTTCCCACATAGTTGAATAATTCTTATAATAGAAACAGTTATGGTTAGCAATGATTAATATACATTGTGAATAAGAGCTGCATGTTACTCAATTAGTGCACTGCCTTTTCTCCCCACCCCCACCCCACCCCAAATGCACCTACTACCCCAAATGCTTGAGACTCCTGCTTTATGGGCCAAATTATGTTTGGCTTCCACCCCAGATAAAACTGGTGCAGCTTTTTCCCTAATTTTATCTTCCTATGTGACACAGCATATTTAGTTTTATTTGCCTCTATAATGAATGCTCAATATGATGCTGGTTCATTGAATTATAAAATTCAATGTTTTTCTGCACAATAGTGGGAATATATAAAAATAAATGACATTTAGTCCAATATATTGGAGTTTATGCAGCATTGCTGATAAGAATTAAAGGATGCACCAAAAGAAAGCATTAGAGATTTGATAAGAGTCATCATACTCTTTAATCTTTATAATCTCTCACTTTCAAATATGGCTTCATCTATCATTTTGCAGCCTCCAACTAAATACATATAACTGAAAACTGAGTTATCATAGGTAATAGAGTTTGCCATGTCTTTATTATGGTAAAATATAGCTCTATTTTAATTTCTATGTGGAGGGAAACTCGGGATGTTGTATTCATTATGACTAACAATATAACCAAGCATAACAAAAAAAAAAGATTAAACCAAAATTGCAAGAAAGAATTGCCTTCTTTTTCTAATGTTTGTATAACCCCCAAAATAAGATGTACAGGGTTGGCACAGACTTTAAACAAAAACCATCTTTGTGGTGAAATAGGAAGGGAAAAATAGAAATATCCCCCATAAGACATTATGTGTGCAATCTTATGCCAGTTTAGATAGAAAAAGGCCTACAACTCCCAGCATGCTGGGAGTTGTAGGCCTTTTTTCTGTCTATACTGGCATAGGATTGCACCTTATAACATTTATATATCACCTTCATTTCTGGAGATTCTTCATAGAAGACTTCCCTCTTGCCAAGGCATTTAGTTAGGAGCTTGGAATAGCACGGGGGGGGGGGAGGGGGATTGTCACCTGTAGGCTCAGTTTTATTGGCTTTTGTACTGTTATTTTAAACTGTGTTTTTAAATTGGTTTTATTTTAAATATTTGGTTTTTATTGTTTTTATGCATAAGTTGTGAACGCCCAGAGCTTGGTGGGGGCCTTAAGAACTGCCTAGGGCGCTGCGGAGAGGGCGCAACTCTGTTCCTGCCTCGGCGCGCTCCTGCCATGTGTTTCTACTACCTGCCATGGCGGAGAGGACGGAGGCAGCAGCGCCAGCGCGGTGGCGGGGGAAGTTGTGGGAACGCCCGCGAGCTGTTGCGAGCAGGGTGCTTGCTCTGGAGGCCCCCCCCACGCCGGGGGGGGCGTATATAATTGGCTAGGGCGCAACATGCAAATTCTGGGGGCGGTTAATAATGAAATAATGAAATACCCCCCCCTTTTTCATCTTCAAACCAAATCTGTTTGATAGGGTCATTATTATTCCCATTTCATAGATGAGGATGCGAGGCTGACAGGGGGCCATGATTAGTAAGATGGGAGACATTTCTGTGTATAGATCATCTCCTTGGGCAATATCCAACTCCGACATTCCGCTAGCACAAATGACATTGTGCTAGTGGAAACTGGGTTCTGGATTATATGCAAGAGGAGAATCCAGCTCAAGTTACATTTGCTCAAGTGCAGTTGTGCAAGCATTTTTGCAACTGGTTGCACAACTGGCTGCGCAGGTGTAATGCCCAAGCGTTGGTGCAATAGAAAAGATTCAGCAGAGCTCTGTTAGCCCTATTTGAGTTTGTGGAATGGCACCGTTGGATGCTGCCCCTTGACTGCCTATGCAGTGGGCAACTGTTGTGAGAGAGGGATGAGTCTGCAGGAGGATCTGAGATGTAGAATGCCTGCTTAGTAATCTTGCCCTGTGCAAGCCAGTGATCAACGTCACCAGATCTGACTGTATTGTTGGGTGTAGGAGAGAGGGTTAAGACGTCTCGACTTAACAGACAGCCATGGCAGCTGCAGTTTCTAGCCAGGTTATCCTGACTTACAGCTGCATTAGTCTGCCAAGGCAGTCACAGTTATCTCAGTGGCATGCTGAGGATCCTGCCTGGATGGGCTTTTGGTGTGTCACTTCCAACATTGCTTCTCTTTTCCATATATCCATTTTTCTCATGGTTATTGGACAGGTGCCTCTAAATTTGGTAAAGAATAGGCAGTGCACTTACAGCCTCTTCACACATCATCATAATACATGTCAGAGGAATCATGCTTATCTTTACCTTGGCTTTTATCACAGAAGCGTTTTCCCCCCAGCAAGTGTTGTGGCATGCATGATACATTATGGTTCTTTATGGGTTAAAGGCAGAATAGGCGGAATTCAATAAAGGAGGGGCTATCTCCTTAAGGAGAGGCACTTCAGTTTCTACTTCAATATGGCTGCTGGTCTTTCTTTCATACTCTCTACATGGTGTTAGCGGTGGGATGATTTCTTGACCCAGCACAAGAGATAGCCACCGTTTCACTTGCTGGAAATAAAGAGATGCTGTGGAGTGTACATCCCCAAAGTTACTGTGATTAAATAGGATCAGAGGATACAAAGGTGACCCAATTTAAAAGGATCAGATGACATGATGAGTATTACCTGGCCTAAGCTTGCTCTTTTGATGGGAATCAAAGAATAATTTTTAATGGTCGAGGACTTTGATAAACACAACATATTGCATTACATAACCAAAATTCTGTAATAGGCATTGGACTGATATAAAGGTGTTCCTACAAAAAGGCTACAGGTTGTGCATAACTACCAGTTTTATACAAACTAATAAAAAAGGAAGCAAGATCAAAAGATCAGGAAAGTGCAATCACAGTGAACAATGGAAAGAATGCAACTTCACCTTTGGAACAATAGACTAAAGAACTCAACAGTAGAATGAAATCTTTTGAGAAATGACAGAAAATGACAGTGCTACTGAAATCTTCTGATTGGTTGGTTGATTGTTTCTTACATTTCAATACCACCCGATAGCTGAAGCTCTCTGGAAAATCCACAAAACTTAAAACCTCAAATCTTAATGAGGGTTTCACAATATACGTAAATTGCAATCACAATTGTGCAATTTGAATTGTGCTTTAGTCAGAATCTTGATGCTGCCAAAAAAGTAACAAGGAATAGATGACTGCGGTGCAGGGCCAGCCCTACCATTAGGCAGGATGAATACCCCACCTCAGGTGGCAGAGCAAGGAGGCGGCACTAGTGGGTGCTCCAGAGAGTCTTGCTGACGCTGCTCACATGCTGTGGCAAATGCTGCAGCAGGAGAGTGGCTGGCGTGGGACTCTCTAGAGTGGCCACCTGCTCTCTGGTTCACTCTGTGCCTGGGTCCGAGGGGGGTTCTTCCTCAGAAACAGGCATTTCCTGGCTGGAGAGGTGTCCAAGGAGATCTCCTGTGCTGCAGGCGATCTCCCGGAATGGCCCTGCTCTGGAGAAGTTGCTTGTCCTCCAGAGCAGGCCACATGGTACTCTGTTTAGCCAGAGTTAACAGACAATGGGCGGCTGCTCTGCAGAACAGGCGATTTCCTTGGGCACCTCTCCATCAATGCCTGACTCTGAGGAAATACTCCTACACCAGCTGAAGAGCAGCTCTTCAAAGAAAGCCAAAGAGTGCACGTGGATGAACAGATAGATAGATAGGCAGGCAGGCATCACAGCAGACACAGAGGCTGGGGGTGGGTTGCAGAAGTGGAGGGGTCGCAGCAGCTTTTCTCCTGCCTCAGGCAGCATGAGAGGTTACACCACCACTGTGTGGAAGAGACTGGCACAGATAATACTACCATCAAGTGCTAGGGCTAGAACCAAGGGCTGTTTCTCAGGTACTGAGACAGAAATTCCACCTGGTTGGGCAGCCTGGAAGGCCTGAACAAGCACAGAACTTTGTCCAAATTTCCCTGAATACTTCTCTCTTTGTGTATGGATGGTGTTATTTTGGTCATGTAAGCACCAGCAATCAGAGAACAGAGATCACTATTAGTATATGCGATTATGCTTTTATTTATATTTTTTAAATGTGCCTGTTTCCTTCCTGATTGCAGGTGGTGTCTTTGAGCCAACAATCCCCTTTTACCACTTACGATTTTTGGATTTTAAAGCTTTTAGATAATAGCAACATCGGATAAATGTATTTGGAAGGACAAAGGCAAAATAAGCTGTGGGAGGGCAAATTTCTGTTCAGCATGTACAAATGGGGGACGGGGACAGAAAGCTTGTTTGCTCATCAGCAGCTATCACTGAATCCTCAGCCCACTCGTCACTATTGCCAGCAGAGTCCTGTGAGTGACACTCTAGGGGAGAGAGCAGGCTATATTGTCACTTAGTCCAAGACTATTCTCTAAATTCAGATCATTAAATGCCATTCATACCTCAAGCTTCGGCTCTTTGAACTTTACACCATAATGCCATGGTGACAATATCAAAAAGTTAAATATTTTTCGATCCCAGAGATAAAAGGCAGACTCACTATACCATATATAGATATAGATCCTTGAAGCCATTACGCAGAATGTATCTTTTAGCTTTTCTGTTTAGTTTTCACCTTTCATCACACAGAATGCTTTTATCTGAATCTAGCTGTTCTTGGAGTGATAACGAATTGTTTTGATTATCATCAGCTTCACTAAAGGTACTTTATTTTGTTATCCACTTGAAGAAGTCTCCAAACTCTCCAGGCCCTGATGCAGCAATGTATAATCTTTTGAGTGAGAACTTAAGTAAGAACGTAAGAGTCGTGCTGGATGCCTGGATCAGACCAAGGGTCCATCTCTAGTCCAGCATTCTGTTCACACAGTGGCCAGCCAGCTGCCTGTGAGAAATCTATGAATAAGACATGAGTGTGTAATAGCACCCTCCTGTTTGTGTTCCCCAGCAACCGGTGTACATAGGTGTACTGCCTCCGATACTGGAGACAGCATACAGCCATCATGACTAGTAGCCATTGATAGCCTTATCCTCCATGAACTTGTTTGGAGCTTCATAATCCTGTTTTAAAGCCACCCATATTGATGGCCATCACTACATCTTGCGGTAGTGAATTTCATAGTTTAACTATGTGCAGTAACTTAATTATTTAGTAAAAAATAAAAACAAACCCAAGAGTCCTGTTGTAAACTTACAGGCATGTGGCACAAGCTTTTGAAGACAAGAACCTACTTCATCAAATGTATGAAATGGACAGAGAATAATGTGATAGGAATATATACAGCCCAAAAGTATGCACCAACTACAAGATTCGACTCAGTTCAGAAAACAGTCCAATTTGTCTTGGACAGATTCAGAGGCTACCTGCTTCAACTCCGATCTCAATTCAAAAACCCAAACTGTCATGCCTCCTGTTGACTAGCATTAGAAATCAACAAATGGGGTGGGGTTTTTCCCTCCTGTTTGTCAGACTTGGATGACATTTGCAAGCCTGGCTGTCCCTTATGAGGAATTACACCTGTTACATTTCAGACAAATGGTGGTCTTTTATTTTCAGAGTTTTTAATATAGGGGAGCAATTAAAATGCAGTCTGCAAAGGTTCTATTATTTCAGAATTCTTTCTCCTCAGTATGGAGACCAGGCCGTAGCACAGGGATAGTCAACCTGTGCCCCCCCCCCGTTGCTGTTGGACTACAGCTCCCACATCCCTGCCCAATGCCATGTTGGCTGGGGCTGATGGGAACTGGAGTCCAATAATATTTGGGGTCACAAGTTGCACACCCTATCCTAGAAAGTGAACAAGTCCAGAGATGTAGATAGGCCACCTATCACACATCGCCCTAGCAGGCCAAGGCTCCGTCTCCCCAATACTACATGTGAAAAGGGCAACTAAAATGATCAAAGGGCTGGAGCAACTCCCCTATGAGGAAAGGTTACAACATCTGGGACTATTTAGGTGAGTGAGGGGAGACACGCTGATAGAGGTGCACAAAATCTTGCATAGTCTGGACATTTTTCTCCCTCTCTCATAATGCTAGAACCCAGGGTCATCCCATGAAGCTGATTGGTGGGAGACTCAGGACAGATAAAAGGAAGTACTTCTTCACACAGCGCATAGTTAAAGTATGGAATTCACTTCCACAAGATGTAGTGATGGCCACCAGTTTGAACAGCTTTAAAAGGGGATTGGACAAATTCATGGAGGATAAGGCTATCAATGGCTACTAGTCCTGACTGGCTATATGCTTCTTCCAGTATCAGAGGCAGTACACCTATGTATACCAGTTGCAGGGGAACATGGGCAAGAGGGTGCTGTTTGCTGTTGCACTCATGTCCTGTTTGTGGGTTTCCTGCAGACAGCTGGCTGGCCAGTGTGTGAACAGAAAGCTGAACAAGATGGACCTTCGTCTGATCCAACATGACTCTTATGTTTTTATAACTGAAATGTGTAGTATCTTAAGCACCTCCGTTCTTTATTCAAATGAAAAGACACAGCACCAAAGCTGTCAATCAACTTCATTTCAAGAGCTCCACCCATTCTGTCTGTCTTCTAAACATCTTGTGATTAAGCATAGTGACCTTGAACTCAAATGTCAAATATCTTGAAAGATTGACATCTTCACTCACTCCATTCTGTGAACTGACTTTAAAAAAAAAAAAAAAAAATACTCAGTTTGTCTGGCTGATGTTCTTTGGTCCCATAAAAGTGTTGTTCAAGGAGATATTTTTGGTCAGTAAATATTAGAATCATCCTATGCATGCAATGGAAAATAAAAATAAATGAAGAGGAAACTTGGGACTGTAGTTAACCCACTCACAAACTGACAGCTACTCCTCAGCCACAGCTTAAGAAATGAGTTTAGATGGAGATTATTTGTCCATGACTTCATTTGTTCCCCTATCTGACCCACAAATGCTGGGAGAGCTTTGGAGATGGAAGAGATGTCAGCTATATATAATCAGAGGATCTCCAGGTAGAAACCCCTGAGCTGAGCTGGCATGGAAGCAGAATTGAACAGTAGGTCGGAAACACTCTGTGAGGAAGATGCGAGAAGGGAAATTGGAAAAATGAGCATAAAGGATAGAAGTGGTATCCAGGGGAGTTGTTTAGGACCCCTGAGGATGGAACAGGGAGAAGCAAGGGTTATGGAGAAGTATCAGTGCCAGAGGATGATGAAGTTTTACTATTTTTCATTTTTTTAACTAGCTATGTTTAGTGGACTCTATTCTAGATTGATGTCCATTTTGGGGGGTCAACTCTATATAGCCAGCAGAGGTTTAGGGCACAATCCTGTGGCTTCCCAACATTGTCTGGGTGGGGTCATAGGATTAGTCAGAGTTCCAGCTCTGGAGTCCTCTGAGCATGGAGCTGGGACTCCGAATGTGGAGGCCCCGCCCCCCTTGCAGCTGGTGCGGAAAGAACCACACCAGCTGCCTCTCCAAGATCTGAAATTGGCCTCAGAGAGGGCAAAGGGGGCATGCTGGGGGTGAGTGGGAAGGGAAGAGGCTGGGACCAACATCTTATGCCATTTCCAAACGGTGCCCCAGCCTCGTTTTTTCCCCCTCCGCAGACACTTCATCTAGACAGCTGGAAACGGCTATTTAGATGAAATACAGGGCATGAGATGGCAGAGATTGCCATCACCACACCTCGTGCCCTGCACTGGATGTACAGAAGCCTCCATGTTCAGAGGCTTTTGTGCATTGGGGGCGGAGGGCATTGGATCACGCCCTTAGCAACCTGTTTTTAAAGTACAAAAGGGAAATCATTAGGGACAATCATCTGAATGTAAATACTTGTTCCATTGCATTTCAGCTAGCAACATTTATTTATTTATTTCCTACATTTATATTAAAATTACACAATAATAAATAAATGCTAATAAGCAGTAAATATACATTTAAAAATGAAATGAAAAGTGTGTTAATGTGCGCATTCTTTTCTTGTTCTTTTTCATAGCACAATGACTAGTATTCCCATAAGTATGCAAACATTCCTAATTTATATTGCTTCTTGATGAGTTGGCTAGGGAAATATTTTCAAAGGTCAATAGAGTGGAGAATGCTGAATTTATTTCGCTTTATTGAAAACATTTTTCGAAACTAATATATGAATGGGCCATACAGATAAACATAAATATTTAACTCTGAAAGCTACTATATAATTTAAAGCAGAGATTATGCTCCTAAAATAGTCAGTATGATCAATGACTTTCTATTCTAGGTGGAGATATTCCATGTAGGACCATTTATGGACCAAAAACCTATGGTACAAACCCTTTACAATCAAAAGATGGCACCAAACTCTTAAAAGACAAAGACTGCGTTGGAAAGAGCATTATTATGACCTTTTAAATTCAGGACCGGTGCAGGGCAGTTTGGCGCCCCAGGCGAAATAATATTTAGCGCCCCCCCCTCTCCAAAGCAGCCCTGCTCTGCAAAAAAAAAAAAAACCTGCGCCGCCGCCACCACCACCAACCTACCTTCCCCCCGCCCTGGCTGCTGCTGCTGCTGCTGCTGCTGCTGCTGCTGATGCCGCCGCCTCCTCGGAGGAGGAAGTGACGCGATGGGACCCCCGCGCTGTTTTTTGCCGGGGAAACCATGGCAACAGGGCTGTTTAAGCCCTGTTGCCCTGGTTCCTCCCGCCAAAACAACGCGGGCAGGGCTCCGGAAGCGACGCGACGCGGAGAAGGTAGGTGGTAGGTGGCAGGGGGCGGGGGATGGTGGTGATGGCGGTGGCGGCGGCAGGCGCAGCAGCAGCTAGCGGGAGGGCAGGGGAGGCGCAGCGGCGAGCAGGACGGGAGGGCGCGGCGCCGGCGGCAGGCGGGCGGGAGAGTGGAGAGGCGCGGCAGCGGTGGGCGGGCGGAGAGGCGGAGGCCTGGCGGGGGCACTGCAGCGGAGGCCTGGCGGGGGCGGCGCGGCAGCAGCTAAGAGGAGCGCAGCGTTGCTGCGCCCTCTTCAGCCGCGCGCCCTAGGCAACCGCCTAGTTTGCCTAGCGGTAGCACCGGCCCTGTTTAAATTGTAAATCTAAGGTGGATAATGAGATTTTTTCGCAAATCCCGCAAAAACAAATTAGAGAGGAACTTGCAATACTCCCCACTTTGGATGAAGTAAAAAAAGCCATTAATCAAATGAAGAACAACAAGCTAGTGGACCAGATGGGATTCCAGCTGAAATCTTTAAAGAAGGGGGCCCCGAACTTGTACAACATCTTCATAAACTCATCGAAAAAATCTGGATAAGAGAAGATTTTCATAGATCATAGAGTCGGAAGGAGCCTACAAGGCTATCGAGTCCAACCCCCTGCTCAGTGCAGGAAACTAGAGGAGGGGTCTCCCATCCAAGTAATAACCAGGCCTGACCCTGCTTAGCTTTCCACGCTCAGACAAGCTGAGCCAGCGTGAGCCACAGGCCTGTTATACAGAAGACTTCAGGGATGCCATAATCATCACCCTATTTAAGAAGGGTGATAGAACAGACTGTGGAAACTATCGGGGCATTTCTCTCTTAGCTACTGCAGGTAAAATATTTGCTAGGATTCTCGCAAACCGTCTTCTATCTATTTCAGAAGAGATCCTCCCTGAAACTCAATATGGTTTCCGCCCCTCTAGAGGGACAGTAGACATGATTTTTACTGCACGTCAGCTCCAAGAAAAATGCCGGGAGCAAAATCAACCCCTTTATATGGCATTTATCGATTTGGCTAAGGCCTTTGATACTGTAGACCGTACAGCTCTCTGGACTATCCTTATGAAAATTGGATGCCCCAATAAATTTGTGAATATCTTGCAACTTCTCCATGACAACATGACGGCAACAGTTTTGGACAACAACGGCTCTCATGGTGCTCCATTTAAAGTGGGATCAGGTGTTAAACATTATTTGCTATTTTCATCACCATGGTTTTACATATTGTCGAGGGGAAACTTCCCACTGGTGTGGGAATTATATATCGAACAGATGGAAAGCTTTTTAATCTCAGCAGGCTGGAAGCAAAAAGTAAGGTAATTACAACCTCCATTGTGGAACTTCAGTATGCTGATGATAATGTGGTCTCCGCACATTCAGAGGATGATCTCCAAACTATCCTGAATGCTTTTGCAGAAGCATACGGAAAACTTGGTCTCTCACTTAACATCAAAAAAAACAAAGTGCTTCATCAGCAACTGCAAGCTAACCCTTTGGTGATGCCATCTATCCAGCTTGTCGGGACAATACTGGAAAATGTCGATCATTTTCTCTATCTTGGCAGCTATCTTTCTGTTACAGCTAACATCGACAGTGAAATCCAGCATCGTCTGAGCTCCGCAAGTGCCGCGTTTTCTCGAATGAAACATAGAGTGTTCGAGGATCGGGATATTTGTAAGAAGACCAAAACACTGGTTTATGAAGCCATTGTATTGCCAACTTTATTGTATGCCTGCGAAACATGGACTATCTATAAACGTCACTTCCACCTCCTTGAAAGATTTCATCAGCGTTGCCTCCGGAAAATCCTGCGAATTACTTGGGAAGATAGGCGAACAAATGTCAGTGTACTGGAAGAAGCAAAGACTACTAGCGTTGAAAAAATGATCCTTCAACGCCAACTTCAGTGGACCGGTCATCATGTTGTTCGAATGCCTGACTGCCGTCTCCCAAAGCAGTTACTTTATTCCCAACTCAAGGATGGAAAGCGGAATATTGGTGGTCAATATAAGAGGTTTAAAGATGTTCATAAGGCTAATCTAAAAAAATGCAATATAAACATCGAAAACTGGGAAGCTCTGGCCCATGAACGATCTAAATGGAGGTTGGCCTTTCACAAAGGATCCATGGACTTTGAAGAAGCCCGAATGCAAGGTGAAAGGGAGAAATGTGCTAACCGAAAAGCACGTCAAATGAATCCTTTACAGGACCATCTTCCATCTGGTAACCTGTGTCCTCACTGTGGGAAGCTGTGTGGATCTAGAATTGGCCTCCACAGTCACTTACGGACCCATCGCTAGAGTCTACACAATCTTCTTTAGAATTTCCTCCTTTTATCCCGGAAGACAATCTTACTCGGTCACGAGTGATCGCCTGATGATGATGATTCCATGTAGGTTGGTTTAAAACTATGTTGACTAAAAAGTCACGAAATGCGCAATCCCATGCATGTTTAGACAGAAAAAAGACCTACAACTTCCAGCATGGTCCCAGACATTCTGGGACTTGTAGGCCTTTTTTCCCCTGTCTAAACATGCATAGGATTGCGCCCTAAGCAAATAATCCTATGCTCCCTAGGCAGCATCTGAGGGGCCATAGGAGGCTGAAAGTTTCCCCCCTCTGAGGTTACAATTCCCCTCCAAGGCAGAGGTACGACCTCAGAGGTGGAAATTTCCCCACCCTGACCCCCATGCCTCTCCCAGCCACCATGAGAAGCTCTGCAGTAGCTCCCTTTCCGAAGGTCAGAAATCCAGCCTCAGGAAGGAGAGGAAAGTATGGGGGCATGCCGGTGGGTGCGGAGGGGAGAGTATGTGGATATGCTGGATCCAACAGCCTCTCAGCTCCCATCCCAGCCCCCAGCCCCAGCAGCAAGCACAAGTTGGACAGGCATAGAGGCCTGTCTAACACAAAATGCACTAGAGGAGGACAAAGAGGCTAAAAAAACCCTCTGTAGATGTGAATGACTAAAAGCAAGCAACTTCAAAACATCTGTGCTGCATGGTGAAATAGTCAAAGATGAGCTGCATGCAGTAGGCAACCCAGTGGCTGATTTCTGTTTAGAGATCACCTTACTGGAAGCTGTCAACATATGCAAAAGTGTGCCACACTCAGTTCTGACACTGCATGAAGTTCAGTGCTGAACCAGATCAATTTGCTCATTGTCTAACAGATGGTTGACTTGGTCACCTATTTGGGAAGTAGAAAGTTAGAAAGACTGGATACACCTTTGATTCCTCCCCACCACTTTCCTTCTCACAAAGATAATCAGCAAAGCTGATAGCTTTATCTGTTCAGCAGCAGCAGAATTTGGCAACATGTGCCCAGGTGCTCAGCATATGGTTCTCTATAGCATGCTCGGGATTATCACAGCTGCACGGCTGACTGCACGGTGAAATAGTCAATGACTCATTCCATCATGTGGCCATACATGTGCCAAGCAGAGTAGAAAACTTAATCACATGACCAATGGGACAATGAGACTACAATCAAATGACCTCTTCACAGCCATATGTTATATAACGTGCATGAAATTGCCATAAGGTCATTATCTACAGAGTATAATACTGTCCTGCTTTGATTGAAGCAGAGTCTGAAGCAGTATCTGAGTTATGGAACAATACAAAAAGCAAGGTCACAACACAGGCAAAAGGCCAAGCACCAGGGTTTCAGTCCAGTAAGGGAGCAGGCAAGCAGCAGAGGTCAAAGCACAAGCAGAGGTCAAAGCACAGTTAAGCAGCCAGATACATTACACAATCCAGAAGCAGACTCAAGCAAGAGCACAAGGGCCCATAGCAGAGAGTGTCAATCATCAAGGCAAGGTCCAGGAAGCAAGGCAGACAGCACTGGGGCTGAAGAACATTGTTTTCAGCACTGACTAGGCAGACACTGAAGGCTTTTAACACAAGAGCCTGGTGAGCCCCACCCAAGGCTCAGCTGCAGCATATTAGAGCTCCCTGGTCAGAGCCCTACTCATGACAAGCCACTGCCTCCTGAGGAGTCCTTTTCTCATGGGAGGCCTACTGGCCTGTCACTTGAGGCAACACTCCTGGGGGTCAGGGGGTTGCTCAGCCTCTACCTTCAAGGCAGAGTTCCCTCCTCCTGACATGGATGGAACTGCAGCCATCTCCCCCAAGGGCCCAGGCTCCTCCTGGTCTTCTGACCTGGATGGTTCAATGGCATTCATTTCTGGGAGCTCTAGTTCCTCCTCAGAGAAGGAATCCTCTAGCAGGGGCATGACAAATGCTAAGTATAAGTAGATTCTACTTAAACCCATTTCCCAGCTATCTAAATCAATCTTGAGCATAAATGCAGATCACATTTTTTTAAGTTATCAAGAGCAAAAGTAAGGATAAAAGGACAATCTTAATAGAGGTGATACAAACAATCAGAAGGAACATCAGAAGCTGCCGTATGCCAAGTCAGCCCACCGATCCAGCTATCTCAGTATCGTCTACACAGGTGGTGGCTCTCCAGGGTTTCAGACAGATATATTTCCCATGAACCTTGGACCTTCTGAATGCAGAACGTGTGTTCTAACACTAAGCTACAGGCTACAGCCCTTCCCCAAAGGCAGTGGAGGCTGGTGACTCCTATTTCGCTGGGGCTCCTTCCTTTCCATTGCAGGTCTTGCAGGTTTTGTGTGGAGCTTCATAGGAGCTATCCATGGTGCTCCCTGGTGGTGAACCTATTTTTGGATGGGGTCCAGCACCATGGATAGCTCCTATGAAGCTCCAAATAAAACCTGCAAATAAAACCTGTAATGGAAAAAGAGCCCCACCGAAATATAGGAGTCACCAGCCTCACCTGCCCAAAGGATGTGCTCTACCACTGAGCTATGTGGCATATATGCATCCAGTTAAGGTCAGAATACAGAAACTATGTAGTTGCTTGCATAATATAACACTTCCTTTACCCAGGGGAAGGTTGTTTATTTAAAGCTATGTGGGGTGCTTTTGTTCACTTAATGCAGTAGCACTTCCATTGCTTGTCAGCTATTTTAGTCTAACACCTATCAGCCCACACATGTAATTATTGATCACATTTGTGTTCCCTCTTCTCCAAAGAAGTTCAGCATAGCAAGCATTGTGCTACCCCATCTTATCCTCATAACAGTAATGTGAAGTAAGTGAGGCTGGGAATTCCCCACTTGCTCAATGCTGCATGCACACATATAGGTTCTTTCAGATGTTATACTGAATATGAAGTTATACTGTACATGTGTAGGGTTGGTGTGGAGCCAATGGATCTAAGTTGATGTGAGGTGAGCCTGCTTCCCCACCCCGTCGCCCAATATGCATTCAGTGTACATTATTAAAATGAGTACACAATCCTTATGAATAGTAAGAACAAACTTCTACTAAATATTGGCAATGCTTGAAAAGTAACATTTGCTTAGCTTACTTAAAGCTAAGCAAATGTTTGTAAAGATAAAGTAATATTCAAATAGTTAAGGGTTTGTCACAGAAAAGGTAGACAGTTTGTTGTGATCCATTACAAAATCATGTACGCTTTTCTCCTCCAGTTTCTTTTGCAACATGGTCATATTTGGGTGTTCCCTCACTTTTATAAGCTTGGTTACTTAGGTTGGAACACAAACTTGGTTGCCATAACTGGTATAAGTTTTGTTGCAGTGTAATTTTCTTGTTTATTACGCCTTGGGTAATCTTTGCATGATATTTTATTGGAAGGTGCAGCTTCAAGTTTTGTTACTGTTCCTCAGTTTGTAGATACACTTTCTCAAACCTCCTTCCAGTATGAAAGTAGATAAGGGGCACTTCCACCCCCTGCTCAAAGGATCGGTCCTTTCCAAATCCCTAGGTAGTTGATTCCATTGTCTTATTGCTCTGACAGTCAGGAAATTTTTCCTGATGTTTAGGTGGAATCTAGGTTCCTGTAACTTGAGCCCATTATTCCGTGTCCTGCAAACTGGGATGATCGAGAAGAGATCTTTGCCCTCCTCTGTGTGACATCCCTTCAAATACTGGAAGAGTGCGATCATATCTCCCCTCAGTCTCCTCTTCTGAAGGCTAAACATGCCCAGTTCTTTCAGTCTCTCCTCATAGGGCCTTGTTTCCAGTCCCTTTATCATCTTTGTTGCCCTCCTCTGAACCCTCTCCAGTTTGTCTACATCCTTCTGAAAGTGTGGTGCCCAGAACTGGACGCAGTACTCAAGATGAGGCCTAACCAGTGCCGAGTAAAGGGGAATTATCACTTCCCGCGATTGGAAGCTATACTTCTATTAATACAGCCCAAAATTGCATTTGCCTTCTTTGCAGCCACATCGCATTGCTGGCTCATATTCAGTTTGTGATCTACCACAATTCCAAGATCCTTCTCACTTGTAGTATTGTTGAGCCAAGTGTCCCCCATTCTGTAACTCTGCATTTGGTTTCCATTCCCTAGGTGCAGCACTTGGCATTTATCCCTATTAAATTTCATTCTGTTGTTTTCGGCCCCAGCGCTCCAGTCTGTCGAGATCGCTTTGAATTTTGTTCTTTCTTCTAGAGTATTAGCTGTTCCACCCAACTTTGTGTCATCTGCAAATTTGATAAGCATTCCCTGCACCTCTTCATCTAAGTCATTAATAAAAATGTTGAAGAGCACCGGGCCCAGGACCGAGCCCTGTGGTACCCCGCTCGTTACCTCTCCCCAGTTTGAGAAGGAACCATTGATAAGCACTCTTTGAGTCCGATTCTGTAGCCAATTGTGGATCCACCTGATAGTTGTTCCATCTAGCCCACTCTTAGCTAGCTTACTAATCAGGATATCATGAGGCACTTTGTCGAAAGCTTTGCTGAAGTCCAGATATATAATGTCCACAGCATTCCCACAGTCCACAAGGGAGGTTACCCGATCAAAAAATGAGATCAGATTAGTCTGACAGGATTTGTTCTTGACAAATCCATGCTGGCTTCTATGGAAATTGTTTTAGATGAAACCTAGTTGTACAACTTTAAGCAGCTTGGAGTTTGCTTTTTCATTTGCAAGCAAATTTCAAGCCGTAATTAGAAATAATTCACCTGAGCAGTGTTTTTCAAACTATATGGTAAACCCTGGAATTTCTCAAGAGAAAATTTGTAAATGGCAGGCAAAAAGCCTCCTCAATCTTCCCTTGTAATACACAGTCACCGGGGGGGGGGGGTATTGGCTGTGTTCTACATCACATTCTTGGAGCATGTGACATGAAAATCAGGACCAACAGCCTTCACACAGGATCATGTGCCAGACATTTGGGGGTTCCTCTGCAGATAAGTTACAGTGGAAAGCATTCCCTAAAAATGTAGAAAATTTTGAAAACTATTGCACTAGGGCAAGGCAAAGAATATTGAAGAGAAGGAGATTCTATGGGCAGGCAGTTCCTAGGTTTGGGAATTGGTGAACTGGATTCATCATTGCCATTAGAAGCCCAAGTGACTTCTGAGGTGAGGAGCACCTATTACTGGCTCAGTTGGTATGCCAACTATACCTTTTCCAGGACAGAGATAGCCTGGTCACTGAAGTCAATGCATTGGTAACCTCACATTTAGATTAGTATAATGCACTTTATAGGGGGCTACACTTTTTGCTCAGTCTGGAAACTGCAACTGGTGTAGAATGCAGCAGCCAGGATGCTGAGTGGGGCACCTGGGTGAGCACATATTACACTAGGGATGTACAGACACTGTAAAATCCATTCTGTCTATGTTTTGCAGATTGTCAGGCACCTTTCGTTCCATCATTCGCTCATTGACAGAATCAGTTTTTGTGCAAATCTGTTTGTACACATTTGCGCAAATTTGGAGTTACGCAAATTCTCACTCCCAAAAATGCGCAAATCCCCCCAAATATGCAAATCCCCCCAAAATGTGTATTTTCACACTTTAACCTATGGGGAAATGTGCATTTTTGGTTGGTGTTTTTTTATTTTACATATTTTTCTAGAACCAAATTTGCATAAAATTATGTTAAAAAAAAACCACACACAAAAACAGTCCACAGAATCCATATGACTCAGGAAAAGCCAGTTCGCTGTGGAATCCATGGGTCAGATTCTTAGAAATTCAAACTCATTTGAGTCCATTGCGTTGAAGCAACTGCACTTGGTACCTATTAGCTACCAAGCCAAGTTCAAGGTCTTGCTGTTGTCATATAAAGCCCTGAACAGCTTGATATCAGGTTACCTGGTGGATCACCTTCCCCAGTATACTTCCATGCAATTGCTAAGATAATCAGAGGGGGGTCTTCTCCATGATGGAGAAGATATTTGGGAGGCACCAATTGTGGTGTACTTTAGGAGCCAGTTCCTCCAGTGGGGTGCTTTTAGGAAATGTCTCTTCACCCAGCCTTCCCTGTTTGATTCTGCTGCTCAGTTTGTTAACCGCTATTTTTTATTTTAAATGTAATAACTGTTTTATTTAACTGTTTTGTGTTTGCATTGTAAACCGCTACAAGATGTCTTTTAGATATGGCAAGTGGGCTACAAGAGCTTTTCTACATGAGGCATCTATTGTGTGCTCATCACTCCCTAGTCACAGCTGTTTATGGGTTTTTTAGACAATGTTGTGACTCTCCAGTTTCACTTCTGTTTGTAAATGGCACTTTCAGTGGTGGGTTTTTTAGACCAGGGATAATGGGATATTATTTCTGATGGCAGAAAGAAAATGCTTAGTTGTGTTATTCTGCTATACCATAGTGCCACCTATAGGTTATATAGTGGAAAAGAAGAAAAGAAAACACTCCTGATGGTACTTGGTGTAGTGCTCTGGTCTCAATTCTGCAACAAAACCGAAAGTAGATGCAACAGATTAACAGCCTCATGTAGAAAAGCCCTAAATTGATTTAACAAAAACAACAACAGCAACAACAAATCACCTTCTATCTGAGATGGAAGTTTAAACAGGCCATTGAGCTGATTCAGAATTTATTTTTATATTTATTTATTTGATTGATTTTGCCTGCTTTTTAGTAACCATCAGCTTAAATCCAGCATTGTATGAACTTCCTCTTGCTCTCCTCCCTGCAACACCTATGCACCACCCAAATCTGTTCTGAAGGGTCTCCAAACCATCCAGATCAGATTTGGGAGGTGCACAGGGGGTTGCGGGGGGGGGGGATCCATTCCACCAGTGGTTTCCATTCTGTTGGTGGATGGCCAGCATTGGATCCAACCCATCATTGCCAGTCCCTACAATTCTAGGGTAAGTCAGATATGCTTGAACTACAGCACTCTCTCTTTAGAAATTAGTCATCATCTCTAATGCAACTTGTGCACAAGTAAATCTGCTTAAACTACAGGCAGATGCTACAGGATGAAAAAAATATATACACACATTCTCACTACCTTCCCCATTGATTCTACTGTTCCAAACAGTTTCAGTCATTCAAGCCAGGATTCATGGAAGGTTTCACCTCAGAGCCTGGTGCAGAATTCTATTGCTCATCTTCAAAAAGTGAAACATTTGTGCAGAATACCATTTCCTTACCACCATTGAGTACCCAGCCCAACAAACTTAATGTGGATGAACACTGGCCGAGCAACTTTGAGACCCAGTGCCTTTCATTGTCGACATTATGCCTTGCCTTCCTTCTGCTTGAAAATGTGTTTATATTTGGGCTTGGCAAATATATCTTAACTAGGCCTGCCATACCCGCAGGGATCCCCCATACACACACACACACACACACACACACACACACACACACACACCACAGCTCAGCAGGGTCCCTTGACTCTCTCTGTCGCATTTTCACAGTGCGGGGGGGGGGGGCTGCCATGGGAAGGAACGACAGGAAAGTCCACTTCCATCAGTGCAGTTGATCCAGCATAAATCTGTACTTTGCTTCATATGACTGAATACTTAACTGGATTTTAATTTTCACTAACTGACACTACATCACATAGTGCATTTCAAGCACCATTAATCTGACCCTCAACCAACAATGCAACCCTAAGTATGCTTACTACCAGGGCCAGCCCTCCCGTGAAGCAAGGTGAGGCACCCACATCAAGAGGTGGGGTGGCAGGAACCAGGGATGGGGACTCGGACTCGAGGACTTGACTCGTGAGTCGGACTGAGTCCCCCCTCTGACTCAACTCGGACTCGAGTCCCAATATTTTTAATGGGACTCGAGACCCGACTCGGGACTTGAGACCAAGGACTCGTCAACATCCCTGGGCTGTTGACGAGTCTTCTGGCTGTGCCAGAAGGAGCGCGATCACTGGTGAAGAGCGCATGGAAGCGAGGCGCGCCGCTGCTCGGCCACTATGAACAGCTACCAGGAGCGCAGCCCCAACGATGTGTTGAGATTTATTTTGATTGATGTGTTGTTGTGGGGGGTTTGGGTTAGGGTCAGACATTTTGGGTTTGGCTGCCTCTGCCTGCCTGTTTGGGGTTCCCAGCCTCCTCTGCCTGCCTGGTCTCTTCTTGACCTGTTCAGCAGTTGAATTGTCCAAGGCAAAGGCCTCTGCCTGCCTGCTTTGGAGTTCCCTGCCTCCTCTGCCTGCCTGGTTATTTTGGGTTTTTCTGCCTGGTCTGTTCTTGCCAAAATCAGTTGCAGAGTTTTGAAATAAAAAGGCACACTTGTGCCTAGAATTTATTTAAGCCACACATCTGAAGTAGCCTTATTTTGTTGGGGGGAAACCCCATTGATTTTAATAGGGACTCGTGGAGTCAGTTTTGGGAGTGACTCAGGACTCGTGACTCGTGAGTCACCATTTTGGACCAAGGACTCGGACTCGAGACTCGGGTCCAAAGACTCGTGACTCGACTCGTGACTCGAGACCAAGGACTCTTCAACATCCCTGGCAGGAACTGTGCCGCTCAGCTCTCCCCTGTCCACAGCAGGAGGGACCACCACCACTGCCCTACCACCTCCAGTGTGGGCTCTGTTGCATACCCCCTTACTTTTGCTGCCACCTCTGTGTCGGCTCTATGGAGAGCCGCGCAGCTGGAAAAAGCAGTTGTGGGACTCTCGCAAGAGCCCTGCAGCCACTTCTTCCAGCCACACGGCTCTCCCTGGAGCAGACAAAATGGTGGCAAAAATATGGGGGTTCATGATGCGGCAGCAGCGACAGGCGGGAGAAGGGGCACAATGCAGCACCACATGTTCTCTCCCACCTCAGGGAGTGAGAGGGCTTGTGCCAGGGCTGCTTACTGCAGAGTAAACCTCACTGAGCTTAATGGGACTCACTTTTGAGTGAACATGCTTAGGATTGCACTGAAAGTTGGTGTACTCTAACACTTCCACATTGGCTTCCTTGTCAATCTTGTATAAGGTTTGTACTTAAAAAGCCAAATTTCAGGGAAAGTAAGTAGTTCAGCTTTAAATCTGGCACAAGCATTTGTGTCAAACATGTTTTTAAATTTCTTTTGAAACCGTATTTTCAATAGCACTTCAATACTGATGGCAATACAGGAAAATTAACCCTACAGAGCAGCTGCTTTATAATAATTACACCTTTCACACAGCACAATAAATCACCCCCATCAACAACACATGCATTTCTTATTTTATCACTTATTGCTGTAGAGTTCCAATTTTTTAAATTAATGGTAGCTCGCTAGGACACCACCCGAGGTCATATGGGAAACACACAGTCTTAAAGAGGGAAAGTTAGAAAGCTCCTTCTCTCTTCCAAACTTTTCAGAGAAATAAATTACCTGTTTGATCCATTTATAGAAATGTAAAGATGCAACGTTTTTGTGATTAATATTAATAGCTTTTCAGTTTCATGCATTCATGAATAGATGACAATACTAAGAAAGCAAAGTTAGCAATGCATTTTAATGATGCAGCTTATGTTTTATTCATATGATACAGTCACAAAAGTGCCCTTTCTTAACAAATAGAAAACCAGTGGATACATTTTTAGTCCTTGGGCCTAATCAGGTGTCTCAATCACAGCGCCAGTTCTATATTTATTATATTCTGATTAAAACACACATATGCCTTAGAGTTGATGGCAACCTTGATGAAGAGCAGGTGTAAAATTAGAAATGTAGATCATCATCATTTAAGGATTCAAAATGTAAGCAAAACATCAACAACTTTCAGGACTGTGATCAAGAAAGCCAAAAACTGTTCAGGTGTTTCACCACAAAGCTCATTTATACCTTCCAAGAATGAATCTATTCTCCAGGACACAATGACTCTCATGGACATGACACCACCACTGCCCTACCACCTCCAGTGTGGGCTCTGTTGCATACCCCCTTACTTTTGCTGCCACCTCTGTGTCGGCTCTATGGAGAGCCGCGCAGTAGTATTTGCAGTATTATTCCCTGCAAATGAAGACCCAGAAGAAGAGGCACCTGTTGTAATGTGTGTGAGATATGGATGGATGGATGGATGGATGGATGGATGGATGGATATGGGACAGATATGCACAAACTCTTTTGGTTTTGATCTGGAGTTTTCACTTCTGGCGTTCACAAATTTAATTTGATATGTTGTGCCAGAAGTGTGAAGGGGGGGCAACTCACTTACACTCCTTCTGTCTGTTCCTCTGCAGGAATGTATGCATTGGCCCATAGAATCCAACATTCCGTGTCAATAATGTGTATGCAATTCTTCCTAAATTAGAAAGGTGATTTTAGCAGTCAATTACCCAGTGCAAGAGTACCTTTTAGTTTCCCTACCAAGTAAGGTTCCAGCAGGCCACCAAACACAAGCCTGGCTATTTTATTTTTATTTTCTTGGCTAGTTGCCAAGAAAAGTCTGCTCTGACTCTTTGTGGTTTTGCAGGTTCTCTATATCCTAGGTAAACATAAAACTTTTGTGCTGCGCTCTAGCCCCTCTCAGACCTGGCAAAAACTGTGGGGTTCCCAGATCACTTCTGTGTCCTCCTGAGGGCATATGATGCATGTAACCACTTTGCTGAAGCTAAGCAAGTCTGGGTCACTGCTTCCTGCAGTAGTAGTAGTAGTAGTAGTCGTCCTCGTCCTCGTCGTCCTCGTCGTCCTCGTCCTCTTCCTCCTTCTCCTCCCTTTCCCTGTGTTGGGATCCTGGTGAGGGACCACTCTGCCCATGCATTCCACGACCCCATTTTCCCTCCAATGTTGGAGTTCCGATGTTGGAAAGGGAACGGATGTCAAAAGATGCACTGGGGCTAGGGAGGCGATCCAAGATTGGATCTCCTCCTCTGAGGTCGGAGCTCTGACTCCAACCTCAGAGGGAGAGATCCAATATTTTCTGTGGCCCCTGGGGGGGGGGATAGAATTGCAACCTAATTTAACTTATCTGAGGATCCAAGCCACTGCTTTTTCATAATTTAGCCTTGATCCAAAAGATAGCCTTTGAATTTGGTTGTGAATTTCCCCTCTCCCTCCACACAAAAAAAGCATTCTTTCTGTGACTCGGTACTAAAGTCTGTAATGACACCCCTGCCAGTAAGTCTGCATTTATGTGTTAGGGCTGCTGCTTATGATACAGCTGCCAACTGGGCTATTTGCCAATGTCTCTGTGTGGCGGATGCTCCATGTGGTAAGCTGTTCATGTGTACCAGTTCATCCTGCAAATTACTTGGGAAGATAGGCGAACAAATGTCAGTGTACTGGAAGAAGCAAAGACTACTAGCATTGAAAAAATTATCCTTCAACGCCAACTTCAGTGGACCGGTCATGTTGTTCGAATGCCTGACTGCCGTCTCCCAAAGCAGTTACTTTATTCTCAACTCAAGGATGGAAAGCGGAATATCGGTGGTCAATATAAGAGGTTTAAAGATGTTCTTAAGGCTAATCGAAAAAAATGCAATATAAACATCAAAAACTGGGAAGCTCTGGCCCATGAACGATCTAACTGGAGGTTGGCCTTTCACAAAGGTTCTATGGACTTTGAAGAAGCCCGAGTGCAAGGTGAAAGGGAGAAACGTGCTAAGCGAAAAGCACGTCAAATGAATCCTTTACAGGACCATCTTCCATCTGGTAACCTGTGTCCTCACTGTGGGAAGCTGTGTGGATCTAGAATTGGCCTCCACAGTCACTTACGGACCCATCGCTAGAGTCTACACAATTTTCTTTAGAATTTTTCCTCCTTTTAAAATCACCTTTTTGTAAATTTTTATCCTGGAAGACAATCTTACACGAGTGATTGCCTGACTGACTGACCAGTTCATCATGTGGACTAGATCCCACTGTGAGGTTTGTTTCCATGGCACGTCACACTATTCATTTTAAGGAGGGAAGGTTGGCAGCACATGTAAGTCGCTTCATGAACCAGACACCACACAGAGCCGCTTTCAAGAGTCATCAAGTGGTAATGTTAACACGAGAAATGCCTCTTCATAGCTGATGAAAGTGTTGGTTGTATAGTCAAAATCATGTTGCTAAGGGCAGGAAAATAGCAGTCATTGCCTTAAATATTGTTCTTCATTCACAAAATGATTTAAGCAGTATCTTTTCCTTTGCTATTACAAGGGGGTGGGGTGGGAGGGAGGATGCTGTTATTTCCCCGATTTCATTAATAGTTAATACAGACAGTCATTAGGAGCACACAGACAGACACACACAGACACAGACACACACACACGCACACACACAAAACTGCCAGTGAATATCTCGGGTGGAGTGGGGGCAACACACTGTTTTTCACTCTGAAAAATATATGCCCGGTGTTCTAATTAGCAATCTGGTAATTACTCATTTAACAATTCCACGTATGATCAACAGTAGTGGTGGAATGATATGTCGGTGTGTGCAGTACTTTAATCACAGAAATTAACATTTGGCTAGAGGGAAAGTGGTAATTTGCTTGAATATGTTTATCACTGGAGGTCAAGACAAAATTATTCAGTCATTGCTTATCTGCCTTGATGTGCAGTGAATGGAGGTGTTAATGAATTCTTTAACTGAAGCACAAATTCTTAAAGCCAAATCTGCACTTTCCCTGTAAATGTAGGCTTCCTTCCTACACGTAGAAAAGTGAACCTTGACAATCCCCCAAGCTACTACACACACACCACAGAGAGGGAGGGAGAGAGCTAAGGATCAAAAGAAAAGCTCTAACATGGGCAGCATACGTATACTGAGAATGTTCGCCTGATAAGCTGAAACAACCTTGAAAAACCTCCCATTTCCTTTCTTAGCACCATTTTTTTTTTCATTTCAACCATTCAGAATAAAGAAAGAACCTTGTGCCAAACAGTGAAGGATCACTGTTCCTTCACTGATCACATACCAGTCACCCTGACAGTTCTTAAAGAAACAGTATTGCTGTCAAACCTATCCTTATAATAGAAATTGGGTCGTTGCCTGAATGCAAACTATTTTAAAAGGGAATTTATTCTAAGCTATCTTTGAGTGTTATCTATCCCTTTTCAGGATAATTCCAACTAATATCTAGGAAACGATATTTTTGTTCTGCAGTGGAGGAACCCTTTTCCAACAGAAACAGGAAATAGCACTAAGCTCTACTTGAACTGGAGGCTAAGAGAGGAAATCTGTTCTCTGATAGCAACCAGTGTCAAATTCTAGCTAAATGCTTGTTATTAGGGCTGGATTTCAGCACAGGTGACCACCTGTGGCACCAGGCTTGGAGTGTCCCTATGCTGGGCTATCTCCTAGAGCAGGGCTCTCCAACCTTGGGTCCCCAGATGTTGTTGGACTACAGCTCCCAGAATCCCTTGCCATTACCCATGCTGGCTGGGTATGCTGGGAGCTGTAGGCCAGCAACATCTGGGGACCCAAGGTTGGAGAGCCCTGTCCTAGACCATCCACTGAACAGCTGCAAGTAACACATAGTACAAATAGTTTATCTTCACTTGGAGAACTATCAACATTTTCCTGGATAGCCTGCATTGCGTTCACTTTTAAAATGATTATTCACAGGGAAAAAGTACAAACATCAGAGCAGTTCATTAAAATATATCTTCAGTTGATGCTGGCTGACAGGACACTGTCATTGTGAGCTATTTCATCAATCTCTCCAATGTTGTGCTTCAGTTGGCAAACTAATGGACTACAGTTAACATTCTAGGGCCACCACCTATTGCAGCACTCTTTAATACTGGCCCAGCCAATGTTAGCGCACAGTTAGTTCGATTTCTTGATGTAATTGAGGGCATTATTCTTATGTTTTTAAAGCTTCTATATGCTTAGAGAAAATAGATTTGTTTTCATTTGTGTATATATGCCATGAATAAATACAGATACACAATTTTTAAACATCAATGTGTGCAAATCTATTAGGATATATCATAGGGATATGTCATGCATATAAATTGTGCATCATATTCATGAAATAGGCTACAAATGCTTTTAATGTGTATTCAAAAGTTGAACAAATGGAAAGGGGGAGCTGAAGAAACCATTTGCTTGGGTTGAAGTTTGGTCTACAGCTGGCTCTGCTTCTCATGAAGGGTGGAGTCTTGTACCCCCTGCATGATCTCTGTCAGTGGGGCACAGGCGACCCAATGTCAACACCTGCCTAATGCAGCAACAGTTTCACTCATATTTCAGACAGTGTGCAGTTGGGAATGACTGGAAGGGAGGGGGAATCAAATCTCAGTGCCAGGGTTGGAAGTCAGGTTCAGTGCCTTCCCAACTGAGTCCCACACTGCATTTCTTGGCCACACTAAAATATGATGAAATGTTGAGAGATGGTCTATCTAAGAAGCTCAGCAGGAGTCATACATTGTCTCATTAGACAATTAATATTTCATGCCATGGTTTTTCATACGGCACAACCAGGAGGATTATGTAAGCTGCCTTGGGTTCCTTGCAGGAAAAAAGGTGGGGTATAAATATAATGAATAAATAAATAAATATACAAGCGCTCAAGTTTGGTTGCATCATCATGTCTTCTCCTGTGTTATTATTGAAACACAAACGGATGAATTCCTATATTCCATATGTAAAATGTCACTTTGAGGTAAATTCTGCAATACAATCACATCCAGACTCTTTGTCCAGCATCCCAACCAGTTAATTTGGGAAATATACTGCTGTGCATACTTGGCAGAAAGAGGCTTGCATATTCTTATGTAAAATAAACATGAGATCCAGTCTTTCACTTCCTTTTAGGGGGGCAATGTGTCCTACTTTACAGAAGGCAGTCCACTATTTGAAGGGCTGTTTAGTCCAAGCCTTAAAGATGAAAAAAACATGAGGAGGAGGAGGAGGAGCAGGGGTCTTAAAGTTGCTCAACAATAGTTAGCATTTGAGCAGCAGACTGAGCAGACACACACACGGGTCATCTGGTCACAGTCTTTCCTGCTATGGTGAAGAATAAATATATCTATTTAAATTATACTATTTTTGTTGCATCTCTATATGCATATTAGCGTATGCACATTTTGTGTAAATCTGTAAATTCTCTTTTGGCGATTCACAAGTGGCCACTCTAGAGGAAGAGTGCTGTCTCACCACACAATTTTCCTGCTAAAAACAAACAAAAAATCCTCTTCCCTTTCTCTTTCACACGCACTGCTGTTTTATTCTGTATTTTCCTCAATGTAGCTGGGGTTAGGAATGCTGATCAGGAAAATGGTGTTGGTGGGTGAGAAGGATTAAGCACCTTCCACTCTGCTGCTTTGAAAAATTATGGAAGGAGAGCACTGGAAGAGAGAAAAGAAACATTCTGAGCACTGGGGATCAGGCAAGCACCCAGCCACACACTGCTACTCTGTAAAGAAGCATCAGTCTTTAAAAAGTAAATAGCATCTCCTTAGAGTCCAAAATCCAGATGTCTGTCTTTTTGGCTGGAAAATCCCAACTGCCACCGACCCCGGCCCCAAGTACGTGGAATATTTCATAGCATAATAGCAACCATGCAAAGGGCTTTGAAGAAAACATCTTCTATTTCTGTATTAATTTCATTTATTTACACGCCATCCATTAACAAAGAGGTCTGCGAACAGTTTGCAGGAAAAATATAAACCAACCATAAAATATAAAAATGCAACATAAAATCAAACACAAATTGAAACAGTGTCTGCAGAAAACCAGAGATAAAATCAGCAACAGAAAAAGGACAGTCATGCTAGAGGCCTAAAAAAAATCAACATGTTTTTAAAACTAAAAAGCTAAAAATTCTGAGAAACAAGCAGGTCTTTGCCTGGTGCCAAAAATACCACAATGTAGGCACCATCTGGGCCTTTCTGGGGAGAGCATTCCACAACTGGGGTGCCACCACTGAAAAGGTCCTCTCTCTAGCACCAGCCCATGTACCCCAACAGCTGGTTCTGCCTCCTCAACTTGGCCCAGCTGGCCTGTGGAAAGTTGTGCAGTGTGGCAGGACTGGGCGAGTGGACACACCCAATGGGGAGGGGAGAGAGAAACAAAGGCAGGGAATGGATGACATGAACCTGTGTCAAAAGTGCCCCTGAGAATGTACAGAGTGACTTCCTTCCTTACACCACTTTTGGAACTCATCCACAGCATAGGTGGGATTATGCAAGCATGTGCCCAAGCATGTGCAAAGTGCCATTTTACTCCAGGCAGTCTCCACCAATGGTGCAGGTATGATTTTAGAGAACACATGGAAAATGTTTTCCAGCTGAAGTGTAGGCAGAGGAAATGGGCTTTCTGACTCTCATAATACTGGAACCCTGACAGTTCCCTGGGGTAGCAGACTCTGGCCTCATCCATCGGCCAAAGAACCAAGGGCTGCTGACAGGATGCACCCCATGCCTCCCAGGATTAACATCACGGCAAGGGGGAGGGGAGACCATGGATTGGACAAAGAAGGAGCAGCTGCAGGGAGCTTGTTTTGCCCTTCCCTGCCAGAAAAGAAAGGAAAATGGGGGACAGGACACCTATAACAACCTTGTAACTAAGAACTGGTGCCTGAGTTTTGCTTTCTTCCTCTCCCCTCCCAATCCCTTTTCCTTTTGTGCCGTGTGTCTTTTAGATTGTAAGCCTGAGGGCAGGGACTGTCTAATATTGATCTTTGTAAGCCGCTCTAAGAGCCTTTTTTTGGCTGAAGCTGGGAAAAAATGCTGTAAATAAATAAATCCAGGGTCATCCCATGGAGCTGATTGGTGGGAGATTCAGGACAGATAAAAGGAAGTACTTGTTCATGCAACACATAGTTAAACTATGGAATTCAATTCCACAAGATGTAATGATGGCCACCTCATGAGGAGAAGGCTATCAATGGCTACTAGTCCTGATTGGCTATGTGCTACCTCCAGTATCAGAGTCAGTATGATGATGTACACCGGTTGCCGCGGAATGTGGGCTGGAGGGTGCTGTTGCAGTCATGTCCTGCTTGTGGGATCCCATGGGCAGCTGGTTGGCCAGTGTGTGAACAGAATGCTGGACTAGATGGACCTTAGTCTGATCCAATATACTGTAGCTCTTCTTATGTTCTTATGCGCTGACCATGTGGAACACAGATTTAAAGGGGGATGGGGTTGAGCCCTGGAACCCTTGAAATGTTCAGTCTGTGTGAAACATATCACCTGCTGCCACTGGATTGGGTAAGTGCATGCAGAAATCTGTGTGCTCCCTGGCATCTGCTTTCAGAAGACTTCCAATAATTAGTGTCTCTGAGCATATGTGGATGCCATTTCCCCATGTCTCCATCTGGAATTAGGATAAGGACAGTGGCATGGAGGTATGCCAAAATTCTGCCTCATCTAGGGTGCCCAAATACCTTGAGACTGCCCTGGCAGGTAAATAAAGGAAGATTAACCTTTAAGATTTTAAAAGTTAATACCAACACTTTGAATTGGAAGCCAGTGCAGATGACACCACACTAGCATAGAATGATTGTATCCACCAGTCCCAATTCACAACCTTGCTGCCTTATTTTAGACCAGCTGGTTTCCAGAACATTTTCAAAAGCAGCTCCACGTGCATTTCAATAATCCAACTGGGAGATAAACAGAGCATGGATAACTGTAGCAAGGCTGTGGCTTCTAACCACTGCAGAAACATCATCAGCTGTCTAGAAAGATCAACTGTCCTTTAGTACTCCTTAGCAATCAATCAAGTTAAACAAAAGATGGTCATTTCTTCACTTGATACAACACAGCATCCTTTCAACAAGAATGACTGTGCATGGAAGATCTTTCTGCCACACACCATTTAGATTGGATTAAACTACCCCGTTATGATAATAGAATTCTGCATCACATGAGTGTAGCCTAGACTAGCTGACTTAAAGGACAAACATTCATTCAACTATCTCACAAGGGACATGAATTCAAATATGGATTTTCAATCATGGTAGTATTTACCGACCCTAACAAGATTTCTTGAATATCACACTTTACATATTCAGAACTTTAGCTGCTGCATAATATTCTTCTTTGCCATAGAATTCTAGGCTAGTATTCATGCTAAACATCGAGTATGAATGTCCAGAACTATCCACATCTTCCTAATGGGTGATTTCACTTGTAGCTTAACAGCTTGGTGTGACTCATATTTACTCAGAAGTCCCATTTAGTGTGGTTTACCCCCTGCTAAGTGTGCTGAAGATTACAGCCAAGGCATTTGTACAGCCTCACAGCCCGATGTTTTCAGTTGTCATTGTATTTTGGTGCAAGTATTCATATTACTTCATATTCTTAAATTTTTTTAATACTCATACTTTTTTGGGAGGTCTAAACACATTCTTAAGCATTTATTTGACAAAACTTTCTTTCTACACAGAAATGGTTTCATCTGGGAACCATACTGTTGTAATCAAAAGAGGGGAGTCAGATTTTTTTTTAAATAAGTTCACACTTAACCAAGTAATAAGATAAGAGGAAAGAACAATATGAACTTCTCCTTTCCTTTTGCTCATTACATGCTAGTAAGTCTGAACAGTTTTCCTTGTGTGAAAAGCAAGTGTGAATTGCTCATCCCTGGAGTGGTTCATTTGCACCTGCTGTCTTTGCTAGTTATGTAAGCACTAGTGTTTCTTCTGCTGTGAAAAGTGAGGGTGAAACTGGAATGAGACTAGGGAAAACCCTTTAAATTATTAGGGCACTCCAAATATTGAAGTACTAAACGCCCAGTAGTCTGAACCACCTTCCAAGGTGAGAGATGTGCGGATGGGGACAGGGCCTTCTCAACAGTGGCCCCCTGCTCATGGCACTCACTCCACAGGGGCATGCCAGGCACTGAGTCCTTTGTCTTTTTGATGCCAGGCAAAGACCTTTTGATTTACCCATGCCTTGAAACCTCTCACCTGCTTTTAGCTGTTCCCAGTTCCTCTTTTTTTGGTCTGCTGCGGTTTTTTAGTTTTATACTGTAATTTGATTTTTTTAAAAGTATTTTGTTAGAAATGCAAGCTATGCTGAGACCTCTAACTGAACATGAACGGTGGGATACTACATTTTATAAAATAAAAATATTGGCATCTTTTTTTACAGCTAATAGCAGAAAAATGCCAACCCATATGTTCTTGGCGGAAAGAAACAGATCTCAGTGTCCTGCAGCTTTTTTGCCCAGGTTTCAGCCAGTGTAACACTATTTGGAATTTGCAGAAGAGGCAAATTTTAAGTTGCTACCACATTAATATCAATTTCCAGTACCACAAACTACTTGAAATTATTATTGGCCTATAACAGAGCAGTGTGAGGTTAAATCTGAGGGTGAGGTGAAAGGTGTGCACTCATATATATTACAGCATTCGCCTTTATTCAGAAGCAGAGACCTGACCCTTGCGTCATTGCAAGTGTTTTCAGCAGAAAAGTCATGTACTCACATATCTGTACTAGTACAAAATGTCTTCTGAGAAGTGGGTATTAGAGAACAAACTAGAGACACCTGATGAATGGGAATTGGGTGCTCAGTACCAACCAGTTGGATCAGTGCGTCTAAGGAAGTATCTTTACAACTTCTCCATCATGTAACGAATGAAAAATGCTGCATGAAAGCACATAGACACCCCCACCCAGACTTACTAGTTACTAAAACTATCATCCAATCTTTCTTGAATTAATATCTCCAAAACCATAGAGCATGCTATCTTACTGGCCATGGCCAAATAAAAAGCTTTCCATACAGAAGGATGGAACAACTTTTACCGTCTAACTGTTATTTTATAGTTATTTTTAAGTGTGGGGCAGCATTAAAATACACATTACTTTAGAGATTACTTTTTTAAAGTTGGGGGTGATCAGATTTTTATTGGTACCCCCTTCACTTGAAGAGCTGGGATTCTCTCCCGAGCCATAATTTCCAAATAATCTCTCCTCCACCCCCACTCCCCAAAGTGCAGCTACAGGGCTAAGGGGGGAAAAGCACCCCCTGGTCACCAGGGGGAGCTTTTCTCCAAGCCCTGTAGTCATGGCAGTGGAGGTTATATCAGTAAAATCACAACTGGTGAGGGAAGGACTAGACTTCCCCATATGGGGTGGTGTCCCAGTAAAAATCGAACCTCCGCCCACAAACAGTAAAAGAAAGAAAAAAAAAATAGCTATCTCTTTAAAGTAATGTGTGTTTGACCCTGAGATTAACATTAAATTGGCAGTCCCCCAATGGAATAGCACCTGAACCAAGGGGAAATATACATTTTCCACTAGCAGTACAAGTTGGGTCAAATCAATTATATTCTGCCTGGCGTCTGAGGATCTCTATAGAAACAGTCAAGCCAGACTAGGGGGATGTAGCCTACTTTCATGTTTACAAGAACAAAAGTCTCAGATTAACCACCAAAGGTCTTACACTTAAATGTGGCCACATATCAAAACATCTGACAACCGTTGTGCCAGTAGGCTTGCTTTTTCCTAGCTGCGGATGACAGATGCTTATGACCTGTTGAAAGGGAGTACCATGATTCTGCTTTGTACTTCAGGAGAAACTAATACAAAACACACTCCTACTTAGTAGCGCTGACAGCTTCCCTCTTGATGATGCTCAACAAAACATGCACTGCTGTAAGAAATGCACACTTGCCCACAGCATAGTGGCAGACGTAACATTTGATTACTATGTGTTATTTTTACTTCCCTTCTCCCCCCACATTACATTTATTAATAAAACATAGGGATCGTTCTAATGATCAATCAACGTATCATTGCATATGGAAAGCATATCAAACTCACATAAAATGTATTTGACTGATGCTTACAGACAGTACTACTGTCGACTAGATCCCTCATTGCTCAGTTCATAAAATTACATTTGTCCATGTGCACATGGATATAGGAATGGCAGTTTTCCATGGATCAACTCTCGGTCATATTACATATGAAGCAGGCAGTTTTCCTTCATACATTTAGTCTGTGTGTACTCTCAGGAGGATTTTAAATCGTGGATCCCATACTTGGGAGGGGTAAAATCATATATATGGAGGGGGCAGGCATGGAAAGTAGCCATGTCCAAGTCATCCTTTCAGTCTATCCACATGTTGCACGTCACAATTTATTTATTTATAATACTTATATAATGCTTAATAAAACAGACTTCCACTGGCCCCTCACCTGGGGCCAGGGAGAAGATTTGCGAGTGGGGGGGGGAGAGGAGTCAGGTAACAGGTCAGGTTGGTCACAGATACTGAGCCAATGGCTCAACTAGGGCGGGGACACAGGAAAGGACTTATGTAGGCAGGGATTAGGCAGTATGGCTTAGGGTTATGGTGATCATCCAGTGGCACCTTTCAAGGTGACTGACGTTTACCCAAGGCTGCCCTCGCTAATGCCCTGAGGCTTGGCAAGAGGGGGGAGATTGGGACGTCTTTGGGGTTTTGCCTTTCTCGCCTACATTGGGTGCCTGGAGGCGTCAAAGTAAGGCGACGATGGTAAGGCCCTCCAGCTCCACATGGAGGGCAACTGGCCGGGGGCGGACCAACCCGCCTCCGGTGCAGTTAGGATGTATTCACCAAAAATATTGGTTTTTCCCGGCCAATGGCCGGGCTAGGTTAGTACCGCACTTCGCCCTTCACAGATCTTCAATTCAATAAATGTGGCCCTGATTTGAAACCATATACTCTGTGTCTGACTCTTCTTTATCTCACCCATACACTCACAATCTCTAAGACTGCTAGACACTGTTTGGCTGGCCATAGGAAAAGTTGGGATCCCCAGCTGCAAGCTCGGGAAAGCGCTCTGAGGTCACAGCTGGGACTTTGACTGCGGAGAGCCCTTTCTCCGCCCTCATAGCCAGCACGGTTCTCTCTGCACCAGCTGTGGCTCTGTAGATGGAAGACCATCTTTGGCGCTGGCGCCTGGGGGCGGGCGAGCAAGGCACCACTGTCCTATGAAGAATCCTGGCAGTGCCTCAGCCCCTCCTCCTTGGGAGCAGAGATAAAACACTCAGATGGCCGAAATCAGCCGTCTAAGTGTTTTGGAGGGGGAGGGAAATGCGGGGGCAATCCTTGCCTCTGCGCTCCTCCCGCCTTCCACTGGACGTTCGGAATCCTCTGAGTTCGGAGGGTCACAGGCAGCCACATTGGATGGCACTGCCAGTGGTTTACATTTACAGTAAGTACATACGTAATACAATATATAAACAATATAAAATAATAATAAAAACTTACCAGAGAAACAATAAACAGTCGAAAAAGAGCAGCACCATAGTCCATTACAAACCAGGGAAAGTCCGTGTAAACAATTTTCAAAAAGCATTTGAAGCTTGCCACAGCTTCTGCCTCTCGAACTGCCCATGGGCTCTGCGCCATTAGAAACATTGTCACCCTACTATGTATCTGACATTTTACAAGATGTTAAATTGGAATGTAAGTTGGAGTGTAAATCAGAACACCACAGCAAACATACCTAGCACCTATGTGGACCATGCGTTCATATAGGTATTCCTTTTTCGTGTGAGTCACTGTGAGAAAATCTTTCTGCCATATTGCACAGACACGGACCACTTATTGGGGGGAATGGAAAATGTCTCTGTACATACAGAGTGCTGCATAGGCTAACTTTTTATTGCAATTTAAATCTATGCACACACAAAAACCCTGGCTGGTGTTTCATGACTTCCCACTTAAGAGTATTTTTAGACAGATAAACAAAAACTAAAATGGAAAAGGTGATAAAAAGAAGAGTTCCATTTCATGGTAGCAGGCGGCTTTGGATGGAGTACAGAACTATTGTTGGAATGATACTTCAAAAACAGAATTCTCCGACTTCGAGTGAAATGGAATTGTACATCCTGCTGTCAATTTCATTACACGACATAGCTCAGGCAAGAGCTGTCTGGAAACTTTCAAAAGAAGAAACATCTGTCAGGAGGAGCAAGAAAGCTACATTTCCCAGTGTTCTTGGCACCAGGTTTGGTGCCATCGCAGCACTAAGTGTGCATGTGAGTCCATGCTGCTATTGTTTGCGCAACACAATAAATTGGCAGCTGGGCAGGGGGCTGGAGACAATTGGGAGGGAGGGCAAGATGTTAACTCGTTCTTCGGTCAGATTAAAACACAAAGAAGAGAACTGGGGTGGGGAGCAAGAATTACAAGTCTGAGATTTGTATTCCAGGGCAAAGAACATGCATTTCAGGTATCTTCTCTACTTTATGCACAATCTGCCTAAACACATCAGTTCCAACAATTCACAAAAATAATAGACGTACATTTAATTTTTTTTCTGACTTCTCCCAAGTAATCCAGGTTTCCCCTCTTTTTTTATCATTAAAATTGAATGCCATCAGTTTCTCATTAGTTACTGCCACTTTAGGAGTCTAATGGGAAGAAGGCAGAGGATCCCTTTAAATCTACTGCTCTCACAAAGGTCCACATTATGACCCACTTCCAGATGTATTTTAAGATTTCTTGCTTTGGCTTTAACAACAGCCTCCTCGTGAATGGAAGGATGTTGGAAAAACCTGTAGTTTATTCTTTCATTGATGACATTTCAACAAATATATGGTCCTGCTTACAAGTCCAGCATCAAGTTCAGTTAGACTGGAGGGCACAAGCAGGGTCTTTTCGGTGGTGGCCCTTTGTGGAACTCCCACATGACACAAGCTTGGTTCCCGCTTTAGCTGTTTTTAAACATGCTGGGCAGCCCCATCCTATAAGGGTGCCGGCAGCCCTCCAAATCCAAGGATTATGAGTATCCTATTGAGTGTGGGAGGAGCGCAGTGGATAGGATTCCTGCTGTGCTCCCCTCACCCTCAAAAACAATTTTGGACGTCTAGATATTTTACACCTCCTCCTGAAGAGAGGCTGAGGCAACGCCTGGATTCATCTTAAGACGGTGGTACCTCACTGCTCCTCTCCCCGCCCCACGGTGGAACTAAAGACTGCCTTCTGTCTTCAGTTCCCTGCTGGCACAGAGAGAACTGTGCTGGCTATGAGGTGGGGGGGGGGGAGTGGACGCTCCGTGCTTGGACTCCCTACTGGGACCTCTGAAGGGATTTCTGAGGTCACTGTGGGGAGCCCGAATTATCCTATGGCCCTCCAGGCAAGGTCGGAGGGCCATAGAATTGTGACCTTAAAGACCCATTTCTTCCAAATCCACTTTTAATTAATGATGTGAGCCTGGATTTTTAAACTGCCACTGTATTATTTTATATTGCTTTTATGGATTGCTGGTGTCAGTTTGAATTGTTTTCTGCTTGGTTTTAATTTTAACATTTTGTGTGTTTTATACATTTTTTTATTGTTCTTATACGTGAGTTGCTTTCATGGGGCTTTTCTGCCCTGAAAGGTGGCATAAAATACTGAAATAAAATAAAAGCTAACAGTGAGAGGTAGAACAGGCAGGCACTTGGAAAAGAAAAAGAGAGGACTTGAGAAAACATCCATCCCCAACTCTAATCAAAGCACTGAAGGAACTAACCATGAAAAATAAACACCTTGGTCATCATTTTAACAGAAAGAGGTTTTTAAAGAGTCTGTAATCAAGGAATGACTTTGCTCATGCTAAATTAATAAACAAAATTGATCTTCAAGATTACTAGTTGTCCAAATGTTGTACAAAATCCCATAGTTTACATCCTTGCTCCATAACATGAATTGTTCAGCTGTTCCAGGTTGATCAGCAAACTTTACCTAATGAAAGGATACCACATCTTAACACAGTGCCTGTAGAAACTCTTTGATATTGGGATCTCATTTAGAGAGCGATCCTAGGCAGGCATAGGAGAATATAGGGTCTGTGTACTGTTGTTTCCACTCCTCTGCCTGCTCATTGTGGCCAGGGCAGGAGCTGTGTGTGTGTGTGTGTGTGTGTGTGTGTGTGTGTGTGTGTGTGTGCGCACGCGCGCGCGCGCGCTGTTTTTCAGTGCTACTGTCCTTTGGTTTCATTTTCCCTCCCATTGAAACCTATGATGCAATGGTGGTGGTGGAAAATTAACTATGCCAGCTCCAGGGCTGCTTTGGGGAGCATGTTGGGGGGACAGAGGAGGCGGCTTAGGATCCTGTGGACCCTTAGCCTCACCTATGTTTCATTCCAGGTCCTACAACCATAGAGACACCACCAGTGGTGCAGCGACTGTGGAGGATCTTTCTGCTCCTGTAATATGGAGACCTCTAGTGGCAGACATCCCTGTCCACCTGTGGAAAGAGGTTTGCCCATGGAGACAGAGATCCACAATAGCCTATGGCCCCTGGAACACCCTCCCTAGGACCACAGGATTACACCTTAAAAATACTAGTGTTTTCATTTATGTTGTCAGCTCCCTATCTACTATATAAAGTATAGTTTTGTCTGTGTGTCTGTGTCCGGGCGTTTGCGTGCGTCACATAGGCTCCTACACGGTTGGACGGATCCACCCCAAACTTGGCACGCATACTCTCCATCACCCAAGGACAAAGACTGGTGGGTTCAAATCTCCGAAAAAGCCCTTGCTGCGCCTGTACGGCCCAAAATAGATGAGAGCCAATGGCATCACCTGGAATGTTTGCAGGGGCCATTCAGGAGCGGTTATGCAAATCACTCCACGAACATATAGAATGTTCGTATGAACTGCCACAGGGGACCAATCAGGAGCGGATATGCAAATCTCTCCGTCAAAACAGAATGTTCATATGAACTGCAGGCAAGGCCTACATGGGGGGGGGGGCAAGCTGGGATTTCATTGTTGGGTAGTCCCGAGGGGGAGGAGGCAAGCAGGGAATACATTGTTGTGTAGTCCCGGGGGGGGGGCAGGGATTTCATTGTACAGTACCGGAGGGGGGAGCAGGAATTTGATTGTGTAGTCCTGGGGGGGGAGCTGGATTTCATTGTGTAGTTCTGGGGGGGAGCAGGGATTTCATGTGTAGTCCCCGGGGGGGGGGGCAGGGATTTGATTGTGTAGTCCCGGGGGGGGGGGAGCTGTGATTTCATTGTTGTGTGGTCCCGAGGGAGCTGGGATTTCAGTTGTGTAGTCCCGGGGGGGGGGGGCAGGGATTTCATTGTGTAGTCCCGGGAGAGCAGGGATTTCATTGTGCAGTCCCAGGGGAAAGGAAACTGGGATTACATTGTGTAGGCGGGGGGGGGGCGAGCAGGGATTTCATTGTGTATTCCCGGGGGGGGGGAGCAGGGATTTCATTGTGTAGTTCTGGGGGAGTAGGTAGTCCCGGGGGAGCTGGTAGTCCTGGGGGAGCTGGGATTTCGTTGTGTAATCCTGGGGGAGCTGGGATTCCATTATGTAGTCCCGGGGGGACCTTTCCTATGGAGGGATTCAAAACAGTGGACAGCTACCTTAAGGAATTTCGAACAAATAGTGCCTATAGGAAAACGACGATCCGTGCAACGCCGGGTAAAAAAAGCTAGTGTTCTATATTTTCCAGAGGTTTCTTTTTCTATTGCACCTAAGACAATAGACTAGCAAGGTTAAATATAAACACAGCAGAGAATGGCTGTTGCCATGAAAGCCACTCACTGCACTGAAGAAGGAAGCCACATTTCAAGATTAAAATAGAGAATACACACCAGGGTCAGAGCTTCAGGTGGTCATGAGCTTTCAAATAGAAGTATTTAAAAATATTTTAAAGAGATCACAGAACATGAACATTGTGTTCAAACCAAACCTGAATCTTTCCATTCTGTTTCAAAATTAAGCACATTATTCAAGGCACCCACAGGTTAGTTGTATATTGTGTATTATAGGAAAAGCTACCCAATCAAAACCTTTTATTCTGATCCTGACTTGGGAGAGTGTTCCCTTTTGCTGCCATTAGCTGGAATCAAAAGAGCTACTTTAGGTATTGCATGGATTCATGCAGTAGCCCTCTCACGCTGTGTTCCCCAACCAACAGGGATTCAGAGGCTCTATGCCTCTGATCCTGGAGTAGTATGACTGTAGCCAATAGCTCTCTCTCTAATCTTTCTGAGTTCTTGAGAGTTAACAAGTATATGGATAAGATAGGAGTGGTACAGTAGACATTGTATAAACATTCTAAAAGCTTAATAAAGTAAGAGCAGCCACACTGGATCTGACCAAAGGCCCATTCAATCCAGCATTCTGTTCCCAAGAGAATGGCCAACCAGATCCCTATGTGAAGCCCACAAACAGGACATGAGTGCAGTAGCACCCTCCCTTTTGACAGCGTAGCTCACCACAGGCTCCCAAGTAAACTTAGCAATCATGAGTTAAGAGAACAAGCCCTCTTATGGATCAGTAACTGGTTAAAGAACAGAACAGAAAGCAGAGAGTAGGAATAAATGGACAGTTCTTGCAATGAAGGAATGTAAGAATCGGTCCCTCAAGGGTCTGTATTGAGACTAATACTTTAACTTGTTCATAGTTAGGGATGAGCAGTGATGTGACCAGGTTTCCTGATGACATCAACTTATTCAAGATGGTATAAACAAAAAGGGATTGTGAAAATTTCTAAAAGGTTCTCTCCCAACTGTGTGAATGGGCGATAAAAGAGTAAATGTACTTCAGTGTAAATATAAAGTGATGCACATTGGGGCAAAAATAACTCTAGCTTCACATATACACTGGCAGAGTCTGAGTGACAATGACTGATCAGGGAAGGAATCTTGGTGGACAGCTCAATGGAAATGTTGACCCAGTGTGTTGACTACTGTGAAAGAGGCAAATTTCATGCTAGAGATCGAAAGTAAAATTGCCAATAGTGTAATGACCTTATATATTCTATGGTATGACACACTTGAAATACTCTGAACAGTTCTGGTTGCTGCATCTCAAAAAGGATATCATACAGTTGGAAAAAGTGGAGACGAGGGCAACCAAAATGATCAGGAGGCTGGAGCAATGCCCTTACAAGGAAAAGTTACAAAAATGTTTGAGGGGGGGGGGGTTAGTTTAGAAAAAGAAGCTGAATGGTGGGAGATTGAGGACAGATGCATAGTTAAATTATGGTAGTTGCTCCCACAAGATGTGGTGATGGCCACCAACTTAGATGACTTCAAAGGTATTAGACATATTCACTAAAGATATCCATGGCTACTTCTCATGAAGTATATGCTTTCTCCAGAATGAGTGGGAACATGTCAGTTGCTGGAAAACAACAGCAGGAGTTGACTATTGCCCACACATCCTGCTTGTGGGCTTCCCGTAGGCATCTGGTTGGCCACTGTGGGAAACAGGATGTTGCACTAGATAGGTCTCTGTCTGATCCAACAAGGCTATTCTTATGCTCTTACATCTCCAAATTAGAAAGATTTGTGTCAAACTTCATGCAAATGCAGCACCAAGGAGTGAAAAAATGTATTTTTAACATTTTATTATTGTAGAAAAAAACACATTTACAGTTGATAAATCCAACAAGGTAAAATAAAGTTTAAGTTATCAGAGCACTTCCAATTCAAGTTAAAATAGATACCACTCTGTGTGAAGATCTTTACATGATCAAAAATAGTCATTTTGTTTTATACCACAAACTCCGGGTTCATTCCGGGTTAACTGCGCTGTTATGAAGCTGGAATGAAATAGCAGTACATTTCAGTTTGGTAAACGTCAGGGACTTTGACATTTCATAAGCAGAATGGTAAACACATACCTATTTTCAATGTCACCTTCTGAACTACTCAAAATCTGCTTAATATTATATAATGGGAAAGGATGCTAGCAGGATCTGTTCTTTTGGAAAGCACACACTTTCAGACCCAACAGTAGAAAAACTGCAGCATCACAATGCTATTTGTAGCTAAAAGAACAAAGATAATTAAGGCGGCATGTGAAATGGGTTGAATTCCAATTTCTTTCACTGACATTCTTTAAAACTGCTTCTGTAAATAATATATAACACCAACAAAAATGACCTGCTATTCCAGTACAGTGTGAGGGATCCCACCATCCTGTCCTAAGAATCCAGGTTTGAAGCAGAACTTGCTGAATTGCTCATTTTATGCTTTGGAGTTTTCAGCAACAGTTTTGCAGCTACTGGAAAATATTTCCATTCTATGAAAAACAAAATATGTGAGACAAGACTGTTCAAATCTAGTGTCTCACCCCGGAAACAAAATATAGTTTATAATATAACCTCTCAATATTCATAACCTGCCTTAAATTTGAACAAAAAAACCCAGAACTAAACTTTCTTCATATAGCCAAACTATCACAATTAGAATACTTCTGTGCACTATACATGAAATATAGTAGTTTATGCTTTGGGTAGAGTAATTGCCAATAAAAATACTAGACACTTCAGATTTCTCATAGTTTCCTTTTTGAAAAACAATATTCAGTCTTATCAAGGAAAGAGATTCTTATTTTTAAAAATCTGTATGCATTTTCAGGAATAATCATGTTAGTGTCAGCATAATTTCCTTCCAATTCACAAAATGTTATAAGACAAGGAACTAGTTTTCTTGGACTGTGTTAGAAAGCTGCTTTGCTTTACAGAGTTAGATTTCCCTCTCTGCAGAGAATGAAATGTTTTTATATAGTAGGAATAGAAGTTAACCTTCATCTTGAATCCATAACTTTTTTTTTTAATTCAAGCTTAAAATTGCTTTGAATTTTTTTATATTTATATATACACTCACACGTACATGTGTGTGTCTATATATGTATGGGTATACCTATTATACTTAACTATTGTACCATGACCCCACAGGCTTAGAATCTTTTATTTTTCAGTTTTCAAACTGAATGTGACATAGCCTTAGTCCTGAAAATGAGCAGCATAGGCTTGGTTGCTATGGTAATCACCATGGTATCAATACTCCAAACATCATCTTATGGCTTATCCCTTGAGATCTCAACTCTGGAGAGAGCTTAGTCCCTTTCAATGTCATGGGGCGGTATTAGAGATGACTTATATGATTAAACATCTAATGAAAATGGATTACACTGGTGTACACCCCCTTTTCTATAAATGCCAACAGTGCTACAGATAATTAACTTGCCCTCCCCAATCAACATGTAGTCAACAGAGACATCAGATGCAGGTGTCAATGTTTAACAAGCCAATAAAATATTTGTTCAAATAAGAATTTTCCACTTGAAGTAACCAAAGTTGTAGCAAAATTATATAACCCACTTGAAAAATATTTTGGCATATTAAAGAAAGGCTTGTCATGAACTGTGCAGTACACACATACACAAATTATTCTACTAATGTTACCATGAACAAATGGAGCCCTCAGATTTGTCAAGTAGTTAAGATTTGAGGAAATATCCTCTAGAAGGAAGGTATTTTCTTGTACATTAAATACAGAAGTGAATCTTTAATATTGCAGATATTTTAAATGTATTAAGAAGTAATTCTAGAGGGACTGCAATACTTGTCTTTAGTGCTATCATGAGACTTCCATAACAGATAATTTATACTTTACCTGTTTCTTTTAAAACCCAAAATTTAAGAAGGTATTGCTTTTCAGAAATTATAGTGACTAAAATAAAAATACACTTACATAACATCCCAAAGGTTTGTTTCCCATTAAATGTTTCTAAAGCTCAGTAATATTTACAGAGTTCACTCCAGGCTGAGAACATCCCTGCTTTATAGATATTTTAAAGAGAGAAGAGTCTTATTTATTTTGGCCACACTGTTAAAAACAATTTTAACCTCAGGTATCAATAGACAGAAGAGAGAAAAAAACATTTCACCCAACTGCAGTGTTCATCCATGTAAAATAACCCATTAATTTGATTTCTTTTCAGCAGGAAAAAGGTAGCATGGGACTTCAAAATCCAGATCCCCACCCATTCCTCTTCACAGCAAAGTAATTTGAATGCATGCATGTAAATCAAACAAAAAGGTCCTTATCTCTCCAGGTCACAGGTAAATGAATTCAATAAATAAGTCTCTATTTGGAAATTCTACAGAAAAACTTTTTAATTAAGCAATTTAGTCTTTTTTCTTTTCCAATATGGTTTTCTGTTCTTGCTCTCCATCTGGAAGTTCTACAGGCCTTTCATTGTTTTCCTCCTCCTGTTCTTCTTCAGTGCCTTCATCTGTCAGATCCCTGCCTGTAGTATCCTTCTTAGATGCCTCTGTTTCATCTGACCCTCCCTCAGTGTCAGCAGTGCAAATCCCATAACACATGATGCTGATGACACCCAGTGGTAGACCAAACAGAAAGCAGCCCAGAAGGGGGGAACTCTTGAAAACTGACTGTTGAAAAATAATTAACCATCAGTGATACTTTCATAACGTTTAGAGTATCTCGAGGAAGGTGCTTTCCCACACAATACATTTAGCATATAAAAATCCATATTTAGTATTTCATTTTTCAATTATATTACAAAACTCTGATCATTTATTTAAGGTCTATACTGGTAAATCCCATTTATATGTTAACATATTTTTGAACTGAGTCAAATTGCTTCACTAGAAAGTTTAAAATTTCGCATGTGGAAGCCAGAGAAAGGTATTGAGAACAGAGCATTACACAAAAACTTTTACGGCACACAGAGAAAACCACAAAAGCCAGGGGACGTCTCTACCTCTCCCCTTTGCCATATACTTACACTGTAGTTCCTCCTGCTCCTGCTGCCCTACCTCTCCTCACTGACCCATGCCCACCTCTAGGGCAGCAGCAGGCAGGTTCTATTCTGGTTAATGGAACATCCTCAGTATGTTAAGGATGGGCCATAGTTAGTCCTGCATTGCACTTTTAATTTCATAGAGCGTTTCTTAATTTTAAAGGCTTAGGGTTGTATCCAATGGTGACCTCCCACCAGTAGACAGATACAGCTGGTGGATCTGATTACTCCTCTGCCCTGCAGCCCTCCGGTGCACTCCCTAAATCTGCTCTGGGGGGTTGGGGGACCCTCCAGAGCAGATTTGGAGGACCATGCAGCGGGGAGGAGGGCAAGTGAAAGGGAAACTCCTCTTATGTGAGCCAAAGTCCATTCACATAACATTGGCTTTAGCCCTTACGTTTTAGAATTTACATTTGTTTTGCTGAAGTCTCCTTTCTCCCTCTCCTGCCCCGCCCCACAGTAGAACTTGCCTCAACCTTTTTGGATTTGGCAAGTTAAGAACAAATTACTAAAACCACCATAATGTTTTAATCTTAGGGCAAATCCACACAAGTAGTTATGGAAGCATCTATGTAGCCTTTGCCCCAAAAAACAGATTCAATGTGCATGTGGAAAACAACATAACTCATTGTTGCTATGGCAGCCATTTGTGTTTCTCGTGTGCCAACACCAACATCCAAATTTCCACATGCATTCAGTCAGTTCAGAAAAAAAGTTAGCTGAGATGGTAAAATAAGTCCTAAGGATGAATGGGAGGATCCACTTATTGTCTGAGCAAATACTATCTCTGTCCAGCTATAACAGCCTTCTCCATCCTGGTGCCCTCCATCCTATGGGTGATGGGAGTTGTAGTACAACACATCAAGGAGGGGGAGGTCACCAGGCTGGGGAAGGCTGAGTTATAACATCCAGCAGAACCCGGCACATGGGTTGCAAGCAGTACACTGCAAATCTCCACAAACCTTTGAGCTGCTAGGAATATGGATCAGTCATGGAAACTCACAATGTCATGGCAGCAACGCACAGAATGAGTATTGCTAAACATAGCTGGATGCGGAGGACTTTTGGTTGATTTTGGCAAGGACTCAATGCTCCAGCTATTCAATTTCACAATGATAAATTCAGAGACTATCCAACTAATTCCTGTCCCACATTCCATATGTTGAGAAATTTGTTTTAAAACAAAGATGCATTATGGCCAACTAATTAAAAAGACAGATCCCATGCTAGAATCATGGGATCAAATGAAAATTCAATGGGTTCATTTGGATACTTAGCAAGAGCTGCATTTATTTTAAATTTGATGGGAATTTACTTACTCCTACAGTAGACTTGGCATCATAAATTATTCTCTTGATTCGTTGAAGAATTCCATCTCCACCCTGTGCCTGAAATTTGAAAGGTGAAAGCAGTCCTCAGCAGTATTCACTTACATTTCAGCTTTCATTAACCTTTCTTCACCATGTATAGCCTTACCAGTAATTGCTTACATAACTACCATTTTTCATACTGGAGAAATTACCTTCTGAAGATAGGGAGATCTACACTTCATTTATATTTTGAACATCGTTCAAATATGTGCATGTTCATTGCTTCCCAAGGAAGACATCCCCATCCCAATTGCAAAATTGCTTGCTTAAAAGTGATGCACTGCTTCAGCTCTTTTCATGATGTTTTTCTTTTTTCTTTTCAGGGACTGTTATTTTGCAAAATACATGAGTGGCTAGTACTATGCAACTATCATATGTACAACTGGCTGCCATTTGCCCACGTATCATTCTTGGCACAGAGCTTCTTCTGCTCATTTTCTTCACTCCTTCAAATTCTCCCATTATCTCAGTACAGTTCCTTCTGGCAAACACTAAGAACTACAGCTTTGGCTTTAAGTTATTCTATAGGCAAATACACCAGTCTGGTGTGGTATAGTTCAGCCCACGCAAAACAGGTGGATGTGGCACTTAACGAAAGCTGCAGAATCATTACCAGATGCCTAAAGCTGACCCCTGCTGATAAAATCAATTACCTAGCAGGCATCGCTCCTAGTAGCATAAGGAGACAGGTAGCAGCTAACAGTGAAAGATTCAAGGCTTCTACACCAAATGTGCATCCACTTTTTGGTTACCATTCTGCAACTCTTAGATTAAAATCAAGGAAAAGTTTCTTCAGAACATCTGTGAGTAGTAAGAAACAGTGGAAGATGCTAGGATTAGAATGTGGAAAGAAAGAACCAACTAGCCCTTAGAATGGCTGGAGCCCTAGGAAAGTCTAGCCCCTGGTGACACAGAGAACTGGGTAACCTGGAAGTCACTTAATAGGCTAAGGACTGGAGTCAGCAGATCTAAGGTGAATTTAAGAAAATGGGGCTTTCAAACCGACCCAGTTCTCTGCGAGTGTGGAGAAGAACAGACAACTTCACATCTATGCCAGTGCACTTTATGTTCTTCAACAAGCACTATGGAGGACTTGATGCTGGCTGCTCCAAATGCCCTTGATGTTGCTTGTTATTGGCAAATATTATTTGATATATTTATTTAAGTTTTATGAGGTTGTCCATGTAAATTAGCCTGTATTTCATATGTGTTTTTTATACATAGGCTGTTGCCTAATTTGATTTGATTTTTTTTAATTTTCTGTGGTGCACCTGACATGAATAAATAAATAATACAGTTCCTCTCTTAACATTACTAAAATCTCCCTATGGCTCAGTGTACTATAGTTAACTACATTATAGATACACACCAAATACTGAGATGTTAGAATGCCCTCCAGACTCTTTTTTGCTTTACAGGTTGATGGCACCTTCAAGCAAGATAATGCAAATGTAGTAAGATAGCTAATGAATTGTTTAACCATATTTGGACAATTGAAAAAGCTGTTAAGAGATTTTGAATACAGAGAAATACTTACTTCTGCAGTGCCTTCCAAGATCTCATTAATGAACTGGACCATATCTTCAGTGCTTTCAATAGGTTTATGAGCTAGGAAATACTGTTGATTGGATGTGTTCAGTACAACAATAGTGGGGATTTTCACATCACTGAAACAGTAAAAACCAAACAATTCACAATGTTTTAAAAAAAGGTCTTATCAGTATTTAGTTCATTAATAAAGAACCCTGGAATTATATATTTATTTCTGGGCATTTGCAAGAAGGATTAGGAGGAAGAAATTGCAACAACCTGATCATATTAGTGCCTAGTAGACCTTGAATGCAGGACTACCATATTCATGGGATTGATGAAATGGTTCATTTCTTGTAGAAAGATCAAATAAAGTAATGATGGTTATCTGCTCATAACAGTCCAAGGACTTTGAAGAGGCCTACCAGGTTCTGCCTAATACTCCATCCTCCTTTTCAACGTGCACAGTAGTCTGCTAGGTGAAATTATGCATTTAGTGCACTGATTCCCAGGTTTAATATCTTGCATCTGGCACAGGTCTTGCAGTCTTGATACTTACCCAGTGGTTAATTAAGGTAAGGAACTAGAGATACTACAATTGAATCCAGATGAGAGAAATAGTAGTCAGCAAGACATGTGATTCAGGGTAGGATGAAGGAAACAACAGATGGCAATAGCCAGTGTGGTGCAGTGGTTAGAGTGCTGGACTGGGACTTCAGAGATCCGGGTTCTAGTCCCCACTCCACCATGAAACTAACTGGGTGACTTTGGGTCAGTCACTGACTCTCAGCCTAACCTACCTCACAAGGTTGTTGTGAGGATAAGATGGGGATGATGATGATTATGTAAACCGCCTTGGGTTCCTTGGAGGAAAAAAGGTGGGATATAAATGTTGTAGTAATAACAACAATAACAATACCAATAATAATAATAATAATAAATGCTCCCTAGATTCCTTTAATAGTTGCCTTGGGCTAACTACTAACGTATACAGTGTGCCTAAAAGCAAAGTTTCCTGTGCTGGTCAGGAGTGCCTTCCACCAACTATCCAGTAACGTGTCACACAAGCCACATGCCTGGAAGCATGTGGCCAGCTTCCTTTCTGCTATTGTGGTTTCTTAGGTAGACTAAGACAAGGACAGCTAAACTTGCCTTGCTATCACCTATTGGAACAGCAGGGGCAAGAGCTGGATAGAACAACTCATTTCTAAGAGGTGTATACTGTATGTGACAGTTGAAAAGTCCCAAGCCTTAATTAGAGTCTCTGGTATTGGAGGAGGAGAGGGATATTCTTCCATTGAAGGAGATTAAAACGCAACCCCACAGGTGTATTTCTGGTTCCTCTCTAACATTTGAGAGCTTCGTACCCCTCTCCTAGTCCACAAAAGTGTGTATGACAGTGATTACAGCAGAACAATTCAAGTTCCATCAAGCATGTAAAACAAAAGACAACATAAAATACTAATACGATTGTACAATTCTTATATTTTAAAGTACAAATGAGTGTCAGCTTAATTTTCAGCTCCTATTTACGGTAGTTCCCTCCACCCGAATTGGCTATCCAATACTGCCATCTAGTGGGAAAGTGATATACAAACTATAAAGAAATGTTTAACTATAGTGTTCATCTTTCATTCTATATTGAAGGACCTTATACAAAATATTCAAAAACAAAACAACCACTAGAACACACAAAATATAAATCTGGCAAAGGAACAGAACTTTGGCACAGTCAATTCACATGACCGTTTTCCAAGTACAAGACAACTTTAGGGTTACTATCTCCTAGGGGAAAACACATGTGGAAGCCATTCTTATGAACAGAGTCACCATGCAGAACACTTCAAAGCGCACTGGGCAAGACCAACTTGAGCCTTGAACAAATTTTATTTACCAGAGTTATATACCATCTTTCTATATCTGCTTGCAAACCAGCAGATAAGAGTAACAGGAGATATACTACATGCACAAGTCATTAACAAATAGTATGAAATCCCCCAAAATTGATGTACTTACTCCATTAGTAAACTATTAATGTACTCATTTCCATCCATATGACCAAACTGGAAATTCCTGTTGACAGGCAATACACAAAATTGTCAGTTAAATTTAAAATAATGACAATTTGTTGCATCCAAGGTTGTCCTTCCGCAAATGGAAGGGGCCTCCTTACCTTCCATTAGCAGAGCCTCTGCTAACACAAGAAGACCTTTTGACATAGCAGAGGCCTCCACTAATGGAAGGGGAGGAGGCAGTTTTCACCCATTTCCCCCTCCCATACATTTCCAGAGGGTCCCACAGTCCTCTGGAGCAGATTTTCAGGGGCACAGGTAGCTGCAGAAGGGTCTCCCTCGCTTTTGTTACTGTGCAGAGCCTCTGCTAGCATAACCTCTGCTAAAGGACTATGTTGGATGCAAAGCACTACATGTTGTAGCTAGAATATTTATACCAAGTTCAGAATCTTAACACACATTTCACAATACCCTTATGTCTAATTAAAGGTTGTATAGGTTAACGAACTGAAGGATTCTGATACTGTAGGACCTGCAGTAAAATGTTGCATTGTGTCATCACACCTAATATGTGCTCCTTTTCAGAGTTCCAGCCAGCAATCCCCTCTTCCAGGATACTATAATGGCCATTTCAGCCTGTTCCCATTTTCCTTTTCCAACCAACACTCATTTTAGCTCTAAATCTGTTGGCACTCACCCCCCTCCCAAATTCTATATTAGAAGTGATCATTAAAGCTTTAACAAGTTGATGTGTAACACTGCAATTTACCTTTATAGTAGTTCCATTACCTATGCAATTCAGTATAATGAATTACTTCTGATGATAAAGCCATATGCAAGTTAAGAATAAAATAAAATATAAATACTGACCCTGTCCAACAACTAACAGAAAACAGAAAGCATTTAAAGTCTCCAAAAGGTAAACCACCTATGGGCTGTGGAAAAGTAAGCTGCTGGTAGTTTTGCTTTTCTTAGTACAGAATTGATATTGTCCAGGCAGAAAACTTTAGTGCTGAGGACACAACGTTCTAGACAAACCCTTGATCATTTGCCTCACAAGTAATTTACAGCATCCTGAGGAGCTGCTTTGGTTATATGAAAAGAAACCCATGGGTGGCAACGTTGTACTAGAGCTTTGCTATCTCCGGCACCTAGGTCCCTCTGGACAAAAGAACTGTTATGAGAAGGGCAGTGCCAAGAAAAACCTTTAGCTACTGCAACCAAAGATTTGACAGTCTGTTCATGTACCCAAAACTAAAACAAGGAAAAGGATTTTCCCCGCCATGATCTAATGGTTATATTTTTAAATGGCTGATCATTGGAGCCAAAATTAGTAGTCAATGTGGTTAACCAATCTGAGTAGATACTGGAGATGTAATTAAACCAAATCCTACCATAAAGAGGTTTTTCATCTCATTGTACTAATATCTACAGCTCCTTGGGCATGTCTACTCCTCACTGAGGAGACAATTTTCTATCCAGTCTTGATATTGGAGGGACATTCAAAGAACAAATATGTGTCCCTAAGGGCACAGTTAGGACATAAGAGGTAAAGAAATGCCTGTTTATAACTATTGTGGTTCTGTAATGTGTACTTTGTGTGGCCTCTGTGAAGTTACAATGTATCAGAGTAGGTCTGAGGCCTTGCTTTGTTATGTGTAGTAGTTGCTTAAGGAAGGGGGAGAGAGAGACAATCGCTTTGAATATTGTTAGACATGGGCCTGGATCAGGAAAAGTGGATTCTGATTGGCTGAGGATTCTAGCTAGGTAGAAAAGAGTGACTGGGAAGTACAATCAAGGTATGACAGTTGACAGTTAGGGGGTCAGAGAGGGAGTCTGTGGAGAGGGAGGGAGAAGTCTGCTAGTTGGTGTGTGGTGTTTGAGGAGGACTTAGAAAAAACTGAGGAGAAAGGGAATAGCTATTCTTTCTCTGTGGGATAACCTTAGGTGGCTGGTGAATATCAGGAGTAGGCAGTAGGTAGCTGTGTTATGCCAAGAGGCTGCCCTAAGATCTTGCCAGAGGAAGGTTATATAAGCAGGCAGTAAAAATCCAGATAAACTGTCCAAGCAGCCAGTACTACAACGGGAGGAGCTTGGGTGACAGAGGAAGACTTTACTCCAAAGCTGGACCTGGTTGTAAGGGTATTTGGCTGGGGTAGAGGTTTAGGGAATTTGGCCTGAGGTAAAAGAAGTCCTTAGAGTGGTGTTCTCCAACCTTGGGTCCTCCGATGTTTTTGGCTGGCTGTAAGCCAAAAACATCTGGGGACCCAAGGTTGGAGAACACTGCCTTAGAGGCTTGTAGCAGCAACAGTGACTCTTGAATCCTGAAGAATTGTCACTAAGTAGTCTTTTGAAAACTGCACAGTAAATATTAGTAATCCCTTATGTACAGAATATCCCTTTAATAAATTACTTGTTTAATGGTTCAACATGTCTAGTGTTGGTGCCCATCTCACGCCTAAGCCTCTTATATCAGCTACTAGGAGGTTCTAAAGTATTCTAACAGAATTGGTGGTAGCGGGAAAGGGCCAGTTTGTGGAACACTGAGTTATAGTGGCAGAGAGCTCCTTAGGCCCAGAAATATAAGCATTTGGTATAAATAAGAAACCCCATAGGTTGGACTGCTGAATGAAGGAGCAGTTTCCCCATAGATGGTAGCAGCAATGGGGAGAGGAAATCCCCCATAGAAGACAATGAAAAAAAAAGATGCAGAGAGATGAATAACTCTTGGGTATACATTATTATGTTCAGCAGTCTCTGGGAACAGAAGGTCAATGTGTGGTGGAAAGGCAAAGCAAAACATGTTCCAGAACGGGAACAAGCTCTATAACGTGTGGGAGTTGGTTCACGAGATGATCTCCATTTTGTTTAGTACTGTTTGATCACAAAAGCATCTTTTAAATTTGTGCAAATCTAGTCCCCACTCAGACATGAAGGTCATTGGGTGACTTTGGACCAGTCACTGACTCTCAGCCTAACCTACCTCACAGGGTTGTTGTAAAGATACAATGGGGGATTATTATATAAGATGCCTTGGGTTTCTTGCAGGAAAAAAGGTGGGGTATAAATATAATAAATAAATAGCACTAACAGCACAATCCTATACAAGTCTACTCAAAAGTAAATCCCATTGATTTCAGTGTGGCTTACTCCCAGTTAACTGGGTATAGGGTTGCAGCCTAAATTTGTGTGCATGAATACAAATATTCTGAAATAGTGATACCATAACTGATAAGAGGATTTTGATCTCAAAGATCATGGTATTCTTTTGAACCATCAAACTATGATGGGACTTAGAGACACCATTTGGCAGTGGTTCCAGTCCTTCCTGGAAGGATGTTTCCAGAAAGTGGTGCTAGGGGACTCCTGCTTAACACCTTGGTCATTGGCATATGGTGTCCCTCAGAGTTCCATCTTGTCCTTCATGTTACATCTACATGAAACCTCTCGGTAAGGTCATTCAGGGTTTGGTCCCACCAATAAAAGGACTCTATTTTTCCTTTCCATTTAAATCTAGGAAGTGTTCAAATACTGATTTAGTGTCTGGTGTCAGTAATGGATTAGATAAGGGCAAATAAATTCAAGTTTAATCTAACCAAGGCAGAGGTGCTCCTAGTCAGTAGAATGGCAAGTCATCAGGCGATCACTCGTGACCGAGTAAGATTGTCTTCCGGGATAAAAGGAGGAAATTCTAAAGAAGATTGTGTAGACTCTAGCGATGGGTCCGTAAGTGACTGTGGAGGCCAATTCTAGATCCACACAGCTTCCCACAGTGAGGACACAGGTTACCAGATGGAAGATGGTCCTGTAAAGGATTCATTTGACGTGCTTTTCGCTTAGCACGTTTCTCCCTTTCACCTTGCACTCGGGCTTCTTCAAAGTCCATGGAACCTTTGTGAAAGGCCAACCTCCATTTAGATCGTTCATGGGCCAGAGCTTCCCAGTTTTCGATGTTTATATTGCATTTTTTTAGATTAGCCTTATGAACATCTTTAAACCTCTTATATTGACCACCGATATTCCGCTTTCCATCCTTGAGTTGGGAGTAAAGTAACTGCTTTGGGAGACGGCAGTCAGGCATTCGAACAACATGACCGGTCCACTGAAGTTGGCGCTGAAGGATCATTTTTTCAATGCTAGTAGTCTTTGCTTCTTCCAGTACACTGACATTTGTTCGCCTATCTTCCCAAGTAATTTGCAGGATTTTCCGGAGGCAACGTTGATGAAACCTTTCAAGGAGGTGGAAGTGACGTTTATAGATAGTCCATGTTTCGCAGGCATACAATAAAGTTGGTAATACAATGGCTTCATAAACCAGCGTTTTGGTCTTCTTACAGATATCCTGATCCTCGAACACTCTATGTTTCATTCGAGAAAATGCGGCACTTGCGGAGCTCAAACAATGCTGGATTTCACTGTCAATGTTAGCTGTAACAGAAAGATAGCTGCCAAGATAGAGAAAATGATCGACATTTTCCAGTATTGTCCAGCCAAGCTGGATAGATGGCATCACCAAAGGATTGGCTTGCACTTGCTGATGAAGCACTTTGGTTTTTTTGATGTTAAGTGAGAGACCAAGTTTTTCGTATGCTTCTGCAAAAGCATTTAGGATAGTTTGGAGATCATCCTCTGAATGTGCGGAGACCACATTATCATCAGCATACTGAAGTTCCACAACGGAGGTTGTAATTACCTTACTTTTTGCTTTCAGCCTGCTGAGATTAAAAAGCTTTCCATCTGTTCGACATATAATTCCCACACCGGTGGGAAGTTTCCCCTTGACAAGATGTAAAACCATGGCGATGAAAATGGCAAATAATGTTGGGGCGATAACACATCCCTGTTTAACACCTGATCCCACTTTAAATGGAGCACCATGAGAGCCGTTGTTGTCCAAAACCGTTGCCGTCATGTTGTCATGGAGAAGTCGCAAGATATTCACAAATTTATTGGGGCATCCAATTTTCATAAGGATAGTCCAGAGAGCTGTACGGTCTACAGTATCAAAGGCCTTAGCCAAATCGATAAATGCCATATAAAGGGGTTGATTTTGCTCCCGGCATTTTTCTTGGAGCTGACGTGCAGTAAAAATCATGTCTACTGTCCCTCTAGAGGGGCGGAAACCATATTGAGTTTCAGGGAGGATCTCTTCTGAAATAGATAGAAGACGGTTTGCGAGAATCGTAGCAAATATTTTACCTGCGGTTGCTAAGAGAGAAATGCCCCGATAGTTTCCACAGTCTGTTCTATCACCCTTCTTAAAGAGGGTGATAATTATGGCATCCCTGAAGTCTTCTGGGATCTCTTCTCTTATCCAGATTTTTTCGATGAGTTTATGAAGATGTTGTACAAGTTCGGGCCCCCCTTCTTTAAAGATTTCAGCAGGAATCCCATCTGGTCCACTAGCTTTGTTGTTCTTCATTTGATTAATGGCTTTTTTTACTTCATCCAAAGTGGGGAGTATTGCAAGTTCCTCTTTAATTTGTTTTTGCGGGATTTGCGAAAAAATCTCATTATCCACCTTAGATTTACGATTTAAAAGGTCATAATAATGCTCTTTCCAACGCAGTGCAATAGACTCTTTGTCTTTTAAGAGTTTGGTGCCATCTTTTGATTGTAAAGGGTTTGTACCATAGGTTTTTGGTCCATAAATGGCCCTTGTGGCCTTAAAAAAGCCCCGTGCATCATGAGATTCTGCAAGTTGTTGAATTTCTTCAGCTTTCTTTTTCCACCAAGCGTTCTTAAGTTCTCTTGTTCTTCTTTGGACCTCAGCCTTTGCGCTAGCGTAGGTTTTTTTCTTGGCAGCGCAGTTAATATCATTTTGCCATATTTGGAAGGCTTTCCTTTTTTGGTCAATTATATATTTAATCTCATTGTCATTTTCATCAAACCAATCCTGATGTTTCTTAGTTTCATATCCAATAGTTTGTTCACAAGCTGCAGTAATGGAGGTTTTCAGCTTAGACCAATGGTCCTCAATGTTGTCAGGAGGTTCCGTAGGTAGATGTTCCTTAAGAAGTGATTGAAGACGAGTTTGCTTAATAGGATCTTGAAGGACTTGGATGTTCATTTTACGCCTTGGTTTCCTTCCTTGAAGCCTACGTTGGGGAGCAATGTTGATAACCATTGTGGACCGGATTAGTCGGTGGTCTGTCCAGCAGTCGTCGGCACTCACCATGGCCCTAGTAAGAAGTACATCGCGGCGATCTCTAACACGGACAATTACATAATCCAGAAGATGCCAGTGCTTTGACCGTGGGTGCTGCCATGATGTTTTAAACTTATTCTTTTGTCGAAAGAGCGTGTTTGTGATAGTGAGATTATGCTCTGCACATATAGACAAAAGTAAGAGTCCGTTCGGGTTTGAATGGCAAGTAAGGGAATAGGGATTCAACCTGTCTTAAATGGTGTTACACTCCTCTTGAAAACTGAGGTACTCAGTTTAGGAGTGCTCCTGGATTTAGCCTTGAACATGGATGTCCCGGACTTGGTGGTGGCCAGGAGTGCTTTTACACAGCTGGTGCTAATGTACCAATTGCTTCTATCCCTGCAGATGCAAAAACCTGTCATGGTGACACATACCTTAGTTACTGCACGTTTGAATTCATGTTTGGAAACTTCAGCTGAGTAAGAATGCTGCAGGCTCAGAATGCTGCAGACAGGCTGTGGGCAGAGGCTGCTTACAGTGAGTATGTCACTTCTTTCTTACAACAGCTTCAGTTACTATCACCTCATTTCTGGGCACAATTCAAAGTGCTAGTTTTGACCTAGGAAGCACTACATTACGTGGGACCAGATTACCGGAAGGGCCACCTTTTCTGATATGAACCTACGCATATCTTTAAGATCAACAGAGGCCTTTCTTTCTGTCCTGCCAATATCTGAAGTGTGTTTGGAAAGAGCTCTTTCAACAGCTGTGCCCACGCTCTCAAACACCTTTCCTAGGGAGGTGCATTTAGCCCCTTCTCTGGTGGTCTTCCAGTGACAGGTAAAGATTGATCTTTTTCATCTCCTATTGCTGTTTTTAACAGACTGTTTTTTATTATATATATTTTTTTTTTACTTGTTTTATATACTATTCAGTGTTTTATGTTGTACCTTACCTTATTTCTTGTTAGTCACCTTGGGCACCATTGTGTGGAAAGGCATGATATAAACTTAAATAAGAGTAATAATAAATAATTTCTAAGAATGAAAATATTTTGTCTGAGTGTGCCAGTGTGTGTGTTTGTGTGTGTGTATATATATATATACACACACACACACACACACACACACACAATTTGAAAGTTGTCAGAAGGCCAAAAGATTTACACTGCAATTCTATACCTGCTTACTTGGAAGTAAGCACCTCTGAGTAGACATACATAGGATTGCACTGTACGGTTTCTTCCATTTCTCTCCTAAACGTAAGAGTTTTTCAAACAAAGATGCATTACCCAGAGTCTCAAATGGATTCTTTAAGTGTCACAATCAAAACTACTAGAATTCAAAATATTTACTTAACACTCAGGTAGAACATACAGTTAGGAACACACTAAAAATAATACATTATAAAATATGTTTATTTACCGATGGAAGTGGTCTCTATAATTTTTAGCAACATCCTGAACAATAGACTTCAACCTGTAAAAGAAAGATTTCACAGGATTTCCATATATAAATAGTAATTCTTTAGTAATTAAACATAATGGCCCCAAGCAGACAAAGGTAGCATGGGAGTGCACAATGATGAAGCCTGTTAATGAAGCAAAGCTGTGGTATGGCATCTACATCTGAACTGTCCTATGGGCTCCTGTTTTACAAGCAATCCAGCTTTCACTCAGTTGTCTGACACTACCTCTATGCAAGTATTCTTTCACTGAACCAGACAAACATATTCTCCCAATAAATAAAGCAAACACAAAATCCAAGTTACAGCACACACACTGAAATAGTCAGATTCTTCCACACTTTCTGGGACCCAGCACATACCTAAACAATTGCGAATAGGCTGATCTATGAATGCTAGTATTAAAAAGCCCAATACTGTAATGGGTTTCTACCTCTGACAAAAAAAGCAACACAAAACTATTAATGATACAGGAGGAATGCGAAACAACAACAACAACAACAACAACAAAAGCCTCATCCTATTTTTCCAAATTTTTCCAATATTTCTGAGTCCATGTATTAACGGCTTTTCCGGCAATGGCTCAGATTTTTCATATTTGTGCATCATAATGACAATACCAGCATAAACTGGAGAATGACACATTTACCAACAGTAGTTATACACCATGTACGTACGTACGTACATATCTATCTGTATATAGAGGTAGGTGTAAAGCGGCACAACAGCAAAGCCAGGAGGTGGTCCTGGATCTACTATGGATGTAGTCAGTCTTATGTTAAAATATATTAGATAGATAGACTAACAGAGTAATTTCAAAATATATTTAGAGCTAAACATTTTGGCTTCTGCCCTCATCAGTAGCTATGATGTTAAAATGGAAACCAAGAGTGGCAGCATGGAATGCTGGGAAATGAAAATTCCTAAGGCGAAAAAAGAAGATGAGGTATTACTGGTATAATGCTTATGAATTGTCCTCCAGATTAAGGCCATATGGATTATGAGCTCTGAGTCTGTAGATCCAGAAGTTTTCCTTTTTGTCCAGCATGTCTGTGTTCTTTGTTTGCTGAATTGGAAGCAATTGTAAATCTGATAAGATTACGTGCGAGTTAAAATGTTTTGCAACAGGCTGCTCCAGGTTGTTGTTGTTGTTTTGGTAAAAATCGCAGATTTGTGATTACGGAACCTTGTTCTTTGGTCCGTTGTAGTTTTTCCTGCATATTGCATATGACATCCAATTTTTTACAGTCAATTTAATAAATCACATTGATGGAAGTGCATGTTACTGATTGTCTAATGCAATAAGTTTTTTCAGTAACTGTGCTCCTAAAAGAAATGGTTCCTTGGAGGTAACTGCAGGTAATACAACCCGCTGATTTACATTGGTGTGATCCTGGATTGCAAATATCTTGTTTAAGTGCTGCTTTAACTAACAGTTTACACAAATTGGGTGGTTTTCTAAATGCAATGCGATGATAATGAAAGATAGTTACCGTATTATATCTTATTGTGCACATTTAACGGAGGCCATTAATTCTTCACCATGTAGATCTACAGACTCAGAACTCCTAGTCCACATGGCCTTAATCTGGAAGACAATTCATAAGCATTATACCAGTCATACCTCGGGGGGGGGGGGGGGTTCTCGGTAGGAATTTTCATCTCCCAGCATTCCAAACTGACACTCTTGTTATCTATTTAACATCACAGCTACTGATGAGGGCGGAAGTTGAAACGTTTACCTCTTACCTCTAAATATATTTTGAAATTACTCTTAGTCTATCTTTCATATATATATATATATACACACACACACACACACACACACACGTGTGTGTGTGTGTGTGTGTGCATGTGCGCTCACACCCCACATGTTATATGATAATTTATATATAAAATATACAAGTTAACTATGATGCTCTCATTCAGTTTACCTTTCATGGCTTTCAGTACAGAAGAAGTTCCATACCTCTGACTTACAGCCTGATCCTATGCATGGTACTGAGCTCAAGATACTTACTCCCCGGTAAGCATGCTTAGGATCACATCCCCATTTCCTTTGTTCCTCATATTTGAGGAAGTCTATGATTTGTTTTTATCTGTGTCTCCTTTCCCATCAGTATCTAAAGACCTTAATACAGCATGAAGTTCAAGAGGTTTCACTTTTTAAATGGTGTCTCATGTTTTAACATACAGAATAACCCATCAACCTACCTTGAATGTTCAGCAGAAATATTTTTATCATCAATAATTGCAATAGCCACTAGTTTTCCTAAAACAAAACAAAGAACCAAATGTAGGTAAAAGAACGATTTATCTTTGATTTTTGTATCCTTCTATCCCCAAAGGCACATGCCACTTCGTCTCTGGGCAGCCTGCCCGCCTTCCTGGAGTCACCTGGAGGTCCGCATTGCCCAGCATTCTGTGTACTTGGATTCCTGTGTTGTGCAGGGGGTTGGACTCGATGGCCTTATAGGCCCCTTCCAACTCTACTTTTCTATGATTCTATGATCATTTAATCAATATAAGCTTTAAAATTGAAATTGCTATTACAAATACCATTGTCTATTAAAGCCCTGCTCATCCGCAGCCACTAAACACTTTATCAAACAAAAAGGTCTTGCAGCAACATAAGAACTCTGAAGGAAGATCATTTGGAGCAAGATACTTTTTAATTGGGAAACCCCACCACCATAATTAGCTTTCATCTTAGATGCCCTACGGTGCCTTGCAAAAGTATCCCCCCCCCTTTGATTTTTCCACATTTTGTTGTGTTACAACCTGGAATTGAAATGGATTCAATTGGCACTACTACCACTTGACATACACAAGGTACTCAACACTGTGAAGGTGCAAAATATTTTTTTATTGTGCCACAAAACTTAAGTAAACAAAAACAAACTGGCACTTGAGCCAATACTTGGTAGAAGCCCCTTTGGCAGCAATTACAACTGTGAGTCTTCTTGCGTAAGTCTCTATCAGCTTTGCGCATCTGGATCCTGCAATGTTTGCCCATTCTTCCTGGCAAAATTGCTCCAGCTCTGTCAGGTTGGATGGGGACCGCTGGGAAACAGCAACTTTCAAGTCTTGTCACAGATTCTCAATCGGATTGAGGTCTGGGCTTTGACTGGGCATTCTAAGACTTTCAGGTTCTTGTTTTGAAACCACTCCAGTGTTACTTTGGCTGAGTGTCTAGGGCCATTGTCCTGCTGGAAGGTGAACCTCTGCCCCAGTCCCAGGTCCCTTGCAAACTGAAACAGGTTTTCTTCTAGAATTGCCCTGTATTTGGCAATCCTGACCAATTTCCCAGTCCCTGCGGAAGAAAAGCATCCCCACAACATGATGCTGCCACCACCATACCTCACTGTGAGGATGGTGTTCTCAGGGCAATGAGCACTATTGGCTTTGCATTGCAGCAAGGCCAAACAATTCAATTTTGGTCTCATCAGACCAGAGAACCTTTCCCCACATGTTTGCTGTGTCTCCCAAATGCCTTTTTGCCAGGGATGGGGACTCGGACTCCAGGACTCGACTCGTGAGTCGGACTGAGTCCCCCCTCCAACTCGAGTCTGACTCAAGTCCCAATATTTTTAATGGGATTCGAGACTCGACTCGGGACTCGAGACCAAGGACTCTCCAACATCCCTGGGCTGTGCCAGAAGGAGAAGAGAGGAGCGCGATCACCGGCAAAGAGCGCATGGAAGCGAGGTGCGCCACTGCTCGGCCACCATGGACGGCTACCAGGAGCGCAGCCCCAACGGTGTGTCGAAATTTATTTTGATTGATGTGTTGCGCACTTGGGAGAGGCAGAGGAAGGACCTGAGATTACTCTGTGCAGCTCCTCTGAGTGTGTTTCTGGTTCCAGCAAGTTCCTCACCAGTGGAGCGGGTGTTCAGTGAGGGTGGAATTGTGATGAGACCTCACCGTTCCAGAATGGGGGCCAAACATTTAGAAAAAAAACATGTTCCTCAAATGCAAATGGATAAGTTTTAGGAAGTACAGCAAGTTTATTTTTTTAAATCATTTTCCTAAAATGCAACCTTTCAGACATTTTGGGTTTGGCTGCCTCTGCCTGCCTGTTTGGGGTTCCCAGCCTCCTCTGCCTGTCTGGTCTCTTCTTGACCAGTTCAACAGTTGAATTGTCCAAGACAAAGGGCACCACCTGCCTGCCTGTTTGGGGTTCCCTGCCTCCTCTGTCTGCCTGGTCTCTTCTTAACCAGCTCCACAGTTTGAATTGCCCAAGACAAAGGCCTCTGTCTGCCTGCTTTGGGGTTCCCTGCCTCCTCTGCCTGCCTGGTTATTTTGGGTTTGTCTGCCTGGTCTGTTCTTGCCAAAATCAGTTGCAGAGTTTTGAAATAAAAAGGCAAAATAAAAAGGCAAATAAAAATAAAAATTCTTGTGCCTAGAATTTATTTAAGCCACACATCTGAAATAGCCTTATTTTGTTGGGAAAACCCCCCATTGATTTTAATAGGGACTCATGGAGTCAGCTTTGGGAGTGACTCGTGACTCACTATTTTGGACCAAGGACTCAGACTCGAGACTCGGGTCCAAAGACTCGTGACTTGACTTGAGACACGAGACCAAGGACTCTTCAACATCCCTGCTTTTTGCAAACTCCAAACAGGCTTTGATACGGGTTTGTTTCAGCAATGGCTTTCTTCCATAAAGCCCAACTTTGTGGAGCATCCAGGTGATAGCTGGACAGTTTCTCCCATCTCAGCTGCGGATCTCTCCAGCTCCTTCCGAGTTACCATTGGCCTCTTGGTTGCTTCTCTGACTAATGCCTTCCTAACCTAGTCACTGAGTTTTGAAGGTGGCCTTCTCTAGGCAGAGTTGCGTTTGAGCCATATTCTTTCCATTTTGTAATAACGGATTTAACGATGCTCCAGGGGATGTTGATAGCTTGGGATATTTCTTTATAACCCAACCCTAATGGTGCTCCTGTACAACTTTATCCTGGAGTTCCTTTGATAACTCCTTGGTCTTCATGATGCTGTTTGTTCAGATATGCTCTCTGACAAAATCTGGGACCTTCCAGAAACAGGTGCATTTAATCTGAGATCATGTGGCACTGGAACTGCACTCAGGTGGACTACATTCAACTACTTACTGTACAGTGTGTGACTTCTGGAGGCAGTGGGTTGCACCAGAGCTTATTTAAGGCATGTCACAGCAAAGGGGATGAATACTTATGCAACCAACAAGTGGCAGTTTGTTTTTGTTTACTTAACTTTTGTGCCACGATAAAAATATTTTGCACCTTCACAATGTTGAGTATCTTGTGAACATCAAGTGGTAACAATGTCAATTAAATCAATTACACAACAAAATGTGGAAAAGTCAAGGGGGGTGAATACTTCTGTGAGGCACTGTATTTGCATTCTATACAATACCTATCATATTTTGGTGCCCAATATAGGCTGATCCGTACGTTCAGTAAAAGCATACGCTAGTTATCCTGGGATAGGGTGGCAGGGTGACCGGCCAGATGGGCGATTAACAAATATAATAAATAAATAATAATAATAATAAATAAAAATAGTACCATACAGGGGGTATTACATTCTTGAAATCGGCTACTCATGTAAAGATAGCATGCCTGGGAGGAAAAGTTTTAGCCTAGCATTTAAGATTTCAATAGGAAAGGAATTTTGGAATTTTGCTGATCAATTCTTAGTATTAAATAACAATGTAGGTGCTTAGTATCATTACACCAGGATCCAAAGCAGATGCAGAAATATGATCTTGTTCTTTAGATACAGAAATATGTTACAAACTATATGATTAACGTTTGAAGAAAATACATACCTGTGTCTCCAAGTTCATAGAGTGTAAACCCATCTACATTAAGATACCCCTGAAATCTCTCTCTATTTATCCAGGATGACAAATCACCATCTTCATATTCTTTAAAAAAAACATGCAGAAAAGGAGGATAGAGAAACGTTATCAGTATTTCATATTAACCTGTGCCTTCTAGCCCCAACCATCTTATATAGTAATAGCAAATTTAATCGCAAGTGCCAACTAATATGTAGCTAAAGCAGCAGCATCCAAACAAAAAAATTGTGTCAGCAGGTTTGAGGGAACTCCAAAGTTTATAGAACTACAAAAAACACAGAAACAGAAAACCCTAAGGGGATGGTGAACTCAAAAGAGCTAAATGAGGACTGAACATCCTCAGTAGCCACGGAACACTGAGTCAGTTGGAAAAGGAAACCAGGAGGAAGGAATGGAATCAGCTGGCTGGAAATGGCTAGTAAAGTGGCTGCCCAGAAGGATTCAAAACTGCCAATTGATCAGCTGGCACACCAGCATTAGAAGCTAGCTGAGACAGAAGGCAAGGACTATAGAGGGGGTGAGGAGGAGACTGGAAGGTGGGTATTTATATCTCTGTCTCTCTTCCTCCATTGTCCTTCGGCTCTATTTCTCTCCTACTCTTTCTGCTTCCGAAAGAAACAAGCAGAAGGGGATGGAGGAAAAGACAGATCTAAAAAGGGCAACAACAAAAAATCTCATTGTCGGAATAGGTCATTCCCTGGTTCACACTGAGAAGGTATTTTTAAATGTCCCCAGGAACAGGAGTGAAAGCTGCCCATAGAAATCAATGGAGAAATCTAAGATTTTCATGTTGCTAGGGCTAAAAAATCCCCCGACAGGAACAAAAAGAAGAATTTCTGCTCTTTCAAATAAAGTTCTTATTTAGTATGAAACATTTTTAAAATACCCTCATAATGAAAATTACAAAGCAAATGCAGTTCATTGTCCTCATATTTTAGGTTGGAAGGGGCTTTAGTTGAGACAGTATGGCTTATGATAGCCCCACGGTATACTTCACACCAAATACTGCAGGTCAGGCTCTGAGTAGCTTATAACCATCCTGCAATGTTGTCCAGAGGTAATGGACCCCTACTGCAGGTTAGGCTGAAGCTGAGGGAGAAGTGTACAACAACCCTGCAGTATAGTTCCCTGTTACAGTTTGCAAGGTTGTACTAAGAGAGAGTACCTTACAGCAGCGCTGCAATGTGGTCCATTGCTAATATTATAGGACAGAGGTAGATTTCCAGTCAAAAATCCCCCATACCTCTGAGGTTGCAGGAAAAGTCAGTCTACTTAAAATGCCCCCAGACCTCCTCCCCAGCCAAATTCAGCACTCAACTACATGGAGAAACTCTTGCTTCATTGACTTGCATGCAGACTAGTTGCACTTTTAATAACACATTTTTGCACAGGAAGACTGATCCAACTTAGAGCAGGGAAACCTGACTCTGATGCTAAATTTTGTATTTTCAGTTCCCTCAGCCACAAACTCAGCTAATACATACCAGGATACACTACAACATTTTGTTGCAGGCCCTTCTTATAACAATAAAATTGCATGCTTTTACAAAAATGAAATCAGTGTATGTGAAATCATTCTAAATGTTTGTTCTATTCTTATATTAAAAAGGCATGTCATACTGCAAGGTTTTGTAAAACAATTTTCAATACTAATTACTTTACATACCAGCTTTTTTAAAAAAAATAAAGGATTGTTGCTTGCTGGGCAAATGATAGATCAGGTGGGAGCGGAAGGCATAAAAACTAAGAACTTGTGGGTCTAGGTGGTTTACTGCACTCATACATGTAACTACTCTTTAAGCATATTAATCAATTATGGTGCAAGGGAAAGCTGGCTTAAATGAGTCACTAAAGAATCAGGATATACTTTAAGCCTGGCAAAGCATGCTGCGCAATTGACATTTCCAGAACACCTGTTTATATGGTGATACCAGGAACAACCTAGTTTGAAGTACAATCTACTTATTTGTGAGGCATGTATGCCTCACGTGGCAATCAGTTTGAGCCAGGATGCTACTACCACTTTTGAATCTCTAAATATGAAAGGATAGTGCACTGCCAAGCATATATTTTGCTATTTTTTAAAAGTAAAAAAGGACAACATCGAGATTTGGACTGAACTATAGTTGTAATCTTTAAAATGCATAAAAATAAATCCTACGCATGTCAGTGGCATATGACTGCACTCTTGATCTAATATGTTCATGAACTTACCATCATACACAAAATAAGCTCCATCTTTGAAGACCAGAACAGCTGGCATCTCAGGAAGTGTCACATGCTAAAAGTACAATATTGAGAAAAAAAAAGATGAAGCAAACACTTTAATGGTACACAAAACAAACTGCCTGCATGCATTTTGACTTTCTGATCTTCTATGAGAAGGAAGACATTTCCTTTTTTTTAATACTCCCATCAGTTATGGCCTGTGGTGTCTTAGAAACATCCATAAAATACATTAAAGACACTGAATAAGACAAACATGTGAGGTGCAAAAAAGGTGCTACAGAACGCTCTCCCTACCAAGGCCCATTTTGCTCCCTCTTTGGTGTCTTTCCATTGTCAGGTGAAGCCTTTAAATAAATGATTGAGATAGGCTTTTGGCTGGTTGAACCGACTTGACTTTTTATTTTATGGTTTGTTTTAACATAACCTGAAACCCCGGAGAGGGTCAGTGTCAATAATACTGGGCTAAATAGACCAATGGTCTGCCTTAGTCTAAGGCAGCTTCCTATGCTCCTAAGTAAAGGAACAGATTTGTGTATTAAGCAATGGAACTAACTGTCAATTAAAAAAAATTAGATACTCCATAGTGGACATGTTATACCTAAGTTTAATAAGGTGCTCTTGACACTTAAGAGTAAAGTGTACTTAAAAAAAAAAAAATTAAAGATGACAATTTTTGTTCTTTCTATAGAGATTTGGAAACCAGCAGTTTTATTCTCCAGCTCGCCTGAAATTCCATGCCTTGGTTTTCAGGGTTTCAAACTCTGAGGCTAACAAGAAAAGTAACACAGAGAGAGCAGATCCCAAGACAACACAGAGATAGGATAACCCCTTGAGTAAATTCAAACAGCCTCATAGCTGCTATTGAGGCATTAAACCATAAAGGTGTACCAGAATCACTAAAAATATTTACAGTAGAAATAATTAAACTATGCTGTCAAAGAATAAGAATACAATGAACTCTTGCCAGCTTTGTCTTGAACCCCCTTTTCAGTTGATACTAATAGAAAAAGTCTGCCAGAACTGTGGCCATGTTCACAACAGGATGCAACTCTTATAATATCACTACACCAAGATACAAATAGTCAATATGTCAGTTCAATGGGAGGAAATATATATCATAGGTAAATATTCCAGTTTAAATATGTTTAAGATTAGAATGTTCAAAAGGAGCATTTTGATCTTTTTGGTGAAATTCAGTAAACTGAATTAGTAAGGGTGTGTTTTTGTTTTGTTTTTTTAATCAGTTTATATTGTTTTTCTAGTGTAATTTTTTTTTAAAATAGATTCCATATGGTTGTAACTTAGTAGTATGAACTGTCAGGTTGAGATACAGAAAGGGCACAGTAAGACCCCTTCCACCACTCAGGGCTGGAGGAGGAGGAGGTGGACATATCATTTACTAATTGGGAGGACAAGAATGATGGTGGGTAGATGAGCAAAGAGAATGACCACTATCTCATCAGACATTAGGGGTTTTGGGAGTCAGTGCAGGCCAGTCCACTCTCATCAGCCCATAATCTCTAGTAAGTGAATAAGGCACCCCTGTTTCCCCTTCCAGTTGCCAATGAGCAACAAGGACTTGACAGTACTATACTCCCAACACTTCATGCTCAGAATCAGTCCCTTGACCCTTTTCAAAAAGTTCCAAGAAAGAGACTCAAACCATGCATGTCTCACTGAACTGTGTGTCCAGTTAGGGTTCTCCTCTTAAATGACAGTGCAGCATCAAAGCCACTGAAGCAAGCTGCTTTTAAAGTTAAATGATGTCTTGCCTTGTCAGCTGTGATTGTTTCACAAAGCCATAGCTGGATAAATGTCCCTGTCACACAGTAAATGGCTCTTTGAGGTCATGGAGAAAGACTCAAAATGGTTATTTTAACTTGCATTCATGGAAACTAATATCAACATAGTAGAAAGAGTTGTGGGGTATTCCTTAATATGAATCAGTGTAACACTTTAAATACATGTTAAATAATTTTACCTCAGGTAGTATCTCTTCTGAGGCAGAAAAAAAGTATGTATAAACAATTAGTTCGGAAGCAACTTCTATGTATTTTTCCTGTGGAAATACAAATAGATATTTTAAAACAGTGTCTCAATCTTCATATGTCTAGAAAAAATACAACTTTTTAACATAGTATTCACTGCCAAATATTTTTTCTTCAGAATTTAAGAGGAAGAATTCCTGGAGGCGGGGGGGGGGGGGGGAGATTAAAAGTGACCATAAAGTTTGCCATGGGGACTATACGAATTCCTAATTTACAATAATGTATCTTCTGCAGAGTCAAGTGGCAGACCACACACATCCTTTGTCTATCCTTGGCTCTAGCGTATTTGGCAAAAAACCACTATATTGCTTCTTCTATCTTTTGGTATTTGTACTTATGGTTATGTCTCAAAATTGTCATACTATACCAATAGGTATCCCCACTGCCAGCTGTCCCCCACCCCAAATTGTCACAAATACCCCAGGCAACCACAACAGCACTTTTATTTTTCCTATCCCCACCCCCACCTTTATTGCTTATATTGTGCTTTCAGTAGGTAGTATCCAACCATGACAATCCGCCAGTGGAATTGAAACCGCTGATGGAACAGTTTCCCCCTGATCCCTGCATACCCTTGCCTCCCAAATTTGCTCTGGAGGGTTGAGGGACCCTCCAGAGCAGAGCAGCTATTGAGGGGAGGACAGCAGGAAGAAGTCCACTCTCGCAATGTTGGATTAAGCCAGTATCTCATATCACAATCTGCCAACCCACTTTTATCTTTCCAAGATATTAATTAACTTTGCAGAAGCCTTCTTTTCTTAAAAAAAGGTATATAGTTCTTTTATTACCTTAGTATCATAAAAAATAGCCTTCTTTACACTAAACTGATTTTGAAACCATCACTTTGAAGCTGTAATTTTAAGTGTACTTACAGCGCTTGGCAAAGTAGTTAAGGCTGAGGTGCCAACTACTAGAACATACTTCTGTAATGAGCAAAAGAAAAAAAATCTTGTATTTTGTGAAGTTTCAAACCTTTAATGGAGACTCCCCACCAATGTAAAGAAAAAGTACACGATGCCTCTTTTGCACATGCTCAAACATCTGCTGGCTAGGGAGGGGTCGGATAATAGGTCTGAAGAATAGAGGGGGGGAAAACAGATCAACATGAGCAACAACAAAAAAGCAAAACAGCTTCCTAACTGCCTTTCCTGAAGTTCAACTTCCAGTTCTGATCAGTTGCTTGAACTGAGAGGACTGTTTAATTATCCTGTGGTTTGGATCATGTTTTTTTTTTAAGCTGGACCAACAAGAACTCAGCACGCTAGTGCTGAACACACCAGCTAGTCTACTCTAAACTTGTAACCAAACTGTAAGTTCCAACCCACATAGATACATGTATATAGTAAAAAATGTATAAACTAAGTTGTGCTAACTTCATATACTGGCATTATCCACTGAAAGGCTTCAATTTTATTTAAAATTAAAGGATGATCTTTTAAGTATCAGATGACAATGCTAAGGAATAATTTCATAAGTACTTAAAGAGTATCAGAATATATCAAAAGCATTAGTATACTTTTGCTTTGAAACAGCATAAAGATTTGTTTTAAATAGAAAAAGGAAAGAAAAAAGGTTGCTAAGACTCATTAGCAAGTGTTACATCATCCTACCCTATCTTACCATTTCAGCAACTATGTTCTATAGTTGCATCATTAATGGAGTCAATATAGAAAGTTTTAAAGATTTAATTAAGGATGCTGAGTGGCAATTTCATCATCCACTCAGATGAATTTTGTCCCAATATTTCCTACTAGGATGGCTGTATTTTTAAAGAAGCTAAAACCTTTGTATATCAGTTACTGAGGAACACAAGTGGGAGGGTGCTATGTCACTCATGTCCTACTTGTGCGCTTCTAACAGGCAGCTGGTTGGCCACCGTGTGAACAAAATGCTGGACTAGATAGACTTTTGGCTGACTCAGCATGGCTCTTCTTATGCTTTTAACTTGTGAAGACTTCTAGGAATTGACAGTAACTGACATTTGTTAAAGAAATAATTACTATAATAATCTAAACCGTTCCATATAAACACTGCATTAAGCTGCTTTACATAATTCTTCCACTGCTAATAGAAATGTAGTCAAAGATACCTTACAGCTGTAAAATATTAATGTTATGTTAAATGCCAAACAATTTTAAAAAACACACAAACTGTTTTTTTTTAATAGGTTGCTTTAAATAACCAAAAGGAGTCATGCTGGATAGCTAGGTGTTATATTTAAGTCTTTCAACATGCAAGAGCAGCTTGTTATAAGATTGACTAAACCATAGAAGGAAAATCTAGGGGGGAAATGTTATGTTGTTATTACCAAGCAATTAATCAACAATTGTTGGTTAATTTGTGTACAGATTTAACAGAAAACCATTGTAAATGACAACAGCAAACAAAGATCTTTCCCCTTCCTTTCTGACAGCTTAACAAGGGATTGACCTTGAAATGACAGGCACATATACTAATAACTTAATAAATAATCAAGCTGCTTTGGGTGACAAATCCTTACATCTAATCATAGTTCCCATCAAGTCCAGGGAATTAATGGCTCCAGCTATGTGAACACTTTGTAAGAGAGCAATCTAAGGGCGATGCGGAGGAAATCATTAAGGCAAGGCTGAAGTGGAGGCAGCAGGGGAGAAGTAGAATCTTCTGCCTGCAACAGGTACAAGGGCTCACATACATCTATGGCAGATTAAATACATTGTTTTGGTGAATTTTACAGATAAAAGTCAAGACATCACTTCATACAACCTCTCCCATTTTTATACATTATAGCAAGAAAGTATGAGCTACCTCAGCAAAATGTGGTCTTGCCAATTATGACATAGAGCCACCCTGGTTGCAGTAGAAACCAGGAGCCGACTTATCCACATTGCTCTGTTGCCCTGTGTTTCCAGAACAGTGTCAACATCAGCCCCACATACTACACAGGACTGAACCCATTAAATACTTACCCTGCTACTCTGTTTGCAAACTCAATAATATCATCTTTGGTCCTAGGTCCTCTATAATTGTATGCCAAGTCACCCTTTAACCTGAATAAAATAATATTGGATAAATATTTGAAGTACATTCCATAAGACATAACCAGTGAAAAAAGCTACACATGGGACTTACATTTTATGGACACAAAGTAGCAATATATTTCAAAAGCATTACTACAGAGGAAGAGTAGGTGGGAAGCAGAGGAGCAGTGATCCTTCTCACAGTACCAGTTAGCTGTTAAATGAGGCAGGAATGGGGAGAAGAAAACACTAGTCTACATTCAATACACATCAACAGGACAGAACGCTTAGTGTAGGAGACACTAGTGACACTACAAAGCGTTAGCATTTTAAGATACAAGACACAGAATTCAACTTACAGCTTAATTGTTGGATAGCCTCGAACTCCAAATTCAGAGGCAATACCTACAAAAACAGTAGTGTAACTATTTAAAAGTGTGCATTTTCTCTTATCACAATTCAAATGTTCCAAAATATTTTACTGGTATTTCTGTGGAAATAAACATAGTACACAGCATCAAACATGCTTTAACTTAAAACTGCTACTTATACATCGGAATTACCACAGGAACATGCTGTCAGATAAAGTACTTGACACACTTGCAGAGTATTTCCTATCATGACAGAGTAAGAGGCCTTGCCCATTCCCTCACTGAGCTCTTAATTTCAACTGTGTCAATACCTGTACAAATACGGTACCTAATTTGCTTATATTGTTTGGTGACTTGATAGCTTTTCTATTACTTTGAAAAATTATAAATTATAATACATAATAGAAAACTTTTAACAGTGCACTTACTAGAATAGGAAGTTGCATCCATCTTCCCAACTTTTACTGGAGAACCAATGCTTCCCATTTCTTTACCAACTTCATTCCACACTGGCTCCAATTTCTTGCAATGGCCACACCATGGTGCATAAAACTGAGGACAAGTAAAGTCTTTAGATAATCTAGTACACAACATGCATTTGGAACTTCCACACAAAATACCCTCCACTGGGCTTCTGTAAAGAACCGCACCGGCTGCTTCACCAACTTGTAAGAGCAATCTCGGAAAAGGGGTTTAGGGGGCATTCCAGGGGTGCGGAGGGGAGGAGACTGGCGCCTCCAAGATACAACATATCCTGGCAGCGCCTCAGACTCCTTCCCTCCCCCTCCAAGGTGCCACAGTCAGACAGGCAAAATCAGCCATCCAGCTGCTTTGCAGGGTGGGAGGAGCGTGCAGGATGCCCTGCATAGGATGCCTATAATTCTCAGAGTTCGAGGGTTATGGGCAGCCTCATTGGATTGCGCTCTCAGAAACTAATTTTATATTTTATTTACCGTATTTATTTATTTATTATATTTATACCCCGCCTTTTTTCATGCAAGGAACCCAAGGCAGCTTACATAATCCTCCTCTCCATTTTATCCTCACAACAACCCTGTGAGGTAGGTTAGGCTGAGAGTCAGTGACTGGCCCAAAGTCACCCAGTGAGTTTCACGGCCGAGCGAGTACTAGAACCCTGTACATGGTGTATCCTCAGCATTCAGAACTACTGAAACTTTCTCTACTAGGTTTGTAGTTAACAAAAACGGAACTGTGATGACTTGTGTTCTCGGACATGAGCTCACTAATCTGGACAGAGAAATTACCACATTTTTCAAATGCGTACCAAATGTGCTATTCAGCAGTATCTGCTGAGTTTGTTATCATTACATTTCTACTATAAAATGAGTTTTTCTAAATATGCCTGAATCATAAATACCGATTGCGTTAAAGAGCACTTATTCTAAATATGCAAAACTCAACAAAACGTATTAAACCAACTCAAAAGCAAACAATTTTATATGCCAGTTTCTTTAAAAATGCTGCTTATTACAGTGACCTATTTCAGAGTGCAGTATCATACCTTATTATTCATTATTTGTTCTTACATGCAAGACAATATACATGCAAAGTTGCAAGTAAGATAATTCCTGGATTATCTCAGCACAGAGAGCTTATCCATCTGTCAATATCATTAACATTAATATGTCAAGTTTCTCTACCATACAAAGCTTCTTCCAATGGCTACACAGCAGTAAGCACCTACATTAAACTATTGCGTATTATTTAAATAAACGCTCAATAAGAATAATTCATTGTGTCATATTTATAACTTAATTTTCTCCTTCAGCTACAGATTATGATAAATGTGAATGAATTGTAGACTTTTTTTGAAAAGCAAGCTAATAAGGAGTAATAAGTTTTTGAATAAAGTTTTTATATTGTCATACTCACATCCACGAGCCAAACGTCATCTTTACGATTCTCTTTAAACCTAAGAAAGAAGCATAACTGGTGAAATATGTTTGACAGACTGAGGTAATTGTGTGGTAGAAGTGGACTATATTTTAACAAAATGATATAATAGCTGGAGAAGACAGAGCTTATCATCTTTTACTATGCATTGGCTTTTTCATATATTTTTACTGTTGAATGAAATTAATTCCTTCCTTCCTTCATAATCATTGTAATAATATATGCCCAGGATTAACTAGGCACTGCACTACAATAGTTAACCCAAGACAAAGAGATCGTGCCCAAAGATTTTTTCTCCCTAGGCAGGTAAGCGATGCAATAAAGGTAGGAAAAGAAGTTAAAAAATTTGGAGTAGGACAGCCTTGTAAATGAGCCCACAAAAGTTATTATCCTATTAAAAAATTGACCAACCTGGTGGGAGCTAACAGAGGAAGGACAGGTAACTTGGACCCTCCTTCAGCAGCCCAATGGATTTCTGTGTAGGGCATGGAGGACAGGGCTTCCCTCTTCTGTCAGCCCACTTGATTTCAATGCTGGGCACAGATGGTGGATAGAGCACCCCATCTTCTCTCCACCAGCCTCTCCATAGTCATCTACAGGCAATTCCTTGTTGCCTGTGGCTACCGGGCAAGTGCTTAAACACAAAGCTGAAGTAAGAGACCAGTCTAATAATTTCAGGCCTTAGAAAACAATTTTTGGCAATTTGTTCAGGTATTTCCTCTCTCAAAGCCTTCATATAGCTACATGGGAGGAAGGCTTCAAAATATCCAGATAGTTTCAGAATCTGAACCAGAATCTAAAGAGACAAGCCTTGTAAGTGGCCGCTTACATCCTCACAGTCCTTCTTCAAGGGCTTTTCTTGCAACCAAGATCACTGTCAATATCACAGCTTAACTGAAGAGAAATGTGTCTGGGTAAATAGCCTGCCATGAGGGTTGAAACACATCATCACATCTAGTCAGGCCCTTGGGACGTTTTCACATCATAAAGAATGTTGGTCTTTTTTCAGGTCTCCAACTAGCTTTTGGATCCCAGGAAGTCTAGGTGGCCTTTAATTTATTCTTAATTTGCTTCTCTTCAATGCCATGTTAGTCCAGAATAAAACATCTATCAGTCACACTATCATCAAGGAACTGATCTGGTGTGTATTACAAACACCTGACTAGATCAAGCAGGGGACCTGCCTAGGCCAAACTACTATTCCATATAGGAGCAATATAAGATCAGTCAGCTGGGATATTGTGTTACTGTAATCCAAAAGCATTACATCTTTATTTTATTTAAATAGCTTATATCCTGCCTATTTCCCTGAAAGGGAACTCAAAGGGGTGAACAAAGTCAGCTATCTTAAAAACCCACATAAACAAACAAGTTTATAAAAACAGCAATTAACAATAATGCTAAAACACACTTGGGGTATTAAAACTTTTAACCAAGTACCTTTTCAAGTCCCTGGAAACCTGTGGGCAGGGACTGTGTTGAAATGATAGTAATTTCATGTGTGTGTTGTGTGGTATTGGGAAATTGTGACAGAAATTGTGACAGTACTATTCATCCTGCTACGTAAGCTTCTCTGACTAAGCTGACAGAGGTAGTATTGAGTACAGTATTCCTGACTTATTAGTGCTGGGGTACTTCAACATACGCACCAAGGTGAGTATGCTAGTAACATCTTTTCTTCTTCCCTTGGCATCTGGTTCTTCCAGGAATAACTGCCTGAGGTCAACAGTGAAATGAGTATGAATGAATAAACTGATGTGTTGCTTCAGGAGCCACAGCTATTAGCTATGAAGCCATATTGTATTGGACCTTTTCAGCATTGGCCCAATTGGCACCAGTGTTATGGAATGGCTACTGAAGTGAGATTTGGCAAGCTCAGCTGGAATTTTTAGATATCCCATTAAAGTGCTTCTTTTCTGAAAAGTCTCAAACTTTGTTGATTTCAAAATGTTGATGCTCTTATATTGTATTTTGTAGTTTAATAAATAAACGTTACAAGCCAAGTAAGGGGTGTTTATTTCCTACAAGAAGGGAGGATGAGTAGGATTTTTTTGGAACTGTTTCCTTTGTTTCAACTGAAGTTAGAGATTGATGCAAAGAGGGAATGGCCACAACTTTTAAGTAGAACTGAAGGGAAGAACAGGAATTACTACTTCTTAAAATATCCTGAGACTATGCAACAACCTGTAGGCAGGACCTGTGTTTTTAATTTTTGTACAGTGTACAATGTCCAGAAATATTAGGCAATATATGATTAATACGAGCCGTATAATCAAACTCACAATTCTGTTTCTTCTTGAATGTACTACAGTAATACCTTGGATTGCAAGCACAATTCGTTCCGGAACCGTGCTTGCAATCCAAAACACTCTTATATCAAAGCGAGTCTCTGGCGGGCGTGAGCGGGGCCGATTTCGGCCCGCTACGCCCGCTCAAGGCGAGCGGTTACATCCCTACGTAACGGTGTGCTGTAATTATGATCTCCAACACACTCATGTGTAGGAAGCACATGATGTATGAAGCAATCCATCACTGAATCAAGCTACAGGAAAAACATCTTCACGTAATATATACTAAATGCAGATCTCTAAAGCCGTAATTCACAAGAGAAATACTATATACTTACGAGTCATCCAAATCTTCCACAAAAGATGCATCTACAGCAAGTATAAGGCCAGCAACTACCAGAAGAAAGGGTTGAAGAGAAAAAGAAAATATATCCTGGTCTACGCCATAGACTGATTACACACTAATCCTAGTTCATATCCTATCAAGTACATTCTATATCACCCATACAATTAACTTCCACATGAATGTAACTTCTAAGATGTGCTTCCTCCAAATCACTGATTTCTGATACACCCCTAATGTCAGTTCCACCTAGTTTTACACTTCAGGAGACACTTTGTGCTGACTTGGCACCATCTGTAGTGGAACAGACAAGCACAACAGGTCTGAAAGAGGATGTCATTCTCCTCACCAGCCCAGTCCTTTTCACCGCATGAGACAGAACATGGACAGGAGGGCAGAATCAGCAGATCATGCACACTTTCTCTCTGGGTGGCAGAGAGAAGGTGGGGCTCAAGCTACTGTCTTTGACAGATTGCCAGCCTTCTCTCTCTGGATGTGGCAGCAGTAAGGATTGGGGCCCCTGGGACTAAATTTTAACATGGTGCCCAGAGGGACACCGTAGGCATGCAAACGGACAGACAAAGGCTTATGCAAGGAGAAAATGCTTCTCAACTGCTTGCTTCGCTTCCTTCGCTTGCTCAACTGCTCCACCCTGTCAGGAAATGGAGCAATGGTGATTTTGTGCAGGAAACATCAACTAGAGAGGCAGAGTGAACAAAAAGCGTCGGTGGTAGCTGCTCTTGACTCTGGAAGGACCTACCAGGTCCAACCTTCCTCCCATCAACACGCTGTCCAAAGACAGGGCGAGCAAGCAGGCATAGCCTCTCAGAGGGGCAAGGCAAGTGACTATCACTTTCCCAATCCTCCTGGCTGCATGACATCACTCAGAGATAGAGGTTTGCATGGTTTGCATGATCACTGCGGGGGAAATAAGCCATGTCCGTAACAAGCCACCCGGAACCCTACAAGAGCCCATGGTTTCTGGGTGATTTGTTACCCACAGCAACAAGCCACCCTGGATGGGTTTGCACAACACAACAAGCTGCACTGCTGAGGCACCCACAACAGACACCCACGGAGGGGTAAATAAGGCACTGTGGCTTACTTCCCCCTCCATGATCATGCAAATGGTGTCAGACAGTAAGCAAGAGGAGGCAGTGGCTGGTCCACTCACTTGTCTGTGTTCTTACTATGGAAAGTGTAGCAATGGGGACAAGCTGTTGCTTCTTTGCAATTGCTCACTCCCCACCCCTACCCCTCAGAAGCAGGGACTGGGCAAGTCTTGATTGCAAGGAGCAGCCACTGCTACTTCTGATCTCCTTCAAGTCCTCACAGAGGTTGGCTGTTGAAACCCTGTCCAAGTGCCTGGAGGCAGAAGTGGGTGGCTGGATGGGAAGGAACATGCTGAAACTGAACCCCGACAAGACCGAGGTACTTCTGGTGGGAGACAAGGGAAGGTTAGGGGATGTTGACCTGGTGCTGAATGGGGTACATCTACCCCTGAAGGACCAGGTCCACAGCTTGGGAGTCATTCTAGACTCCCAGCTGTCCATGGAGGCTCAGGTGTCAGCTGTGAGCCGGGCGGCGCTGTATCAGCTCCAACTGATGCGGCAGTTGTGCCCCTACCTTCCTAATCATCTGCTCCCATCAGTGGTTCATGCCTTGGTCTCCTCTCGCCTAGACTACTGTAATGCGCTCTACGTGGGGTTACCCTGGAAGATGGTTCGGAAGTTGCAGCTGGTACAGAATGCAGCAGCTCGCCTAGTTAAAGGCTGCCGCCGGCGTGATCACATCACTCCCGTGCTCAACGAGTTGCACTGGCTACCAGTTGTTTGCCGAGCCGAATTCAAGGTGTTGGCGTTGACCTTTAAAACCCTGTACGGCTCCGGTCCAGTTTATCTCAAGGAGCGCCTCCAGCAACATCAAGTAGGCCGCTCAACAAGATCTGCCACGAACGGCCTTCTCCCTGTCCCATCAGCCAGAGAAACCAAGCTGGTGGGGACTAGGAGGAAGGCCTTTTCTGTGGCAGCCCCCAATTTATGGAACTCTCTCCCCAGTGACCTCTGCCATGCCCCTTCCTTGATTAGCTTCTGCCGGGCATTAAAAATGTGGCTTTTCAGGCGTGAATATGGGGTGGGTTAGGTTTTTTAATTTTTGTACTGTTTTTAATTGTGTTTTATACTGTGTGTGTGTGTGTGTGTGTTCCCCCCCCCCCCTGTATTTTATTGTCTGTACATCGCTCAGAGTGGCTGGATGTCTGGCCAGATGGGCGATTCATAAATATAATAAATAAATAAATAAATCATTTCTCTCTGGGAGGCTCTACCTACTCATTCACCCACTCTCTCTGGGAGGCACAGTAGAGAGGATTAGATCCAGCTGGGTTGCCCAGAATGAACAAGCAGAAGCTGGGGGTTTTCCTTACAGGAGGAGCCAATTCCTCTGCTTATTTGCTTACTCTACTCTCAGGGTGGCATAGTAGGAAGGATGGGGTTCACTGGCCCCCAAGCTTCTCTTCCTACAGGGAGAGCAGAATGGTGAACGAGCAAGTGAAGCTCTGTCTGCTTGCACATCTCTGCTCTCCTCATGGTGCCATGATGGTTGAGACTGGGTTCAGAGAACTCTCTGAGCAATGCCAGGGCACTCAATCACCTCCCACATCCTGCCCAAAGAGAGGGTGTGCAACCAAGAGGAAGACACAACTACTCCAACAAGGAGTAAGCTCCTCACATTTCCAGGTTGCAAGCTCTTTCTGGACTGGCTCCAATTCCTCCTGCTGTGACACCCAGAGGGAGGGGAGGGAGCAAACAAGCCAAAGCAGGAGTAGCCAAAGCCTCCTCTTGCCCACTCACTTACCTGCACATTCCTTACTGTTGCACCTCCTAGAGCAGGGCTCTCCAACCTTGGGTGCCCAGATGTTGCTGGACTACAGCTCCCAGAATCCCTTGCCATTAGCCATGCTGGCTGGGTATGCTGGGAGCTGTAGGCCAGCAACATCTAGGGACCCAAGGTTGGAGAGCCCTGTCCTAGAGAAAGAGAGGGTGGGCAGGCAGGCACGCCATTAGGAAACAGTGGCGGACCATCCTTATAACTTGTCAGCTTTCACCTGCTGCCCTGTGCCACCTGCCCTCTGAGTCTGAATGGGTGGACAAGGATAAGTTGTGGACAAGGATAAGTTGTGTTTTTCTCCCCGCAGGAGAGGCGCCCAGCTCTCAATGGGGGCCCAACTGAAGCTCAAGAGGAGGTTGGCCAGTGGTCGAGCCGCTGGGCCTTCCTGAGGTTTGGGGGCCTAGCAGCTGTCCAAGCCCGAACCCTGAGGACAGCCCTGGAGCGGGCCTGCTGTCACCTGCCTTCCCCTCCAACCCAGTTCCTGCAGCATCAGCCCACACTCGCTGCCATTTCCTCGTCACTTCCCTCAGCCGCCGCCGCCGCCCCCTTCTCCTTCCGAAGAAAGGCGACCTCCCAGCCGCCTGCCCGCCCCGTCCATCCACGAGTCCCGCTACCCCGCCCATAACCGCCTCCTGTCACCCTCACTCCCTCACCCAGGCAGCTTTCGACCCTCCCTTCTTCCTCCGCCTCCTCCTGCTGCTGCTGCTGCAGCCGCCGCCAGACGCAAGCTACACTCCCCGCTCCCCCACCACCAGCGAGGCGCCCGTTATACCTGTTGCCAAGAGCAGGCTCCGCAGCTCTTCCCTCGCTGCTCCCATCCTGACAGGAGCCGGAGGACCAACCACCAGCCGGAAGTGGAAACGGAGCCTTCTCTCCCCCCTCCCTCCTCTTCCTACCTTACGGAGCATGCGCCAGGCGGCTGTGGCTCCAGCGGTCGCTTTGCTGTTTGAAAGAGGGAGGGGCGGTTGCTAGGCAACGCTTGTGCTCCGCTAAGCCTGGCGCTTCTGTTCTTCTACTAATTCCCTTCGCCTTTCCCAGGCACCAGGCAGGCGGTGGAAAAGGAAACAACAAGGGAGTCCCGGGGGTGGGGAGCAAGCAAAGGCCTTCTTCCTCCCTTCACGATGGTCAATTGCACAGGGCCAGTTCCGGCTTAATGGGGGTGGGGGCTCTATGGCGTCGTCATCCTGAGTTAAAGAGTTCTACAGTGTTTTTGCCGTTATCACCGTTTGCTCATCTAGATGCAGAGACTCCATGATCTCTAATGTATTCGCCTGAGGCAGCAATCCTATACACATTTACTTGGGAGTAAAGCCCATTGAATTAAATGGGATTTATTTCTGAGTAAACGCAGATAAAATGGACATGCTTTAAATTGCTCTGCCATGCTTACTGAGGGCATCCCCCCCCCCAGTCCTTTTCAATACATGCAAGAAGGCCAGCTCTAGCTGTAATGTCGTGGGGGCATTTTAGTTTTATGCAATACATCAGTCTCTTATTGTGAAAAGGACTGCCAACCAGTCCTTTACTCAAGACCAGAGATCAAAGGTGCAAAACTGCCAGCCTTAGCTCTGCCGTCTTGACACTGATTCTCTCAGGGCCTTGCCCTTGTCTATACACTGGATTTAGCACTGAACCACAGAGGAACCACACACTCCGTGTGGGGTAAAACTAGGAAAGTTTATTCAAGGTAAACAGATTACAACAAAAGGTGGGAAATGAGGGAAGGAGGAAAGGTGGGGAGACACTTTGGTATACACACAGTAGAGCTATAAAACAACAAAGCTAGTTCCTGTACTATATCACTACCCAGGCCTTACTCTCTTTACCTGGGGGTTGTTTGGTCCTCTTCAGGGCTTGCCTCAGCAAAAGCCCTCCTCCCGCAAAAGTGTGCAGGCCACAACAACGAAACCCAAAAGCCCCAGCCGCAGTATAGATTCCCCCCCTCCTTTCAGTAGCCCAAGTGTCTTTAGCCAATCAGGATGAACTTCATCTGGCTCAGGCAGGGGAGAGGTGGCCCATGACTAGAGGGCTTGGGCCACATTTGTATGCGAATGGCTGTGGCACCCAGACATCAAGATATGGGAGCCTCTGATGGCACCATCAGAGGAAGCTATGTACATTTTGCATTTCCCAGCCCCCAGCTGGGATTATACTTGTTTACACATGTGGAGGTGTGTGTGTGTGTGTGTGTGTGTGGTGCAGGAAACTGACACTTTTTCTCCACACTTATTGAAGAAGGTGGTATCCTGTCTGTGCAAAATGGCTTAGGGACAGAGGGAAGGAGAAGGGTAGCTGGGCTGTTGTTCATTCCTTAAAAAAAATATGCTTAAAAAAGTAACACTCGGGTTCAGTGCAGTATGTGTGCACAGCCTCAAGAATTTAAACAAGTTAAAAGGGTGACAAAGGCAGGGCATTGCCAGGGACGGGGCAGGGTGAAGGCATTTCATAAGAAGAGCCATATGGGATCAGACCAATGGCCTATCTAGTCCAGCATTCTGTTTGCACAGTGACCAACCAAATGCCTATGGGAAGCCCACGTCATAATCTGGGGTCCCCAAAGTGGCACCTGTGGGCACCTCCATTTCCTTACCAACTGGGTAGTCAGTCATTCCAGGTGTAATGCAGGATAAGACATGATTGTGTGTATATTTGGATTCCCGCTACCTTTTCAACACATTTAAAATTGTGTGGCTCAGTCTTTGTGAAATTCCTGTGGAATGTGCATTTGGGCCCCCTTTTTAGTTGCTTTTAAACAGGCCTTAAATAACTTTTTTATTACAATCCACTTTTAATTGCTGCTATTGGTTTGGAGTTTATCACTGTTATCCTGTGTTTTATCTTTGCTGGTCTGGATTAGGAAATTTTTAATATTGCTGTCTTAAGTTTAATGCATTTCATACATCTATATATATATATAAGAAGTCCTGACTGACTGACTCATCAACGCCCAGCTCAAACCGTTTAACGTAGGAACGTGAAATTTGGAAGGAACATTGTTTTTATGATGTAGGCACCCACTAAGGAAGGTGTGGAGAAAGCCTGACACGAGTATACATGTACACGCACACCCCAGTCTCCGTCCTCCAGGGGAGGGGGGCGAGAAGGGGGGATTGGGTTACAGGGAAGCAGCCAGACAGACCGGCATTCCAGCAAAGGAGGATCTCGCTTGTAATCCACAAAACCCAGGAAAGGACCATCAACCTGACAGGGCAGTCTCAAAGAGCTGTAAAGTATCCAATACGTCACCTTCTTCCCGGGCAGGAATAAGCCCCACCTGACCTAAGGGGCGGGAGAGCGGGAAACCCAGGGGTAGAAAACCCCTCTCCCCTCCCTCTGTTGGTTATTGGGAACCCAGGGTGCTTTGAGCACGAACCACCCTCCAGCAGCGGCTGGAGTAAGCTGTTTCCCCGGATCGGACAGACCCGGAGCTAGGCTGAAACTGACTAACGTGATGTCTCTGATCTAAGGTAACTGACTAATCCAAATGCGCTAGCCTGAGCCTGTTGATTGATAAACTTAAAGGTCACGTCAGGTCTTATTGACGTTGTAGTAATTCCTAGAGAGCTGTTAGTTTCGATCCATATCTTGTGTAAACAAATAAAAGCCTTATTTGGTAGTTTAAAGGCTGGAGTTTCCTTTTGTGCGTTTAGAAACCTCCTAGGTGGTTCCTCTTGCTTGTACGGGCTGTAACGCGGCACTGGTTAACCCGTTAAGCGCCGAACTCACGCCAAGGACCCAGGTGCTGGTCCTTCACAGAAGGATTTTTTGAAATTTCATCTCGGGGTGAAAAAGGGGGGATAATGTTTTAATGACTGACTGCTGTGTCCGTCTGGAACATTAAAAATATGTTATTATTAGTCTGTTTACAATTTTTATATATATATATATATATATATATATATAAAAGAAGAAGTCCTGACTGACTGGGATAATTTGTCTGTGGGGGACTGTCAAGGTTCCACCTGTACCAGGACACCTTGATCAGCTCCTTAAAGATATCTGCCTCTTTAAGAGCCCCTCCTGTATCAGGATGTCAATTCTCTGCCTTTTTACCTCCTCTTCCCAGTAACGTGGGATTAGGCCTTAGGTGTGGTGTAAAAGACACTCCAACAACTTGCTGTTAACCATAACTGTTTACTTTATTAAATATTGGTAAAGTAGATTCACATTAACTTAGGGAAATTACACAAATAGAGCTGTAGGATTACAAAGTGGAAAGCTAAGCAGGGTCAAGCCTGGTTGTTACTTGGATGGGAGACCCCTCCTCTAGTTTCCTGCATTGAGCAGGGGGTTGGACTCAATAGCCTTGTAGGCTCCTTCCAACTCTATGATCTATGAAATCTATGAAAAAGCAAGTATAAGGGAAATAAAAGGAAAAAATAACGCAAGGTTCTCTAACCTAGCTACACTGTCACCTGTAAGCCTCAGTTAAGAGATTCCTTCTCCAGCCTAGCCCTGGCTGTTCTGCATTCTTCAGTGAAATCCAGACCCTGCTTCTCTGCCTCACTCTCTGCAGCTTCTTTAATGATAGTCAGACTCTCCTCTCTGTCTGCTTCACTCTCTCTCCAATGTCACTCTCTCCCTCTGCCACACCCAGCAGCTCCAGATCCACTCTTTATATACACTCTCCCCACCCCAGACCTAGAAGGTTACAATCCTGTGACCTCAAACTGGGGAAATGAAACTTAACTCCCTGAGGGGAAAATGAAACTCACAAATGACCCCTCCCATCAGGAGATGTTTGGGCCTACAGGCTTCAACTAACTCAGGCCTGTAGGCCTCAATCCTTCACAGGGACACACTCTTTCAAAATACTATTATTGTTTATTGTGGTGTTTACGCTGGGTAGACATTGTGTACCTTTCTCACTGCCCCCAAATAGAATTTATTAACTCCCTATCTCTTTCTCTCTCTGCTTCAAGCTTTCTCATTTCTCTCTCTCTCTCTTCTCTCTCCCCTCCTTTTCTGAGTCAAGCTCCATTTTCCTAAATTCTGTTTTCCGGTTCTGGCCAGGGGGAGTCTGTGTTCATACCACGAATACCTCTTATACCTTCAGAATATCTGTTTGAATTCAAAAGACTTCAGTTCCCCCTAAAGGTTTGTTTCTCCATGACCATCAAGAAGTCACAGGGGCAGACTTTGCAGGTAGCGGGGATTGACCTAAGGGAAGACTGCTTCTCACATGGGCAGTTTTACGTGGCCTGTTCCAGAGTGAGCTCACCTAACTCTCTGGTCATCCTAGCAACTGAAGGGAGAACCACTAATGTAGTTCTTTACAAAGAAGTACTGAAATAGTTTGTTTGTTTTTGTAGGTTGCAGATGCCAAATAAGTAATTTTTAAATTTTTGGTCTGTCTCATTGTTCCTAATAACAACACGAAAAAATTCATAGACGCATATGAGTGGAACAACTATGTTTTGTAGCCAATACGCCCCGACTAACGTTTGCAATAAACATTGCTTATTACATTAAGACATCAACCTGTAAATTATATTTCGTACAGTTTAGACAAAAAACTCATGTTTCTTTTAAAAACAATTGTACCAAATCCTAAAATCCACACAAGCGAAGCCGTGGGCAACAGTTAGTGTTTTATATTTTTAATTGCCTTTATGATGTTTATGATATTGTTTGAATGTGTTCTTGATATATGTGATCATAGAGGTCCATTAGCTGCAGGTAGTTTCTCCCTTTCAGCATGCTTCTGCATAAACAGAGTTCCAAAGTCTTTCAGGGTGGGGTGTTATAGTTACAGAGTCTGTATACAAGTGTAGGGCCTCACAAGGGCCCAAAGTCTGAAATGCTTGAAGAATCTGTGGCTCAGATATCAGATATGTTTTGAAGCAGGTACCTTTGCCTAGACCAGAAAATTTTCTGGCTGTGTCAGCACCAGTTAATGCATGAAAGCCAAGAGGGGTCGTGGTTCTTACTTACCTAGAGCTCAAAATATGGGCCAAACTGGTTCACTTTGATGAGCCATTTCCTGTAATATATTGAGTGTTTGATAGAACTGAGGATAGCAGTGCACCAGCAGCAAGAGAACTGATGTCAGTTGAATATATGTCCAGTTCTCCCAAAAGGGAGTTCTTACTAGTATCAGCAACATGAAGGATAATTATTTTGTCAGCTTCGCCTGGTTGTGCTGTTTTTCCTGACACAATCACAAACTCTGTGTCATCATATTTTGAGAACTACAATAGAGTTTTCTCTGCCAGATACTTTGTTAGCTTAGCCTTTGTTTCAATATGAGAAACTGCTTCAGTGGAATGTTAGTGATAACTGTGCTGTCATCAGTTAGAAGTAGTCCTGGAATATTAGGGCTTGACATGAAAGAAATTCAAAACAAGCTGAAATTTAATTCATAATTGCAGCTTGACCTCCTGAACAACATACTAAAAGTACCAAGCAATACTGTTTGGGCAAGAGCCACCATCTTGGAATGCAAAATATTATGTGAATATCAAAATTGAATGTAGTGTGGGTTCTATACCACATTGAACCATGATTTTGTTGTTTACAACCAGGATTTTACTGTCAAGTTTTCCATTTAAATGACCTCTACCAAGTTTTTTTTTACACTAGTTATTATGATACCTAAAAATGTGTGCAAATACGACTGCTAGAACAGTGGAATGACTACAACATGACTTCTACTCTAGAATTTTAATGTCTACAACTAGGAAGAAAATTTGAAACTGATGAAGTCTTATGCATTTAAATCTACAGTAGTACCTTGGATTACGAGTATAATCCGTTCCAGAACCATGCTCGTAATCCAAAATACTCGTAAAGCAAAGTGAGTTTCCCCATTAGAAATAATGGGAACTCAGATTATTCGTTCCACAGCCATTTAATCACTGATTTGCCGGCTCCCTGGCAGGAACGAATCAGTGGAGTTCCCATTATTTCTAATGGGGAAACTCACTGTGATGTGCTGGCTCCCGGGCTCCTGGCCACACCTCGCTCTGCGGGCACCTGGCGCACTGCCATGCCGGCTCCCGGGCAGGGAAGCGGCACAGCAGCGCGAGGCGCCCGTAGAGCGAGTGGCTGGGCTACGACTCCCTGGCAGGGAGACATGTGGAGCCACTCCGCTGTTCCTCTCCGCTCGCTCTTTAAAATTATTTTCCTCCCCCCCCATACCTTTACCAGCAGCCGCTCGCTCTGCTGGCGCCTCGCGCGCTGCCATGCTGCTTCGTTCCCGGGAGCCGGCATGGCAGCGCGCGAGGCGCCAGCAGAGCGAGCGGCTGCTGGTAAAGGTATGGGGGGGGGAGGAAAATAATTTTAAAGAGCGAGCGGAGAGGAACAGCGGAGTGGCTCCACATGTCTCCCTGCCAGGGAGTCGCAGCCCAGCCACTTGCTCTACGGGCGCCTCGCGCTGCTGTGCCGCTTCCCTGCCTAGGAGCCAGCATGGCAGCGCGCGAGGCGCCAGCAGAGCGAGCTGCTGCTGACAAAGGTAGGGAAAAGAGGAGCGGCTCCAGGTAGGGAGGCGGTGCAGCAGCACGAGGCGCTAGCTGAGCGAGCGGCCGCACCTCGCCTCCACGGGGCTCAAGAAAGCAGTGGGAGGCGCTGGCCCAGCGAGCAGCCACACCGCGCAGGGGCTCCCTGACAGGGAGCTGGCCGCCGGCGCCTCCACATGCTTTTAGCATAAATTTAAATTTGAAAGCGGCAGCAGCTCGTGTTGCGAGACTTGCTCGTCTTTCAAATCTAAATTTATGCTAAAATTTTCCTCGTCTTCCGAGTAGCTCGCAAACCGGGTTACTCGTGATCCGAGGTATTACTGTATAAGTCAAGGTTTTCTTTCAAATTTCCCCTAAACTTTAATCTGCACTTCATATTTGGAATATAGTCGAATAGTAACTTTAAAGGAGAAGGGATGTAACTCAGTCGTAGAGCACGTTCTTTGCATGCAGAAGGTCCCACTTTCAATCCCCATCCAGCATCTCCAGGTAGGGCTAGAAAAACACTTGTCTGAAACTCTGGAGAACTGCTGCCAGTCAGTGTTGACAGTATTGGCCTAGATAGAACAAGGGTCTGACTCAGTGTAAGGCAGTTTATACTGTGTTCCTATTGTCAGAGTCTAATGTGTCCTTGAAGCAGAAAGGACTGAAGCAGCAGATCACCTGTGAACAGAAATTCTATATGGGAGTATAACTTGTTAAAGACGGGCAGTGTGCCCAAGGTCATAAACAGAGCAATGAGCGAGCGGGGAGGAGTTATATGCTGTAATATTCTCTCCCTGCTAGTCTTTATCTCTATGTTTATATGTGCCGTGCAAAAAAGCCTTGCACTGATTGTATATAGCTGTAAGATGTAATGAGTCTATGCGTGAAGAACCTCAGTAAAGTTTCTACTGATGAGCTCACGTTTCCTCGCTATTCTTCGAGCTTGCACACAACTCCGATCTTTGCAACGTGTTGCGGCAGCAGAGTTCCGACACCTATGACCAATAATATTTTTTACAGCTTGCATAAGTGCATTTATGGGAAATCTACATTTTACTTTAGTCAAACAACCAAATGCTGTGAAAAGATGAATTCTTGCTTATTGTACTCTGTGGCTACTGGTTGGAGGTGTATCATGGTCCTCACTATTTTCTTCAGAAACGTCAACCTCAAACTTTTGATCAGGGTTTCATTAGGAATGTTATCCTGAGAGGTTTCATCAGAAATTTCATTCTGGAGATTATCATCATGCATCATCTCCTAATCAGCTCTGTTACTACAGCCACGGCCAGCACAAAAACTGCACGAGTGCACATAGTAGTACATAACAGGTTACCTTCCCTGCATTCACAGGTAGACTCATAGCCTGATTTGCAATTGCAAGCAACAAGATGAAGGGTGTTCTTGGTAGCTGCAACCTATAGTTGAAATGGGTTCTAGTTTACCACCATCCAACCTCCAGCCCCTTTCCATACTCAGCAAGTCACTCACGTCACTGCTAGACATAACAGAAAACTCTGAGACTGTGCTGCTTTGCAGAAATGGACTTTGGTGGAAGTGTTCTGAAGTTGAATTTTGCATGTAATGTTTGCCTAGCTATGCTTCTATTGTACATCTGGTGCCACTTCTCATCTAGATTTCCCCCACCTTCTGCTCCATAGACGGACAGAAGTATTGTTTCCCCTGCCATGGTCACCTCATCTGACAGTGAATGCAGGTTATTAAACATGTCTACACAGTTACAAAGATTTTACATAGCTACATTTGCATTTACTTCAATAGGGCACATTTACGTTTACCCCCAAGGAAGTGCAAAACACCCACAGGTATGAGGGGCGCAGTCTCAAAGAGCTGCAAAGTGTCCCGAAATACCAAAAAGGTGCCACAACCCCGCTGGGCGGAACCAGCCCAACTTGTCATCAAAGAAGGGGAGGGGGCAAGGGAAGGGGTAAATGAGGAACATCTTGTCAGCAAGGGTTGTTGGAAGTACGGTGCAGGATTGCACGGATCAGGTCCCTGACTTCGGTCAGAGACGAAGCTCAACCAACCCCGGGCGCGGTGCTCAGTGACCAGCTGCAAGACAGTCCGGTCGGCAAAGCTAGCCTAGAATAGTAACTTAGGTTCTTTGGTGTTACTGCTCCTCTGTCTTTTGCAAGCCTATTGCTTGGTATAAAACTGCTGCAGACTGTATGTGTATTTGAGCGCTACGCTCAGTTAAGTTTTATTATGGATTCTGTTGACAGTGTGAAATTCCTAGTAGTCTATTAGTTCTGCTCCATTAAATGGATGTAACATTTCTGTTTTTTTGTGTTCAGAGACGTCTCACATGAGTCTGAACCTTCCCCTGCTCTCTTGTTTGCAAGTGTAAGCGAACAATTTTTTGTGTGTGACTCGCTGCACACCCATAAGGTTGTGCTGCACATCCATAAGCGGCCTTACTTTGCGCATTCAAAATGAGCAATATCAGAGTCTCCACCAGGTGGCAGTCTTCTGGAAAGTGAGCTTGTCCTTTTGCTGTTTTTATCCACCAGGTGGCATCCCGTATTGCTGGACAGCCTGCCATGTGGAGTGGTGGGGAGGGGAACGGGTTGGTGGGATTCTTATTCATAGATTTCATAGATTATAGAGTTGGAAGGAGCCCAACCCCCTGCTCAATGCAGGAAACTAGAGGAGGGGTCTCCCATCCAAGTAATAATATAACTCATCACTCTGCTCATCAGCTCTGCATAGAGAACCCTCCCCCGTGCCAATTTGGAAAATATTATTTTATTTTGAAGGATTAACTTGTGTTGCATGTTAACTTCTCCAGTGCCCAGACCTGATGGTTTCTCCTGTGGACCAAGGTGTATATATCTTTTCTATATTTACATTTGATACAGAGCTGCACATTTTGATATGGTTCATGTGTACTCCAGAGTCCAGACTGTTTTCCAAAAATGAAACTGCAGCTTAAGGTTTGGTCCATCTTCTGGGCTGGCCATGACTTTCTGTTTATATTATTAACAGACGTTGGGAATGATCCAGTGGGAAGATCTCCTGCACACGCCCAATTGAGATGAATGGAGACTGTGCCACAGCATTGACTCCATGAGGCTTCTGCAGGAGAACTTCCCAAAGTACATAAACATAAGCCCAGCTCGCTGTCTCCATGCTTTTCATTGTCAATATACATTGCTGGGAGCTGGGTGGAAGGGGTTTTCTCCGTCGCGGTTAACCCTTTAACTTCCGAACTCATGCAAAGGACCAGCGGCAGTCCTTCACAGACTTGCTTACTACAACATCAATGATACCCTCATTGCACTTTTCATGTGCTCTTCATCTTTTGTACTGAGCATGCTGTACCCATCAAATACTATGGTAACCTTTCTGTTGTGCCTTTTTACATATTTGATGTAGCATTGACACTGAAAATCACAGGACAAAGCCATAAAACATAGTGAAATAGATAATCCCTAATATTGACCAATAGTTTCATGCACACAAAACTGCATACCAGCCCACAGTTAGGTTAACAAATGTTTACTTCATTTGATTAAAGCCACTAAACCTCAAAGTAGACAAATAAAAAATGCCAAACCCTTACATTTTTCTCTGAAGAATCAACACAATACATTTCTGCAGTGAGAGCAATGTTAATATTCCATGCAGACAAGGTCAACATACATTGTCATACCAGCTCTCACTAAATGGTTGTGGCTTGTAGGCCCTGGAATACTGTTCTACATAGTATAAGATCTCTTCTTCCCTCATCCAATGTTCTTCAACATAGAAGTTTCTTTAGCCATCTATATTTTTAACTTTCCAGATCCTTTCTATTTATCTGCACTAAGCCATATTAATCAGTTAAACTGATGGTAGGGTATTACAATAGTATAAACAATTCTAAACCAAGTAACTGCTTAAAAATGGTTCTGCTTTATTCATCTAGTCTTATAGCTGTCTATGTGATTATTGGCTTCTTTATTCTTTATGTTAGAAGGACATCTTGTGGTAATAGCTGGATAATGACAAAAATCCTCCCTTTACATTTGCTTTCCTCCTATTTGTTGTTCTGTCACTAATAATCATGACTGTGGGCCCTTCTGATTTTTGAATTTTTGATCTTGGGAATACCTTCAGAAGTCAGCCATGCAGGAAGCATTTATTCAACTATCCACAAATAAATTTGATATACAGCCATACTGGGATTTTTGGCATATCTTTTTGTAATTTATAAGTTTACTAAAATAGTATTTTAGGAGCCTACCTGAAGTTTTTAGGTCCCAATCATTTAGGTCTCCAAACTAGACACCAAAATAAGAGTTTTGAATTCCTAGGTATCAGCATCAACCCCTTTATATGGCATTTATTGATCTTGCTAAGGCCTTTGATACTGTAGACCGAACAGCTTTCTGGACTATCCTTATGAAAATTGGATGCCCAAATAAATTTGTGAATATCTTGCGACTTCTCCATGACAACATGACAGCCACGGTCTTGGACAACAACGGCTCTCATGGTGCTCCATTTAAAGTGGGATCAGGTGTTAAATAGGGATGTGTTATTGCCCCAACATTATTTGCTATTTTCATCGCCATGATTTTACATCTTGTCGAAGGGAAACTACCCACTGGTGTGGGAATTATATATCGAACAGATGGAAAGCTTTTTAATCTCAGCAGGCTGAAAGCAAAAAGTAAGGTAATTACAACCTCCATTGTGGAACTTCAGTATGCTGATGATAATGTGGTCTCCGCACATTCAGAGGATGATCTCCAAACTATCCTAAATGCTTTCGCAGAAGCATACGGAAAACTTGGTCTCTCACTTAACATCAAAAAAACCAAAGTGCTTCATCAGCAAGTGCAAGCTAACCCTTTGGTGATGCCATCTATCCAGCTTGGCGGGACAATACTGGAAAATGTCGATCATTTTCTCTATCTTGGCAGCTATCTTTCTGTTACAGCTAACATCGACAGTGAAATCCAGCATCATCTGAGCTCCGCTAGTGCCGCGTTTTCTCGAATGAAACATAGAGTGTTCGAGGATCGGGATATTTGTAAGAAGACCAAAACACTGGTTTATGAAGCCATTGTATTACCAACTTTATTGTATGCCTGCGAAACATGGACTATCTATAAACGTCACCTCCAACTCCTTGAAAGATTTCATCAACGTTGCCTCCGGAAAATCCTGTGGATTACTTGGGAAGATAGGCGGACAAATGTCAGTGTACTGGAAGAAGCAAAGACTACTAGCATTGAAAAAATGATCCTTCAACGCCAACTTCAGTGGACCGGTCATGTTGTTCGAATGCCTGACTGCCGTCTCCCAAAGCAGTTACTTTATTCCCAGCTCAAGGATGGAAAGCGGAATATCGGTGGTCAATATAAGAGGTTTAAAGATGTTCTTAAGGCTAATCTAAAAAAATGCAATATAAACATCGAAAACTGGGAAGCTCTGGCCCATGAACGATCTAACTGGAGGTTGGCCTTTCACAAAGGTTCCATGGACTTTGAAGAAGCTCGAGTGCAAGGTGAAAGGGAGAAACGTGCTAAGCGAAAAGCACGTCAAATGAATCCTTTACAGGACCATCTTCCATCTGGTAACCTGTGTCCTCACTGTGGGAAGCTGTGTGGATCTAGAATTGGCCTCCACAGTCACTTACGGACCCATCGCTAGAGTCTACACAATTTTCTTTAGAATGTTCCTCCTTTTAAAATCTCCTTTTTGTAAATTTTCTTTTTTTTTATCCTGGAAGACAATCTTACTCAGTCACGAGTGATCGCCTGACTGACTGATCAGCATCAAATTTCTAGATCAGGAGTGCAGAACTATAATTGGGTGGGGGCCATATCACCCCCCACCCAGCCTTCTGTAGGCCTGATTATGTCAGTAGAGTAGAGCATGTCTATGCCCCCAATGAAGACGTTTCAGGTACAACAGCATTATATGCATATTGTAGACCATCACATTTTAAATAGTGGTCAAAAGATTGTTCAAAAAACCTGCAAACTTTAGTCAGCTTATTTTAGGGTTCACTCCTATGGATGTTTGGACAGAAAAAAGTTGTACAACTCACAGCATTTCCCAACCAGCCATGCTGGCTGGGGAATGTTGGGAGATGTAGGACTTATTTCTGTCTATACATGCATAGAATTGTGCCCTTAGGGCGCAGTCCAGTGCATCTTTAGACAGAAAAAAAGTTGTAGGCTTGTGCCCTTAAGGCGCAACCTATGCAAGTTTAGACAGAAAAAAAAAACCTACAAATCCCAGCATGTCCCAGACAGCTTTGCTGGCCTGGCCATGCTGGGAGTTGTAGGCCTTTTTTCTGTCTAAACATGCATAGGATTGCACCTTTAGTCTATTTTTCCATTCTACATTCATATCTCTTATGGCTTTCATGATACAATAAGGAGAGTGACTAATTTTATTTTCAAATAAAGATACATTTGATGGCAGAGCACAATAGTAGCAGCAGAGTTCACCTCAACAAGCACACACACAGGTTTGTTTCTAAAGTACTGTAGATGCTTTTTAAAGTAAAGAACAGCAATATATGATTTTACAGGTACCGTATTGTTCCGAGTATAGGCCGCTCCTGATTTAAGCTGCACCCTTAAAGTTTGGTGCTATTTAAAATTTTTCTGATTAATTTTTCAATTTTCTGAATGGCGTGGGAATTCTGGGAATTGTAGGACTTTTTTTTCCTGTCGAAACATGTGTAGGATTGCGGGACTTTTTTCTGTGCTAAACAGGCATAGGATTGCACCCTTAATGTATTTTAAGCACGGCTCAATGAGCCATGGCAGCTCAATGAAATCTCCAAGTGAAGGCGCCATCTACCCACGAGCGCCGCTGACAAAAAAAAGCAAGAACTGACATTTCTTGCGCACGTGCGCGCCGCTCACAGCATTTGGTAACAGGAGGGGAGAGCGCTGCCAACCACCCAGCCACTCGCCCTCCTTCTGCCCCAGCACAACTGTAGTCGCTGTTTCCTCCTCCGCCACCGCCACCGCCTCCTCCGCCAGCTCCTTCTCCTCTCTCGGGGTAGACTCGAGCCTACTCTGCCACCGCCACCCGCCACCGCTCACCTCAAGTCACCTTGCCGCAGTCGCACGCCGTCGCCGCCTCACCTCGCCGCCGCCACCACCGTCACATGCCGCCTCATGCCATCGCACGCACGCACGCCGCCTCACGCCGCTGCCATCGCATGCCACCTCACCTCCGCCGCTGTCGCACGCCGCCTCACGCTGTTGCCATCGCATGCCGCCTCGCTGCCGCACGCACGCCGCCGTCGCCGCCACTGTGTTTTTGGCGGGAACCATGGCAACAGGGCCGGCGGGCGGTGGTGGCGGAGTAGGCTCGAGTCCCGAGTCGAGTCTCGAGTCCCATAAAAAATATTGGGACTCGAGTCTGAGTCCGAGTCCCCGAGTCCGAGTCCCCATCCCTGCCTGACACTTTTGCAATTAGGAGGTAACTCTGTATGTGTTCAGATTTCGTTCTTGTGAAGGGAGTCTATTTCTTCTTGTGCTGCTTTCCTCCAACAAGCTCCTCCCAGCTAGAGGGCTCCTGTATTTCACATGTTGTCACTTTATAGGAAAGTTTCTGTGCAGGTATGTCTTTTGTCACTCAGCTTCATCTCTGAAGCTGCTGTTCTTCTGCTTGCTGCTCCCCTCTGTCATCTGAATCAGTGTCGCCTGTTTCCGCCTTTATTTCCCCACTAGACCTCTCTGCATTCTCTGAATTAAATTCAAGAGTCTCTACCTTTTGTTGCACTTTATCTGCACTTGCCACCACCCCTTCTGAAGCTGAAGCTTTTGACAAGACAACTTCTAGTTTAGCTGGCGTCATGATGCTCTCTGCAAGATTCTCATCAAAACATACACTGAGGCTTGTCATTACTTTATCCCTCTTTAGGAGAATTCTGTAGCCTTTGCTTTGATTACTGTAACCCATCAGAACACCTTCTACTACTCTGTCCACCAGTTTTGACCTCTTCTCACCTGGGATGTGTGCATAAGCTTTGCACTTGAAGATATGCAGGTGGTCCACGCTAGGTTTCACACTATGCTACAATTCATAAGGCATGGTCTCCACTGCTTTCGATGGTAGTCTGTTTTGCAGATAAGTGACTGTCACGTGACTGCTTTTCCCCAGTACCTGTTTGGAAGGTTGACGTCCGTAAGCATACACCTTGCCATGTCCATGAGGGTGTGATTCTCCCACTCTGCAACTCCATTCTGTTCTGTGGTCTGATGCTCAATTCCCTGCTGTTTCAGATAAGCTTGTGCCTCTTTGCTTTTATACTCTCCCCATAGTCAGGCCTGCACTGGAACTTGTTGCTGACCAGTGCTACTTCATTCAGTTTCTGCAGTATTTCACCTTTGTGCTTCATGACATATATAGTCATGGATCTCAAAAAATCATCAATGAAAGTCACAAAATATTTATATCCACTTGGGCTGGGTGTCTTCATTGGTCCTTGTTTTCCTTCCTGCGATTATTTTCATCCATCAATCTCCCCTTTACATATTCCAAAGTCAATTCATAATTTTGTCTGGTTTCTAGGGCATTTATCAAAACGTTGTAGGAATCAGGAAGACTGCACAGCAATATGGCTACTATGTGTTTTTCATTCTTCTCCAGTTTCTCTCACATGCGCCACAATTTCTAACATGCCCTTTATAGGCAACAGAATTTCTTCCTTCTTTTTCAGTCTCATGCCACAGAACTTTCTCAAAAGGTACAGTTGAGATTCGAATGCTCATAGGGATGTACACGTACCTGTGGGGGGGCGCCCCGCCTCGCCTCTCCATGTCCCCCCCGCTGCTCGATCCTCAGCGGCGCGGAGCAATTCTCCGTGCTGCTCAAGCCGGCTGCGCCAGCCGCAACAGTCCTGTCGCGCCACTTCCAGCTGGCCGGAAGTGCCGCGACGGGACCCTGCGCCGGCGTTCCGGGACGCCAATTCTACGTATTTTCTGTAGAAACCAGGGCAACAGGGCTTAACAGCCCTGTTGCCCTGGTTTCTATGTAAAATACATAGAATTGGGGTCCCGGAACGCCAGCGCGGGGTCCCAGCACGCCGGCGCAGGGTCCCGGTGCATCACTTCTGGCCAGCCGGAAGTGACACGATGGGACCAGCACAGCCAGCCGCGGAGAGGCCCACTCACCTCATGCAGGCGTGAGCGGGGCCGATTTCAGACCGCTATGCCCGCTCGAGGCGAGCGGTTAAATCCCTACTCATGTATTCTTTTCAATGCCTCCCACATTCCCTTTTCAGTTTGCTGTTCTCTGATGTGGATAGGCTGACTATCTTCAACTGTTAGCCCTATTGTTGATTTGGCATGGAGGATTCAGCATTTTCTTCTGGTCAATCTGTAGTCAGGGGGAAAACTGCTTCTTCCCTCATTAACACCATCTCCACTTTAAACTTCCAAGTATGATAATTTGAGTCTCTCTGTGCCTCTCAGCTCTCCCACTATGGCAACCTTGAAAGACTCACCCTTCTTTCTGTGAGGCCTGGTTTCTTGTTTTTCTTCTCAGCACAACCTGAGGTCTTTAAAAACTGATCTGCCTTGTAGCTGCTAGAACTGAGACTGATTCTGTGCCTGTGCCTGTTCCATAACCTGATGGCAAAGTACAATAGCAGCAGCAGAGTTCACCTCAACACACACACACACGCACGCACACACACACAGGCTTGTTTCTAAACTAGATGCATCCAGGGCCGGTGCAAAGCAGTTTGGTGCCCTAGGCAAGATCAGATATTTAGCGCCCCCCCCTTGTTAATCGCCCATCTGGCCGGTCACCCAGCGAGATTTATGCACATGACTGCCCCGCCCACCCAAAAGGGTAAATTATTATTTATTTATACACAGAAAGGAGTGGGCCGGTGAGAGGAGCTCAACCCCCTCCACCCTCTGTGCTCCCTCGCTTCATGTAGGGGGCACAATACCCCCCCATAGATGGCATAACAAAGGCCTACACAATTACATCACCGGAGTTTTTAAAAAAACGAAAAGAAAATGAACCTTCCTTATTTTGTGGAATGTTACTGATTATTACATTGTATTTATTTTCTTAATATTGTAGCCCCTCACGCGCGCCCCCTTTATACCCTCGGTCATTTAAAGAGTACCAGCAGCCCCCAGAAGGCTGCAAATCATATGCACCCTTACTCGGGAGTAAGTTCCACTGAAGTCACTGGGATTTTTTTTTTTAAAGCAATACCCCCACCCCTTGCAAGTCGGAACCACATCACGGAAACCAACGGGGCTAAACCGGATTGAAAGTCTGACTGATTCGGAGTGCAGCCTTTGAGGAGGTTCTGCAGGAGCAGGAGGACGACTCTGATAATTCAAAGTTGAATCCAGTTGAGCTTCGTTGGTTTCAGTGGGGCTGATCCGGTTTAAAATTATTATAATCATTAAAATTATTATTATTATCATTATCATCATCAATGATAACAATAACATCTCCCAGCACTTCAACTGAAGTGGATCAGAATCCTGCCGAGCTGACTTTGGTAAACAAAGAAAACCCCAAACTGCAGCGTTTACACGGGAGTCACCCCTATAATGGAATCGGCGCGAGTTTTGCTCTTGATAGGGTTAGAGCCAAGGCGCTGCAGGTTCCGCTAGGAAACCAGCCGGCTGCCTTGGGACTCCTTGGGGGGGGAGACAAGCCGCTACCGGGGCAGCTGGAATCGACAGCCTTGGCTCCCGGCTTCCTTCCAGTTGCTGCAGTAGGTCCAGGAGGAAGCTCGGCTGCCGCACCACCCGGGAGCAGAGCTGCAGCGCTCGTCTCCCTTGCAGGCTGGCGGCGTTCGAGGCGAGGTGAGGGATATGACCTAGAACAGCGAAGCGCACAGCGTCTGGCTGCTCGCTCACTCCCCACCCAAACGCGATCCTTTCCCCCTTATTTCTCCTCTTCTCGTTCGCTCCCTCTGTCCTGTCCTGTCGCTTTCGTTCTGTTGCCTTTCATTCTTTTCATGTTTCCCCTTCTCTTTCTTCCTTTCGTCCCCCCTCGTTTCTTTTCTCTTCTCTCTTCTATTTCTTTTTAAATTTCCCATTCTTATCCCCCCCCCATTCCCTTTTCGAAGGGGGGAGAGAGACCCCAAACAAACCTCCCCCTCCCCATTCTGTCCCACGCGCCCCAAGTCAGGGCTCCTACTCGACATGTGTTGCGATTGCCTATCGCCGCCTGAGAAGCTGCCAACCTCTTATGGCTGCATTAGGGCCTCTCTCTCGACGGCTGTCTCCCCAGATCCGGTGGGCCTCTCTCCCAAGCCACCTGAAAACACGTCGCGGAAACCGGGGTTTATTTCCCCCTGGGGGCGGGGACGAGCATGGCCCAGGCAGCGACCGGCCACCCGCAAGGGGCTTTGCTACTATAGTCCAGCATTTTCGCTCCGCCCGCCCCAATCCTGCGTCTCTTGAGCGTGAAAGACCCCAAGGAGCCCCAGCCCACCTGCAGGCGCTCCCCGCTCTTCGGCGCCTTTGGCACAGGAAAGGCGACGCTCCCCAACTCCCACCAAGCCAAAGCGGAAGAGGCGGTGGATGCCTGACTCAGCCCTTTGCAGAGCTCCATCTTCGGCAAGCCTGAAGCCAAGTAGCGGGGGGCACCCGCAGCTCCAGGCCATGGCGGGGCAGCCCTGCACGCGTCCCCACAGGGGAAGGGTTCCCTGCCGCCTGCCAAGCGGACTCCGGCCCTCGCAGCGTGGCGCTTCTGACTGGCGTCTCCTTGAGCCCTGCGCCCTAGGCAGCTGCCTAGTTGGCCTAATGGTAGCGCCGGCCCTGGATGCATCTTAAAGTAAACAACAGTAACATATGATTTTTCAGGTACTATAAGCTTGATGGCTGCAGACTTTGTAAGCTTAGTTTCTTAAAGGTTAGATATTCTGTGAGGTAAGGAAAACACACAGGGTCAATCCCTTACTTAAAACCAAGCAAGCATCAGTTAAGTCTGTTAACTGTAGTAACAGTCCAACTGTCAGAGTGAGAGAGAATGGAATTTCTAACCTGTTACTAAGCAACGTCCAGCATTCCCTTCCCTGATTCAATCAAGTGGTTTGGTCCACTGAATGCTGCCCCTGACTTCTCAGAGAAGTCTGGTTTCTGCCTTTACCCTTCAACTAGATTATAAGTCTTTCTTAACCCTTTAATGGGCAGTCAAGCTGAAAACCCTCCCTACAGAGTTGACATCTTGTCGCATATTCCAACAACATTACATTTAAAAGTTATAGAATTTCAACTTTAAAGTAGCTTTAGAAAGAGTGAGGTAGAATGATTCTCCATTTATTTGCCAGAATCGGTAGAATCAACTAACTAGTATATTTCTTTAGTCTCGCAAAGAAAGCAGGCTTGCTATAGCTACCCTTTAAGTCTAAGTTCTAAGGTTGCCAATTGGAAAACAGGACAGGGCACCTGCACCTTTAATAATTACGTAGAAGACAGAATTTCAGCAAGTGCAGCTTGCATGACAAGCTACACCTTCTGAAATTCACTTTTCTATAAGACCATTAAATTTGCAGGAACCCTGTCCTCATTTGCATTTGCATTGTACACATAATAAATAGCACATGTGGTAAAAGTCTTTCTGGTCTTCATACTGTGTATGTATGATTGATTTCTTTCCTAGGAGAAAAATCCATGTGCATTGAAAACTAGCCTGTTAAATACACAAGCAAGAAAGTAGTATGCCCTCCCATCTAGTTTTCTATAGTGTACAAAAAAAACCTCCTAAACTGGTACTGTTAAGCTGTAGGAGAAAACTGCAACCTCCTCAGCCATACTGCCACTGAGTTCATTGGTTATACTAATACCATTTTGAGCAAGTAATGGGTGTGTTTTAATAAATCAAGCTAGTCCAATGGAAGTGAAATTTCCATCTGATTAATTATTACTGACTTCTGTGGAATAGAGGTGAGTGATGGTTAACATTAACCAGATATCTTAATGCCTTTTACTTCTAGAAAAGGTCTATCTTGGTTATAAATAAATTTTGAGAGTTGAAGCTCTTTAAAGGAGGCAGTAGCGAGACCACATCTGAAAAAAATATTGTTGGACCCAGAGGATTTGATTAATTACAGGTCGGTGGCTGAAGCCCCCTTACTGGACAAGGTGCTCAGATCCAGACACTCCTGGATAAAACAGATCCATTTTGATATTTATTTCAATTGTGGTTTAGGCCTAGGTTGCCCTGTGGGATGACCTTTGCCAGGAGACGGGAATGGAACCCTGTTGATTCCCTTGGACCACAGCGACAAACCAAGGGTTAATGAGGCAGGCAAGTCACACCACGGAGGAGAACGCTACAGCCAAGCAGGAATGTGTGTGCTGCAGCAAGCAGCTGAGAACAAAGAAATGACTTTCTCTGAGCAGGAAACTGAAGAAGTTGCTCAGTGCAAGTGTGTTGTTGGCTGTGTATGCTGGGTATGGGAGCAAGTTTAATGTTGTTTGTTATATCTTTTTTCCCCGAGTGTCCCACATTTTGCATGCTATTAAATCATTCTAGTTGAAGGTAACATAATACATGGGATATGTTTAAGGATGCATTAACGTGATTAATGTACTGCTAATGATTGCAGCACTTTAGCTGAGTGGATATGCTAATGTCTGAATCTCTGTTTAATTGAATGGTTATCAATGCACTGTACCATTAAACTGAATCTTCAAAGAGATATATTTTATTTTAACAAAATCAGTTTCAGCTATCTAATTCAAACTGTATATAACTTTATTATGTTACAGTTTTCACCAATGTGGCAAAAAAGACTGCCCATTATTTGGCTTTTAAAGCCACATCAAAGACAAGATGATATTCACTGAGATATATTAAAATAGTTTTACATTTTGCTAATAAACCAATGGAGCTACAATGGCACACAATAACTTGCATCAATATTGCTACAAAGGCTTTTTTTTTTAATGGAAGTTGAGTAGGATCAATCAATCTCACCCTCTTCAAGCTTGTTCTGTAGCTTGCTAACATGCATCAGGGATGTAAATGTGTGTTTATTGATGCAGTTACCTAGGTAATTTTAATCACTGGACTTAATGGTCTTACCAGGACAGGGGCTGTTTAGATAATAATGTGTATTCACTTACTTTAAAATGTGGTAAGTTGGCCATGCTGCATTTGAGGACCCTTCTGCTTGTTCTCATGAGTGGGGCCTGGACTACCACTCCAAACTAACCATAGTTTGTTGTTGCATCAACTGGAACAAACTGGTTAGTTTTAGCTATGGTTTGTCTGAACAAGCCAACTTAAAACTGTCACTTATGATTCTGGTTTATTTGGAGAAAACTTAATTCAAACTAACAATTCCCAGCTTGGACATAACAACGAGATAAACCATACTTAGCTGAAAAAGGAAGCAAATGCTCACAGTGGGGGACAGGAAAAGGGAGAGCAAGCTCATGCACTTACTGGTAAATTATGGTTTAGTTTAAGTCTGAATGAACCCAATGCATTTGTGGTATAGTCATAACTCTTAAGTTACAGGTCTGTGTTTTTTGTTGATGAAGGGGCTGTGTGTGTTAATGATTAATCTCAGTTTTAAGTGTGAAATATATAGTTTCACAGACTTAATTAATCTTGTTTTTTAAAAGCCAGACAATTTTTTTCCTTAAGAGAAATGGAATAACTCCAGTGAAACATGGAAATATTTTACTGACCTTTTTGAGACAACACAAGCATGAATACACTGCAAGAAGAGATTAAGTGTCTACTTCGCTAGACAAAGAACTAGGAAGCAATGCATGGAGGGATAGGTCCTTATTCCACAGCAACAAAACCAGTCAGTAACAGTGACCAGAGAATACTACAAAACTAACCATGGTAGTCTGTATTACTACAGTTTGTCTCAGATTTAAAGAAGCGGCGAATCTTTCCCATATTAATCATATGGTAAGTTGGTTGTCTGTATTCACCAAGTTTCACTTATGCCACAGATTTCTGAAGTTTCACATGGATACCTGCATACAGTCAAAAGGAATAGACGGATTGAGATCCTCAATTGCTTGTCAATAAGGAAAATGTCAGAAGCAGGGGCAGCACAATCTTGTAGCCACTAGACAGCATCTAGATGGCCATAGGTTTTTTTGGATTCCCAGCTACGAGGTCAGAAAATTGCTCCAACCTCGTAGCTGGGGATCTGCACTTGGATCCCCCTCCCCACCCCACAGCTGGCATGGAAAGAAAGAACTGCTCTGGCTGCTTCTCCGCAGTTGTAACAGCATCCTTGGAGAAGGGCTTTTGGGGGTGTTCCCAGGGTAGGATAGGGGAGGAGACTGGCATCTCCAAGATATGACGTATCCTGGTAGGTAGCCTCAGCCTCCTTCCCTCCCACTCCAAAGTACTGCACTAAGACGGTCAAAATCAGCCATCTAGCTGGTTTGCAGAGCTGGAGGAGCGCAGAGGTGACCTTTGCCTCTGCACTCCTCCCACCCTCCATAGGATGCCTGTGCTTCTCCGAGTTCGGAGGGTTACAGCCATCCCCATAGGATTGCGCCCTTAGTGTATTGATAGGCCTATAGATCATTGCTGCTCATAATCAGTGCACAGAACTTTGTATTAGGGATTTATGAATCTTCAAAACTTGGGCTCATTGATGTTCTCTGAATTCCACCCTGAAGTTCATTCTGACTCGTGTCTGTATCAGATTGGGACCTTTGTTTTTCTGTTCGCAGAAAAAAATTGTGCACATTTTCCAGATGTATGCATGAATTGTGCACATTTTTTAAATGTATGCATTTTTTCCCCATTGAATAAAGTGTGTTTGTGTGCATTTTTCAAAAGTACACATTTTGCAAATGTATGCATGTTGACAAATGCATCCCCCCCCCCTTTTGCCCACAAATTACATCGCAAGCTTGGAAATGTACGAACTTTCATAGCAGATTACATCTGAGTCTATGTTTGGGTCTGGGAGGTACAAATTGGGTAAATTCTGGTCCAAATGAACTGAAACAAATCTCTCTTACATCCCTAGCAGGGTGAGACTTTGTGGAAAACCTGGCAGAACTTTTCTTTTACAACTCCTACACTATGTATGGAAAGCAACTTTGGTGCCAGACCTTTTGCTGAAGTTAGATTTGTGATATTCTCTCTGGAAGGCCAGACAGCCACTTTGAAGCTAAAATGCAACTTATGCTTTAACCTTCTTGAACTCAGTTTACAGAACTCAGTGTCCTCTCTTCTGGCTTTTACATTATAAAACAAAGTTTTGTTGGCTTGTGAATGAGACTGTCAATGTCTTGAGACTTTGAAATAAAACATGTTTAGTACAGGCATCTTGAGATTGTTCAAGCTGGCTGCAGACATATCAGCACCCTGCTGTTAGCAGAAGAAGCAGGGGTATCATGAGGTATTAACCATGTGGAAAGACTAAAGAAAATCAAGTGGGAAAGCCCTTTACCATCTGTGCTTCTTTTCCCTGGTTCCTGTTCTTTTATTTTTGTAGGTCTAATAGGAAACATTCTTAGTGTTCTTAGTACAAGCAATAAAACTGGACACAGAGAATGAATTCTATTACAGTCATGCCTTGGATTGAGAGCATAATTTGTTCCGGAAACGTGCTTGTAATCCAAAACACTCTTATATCAAAATTAAATCCACCCCAAAAAATTTGTACAGAGATTTTTAATTTAAGCCGTGCTACAGTACTTGTATTGCAAGACGTCGCTTGTATATCAAGTAAAAAATAAATAAATAAATATTTTAAAATTTGCTTGTCTTGCAAAATGCTCTCAAACCAAGTTACTTGGAATCCAAGGTATTACTGCAATTTCCTCTCCCAGAATTCTGTGTTGTTTTTATCAAACCCTGATATAGATTTTTCCCCCTTTAGAACAGAGATGTCACTAATAAAACAGAGGAGATGTGTTAAAATAGACACCAAAATAGAGACAGACACAAAGCAGGTTCTGATATACCCCTAGTCCATGTCTTATATGTTTTGCTCCATGTAAGGGCATATACCAGTGTGGTATAGTGGTGAGAGTGTTGGACTGGGACTCGGGAAATCCAGGTTCTAGTCCCCACTCAGCCATGAAGCTCACCAGGTGACTTTGGGCCAGTCACTAACTCAGCCTAACCTACCTCACAGGGTTTTTGTGAGGATAAAATGAATGACAGGAAACGGAGAAGCTTATTTGTGACCAAAATACGAAGGAGTTGATTGTAAATTTGTTAACTGCGGCCAGGCTAATGATAGCGAGAAATTGGAAAGTACAACATGTTTTCCTAATAATAGACTGGTATAAGGAAGTTTGGGACATAGCCCTAAACGATAAACTAACTAGTAGTATCAAATGCAAAAAATGATTGCTAAAGAAGAATAATTTTATGGATATATGGAATCAATTACTAGACTATGTATTAATAAAGGGGAAGGGGAGCATGCCTTGTCAGAATATGTTATATTTTTGGAATATGGAATTCATCTGATGAAGAGGATAGAAGTATATTAATTGGTCCCTTGGAGGGTGGGTGGGGGGTGTACTTTATGATTTATTGTATGTTGTTTAGGTTATATTTTTGTGATATTTTTGTATTTTGTTATATTTTGGTATAATTTGTTTTGAAAAGTAAATAAAATATTTTTTAAAAAAAAGAATGATAGGAGGAGGACTATGTAAGCCGCCTTGGGTTCTTCGCAAGTAAAAAGGTGGGATATCAATGTAATAATGAATAAAAATAATAAATAAATACCATTTATTTTCTTAGTTGCATTGAAATTTTGAAGCAATTTATAGGTGTTGGTGACCACATAGAGCTGACTGCATGGTACGCCTACATAGCTGGAAAAGCATTTTAAAGGCTTTAAGCCTGTGGTCTGGCCTATGCACAGTCTGTATGCCAGAGGATTAGTTCCCTTCCCTGGAATGGTGTGTGGGCTAAGAAAGAGCCTTTAAACATTACATTGGCCATAAGGAGTGCCTCTACAGCCAAGTGCTCTTTGGCAGCTTCTGCTTGGCCACTGTCACGTTTAATCAGCCCTTGACAACACTTTATTCTTCCTTCCTGTGTGATATTGTTGAACTAGGCTCTCATGACTGGATTATTGTTCCCCTGCAAGGTGTTCTGCTGCAGATATGGCTGATACTAGGACGTGAATCCTAGTCCTCTGAATGGGTCAACAATTCACTCAGTCAAGTAGTAATCTAGCACAAAATCTAGCAGATCTGATTTCTGAGAGTGGACAAAAGAATACTGGCCCATGGTCTCAATATTTATTCTACCATTCAGAAAAATGGAAGCCATGTAGACTGAAAGAGAATGTCATACTGAAGCTGATGACAGGATTAATATCCACAATTCTCAATGTTTTGATAGCTTTGTGGCATAGCTAAAGAAACCAACTTTTTTCTTTTGAAAAAGACAATACACAGTTTAATCTAAAAAACAACAACAACACTAGTGCATCATTCTAAAGTCAAGTAATTAAGGCAGCAATACTATAACTACTTACCTGGGACTTGCTTCTGAGTAGACATATATAGGGTTATACCATAAGGCTGCATATTTGGCAGTAAGCCCCATTGATGTCAGTGGATTTACTTCTGAATAAACATGCATAGGATTGCGCTGTTTGTTTCCTATTGCTGCAGAAGGATTGCGTTGGGTTTTATGGCACATAATATATGTGTGGAATTCAGTGGAGTGCCAGCATATCCTGCATTCCATATTGCTGAACTATGTATGAGAGTATGGCTGAGGGAGAGATCTGTGACCAAAATGACAGTGTTGTATTTTTAGAACTCTGTAGGGAATGTTAATGATTTCATAGCATTACATGTTAATTATGCCAAGTATTCCAAGTTCTCATACTATTCCATGTCTAACCTGTTCTTCACCTGAGGAGAGATGAAGCACTGAACAGCTACCATTCTTGTGTGTGAGAGTGTCTGTTCGCACAACATGGCAGCCCACTATGGGTTAATTTACCCCTAAAACAAGCCATGGGTTATTTGAGGGTTGTCTAACCCTCAATCAACCCCTGCCGCCTCAGTTCGCATGACATGACAAGCCACAGCAAGCCAGGTGCCTGCAGGCAACTTGAAAAAATGGCGCCCATGAGGGCCTGGCACGATGTGACAGCCCCTGTGGGTAAATTAAGTTATGGTGGGCAGTTGTGTTGTGATAACCAAGTCTCTCTCTGTGTGTTTGCTTCTTGCCTGTGTGTGCATTAAGGGGAGTCAGAGTGGTTGGGGTCATATGTATATGAAAGGGTGTGGAAGGATGAGTGTGCATCCACAAAGTGTAAATATTTCCGAGAATGTTTCCTACACGTTTCCTAATTCTTTACTCATATAATAGATATATAATCTGGGACTTATTTGTGTTTGTGATCTGCTCTGCAGGTGTAGGTATAAAGGCTGAGCTGGTATACCTGGTATAGCACAGTGGTTATGAACATGAACCTCAAATCCCTGATTCAAATTTCAGCTTGGCTGTGAACTTACTGGATTGCCTTGGGCAAGTCACAACCTCTCATCCTCCCAACTGTAATACAGAAATGATATGTTGTTGTAAGGGATTATTGAGACAATGTATGAGATCACTTAGGAAGAGCATGAATAGCCACACTTAAAACAGGGGTGTTTGGGTTTTGTGTTTTTTTACTATCATTTAAATCGGTTCTTTTTAGTATCACTTATATGAAAGTAGGGTTGGGATGAGCTGGGTTATGGTGATCATCCAGTGGCACCTTTCAAGGTGACTGACGTTTACCCAAGGCTGACCTCGCTAATGCCCTGAGGCTTGGCAAGAGGGAGATTGGGACGTCTTTGGGGTTTTGCCTTTCTCGCCTACATTGGGTGCCTGGAGGCGTCAAAGTAAGGCGACGATGGTAAGGCCCTCCAGCTCCACATGGAGGGCAACTGGCCGGGGGCGGACCAACCCGCCTCCGGTGCGGTTAGGATGTATTCGCCAAAATATTTAAAATATTGGGTTTTTCCCGGCCAATGGCCGGGCTAGGTTAGTACCGCACTTCGCCCTTCACAGATCTTCAATTCAATAAATGTGGCCCTGATTTGAAACCATATACTCTGTGTCTGACTCTTCTTTATCTCACCCATACACTCGCAATCAAAATCAATGGTATGGTAGTTCTCCCTCCCGTCCCCTGTGTAGTCAGTGGGTTTAGAAGAGTCATTTAAGAGCTGAAATTGTACCATGATTGAGATTGGCCTATGGAATAATGTTGATACCAGATATGTTTCTAAGCTTCTATGTCCAATAGTTTCACCTCCAACATTAATCTAATTTTTCTTTGGAAAGCAAAATAGCATCTGTAACCACTAAAGCATGTTTGTCCATTCTTTAAAAAGTTGGCGAAACTGATGCGCTTAACTTTTTGGAATGATAAATCATGGCATGTGTACTATCCCATTAGTATTGTTACTTTCATTTGACTACTCAGCTGTAGCCAGGAGATAAGATAGTTGCCAGAATGCATATATCACACCACTTGAATACAGCAAACGTAACCATTGCCTGATCTAAGGAACAGTATATATTTTAAAAAAAACTTTCATTGACTCCTGCATAATTATAATAGCATGTTGCAATATTGAACTCCTTTTTGAGTTTAGAGTTCAGTGGTGCATCACTAAGGCTTAAAAAGGAAACAACTTTTTTTAGGTTAAAAGTTCTTTAATTGCATTTGCTAATGTTTTAATTTTGTTTATATGTTTCCTGTGTTCTTCTGAACATTGAATAGTAATGCATATTATTGTGTGCATTCCATTAGTCTACAAAGCCTATACAAAGACAAAACAATTGGTGATAAATACCCAGCAGGTCAAATTTCTTGCTCAAGAGCAGATGGTGGAATGTGTTCCTAATATAGTAGTGTTTCTCCAAAGGTTTACACAATTCCAGCATATTATCTTTAAATTGTACAATGTGGGGCTTACTCCAATATGATCTTATTCATTCTAACATATTTTACACAGGTCTCCAAGTGGTTGATTCCTAGGCTACTTTTATCAGTGAAGCTAAGAACTGTGGTATTGTTGCACAGAAATATAAAATGGAAAAGATGAGTTAAGATTTGTTACATGGAAATGCTTAGGATGACATGTACAGAAGAAAAATGATTTCAAATTGGCAATAGGTCATAATATATAAAACAGTAAAGCAAATACACATTTTGAAAAAAAAGCAGTGAAAAAAGAAACAATAATTGATAAAACATCAATAGGAAATTAATTATCATCATTCACTTTCAATCTACAATCAACAGCATGAGCACGCCAAAAACATTTTGGCTGCAGGTAATACAAAGCCAACCTCTGACAGGGTGTACATTGGAGCTGTGTCTCACATCTATTTCATTTCCTTGCAAACTACAGAGCTGTGATGCCTTACTGCTTTAACTTGTAAGGCACTATATTGCTGCAATAAACACCTTCATCTCTAAGAAATTATATCCTATTTGGAATCACATTGCTGAAAAACAGTTGTCAATAATTTTCCCTTTGGTACTTTGCAAGATAACTTATTGTCTCCATGTGGTTCCAGTGAAACACAGTTCTATGAATCAGTTATGGCACATGCTTTTTCCCTTATGTATTCTGTTCCTAAGAGAGATGGCTTTCTCTGGACTGACAGTTGCTTTTGAGTTGGAACCCCGAGAGCTGTGGAAGCAATTGTATATTATCTTTGTTTAAGGAAAACAGTGCAAATAATACTTAAGAGCCTCTCTGTTCTCTGCCAGTTCCCGAGTCTGACCATCAGTAGTAGTACTAGTAGTACTAGCAGCAGCAGCAGCAGCAGCAGCAGCAGCAATATAATATCCCTAAACAGTTCACATATAAATATTAAAAATCACATTTAAATAAACTACCGTATATACTCAAGTATAAGTCGAGTTTTTCAGCACATTTTTTGTGCTGAAAAATGCCCCCTCGACTTATACTTGGGTCAGCGCACTTATACTGGAGGCAATAAGTTTTCCCAGTTTTTTGGGGTGAAATTAGGGGCCTCGACTTATATTAGGGTCCACTTATACTTGAGTATATACGGTATTAAAAACAATTTCAACTGCAGTAACAATACAATCATATTTAAAATACGATATTAAAAACCATTCCGACTACAGTAACAATACAAAACAATACAGGGAACAGTAAGATGGAGTAGCATGTGATGAATTGCAATTAATTACAAGCCAGAGAAAGTCTGAGTGAACAAGTGCATTTTCAGGAAGCATTGAAACAGACCACATTTTCTTCCTCCCGAACTGCACGGGGCAAGCTTTCCCAGAGAGTGGGTGCTGCCACCGAGAAGGCCCACCGTCGAGCTATCACCTGGCAACATTCTATTCTACTTAGTGTTAGTACTGAGCAAAAATGGGGTGGGATGGGAATTTCATGAAACTTTCTTATTTATTAGATTTATATCCCACTTTTACACCAGAGTCTTCAAAGTGACTTACAATATTTATAAAATGCAACAGATCCAGCAGATCCACATGCTCAAAAAACAAAACTGAACAACAACACCAGGTCTTGAGCAAGAGCCAGAGCAGCTGATATTCCTTCTCACAAGACAGTTGTCAGTTGGCCCTGTGGGGGAGGGCATCCAACTGGAGCAGGCTCACCATTTCAGAAATATTTCAAGTCATATGAGAACAGGGAAGAAAATATTTGCCTCCTTCAAACTGGCAACTGATACTTTTTAAGGAAGTGATCTGCAGCATGATTGCCCCTAAAATGTGAAGGCGCATTTAATGACAAAGTTCATTAGGTGACATTGAGCAAGTCAGTATCGCTCAGCTTGACTATTTGACAGAAACGCTTGGATTATAAAATGGGCAAATGCCATGTATGCCAGCCTGTGAGGAAGGACAGGATAGGCATGCATATAGAAAATATAATAGGCACCATCTAATAGTGGCCTATGGCATGTGTCCAGCCTCATTGCTTACAATTGAGGCAATAGTACGGGCTAGAGAGAAAAAAATGTATTTTCTAAGCGACAAAATATTACACTTTGATAACTAGGAAAATGCAGTTTCCACATAACAGAAGTACTACCTTTAGGAAAGTTGTCTTGCTCTCCTACATCACAAACGAGAAAATATACCGGTACACTATTTTCAGACAAGACATTTACATTTAGATCCTAGGTTGCAGTTGATGTTTTAATGTTTTATTAAAATATAGTCACCTGCTATTGTCCTGAACATTCCTTGAAATGGGAAAAGTGATGATAGTGATGATGCAACATATGTTGTTTTAACTAAAACATTTAAATTCAGTTCAATAAGACAGCACAGCATTCAATTTTACTATAACAACTTGACTAGGGAAAATGAGCTACAAATAACAATTACACGGCAAAATAGTATTTCCAGCTGCAGTCTGAATTTTCTTTCTGTTTTATTATATGGGTTAAATATAAAATCTCCTGGGACCTATACTTTACTAGGGAACGTGATCAAGTGTTCTTATAAAGGGATTTGGATTCAGTGACCTTCATAGTTCATCAGGTGAAAAAATCCCCATGCTTAATTCCTCCTAGACTCGTTATTCCTTCTAGGAATAGTATGGAAATCACCTGGAGTCATTAGGAAAATAACCATGGGTTATGAGCTAAAAATCTTATTTCATTTACTTACAAGGTATTTTCTGTGGGTATTTCTCCATTCTTTGAAGGTCAGGGGTCAGTGCTAATACTGTAAATACAAGATCAACAGACTAGCAAAGTTTGAAATAACTAAAATTGTGGCACATGTTCTGTTGTCAAAGAACCTGCACTCCTAATATGTCCAACTGTGAACAACTCACAGTCTTCAAGTCAAAGGCCGTTTAGTCCATCCACAATAAAACTGCAGGAGAATCCACCTCCACTCAAATCTGTCACATAATTTTCCATGTCGGTTTCACACAGCAAGTACACGTGGAAAGAGCATGCAAGAAAGTGAGCCAAGAAGGCAAGAAACACAAGCTCATTAGCTAATCTGACCAGGTAGAAAATATTTTTGCAGCCCCAAATAAGGTGTACAGTCTTCAATAATGAACAAATGCAATCCACAAAATCTGGGACACAACTGCATACCATTCAATATTTTTTTCTTGTGGGGAGTTCTGAGATCTTGAGAAAAGTATGGGGGAGTAGCCCTCATTGACCTCAGCATAATCTAACTGAGGCTGGGTCAGTCAGTTCATACATAATAGCTCATACATAACTTCCTGGTGAATCCTGACTTACTGTGAATGAGTTGCATTGTAGTGCACACAATCCTGGCTTGGCTGCTTCTGCTAGTGCGAGCAACTAAAGAAATCAGAAATGGTTTTCTTAGCGTGTCATCTGAACATGGGATCCTGGCTTGTTGCTCTCAAAGAAGCCAGGATTCATAATCCAATAAAAAACCTGGTTCACTATCCTGGCTTGGAAAGGGTGCATCAAGCCAGGACCCCAGGTTTGGACAACTTGCTAAGCTAGTTGGAGGAGTGCTTGCATCAGCATACATTCACGTTAAGCCAGGATTCTGGCAAGTTTTGGCTTACCATTCCATGTGAACGTAGACAATGTGTCCTCTGAATATGTATATGGGATCTGGTTGACAGCAATCTATGCAATGAAAGATTAATAACCTGGGGGATTCTGGATTAAATTACCATTTGAAATGCTAATAAAACTACAGTGGGTATTTCTAGCTAGATAACAATGAAAGATGTAGTTTATGATTGTATATACTAGTGTCAGAAACATGAGCAAATCGCTTCCATTACCTGTATCAGATCTTCACCCAGGTTTATTCTTATGCGAATACCATTAAATAGTTATTTATTTCTTTGTGATAATATATACCACAAAATATAATAAAATCCCTAAGCAGATCACATATAAATATTAACATCACATTTAAAATACAATATTTAAAACAATTCCAATTACAATAATAGTACAAAGCAATACAAGGAGCAGTAAGGTAAAGCAGCATTATTAATTTAATTACAAGTTAGGAAAAGCCTGGCTGAACAAGTGCATTTTCAGAAGGTGTTTGAAATATGCCACATTTTCTGCCTCCTGAACTGCACAGGGAAGGGTTTTCCAAAGGATGGGCACCGCTGCCAAGAAGGCCCACCGACGAGGTATTACGTGGTGACATTCTGCTAATTTCAGAATGACCAGTCAGTCAGTCAGGCGATCACTCGTGACCGAGTAAGATTGTCTTCCAGGATAAAAAAAAAAAAAGAAAATTTACAAAAAGGAGATTTTAAAAGGAGGAAAATTCTAAAGAAAATTGTGTAGACTCTAGCGATGGGTCCGTAAGTGACTGTGGAGGCCAATTCTAGATCCACACAGCTTCCCACAGTGAGCACACAGGTTACCAGATGGAAGATGGTCTTGTAAAGGATTCATTTGACGTGCTTTTCGCTTAGCACGTTTCTCCCTTTCACCTTGCACTCGAGCTTCTTCAAAGTCCATAGAACCTTTGTGAAAGGCCAACCTCCAGTTAGATCGTTCATGGGCCAGAGCTTCCCAGTTGTTGATGTTTATATTGCATTTTTTTAGATTAGCCTTAAGAACATCTTTAAACCTCTTATATTGACCACCGATATTCCGCTTTCCATCCTTGAGCTGGGAATAAAGTAACTGCTTTGGGAGACGGCAGTCAGGCATTCGAACAACATGACCAGTCCACTGAAGTTGGCGTTGAAGGATCATTTTTTCAATGCTAGTAGTCTTTGCTTCTTCCAGTACACTGACATTTGTCCACCAAGTAATTCGCAGGATTTTCCGGAGGCAACGTTGATGAAATCTTTCAAGGAGTTGGAGGTGACGTTTATAGATAGTCCATGTTTTGCAGGCATACAATAAAGTTGGTAATACAATGGCTTCATAAACCAGTGTTTTGGTCTTCTTACAAATATCCCGATCCTCGAACACTCTATGTTTCATTCGAGAAAACGCGGCACTTGCGGAGTTCAGACGATGCTGGATTTCACTGTCGATGTTAGCTGTAACAGAAAGATAGCTGCCAAGATAGAGAAAATGATCGACATTTTCCAGTATTGTCCCGCCAAGCTGGATAGATGGCATCACCAAAGGGTTAGGTTGCAGTTGCTAATGAAGCACTTTGGTTTTTTTGATGTTAAGTGAGAGACCAAGTTTTTCGTATGCTTCTGCAAAAGCATTTAGGATAGTTTGGAGATCATCCTCTGAATGTGCGGAGACCACATTATCATCAGCATACTGAAGTTCCACAACGGAGGTTGTAATTGCCTTACTTTTTGTCCTCTGACGATCGTAGAAGTCAGCTGGGTATATATAAGGGAAGGCAGTCTACTAGATAATCTTGTCCCATGTTGTTTAGAACTTTGTATGACAATAACCTAACCTTCCCAAGTATTATTACTTGGGAAGAATAAACTTGGCTAAGTAGCCAATAAAGCAGCCAATGCAGTTCTTTTAACACAGGTGTTATGTGAGCATAGCTGTGTGTCCCAGTGAGCACCCTACCTGCTGCATTCTGCACTACCTGCAGATTCTGAACCAGGCACAAGGGTAGCCCCATATAGAGCGCATTACAGTAGTCTAATCCTGAGGTTACCAGTGCAAGGATCACTGTGGCTAGGCTGTCCCTATCCAAGAACAGGTGTAGTTGGCGCACCAATAGAAGTTGGTAATGGTGTTCTGGTCCACTGAGGTCACCTGGGCCTCCAGTGATAGAGACAGATCCTGGAGCACCCCCAAACTATGTACCTGCTCCTTCAGAGGGAGTGAAACACCATTCAGAACAGGCAGTCACCCAGTTCCTGAACCTGGGAACTGCCAGCCCATAGGGTTTTTGTCTTATGGGATTCAGCTTCAGTTTATTAGCCCTCATCCAAACCATAACTGCGTCCATGCACCAGTTCAGAACATGCATGGCCTCTCCTAATTAGATGTCACAGAGAAATAGAGCCAGCATAGTGGTGACATCTTGCCCCAAATCTCCCGAGGACCACTCCCAATGGCTTCATATAGATATTAAATAACATTGGGAACAAGATGGTGCCCTGTGGCACCCCACAGTTCAGCTGCCATGGGGCTGAGGCACAGTCATCCAATGCTATTCCCTGGAACTGACCCCACAAGTATGAGTCAAACCAATGTAGAACAGTGCCTCCAACTCCCCACTCTGTTAAAAGAATAATGTTTAACATAAGAAAACTGAAACTTAAAAAAAAAAAAACGCTTTGCAAAGCAAAGGTAACCTTATCCACAGTTTTTACCACACACGAAGTGTAGGTACTTCTCCATTAATGCAACCAATATCAAATTATTAGCCTACAGTTTTAGCTGGTGCATTTCCAGTAGGTATTAATATTTCACTGGATGTATAACCATTGAATCATAAATAATGTGTAGCAGTGGTTTAGTAGTTCAACTTTAACTACATATTTAAAATGTAAGCTTAATATTAAAACGTTTTGGGATCTAAGCAAAATCTCAGAAGGGAGGCCCTTCTCTTGTTCCCACTGCCATCAGAGGCACATGTGGTGGGGGTGTTGGGGAAGGTCTTCTCAGTGGCTGCTCCCAGGCTCCAGAAATCCCTGACATGGGAGGCTATGTCCCCCTTTTGTCCTTTTGTCAGTAGGCAAAGACATTTTTATTCAGGTGGTCCTTTGGCATGTAAGCTGGTCTGCTGCTAAAGGGACGCCTAACTGGTTGGGTGCTGTCAATTTCTTTTATTGTTGTATTTTTAATTGTGTTTTGACCTACATGTTTTCATATTACATTTCAATTAAGATTTTATTTTAATCTCTATTTTGTTATTGTTAGCCATCTTAAGCACCATTTTTTTATGGAAAGGCAGGATATAAATTTAATAAATAAGCATATTCTTTTTATTGTAAAAAGATTTTTTTATAGCGCGGCATCCAAATATCAATATTGGGCCATAGTTTGATTCATGATGAAATCATGGATATGCAGATTCTTAGACCTTCTGCGTTTTTAGACTGAATATTCCCCATTTCAAACTTTGCCTGTGTTGGAGGATACCATATGATTGCAATTACTGAAATATTACTGAATATAAGCCACTGTTGTGCAAAATTAGAAGTCACATTAATCTTTTGAGTCAAATTGATTCTCTTAAACTGTATGATGTAAAGGGATTAGTACTGCAAGCAAGATGATTTGCAAGACTGCACTTTGAAAAAGGTCAATTGTGTAGTTATTCCCTCTACAACTGTGGATAAAACAAAAACATAAAAGCAATCCTTGGATTCAAGTATCCAGAAATTAGCATTATGTCTGAGTTGCTGTGGTAGTTAAACAACATACTTTGATTTAGGTGCTATCGATTTAAATAGATAATCATATGCCTGTAGGTTTTTGGAATGCCTGTGTATCTCAGTTGTTAAAAATATGTGGGGCACAATCCAATAAAAGGTGTGAAGAGAAAGCCAGGTCAGGTACACGCACACACCCCACTTGCAGCAGCTGCTCAGGTATCCACCTTTCACCTTGTTTACTGCACTTGTTTCCTGCAAGGAGGCTCACAATGGGACACATCTGCATACCCCCTGGCAAGTTCCCCTTCCCTGGCAGCCAAATGAGCTATGAAGCATCCCCAAACAACAAGAGGGGTGCCAAGGTGCCTGGTAGTCTCAAAGGGTGGCAAGTACTCTTGAGCACCCCTAAGCACCCAGAGAAACAGGTTATTCCTGACTCGCTTCAACCAATCATGAGGAGAGGGGGCGCAGGAGGGAGGAGGGAGCCAAGAAGAGGGTATAAGGAAGGGGGCCTGTGGCGGGAAAAGTTGTTGGTCATGGGCAGCAAGCTGCGCGGAGGTCCAGGGCTTCGGTCCGACCTCAGGATCCAGCCCCGGGGAGCTCCCAGTGAAACTAGCTGAAATCGCCTGGTTGCTGGCATACGCGGCTTTCGAGGAATTGGGGTCATTCCAGGTAACCCTTGTATGTACTGCTGCTATTGCTCGCTCTAAGCTGCTATAAATTGAAGGTGCGTGCATGTGTACTGTTCCTGTGTATGTTTTGATACGCTCAATTAAACTCTCTTTACCTATAAACAGTGTAGTAGCCTCCATTCATAAAACTGCTTCTTTCACTGTCCCAGCATTAAATTTGGTCGCGGTTTCTGCCTAAGTGCCGCGAGCCGCATAGCTAGCTCAGCTCCGGTCAACTCCTTGGTGCCCAAACCCGTGCAAAGGACCGGCTTTGGTCCTTTTCACAAAAGGTAAGCACATTTATGTCCTATTGCTTTCAATGGAGAATTAATCATGTGCTTAACTATCTGCATGTGCTTAACTGTCTGAAATGAATGGGACTTAAAGGTATGATTTTCATTAGACCATGACATTGTATAAAATGTGTGTCTCTTTTGAATATAAGGAACTGTACTAAACAACATTAATGCAAGATGGCAACAAATTTGCATCCATTTTAGAACTGCTGACTTTTGCTGTTTTAAGTGAGTTTTGACCTAGCTTAATCCCCTGAGGAAAATGAAATATTTTTTCCTTGTCTTCTGTAATTTTTGGATTGATCATCTTTTTCCTTTGTATCTGCCTAGAGCTGGGTCTTAGCATTAAGGGACTCAGAGTTTTGCTTTTCTACTTCCTGTTAATGCGCCCACTGAGGATTTGCTAATATGAGCTGCCCTGTAAAAATCTAACTGGCAACCAGCCAGAGATGAAATGTACCAGAACAGAGGAGATGAGCAGTGCTGCTGATGTTGTAAAAATATCCATCCATCCATCAGAACATGCAGTTGGAACTATCAACATTATATTATAATTAGCTAGTTGACAAGTGATTCTTTCTAAAGTAAGGTCCCAGTTCTCTGGCAAATGTGTCTTTATGGGATTTAGAACAAAGCTTTTCAGTTCCATGAGATTTTAGGAAAAGTGTTGAAGAAGGTACACATTGCCTTTGTATCCAAAGCATTTGTGGTCCCCCCCCCCTTACTTTGCAGTGAGAATTGCTATGTACAAAATCTCAATTGTGATAAATTTAATTTGCATATTGTGAAAGTCTTGGCATATCATTACATACTGTTTGGGTTCAGTCAACATGATAACCCACACTCAAAGGTTGAGTATGGGTTGAGTGTGGGTTGTTGTTGAAACATGGCTTATCATGTTGTCTGAACCCAGCTGCACAAACAAGCCATGGCTTGTTAACCACAAACTACCCATGAAGAGAACCCATGGTTTGTTGCTGGGTTGTGAACTGTGGGTTGCTCACCATGGATTGTTATCTCAGCTGGGTTCAAACAACACAATAACCCATGTTTCAATGACAACCCACACTCAACCCATACGCACGCCTTGACTGAGGGTTATCATGTCTGAACCCAGTCTCTATTTCATCAAACATCTATTTCTCTTTGAATGGTTTTCATAATTTTGCAATATGTTACTGTGTAAGGCAAAATTTATGAACCTTGAAACTGTCTTCTACATGCAGTTCCAGACAGAGTAAGATCTGAGGTGTTCAAAACAGATGAAGAGTGCAGAGTTCAATGTGAAATATGATGTTCTGTAAAATAAAGTGATTTTCTAGCTTCGCACAGCTCTTGGGGCAAAACACAAAACAGCAAAATTAAATTAACCTTTTCAAGTTAGATGATTTAATGCCCACATACAGCACTCTGGGGGTTGAGGGAGAGAAGCAGGTTAGAAGATACAGGAGAGTAATGTTTGGAATGCATTTAATTTTAAATTTGATTTCGTTTTTCTGAATGATTCCCTAAACAGTTTGCACCTAGCCCGCAAATTACCTTTCCAAGAAACAAAGGGACGGGTCATACATGTAAGAACTCAGACCTAATTTCAGCTGGGAGCCTATAGGGGCCACTGGCAGGCTGGTAACTGGCCAGGATTTGAGATATACAGGTGTTATTTGTATGGACCAGTACGCCACATGAGTGCTGTAAACGTGACTACAGATCACTGTGACCACAAAAGCCCAAAAGAAATGCCTAACCAGATTATGGGGGGGGAATGGTAGCTGGGTATACAGCCCCCATGTGGAAGTGCCAGTTCACCTAAACCAGAGGTGCAGAACCTGTGCCCCCAGGGCCTTGACTATACCCCCCAAAGGTACCCCGACCCTCCCACCACCACTGAATCCCCCCTGCCTTTACCTCTCTGCTACCTCCCCAAGTGATCTTCATACAAATTGCTCTTTTCTTGCTGCTCCAACAAGCAATAAAAGAGCAATCTGCATCAGGAACACTAGAGTGTGCGTGTGCGTGTGTGTGTGTGCGTGCATGCGCGCACGTGCGTGTGCGTGTGTGTGTGCGTGCATGCGCGCACGTGCGTGTGCGTGTGTGTGGTGTGTGCACATTTGAGCATATGTGTGCACGTATGAGCATGCAACCCCCAAGCCAGCATCATATGCAGCCCTCGGGCCTGAAATAGTTGTGTACCCCTGATCTAAACTAATCAAATCAACAGGGATGTTGAAGAGTCCTTGGTTTCGAGTCACAAGTCGAGTCACGAGTCTTTGGACTCGAGTCCGAGTCTGAGTCCTTGGACCAAAATGGTGACTCACGAGTCACGAGTCATGAGTCACTCCCAAAGCTAACTCCACGAGTCCCTATTAAAATCAATGGGGGGTTTTCCCAACAAAATAAGGCTACTTCAGATGTGTGACTTAAATAAATTCTAGGCACAAGTGTGCCTTTTTATTTCAAAACTCTGCAACTGATTTTGGCAAGAACAGACCAGGCAGACAAACCCAAAATAACCAGACAGGCAGAGGAGGCAGGGAACCCCAAAGCAGGCAGGCAGAGGCCTTTGTCTTGGACAATTCAAACTGTGGAACTGGTTAAGAAGAGATCAGGGAGGCAGAGGAGGCTGGGAACCCCAAACAGGCAGAGGCAGCCAAACCCAAAATGTCTGAAAGGTTGCATTTTAGGAAAATGATTTTAAAAAATAAACTTGCTGTACTTCCTAAAACCTATCCATGACCATGTTGCATTTGAGGAACACAATTTTGGAACACGAGTCCTTGCTCTCGAGTCCCGAGTCGAGTCTCGAGTCCCATTAAAAATATTGGGACTCAAGACTGACTCGAGTCAGAGGGGGGACTCAGTCCGACTCACGAGTCGAGTCCTGGAGTCCGAGTCCCCATCCCTGCAAATCAAAGTCCTGATTAACCTGTTTTTTTGTTTGTTTTTTCAAATCTTCCAGAAATGGAGATTATACATTTCCTTAGGCAACTTGTTCCAGGACTCTGAGATTTTTCCAAAATAACAAGGGTCTCTCGGTAATGAGAATGTCATGTTCAGGATCATTTGCTACAGCTAACACATCTAGCTGTAGCCCTTCCCACTTCCTTTTGGGAAGTTTTTCCCTAGAGGGCTTGTGTAGAGAGATTAAGAAGAAGGGAAGGAGAGGGGGAAATGGAGGAAAGAGAGAAAAGAGAGACTATAAAGGACAAAAGAAGCACCTGTTTTTGTGTCCAGGCCTTCCCTATGAGGCCATCCTTTACCAGGGGCAAGATACATAAGGCATTTTGCTGTGGAACTTGACTCAACAAAAGAAAATAAATTCTGTTAATTGTAATATAAGAGGTTCAATATCAAGCACTACTACTTTAACAGAGCAGAGATCCAGTGCCTTTCTTACTCTTGCATGTCTGCAGAGAGGTTTTGAAACAGTTTGGTAATGCAGGTTATGCATTCCTGAAGAATAAATGCCTGGAGACACTGGCACTGTGCTGGTTCTAAGCATTCTAAGTAACGGACAGAAAGGGATCAACCGTGTATTGGTATATGCTGTCTACAGAACCATCTGTCAATTTCAGGACAGGGAGAAAATTAACAGTCTTTACTGAGAGCAGTTCTGGTGTAGCACATCAAGGCTAAATGGGTAGCCTGGAAAACTGCCTCGTGTCTGTACTTGCTGGATAGGTAGATCAAAGACTCAGCTACAAATTGAATACCCCTGCTGCCAGCTGATCACGATGGTTACTGCAGAATCTCCAACCATTTTTGAGCATCTTACAGAGCAAGTGACACTTGCGTACACTGTGCATGCACATGTGTGCTTGTTCTTAAGTGCATGAGTTTTATGTCTGTGCGGCCGGGTACCCTGCAGTTAATTCTAAGTTATAACACTGCTGTGGTATAATCTTGTATCATATGCAAGGGTTAAAAGAGATGTACCCTTGTCACCTCTATGTAATTTTAGTGACCTTAAGACTTTCCACCTCTTTGGGGGGGACTCTGAGGAAGAAGCAGTGGATCTCTTCCTTCAGCACAGCACTGCCTTGTTAAAGGTTCAGAAGGAAAGAGGAAGCCCAATTTATGCAATGTGAGACAGGTAGAAATTAACTTCTAATACACTGGCAAGGAGGGGGGGGTTGCTTCAGGTGCATCTATATCTTGTTGCTATATCTATATGTTTACAAATGGCACAAACTGACTGCCTTCTCTCTTCCTGTTTACAGCCCATAATAGCTTCGCTCTCCCATTTTGGCATGGGTCTTTTATTTCTAGGTAGAGGGGAGGCACAACCTAAGTGGAAGGGCAAATTAATACTTTACTTATACACCAATGTTTGGAGCACCAAACACCATAAAGTATGAACTGAACACATGCATTTGTAAGTGTTTCATGAACACATGATGGGCAGAGAGCTGAAGAACACATCAGGGTTCCTCCACCTGGCTGTAGGTTTCCATATGTTTACAAATGCTTGTTTCACTTTCACACTTTACAGAGCAAGGGTTTGTGTTGCATATACACCCAATGCTTTGATTGGCAAACTGATAAAGTGCCCGTCTGGATTGTATCCAATGTTTGTTATACTTCGAGTAGACCCATTGAAATGAATAGGACTTAAATTAGACTAACGTTGGATAGCATACAACCCTCTGAATCCAGTTTAAGGATGTGTAGGGAAACAAATTACAAAGAATGTGAGGTTGTTTAAAATGCAGGCATCTATTATAAGTAAGACAAGGGAAATGGTGGTGTATAAGAGCACCCCAAATGATCAGATTTGTTCTCAGTGCAAAGCAACAGGGATTGACTCATACTTTGCATGAATTAGGCTGAGGCCATGTTAATAAAGCCTTGTTTTAGACAGGGACAACAAGCAAATGTTGACTTAATACCCTTGTATTAAAGAAATGTGTTGTGGTATTAGTTTTGATAAAGCCTGGCCAATGGGAATGTCTTTTCCATTCCGTGTGGAGAGGCTTTAATGCTGGAAATAAGCCTACTGGCCAGCCCCCAGAGCTGTGCAGATGAGAAAAAGATGCAGGAAATTCTCTTGTTTACACATGTCTGTTACACTGAGAAGCAAGAACAGCTCCTCAAACCCACAGGGTAAGGGGTGTTTGTCTATTTTTATATCTTTTTAAAAACTGATGCTGTTGGTTGTTTGCATGAAAAATGAGTAGAGGATACACAGGAAAGTGGTGTAAATGAGAGAGCAGTTTTTGAGTGTATTATTAAATTAGACTCGACTAGATTTCATCTCCCATTCATTTTAGCTCTCTTGGTTAAAAAAAAAGCAATCTCTTTTAGCATTATATTAAATTCTTTAAAACTTTTAAAATGTGTAACATGCTAATTTACTCAGTATTTATTTAAGTTACCTGGCAAAACTTTCATAACTTTTATGCTTAAATATTACATACTTCATGTTCATGCTGTTTTCTAAAGCCTTGTGTTTCTTTCTAATGTTTGTATAAATATATATAATTGAGGGTTGTTTCCTCTTTAAAAAAAAGTGTTGTCATCTAGGGTAGCTTATGATAGTCAATATTATTCATATTTTGATCTCGCGCGCCTCTGGCACCACTGTAAGAGGAGACAGAGAAAACAGGGAAGAGCTGCAACCAGAGTGTGTTTAGTTTAAAATGTGCAACAAGTAATAGATAACAATCCTGATTCCTTTTGTAAAAATACTATAGGTAGGGGCTGTGATCTTTAAAAAAGAAAAAGAAATCTGGGATGTTCCTGCTTTTTTTAATTGTTGTTGTTAAAGCTGCCCCCCCAAAGTTCAAAACAAAACAACAAGCTTACTAGAATGTGAGTTGTTGGTCACTTTTGGATTGTTGGGAATAAACTATTGATCCTGCTAGGCAAAGAATAGCTAACAAAAATATATCACTGATGCCTCACAATAGCAGCCTGGCTGTGGCCAGATGTAGCATTGACATAGAAATAAAATTAAAAAACAGAGTAAAAAAAAAAAAGAATACTATAAAGGCGAAGCTGTTTCCTGAATGTTTTTTATAGCCCTGCCCACCTTCAGAAAAAGTCCTGCCCGTGTAGTATGATGCAATTAAACCATGCAATCCTGAGCAGGGCTGTTGGACCAAAGTGTATATGGATGCATCTATTTGTGGCACAACCTCACATTTGATCAGGAAATTTCTTCTGTGATAGTCATGCCTTCCCATGTTATGTTCCCCTTTATCCATACACAGCTTAGGCCAGATTGCAAGTTGATTCAGTTTTTCTGAGCCAGACCTACTCCATTCTAAAATTCTTGGTTGATAAACAATTTGTAATTTGCGCTGTTAATAAAATTCAATGATTCAAATAACATTCTTGTCTAACAGACCCTGAACTCCTTGCTGCGGAAGTTGAGGGGGGGCAGCAGCCCAGTGTTAAAAATCATGCATTGCTTTTAGGTTTTGCAAGCTTTGAGGAAAGATGAGTTTCACAATATTTGGAACAGCTGCAGAGAACACATCTCACGTTGTCTCTTCTCAAACTTTGTAAAAGGATACTATTATCATGTCCTCAGGGAATGGTGATAGCCACAGAGGTTGTTACGTGAAGATGAAAATTTTTTGATATGTTGGAAATAAATGTTTATAAGGGGAACATTATGCCAAGACAAATATTGGAAGGCAATGAAGGATCTGGAGCACAGCTCCATTGCCTTCCCAGCAAATTACCATTTCCAAAGGCAGCTTTGACTCCTTATTCAGTGTGTACAATGTGCTGAACCACCATATTAAGGGCAAACAACAGCACACAGTAGAAATTAATACACATTGATATTTTTTTTAACTTGGGTTTTCCCCCATAAGATGGTCAGAACCTGGTCAAGAAGTTCTGGATAATCCCAGATCTCTAGTGCAAGATTCTTTCCTTGCCTGGGCACACAAATGCTACCAGAGCAAAATGCACATGTCTATGTTGCTTTTCATGGAGGATGGGCAGGGACAGAAGCATGCTGCCTGGCTGATATGGGTAGCTCCTAACTGGACAATAGGTCTGCATTAACATCTTTTGAATTGTGTACCATCTTTGTACACAATTCAAAAGATCTTTGTCCAAGCCCATTTCATTGCACTGGCTTGCTTACTCTTGTCCAGCATCTCTGGCAGTGTCTGAGACTTGCCAGGGACCTGGTTCCCCCTTCCCAGGAAATTTTATTTGCAGCTCTGTGCAAAATCCTTGAAGACTGAACGAGAGCTGGCAGTAGTGGATGAGTAGGGGAAAACATTGGGATATAGAAGGGGAGCAAGTGATTCCAAGCGTGGCACTGGAGCAAATGTTGTTTCAAAGGACTGGTAATTTTTGGAAGAGAAAATGATATGGTTCCCAGATTAACTTTGTACTCAGTATATCACCTTTTCCAAACCTGGTGCTCTCCAGATGTTTTGAACTTCAATTCCCATCAGCCCCAGCCAGCATGACTAATGGTGAGGAATGCTGGGAGTTATAGTCTAAAACACCTGGAAGACACCTGATTCAGGAAGGCTGCATTCTATGATCCTGGGCAAGTCACTTTAAAAGTGACTTGCCCAGGATCATAGAATGCAGCCTTCCTGAATCAGGTGCCTTCCAGGTGTTTTAGACTATAACTCCCAGCATTCCTCACCATTAGTCATATATAAGTTTTCAGTAGTTGGTTTCCAACAGTGGCCAGCTAAATGCATTTGGGAATCTTGCAAGACATGAGAGCAACAGTGCTTCTCTTTTGTTGCTGCTCACATTCTGGCATTCAGAGCTATACCGTCTCTGAACATGGAGCCTCTATTTAGCTCTCATCGCTGATAGGAAGTGCTTCTGTAGTTGGAACAGGTAGGAGGAGCTTTGAGTGAATGCGGTGAAGGGAAATTGTGCTGGGAGCAGGGACTGGGAATTGGGATTCCCCTCACTTTTTTCTTCTGATGGGGTTTGAGGCTCGTAGGGGAAGTGGGTACAATCAGGCCGAGTCTTTTCTGAGCATGTTCGGTATAGTCAGAAAAAGTCAGGCTAGCCTACCTCATAGAGTTGTTTAAAGGACAAAATGGAGAGGAGGATCATGGATGATGCTGCCTTGGGCACCTCGAAGGAAAAGGCATCATATAAATGTAAAGAATAAAATTGATGGACCTGTCTTCTCTTTATCCATCTTGACATCACATTAAACAACGACAGCAGGAGGTTTCAGATTAGTGTAAAAATGAAGGAAAATTGTAGCATTTGGATTGCAACTGAAGATCAGAGAAAGTTCTTTTGGCAGGACAAACCCATGTAAAGAAGCCTGGAGTATGTCCACGTCCATATTCAGTCTGTGGAATATCTTGTGGTAAGCAGAGGAGCTGTGGGGGACAGTAGGATTACTTCCTACATCTGTTTTGGAATGACCTCTTATACAATTTTAGCATGGCATACAAGCTTTCTGTGGGTTCATTTTACCTTTGTGTAACCTTTCATCATCGGTGGTGATGTAAGAGAGCAGTAATTGCTGAGATCCAATTAAATGGCATTAATTGGTGCCAATTAAATGGCATTATTATTACACAAACCTAGAAGTGTGTAAGAAAAAAGAAGCAGATGTGAGTTTCAAACTAATTTCTCTATAGCTTAATCTGAGAAGCTAAAAAAAAAAAAAAAGGTATCTCAATCCAGTGATACATGGAAGGAGCCAAAAGAGTCGTGCAATCTGGTTCCATAATTATTCATTGGGGGGGAGTTCAATTGGATTCACCTGGCTCACTCTCCCAATAAGTGCGCATGGGATTGCAGCTTTAGCTCCACACATCTTTTGTATGGTTCTGTTTGCTCTTGGAACTTTGATTGGATAGCAAAGCTTGGTTTCTCTATACACGTGGGTACTTGTACCAAAAGGAGATGGAATAATTCCAGGCTGGCCGTACCTAGTTTGAGGCCTCATTTAACAAACCAAATGACATGCAGATCAATTCTATATTAAATTTGTAATAGATGGAGAATTTTCAAGTCCTAGTGGCTTACCAGATGTTCCTTTTTAATGCTTACAGGTTTCCTATTTCAGATAACATCAGAATTAGTTTAATTCAATAACATGTTTGCTGGATGAACATGAGCAGTTTACTTCATGCCAGCTGTATATTCTCTCTAATTCATTTATAAGAACAACTCCCCCCACAAGTAATACTTCTTTACATATATATATATATATATATATATATATGCAGGCTAAAGGTGATGACCAGCCCCACGTGGCTTCTTTTGGAAACAGATCTAATTTTATGCAAAATACTTTCACATATAAACACTGATGCAATCATCTTTCAGGAATTAAACTTTCAGGACACTGCATGTTCTAGAAGGATTCTGTCCTACAAGTGTTTCTGTTTGGCAGTGAACGTCAGCAGTTTTTTAATAAATAAGTCAATGAAATAAAGGACATAGAGTTTTTATTAGAAAGCATGTGTTGTGAACATAAAACATGGGGATATTTTGTGTGCAAGCATGTGCTTTGCTGGACTGTGGTATACATTATGCAACTATGGGCAATCAGTTGCCTAATGTGGGTAATCAGAGCTGACCCATTATTTATTGGTGTACTCATTTATAATACTTAGACCCCGCTCTTTCTTCAAAGACCTCAAAGTGGGTTACATATGGCTCCAAGGTAGTCTCTGTCACACCCCTCCTCTCATAGAGCTATCAAGCTTGCCCTCCTTTTTTGAGCTATGGGTGCGTGTTAAGGTTGGGGGTTTCTCTTTCTCGAACCCTGGCCTTACCCTTCACACTGACCTTGGGATTTCTATTATCCCTACCTTATACTTCTTTGACCAAATATAGAGCACAGCTTCCCACACAGGTTACCTCAATAAACAAAGTTTATTTTAAAATACAACAGTTTCTTGAAGTAAGTTTCATATGTAAGTTTCAGTCAATATTAATTAATTTACTATCCTATACTATTTCCAGTCTGCCCTCACCAACTGTTCCCAAAATATTAATCCCTGCGCTCACTAGCTAATCTAACAATCCTAATCCAATCTCTCAACAATCTCTCCACTCAACTCCACTCTCACTCTCTACCCCACTCTCACTCTCTACCCCACAGACTACTCCCTTAACTATTCTGGTTCCATAATTAGTGCAATCTGGTTCCATAATTATTCATTGGGGGGGAGTTCAATTGGATTCACCTGGCTCACTCCCCAATAAGTGCGCATGGGATTGCAGCTTTAGCTCCACACATCTTTGTATGGTCTGTTGTCTTGGACTTTGATTGAAGCAAGCTTGGTTTCTTATACACTGGTTTTGTACCAAAGAGATGAATATTCCAGGTGGCCGTACCTAGTCATTAAAAACCAATGACATGCAGATCAATCTATATTAATTTGTAATAGATGGAGAATTTCAAGTCTAGTGGTTTACCGTGTTCCTTTTAATGCTCTATACCAGCCAAGCTGATATCACACTCCCTTCTCACTCTCTCAGCCAATCATGCTCACATATGCAAATACTCCATTCTTCCTGCCCATCATTTCTCACTCACCCTTGACTTACCTAACATAAAACACAGAGATGCAACAGGAATACATACTTTTAACCAGGGCTTTTTTTCTGGTGGATCTCACCGGAACTGAGTTCCAGCACCTTTTCTTCTATTAATTGCATTACAATTTAATCGCCATCTACTCTCGAAGAAATGTAATCCAAGAGTTCCGGTACCCTTTTCTCCAGAAAAAAAGCACTGCTTTTAACCATAGACTCAATACAATAACACATTATTCATCATCATCAGGCGATCACTCGTGACCGAGTAAGATTGTCTTCCAGGATAAAAATTTACAAAAAGGAAATTTTAAAAGGAGGAAATTCTAAAGAAAAATTGTGTAGACTCTAGCGATGGGTCCGTAAGTGACTGTGGAGGCCAATTCTAGATCCACACAGCTTCCCACAGTGAGGACACAGGTTACCCGATGGAAGATGGTCCTGTAAAGGATTCGTTTGACGTGCTTTTCGCTTAGCACATTTCTCCCTTTCACCTTGCACTCGGGCTTCTTCAAAGTCCATAGAACCTTTGTGAAAGGCCAACCTCCAGTTAGATCGTTCATGGGCCAGAGCTTCCCAGTTTTCGATGTTTATATTGCATTTTTTTAGATTAGCCTTAAGAACATCTTTAAACCTCTTATATTGACCACCGATATTCCGCTTTCCATCCTTGAGTTGGGAATAAAGTAACTGCTTTGGGAGATGGCAGTCAGACATTCGAACAACATGAGCGGTCCACTGAAGTTGGCGTTGAAGGATCATTTTTATATACACTTTACTTTACCCCCAATGACATGACATCACAGTCTCCCATCAAGAAACCAGACAAGGCCAAACCAGTTTCAGCAGTGGAACTGTGATATGTGCCTTCCTACCTCTTCCATACCTAACTGCGGACTTCCTCAACCTGGCGCCCTCCAGATGGGTTGGGCTATGACACCCATCATCCCCAGCTTTTGGTCATGCTGGCTGGGGATGATAGGGGTGGTAGTCTAACACATCTGGAGGGTACCCGGTCGGGAAAGGCTGCTGTACTGTAATGCAGCCTGTTGTTGAATCTGCAATAAACTTGCATGTTCTTTCCCTGCCTGCATCTGTTTCCCCTGTATTGGATATTAGATTTTACATTTTTCATGGCAGGGACATATCCTCTTATACTTTGTAATGCACGCTGGACATTGATGGCACTAAATAAATAATATTCAGTTAATTTTTTGGCCATACATACAGTTAAAAATATGTGTTTTTGTGCATTCATATAAAACATTTTATGCAAACACAATTTGTAACAGAGTTCTAATTGAGTCTGTGGTGCTCCGATATTCTACCTTGCAACACCTCCCTCAAGAATTAACTAATATTTTCATATCAACTAAGATGGGTGGGCAAGCTCAGAAGGTCCAGGGGCTATTTTTGCTCTCCTGAGCACCCCCACCGCTGCCGCCGCAGTCTGCAAGGCAAAAATCAACATAAAAAGCAAGCTAAATTTGACCCTTGTGGTGCTCCGTAGCAGCTATGGATGCCATTTTCCTCCTCCCATTTTTCTTTTTAGAATCCAGGTCACTCAAAATTCAGCAGGGTAGGGGGGCACACTGGGGGGCAGCAGGGGCTATATGTTTCCCATCCCTGAACTAAGAATATGACTGTCAGGTTAAACAGATATGGAGGCAAGGAAGTATTGAGCAGCTTGTCAGGGGAATCAGCTCAGCTTCCTGGTTCTATTTGCTCCTTACTGAAAGTGTGGAAACACTGGAGGAAGTGGCACTACATGGTAGGACTTTCATCCAGGTTGTCATTGATGCAAGTGAAGAAAAGAGCTAGGCTTGTAGGTTTTAATGGAAATAGATAGACAAATAAATTTAGTCCTATTTGCAAGCCAAACTAGAATATTTTAACTACTTCTGATCAAATCTTAACAGGAAGTACATCAGATGATTAAATTTATGGTACAATTAGGAATAGTATGACTAGTACTTTGTTTTAAGTCACTTATTTGCATGTGATTACTATATAAATACAAAACATGTTTGTATATATGGAATATATTAGATCTGAGAATGCATCTCTAGAACAGTTTCCAAGTCTCCTGGAAGTAATTACAATTATATGCCTGGTTTGAGAGGAAAATATGAAGACAGACAACGGCTTTCAATCTACTAGTTCATGACTGAGAAGATCTGAATAATGAGAATCTCCTTCCTGTTTGCAGTCCATCTGGTTCTGTTAATCTGTAGAAAGAATGTTATAATATTTTATCTCCATAGTTTCAAATCCTGTTGGCCATGTTTGTCCTGTTATTTTATTATATAAAATATGACAGCTGAATACAATCTGGATGATTCACTCTTTCCAATGAGGTTTGGTTGCAATTGGGTGGAACTAGTCGATACAGTGGGTTGCAACCAGCGATGGGGCTTTTTCAGTAGTTGCAACCTGGTTATGGAATGCTTTCTCCAGAGAGGCTAACTTGATGCCAACTTTACTATAATTTTGGGACCAGACTTTGAAAGTTTCCCAGACATTTTAAATATGAGTTTTATCCCTAGTAATTATCCCTGATATCTCTAGTAACAGTTTATTAAACACAATATGTGATTTGACATCATCATGCATAGCATTTCCTCACCACCCCACATCCCAATAGAGTGGGGCTGGGAAATTATTAATGCAATGACATCATGACACATGTCTTGTTTAATTAAAAATTATCAGGTAAACACTGCAGGACAGCTGTGTTGGTGGCAGCCACCCATTACCCCATAGCCCTGCAGTTGAACATTGAGTCCAGTGTACATGTTGAGATTAGAGTATTATGCTTCATCTCCAGGAAATATATATCTGCTGTTTGACCATAGATCTTGATTATTCTAGCCATGCTTTTCTTAACCCAAGTGAGCAATGTATGTGTCTGATATATTTTCATAATACCCTAATGAACAATGGGAACTAGTTAGAAAGACTAAAGGGAAGAGCTAGGCAAATAAGTTTTGTACCACAAAAGCCACAAGTGGCTGGTGATTTGGCACAACTGAATATTGGTTCTTTTGCTAGCAAGTTATATTTGAAACACCATTAGTCACACAAACATCATTAGTCACACTGAGAGCTAGTGTGGCACAGTGGTGAGGGTAGTGTGAGAATTTTTGGTGAGCCGTTCAGCAAATGCGAACTCGCCTTGTTTGGCTCACGCGAGTATGTTCGCAATCTTGTTTGATTCTTGCTGGTTTCATGTGAGTCCGTTCGCGATCTTGTTCGTCTATCGCGAGTCTGTTCGCATCGTTCTCCTTTTAGCTCTGTTCGCCGTGTTCGGTTCAACATTTGCAAACGAGATTCGACGATGCTCGCCTGTTCCAGCCCAAAACAGCTCATAGAGAGATGTGCTTCTTTTCTTTCTCCAGCAGGTGGTGTCGCAGCCCGCTCCTTTACTTTGCAGTCCTTGACTGTGAGAGTGTTGGACTGGGACTCAGGAGATCTGGGTTCTAGTCCCTGCTCAAAGTCACTGGGTGACATTGGGCCAATCACTGACTCTCAGCCTAACCTACCTCACAGGGTTGTTGTGAGGATAAAATGGAGAGGAGGAGGAGGAGGATTATGTAAGCCACCTTAGGTTCCTTTCAGGAAAAAAGGCGGGGTATAAATATAATAAATAAATAAATAAATAAATAGTCACACCTGGGGAATTCCCTTAGAAGCAATTCTAGAATTAAACTTAATTGGTCAAGACTAGTGCTTGACATGCTAGACTTTACAACTTTATTCCATTCACTGAGCACTATTTTAATTGGTATGGCTGTACAGGAATTTTCAAAAAATGAATACAATAGATGCACAGTCCAGACAGTAGCTATAGTCGAGCTTCCTCGTGTTATGTGTTATCCATGTGCTCAAAATGCAAGTGTGATGCTAAAAGTCTCACAGTTAATCATGGACTTGCTGGTGATCTGGGAATGTGGCAAATTGTTCTGAGAATCCAGTTCACATTTAATTCAAGCTGGGTTGAGACTGGGAGAACATGAAGGTTGGCCTTTTTCAGAAACCATTTCCTAAATGTCTTATATGTTCAAACTTGAATTCCATATATACAACCTGAGTGTGTTGTCTTTATCTATTCTAGAAAGAGAGAAGGCAATAGGTTGCATCACACAATCTCTTAACTAATCATACTGCAGGAGGGAGTCAGAAGGAACAAAAGAGATCTATTGTTTTTGTTTGTTTGTTTGTTTGTTTTGTATTTTGGGATTTTATTGAATATCAGTAGTACTACTGATACATCTACGTTGTCGTCGTCGTCGTCGTCGTCATCATCATCATCATCATCATCGCCACCACCACCACCACCACCACCGTGTGGTTTTATACAGTGTTAATTTCCATTGTCTAAAACATTAGATTCTAATGCCTAATGGCTGGCTGGGGTGTGCTGAGAGTTGTAGGACTTTTTTCTGTGTAAACATGCATAGGGTTGCACCCTAAAAGCATCAAGAAATTGTCCTATTATCCGTGCATATTTTAAAGAGCCGATTCTATCTGTTAGATTTCCATTCATTACTCTTTATTGAAATGAAATGCTGCAGCTTGCAATGTAGGAGCAGTATCTTCTCTGGTAAATTCTTCTCCTATACTTTTTTTTTTTAATTTATTTACTTTTCAAAACAAAATATAACAAAATACAAGAGTAACACAAAAATATAACATAAACAACACACAATAAATCATTAAGTGCACCCCCCCCTCCAAGGGACCAATTAATATACTTCCATCCCCTTGATCAAATGAATTCCAAAAATATAACATATCCTGACAAGGCATGCTCCCCTTCCCCTTTATTAATACATAGTCTAATAATTGATTCCATATATCCATAAAATTATTCTTCTTTAACTGTCCTTTTTTGCATTTGATACTACAAGTTAATTTATCATTTAGGGCTATATCCCAAACTTCCTTATACCAGTCAGTTATTAGGAAAACATGTTGTACTTTCCATTTCGTCGCTATCATTAGCCTAGCCGCAGTTAACAGGTTTACAATTAGTTCCTTCGTATTTTGGTCGCAAATAAGTTTCTCCGTTATTGATAACAATGCTAGTTTTGGACAGACCTCTAAATTAATACCAATAATTTCCGATATTTCTGTAAAAACCTCTTGCCCAAAAACCACCAGTACATTTTTACAACTCCACCACATATATTCTCCTATACTTGTCTTCAAAATAAGATAAATAAAAGGAGGGTTAGAAACAGTAATGGTGTGATCAGTGGATGATTGGTGGGCATTCCTTGGTCACAGAATGTATCAACGCCCAGGTACAGTAGATTTTTTAAAAATATGGTAACGGATTTCCCATGAAAAATATGTATGAAATCACATTGTTAATAGATAGGATTTTATTGGCTTAACATCTGAGGAGATTCAGGAATGTAAGTAATTGCTTCTGAAGTCAATTATAATTTATGTTAAGGAAATTGTCTCCAGATTTGTCTTCTCTCTGTAGTCAAGTCCTTCTTTTAGGTGCTTTGCCAATAACGTCATCCTCCCCCCCGAAGTTGGACAAACAGGCCATGAGAGAGTCAGTCCATGTCAATTAACTGAAGTGTTTCACATACAAGTCCCTTTCTTTAGTATTTCATCCGCAGATTTTACTTAGAAGAAAAATGTTATTCTCCATTACTACAAAGAAACCCTACACTATAGTTCCACCTGCTTATTATTGTTCTATAGATCCTGGCTAACCAAGACACTAGTATCAGTATCACCAGTGGACAACATCTGCAGCCAAGTTACGGCTTGGCACATTTTCTTCACTGTGTTCTGTTATCTATCTCATATGCACACACAGGAGAAGAATCAGGGAAGAGCAATCACAGCAATTAATGATGGTAGAGGTAATATCTCCCCAAGCTTGCACTGCCTGCCTGTATGTTTCTGAGCCCAATTCAAGGTGCTGGTTTTCACCTATAAAGCCGTACACAGCTTGGGACTGCAATACCTAATGGAGTGCCTTTCCTGGTATGAACTTACCCATATACTACACTCATCATCTGAGCCCCCCCTCCAAGTGCCTCCTCCAAGGGAGGCTTAGAGGATGGCCACAAGAGAAAGAGCCTTGTCAGAAGTGGCCCCCTGAATATGGAATGCTCTCCCCATTGAGGTCCACTGCTGTCAACATGGTCACCTTTTCAGTACCAGGTTAAGACTGTCCTCTATTCCCAGACATTTGATGGCATATATGATGCAGTTTTAATGTCAGTTGTTTATCAGGTCCCACTATCTTATTGTAACTGTTTTTTAGCTGTTATAAATTGTTTTAAAATTTTGTATGTTAAAGTTTTATATTACCGTATATACTCGAATACAAGTCGAGTTTTTCAGCACATTTTTTGTGCTGAAAAATGCCCCCCTCGACTTATAAGTGGGTCAGCGCTCCCCAGGACCCCCGCTGCCACCGCCAGGCACCCCTCCACCCCAGGACCCCTGCTGCCACCCCAGACACCCCACCCCCACCCCCGTACCTGCACCCGCCGCCGCCGAAGCCCTCCCCGTCGAAGCCGCACCGCGCCGCAGCCCCCCATGCCACCCCCATGCCACCCACGCTACCCCCAGACACCCCAAGACACCCCCCGTCACCGTACCTGCTCCCGCCGCCGTAGCCCCACTTCGGAAGGGGAGGGGCGCGAGCGATCCTCTTCCCGCCCGAACCTGCGCCTTTCGCGGCCGGCCGGCTGGCCGGCCGAGCTGGCTGGCTGGCTGGCGGGGGCCAGCTCGGAGCGCGGTGCCATCGCGCTGGGGGAGGGCGCACGGAGGCCCCCTCTCCGCCGCTCTCCGCCAGACACCAGATCCAGGGGGGCGCCTGAAGTTTCCTTCCCCCCCGCCAGCGCCTCTCTCTCTATTTTTCTTCCGGCGGGGGGCGGCGTTTGCTTTCCTCCCTTCTGCCGGACGGTCCGTCCTTCCTCCCTTCCCCTCTTCCGTTCAAGCAGCGCCCGGGCAAGCGGGGACGGCGTTTGCTTTCCCTGGATCTAACGCCGTCCCCGCTTCCCCGGGCGCTGCTTGAGTGGAAGAGGGGAAGGGAGGAAGGACGGACCGTCCGGCAGAAGGGAGGAAAGCAAACGCCGCCCCCCGCCGGAAGAAAAATAGAGAGAGAGGCGCCGGCGGGGGGGAAGGAAACTTCAGGCGCCCCCCTGGATCTGGTGTCTGGTGGAGAGCGGCGGAGAGGGGGCCTCCGTGCGCCCTCCCCCAGCGCGATGGCACCGCGCTCCGAGCTGGCCCCCGCCAGCCAGCCAGCCAGCTCGGCCGGCCAGCCGGCCGGCCGCGAAAGGCGCAGGTTCGGGCGGGAAGAGGATCGCTCGGCCCATCCCCTTCCGAAGTGGGGCTACGGCGGCGGGAGCAGGTACGGTGACGGGGGGTGTCTTGGGGGTTGGGGGTAGCGTGGGGTGGCATGGGGGTGGCATGGGGGGGCTGCGGCACGGCTTCGGCGGGGGCGGGGCTGCGGCAGCGGCGGGTGTAGGTACGGGGGTGGGGGGTGTCTGGGGGTGGCGGCGGGAGTCTCCCCTCGTACATTTCCCACCCTAGACTTATACTGGGGGGCAATAAGTTTTCCCAGTTTTGGGGGGTGAAATTAGGGCCCCCGACTTATGTTAGGGCCGACTTAAAGTCGAGTATATACGGGTATGTTTTTGTTTAGTAATTTTTGTGAACCACCCAGAGAGCTTTGGCTATTGAGTGGTATAGAAATGAAATAAATGAAATGAAATGAAGAACAGGCCAAAAACTAAAGGAAACAAGATCTTATCCATTAACTGTATCACAAACAATTATGAACACAAAACAATAGTGACGGGTGAAAAATTTGTTGGGTTCGCATTTCAATGAAAACTTAAATTACTAAATTTGCACTTCCCAAACCTAAACTTGAACTGGAACACAGCTTGCCATCAGAATCTGTACATTTCTAAAGTTTTCTCTACAGTTCACCCCCCCCAACAAAAAAGCACAAAAATGTGTATGTCACCAAAAAAATGCACACATAAAATGTGTATATTTGGAAAAAAAATATGCACAAAACACTTTATTCATTGGAAAATGGCTTGAAAAAAAAAACTATGTACATTTGAAGACATACATACACTGAACACTTGAAAATGCTTACAAAAAATTCATTTATTTATTTTTTAAATTGGCACAAAAATATGTACACATTTTCGTGGGGACTAAAAAAAAATGTTTTCACAATCAGATATACTGTAGAATTGGGATAGAATAAAGTTAGCATTGGGAAAATGAGAACCTGAGCAAAATCGAGCTTGACAGACTTGCCCGTTCCTAGCTGAGCGAAGTACCGAAGTATGAGTATCGTCTCTGAAGGCATATGGTGCAGCCACCTTACCAAAGCTAAGCAGGTTTGGGGCTGCTCAGTGCCTGGATGGGAGACCATTTGCGAACCCTATGTAAGCAGCCTTGAGTTCCATGATGGAAGAAAAGGTAGAGTATAAATGTACTAAATAAATAAGTATATTCCTTTACATTATACTCCTGTGCCCTTGAGGAAAGTGCAAGCTGAAATGTAGTGAGCATTTTATATCTCTGATTAAAGTGTCCTATATATCTCAGCACTGTTTGAGGCTTTGACTTTCTCTCTCTCTCTCTCTCTCTCTCTCTCTCTTCATTCCAGCAAAAACACAACTTCTCTAAGAGTAAATAAAGGACAAGGAAGTGACAGATTGATAAGAAAATCAGGAGCGTCAGGTAGACCCTTGTGTGAAAAGGTGGCGTATTTTATACATGGTGTAATAATGTGCAGATTAAATTTTGACGACAGCATTGTATGACATTAGACAATGTACTTATGAGCTGCCTAATTGGGGGAATTCATAATTTGTACACATATGCTTATCCAAAATATGTGTATTCTGCACTTTGTGAGGTACAACGTACATAATTTTGTGTGTGTGTGTGGGGGGTACATTTATGTTGTTTATCAGCCCACTCCCAACCTCAAGCAGTAACATTTCTCCGAAATAACACAGGCAGATTCAATGTTCTCCTAAGTCATCTGGGTGGTCTTCAAGCTGTGTGTATGCTGTCAACTGAACTCAGCTATAGAATCCATCAGGCTCAGTGGGAAAACCAACCAGCATAGATGAGTTTTATTTATGTTTTGGATTAGGAATTGGTTGTGTTAGGAATAATGAATGAGATATTGTTTCCCTTGGCTTTTGGTCCAATCTCATACACTTGAAAACAGTTTGTCTTAATAAATAAAGGAAAATAGGGGCTTTAAACTATAACATGGACACTTCTTTAAGTGGAAATATAAATATCTTTAGATAGAATACCATGTGTTCTCAGTAACATATAAGCTGAGAGTAGAGAGGAAGTATAGAGATGAAATATTTTGTTAAAATGACATTCTGATGGTTTATAGGTATACGGTTTCTAATATTAGATATGAAAGACTGCATTTCTCCTGACCTAGGAATTTCTGCTGCCCTTGTTCATCCCATTATGAGATCTTGGTTTTGGAACTTGGTTTTGAGAAAGTCAAAAACTTTTTGACTTGTCATGCATACCATGCTATGCAACCATCAGTGTGGTTGTTCATGCTTGTCAATACAATGGTGGTAAGAATAAGAACACTGTACCTTAAAAAAAATATCTACTTTCAATCAATCTTGCTACAAGGAGATTGAGGAGGAAAATCATATTCCAGTGAGTGATGGGAAGGGAAGGGTAGTTGTGTGAACTGGTCCTGATTCTACCTAATTTATTAACTTATCTAATTAGCTTTGTTATGACAAAAGACAAATTAACTGTAATTATATAAATTAAGCTAGTGATGAGTCTAGTCTTAGACATAGTGAAATAAACGAGAGACTGCATTGAATTAAATAGTATGTCATTAATGGACTTCTTCATCTGGAGCTTTTTTTGTTAAAGTGTTTACAAATTTCATCATTCTTTTCCCCTTCAGGTATGGATGCAAATGAATTATCCCGAGTCATGAATTTTGACTCTATCTGCAACTTAATGGAAGACAAGCGGCTTCTCAAAAACCAACCTAAAGAGCCTTATGACATTGAATCAAGAGACTATGCAAGAACATGTAGTACCTGCAACTCAAATTTAATATTGCCAAGAGTCCTTCCATCTTCATCATATCATCCCTCTATGTACATATATAACAGCAGTGACTGGGACATTTGTGAGGAGCTACGCCTTCGAGAGCTCGAAGAAGCCAAGGCAAGGGCAGCCCAAATGGAGAAGACTATGCGTTGGTGGTCAGACTGCACTGCCAACTGGCGGGAAAAATGGAGCAAAGCTAGAGCTGAAAGAAACAAAGCTCGTGAAGAGGGGAGGCAACTGAAGCTCAAGCTGGAAGCCTCGATGAAAGACCTGAGTGCCCTGAAAAAAATGAATCAAGGTTTACTTAGTGGGAATGTAGAAATGGAAGCTAAAAATATTTGGAAAAAGAATTTTGGTTTGTCTGAAATGTGCTGGATGGAAGAGGACCATTTAGGACCTCTGGAGAAAGAGCCTGTTAAACATGTCCAGAACAACAAGCTTTGTGAGGCAGAAAGTTTCCATCAGGTAAATAGATATGGGCATTTTTAAAATTACAAAATGAACCATTTCCCTCTGAAATTCAAAACACTCAGAGGCTGCAGTCCTGTACTTACTTACCTGGAAACAAGCCTCATTGTACTCAATAGGCTTCTGAGTAGGTATGTATAGGATTGCATTGTGAAAACTTATACCCACCATGCCCAAGACCTATTTTTGTTTTTATTTTCCCACAGAAAATAAAGTCCTGCCACAGTAGTGCATTATTAAAATATAGTCTGATGCAACATTATACCATTCACTACTCAATCTTGTCACTGTCTATGGGGAGACAGTTTTCCTAAGGAATAATTCTGATTCTCCAAAAATTATTACCAATATTATATAAGTAAATGTTTCGCTGACAAGTATTCATGCAATTTTCATTTCAGGATGTTTATGCAACTAAAAATCCTTTAGGAGAACACCAAGATATGAGAATCAATCTGGAGATTCTTGATTCTAGAGCCAAATTTATTCCAGTTTTTCTGGAAAATCCTAACCCAAGCAAAGACAAGCCAGCACATTCTCAGGATGATGAAGCAATACATATATCAGTGTTGCATTTGCATCTCTATGAATTACAGAAAATCTTGCAGAACGAGAAAAAGTAAGTAAAAAAATGTATTTCCTTTTGTTTAAACAACATTTTCACAAGAATTCCCTTCCCCCGACCACGTGCAGCTGCAGGTGGGGAGAAGTTTGTGAGTGGGGGGAATGAGAGAGAGCACCATCGGGCGATCTCAGCCCTCCAATAAGGCTTAAGGGGGGTGGGGCGCCAAGCCCAGTATTAGGACTGGCTGCCCCACCCTCAGCCTCTTTCTCTTTTGCGGCTGCGGAGAAAGAAGCTACTGGAGCGATTCCTCACCCTGCTCACACATGGCTCGCGATCTGGACTTCACTGAGGATGACTTAGGTTTGATTGCTAAAAGGGGGAGGAATTATTATTTGTGTCTTGACTCATTATTTCTCCCTTACACTCACAAATACTTCTAAATGGACTTCTTGAAAGAGCAATCCTATGGGCCCCAGACAGCATCTAGGATGCAGTGAATGTACCCCTCTGAGGCTGGAGACAAGAGCTCAGAGGAGACGCAACTGTGGATCTCACCCCCACCTCTACCTCAGTGGAAAGCTCCATGTTGGCTTCCACTCCAGAGGTCGGAAGCCTCACCTGATGAAGGAGTGAAATGGCTGTGTTGGGGGCAGGCTAGGCGGTGGGGAGGGGATTTTCTGGATCCAATGACCTTTCAGCCCCCATCCTCATCCACCCCCAACACAGGGGAAGAGGCATGTCTTATAGAAAATCACTTTTAGGAGGATGGAGAAGCAAAAAGTAGCCTCTGCCATTGCACCTGCCCTACTGGCAAAAGCCCAACAGGGCTTTGGGTGATTGGTCAACTCTAGCATTGGAGCACTCCGTTGGTTGGGTTCCAAACCCTCAGATTAGCTCTTTTAGCAGTCCATTTTGTAATCAGAAGGTACATTGCAGTGGTGGAAAGACTAATCCCAATACAAAATTCCTTGAGATGGTTTGTATTTTTGTCTTAAATGTATGTCTTGTTATTGCTTTAAGTAGGTGGTTGACAACAACCTGAAAAAACTGTGTCATGCCTTTTAAAGTGTCTACAAACCTTTGTCTACACACTACTGTGCTACAGAGATTTTGTTGTAGCATTTTAAAAGCATCTTATTGATAGAGCAGAGTAGAAGGCAATTTATTCTGATATATACTGGTAGCAGCTGTTGCCAGTGATACTAAATATGTATTAGGTACCCAAAGTGTGTAAGGAGGTATAAAACAACACAGAAGAGACAAAATTCTTCCCCAGAGAGAATATAATCGGGCCGATTCATGTATAGGTATAGCTTCAACGTCCAGTCGCCTGATGCAATTGTCCATAAGCTTGGACTTGTACACAGTCATATAAAAATAGTCCATACAATTTTTTTAAATTGTATTTTTTTTATTGATTGTTGTACACCGCCCAGAGAGCTTCGGCTATTGGGCGGTATAGAAAATGAATAAATAAATAAACTGAGATTACACACATCCTCAGCTACATAGGATTTCAGCAATGATCTTGATCTTGACATGTGCTAACTGTATTTGGACCAGCACTTTGAAGATTTCATGGAAGAAGGACCAGCAAGCTAGATTAAAGGCATTAAAGCACCCATTATGTGACCTATAAGAAAACAAATGTTCTTTTCCTCCAGAACAACAAGATAGGGAAGAATCTGTACTATGCTTATTTGGTTAGGAATTGACCATTTATATTGCTTATAATTAAAAAAGGCATCATTAAAATTCTCCAAAAATTTGTATGCAACAAAAATCTAGTACCCTGTTGTTTTAATCTGATCAGGAGAAGCTAAGAGACTACCCAAGTAGTTATTTCTTATGGGGAAAGGATATAGATGCTGTGTATTGATTAGCATGGTTCATTATTTCATTTTATGAGTTTAGTATCTTGATAGTTTATGTTGCCATGGATACTGCATTCTATTCTAGTTTAATTGGAAATTGGCTATTAAATGTCTCGATATTATCCAAGGGCATGATCCAGCCAAAGCGACACAATTTTAAGTCCCATTGATTTCACTTAGAGAGATGTAAGCATGTGCATAATTCTTCTGTTGAAATTGATGGGACTTTAAAAGTGCATCACTGTATGTCTCATGGCTATTCTGTGCTATTAACTTTGCAAGAGAGAAAATTAACTTTTAAAAAGTGTTAAGTACTTATTATTTTCAAAAAGACTTAATTGAATTACCGGTAGCTGGGAAAGGTAAGCAAGATTCAGATCTCCAGTGAGGACAAGTTGTATTGTTCTTCACATTGAGTTATTTATATTGTAATTCACAACCCATCAAAAGCCTTTTTCAGTTACACAGAGTGGCATGGGAGCGGCTTTCTTATACTTTATTCCTACACCATTCTAGCAATGTGTACAGAAAGGAATCACGACAAGGGCCCAGTTATATGGCCTGTTTCCAAATGAACATCCCTTGGCAAACTGAAGGACTGTAGCTTCAAGTCCCAGCATCTCCAGGTAGGGCTGGAGTGCCGAGAATACTGGCCTAGATGGACCAATGGTCTGACTCAGTATAAGGCAGCTTCCTGTGTTTATTTATTAATAATACTTGTATACCACTTAATATAATTAAATCTCTAAGGGTGCAATCCAATGAGGCTGCCCATAACACTCCGAACTCAGAGGATTACAGGCATCCTATGCAGAGCAGGAGGAGTACGGAGGTGAAGGTCACCTCCGTGCTCCTCCAGCTCTGCAAAACAGTTAGATGGCCGATTTTAGCTAACTGTGGTGCTTCAGAGCAGGAGGGAAGGACACTGAGGCGTCGCCAGGCTACATCATATCTTGGTGGCATCTGTCTGCTCCCCTCCCTGCCTCCCTTCCTGCCCCCTAAACCGCTTCTCCGAGGTCGCTTTTCTGACCTCGGAGAAGCAGCTGGCACAGTTCTTTACTTGCGGAGTGTGGAGTCCCAGCTCCGAGGTCTTCTCTGAAGATCTTAAAGCTTGGCTGGGTATACATAGGGGAAGGTGATCTACTAGGCGCTCTGCCATTTGTTCATATGGGAAGGATTGTCAGGGTCTGGGTCGAGGGTGGCAAGGGTTCAGGACTGGAATGCCGGGGCCGGGAAAGATGGAGACAGGGACAGACAGCAGGCCCAAGGTATCACACGGGTTCAGGGCAACAGAGTCCAAACAGGGGCCAGAGGCAGAGGGCAAGTCCAGGCAACAGGCACAAGGTCCAGCACGGGTTAGAGCGACAGAGTCCAAGCAGGGGCCAGAGGCAGAAGGCAAGTCCAGGCAATAGGCACAGGGTCCAGGAAGAGGCAGGGTCAGGTAGAGGCAGGAACAGGAACCAAGACATACCAGGCTGAGCAGGGCCAGAGGCAGAACCGTTGGTCAGGGATGAGCGGGAGGTCAAGCACGGCGAGGCAAGGTTGGATGTAGCAGATCAGGAACAGGCTGTAGCTAGCACGAAAGACCGCATTGCTATGGCAAAGGCTGAAGGTGAAATGCAGCTCTTATATAGCCCTTTCCTGGCAGCTCCCAGCTGGTCCACATTAGCCCACCTGGGAGTGTCTGCTGGTCTGCACCTGAACGCTGCAAGGGTTTACCAGCTAGGGCTCACACCCTGCAGCCGGTCATATGCAAAGCTGCCACCAGATGGCACTGCAGGACATACCCTGACAAGGATCCATGTCACTGGTCTTGCCTGCATATTTTTTCATACACACATAGATAGAGTAGCATGGGATTACACCAGAGAGATGAAGCTTTCACACCACCACCACCACCACTGTGAATCATTTTATTCCAAAATGCTTTGACCTGATATAGTCCAACAAAAGCCGGTAGGATTAGAACAACAAAGCTCTTCACCTGGTTTCAGGATTAGCTGCCCATTGCTTTTGAAGATATAATTCCCTCTCTGCTAATGCAACAACCACCACAACAATGGCACAGGTTCAGCAATATAATCCTGGAGATAGTGTAATCTTTTTAAGTACTGTTTTGCTACCATTCTTTTTACACTGCAGGATCCGCTCATCTCTGGAAAAAGAGATAGAGAAGGTGAAGTCAGAAAAATCTCTATGGAAATGGAAATATGAGGAGTTGAGAAAATGCAAACAGGGAAGTTTAAAGCAGGTACATTGCAAAAGGCAGTTGCCATGGGTAACTGAAAAATAATTGGAAGCACTTTTTGTTTTTCCCTTTATTTATTTTAACCTATGAAATTATGGCTGTGTTAAAGAAGAGTACTTGCCCTGTTCCATAATTTTCTTGTGAGATAGCTCTATCCTGCATTCACCCCTCACATCTTTGTTCTGATTTCACATGGAGAATTTCAACATTAATTCCAGAATTGGTGCATGCATAGTTTTGCACAGTTTTAAGTTGCTTCATATCTGATTGGGTGTGTCTGTCTATTTCCACCCAGAGTACCTGTGCGTATTGATGAAACAGCATGCAAAAAGGTACCTTGATGCAATTTTGCAGCACACCAGAATTCTTTTTTGTGCTGTTTCAGGAACGCACATAAGCACTTGTGCACATCAGTTACCTGGACAAGAACAGAAAAGAGAACAGAAGTAACTGAGAGCTGCGGCAAATGGTGCATGCACAGTGGTCTGCACAAAGTCTGGAACTCTAAAACCCCAGAATAGCAAATTTGTAACAAATATGCACATTCTCTTACTGACCACTGGTGTGCAGTATAGACTTGAAAATAGCATGGTCTCCTTCTTTTACCTTTTGCCAGAAAAAAAAATGAATTTGCTCATTATGTCACTTTTCTTATTTAAAGCTGTCTTTGATTTCATAGATTTCATAGATCATAGAGTTGGAAGGAGCCTAGGCTACAAGGCTATCGAGTCCAACCCCCTGCTCAATGCAGGAAACTAGAGGAGGGTCTCCCATCCAAGTAATAACCAGGCCTGACCCTGCTTAGCTTTCCACACTCAGACAAGCTGAGCCAGCGTAAGCCAGCTATTTGCATATACAGCTATTTGTAATAGAAGTTATATGGACTTGTTTTACTGAATGATATAGCAAGTTCTCACCCTTTCTTGTAGAAAATGTAGCTAGGTTGCACAGGAAAATCATATGAAATAGAAATAGTAAGGGAACAATCCTGTGGCCACTAGACATTGACTGAGGGGCCATAGGAGAGTTTGAATTTGCAGCTCTGAGGTCAGAAACAGTAGTACTCTGACCTGTAGCGATGTACATGTACCTTTTGGGGTGCTTGCCTTGTGCTTGGCGAGCACCTCCGCCGCTCGACTCCTCCCGCGGCGACATGGGGCTCCCAGTCCCGGCGGACTTTCCTGGGACCCGGAAGTGACGCGACGGGTGCCGGCACTGCTTTTTCCATGTAAATATCATAGAAAACCACCTTAAAACAGCTGCATGGCCAGTACAGAAAGAACCACGGCAGCTGCTCTCCGAGGTCAGGAAAGCAACCTCAGAGAGGGGTAAAAGGGGGTGTTTGGGGCAGAGGGCAGGAGACTGGAGCAGCCAGGATATGAGGTATCCTGACAGTGCTCCAGCCTCCTTCCCTCCGCCTCTGAGATGCCCCAGCTAGATGGCCATAAAAGCCCGTCTAGCAAAAATGCAAGGCGGGAGGACAGGGAGGCGGAGATTGGCTCTGCCACTCCTCCCACTCTGCACTGGATGCCCGCAAGCATTCGAGTTCAGGGGCTTACGTTACGGGCATCCTGATTGGATTGAGCCCTAAGTGTATCTGCATTTTCTTTAAATGCAAAGGATTGATGTAGTTTAATGGAAAATATTTGAAATGTTACCTGTGTTTCCAATAGGTCTTTTGGTTGCAGGATAAATTGATGTAAAATGTATGTGAAACTATAAATTATTATATTGCTTCCTTAGGATGGCTTCAGGTGCTACATTTTATCATCAACAAACTTGTGAGTTTGAGATGCACATCAATATTACTTGTGAGAGGTTATATCTATGTGTTAAAATTATGTTTGAAGCAACCTGAGGATTTCTCCCTGTATAGTATGTGACCAGGGAATCAAATTGAGTGATTCTGCTGTACATGAGTGATAGATCTTTTGAAGTTTGTGACGCTCCTGACAATCTAAAATCACATTCAATCTACACAAGTTAGACCTAACTGGATTGTATTTGAGCACAGAAATGCTTCCAATGTATTGGTAAAGGATTTTACTTCTCTTGCGCTAAAATCCTATACACCCTTGCCCAGCAGTAAACCCTATTGAACTCAGTGGGATTTATGTCTGAGTAGAATTACACTGTATAGTGTATATATGTATATGTATAGAATTACACTGTTAAATAGATAGCTGTTGAGCCCTGTTGAGGGCGGCATTCACTTCCTTGTGTGTAGGGCTAAAGTGGGATGGGGGACGGGTAGGCATGTGTGTATACTCTGCTCACAGTGTCCCCATGTGCCCAGCTACCAGTTAGACATGTGTTTACAGAGCTCTTGTGTTTGTGACAGTCAGAAACACTGATGAGGCAGGGTTCACAATCACAGGATCTCTGTAAGCATGGTCAACCAAATGCGCTTACAGAGCCCTCTTCAGACCATCATGCTCAATGTGCAAAGGTCTAACTGGCAGCTGGGCATGCAGGGACATTGCGGGCAGAGCTTACATCCACACCAATGTCACCCACCCCACTTTAGCCTACACATGAGCAGGTGAATGCCTGCATAGGGCTTACCTGTATGTGCTGTTCTCTCATGGATCATATTTAATTTACTTTATATTTATTTTCAAGTTCATACTCAACTACATAAAGTATCTCTTTGATCTTTGTAAGCTGCTCCGGGAGCTGTTTCAACCAAAGAGCAAGGTAAAAATGCTTTTAATAATAACAACTACAAGAGCCCTTAATATTAGCTGAAGTAAATAGTAAAGCATTAGATGAACAAGTGAAAATAGTAAATAGTAAAACTTTACTAAAATAGTAAAACTTTACTAAAATAGTAAAACTTTACTTTAGCAAAGTTTGGAAAGCCTATATTCAACTTGGGTGGGATCCAAAGAGTTGCAGGAAGAACATCTGAGCATGTTCTGGGGCTTCTGGGGTTCTGCCTTCCAACTACAACCCCTTGTACCCTCCCCTTCCCAAAAGCAGCCCAGGACGTTAAGGAGCCATCTGGCAGGAACTGCCAGGGCAGCAGAAGGAGCTGCCTTTAGAAGAGAAGTCTGCAGTGCACACTTGGAAGTGTGCATGTATGTTGGGGTTGCCACTTGTGAATCACCCAAACAGAGAACTTGCATCACCTCAGAAGTGGGCACCAATCTGCATAAAATGTGCATATGCTAATTTGTATGTATAGTTGCAAATTTAGAAATAATGATTATAATTTAAATAGAAATACAGTACATCTCACCATAGTGTGGAAGACTGATCAGGTAACCGGTGTGCCTTGCTCATTTTGCTGTCCAAGTGCTGTTGATACACAACTTCAAGGCCTGTGGCTCCCACTGGCTCAGCTTGTCTGAGCGTGGAAAGCTAAGCAGGGTCAAGCCTGGTTATTACTTGGATGGGAGACCCCTCCTCTAGTTTCCTGCATTGAGCAGGGGGTTGGACTCGATGGCCTTGTAGGCTCCTTCCAACTCTCATAGATCAGATCTATGAAGGCCAGCTCTTCCTTCTGATGGTTCTTTAGCCTTAAACTGGACTTGGACTGGAAAGCTCTTCAAATAAAGGACTATCATCTGTAAAAGAGGACACATGGCCACCCTAAGATCCTTAGCACTGTATTTAAGGTTTACCATTAAATATTCCGTTACCACCATGAGCTATAACAGGCTGAACTGAATGGGCTCAAAGAACCTTTTAGAAGACAGAAAATCAGGCTAGGAAAGACAGTTGACTTTGTTAACTTCTACTGAATCTGAGAAACAAGGAAATGATACTGAATCAGTAGGGGGTGCAAAAGGTCCACCATCCTGAGGCCTCAACTATTTCATAATGTGAAAATTTGAAAGCAGTTTTCTCTTCCACTTGGCAAATAGAATGTAAACACACATCCCTGCAATCATGCATTGAAATTCTGTGTACAGTGTGCAGATAAATACCTGCACCTGCTGCAAATGTAAACATACATCCGCACCTGCTTGATTAAATATGTAGAATAAAGAGAATTTAGATTTGTTCTTTCATACTAGCTCCCAAAACATTTTTTAAAATTTTCAATCATGCTCAAATGTAAACAGAACTGTTTCAACTTTGAAAAAACAGGCATATATATATATATATATATATATATATATATGGAAAAATGGCATGAAAGATTCAGACAAGCATTGATTTCTGTTAAGTTTTCAGCACAACTTGATCTGGCCAACTAGATTTATATTTAAGGAGGTTAATTTTTTTAACCTCCAATGAGCTTTTTTTCTGAGCTTTTAAGCCATCGGTTTCTTCATAAGTAAAATTAAAATGCAGGGGGGAAGCATTTCCATTTGAGTGGGTAAAAATGACCCAAGAGATGTTTAGGTAGCATACACTCTATACATAGTTCTATGTAATTTAGATTTTTTTTGGTAATATAATAACATTAATGTGGAAGGGTCAAACTCTATCTTCTTTACAAATATGGTTTCACACAATCTTATGTTTAGCCTAAATTCCAAACAGAAAATTTCTCCTCCTTTGGAGGATACCATGAGCAGATGCAAAGGAGGCTGGGGCTTTAATATAGGCAGTCCCTGGGTTACGCATGAGTTCCGTTCTTAAGAATGTATTTAAGTCGAATTTGCATGTAAGTCGGAACAACATAGCGTTCTTTACAGTAAAATTGGCATTTACACAAATTGCGTAAATTACTCAAATTGCGTAGTATACTACGCTATGTACTCTACATAAACAACGTAGTGCTGGGGAACCCAGAAGTCCGTTCTTAAGTATGGGTTTATTTATTCTATTTATTTATTTATTATATTGATACCCCACCTTTTTTCCTGCAAGGAACCCAAGGCAGCTTACATAATCCTCCTCCTCCTCTCTATTTTATCCTCACAACAACCCTGTGAGGTAGGTTAGGCTGAGAGTGAGTGACTGGCCCAAAGTCACCCAGTGAGTTTCATGGCCGAGCGGGGACTAGAACCCGGATCTCCTGAGTCCCAGTCCAACACTCTCACCACTACGCCACACTGGCGTTAGTGTAAGTCGGACGTTCTGTAGTGATATAGAAGAGGGAACTTGAGCAGGCGCTGCTGTGCTCACTCCTGCATGACATGCTGCGCTTGCTGTAATTAGCTCTCCTACGTAACAATTAAAGGCACAGGAACCTGTTGTTTGTATTTGGTCACCTTTCTCCAGGGCTATACAGGCCACGATGCTGCTGCCTCCTCCGCAACTGCTGATTTTGTAAATCTTTACAAAATTGGTAACATTAGAGATGTGTGAAATCCCCCTGAGGAGTTTTATATTTGAATTTGCATTTTTACTATGAGTAAAAAACAGCATTTTTACTGTTGATTGGTTAATGTGCCTGCTGGCCTCAGAGTCGAGGCACTGAGACACAGACCTCTCTGATAAATAGAAAGTACCTTATCTACCATTTTTACATTTCTAATAATCTTGCTTTCTTCCCTTGGAGATTTTTTTTTTTTTAGTTGTCTTTTTTGAAGGGTATCTGTTGCAGTTGCAGATGTTTTTCCCAATAGACAAAGCCTCTAGAGAAGGGGTGAGCAATGTCAGGTGGTCTGGGAGCTATTTTTGCCCCTCCTGTGGGCTACCAAAAACAGGGGGGGGGGATGGCACCTAGAGCTGCTACAATGTACCAAAAGCATCACAGCTTGTTTGAAGCTAATTTTGCCCCATTTGGGACTCCATAGCAACTATGGACGCCATTCTGGTGTGTGTGTGTATCCCTGAATTTCAGGGAGTGACAGGAGCTGCACTGGGGGCCACAGAGATCACATGTGGCCCACCAGCTACATGTTGCCCACCCTGGTATAAAGGCATACTCAGTCACAGTGGTGTAGTGGTAAATTTTGAAGTGCAGGTGCCCATCATGACAGTCCCCATAGCCACACCCCTCATTCTAGCAGTTTTATCTCCACCAGGAGCAGGTCTTCTGTAATGCTAATGGGTCTTCATTGCCCATTCAAGACCAAGCCACTACAAAATAAGTTTGCATTACAACAGGGAAGGAACAATGTATTGTTGGGGGGGGGGGATCATTTCCCCCAGCTACTGGAATAATTGCAGCTACTGCAAGCCAGATTCACGCTGACTCTTTTTCCCCACAAAAGGAGTACCTTGCCCTAAATAAAGGGGTGGGAGGAAGTATTATCAGCAGCTGTTTGATAGAAGGAAAAATTTGCAAGACTCAGAGCAGTCTCCCTAATGACTGTCAAAGCTCCATATATTAGGAAGATGGTGGTGAAATGTTGTTGTTCTTAAATAATAAACAAGCGGGGTTAACATCAAATGAGGAAGACTAATCATTTCTCTCCCCCACTTCAGCATTATTTGTAAAGAAGGGACAATGAGCAGCAGTAATACAGTGCTGTTTCAAGTACCATTAAAGTGTTGTGTTATATGGGAGCACAGCACTGTCCTTTGAAATGTAAACCAAATATCTGTTGTGAAACCTTGAAGCACATGCGGAATTAGTGAACACTCTTTTTGCTTCCTACAAAGTTAGGATGTCATTGAGGCAAATTAAGAGATGAAAGCTCATGTTTTACTTCAGATCTTTTGGTTCAGAATGCTCCAAAGCTGCTGCCCTTTGGAGATTTAAAATTAAATTAGAAGAAATAATTGCTATAATCACTTTGCCTAAAACAATTTTTGCCATTTACATAGGGTTTTGAACACAGTTTGGGTAATCTATTACTACAGCCACCCCTGCCGGTTTCCGTCTGTCATAATCCAATCAACTACTAGAAAAGCATGCTAATGATTTTTTTTAAAATCCCCTTTGGAATGAACATCAGGGGTTCCAGCTTTCCCCTGCCTTGTTGTGGAATATAAAGTTGAGATGTTCTAAGAAGCAGTTCAGATTAATCAAGTTAATACATGGGTTTGTGGTTTTGCCTGTTCTGTGATGAAGTTATTTTCAGTATATGGCAACAACAAAACCTATATTACATCAGAGGAAAAAGACAGCAAAATGTTGATTTCCTATACAATGGATATTCCCAATAGTAATACTTCATCAAAAGTCTTAATCAAAATCCTGGTATATGTGCAATAAATATTAAGAAAGAAAGGGAAGAAAGGAAATATTGCATGAGGATCAGGGGGGGAAGGCAGACTTGGCACTAGTGACTGACTAGGACAGGAACCCTAGGGTTTTGGTAGATAGTTTGATGAAAAACTTGACCCAGTGTACAGCTGCTGTGAAAAGGCACATTCCATGCAGGGGATGATTAGGTAAGGAATCAAAAATAAAACTTCCAACATCATAATGCCTTTTTACAAATCTGTGGTGAAACAACATTTGGAATACTGCGTACTTGAGCTCCATTTTTGGTGGAAAGGCGGGATATAAATTAAATAAATAAAATACAGTTCTGGTCATCTCACTTCAAATATATATATATATATATTGTGGAGCTGGACAAGATGCAGAACAGGGTAACTAAAATGATGAACTGGAGCAACTCCCTCATGAAGAAATGTTACCATATTTGTGGGTTTTTAGCCTAGAAAAAGGAGAGTAAGGGGGCACATGATACAGGCTGTCAGGTATATAAAATTATACATGGTGAGGAGAAAGATAGGGAGACATTTTTCTCCCTCTCTCATAATACTAGAACCAGCATCATGTAATAAAGCTAAATGGTAGGAGATTCAGGACAGACAAAAATGAAGTATTTCTTCACTTAGCACATAGTTAAATTATGGAATTTGTAGTGTTGTCCACCAACTTGGACAGCTTTAAAAGGGGATTAGACAAATTCATAAAAGATAAGGCTATCAATGGCTACTAGTCATGACATCTATGTATTGTCTTCAGCATTGGAGCATTGCTGGGGAACTTGGGCGGGAGGGTGCTGTTGCAGCTATGTCCTTCTTGTGTGTTTCCCATAGGCATCTGGTTGGCCACTGTGAGAACAGAATGCTGGACTAGAGAGGCCTTTGGTCTGATCCAGCAGAACTCTTCTTATGCTCTTAGGACAGCAAAATCCTGATTTCTATACAATTGTTTTTTCCAATGGGAAGACGTGACCAAAGGTCTTAATCAAATTAAAGCCTGGTGTATGTGAAATATGATGATGATGATGATGATGATGATGATGATGATGATGATGATGATGATGAAAGGAAACACTTCTGGCTGTGTAGCTATTTGCAAAATGTCTTTCCTTCACAGAGTAGTGACAGCCTATCCCAGGTTTAGATGACCTGGTGTCCTCCAGATGTTTTGGGCTAAAACTCTCATAAGCTTCAGCCAGGATAGCCAATGGTCAGGAATTATGGGAGTTGCAGTCCAAAACATCTGGAGGGCACCAGGTTGCCGACCCCTGGCCTATCCTGTCCATGCTTAACTCAGAAATAAAAAAGATTTAACAGTGCACTGAACACCAGTTGAGGAGCCTATTGGACATTCAGGTAACAGGAGTTTCATTACCTGGGCACTGCAACTGAAAAAAAAATGTGATTCATATTTTCAAATACTTGTTTGGCATCATTTGTCATCAAAGTTACTTGGGATATTCCGAACCGGCAGGGTTCCAGCTGAACTACAATCCAGAAAATTGGCCCTCTTGGTCATTAGATCCAGTTGGATAAATTATTATGTTTTTCTATCTTGTAGGCTGTCTGTTTTAATTCATTCAGTCTTTTATAATATACAAACCATTTGTCTTAAAGTGGATTTACCGAACAAACTACAAACTGAAATCCCCCCAAAAAACTTCATTCCCCAAACTTCATGACCTACATAACACAGTGGAGGCTGGTGACTCCTGTGTCAGTGGGGTGCCTTATCCATTGTTTCTTTTTGTTTGAGCTTTATAGGAGGTATCCATGGTGCTGAACCTACTTTGGAAGTGGCGTACAGCACCATGGATAGCACCTATAAAGCTCAAACAGATGCAATGGATCAGGAGCCCCACTAACACAGGAGTCACCAACCTCCCCAGCTTTAGATTTAAAATGATGAATCATCATTTCAACATTGCAAAACACCTCCACATCACTTGTATTTCAAAACATATTGCATAGGGATCAAATGTACCATTGCTAGTCTATAATTTATAGGATACATTTTATCACAATCATCCTGTCTCTGAATATATGTAACATGATGGTACATAGATAAAACCAAATGTTTTATTTCCATACTCTTTCCCCCTTTAATGGATTTCACATTTTTCCCTTCTGAAAATATAAAAGAACAGAGAATATTTTAAATCATTGCTTGCTCCAAAGAAGCATTTATCTCTTAAGTGCTCCATTTCTATTTTCAAGCAAAAAAAATAAAAAAAAATACACAATGGATTGGATCTAGAATTTCCTTCTGTTGGCAGTAATATTCCTTAAGCAGAGTTCCAGTTAGAATACTCCTGCCAGCAGCTAGTGGAGAGGAGGTGATTTTTGGAAATTTCCTCCTTCCCCTGCAGGCCATAATGCCACCTCCCACACTGTTCCACTAACACTCCAGAGCAAATTTTCAGGGGGCACAGGGGGGTATTATAATCCTTGCATGCAGATACCCTACCTTTTCAGTGATGAAGCTAACCACTGTATTTCAGTTTAGTGTGCATAAAGGTTTACATCAGACCAAGGTGGAAACAATTGTGGAAGATTTAGAGGAAGACACTGGAGCCAGGTGCCAAAAAGATATGAAGATCTGGGAGCTACAAGCAGAGGTATGTTGATCATATTTCTCAATCCTGTGATTATTACATGGTGAAAGTTCATAGAACCCTAATATTATCTTCATATGTTTTTATAAATATATGCAGATCACATGGCACCCTGATCTCAAGCACATTTACTTGGAAGTAAGTCCTGTTTAGGCCAATGAAACTTTCTTCTAAGTAAATTTGCTAGATATATTCTCTGATGTTTTCCATTTATTAGTACACTCCTGTATGATGATGATGATGATGATGATGAAGATGATGAAGATGATGATGATAATAATGATTAAAAATGATGATGATGATGATGATGATGATGATGATGATGATGATGATGATAATGGGTTATGCATAGACATGTTCTTGTAAGCACTCTTCCAAATGAGAAAGAAGTTCCTCATTCAGGAGATATGACTAATAACTATAGGGTTGGATCCAGACTTCATCATCATTATTAGAAACAGTTGGACTTAAGTTAGTCATCTAACCATTAATTTGAATGGGTCTGCTCTAAGTATAGCAAAGCCTAGATCCAACCCATAATAGATATTATGAAAGGCCTCCCTCATGACGGCTCCTCCTCCCTCAACTGCCACCACCACCAGCCATTCCAGCAGGCTGTGCAGAGGGAGAAGAGAGGGAGCGCAGGGCCTGCCAGGAGTATTAATATTCCCCCTTCTTCCCTCCCCATTCCTTTTTCCTTGTGTGTCGTGTCTTTTTAGATTGTAAGCCTGCGGGGAGGGACTGTCTTGTTAATTGTTGTAAACTGCCCAGAGAGCTTCAGCTATTGGGTGGTATAAAAATTAAATAAATAAATAAATAATTCTTCACTGAGGGATCTTTAATGACAATTCCAGCCTCTGTTACCACAAACCCTTGTTCTCCTACAGTAATATGTATAGATTATTAAAAATTATTTCTCCTCTTTTCACTAACATGATGTTGTAACAGAATAATAATATGACCATTATGTAAGAATGTAAGCATATGTACTGCTTTACTAATCTTACCAGTGTTGACAGAATAACAGTGGGTGTGATGCTGCGATCCTAAACACACTTTCCTGGGAGTAAATAAAATCTAAAACAGCAGATTGCAGAACAGTGATTGTACTCCATCCCTTCAGAACCTAACAGCAGAATCCTATCCAATCCACTCCAAAGTAAATACCATTGAGTTCAATAGGACTCACTCCCAAATAAGTGAACCTACAATCCCATTAAAACCAATGAAGCAAGTCAGTAATGACTAAGTTTTTTCTGGATCGGGCTCCCAGTAGGTTGCATCCAGAAGGGCCTTCTTTGAGTGGAAAAGCACTTTGCAACACAAAGGGGGGCATAATATTCACTGATTCCTCCCTTTAAAGCAGGGATAGGCAACTTGTGGTCCTCCAGATATTTTGGGCTACAACTCCCATCAGCCATAATAAGTGTAGTCAATGATGAGGGATCATGGAAGTTGTAGGCAAAAACATCTGGAGGAACACAGATTGTCCACCCTTGCGAAGACAGCGTACTGCATCATATCCTATGCTATTCTTGAGAATTGGAAAACTCTTGAATTGGCTTTTTTGGGACTGTTCTTCATTTTTAGCTACAATTGTGTGTTAGATTTTAGGACCATCTGGGCAGGATGTTTGTTATTATTGCTAGTATTTATTTCTATTATTAATTTTGCTGTTTTATTATTTTATAATCCAATAATTATTGGGATTTTATTACTTAAGCCTCCTTGGGAGGGCTTTTACACTTAAAAGCCACTGGCTCACACAGTGAGCCAGTGTGGCGTAGTGGTGAGAGTGTTGGACTGGGACTCCAGAGATCCGGGTTCTAGTCCCCGCTCGGCCATGAAACTCACTGGGTGACTTTGGGCCAGTCACTGACTCTTAGCCTAACTTACCTCACAGGGTTGTTGTGAGGATAAAATGGAGAGGAGGAGGAGGATTATGTAAGCCGTCTTGGGTTCCTTGCAGGAAAAAAAAGGTGGGGTATAAATATAATAAATAAATAAACTTAAAGGCAGCCTACAAATATATTAATTCTTTCAATAGTTTCCACAATTCCGTTGTTCTAAATTGCATGCTATTAGCAGTTTCCGGTTTGGGGTGTTTTTTGTGTTTTTTTTTAAATCTCGCGTGCAGATTCCCTTGGCTAAAAGGAACATCCCAGTTAAAGATGCATCCAAAGTATTGAGTTATAAAATAATAGGGGGAAATTAGCATGTGGAGCCCTTGACAACTGCTAACATCTAAGTTTAATATCTTCAAAACCACAGTACTCTAGCCTAAAGATTGCATTTACTGAAGCCCTATTCTAATGTTCCTTCCTCATGTAGAGTCAGGGCTTTTTTTTTCTGGTGGAACTCACCGGAACTGAGTTCCAGCACCTTTTCTTCTATTAATTGCATTACAATTTAATCGCCATCTACTCCCGAGGAAATGTAATCCAAGTGTTCCGGTACCCTTTTCTCCAGAAAAAAAGCACTGTGTAGAGTGAATGCTTGAAGGGAAGTTTGGAGGGAACCCCCTCTACATGCTCAGAGTGGTCATTCCACTACATTGAAATAAATGAAATGAAATGCCTCTATGCCAAGGCATTCAATAGTTAAGAGCTCAAAATAGCACGGGGGGGGGGGGATTGTCACCCGTAGGCTTGGTTTTATTAACTTTTTGTATTGTCATTTTAAATGTGCTTTTAAATTTGGTTTTTAATCTTTTTAACTATATTGTATGTTTTTATTGTTGGTATTTTATGTATAAATTGTTATGAACCGCCCAGAGAGCTTCGGCTGTGGGGCGGTATATAAATGAAATGAATTCACGGTTGTGGGGTGGGGGTCAGGATTGTTATTTTGGCCACAACCACTTGTTACTGCCATGGCTTGAGGTGAAATCTGCACAGAGCAATGTGTGTATGGACTTAAAAAAGGAAGCTGTGTCCTCCATTTTCAAGGATATGGCTGACATTGTCCTATGAGTGTGCAACCTGTATCCTAGCTGTTCCACTCCTAGCTGGCTATTTTAAATACCTATTGATACATTGTTACCCACCTAGAGCCTTCAGGATGGGTCTGCTAACATGCAGAGTTGAATCAATACTAAGTTAATTGCAATTAGGCCCCATTGAAGTTCATCTGAAAAGTTAGTCATGAATAACTTAAGAGTGCAATCCTATGCATGTTTAGACAGAAATAAATCCTACAACTCCCAGCATCAGCCAAGCTGACTAGGGAATGCTGGGAGTTGTAGGACTTAGTTCTGTCTAATCATGCATAGGATTGCACCCTTAAAGCACATTGATTTTAGTAGGAACTAAATATAACCAACTTAGTCAGGGTCCAACCCAATGGTTTGGATTCAAAGTTTCCATAAGTGGAGATTCACTCATGGGATTCTGGTGGAAGGAAGGAGGAGGTAATTTTCAGCAGTTTCCTTTGAAGCCCCCTGTGCCCCCTAAAAATCTGCTCCGAATGATTGGGGGACCATCTGGAACAGCATGAGAGGTATCATGCCCCCACTGGATGAATCCTCCTCAGAGAAGGAGCTAGAACTCCCAAAGACAACACCAGAGAACACCCCATGTCAGAAGAGCAGGAGGAAACCGAGCCCTCAAGGGAGATGGCTACAGGTCTATTGCCACAAGAGGTGGGGGACTCCATCTCCGAGGCAGAGCCTGAGCAACCCCCTAGTCCCCAAAAGCATAGTTGTCTCTAGGGGCAGACCAGAGGAATCCAGATGAGAAGTACCCATTTACAAAGGAGGATTCCTTGTGAGCAAGGCCCTCCTCATGAGTAGGACTTTTTTGTCAGAGGGCCTGTAATGAACTGCAGCTGAGCCCTGGGTGGGGCTCTGGAAGTTCTGTCTATATAAGCCTTCAGACGCAGCTTACTAGCTGCAAGCAATGCTGTTCTATTAGCTCTAGTTTCTTGTATCCCTGATCTTGTTGTGTGTGATCCTCTATGCTACTGACCTCTGCTTTTTGAACTGTGTTTGTATTGAACTGTTTACCTTTGCTTTGACCTTGGTCACACCTCAGACCCTTCTCTTGGAGCTCTTCTCCTTGACTAGTAATGCTGTGCTCTTCACCCTTGCCTGTTTACTGGGTACTATTGCCTGAGCTTCCTTTTTGTTGGACTGATTCAACCATACTTAACTTTTGCCTGTTGGACTTGCCCCTTAGTTTGCCCTAATGCTGAGCCTGATCCAGTTATAGGAGGACAGGAGGTGGTGCTGGGAACTGCAGGGGGGGAAGGCATATTTGGCCAAAAATCCCCCCCCCCGCCGCCACTTCAGTCAGCAGGTGCCTTCCACTTTGTGGAAGGCAACTCAGGCTCGGAGCCAAAATAGCAGACTTCCTTAATTACTTCTGCTTAACATCTACTTAATTTGATGAAATTAATGTGCAGGTTTGCCATCAAGACTATTCTTGGAGGATTATTTTTTTTTTTGGACATTGAAATGTGTGGCAGACAGGCTGGTGAGAAAGTCTTAACTGAAGCAAAAAGTGAGGTAAAACTACTAGCATGATTTATTTGGCATGCTAATCAGGTGGGAAAGGGTGAAAGAATAATATTAATACTCTATGGCTATTACTGTATGCAACCTACTGTCACTCTATAGCACCCAAAATTATTGTTTTAAAGTAGCATAATGTTTCAAATCATATATGACTGCTTTTCTCTCCTTTAAAACCAGTGCAATTGTAACACTACTTTTTAACAGTAAGTCTTGTATTGATTTTATTTTTTCTTTGTTGAGCTCTTTAAATTTAAAACAGCTGTTCTGCTGGTAGTTGTGCAAGATAGCCAGAGGCATCCTTCTGTTGTCTTTCACGAGGCTTCATAACCCCCTGGAGTAGTAAGTCTTTAGGCCACATTAAGTTTACTTCTTGATGAAAGGGGGGAGAATTAAAAATTGACACTTCACTAGGGATTACCAAAGTTAAGATTCCTGAAAAAGTAGTAAATTGAGAATAACAAATAGTCTTTCCATGTAAAGAGGTTTCTGTGTGATGTTATCTCTAAATGATTACAGTCATGCCTTGGATTGAGAGCATAATTCGTTCCGGAAACGTGCTTGTAATCCAAAACACTCTTATATCAAAATGAAATCCCCCCAAAAAAATTTGTACAGAGATTTTTAATTTAAGCCGTACTATAGTACTTGTATTGCAAGACGTCGCTTGTATATCAAGTAAATAAATAAATAAATAAAAATTTGCTTGTCTTGCAAAACGCTCTCAAACCAAGTTACTTGCAATCCAAAGTATTACTGTATTATGGTTGAAACTCTAATTGACAATAAAAGAACTATTTGTTTAAACCCTGGTCTACCCTAATCAGGGCTTTTTTTCTGGTGGAACTCACCGGAACTGAGTTCCAGTACCTTTTCTTCTATTAATTGCATTACAATTTAATCGCCATCTACTCCTGAGGAAATATAATCCAAGAGTTCCGGTACCCTTTTCTCCAGAAAAAAAGCACTGACCCTAATCATGTATAAAGTAGGAGATGAATCAGTTTTAGAACAACCACCTACTTACTCCCATCATGGTCTTTCTCCTCCTGCCAGGAGCCTCTTAGCTGAGCTCAGATACTGGAAGTGAGCTCAGCTGGTTAAAAAAAAGCACTTGGGGAGGTTAAAAGGCTAAGTAAACAGCTGTGTAAAGATCACCAGGGTGCTACTGGAACATGATTAGAGAACGAGTCATTTTATAGCCTGAAGGACCTTACCTCTATTACAGTAATAAGTAATGTGGTTGAGTTCCATCCAAAAACTGGAAAAAGTCTCCAGATGATAAAATAAGCAGAGCATGTCTTGGCAAATAAATATCTGTGTCTTTCCATCTTAAAAAGTTCTCAAACATACAGCCTGAAAAAGTGTCCCGTTTAATTTCAAAACCTGCACTCTGTTTGGAACAATCTTTTGTTCAATTAAAAGGTGTTTCTTCTGTATGAATAGCACAAATACAAAGATGTGCAATAGGTATTGTGTCACACAGGGCGAAAGAAATGCACCCATGTAAATGGCACAAAATGATCATTTGGCTTAAATGGAACAATGGTGTGTTTAAAGACAGTGAACTATTTGTTCTTGAATGTATATATTGTAGGCGATCACTCGTGACTGAGTAAGATTGTCTTCCAGGATAAAATTACAAAAAGAAAATTATATAAGGAGGAAATTGTATAAAATTGTGTAGACTCTAGCGATGGGTCCGTAAGTGACTGTGGAGGCCAATTCTAGATCCACACAGCTTCCCACAGTGAGGACACAAGTTACCAGATGGAAGATGGTCCTGTAAAGGATTTGTCTGACATGCTTTTCGCTTAGCACGTTTCTCCCTTTCACTCGGATTTCTTCAAAGTCCATGGAACCTTTGTGAAAGGCCAACCTCCAGTTAGATCGTTCATGGGCCAGAGCTTCCCAGTTCTCGATGTTTATATTGCATTTTTTCAGATTAGCCTTAAGAACATCTTTAAATCTCTTATACTGACCACCGATATTCCGCTTTCCATCCTTGAGTTGGGAATAAAGTAACTGCTTTGGGAGATGGCAGTCAGGCATTCGAACAACATGACCAGTCCATTGAAGTTGGCGCTGAAGGATCATTTTTTCAACGCTAGTAGTCTTTGCTTCTTCCAGTACACTGACATTTGTTCGCCTATCTTCCCAAGTAATTTGCAGGATTTTCTGGAGGCAACATTTCAAGGAGGTGGAAATGACATTTATAGATAGTCCATGTTTCGCAGGCATACAATAAAGTTGGTAATACAATGGCTTTATGAACCAGCGTTTTGGTCTCCCTACAGATATCCCAACCCTCGAACACTCTTATGTTTCATTTGTAAAAATGCGACATTTGTGGAGCTCAAACGATGCTGAATTTCAGTGTCAATGTTGGCTGTAACAGAGAGATAGCTGCCAAGATAGAGAAAATGATCGACATTTTCCAGTATTGCCCCGCCAAGCTGGATAGATGGCATCACCAAAGGGTTAACTTGCACTTGCTGATAAAGCACTTTGGTTTTTTTTATATTAAGTGAGAGACCAAGTTTTGCATATGTTTCTGTAAAAGCATTTAGGATAGTTTGGAGATCATCCTCTGAGTGTGCGAAGACTACATTATCATTGGTATACTGAAGTTCCACAAGGGAAGATGTGATTATTACCTTACTTTTTGCTTTCAGCCTACTGAGATTAAAAAGCTTTCCATCTGTTCAATACATAATTCCCAGTTCCCACACCAGTGGGAAGTTTCCCCTTGACAAGATGTAGAATCATAGCAATGAAAATAGCAAATAATGTCGGGGCAATAACACATCCCTGTTTAACACTAGATCTCACTTTAAATGGAGCACCATGAGAGCCGTTGTTGTCCAAAACTGTTGCTGTCATGTCATGGAGAAGTCGCACGACATTCACAAATTTATTGGGGCATCCAATTTTCATAAGGATGGTCCAGAGAGCCATTCGGTCTACAGTATCAAAGGCCTTAGCCAAATCAATAAATGCCATATAAAGGGGTTGATTTTGCTGCCGGCATTTTTCTTGGAGCTGATGTGCAGTAAAAATCATGTCCACTGTCCCTCTAGAGGGGCAGAAACCATACTGAGATTCAGGGAGGATCTCTTCTGAAATAGAAGACAGTTTGCAAGAATCCTAGCAAATATTTTATCTGCGGTAGCTAAGAGAGAAATGCCCTGATAGTTTCCACAGTTTGTTCATAGATTTCATAGAGTTGGAAGGAGCCTACAAGGCTATCGAGTCCAACCCCCTGCTCAATGCAGGAAACTAGAGGAGGGGTCTCCCATCCAAGTAATAACCATGCCTGACCCTGCTTAGCTTTCCATGCTCAGACAAGCTGAGCCAGCGTGAGCCACAGGCCTGTATATGTTCTATCACCCTTCTTAAAGAGGGTGATAATTATGGCATCCCTGAAGTCTTCTGGGATCTCTTCTCTTATCCAGATTTTTCTGATGAGTTTATGAAGATGTTGTACAAGTTCTCCCCCCTCCCTTTTCAGATTTCATCAGGAATCCCATCTGGTCCACTAGCTTTGTTATTCTTCATTTGATTAATGGCTTTTATAACTTCATCCAAAGTGGGGAGTATTGCAAGTTCCTCTCTAATTTGTTTTTATGGGATTTGTGAAAAACATCTCATTATCCACCTTAGATTTACGATTTAAAAGATCATAATAATGCTCTTTCCAACTGCAGTGCAATAGTGTGTTTATAGACAGTGAACTATTTGTTCTTGAAGAATGTATATATTAGCAATAAGCTGAATATATTCACCAGGTTACTGCTGAATGAGTGATGGTATTTTAGTGTTGTGAAATTAAATTTAAATGGAGGAAATACTGGGCGGGAGAAGGGCAGAGGCTAAAACATCTTCCAGTCCTCCTTTTCTTTATATTTTCAGCTTGTTGCAGGTGGGGTGGGCAATCGGGAAGTTTTAGGCATCCTCCTCCTCCCTCTTTTCCCCACCCACCCACTGTCCTACCTGCTTTTCCCTCTCCCCAAGCTCTTTTAAGATCAAGCAGCCACTGTGGTACTTTCTGGGGTAGCTGTAAGGGGGAGGAGTGACTATCTGACCTCAGATTCCCCCTCCTGAGACCGTAGCAGTTTCTACAGGCTCTGGAGGGAGAATCTGCCCTATCATATAGTCCCAAAGGCACTCTCCCAAGGAAGGACTGCTCTGTAAGTTTTAATATTTTGGTCCATGCAATGTGGTTGTAACTTTTGGATTTGATGGTCATTTCATTTGTGTTTTATATTGTTGACTGTTTTTTATTGGGATTGTATTTATATTTTTTGTGGATGATAATTTGCACAGTGCCTAGAGAGGTGTTTAATAAATGTAATGAATTATCACCATTATTTTATTTCTGTGTCAACTTGTCTAATTGTTTGACTGAAATGGATGGTCTTGTAATTTCTTTTTCTTTTTTTTTTTTAATTATTTCAATCCAGCCAAGAATAAAATATATATTATTAGTCAGCACTGTAGAAAGATCAATTGCTTAACCTGGAATTTGAGGACCACATTAGAGATTATGTATCAAATGTTTGTAACACTTTCCTAATGGGATTTTTTTTTTTTTTAATAAAAAGGACAGAGCCTGTGAGTTGGGGGCGGGGGCTTTTTAACCATCTAATCTCAGTCATTTTTCTTCTAAAAGTTGCCACCTGAAAAAACCTGTGGGAAAAATGTGTGAATAACTTTGCCTCAGGATCATACACTCAAATAGACAAACACAGGTTTGGGATAAACAGAAGCATTACTTCATGGAACACAGCATGGGCAAAGCCGCTTCAGGATCTGATTTTTAATGGCTGGGGCCAGGTGTAATTATCACCAGTCTGTACATTTTCCTACCAACCCTGCAAGGCACAACTCAATTCTAGGCATGCCTACTCCGGAGTAAGCTCCAATGCAACAGTGTCCATGACTGCAAAGCACAGCTAAATTTCATGCAGGGTATTTAAGAGTAGGATATTTAAAGTTTAAGTGCCTTTAAATACCATCTTATCTCTGATCATTGATGGAAGGTAACAGCAGAAGAAATTTGTGGGCCAGATGGGGAATCCCTGGGGGCTGCATCTGGTCTGTGGGGCAGAGGTTTCCCATCCCTGTTTTAGTCCCATTGAAGGCAATAGGACAAGTTAGTCATGGCTAATTTAAGTCCCATTGATTTGAATGGAACTGAGAGATGACTAACTTACAGATCAGTCCTAACCCCTAGATCTGCTAGCTGGAAGGAGCTAAGATGGAGCAGATGTGTGCCTCCCTCAATAAAGAGGAACCCACCCTTGCTGCCCTGTAGGTGTAGAAAGCTCTGCCAGTGGTAGTGCTCTGTAACCATTTGTTCTGGGAGTGGGATGGATCTAAGGCACCTTCATTTCCCTGAGAGGCCTCAGGATCAAGCCCCTCCCTAATGCTAGCCTGGAGCTGACATAGATATTTTGACTCCCATTGAAACCAATGGAAGGAAAAATAACAAATGAACTTCTGGAAAAGAAAAAAAGGCAAGCCATCTCCCCCACCCACCTCAGTCAGCCTCTGTGTACCCTGGCAGACACAGCTTTGGAAATTGTGGTCAATCTACCTCTTCACTCTCTCTCTCGCTCTCTCTCTCTCACACACACACACGTCTGGATCCCCCCACCTTCTAAAAATGCTTTTCTTTGTCACTAACATGAAGAGAAGTTGTTCTGCATATTCTGACTTACAGAATGATACCATGTTAGAAAAAAGGCAGTATGTATCTCTGCCTTACACACTCCCAGTCCATCTTGGTATATACCGTAAACAGCAAGGAGTACTTCACAGTTGTGATAAAGCCAGGCCAGGTTTTAGACTCAAAGGTGTGGTGAGATGACAGCTTCTTTCTGTTTTTCTTCCTCCTGGGGTGCCTCATCCTTGTTCATCAGTTGGCTTCCAAAGTCGTCACTTCTATTATTGTTGGCTGCCTTGAGAACCATTTCCAGGTAGAAATCAAATAGGTGCCTACCACTGAATGTCTATACTAGAAATATCATGTGGGACAGCCCTAACATCTTAAAGGTGTAAAGGGCATGTCCTGTAGAGTACAATTTATGCAAATAAAATGTCCTTAAATATAAATCCTTTTTCTATATTTTACACTGAACTTGATTTGCTACTTATTTGAATATAAAATTAAGACAAGCTGGCTTGCCTTGTATAGATTGCTGGAGGAGGAGGAAGAGGAGGATAATAAAGAACCATGGGACATGGGTATCATATACAGTAATACCTTGGATTACAAGTAACTTGGTTTGAGAGCATTTTGCAAGACAAGCAAATTTTTAAATATTTATTATTATTTTTACTTGATATACAAGCGATGTCTTGCAATACAAGTACTGTAGTACGGTTTAAATTAAAAAATCTCTGTACAAATTTTTTGGGGGGAATTTCGTTTTGATATAAGAATGTTTTGGATTACAAGCATGTTTCCGGAACGAATTACGCTCTCAATCCAAGGCATGACTGTAGAGTTTCAGTTATCCGAACCATATAATTTGTTCAAATTATTTCTTCCTTCCACCAAATTGAAAAATTAGGAGTATTCACATTAACTGGTTCTCCTGCTAATGGCTCTCTTCCTTTTCCCACTTCTTGGCACACCATGCTTTCTTTTTCCCATTTCTAACCTTTTCAGTGCATTTGATAACTATCTGTTATCTGATTTCAGCTACAAAGATCAATTCATTTGGACCATGGCTTTTCTAGAATGGTGGGGGGGGGGGAGGAAATTGTTGCATCCTTGACATAACCTTCTCCAATATGACCTTAAAGTATACAGATGTACTGCTCATAAACTTGGTTTATATTGTTAGATTTTTGTTTATTATTTTCTCTTTTCAGTAGAACATTGATTAACATTGTGAACCCTGCCAAGTCTGAGTTTAAAGAATATTTTAATTTAGGTTTCTAAAATCCATTCTTATTCCAAGACTACTGCTTATCCAGGAAACAATTTACTTGAGTTTTGACTCCATTCCTAAATTTTCGTTAAGTAAAATTTAAATTATAACAACAGCCATGAAAGCTTTCAGGGTATCTCTAGAAGGTTTTCTATTATAAACAATTGCTATGCTCGATTTATTCAATAAGAGATACAAAACACATTTAACAGCAGGAGAAAAATAGCCCATAGTGCTTATGTTTCCTTTAGAAAATGTAGAGGAGGTTAAACATGCATAATTCCTCAGATGAGGTACATATTAAGGCAAAACTCTTGGAGCTATTCTGTATGTCACTGATATGACATTTCATGCATCTGAGAAATTATGGGCTAGTAGTGCAGTGTTTATTAATTTTATTTATTTATTATATTTATACCCCACCTTTTTTCCTGCAAGGAACCCAAGGCGGCTTACATAATCCTCCTCCTCCTCCTCCTCCTCCTCCTCCTCCTCCTCCTCTCCATTTTATCCTCACAACAACCCTGTGAGGTAGGTTAGGCTGAGTGTCAGTGACTGGCCCAAAGTCACCCAGTAAGTTTTATGACTAGAACCTGGATTTCCCGAGTCCCAGACCAACACTCTCACCACTACATCACACTGGCTCTGTTATGCATGTTATGCGTGTCCACTCAGAAGTAAGTGCTATTGAGTTCACACCTGTTTGGAAAAGTGTATTTGCAGCCTAATTTATGACAATTATGTAAGGTACAAGTTTAAGCTAGCCCTGTTAACTCTATCTTTTCTGTCTCTTTCAGGAAATAGTTCTTGTCTTAACAGATTTTCCTCCCTCACATTTTCCAGATGGAGAAACTACAGTCTGAAAGTGTATCAGAGTGGGGAAGAAGAAAAATCCTTGAAACAGAAAAGCAAGAACTAGATAGAGAGAACAGAATGCTGAAGACCAAACTGAAAGATCTTCAAGATCTTCTTGACAGAAAAAGCAAACTGCCTGCAGTGCATTTGTGTGGAGATCTCAAGATCCCACACAGTGAACTGCTGGGCGGAAATAAGGTATGATACTTAGCCACATTGTTTTGGCAAAAGAAAGCGGGGGGAGCTTGAATTATAGTATATACTTCTCACATGCCGTACAGCTCCTTGGCTCTATCCCCAACCATGTATTAGGTGTAGATGCCTGCAGGGGAAAACCTGCACATGTAGACCTCTATACAAGTTGGAACCTTCAAAGATTTTGTGAACTGCCCCGAGGGCATTGGCTATTGTGCAATATAGAAATGTAGCAAATAAATAAGATCTAAAGACAGCCATACCTCATATATGAGCTTTGGAGGTAGAACCGAGGAGCTTCAGACCCTTTCAACACATGATTCATGTGTGGCACCCTTTACATGATTCAAGCATGAAGGGGGCTTTACTTGCATATATTATCTGTGCTCCTTTCTGCACAAACTATTAATTACACTATTTTGATTTCTGCGTTAAATGTTTTATTCATTGTATTACGGCTTCACACCAGAATATCCCAATCAACTATGAAAGGAACATTACTATATCATCCACAATATAAGCCCTTTTAGAACTGATAGTTGACTGTAGTTACCTTATTCTGCCAAAAGCCATTTTTTTGGTGGAAGTGTAGCAAACCAAAGTTTTGTTGGATGCATCCACACTGGCAGTTTTGTGCAATAACTCTTCTATTCATGGAAAGAAGGCCCTCACATATCTTGTGATATGACTGTTTAGACTCCATTTTGGGAGGTGGCCTTGGGAACAGAATTGTGATGTGGTGGTGGTGGTTCAAACATTACTTTTCCTTTCATCAGTCCCTTTCTTAAAAGAGAGAAAAACACTAGATCAAGCTATGGGGGCCATGGGGGTGGAGGAGAGGCCAGCATTCTTTATTTAATTGGGGATTGGGAAGAAGATAGGAGAGAAATATATACCTTTAGGGTGGGTGGATAGAATATGAAATACCTCTTCAATGGGAGTGGCAGTCTGGCACATCTAGATGGCCCCAGGTTGAGGAAGGCTGCTCGAAAGAAAGAGGAGTAGGTGGCCCTAAGTTGTTCATCATCAGTTCTCCACAACCCCACAGTCACCTGTGCATCTCATATTCTCCATTATGTTCACATGGTTTATCTGCTTTGGGAGAATGAGAAAGAGAATTTCACTTGCATTTTCTGCCTACTTAGGGAGGATCTGGTGTTAAGGGTCTTAGCGCACAATTTCTCTGGTTTTTGGTGCTTGGTTGAAAACTGTATAACCTTAACTTTGTTGTGTGTAAACTGTTGTTCTTTTGAATATAGATAGATGTACATACAATTATAACGTGCACGTCCATAAACTTTACTCTGTATTAGCATTGAAAGGACACTGATTTCATAGATTTCATAGATCATAGAGTTGGAAGGAGCCTACAAGGCTATCGAGTCCAACCCCCTGCTCAATGCAGGAAACTAGAGGAGGGGTCTCCCATCCAAGTTAATAACCAGGCCTGACCCAGCTTAGCCAGCATAAGCCACAGGCCTGTCAGTCAGTCAGGCGATCACTCGTGACCGAGTAAGATTGTCTTCCAGGATAAAAATTTACAAAAAGGTGATTTTAAAAGGAGGAAAATTCTAAAGAAAATTGTGTAGACTCTAGCGATGGGTCCGTAAGTGACTGTGGAGGCCAATTCTAGATCCACACAGCTTCCCACAGTGAGGACACAGGTTACCAGATGGAAGATGGTCCTGTAAAGGATTCATTTGACGTGCTTTTCGCTTAGCACGTTTCTCCCTTTCACCTTGCACTCGGGATTTTTCAAAGTTCATAGAACCTTTGTGAAAGGCCAACCTCCAGTTACACTTGGGGGTTCATGGACCAGAGCTTCCCAGTTTTTGATGTTTATATTGCATTTTTTTAGATTAGCCTTAAGAACATCTTTAAACCTCTTATATTGACCACCGATATTCCGCTTTCCATCCTTGAGTTGGGAATAAAGTAACTGCTTTGGGAGATGGCAGTCAGGCATTCGAACAACATGACCGGTCCACTGAAGTTGGCGTTGAAGGATTTTTTCAATGCTAGTAGTCTTTGCTTCTTCCAGTACACTGACATTTGTCCACCTATCTTCCCAAGTAATCCGCAGGATTTTCCGGAGGCAACGTTGATGAAATCTTTCAAGGAGTTGGAGGTGACGTTTATAGATAGTCCATGTTTCGCAGGCATACAATAAAGTTGGTAATACAATGGCTTCATAAACCAGTGTTTTGGTCTTCTTACAAATATCCCGATCCTTGAACACTCTATGTTTCATTCGAGAAAACGCGGCACTAGCGGAGCTCAGACGATGCTGGATTTCACTGTCGATGTTAGCTGTAACAGAAAGATAGCTGCCAAGATAGAGAAAATGATCGACATTTTCGTGTTGTCCCGCCAAGCTGGATAGATGGCATCACCAAAGGGTTAGCTTGCACTTGCTGATGAAGCACTTTGGTTTTTTTGATGTTAAGTGAGAGACCAAGTTTTCCGTATGCTTCTGCGAAAGCATTTAGGATAGTTTGGAGATCATCCTCTGAATGTGCGGAGACCACATTATCATCAGCATACTGAAGTTCCACAACGGAGGTTGTAATTGCCTTACTTTTTGCTTTCAGCCTGCTGAGATTAAAAAGCTTTCCATCTGTTCGATATATAATTCCCACACCAGTGGGAAGTTTCCCCTCGACAAGATGTAAAACCATGGTGATGAAAATAGCAAATAATGTTGGGGCAATAACACATCCCTGTTTAACACCTGATCCCACTTTAAATGGAGCACCATGAGAGCCGTTGTTGTCCAAGACCGTAGCCGTCATGTTGTCATGGAGAAGTCGCAAGATATTCACAAATTTATTGGGGCATCCAATTTTCATAAGGATAGTCCAGAGAGCTGTTCGGTCTACAGTATCAAAGGCCTTAGCAAGATCAATAAATGCCATATAAAGGAGTTGATTTTGCTCCCGGCATTTTTCTTGGAGCTGACGTGCAGTAAAAATATGTGTAGATTTTGTTTTGGAATGGTTTCTTTGATAGTCCAAACTAGGATTGGCTCTTTAAAAAAAAAAAAAAATGAGAAGAAGATGAATAATGTATCCAGAGGTAGCATGAGCATAAGATAATTTATCTTCATTGGACACATAATCCGCAGGATTATTCATTTTGCAAATTTTGCTTAATTTGCAAAATGAATGGTGTCAGTGTTCAGCAGTGCCAGATGCTAGCACAGGAGCCTTGGGCTGACTGTCAATACAATATTGGTAAGGGGAAAGCACTCTGCATATACGCAGGCAGGGGCACTTTTCTTTCTGGCCAGATATAAAGGATGGCATGCATACCTAATAGCTCAAGGACCCAATTTTTGCTTTTGGAATAGATTCTGCGGACTAGCTGTCTGCAAAGGTATAGCTGAAGAACAAAAGAAGAACCCGCTACACTAAGTCCCCAACACCCTGACACACAGAGAACATGCTACTGACTCACCAAAGAAAGTACTCCTGAGGTAGCCACATTCCAGGCAGGCTGCTAAACAGCCCCAGTTAGAAAAGATAAGAGAATAGGAAGGTGGTAGGAATGAAAAGATAAGGAAGTGAGGGCAGAGAAGGTGGGGAAGGGACTGGAGGAAAGGCGAACCAAGCCAGAATGAAGAAAACACAGCAAGACAAGATACAGGATTTGAATCAAGAAGCCAAAGGAAAAAGTTGCAGGCCATGCCATGCTTCTCACACAAGCATATTTTAGCACTCTGTAACGTCACACCAGCTGGTCTGGAGCAGCAGCAAATAATCCCAGTGTGTGCTACAATTCCATATATTATTGCTCACTTGGGCAGCTACTTCAGGACCAAACTAGATGAGACACAGTTGTGTGAATGGTTTTTAAAAGTAGATAGCAGGCAGGCACAAAGCACCTGGTCCCAGTTGGGACCATGGTGGCAGTAGTGCAGCTAGGTAATTTTAGACCCTGCCTGGACCTAATGGTCTTACATCCCCACTCCCACTTTATACATATTACTTCAGTTGTGAAGCATACAACTGACATTTCTATTCCCCTCCTCCAAGAGTTTCAGATCTGCTTCTAACTTCCTGATACGTTAGAACAACCAAAAACAAACTTTGCAACAATGATTTTTTTAAAAAAAATACTCTGAGCATGTGCAATTTTGCATTTTAAGTTCACTTGAAGCATAGCACCATCATGGCTACAGGAATGAAACTGAGTCTGCTTCTGTACTTGCTACTCTCTGGGTTGTCATTTGGTGGCCCTCTGTGCTGCGGGAGCGGGAGCCTGGAATTTGGCCCCAAGGTCCAGCCCCAGCTCTATGACTGCCCGGTGGGGAGGATATGGTTGCTTTAATCCTTTGCCCCATGCTGTGATCCCAGTCAAGATTGGGGGATGTGTTACTCCTATTTTATTAGAGAAAAGGAGTATTGGCATGAATGGGAACTTTTTCCGGCAATGCAAATAGTGCAGGGGCGGGGATGATCCAGACTGGGATTACAGGGGAAGCAAAGGGTTAAATCTCTCATACCCACTCACTTCCTATACACACCAGGGTCCAAATCTGGATTTGGGACCCTGTGTGCCTGCTATTTACTTTTTAAAAATCATTCACATAATTGCTGCTTGTGTGAATGATGTTTTGCCCAGTTTGGTCCTCGATGAATACAGTGGTTGTCCAGCCTACTATCATTGAATTCAAACTCCTACCCAGACCCCAACTCTCAGCTGATTGGCACAAAACCTAATTGCAAAAAAGAAGGTTCAGTCCTAGAAAGTCCATTCACAATGTTACAAAGAGACCATATATCATAGGAAGGCACACTATTCTCTGAGCTTTTCTACATGAGGCATTTATTGTGCACTTGTGATTCCTTAATCACGGATGTTTCTGGTTTTACCAACTCTCCAAACTTCTACCTAATAATGGGAGGGGGCTGCTGAATTCTTGAATCTGAATTCATTTAGATGATGTCATGATCCTCTAGTTTCACTTCTGTTTTTTAAGAGTACTTTGCCGGGGTGGGGGGTTAGAGTGGGGAAGATGGGGTATTATTTCTGAAAGCGAAAGAAAAAGTATTTTCCTATTTGTGCTATTCCACTCCACTATAGCACAGTGCCACCTGGAGGTTATGTAGTGGAAAAGCAGGAAAGGAAAAGTGCTTTGTGTAGAGCTTGGATCTCAATTCTTCCACAAACCTGAAAGTAGATACAGCAATTAACAGCCTCCTGTAGAAAAAATTCTGGCTCACTGTCTCTTAGACAATAAGCCCTAAAATTCCAATAAAGAAATATCATTCCATATATAGTCCTAGGGAGTGGCTGTGTAAGGGAAAATTGGGAAAGCCAGATTTCAGAATGTGCTAGCTTTTAACATTTTGAAAAGGGCCCCCAGTTTGAGTGGTCTAAACCAAAGGAGCTGATAAATAAAGCTAGCCTTTCATCTCTCTCCCAGGAGTCCTGAAGCTGAAGTACAGGCAGAATTTCCACAGGTGGTTCATCTATCTTCATATGCTAGGTAAAGTTCTGCCTATCATGTACCTGGTATGATACAGGGCCTGCTGCCCCTTATAAAGAATTCAGCAGCCCCTTCCCATTATTAGGTAGAAGGCTGGAGGGTTGGTAAAAGCCAAACAGCAGCACTGAGGCCTAACAGTTTTGAGATAAAATGAAACTTAATGAAAGAGGCCACTCTAAGATAGAAGTAGTCAACTACAGTCCTATAATATACATGCACACACAGGCAGGGTCGGTGCAAGGCAGTTTGGTGCCCTAGGCAAGATCAGATATTTAGCGCCCCCCTCTTCCCACTTGAGCCCTCCCTCCCTCCAGCCCTATGCTCCTGGCGCCCCCTTTAGCCCGGCGCCCTAGGCAGCCGCCTAGTTGGCCTAATGGTAGCACCGGCCCTGCACACAGGTACAGAGAAAATATGATTGTTGCAAAAATATGCTCAGAGTGCCTTTCCCAGAGAGCCAATACTCAAGAAAAAGAGAAGCAGCTGCATCAGAGTGAGTTTTTTAAAGTTTTATTCTGCGCAGAAGAGCCAACTCGAGAGGCTCACGCCACAAACAAGAGTTGAACAAAAACAAACAAACATGGGGTTCACCTTTTTATAGCAGGGAATTATGGGAACACATCATACAAAGCACATTCGTCTGATTATGCTAACCAAGCGCTTCATCACCCCTCCCTCTTGCTGGACTTGATATGGGGCATTCGAAGAGTTTGCTATCCTTGAAACTCCTTATCAATCCTTGCTAGGCTTCAAAGAAATTCTAATTATTGCATTTTGGACTGGCGGCAGAAGAACACATCTGCGAGGGGGAGACAGCATGTAACATTACAAGGAACAAAGCAATCTTTCAGAGGCCTCTGGTTAGGGGGGGCAGATTTTTCTAACATGATGATGGTCACTAGCCTAGATGACTGTGGTTGTCCTTGTTGTTGTTTTTAAACCTAATATGTTAAAGTAGAATTAACACTGCAGCTCCTCTCCCCCCCCCAACCCAGACCCTCTCCTAACTGCCTATCCTTAACTGACATAATCACTCCTTCCTCCCCTTCTATCCTATCTCCCTGGTAACCAGCCACACTCATTCCCATTCCTCCCCTCCCTCCTGCAGGATTATTCTGAACATGCACAGAAAAAAGACTTTCTGAATTGCCATAAGGTAAAATTGACTCGTAGGGGTGGGGGAGAGTTGCATTTTGAATAAAAACTACGATCATGTTATGCTACTACTAGGGAACAGCCTGCACTAGACCTGCCCCCTGAGCTGACATAACAAGCCGTTTCCCAAAAGATGCTGTACAAATTGGCCAATGAAGTTTATGAGAAAGAAAATGGACAATGCCTGTCTAACTGCTGGAGGTCACTCATCAAACTTTAAGCTCCTATAAATAAACAATTTCCTTCCCTTTGTATCTCAAATCCTGCACGGGCCCATCCTGAGACCAACCTCCTCTATGCTGCCAAGTTTCAGATCAATCTGTTGAGCCATTTCCCAAATATATGTCATAGAACCTACTGACCACACACACACACACACGTTTCTGTTTTATAATGGCAGAATATGATTAATCTGATTCACCCTTAATATATAATAGAGAATTTTAAAATATTTCCAGAACTCCTATCTTGTCTATATGCTTTTACGCATAAATATATCTACACATCTCGAAAACCAAAGTTCATCCTAGTTGGGTAATTTTCTACGGCACCCAAAACGTGGTGGTGGCCATCCAATGTGGGATCCTAATCCAGCATGTAAAGTTCCTTAACCACTTCATCCATTGTTCTCCCCCAGATATATGCCTAAAATAATAGACTCCCAGTTTTAAATAAATAATTACCAGGTAGTGTGATTATGCAGTGGTGTTTCCTTGCCCAAGTGACTTGAACAGTGTTTCTTGTAACCATTGGTAGAAAGAAAAAAAAAGCCTATGCATCCATGCATACATACAACCCATTATGTACCCATGCATACAACTTTGTCTTTCTACAGATCACTATGTGTTCACAGTTCTCTTGAACTTGAACTCTGTTCACAGTGGCTTGAGGGTGGATTTGGAGATAAGACTATATTTGAATCTGGACCAATAGTGTACTTGTCTTCTTCATAGAGAGACTTCAGTTATATGACACTTCTAGGCTATACTGAAAACAAAATACAAGCACTATACTGTATTTCACAAGGCCTTTGTTGACCCCCTTACTGTGATAGAATAATATGTTATTACTTTTCCACCTTTCCAACTACAGTTCTATAACTGGTATATATCATATTTCTCTTCAGCACTACTGCCAAGTTTTTTAGACAGCTGCCTTGATTGCATGAAAGATGTATATCAAATCTAATCTGCAGTGTACTTGAAACTACTACCATGCTATTTTTTAAATGTATTATAGACGTCTGCAGAAAATGTGGCTTTTACTGTATTTTATTAGAGATATAAAACATGGGAATCAAAATGCTTTATGTCACCTATGCAAGTTTTATGTACTCAACTTTTAAGTGCTCATATGACAGACTGAAATTAAGGAAATATATCATTTAAATGAAAAATCATATCTATGTTAAAAATATTTTCCTAAAATTATATTTGCAGTCATGGCAGCTCATAGATTATCTCTACATTCATACATGGGTTACAAGCTTTCTCATGTCAAAAACAACAAAATAATGCAAACCAGCATTTGATTTCAATTAAGTCAATGGTTTGGCAAGGAAATCCAGACTGGGAGCTGTTGATCTATTTCTGTTTCCAGTGGTACAGCAAGCATTATCCAGCTAATAATTCCATAGTAATCAATTTATAAACTGCTATACTGTATGCTATGGAGATAAAAGCTATATGGTGGTAGCAACATATAGCCTCAGTAAGTAGGCCCAGCAGCTTCAGTGTACATATAGAGGGCCTGATGTACTGCAGAGTAAGTTTGTCATTACAAAACATGGATTACAAGCATGGTTCCGGAACGAATTATGCTCGTAATCCAAGGTATTACACATACATGCATTAACTGTTTAGCTGCTTTTTGACCGGTTATTTTCCCTTCCACACAGTGGGTTTGAACTAATGGCTGTTGCCTATTCCAACATATTGTACATGCAGAGCTCTGCGTGTGCAAAGGGTTTCTTGCTTTCTGATGCAAATCAGAGCCCATGCACGCACATCAGAGTCATGGGGTCACTGCCATTGTGTTTCCACCTTTTCCACTTGATCCATTGATTAGTTTATGTATTTTATATTTTTGTTGTTCCCCGCCTCGATCTAGATGGAGAGGCGGGTAAGAAATGTTTTTTTTTTATTATTGTTGTTGTTGTTGTCTGACCACACTTGAGACAGAAGACAACTGCAAGCTTTGAAGAGGACCTTAATTAATATTAACAGGCATCTTCTTATTACACCTAAAGCAGACAAAGTATAGAAGACAAAAGTGAAACCAAAACCCGCAAGCCAACTACAGTAATACCTTGGATTGCGAGTAACCCGGTGTGCGAGCGTTTTGTAGAGATGTAGCCGAGCAGCCCGTCGGACAGGAGCAAGGCCCGAACTGGGCCTGCTTGTGTCCGCGCGGGCTCTACCTGCAGGCTCTCCACAAAGCGGAGAGCCTGTCTCGTTGTCCTCTGGTCCCATTGCGTCACTTCCGGCGCGGCGGAAGTGACGCGATGGGACCCTGCTCCGTCGCGCTGGAACCCCGTGCTGTTTTTGGCGGGGGAAACCAGGGCAACAGGGCTGTTTAAGCCCTGTTGCCCTGGTTCCCCCCACCAAAACTGAGCGCGGACGGGGTCCAGCCTGGATGGAGGATGCGACGGAGCAGCTCCGGAGGCGGCGGTGGCAGTGGCGGCAGCAGCAGCATGCAGGGGACCAGGTAGGACAGCGGCAGGGGGGGGTCCTGCAGCGGCGGCAGCAGCAGCGGGGGGCGGGGGGTCCTCCGGCGGTGCCGGCGGCTCGAGTGGCGCAGAGAACGCTCCGCGCCGCTCTGAAGAGCAAGATCAGGCCACCGCCACCGCGGAGGTCCGAGCCACGGAGAACTTCAGGCCCAGGTAGGGTCCAAAGTACATCCCTAGCGTTTTGCAAGACGAGCCAAAAATTTTCAAAAATTTTGACTTGATAAACGAGCGAGGTCTTGCAAAACGAGCACACCGGGTTACTCACTGGCTCGGTGCCTCACTCTGCGGGCGCCTCGTTGCTGCCGTGCCGGCTCCCTGCCGGGCACGGTGGCACAGGGCACCCACAGAGCGAGCGGCCGTGCCTCGCCTCCACGGGGCTCCCTGACAGGGAGCCCCATGGAGGTGCAGCAGGGTTTCGTTCCACAACCATTTAATCACTGCTTTGCCGGCTCCCTCCATGGGTCTCTCTGCCAGGGAGCCGGTAAAGCAGTGATTAAATAGTTGTGGAACGAATCATCTGAGTTTCCATTATTTCTTATGTGGAAACTCGCTTTGATATACGAGTGTTTTGGATTACAAGCATGGTTCCGGAATGAATTATGCTCGTAATCCAAGGTATTACTGTACATACATGCATTAACTGTTTAGCCGCTTTTTGACCAGTTATTTTCCCTTCCACACAGTGGGTTTGAACTAATGGCTGTTGCCTATTCCAACATATTGTACATGCAGAGCTCTGCGTGTGCAAAAGGTTTCTTGCTTTCTGATGCAAATCAGAGCCCATGCACGCACATCAGAGTCATGGGATCACTGCCATTGTGTTTCCACCTTTTCCACTTGATCCATTCTCTTGCAAAGTGTCCTCCCACCCCACCCCGAAACTGGACAATTTTATTTTAGCCTACTGTATAAAACCAGGCCATTGATTCTTAGCCAGCAGAGCTGTCTCCCTGTTTGTGTAGGACCTGGGCAAGAGTGGGACAATGGTCTTCTCCAGCAAGATACTTGCTCCCTTTATAGCACTCACTTGTTTACTTCAGTGTTCCTTAGTCCACTGTCTCATTTAAATCTACTGCTGTTTTTTTTTAAAAAAAATCTTCTTCTTCCTCTTCTTCTTCTTCTTCTTCTTCTTCTTCTTCTTCTTCTTCTTCTTCTTCTTTCTACGAGAGAAATGGGATGAGGTAGTCTGGATAACGTGCTGGGTCTGGGCCTTTGAGCCAGGGGGCGTCCCTCTAACAGCCATAGACATTTCTAATAGCCATAAAGTTTAGTGCTGGCCCTAAACATGGGAGGCTACCTTTCCTTATTTTTTCCTACTTGCCAAATATGAATAAAGAAAGGCTCCTTTAAAGGCTCCTACTAACTTGCCTCTGTCAGGGAATGGGGCTTTAGCTCAGTGGTAGAGCACGTGCTTTGTATGCAAAATGGGGTGGCCATGTCTGCTCTTTTACAGAGGACAGTCCCCTGTTTGAAGGGCTGCCAGAGAACCATCCTCTATTTGAAAGCATTCTCTACTTGAAGGGCTGTCCTCTTCCATTCTGGTTACAAAATAAAGAACCATAAGAACAGTTGCCCATCAGTGAGCACCTGGGGAGCCGACTGAGCAAGCAGGCAGACCTGGTCACCATCTTCCGCACTGAGGTGAGATGTACTGTATTTCTATTTACATTATAATAATTATTTCTAAATTTGCCCCAATACATATACATTAGCATATTTAAATTTTATGCAAATTGGTGATGTGTTTCCTATTTGGGGGTGATTCATAAATGGCCACCCTATTAGCAATGTACGACTGGAAAAAGATAACGGTCAATTTGTTAATTTAATTAAAATAAAACCAAAGTATTGAAACATTTTCCAAAGTATATAGCATGCAATAGGCAGTGCAAGCCTATGGCCACTAGACAATGTCTAGACAGTGACAGGATTTTTCAAAGTCCCAGATCTAATCTTGGAAACTCAGTCCAAGGTCGGAGCTAGGAATAGGAGCTCAGAGTGCCTTCCCCCCTCCCTGCGCAGCCGGCATGGAAAGAACCGTGTCGGCTGCTTCTCTGAGGTCGCAAACGCAACCTCAGAGAAGGGGCTTTGTAGGCATTCTGGGGGTGAGGAGGGCAGGAGACAGGCACTGCCATGATATGAGATACCCTGGTGGTGCCTCAGCCTCCTTCGCTCCTGTTCCAAAGCACCACACTTAGACAGCCAAAATCAGCTGTCTAAGTGCGTTGCCGGACAGGAGGAGCACGGAAGCTACCTTCGCCTCCACACTCCTCCCACCCTGCATAGGATGCCTGTAATCCTCCAAGTTTGGAGGGCTACGGGCATTCAGACTGGATTGCGCCCTAACTGTCCTAGACAAAATACCTGCATTACACAGAGCCTACTGTCTATTTACTTTACCATGGCTGCATGGCTTTCTATGGCAAAAAAAAAAAAAAATTCAATGTCCAACTTCTAAGAGCCATCAGTGTCACCTGCTTCAGTCTAATGGTTAAGTTGGTTATTGCATACTGGAGGGTGACCATTTTCAAACAGCTGAAGGGAACTTTTTAAGGTTTCTATTTCATGAGCTTCAGATGAAATTCCATTTTAGGATGGCATCATCTCATTTACATTTAAATCTAACCACTTTCAGACATTCTTCTAAAATGTGAGTGTAGAATAGTTTAATTTTAAAAGTCTTTCAGGTTTGAAGGTGAGATTGTGGAAAGTTTATATAGGTCATTTATATTCTAGTGATTGGGATGTGGTTATTCAAAAGGAGGCTGGAGGCACTGTGATCATCAATTAATTCTGTCTGAAATGGAAACATTAAATCCATGCTTATCACTCATGTTTTGACATTTCTTTTAAATGTAAGTGCCATTGCATATATTTATACCTATGACTTCTGAATAGAGATAAATTCGTCTTGGTTCAAAATGGTTGTTCAGTTACTACCTATTTTCCTGTGTTTCCTTTTTTGTTTTGTTTTTCAGTTTATGAGCACAATTTGTATCTAACAATAGAGAGACTCTCTAAACCTTATGATGTTCTCTGGATTTAGTTTTTGGATTGTACAAAATTTGTAAGCTGTCTTGGAAGCCCTTAGAGGGCCAAAAGGTGAGATAGAAATAATGGCATAAATTAACTGAGAGGGCTATAACACAAACATGAACTAAATGCACGCAGTGCATCAGATTTGTCCTTTGCTCCCTGCACTTTTTTTTTTTTTTTAATTGACCTCAGAGAGGGGGAAAAGGCATCACTCCAGTGGGCAGGGAGGGGAGGAGACCAGAAAGCCCAGGATATGAATTATCCTGAGCCTCCTCCAGTCTCCTTCCCTCCTGCTCCAAAGTGCCCTCTGCAGGAGGTGAAGATTGCCTCTGCCCTGCGATGGATGATCGGACGCCTCCAACTTTGGGGGCTTCCAATCAGTGAGGGTGCAGTTGATAGAATTGCACCCTTATTTGCTTTAGACTTAGATCAGGGCAGGTGCAAAGGGTCCTCATGGTCAGGCAGCTGCTGATGGCCCATACCCCAGCAGAGGGCCCACTGACAAGAGCCCCCAGACCTGCTCCTCCTCTTCACCATTGCAACCTGCTTCTTCACCTGCCTCTTGCTCTGGCCCAGACAACAGTTGTGTGAAGGAGGAGCAATGGATGCCACTGCCTGCATGCTTTTTGGCTCTCTGCCTGGCAGGCAAGCAGGTGGTAGCGATAAGGAGGAGGAGGCAATGATGCTGGCGAGAAAGTAGACCGACTAAAGGAAAAGGGCTCATTGAAGGGCCCAAGGGATCTCCAAAACCTGGAGCCAGCACCAGTCTAGATTGACATTTCATAGATTTCATAGATCATAGAGTTGGAAGGGGCCTACAAGGCCATCAAGTCCAACCCCCTGCTCAATGGAGGAAACTAGAGGAGGGGTCTCCCATCCAAGTAATAACCAGGCCTGACCCTGCTTAGCTTCCTATGCTCAGACAAGCTGAGCCAGCATGAGCCACAGGCCTGAGAACGGAAAAGGAGAGGAAGCCTTTTGTGAAATAAGTCAGTATTATTAACAGTGTTCTTAGTAAGCCCAGATCTTAGTAAGACATTCTAATATCTGTGGGATATTATCTGATTTGGCAATAGAGGCAATATAGAGTTTTGCTGCTGATAAGAATATAAGAGTTAAATGCAGATCTATGTCTCTATTATTTATACAACCTAATAAAATTACTTTTATATCAGAGGAAAGATGGTATTCTGTGATATCCCAAATTATAAATAGAATACAGCTTGATTTTTGGACAGGATCAAAAATATATGTATATAATCGGCATGCAAGTATTGACATCTCTGACAGATATCAGGTATCTTGGGGTATATAATAGTAAGTGTATATGGAAATAGATACCACTGGTATACTGTCTTAAAGAACTTTTCCTTTAGATTGGAACTAATTTTATTATTGGTATATGTTTAAATAACCACATTTATTCATTATCTAGAGCTGAACAGCTTGAATCTTTATCCCATTTCTTTCTGAATGAGAAAGGAAGTTGATACTTAATAATAAATGGTAAATAATTGATTTTGCTAATAAGATTACATGAAAAGGGTTCTGTTATCCAAGATTCAAATTTTGAAATTTCTGTTAAGATGGAATATTTCTTCAAAATATGTTATGCTATGTCTAACTGAAAGGATTGCAACAAAGGTGATCTAGCACCTTATATCTTTGCTACAGGCGTATCATATGAAATAATATTGTTATTCAGTATTAGGTCTTAAATAGCGTCCAGCTGTTTTTGTTTCCATAGAGAAAAATATCCCATATAATTTATTATACTTTTTGTTTGTTCATTATGTATTATAGAAGTTAATGGGAGATAAACCAAGACATACATAATGTTCAAATATGAACCATTTTAAAAACAGAAGTCCATGTGCTGGCTTGACTTGTGTCAGATCAAGTCAGCACCAGCACAGGGTTGATGGAATTGAATCCATAGGGCTGTCAGATTTTCATCCCACTATCAGATTCCTCACACGTCCCTGTTTATATATTCTCTGTTTCAAGAAAAAGGGAGCAAAGCTATGTGTGAATCATGCAATTGTTCATATGACTCTCCACATGGAGTGTCATGACATATAAATGTATGAACCAAACCTATATGTAAATAATGAGAAAATTGCCTTGAGATTACTTTTATTTCAAAAAAATCTGTGGGCAATTTTGCCACAAAGCAAGTAAGATTTTAACAGAGAAAATATAAAATAATAGGACTGGTACTGCTGACAAGAAGTTTGATTTTGTCTGCCAAAATAAGTATCAGCAATTTGATATATCTGAATTTCACAGCTGGTAAAAAAGACTAAGCCAAAGCCTTGATTGGGAAGGGTAGTGAGTAAAGTGAGCTGTGCTGTATATCAAGTATTTATACAAGCAATGAAACACATAAAGAAAGCAATAACATTTTATGGGATATGAGGAGAGAGAAATAAGTGGGCAGGTTTCTGATTATAGCCCAACATCTCATGAAAAATGAACTAATGGCAGAATTTGCATAGTCAAACACTGTTTGAAGAAAGATGGAGTTTTGTTATTTATCATGATGTCAGCAAATTTGGAATTGGGAAAGTTCAGTTTCAGAACTCCCCAAGTTCATAAATCCTGAGCCAAAAACTTTCTGTGCCAGGCCTCCACTTTCTAAGCAACCTTACCCGTGTCAGCGGAAGGGAGAAGAAACCAGCAGTGGGGAGGAGGACTCTCTGATAACAGGCCTCATCCTTAAAATCTGGATTCTCCTGAATATGCAGCTAATTCAATTAATGCCAGTTGTTTGTTATAAAGAATAAGCATAATGGAAAGGCGAGAAAAGACAGACTAGGTTGGTTACCTGCCCACCATCTAACTCCTGCTGCTCCAGCTGAGGTCGCCTCCCCCTTCCACAACTGATGCTACAAGGCTACTCAAGAACCATCTTGCCGTAAGGCAGGGCTCTCCAACCTTGGGTCCCCATGCTGGCTGGGTATGCTGGGAGCTGTAGGTCAGCAACATCTGGGGACCCAAAGTTGGAGAATCCAAGGGGAGAAGAGTTCTGAGTTTCAGAAAGTTTTTTCCCCTGTAGCTTGCCCTTACCAGTTTTATCATATACTAGCAAATGGAGCCTGCTTTGCATAGGTGGGAATAGCCCCTGTATTGATATAGCGAAGGCTGCAAGCAAACCTACTTCAGGGTTGGACACATTGTGCCCACCCTGTCTGAGTGAAGCCATGCCTGCTGGCATTCCTAGCCATGGTGCCTGCCATGGTGCACCCCAATCAACCCTAAAGAAGGGCTCTGTCCACTCCATTCTCTTTGTGGGGCAGACCATCAGCCGAGGGGAAGGGGCAGACATATAACTCTGTCCTTCACACAGGTTGAAATAGACCTTAGTTCCATACAGCAAAGCATTCATGGAAATTTACACAGCTGCCATTGTTGAACCATTTGTGACATCCCATCTGAGTGAAGCCATGCCCACTGGCATCCCTAGGCTTGCCTCCTGCCCTCCCATGGGGGGAGTTTCTCCACAGGAGAGGTACGTCTGTAGCCCCTAGGTTGCTATACCAAAGGCCTTTTGACATGAAAAGGTTAATCCCCCCAAAAAAGGCTTTTCTCCAGCCCTTCTTTTGGTACACTGAAGCCTTCAAATAAACTCACATTGCCCCTGCCCCTTCTGAATGAAAAGGGGTTAATTTTTATCCACAGAAAGTTCTCTGAAGGCCTGAAGCAAAATTATGCAGCTGTCAGAATTGGACATATTGTGTCTGCCCCAACTGAGTGAAGCCACACCTGCTGGCACCCCTAGGCATGGCCCCTACCATGCTGCACCCTTACGGCCCCCTGAGGGAGGGCTCTGTCCACTCCATTTCTTGGGGGCGGGCTGCCCCACTGCAGGGGGCATGCATATAACTCTGTCCCTCAGCCTACTAATTTCCCCTGGCTTCTAATGTATCGACTGTAAAGCTATGTGCTGGTTAGGGAAGTCTGTTCCTAGTGACTGAAGATGTTATGCAGGCTTCCACCACACAGACAAATTACAATTAATTAATGCATTTAAAAAGCGAGGTAACCCTAAGGTGCACTCCCCAAGGGTGCCCTTACTATGCATGCCAAGTTTCAGGTATCCCGGTGTCACAGCCTCGGCGTATGGTGCTTACAGACGGAAAGATAGATACATATCCTCCTTTGTCAGGCTGGCCTGATAAATATCTTAAATAGATATAAATATCTTAAATATCTTAAATAACCTTAAACAACATCTAAAACTATTTCCCAATTGGAAGGGGAGAACAGATCCATGTTCGATCGGAAAATATTTGCCAGTGTTTAACTTCAGTACAAACACATTTAAATGCATTTTATGTTCACCGCTTTGATGCCTCTGTGGAAAGTGGTATATAAATTAGAGTAATAAATAATATTATAGAATCAAGAATAATAGAGTTGGAAGGGGCCTATAAGGCCAACAAGTCCAACCCCCTGCTCAATGCAGGAATCCAAGTCAAAGCATCCCTGGCAGATGGCTGTCCAGCTGCACCTTGAAGGCCTCCTGTGTGGGAGATCCCACTACCCCCTTAGGTAGTTGGTTCCATTGTCATATGAGTATGCATGAATATTGTCAGAATAATGTTAATCACACCTAATGGGAACATAGGGACAGGTTTAAAGGGTCAGCTGGAGCTTCAGATGGCACAGCTGGAATTTCTATTGTCTCAGTAATTCAAATAATTGTCCTACACATAAGCAGGGGTATGAATATTAAATATATTTTTGGTTGAGCTAATATCAGGTCCAGCTCCTGTGCAATTTATTTATTTATTTATTTGTTAAATTTATACCCCGCCTTTTTCCCTGAAAGGAACCCAAGGCGACTTACATAATCCTCATCCTCCTCTCCATTTTATCCTCACAACAACCCTGTGAGGTAGGTTAGGCTGAGAGTCAGTGACTGGCCCAAAGTCACCCAGTGAGTTTCATGGCCGAGTGGGGACTAGAACCTGGATCTCCTGAGTCCCAGTCCAACACTCTAACTGCTATGCCACACTGGCTCTTGAGGACAGAAGGTGAGGAAGGTGAAGATGGCTATACCACCAGCAAGCAAGTGTGATCCAGGAGCTATTCTATCAGAGAGCATTACCTGGCCTATTTGTGTAACCCAGTCTTCAACATTAGCATCAATACATACCAGCCTTATGGCTGGTAGGTGATCTTGCTCTAGATTCTGTGCTAGATTTCAGCCTTTCAGCTTCTGCCCTATGTAGTCCATATCAGTAGGTATCAAAGAAGGATCTACCACTCTTACATTGTTCCTGATGGTCTTTAGTCCTAGTCTGGTTTTCTCCTTTTAAAAAATTCTAATTCTCTATTCTTGGCTGTTTTTGAGGGGATGGGATAATAGATTCTTTTGGAGATACCAATTTTTTCCTCATGTTGAGATCCAGGTGAGCTCCTTCTCTAAGTTCCTGTCATGGAATTAATTCTGCTCATAGTGGTGTCAGTTGTCAAGTCACAGATAATGAGCCAAAAGCCAAGAGCCCTTTGGCTCACAAAGGCCCTTGCATCTGTCACAGTGTTCAGCTTTTAAAGTACTTTGAGACAGGGAGGAGACACAAATAACCTCAATGAGGTCAGCCCCAGGTGTAAAGTAGGCACTCTTCCCCAGAAGATTCTACCCGCACTTGCTTCTGTCAAGGTACTTAGTTTTTAAAGTTAAAATAGGCACTCTCTCCCATCAGCCTCCATCCTATTGATGTAAGGATACTTCCTTGGCTAATGTGGCTGCATTTTCTACTGTTCTCTCTTTTGGACAGAGCTGGGTGGTAGATCCCCACTTTACACTGCTAAGGTCACAAATTCAAGACCCATTGCAGTTCTGATAGCTAACTGTGAATTAAGAGGCATATCTTGTAAAGGAACAAGAAAATAGTTCTTCGATGCATCAGTTCAAAAACCTCCGTACTTGTTACCATGTTGAGAGACTATGTAGGCCCATACAAAGCCCACAAATTCATGTACCTTTTTGAATCTTTAAAGAGACTTTAAATCCAATAGCAGACAGAATCTTACAAATATTTTTATTGGACCACAAAAATGCATCAGCTTAGGCAATTATACATTTTCCTTCTCAGCAATCTCATAAATTCTTAATCTATTGGTTTCCTTTTACAGTGATGGTGAAATCTTTGTCTTTTTAAGGATAAAAAACAAGTTGCTTCCTGGTATTTTGATTTTTAGAAATGTTGCAATCATTTTGTGTTAGATTTCCCAAATTTATGGCAAGCGCAGCAGAAAAATTCACTTCATTTTTCTGTGTGACAGCTGAAACCTCTTCCACAGATGACTCTGTCATTATGCACCGTCTGTTTCTTTACATTAATGGGCCACAATGTATGCAGGGAAAATTAATCTTAGGAGAGCCAACATTATTTCATGCTTCATTACATGAAATGCCTCCTAACTCTTTGATTATATGTAAATTTGCCCCTGAAAAAAATCTCTGAAACCTAGCCTATGATGTACAAACTAATGAATTCTCATTAGATGAGATACAATTTCTCATTATTAATTTTTCTTCGAAAGGAAAAGAAGAAGGCTTAGCTACTGTTTCATTTCCCTTAAATGTACTTAAGTGAAATCTTAGCTATAAATTTGATCTTAAATATAACCTTAGTAATGACATTTATCCTTATTAGTAGATATATACTAAATTACTAATCTATATTAGTAGATATATGCTAACCCCACCCTCCACCCTAGTCACTAGTTTTTTTCTAAATGAAACACACACACCCCAAATATTGTAGCCTTTCCTCATAGGGAAGGTGCTCCAGCCCCCTTACCATTTTCTAACACTGAGGCACACCGTGCAACCAGACAATATTACAGAATTTGTTGGAGGATATGGGAAGGAGGCGGTCCTATACTGGTTAGGCCGAAGCAGAGTTTTTCCCCTTATGCACAGCCTGGTTATTGAAACTGGTTATCACCACGTGGGTTGTTAAACCCTGCTAAAAGGCTCTTAAAAGGAAACGGATTGTCCACACAAGGTTTAAAACTAATAAAGACATTTATTAGTTTTACTTACAGTCCCTTTATTCATATGCGTGTGTCCATCATGTTGGAGAGGAAGAGAGAGAGAGAGACCACGGGACACAGAGAGGCAGGAAGTAGGGAGGAGGGGTTAGAAAACAAGCACCCTGGAGATTGTTCAATTAGCCCTTTCCTCCCACTCTAACTAGTGGTTACATTACCTCGTTGATTGAAGCAGGCAACATTACAATTTCCAACAGAATTAATATTACACGGATAAATCCGTTAGACTTACAAAAGCGTGGCAAAGGTTTCCCAATAACCTCTTATGTATGTTTTGAAGTATTTTTCCAACATGAGTATTAATATTCATACTGGGAGTAGTACTGCCTTGTAATGCGAGGAGTGGGTTCATCTATTTTGTGCGGAGCAAAATAAGGAAGATGCATGGTCACTGGACTGCTGCAGCAATAGATTAAGAGAGTTTGAGCAGGTGGACATTTCCCTGCCACAGAAGTCTTCACCAATCTATCTACCCACCAAAGGTTAACAACCATTTTTTGTAGGGTGTCTATATAACCTTATGCCGGCATTTGTCTGCAACATGACTACAGCTAAACTGGGGTTGGAATGTGTGCAAGCATGCATAGCCGTGCCCCTGGCTATGTCATAGATCTTTGTGCCTTCAGCACAAAAATTTAAAAAGGGACCTGTAAGTGCATTCAGTTGGGGGTTGCACACCTCCCAGACCCTCTCTAGCCCTATTCATGTTGCAGGTGAATGCCTTATGGGGAGATATAATCCAAGGGAATTTCTGGTGGAGTTCTCCTATAGTATTATTTCATTTATTACGTTTCTATACTGCATAATAACCAAAGTTTTCTGGGTGGGTTACAAAGATTAAAAACCTTTAAAATACAGTATTGCACATAAAATAAAAACCATTCACATCCAGAAATACAGCAATGCCTTGGATTGCAAGTAACTTGGTTTGAGAGCATTTTGCAAGACAAGCAAATTTTTAAATATTTATTTAAAAAAATTTGACTTGATATACAAGCGACATCTTGCAATACAAGTACTGTAGTATGGCTTAAATTAAAAATCTCTGTACAAATTTTTTTGGGGGAATTTCATTTTGATATAAGAGTGTTTTGGATTACAAGCATGTTTCCGGAACGAATTATGCTCTCAATCCAAGGCATGACTGTATAAACACAATGCATACACATGCACACACACACACATACACACACATATCCAGACAATTTTAACAATCAACAATAAATCCCAGGATCTGATTTGATAAAGTGGTTTGTATATGGCTCAGCTGGCAATTCCGGATGTCACGTAAATTGTGTAAAGAAGTACATGCAACAGTGGGTATGATGATTTGTTTGTGCAAATATACATCATGGTTGTGTCATGGCATTTGTTTTTTTTAAAATAAATTTTATTTAGTTATTATAAACTACATACAATACTGTAAAACAAAAACATGCAACTACAGTAAATCATAAGGTGCACCCCCCCACCCGCCTAGGGAGCAACTAATATACTTCCATCCCCTTAATCAATTGAATTCCACATTCCAAAAATATAACATATCCTGACAAGGCATACTCCCCTTCCCCTTTTTTAATACATAGTCTAATAATTGATTCCATATATCCTTAAAATTTATTCTTCTTTAACTGTCCCTTTTTGCATTTGATACTACAAGTTAGTTTATCATTTAGGGCTATATCCCAAACTTCCTTATACCAATCAGTTATTAGAAAAACATGTTGTACTTTCCATTTCCTTGCTATCATTAACCTAGCCGCGGTTAACAAGTTTACAATTAGTTCCTTCGTATTTTGGGCACAAGTGACTTTATCAGTTTATTGATAACAATGCAAGTTTAGGACAGACCTCTAGATTAATACCAATAATTTCTGATATTTCTGTAAAAACCTCTCGCCAAAAAACCACCAGTACATTTTTACAACTCCACCACATATGAGCATATGTACCTATTTCCTGACATCCTCTCCAACTTAGTGCGGAGCAATTATTATCTATTCTATTTAATCTTACTGGAGTTAAGTACCATCTCCAAATTAGTTTCTAGAAATTATCCTTTATCCTTATCGACTTAACTTTCAGAATACGTCTATCCCATATATTGTTCCAACCCACCTTCAAGTGTCATGACACTTGTGAGGGTCTGCTAAAGAGGCCACGTTAAGGGCCTACTGTAACCTGGGGCCAATTACTTTTGCTGAATTATAGTGAGCCATTAACATAAGGGCTATTTTGGGGTTGTATTAAAATGGCTGACAAGTGTAAATAATTATCAAGAACTGAAGTCTGGCATATACAAAGCACAGCACTGCTAGTCACTGCTTGTTCAGTCAAGTGTGTTTTGAGGCCAAACTACGTATTACATACAAATGTAGCACAACGCATAGGGCGGTTTTTAATGAACACCTTCAGGATAGGACCATTTTAAGTGGAGAATATTCTTTATCCCTCCAGAACTCTTAAAATCAAATTCTAATTGGTGGGCCCCCTTGTTGGCAGCCTTATTCACCCATATTGACCTAACAGGATTGATCCCTAAGGATTGGGACACAGCAGTAGTTGTTCCTATATACAAGAAAGGCAGAAAAACCGATCCGGCAAATTACCGTCCAATTAGTTTGTTATGTATAATCAGCAAACTGTATGCAAAACATCTGTACAATAAGTTACTGGAATGGCTAGGTGACGAGAATTTTTTGGCAGATGTGCAAGCTGGATTCAGGCAAGGAAGATCAATTACAGACCACTGTCTAGTTTTGTCCCATCTAATTGACAAATATGTAAAAAAACCAAAAGGAGCTTTATATGCAGCATTTATTGATTTAAAGGCAGCATTCGATTCAATCTCCCGTTTAAGACTTTGGGACAAATTATCAGCAACATCTATAGATAAAAGACTTTTATTTTTAATAAAAAGCCTGTATAACAACACATGGCTGAAAATAAGATGCACGAGGTATGGTGGCCTGACTGACCCAGTTCTATCATCTAAAGGGGTCAAGCAGGGATGTATTTTGGCCCCCGTTCTATTTAATATCTATATAAACGATATTGGCGAATTTCTATCATGCCCCAATTTTCATGCTCCAAATGTAGCCACAAAGAAAATCTCTATTCTATTGTATGCAGATGATGCAGTAATTTTATCACAGACTAAGGTAGGGCTAAGGAGGTTATTAAAGGCATTTTCTCAGTACTGCCAAAAAAATCATCTCATAATCAACTATGAAAAAACAAAAGTAGTGGTCTTTTCCAGATGTTATAAATTACACAAATGGCATTTAGACGGGCACCCTATTGAGCAAGTCAAAGTTTTTAAATACTTGGGTATAATATTCCATCATTCAGGGACATGGACAGCCCAGCAAGCTTATGCGATTGAAAAAGCCACTAGGAGTGTCCAAATTCTCCTGCGTTTTTATCGAACAAAAGGACAAAATTTCATCCCTGCAGCCCTTGAAGTTTTCAAAGCCAAGGCTGTAGCCCAATTATTGTTTGGGATTTCAATTTGGGCCGATTCCAATCTGAAACCACTGGAGACAGTGCAGTCCAAATTTTTAAAACAAATCTTTGCAGTTCCCAATTGTGCCCCAAATGCTGCGTTGCGACACGAGGCCGGAGTTATTTCTATACAAACGCAAGTCTGGATGAGGACACTTAAGTTATGGCTGTGGCTGCATTTAACTGATACGGGTCTGCTTCCCCTGATAGTCAAAGATACTCACAAGAGTAGCTGGCAAAAAGCTATAACCAGAAAGCTAAATCTGTCTGGGTTTTCAGTTCAATATCTATTAGGCCTAGGCTTCTTTAAAGCCAAAGAAACTATAAAACTGCGCTTACTGGATATTGAAAGACAAAACAGCTGTTCCATAATGAAGAAATTGAATCCCCATCTTAATTTGACTATATGCAATCCTACAGAAAATATAGCCGCATATTTACAACAGCTTACATACTCTAAACATAGGATAGCTTTTTCAAGAGCTCGTCTAAATGTGATTCCCACTGCGGTCCTGGAAGGCCGCTTTAGGAGAATTCCATATCAGAATCGAGTGTGCATTTGTGGAGATGGTAACATTGAAACCATCGCCCATGTGCTGCTCTTTTGCTCCCTGTATAGAACTAGCCGAGAAGAGTTGATTACTCCTCTATTGACACCTTATCCAGGGCGCCCAGTCGATTACTATGTGAATTTTCTTTTAGAGGACCGCAATAGGATGGTGACAGCAAATACAGCAAAATTCATAGCTATTGTGATCAAAATGAGGGCAGCCACTAGAGTTCAACAAAATACATAATTTTAGATAAATTTAGATATAATTTTAGACATAATCTTAGATATAATTTTAGATATAATTTTAGATATAATTTTAGACAATATCAAGGATTTTAGCTGTGATACTGAGTTTATGCAAGCTTTCGTTTTACTCTGAACATTGAATATTTATTGCGTGTTATGTGTTATTTGTAATTTGTTTTAAATTGCAATGGCCAATGGCTAGATGCAAATAAAGTTTGACTTGACTTGACTTGGAGAATATAGGACGCTGCCTTATACTGAGTCAGACCATTGGCTCATCTAGCCCAGTATTGTCGACGCTGACTGGCAGTGGCACTCCAGGGTTTTGGACAGTAGATTTCCCAGCCCTACCTGGAGATGCTGGGGATTGAACCTGGATCTTCTGCATGCAAATTGTGTGCTCCACCACTGAGCTATGACCCTTCATGATTGCAGCAGAGCAGGAAGGAGACTTAATCCTCATGCATGCTAGATTTTTTTCCCTGCTACTTTCATCATGTAGTTATAGAAGCATGTGTATTGATGCTTCTTGGGTGTAACCCTGCAGGCGGAAAAGCAGCTGGGGATGATTTGGAACTGAGAAAAGGTGGGAGGGAGAGTATTAGGCACTCTGCTCCCCCTCTGCTTCTCCTAGCTACATGGCTGTTTTCTGTTTGCTTTTTAATGGTCATCAGGAGGACTTAATTACATGAGGTTGTATAATATGTGCTTCATATAATATGTGTTTCAGGGCATTCTAAGCATTCCCCATCTCGACATTAACAGAGTTTTGAGTGTGCCTCATTCATCCAGTAAGAAAGTAAGTAGTGCAGAGTGCAATCAGTGGGTTAGGGAACGTAAAGGCTGTTAGATGCAATGTTGGTTGAATTATTCCTTTCACTTATTGTAATCCACTTAAATTGCTGTGCCAAGTACTCCAGTTTTTGGTGCAATCCTATACATACACTGTGGAAGCTTGCCCATTCTAGTACAGGGATAATGGAAAGAAATGCTTGAACAAATGCCTTATCCTGCTAAAACCTGGGAGTTAGTCCTATTGAACTCAGTGATACCTACTTTTGAGTAGACATGTATAAAATTCCACTGTTAGATGGTGGCATGCTTGCAATCTTCATGTCATTTTGGAAAGGTGGGATGAAATTTTGAAAAAGAGAGGCGATTAGGATACAGTATAGAAGACCCTAATAAAATGTATGTACCTAAACAAATCATTGTGGTCTGAGTAAAGAGAGAATCCATGGTATGTGTGGTGAACAGAATAATATTCTAAGGGTTTTCGGGGGGTGGGGGGTGTTCAAGGATAGGGCTAGCTTCAGCTTTGCACTTTCTCTTCATTTTTGAAAAAAACACCACACTAAGGGTGAAACCCTATGGGTTGGAAGCCCCTGAACTCAGAGGCTTATGACCCTCCTATGCAGAGTGGGAGGAGCAGCAGAGGTGATCTCCGCCTCCCTTCACCTCCTGCTCTGCATTTTCCTAGACAGCCATTTTCGACTGTCTAGCTGGGGTGCTTCAGAGGGGGAGGGAAGGAGGCAGCAGAGGCCACAGGATAGCTTGTGTCCTGGACTCTCCAATCTCTTTCCCTTCCCACCCACCAGAATGCCCCCTTTACCCCTCTCCAAGGTTGAGTTCCCAACGTTGGAGAGGCAGCTGGCGTGGTTCTTTCCACACCGGCTGTGAGGGGGCGAGGGGGATCGGATTGCAGATTCCCAGCTCTGAGGTCAGAACTCTGTTTCCGACCTCGGAACTGGAAATCCGAAGTATCCTATGGCCCCTCAGATGATGTCTAGAGGCCATAGGATCACTCTCTAGACTTCTTAAAATTGGACATATTTTCCTCCATAAAAGAATATTGAAAAGAGAATATCTAAGTAGAATCATACACAGCATACTTGCAAAGAGATAGTGATACACAAAAACTGTCAAATGATTGGCAAGGAGGCAAATAAAGGGAAGATGAAGTATTTCTAATATGTATATCAGGGCATGAAGGATAACAGTTAAGAATAAAAAATATTGCTGAATAATAAGTACATAATAGCCACCATGAAGACATTATGCATTGTATTTATTACACACAAAATGCCCAAGACCCTTCCAGGTCATGCCATATATTCATGATGTGAACATCACTGTGGAAGCTTGCCCATTCTAGTACAGGGATAATGGAAAGAAATGCTTGAACAAATGCCTTATCCTGCTAAAACATTAATGAAAAAGCAGCAGCTGAATGCACAATTTTCTTGGTATTATTATGCTGTGCATGCAGTCAACTTGGTTTATAGTACAGGTGTTGATTCCTGTTAGATAATAGTTCATAACTGATTTTAATAGTGTGACTTACTGGAGCATGCTGATACAATGTTGCCTCAAGGTATTTGTCATAAATGTTGAAGAAACTCCTGTAGAACAGCAGAATTATGTGCTCATAGAGCAGTGTCCTTTTTTTCATTAAGTAACAACACATGGTCATTAATTATTTTGTGGGACATTTAGTAACTGCTGTAAAACCTTTCTCTTTTTAAAAAAATGTGTGGCACTGACTGCGGTCTACTTCAAATAGCAGGGTGGGTGGGAAGATTCATGCAGTCAGAAACACAACATTTTTACACTTTTTAAAAAGTTACATAAAGTTAACTTAAAACACATTCACTTCATCAAAGTCCTATACCAAATATTAGGTTGACGCAGGACTGTATGTAAACCTGGACATTTTGACTTGAAATATTGTAAATAAATAAATAAGACGTGATTTATCAGGTTGCACACAGTACATCAGTCATATAGTAAAGTTCCAAAATCCATGTTGCTGTAATACATTTATTAGGCCAACCAAAGGATCCCCAAAAATACATTTGTGCAAGTATTCGAGATCCCTAGATCTCTTCTTCATGCAAGATGTTGAAAAAGGCAGATGGGGAGGAAGGCGTAGGGGAGGAAGGAAAAGATACTAGTGGTGCAATCCTATGCATGTTAGACAGAAAAAGTCCTACAGCTCCTAGCATCCTCTAGCCAGAACGGCTGGCTGGGAGATGCTGGGAATTGTAGGACTTTTTTCTGTCTAAAAATGCATAGGATTGTGCCCTAGATGGTATAGACACATTGTCTGCAAAACCGGACTAATTAGTTCCAGGTGTAGTGTGGGAGGAGGAGTCTGCAGGTCAGTTGTTTGGGTTGCAAAGACAGGAAGGTTGATGAATGCATAGCAGGCCCTAATATATGGGTTGTGGCTTGTCGGCTTCAATGGATCTCAAATTTCAGAAGCTGAAAAAATTAGATAGATCCCAGAGCATAGTCCTAAAGCACATCACGCCTCAACTTCTCAGCTGCTAAGCAGTTCTGGTTCTGTGTTTGGTCAGTGCCTGGATGGGAGACCACCTGAGAACCCTATGTACACCACCTTGTGTTCCATGATAGAAGAAAGGTGGATAAATATAATAAATAAATGAAGAAATTGTGCTTTAGACACTTCCTGCCTTTCACAAGAGGTAGGGTTTCATTTGTGGAAGTTTCCTCTGCCCAGTTTTTAGCGATTCCACCTTCTGTCCCCACCTCACAGCTCACCCCATTCAGTAGGGTCTCCTGACTCTCTGTGTAACATTTTCAGAGGGCTGAAGGGGGCTGCCACGAGAAGGAAGGGGTGGGGAAGTCCACTTCTGCCAGCATAAATATGGATCCAACCCATTATGTAGTGTGTATACATGACATGACGTTATCAGTTGTGGCTCCTCGTACATGTATATGTATAATGTACAGGGCTTATGCCAAGTTTGAGAGGGAACCTTTAGTGCTTCTCCCAAAGCACCACCCTGTTGGCATCCCTTGAATCTGCTACTCTGGTGAAACCCCCAAATGAGCCAGGTTTTGGAGGCAGCAGCGGTAGGGATGAGGGTACTCAGCAGTGGCAGGACAGGTGATGGTGAACAGCAGTGTGGGGATGGGTGGTGCTGAAGGGAGCAGCAGGTCCAGCCACCTGGTACTCCTTCAGCCCATTGCTGAGAAAACTGCTGAGAGAGAATGCCTCTGGGACACTCATCCTGCTTTTACTTCAGTCTCTTATCAACTGCCAAATTATCTCAGTGATGTATTGTTTAGATTCCAATCCTTTTGGAAAAGCTTATAGCCAATTCACTGGTGTACACTGTTTTTTTCTTTGCTTTATAAATAGTTAAGGTACCTTATGAATGTCCCACACCGTTTAAAGCTTTTCTCACACAAGGCATTTATTGTGCATTCGTGATTCCTTACTCACTGTTGTTTATGGGTTCTTTAGACGATGTAATCCTCCAGTTTCATTTCTTTTTTAAGAGCACTTTTTTAGAGCAGGGAAAATGGGGTATTATTCCTGAAAATGAAAGAAAAAATATTTTCCTACTTGTGTAATTTTGATATTCCACTATAGCACAGTGCCACCTAGAGGTTATGTAGCAGAAAAGGAAAAGCTTTTTGTGTAAAGCTTGGATCTCAATTCTGAGACAAAACTGAAAGTAGGTACAGTTATTAACAGCCGTTTCCTCCCAGATTAATTTTTATTTATTCTTTTTAATTACCCAATTTATACCCTCCTTTTGTACATTAGTGCACTCAAAGCAGCTTTATCTTTTGTATGAGCTATCCAGCTTCCTGCCCTTGAGATTTGGCACTCTAGCAGAATGGGTAATATGAAGTATAGCCTCTGGGAACACAACCACCACCTCAGGCCTCTTTGATGAACAGTACCAGTCCTCCAGTAAATATATAAACTTATATAATTTGAAGGTGAATCTCTAGTGTCAATCTACATGTGATGCTAAATGCATCATTAGGAAGCCCATCAGTTTTCTTTAATTAAGGACCAAATGAAACCTTCTGCTAATCACACATAGCAGAGCTATGCATGATTGGCCTACTTACTTGTGTAAGCATACACGGCCCTGATTTGGATTGGTACCATGGTACCATGGGAGGGGTGATTTAAGCTTCCCCCCTCCCATTTTCATCCTGAAATACCATCACCACCCAACCTTGTGGTGGAGGGGGGCATTAAAAAAAAACATTGTCATTGGAATTAATAGGGAGGGTTTTTTAGCCCCCTCCCCCTGGGGGTGTGTGGAAACAGGAGGAGGGGAAGCGTAAATCCCCCCTCATGAATCACCATGGTCCCAATCCAAATTGGGGCCACATGCACTTACACTCAAGTAAGTAAGCCAATCACACATAGCTCTGCTGTGCCTGATTAGTTGAATGTTTAGTTTAGCACTGATAGCAGGTTGTGGGAGGACCCATTTTTCATTGGGAGTGCAGTATGCAGGTTTAACTTTATCGCTAGGGATGTTGGAGAAATCCGCAACAGATTCAAATGAGTTTCTGTGAATCTGGCCCATGGATTCCGCAGCAGGCCAGCTTTTCCTGAGTCATGCAGCTTCTGCAGACTTGTGGACCAGTGTTGTTGTTTTTCACTTTCCATAATTTTATGCAAATTTAGTCATAGAAAAATTTAAAAAAAATAAAAACCACCAACTGAAAATGTGCATCCCCCCGCATAGACTAAAGCATGGAATGCACATTTGGAGGGGGAATTGGATATTTGGGGGGGGGGGATTTTTGCATTTTCAGAAGTGTGAATTTGCACAAATGCATAGGAACGCATTTGCGCAAATGTGTACAAATGCATTTGCACAAAATCTGATTCTGTCAATGAGCAGATGACAGAACAAAAGGTGTCTGTCATGAAATGCAGACGGAACAGATTGAACAAAGTGCATACATCCCTGTATTTTCCTCCCCCACCATGGTCCCAACAACCCCCCCCCACACTGCTATTAGCCCCAGAAAAAAAGCCCCCATTGATATGCAGTTGCTGTTGTAAATATGGAAATGTATGATTCTAATGTGATGCCCATCCTGTGACTATCCCTCTCTTACTAAAATCTCACAATATAATGCTTAGAGTGTAGATTAATGCCTACGTCTGGGATTCAATGTGTATTGTATCCCATGTATAAAGAAACCAAAAATTCATCATAGGATCAAACCAATGTGTTGTTTACAACTGAGCACAAAATGAGATGGTGTTGCATATTTGGGAAGAACAATGGCGGGGGAAAGGGAAGAAGCAGGAGAAGATGTCTTGTGAGGGTAAGTAGAAAAGGAAAGCCAGATAGACAAAAAGTAGTTGTCTGCTGCTACAAGATTGAGGTGTTCAGAAGGTTAATGTAGAAAGGCAGTCAGCTGAGACGTTTAAAATTCCAAGTCTGCCTTTCACACTTTTTGTTATTACCAGCCTCAATACCAATCTCTATGCAGGTGCTTGCCATTTCTAAAATGTTACAGATCAAGAGACCCATCTTATAAATAAATTATAAGGGATTTATTACTAGTGAGTGACCCAAATATATGGTCACAGCACTCAGGGGCTTTGCAAGGAGATATTTCACAGTGTATGTGGGGTTTCGTAGCATCTAAATGCAGATGTGAGATTTTGTTGAACAAATGATGCAGCCTTCCCCCCACCAAAAAACCCCACACACTTCATGTTAAATGATGTGCACCAGCATATTCCTCTGTTAAATTTCATAAGAACAAGCCAGTCTCATGTGATAATAGCATGGAGCACTGCAACTCGGGATGCTGAAGGTCGCATGTCAATCAATCAAACATTGAAGAAACTAGTTAAAGATGAATGCCAACATCAAATCTCAGCCACTTTGACCATCCTTTCTCAGAAACAGATATCTAAAAGGTGCAGTAGAAGGCCTATTAGAAACAGAAAGATATTTAGTAGCTATGGTCAAGTGACTAGCAGGTGTAGGTGGGAAACAGCCGGGCTTATTTATTTTACTTATTTAAAACTTTTATATTGCATTTTTCCTAACAAAGAAGAAATATACAAAAACGACAAAATTACATCCCCCCCCCCCCAATAGCATCACCATCAAAAAGAAACAAGCAGCAGCGGAGCAGCAGATAAAAACAATAGGAACAAAATAGGAAGTTACTTACAACAATGCTGAGTGCTGTGACCATATATTTTGGTCACTAGTAATAAGTAGATCAATCTCTAGGCAGTATCCACTGCTGGTGGTCTGCCAGATCTAAACACGCTGTACTATTGGGAAAGACTGCTAGTGCAATGGAAAAAATAGTTCTTGCTAGCACAACATAGGAAACTAGCCAAAACTACCCCTTCCGGAATGGGACAAGTCAGCAGAGCTCCCTTCTGTGGCAGTGGCTGCTGCTGGCCAATCTGAGTGATGGGGCAGGAGGTGTACCATCATCAGAGGTGGAGCAGTCTTTTGAATCCCCAACAGCCAGAACCATACCACAGAAAGAGAAAATGGAGGCGCATGAACTTTAGGGTTGTATGTCAAAGCAGGGGGTGAGAAATCACACAGCCACTGCCACCAGCGTATGCAATTCCACAATATCGGCCAAATATACAGAACAGACTTCCACTGGCCCCTCATCTGGGGCTAGGGAGAAGATTTGCGAGTGAGGGAGGAAAGAGGAGTCAGGTAACAGGTCAGGTTGGTCACAGATACTGAGCCAATGGCTCAACTAGGGCGGGGACACAGGAAAGGGCTTATCTAGGCACATCGTCCTTGCTGATCCATCTCTCGTGGTATCGTTCCTTGGGTGTGTGTGTGTGTGTGTTTGAACCTGGGAGGGAGTACCGTGTGTGCTTGCTCTAAAGTTAATTTTGTGCTTTCTTTATAGTTAATTTTGTCTCTGATTTAATTGAGGTGTTTTGGGAGAATTAATCACGTGTGTTTGAATCTGGGAGGGAGTACTGTATGTGCTTGCTTTAAAGTTAATTTTGTGCTTGTTTTATAGTTAATTTTGTCTCTGATTTAATTAATTGAGGTGTTTGGGGAGAATCAATTACGTTTTGTTGTCACACAGTTGTGGCGGGACGGGCGGCTGCATTGTTTAAAGCAGACTTGCCCTAATTGGAATCTGCGGCGCTGCTTCAGTCCGGTTGCTTCAGTCCGGTTGCCGCGTCGTCGTCCCCCCCAGCACAGCTTCTTCCCCCTTCCATTAAGCCAGCTGCAAAGCGGACTTACCCTAATAGAATCTGCGGGGCTGCTTCAGTCCGGTTGCCCCGGTATGGTTGTTTGCCCCCTCCGTTTGGTTTTTTGCGAGAAAGAACAGCTGATCTTCCCTCAGCTGTTTTGACGCCTTTTAATTTTCGCGCCAAGCAGCTGCTCTTTGCACAGTTGCTTGGTGGCGCCTGCTTTGCGGCGTGGTTGCCTCTTCCGCCGTCGTGCAGGCTTTGCTGCGGCCGCTGGCTGCCTTCTTTGTTTTGGTGCCGGGGCTTGCTGCCGGTGAGCCACGTGGCCGGCAGCCCTGCAGCTCTTTTTCGGCGGCGCCTCTCAGCTGTTTCCGGCAGCGCGCAGGTGACTCGTTTCCGCTGGGAGGGGGCTCGCTGGGCTGCGCGCAGCAGCTGATGCCTCTCAGTTTTTCCTTTGCTCCGTGACTGGGGGGGGGGTTGTCGCTGCGGTGCCACGTGGTCTGCAGCCTTGGCAGAGCAGAGCCGCTGACTTTCCGGGCTGTCACGCTCCATTTATAGGTAGCCGTTCCCCCCCCTTGCCTTACGCCACGTGGCCGGCCGCCCCTCAGCTGTTTACAGCAGTATATTTTCGGCGGTGCCTCCCAGCTGATTCCGGCGCCGCCGCTTCTCAGTAGATCCCAGTGCCGCAGAGACGAGCAGCTGAGAGTTGCCAGCAGGCTGCTCGCTCAGCCTCTGCATCTCAGCACCTGATTTCTGTGTCGGACCTGGGGTTTTGCGAAGGTTGGTGCCTGGCCTGGGCTGTGCCTCGGCTGCTCCACGTGGCCAGCCGCCTCCCAGCTGTTTCAGCGCTGAACAGCTGGGCTCTGGCGCCATTTGACTTAGAGGGGGGCTGCAGCACTGCGGCGCCATTGTGCTTGGAAGGAGGCTTTAGACAATTTAAATCAATTAATCCGCAAAGTCATTTAATCAATTATTTATGTTTATTATATTTATATCCCGCCTTTTTTCCTGCAAGGAACCCAAGGCAGCTTACATAATCCTCCTCCTCTCCATTTTATCCTCACAACAGCCCTGTGAGGTGGGTTGGGCTGAGAGTCAGTGGCTGACCCGGGGTCACCCAGTGGGTTTCATGGCAGAGCGGGGACTGGAGCCCGGATCTCCCGAGTCCCAGTCCAGCACTCTCACCACTACGCCACATTTTAATCAATTGAATCAATTATTTAATCAATTTTTTATTTATTTATTTATTTATTTTTAAATCAATCTAATCACTTAATCAATTTTATCCGATCAACTTAAGTGAGGGACTGTGGCTCAGTGTGATAGAGCAGCTGCTTGCCTGTCTCTGTGGCTCACGCTGGCTCAGCTTGTCTGAGCGTGGAAAGCTAAGCAGGGTCAGGCCTGGTTATTACTTTGATGGGAGACCCTCTCCTCTAGTTTCCTGCATTGAGCAGGGGGTTGGACTCGATGGCCTTGTAGGCCCCTTCCAACTCTATGATCTATGAAACCAGGCCTATGAGAATGTCTGGCATGCAGAGGGTCCCAGGTTCGATCCCGGGCATCCCCAGGTAGGGCTGAGAAGAACTCCTGTCTGAAACCCTGGAGAGCCATGGCTGGCTGTCAGTGCCGACATTACTGGGCCAGATGGATCAAGGTTCTGACTTGAGTTAGATCAGCTCAGTATAAGATAGGTTTCTGTGTGCCATGCAGATAATGTAGAAAGGTTGATATGAACCTTTTACCAATTGATTAAAGCAATTGATTTAATCCCCCTCCACCTTCCCCCCCTCTTTCCCCTGTGCCTTATTGTTCTGGCACAGCTGGTCTGAGCGTGAAAGTTAAGCAGTGTGCTACTGTAATTTTGCTCAATTTTGCTCATTACTCTCATCAAGTTCTTTTAGTATTACAGCTTGAAGTCCCAGTCCAGACGCCTCCCAAGAAAGATCAAGGTGGCAGGAAGAGCAAAGGACGTGCCCCTAGGCAACCAGCAAAGCATCCGTCACCGACTCGTGTTTCCTCTTCAGATGAAGAGGACCTGGATGCTTCAAGGGTTGCCAAGAAGGGGCGGGCTGGGCAGGGCCTCTCCATGTGTAGCAGATCACAAGATAATGTTCTGCATTCATTTTCAGCATGCTTAGATCTTCACGGCCCTGTGACCAGGCAGATGCAGATGCATCCAACAATGCGGGAGGGTTCCCCAGAGAGTGGTGAGTGCTACCCACACAACAGCATGGCAACATGGCCATTCACGCAAACAGGCTCACCATTGAGCATTAAGAAGACACTTTTGTTCCTACACAGTAGAGCTACAAAATAACAAGGCTGGTTCCTTGCTTAGTCCTCTCCAAGGCTTGCCTCAGCAGGTAGCCCTAGCCCGGGCTTCTTCATGTGCAAAACCCAACAACAACAGAAACCAGAAGCCACAGCAGCAGTGTAGATTCTTTCCCCCCCTCCAGTGGCCCAGCTGTCTTTGGCCAGTCAGGATGAACTTCACTTGGCACAGGCAGAGGGGAGGGGTGGCTCATGGCTATGCTTGCATTTGCATTGCACTTTCATATGAATTGCTGAGGCACGTAGACATCAAGATGGTGGCTCAGGGCTATGCTTACATTTGCATGGCATTTTCATACGAATTGCTGGGGCACATAGACATCAAGATGGGGAACCTCTGAGGCGCCATCTGAGCTATGTACATTTCGCATTTCCAGGTCCCCAGCTGCGATTATACTTGTTTGCGCCTGAAGAGGTGTGTGTGTGTGTGTGTGGTGCAGGAGACTTTGAGGTTTTTTCCTCCCATCTCCCATCGGGGGAGGGTTCTGAGTTTTTCCTGCACCGCACACGCATGCTTGTGCTGAGCATCCATACAGGCCAGCACCCACCTCCTAAATGGCCCCAGCCCTGTTAATTTGCCCAGGCTAGTAATCTAGGCAGAGTACATGGCCCAATCTGAAATTGATAAAGAAATGGCAGCAAGAAATGTGAGTTTCACATGATCCGTTCCTGTGGTCCCGGGGTCTTGAGGAAAAAATGCCATATTAAACCAGCATTTAAGCTGCTGCCTGTCCACCCAGATGATTTTGACCTTCTTGGGTTCTGTTTCCGGGGCAAAAAATTTATCATTCAATTGGCCTGGCGGAAGGGGACGGGCCTCGAACAGGTTGTCCACTATTAGATGATTTGTTCGAAGGCCCTTTTTGTGAATTGGCGTTTGATTTGGGGGTACCATTGCCTGTTTCTACACTCAGTTTTCCTGAGTTGGGATTCAGTGCAGCAGTATTCCCACATCTCTAGCAAAAAATAGTAGCCCTAATTAGGCGTATTTCTACGCCAATTACAAGGCCTAGTTAGCCATCTCAAATTGTGCTGGCAGGGTTATTGCCCCTGGTCGTGCATTCTTGGCAGACCACTTGGCTGACTAGGTTGTCCAATTTTTGTGTGACAATCAGGCTATAGTGCAGATACTGAACACTATGTCCTAAGAACTCCAGAGTTATGTGCTTGTCTGGGCGCTTACGTTGCACACTTTAAAGCACAATATTCTGCTCAGAGCCTGGGGGCAGATGTAGAGATGTCGGACCCTGCCCCGTGGGCCTACAGTTTGCCATTCTCTTTGCCAGACGGTCTTATTTCATGACCTGTTGGGTAGAGGGTCTATCATCCTGCTACATGCGGGATCAATGACAGAGCTATGTCCTGGCAGGGCTCTACACCTATTCATGGCAGGACGTGGACTTGCTGAAGGCAGTCTGTTTTGTCAGCAGGATGCCTCGCCCATTTGCACACATTTGTGGCTGACCGTGGACTCGCTGAGGGTAGGCTGTTTTGTCGTCAAGACGGCTAGCCATTGACTAAGTGTCGCTTTTGTTCGGTGACGAGGTCTGCTCTCGCGGACTTGAGCCTGGCACATTTGGGTTTCTGAGCCCACTCCATACAGATTGGTGTTGCATCCACTGTGGGCAAACTGGGGTTTTCTCTGAGGTCCCAGTCATACTGGTCCTAGGTGCGAAAATTTCCTTAATGGTATGTCAAAAATTGCCTTGATGGTACTGCCGTGGGCTGTGTTTCTCTTCCAGGTCACCAGGGTGGAGGCAGAACTGTCCGTGTGCTGATTTGTGGGCACAGTATGATTTACTGGCTGGCAGGACTAACTGCCATGTCGGGCTTCCTGGCGGTTGAGCCTTCAGCGGACGTCCAGTGGATGGGTCGCCGGAGCATGAGATGGCAGAACCTCCTCCACACTTTGTTCCGGGCTTGTTGAAAGGCAAGGCCCTGATCTGGGAGGTGTCATGCGATATGGCATACATACGGCACCGATGGGGTGTTCCTGGCGATTGAGCTTTCGGCAGACGTCCAATGGATGGGTCGCCGCGGCATGAGATGGCAGAACCTCCTCCACACTTTGTTCTGGACTGACCAGTGTTCTTCCCCCCAGATGTCCTGGTCTCCATTTGGCGGGGAATGATTTGGGCTTGTCAAAAGGCAAGGCCCTGATTGCAGGTGTCATGTGATATGGCATACATACGGCAACGATGGCCGGGAGTCCTGATCCTTGGTCGTTCATGATACCGCGTTTCAGTTGGCCCAAGGCCTTGAACAGAGCGGTTAGAAAAGTGAACGGCGATATTTGTAGGGCCGTAGGAGGGATTGGGTTTTATATTCCCCATCCCACAATATCCTTGGCCCGGAGGGAGCTGTATCGCCCAGATGGGGTTCGCCTGGATGGGGTTCACCTATCCGGTGTAGATAATGAGAATAATATTGGAGATCTGCGAAGGGCCCTGCTCGCTTGTTTATCGGGCAGGTGGGGGAGATTCGACTAAGCGATAGCTTGTCTCTCTCTGTGGCGGGAAGTGCAGGATTAGGCAGTATGGCTTAAGCTTATGGTGATCATCCAGTGGCACCTTTCAAGGTGACTGACGTTTACCCAAGGCTGCCCTCGCTAATGCCCTGAGGCTTGCCAGGAGGGAGATTGGGACGTCTTTGGGGTTTTGCCTTTCTCGCCTACATTGGGTGCCTGGAGGCGTCAAAGTAAGGCGACGATGGTAAAGCCCTCCAGCTCCACATGGAGGGCAACTGGCCGGGGGCGGACCAACCTGCCTCCGGTGCAGTGCGGATGTATTCGCCCAAATATTGGTTTTTTCCCGGCCAATGGCCGGGCTAGGTTAGTACCGCACTTCGCCCTTCACAGATCTTCAATTCAATAAATGTGGCCCTGATTTGAAACCATATACTCTGTGTCTGACTCTTCTTTATCTCACCCATACACTCGCAACTGATTTTAAAATCAATGCATATATTTCCTGATCGTCATTCAACATTTGCTACTACCGTATTATGCCTTGAGAACCTAATTCTCCTGCTTCTAAATAGAGATCCTCCAGAACGGTTTCATCCATTCCTTCCACGGCCGGACGAGACATTTTAATGCCAGAGGCAAGGCAGCAAATGACGTCCCTTCTTCAAAAGTCATTATACATAGTAGCCGAGGTTAGTCAAGTTATTTTGGCATCTGAGGAAGAAAACCCTGCAAGCACCTCTCCCCATCCCTGGCACTAAAAATACAAGAATAATAAATTAAATAACTAACGATTTGCTGCTTTTTCCATTGCCAGAGGCAGCCGCCCAACTCTGCCTAATGGTAGGCAGTGGTGGCTCAGGTTTTTGAGGGCCCTTGAATAAGACACCCTCAGTGGGCCCCTTCCCTCCCTCCCTCCCTCCCTCACTCAGTGAGTCAGTCTTCTCAATGCCATTGTCACCAGCTGCTATTGCTCCTCATCCCCTTTCTTGTCATTGCCAGCGCTTGCTCACTCCACAGTCAGAGAGCCAATGAGGAAGTAGAGCGCAAGTGAGCAACTACTGCTCCTCCTCCTCCTCCTCCTCCTCCTCAGCACCACCATTATCTGGGCCAAAACAAGTGGCAGATGAACAAGCAGGTTGCAATGGTGAAGAGGAGGTGGAAGTTCAGGGGTGTAGGCCCTTGACAGGTGTCCAATCATGCCTACCCTTGAACTGGCCCTAATTTCCCCCCAAGATATGTAAATACAATTTGGAATCCCTATTATTTTTTAATCAAGCGCTCACAGGACCATTTCTTTCTTTCATTACATTGTTTTTGTTGGGTATTTCAGAACTTTTGAAATGCTTTAGACACATACGTAGTTCATTGTTTTCTAGTACCGTATATGTGCACAGATTTCTTTCAAAATGTAAATGCAAATTAATGGCATGCCAACATAAACCCAGAGAACATACCTTATAACTGTAAGGCAGAAAAAGCAATAATGATATATCCAATTCATGAAAAATATGAATTATTGGCATGGTATAATCTCTATAAAACAGCTGCAGAATTTAGGCTGCAATCCTACACACATTTTCCTGGGAATAAGCCCCATTTAACATAATGGGGCTTACTTTTGACTAGTCATGTAGGATTTTGCTGCTCAGCATTTACACAGAACACACAGTTACTCACAATTGTTATGTGTGACATCGATAGTTCCAGAGAAGAGATTAATGTGCATTTCTCTTGTTCCAGTCAGCTATCTGGCTATTTCTTTTCAACCTTTTCATTGGTGTGCTGACCTTTCCTTTGGTAATTGTTTGGGGATGTGTCTTAGGAGGCATAGGTTAAAATCAGGTGTAATAAGAAGCTGAAATGATTAACTGAAGCAATATACAGTGTGATCTTATGCATGTTTACTTGGAAATAAGCTCTGCTGTGTTCAATGGGGCTTATACCCAGATAAATATCCATAAGGCTGCAGACTTAGGCAAAGCTAGCAAATAGCAAGTCTGCCTTTTCATTGTTAAGCAATTAGTGAATCTAGGTATTTTATTGTTAATAATAAATATATAATAAATATATAGACAATGAATCACAATTCATTTACAATAGCATACTCTGAATTCATGTGCTTTTGTTCAACTGAGAATTTTCAATTGAGATTTCCACCCACCAACCACAAAAATATTGGACCCTTCTACTGCTATCTATCAAGAAAATTTGCTAGTTTGGTTTGTGTATTACATCGATTGGCTAATAAGTAGTAAATGTTACCTGATATCTAAAACCCGAGACTTCTTGTGCCAGTGTACAACTGCTTTTGAAACAGATATGCCAGCATAATGAAGCCTGCATATTTGTTTAAAATAATCACACACTAATTTTTCCAGTCATAAATCATTGGATAACCACATCTTGATCACTAAGTTTGCAATCCTATACCCAAATACCTGGGTGTAGGCCCCATTGAACTCAATGGGGCTTACTTCTGAGTAGACATGTATAGGATTACACTGAAAATGTGTTTTTATTATATATTAGTATTTGCTATATTTTAGGGGGGAAACGCACACTGGAAGTAAATATTACAAAATGTGTTAATCACTTTAACATATAACTATACAATCATGATAAAATCACACATACATGAAAAAAAAAAACAAATCAATAAATGTCTATTCTTAATCCCAAATCTCCTTAAATCTCTCAAAAAATTTATTATTCTAAAATATAAAAATAACCTAAAGTTCAGTGGCTGACTTTTACTATGGCCTGGTTCAGTTTTCACTATCTTGGAGCCAATACAACATAGTTTATCACCCAGAGCATGAGCCATGTGCTTGCACAGGCCCTCCTCATCCTGCATGCCTGATTTTGGTACTTTTATTCTGGCTCATTTAACCACAGTTTTCCCATGACATCCAAACTGGGAAACTAGGTAGTTTAATAATGGCTTACAAATCAGAAACCAGGATCTAAGCTGGTTTGAATGTCCTGGGCAATTGTAATTTAATTAGAAAGGATACAAGTTCCAAAGCCAGGTACAAAGAAGGAAGGAAGGCAGGCAGGAAAGAAGGCAAGGTGGTGTGTGGGCATATGACTTGTTTCTTTGGCCAATAACCCATGGTTTATCAGCCTGATGTTCTGATTTTTGAACCAGGTCTGAGTTTCTGAGAGAGGTCAGTGAACAACTGTAAAGCAGACTAATTAACATGAGTTTTGTGGAATTATGATATCTTGAGCAGAGCTAAAAAATAAAATGTAAGCCTATAGGCACACACAGTGCAACAAAATTGTACACAAGGATATAATGGTCAATTCACTGAGTAAAAAGACTTCAGGATACCCATGAATATTATTTCTGAGGGGCACATTTAAAAGTTTTCCAATCTGCTGTTTTTCACATGTGTGTGTGTGTGTGTGTGTGAGAGAGAGAGAGAGAGAGGGAGGGAGGGAGGGAGAGACTCAAACCATATAGATAGATAGATAGATGATAGATAGATAGATAGATAGATAGATATAGATAGATATGACATGTCTAAAACATAGTGACATGTCTAAAACATAATGACTACATTCTGTTTGTCCTGGAGAGCGATCATATCTTGTTTCAGATTTGCTTCAGGAAAAAAGAGAGGACATTTTTTGGGGAAATTTCTTATCCCCTGTGTGATATCATCCTATCTAAGTCGAGCCTATTAGGTACAATTAATCATCATTTTAGTATCTTCAGTCAGCTTTCTTTTCTTGTGAGTATTAAATTCATGTTCTGGAGAAAGTTCTAGAGCAAAGAATATAGTAACCTATACACTGCAAGAATAAGACTTGTGTTTCATTATGAAGTTACACTGGAACTGTGTCAAATAAAAACAGATGAAAACGTGCTGATCTTCAAAACCATTGGCATTTTATATAAACAGCCATGCATCTCCTTTCTATGTATGTGTTACCAAGGCTGTTTATACCATCACTGGTATGCCAAAACAATAACAGTTATCTTATGACATATTTTCAGCCAAGAACAAAAAAATTATTGCCAAATGTTCCACTTAATAACAGACTGTGACCTGGTTCGCATGACACAACAACCTATCGTGGGCAGCTAGCCATGAGGGGTTGTCATGCTGTGTGAAGCCGGGCCGCTTTCCTCAGGGTGGCTTATTTTTTATGAACAAGCCACCTTGACAACCCATGGCTTGTTCTAGGGGCTGCTCACATCCCGATGGATTGTCGTCATGTCATCTGAACCCGGGACAGCAATTTGATTGAGAGTTGCCATGATCGTCTACAGAATGGCTGAGCAAGAGCGGCAAAAAAGCCCGTGCAGCTTGCTTTTCACAATCTCGCCAGTGACTGCCCTTCCACCAATGCCAAAATGGCACTTCGGAAGGACTGTCATTCATTCCCCAGCTTGCTTTTTTTAAAAAATAAAAAAAATCCATGCCTCAAAAATGTGCAATTGGGGTTGTAGTTCTTTTAATTATTTTTTATTATTGTCAGTCTTTCACAAGTGCACTCTTAGGGCTGTCCAATATGTGTAGTCTTTCCTGGTCAATTTCCTTGTCTGTTTCAGCTGTCCAAGGGAAGTAGAGTATGTAACATACAAGCAAATTGGCAAGACAAGGCTGCACATAGGCTAATTTTGCACACAGTTGCAAAGGACCTGGGGGAGAAATAATAGTAAAAGAAAGGAGAGACCCAGTAGCACGATTCAGAAGCACCGAAAATGGAAGGGAAAAGCTGAGGGAGTAAGTGCACCAATCCGGGGAGGGGGGGGGATATCTCCCCTTGGCAATGTGATCCTCTCACTTTTAAGTGTTTAACTGACATTTCTCAGTATCCTCCACCTTTTCAACGCTTCCCCAAGTCTGCAGGTAGTCCAGAAAAGGGAGATATTAACACCTCCCATTTTGGCGGCTCCTTACTGCTGCAGCTGCTGAGGTCCCTTGACAGTAAACAACAACAACAACAACAACAACTCAGAAGGTGGCTGCATGAGATGGAGTGAATGGGGCCCCATGGGGTGGTGGTGTAAGTACTGCTGGTGCTGGTGACCCATTTGTACCATCTCAGTCTAACGGTTTTTCTGTTTTTGTTTCTTAACTGTCGGGAATATTTGCACAATTTTTTGGACTGTGTGGAAATACACACAGATTTCATGGCAGAGAAATAAATGGAGGGGAAATTTGCACACCTGCATTAACTACTCCATTACTGCAGGCGCACAGATTTCCCTTCCATTTACTTCCCAGCCATGAAATCTGTGTGTATCTCACAGTCCCCCCAAAATGCACAAATATACCCAACAATTTTTTTTAAAAAACATAACCCTTAGTGGTGGCAGAACAGGATGGAGCAAATGGGGCACCAGCACCAGCAGTACTTACACACACCCCCATGGGATCCATTTGTGCATCTTTGAGGTTCTGCAAAATAAGAAGTTGGGGAACAGAAAGGGGTAACGATTGGAACGGGGAAGGGGCCATGGCGAGGAGACCAGATGGGTTCTGCTGCAAAGTCCCCTGGGATATGTGCTGGGGTGGACTGGAGATCTGAGGGGGAGAGCAACACGCAGCAACCCTGGTTGTCTGTCGGGCATACTGTGGGTTGTTCCACAAACAACCCACACTGCATAGCTTGTTTGCAGGGGTGGCTTAGTGTTATGGGCGAACCTGACTACTGTCTTGCATCATTTGAAAATATATGTGAAAGTGGGGGAAACGAACATATTATACCTCTCCCCCACACCCATTGCTTCAGCCATCTTTATGTAGAGATCTGGTGTCAATTTGGAAGATGTAATAATCGTGTGGATGACTTACTCTGGAAATATAATTTATTGCTCTAAAAGCATCTTAAAAAATAAAAAAAAAATCTAAAATAGTGGCAGTTGCTTGAAGACAATATCTTAAATCTCCTAATGGTGTTTCAAAATACATATTAGAAATGCCAACTAATCAAAGCAAAGACTATAGAATGTAACAAATGACACAATATTCTGCATTCCTATTTGGGAGCCACAGAGGTCACATTTTAGTGATTCAGCATGAATTTCTCTTCCCATTGATTATATCTTGCACTCACACGGCTACTTTATCATTTCTTTCCATTTGTAACTTTAGCTTATAAAACTCAGCCACCATGGAATGGATTCATATGACTATTTTTCTCCTGCCATGACTCTATCACTTCAGCCTGCAGGTAGAGGATAACATCTTTCAGTGTTCAACATTCTGCAGTTGGGCAGCTAGCAAGAGCATATCAGGAAGGCTATGTTAAACTCTTTCTTCTGATATGCTAATTTTCTTTTTGCAGTGATTTTCTGCATCACATGATGCAATATTCAGACATGTGGTTCCTGTTCCTATGCTTTGAATTTTTGTTGTTGTTGTTTAGTCACACAACAGTACACAAGGGGGGGGAAGGTTTCCTAGCCAGTGGCCTAAGAAGGACTGAGGTGTTCTAACCATGCCTTTATCCTATTGTATAGGTGGCCCCAATTTTGTAACCTGTATCTGTAGGAAACATACCAGGGAAATATATTTCAGCTGCCCAGAGAATATTGTATGTGTGTGTGTGTAGGTATACATATAGATATAGGTATAGATATAATGAATATTCCAGTTAGGAAGTCACATTGAGCAGATTCTCTTCTCTCTTGGTGCCTACCAGACTCCATGCCTCTAATTTTATTTTTAAAGATTTTTAAAAATTATTATTATTATTAACCTGGAGAATGCCATGCTGCAAAGCAAACGACTGCCCTTCATTTGGGTTCAAAAGAATAGTTTTGTATTTTGGAGTGCAGACCCACTTAAAGAAATGTACGTAAGTCTCACCAGTTTGCGTTCTGGAAAATGAGAATTTTGTAAGTGGATGTGCCCACCAGTGCAGCCATTTTATGAATGAGCAGGCCCCTCCATAGCTGCCATTTTGTGAATGTTCATGACATTCTCAAAATTCAAAATGTTCCCACTAACTCATAAAGCAGGGAACCCTGCTTTAAGTAGAGAATACTGTTTATTTTAAATTGTTTTTCTCCTCCCCCACCACATGCCTCCCAAGTTTTCTTACCCATTTCCTGCTGAGATTTCTTCTCCCCTTCTTCTTTCACACTTAACTTGTACCCTATCCCCAATTGCCAGTTTCTTTCATCTCTACCCCTGCTGCTTTTACATTCGCTTCTTCCTGTAACAGCTTTCCTCTCTTATTTGCTTCCTCTTATTCCCAGTTTTATTTTTTATTTTTTTTTTAAAAAAATTAAAAATTAGCCTTGCGCTCTAACCACTTCCCACTGCCACACCTGCCTCTGCACTGTGCATGATACAGCCATAGTGCAGCATGGTCAAGCAAAGAGGCACTTGGCAATGTGCAGCCCTGAGATCCACCTGAAGGTTGGCTGTGTGACCCACTGGTAGATCCCAACCCATGGGTTAGAGCACTGGGGTTAGGCCAGAATCAGCCTTTTTGTCTAAAGAGCAGTGAATAAATTCTACAAATAATAATTAAAAAAATACATTCAGAACATCCCAGCCATGCATTGGGAAAATTGTACTCCCACTGCCAGATTTCTGTAAAATGTGAACATATTAATGTTTTCTGCTTCCAAGTTATGCAAGTGCTAGCAAATGCCAGGGGCAGCCTTTTACGGGCTTATTTTCCTTGTAAGGGGAGAGTAGAGATGATATTGTGTTGCAATATCGATTTATTTGCAAATATATACTGAACGTGGGAAAGAAGGGCAAGTACACAGACAAATAGTGCTAAACTTTAATGGAGCATCAGTTCCCTAAAAGCAAATTTGGAGACAGTCACAAACACGGCTCATTCCTGCCAACTGGTTTCAAAAAACTAATTCCTGTCTCTTTTGCTGGCTGTATTAATTCACATTAAATCAACCAAGTCTTTTTTGAGCAGCAACTCAGTGGTAGCGGGAAAGGACAAGGAAGCTGCTGTGAACTAACAGCCACACATACAGCACCCGCATTAAGAGTGGTGGAAAATCTACTGTCTTTCCTCGTTACTCTGTGATGTTCTGTTGTGTAAGTGCAACCTTAGTGGAAGTCCTTGCTATTTGCTGTTAGAGGAGAAAGTGAGAATGCTAACATGCTCACAAGCACACTTGTGCACCCTCACAAATATATGACAACATAGTGTAACACAACATACCCAAACCCAAAATGTCTCCATGAATAGCCTTCAGAAAGGGTGAAGGTAGAGTGAAGTTGCTATACCCCCTGCACGTGTGTGTACACACACACACACACACACACACACACAGAAAGAGAGAGAGAGAGCATCTGCTTATTTTAGGGGGTTGTGGAATCATCCTCTGTTTGGCTGTCTGCAATTCTGATCTTGTGCATGGTAAATCAGATCAGTAAAAGTAAAAAAGTTTAAAATTATCCCAGAACAGCTCAGTGCTCTCTTGGATCACCACCTAAACTATGCATTACTATGCCATCTTCCTTTTAATTTTTTTTTAAAAGGACCTATAGTACCTAAAAGCAGACAGCATTCAGCAACAAATGTAAAAAGCTTTCATGGTACAACCACAGTAAGATGAATAACTTCAGAACTGGGCAAAACTGGACACAGGGGCATTTTTGCAGAAGAGACTGATTGACTGAAATGATGAAGAGGCTGAATCATTTCCTCACAGAGTAAATGTGATTGCATTGACATTTTTTATTAAAGCTGTGTAGTCAGCATATTCTAGCAAGAAGCACTTACTGATAGCAGTAAGCTTTGATCATGTCACAGGGGGAAATGAAGTCTCTGGAACTTGAGAGAGATTGAAATGAGTGAAGTAGGTATACAATCAAAACAGTTGTAAGATGGTTGTAAAGATGGTTTAGTGTTAAAATATCAGACTAGGACGGGGGAGTCAGGTTTAATCCCCACGTAGCCATAGTCCTCAGGACCATGAGTATAAAAATGTGGTGGCTTTTACCATCTAGAGTGATTAAATAAGGTAGCTCTCTTTTGAGCAAATTACTAGCCATTATGGCTGTTGATAATGGCTGGGTTCGCACAACACGATAATCAACGGTTGTCTGTTATCATTGTTTGTTTGTCGTGTCGTCCGAACCTAGTCGTGGTGAGTCACAATGGTTTGTTTCGTCTGTGGAAACCACGATAAGAAACAACGGTTTGGTGTAGGGTTTGTTGTTACAATGATTGCTTGTCATGTCAACCAAACCAGGGAGAGCTGTTTTTCGTTGGTGGTTCAAGAATCCCACAGAGTCGCATGACAAGAGTGGCAAAACAAGCAGCCGCTCCAGTCATCTGATCTCTTATTTCTGATGTCTACCCAGCAACACACACGTTGCTGCTTGCTTCACTTTTAATTGTAGGATACTTTTTACTTTTATAATCAGAATACCAAAAACTGTATCTTTCTTTCAAAATAAAGTATGGTTTTAATAGAAGAAGAGTAGATTACAACTGGAGAGCTTTACAAGTATGTGGTGGTGGGAGGAGGGGAGGGGGTAGTTGGGTAGTAAGCAGAGGGCTGGAAAAATGATGTCAAGGCTAAACTCTGGCTGCAGGAGCAAGAAAAGCTTTGAGGTAGGGAAGGTGTGGAAAAGATCTAGTTCAAACTTGTAACACAAGTGGGAGGCAGGGTAGATGGGAGAACTGCTGGAGATAGCAGGTTCTCTGTCATGTGTGGATGTGAGGTGGGGAAGAAGTAAAAGAGGTGCAGTGCTAAGCAGAGCTAGGTATGGAGGGGGGGAAAGGTATAAATAACCTTCACCTGTCTCCTAGCCAAGATGGGAATGAAGGCGGAAGGGAGAGGGGAGAGCGACTTTGGTGAAAGACAGTGCAGAGAACAGAGGGAGGTGGGTGTAGCGGACAGGACCCCTCGCTCCAAAGCCCACACCCTCGATGTGTACTTCGCTCTCACCAAGTGCCACCTTGTATGGGTCACTTCAGACTTGAAGCTGTCTTTTTAAGTTGCGTTTGCCGATTATTTGTCTTAGGTCTTATATGTAGCTGTTCACCCACGTTTGTTTGTCTTAAGAGCAGTTTGTTTTATTTGATTACTTGAAGTAGGGTGCCCCTCCGTTAATTCACTTCTTACTTTCCTGTCACCAGTCAGACTCTGGAGAATTAGAACTTTGAATAAAAAGGTTGATTTATTGTTCTAACAAAGTCTCTAAACTGATGCTCAACTTACCGGGTCCCGGCCCCACTCACCCCTCCGCGACAAGCCACCTGCACCTGCCGCGACGGTCCCATTGCATCACTTCCGGCTGGCCAGAAGTGACACGACGGGACCCTGCACAACTGCGTCTGACAGTGATTAGGATCAGTGGATCATGTCTCTATTGAGGTAATATTCCTGGTGGAAATCAGTGCTCTTCCCCCCCATCCTCATCTGTCAGCACAGTTCCTGCCAAGTATGTGGATCTTTAAATGGTGTGGTTGCTGGTTGGTACCATCTTGAGAAATTTAGGCTTTGGTAATTAGCACCACAAATGGGGCGCTGAAGGAAGTTGCAGCTAGATGGCAGTTGGTGTGATTCCTCCACAGCCCCCTTTTTGGCACAGAAAATGATATTGTGTAACTCATTTACATCTGGTACGTTCTTAAAGCTCTACAGATGAAATGTCAAAGTGTCAAAGTGTTGTAAGAGCTCTGATAGTATGGTGATTGTTCCTCCAAGCTGTGAAAATGTCACTGAAATTCTGGGCAAGACACTACATGTTTTAGTGCATCAGGTTTGCCATAACCAACAAAAGCTCTTACCATGTCACAGACAGTGAAAGCATGTAGCCCAGAAAGTGCATTACCATGGTTTATGTGATAGGCAAACAAGCCCCTTTATGAGGATTCAGCCTCTGAGTGGCAGGAAGGATATCCTAGCCAGGGCTGGTTGGTACTCCTATGATTTATGCTCATGATCTGCAGTAAGGTTCTATGTTTACTGGCTTTAACACTATGAAATGGTGCCAGCCACCTGGGTGTACATAATGGCAGTCTGGCAGCATAAAACATATGTTTAAGAACTGGATACTAGCAGGATAACAAGTACACATGTTTTACAGTTAAAACTACAGCATTTTACAGTTAAAACTACAGCAAGCCACTTGTATATTGATACACACCATCAGCTGCTAAGAGCTACAGAATTTCAAACATCCATTAGTGGGAAGACCCACTTCCCATATAAAGCGGAACGTTGTAACAGTCAAATACTCAATAGATGGCAACTATGCTCCATTATCATGTACACATTCAGTGCACATGAACAGCACACACCCTATGGTTTTCTGTTAACCCTGGGTTCCTAAGAAATTGGGTTGGTTCTGCTAGTAATGGGCCATATCCAATTCTGCAGCTGCACTAGTGGGAATGACGGCTTGCGCAATAGGAAGGTAGCGCTGGCAAGTGCAACTGGAAACTAGCTGAAAAACTACCACTCTGGGAATGGGACAAGTCAGCGGAGCTCATGGTTGTACAGATTAATCCATGTGTTTAAAAAATCTTCTAACATACATGAAATTATATCCAACCCAATTCACACTGTTCTTGTTTCCATTTCCTAATATAATTGTATTCTCTTTTGTGTTATTTATAAATGTACCTTGATCTTACAGATCTGTAAGATCATGGTACATTTATAAATAATGTAAAAGTGAATACAATCACCCAAATTCAAAGCATTGTGAGCAGAGTAGCCTTCCCCCGTCCCCGCCTTCTGGGGGCGGGGAGAAGTTTGCGCATGGGGGAGGGATGGAGAGTCAGAGACACACCTGGCCAGGTTCAAACGGACCAATAGGCCGTAGTGGGGCAGGGTGATGGGGACCTTTTTAAGGGCCTGTCTCCCTGCCCACGGCCTCTTTCGCCCATCCTCCCGTCCTGAACAGGAGAATATTAACCATTCTGAAGGGCTTCTTTTGCACAACCCAAACTGTTGGATCGCAAAGGGAATGGGCTCATGCAGCAGGTATTTATGTATGCTGTTCCTCATACAATGAGGATGCTTGCTTCTGCTCACTGAGCGCTCCTAGCTGGATCAGGTCAAGTCTACGGTAACAATCAATGTTATTTTTATGTGGTATTCTGCAAAAGAGAACGGCAAATTGCAAATCAATATACTTACCGGTAATAATAAAATATTATTATTACAGGAACAATATTGGTAAGACATTCATGGAATAATAACATAAAACTACATCCTTTATCTTTTGAGTAACAGGCCACATGTCTAAGATGAGAATCTATTACTGAAAAGATAAGGGTAGAGTACGAGGAGGGAAGGGTAGAATATGTCTAGCCCACAGACGGCAAAACAAAAGGTTGTGCTTTCCACCTTTACTCTGATCGTTTGCTGTAGCTGCCATAATTGACAGGGTTTTCGCAGTAAGCAGAAAAATCTCTGTGGAGAATGCTTGGCAGAGAGAACCATGCGGCAAAGCAAAACAAACAGACAAAAAGCCCAACACAAGATAGAAGTATTTCTGTGAGTAATATATAAGATATTCATTTGCACGCGTAGAGGAGAAATAACGACTCAGACACAATTGTAGGGTACAAATTGTGGTAAAAGTAATGGGACACATTTATTGAATCATCAATAGGGGATCTACGAAGGGAAAAAGTGCGGGTACTAATTACACCGGCTATCAGCCGGTCACTATTGCGATAGGGCGAAACATCCAGCAAGGAGGGTGACGGCTGCCAGGTCATCCTCGCCTTGCTTAACACCACACGGTGCTGGAAGGTCTTTCCTGCAGTCAGCCTCGACCAGACTGTGAGGTACTGGTAGGTGAAGCAGGAAGACCTCAGAGATGGCCTTGTCTCCGCAGTCCCGAGCCATGAGACAGTCGGCGGAAGGAGCCTCAGGCACGCCTCTCACCTGAAAGGTGCCATAGGATGATCACCGAGCCCCTAAAACTGCCTAATCCCGCACTTAACCACCAATGTGACCGAATTGAAAATGCCACTAAGCACCCAAACCCTGAAATACAGTTTTGAGTAGGCGAAACACGAACATTGCCCCCGGCCAATTAGGACAATGAACCAAAATTCCTACTCGGCCCCTGGAAATAGGCGACCAGTCAAACCTACACTGCAAACAGGGAAGGGAGGGAGGGAGCCGTGCTAGAAAAGAACCAGCAGGAGAGGCGAGCAAACCTAATAACGGCTCTACTGCCCCTCCCCTTCTGCCCTGTGATTGGTTGGTCTGATATCAGACCATTGTAGTCCAACTCGTCCCCTCCCCCCCCACGCAAATTGTTCCCCCTGCCACAGCTACAGCGTGGGGGGAGGTGCATTGTATTTGGTACTGAAAACTTTACAGAGGCGATACTATATGTTTGAACGAGTATGTTTTTGTGTTAGTTTAGAGTTATTCCTTTTGGTTTTCAGAACAGAATTTTCAGGGGCTTGCAAATGCACAAATGCTGGACACATTTTCACCAGGCCTTAATCATGACTTAGGTTGGTTGCCTCACTACATATGGTAATCATATGACATGCGCTGTTATGCAAATTCAACTTCAGACCACAGTACTTAGGTGTGCCTGGACCCATTTATGAGCTTGACAATGACCCTTTGTGCTTGAATCTAGTTTACTTCAGTTGATTGACTCATGCATAGTATTCCTGGTTTCAGTATGTGTTCAATCTTTTGTCCTTAAATTGCATTTTGGAAAACAGTGTTTTCCCTCACTGGACATATATATATGTGAACATGCATGTATACAAACACACGTGTGTACACCCACACACAAACATGTTCATGCTCCGTGTCATATAAAGCTGTTGCCATAATAAATTTGTTACCTTTAAGGTGCCACTCTGTCTTTTGTGTTAGAAATGTATAATTTCTAGTGTATAATCAGGGCTTTTTTTCTCAGAGAAAAGGTGGTGGAACTCACCCCCCCTCCCCTAGCCACGCCCCTACCCACCCCTAGGACCGCCCCCTAAAACCGCCCCTTTAGAGAACAGGGATGCAAGTAAAATTTGGGGGGGGCTATAAAAGTAAATGTATGGAATTAAATAAAAAGCAATGCAGTAAAATGTGCAAAAAAATTGGAATACTTACCAAAAGTAAGCTCAGAGACATTTCCTTTTTGAACGGTGTTTATTTATAAGTTTTGCAGTTACACAGACATATTAATTACAGTTTAGTAAAGTGAATACATGAAAAGAAAGGGGGGGATAACAGGGGACCAATTACACATTGCCTAAGCAATGCCCGTTTGGGGGGGGGGGGGTCAAGGAGTTAGGATGCAGTGGGAAGGTACCCATAACAATACAACAGCAGTCACACACACATTCGTTCAATCATACACACTGATGCACCTTAAGCTTACTTAGGTCTCAGCCCCACCTCACTCCTGAGTTCAATTGAAACAAAAGTTTTGTATCATATAAAGCCCTTTCCAGTTTAAATGTACCATCACCTCCGAAAGGCTCAGAGACATTTCCAGATGATTTCAGCGTTCTTGTCATATGCATCTTCTCTGCTTCTCTCCTTGCTTCTGACATCAGTAGCAGCATGACGACCACGAAGTAGCCATGAATCGACATATTTAGAGGGATCAAAACAACGTAGAGGAGGACCATTAACTCTGATAAACAGTAGTCCTGAAATGGTTGTTGTCAGAAGGGAAGCTCTGTTGGGAGTAACTATTAAATTCATTTGTGAGAATCCTCTTTCACACTCACTGGATGAAATTGGGATACTTTCAATGGCATTTATAAGAGGGCACAGGTCATCAGGCAAGGTTTTCTCAATCAAATATTCTCTGAAAGCATGTATCATTTTCCTTTCATTCAACTGGAATCTAATGGACAAATTTCTAATTTCATCCTCTCCAAAAGTAAGCTTTTTCTCAACATTGTCAGGCCAATGTTTGGAGTCAAGCACCCTGGTGCAGTTGGCAAAAGCAGAATCATTTTCAGTGAGCAGTCTACTCTCTATTGAAGATTTTAATTTTTCATAAAATGCATCAGGACCTATGGGAGGGTCATTCTTAGCTTCTTTTCTGTAAAGGGAGATTCCCTGGAAACAGAGCTTTTCAGAGGCAACAGCTGCTTCTTTATAATAAGAACCTGGCTCTGTTCTTCTACTTTCAAAGAGTTGTACAACAGTTTGTATTTTTTTATTTGCCCTGTATAGATTTATTCTTCGCTCTTGCAACACCAAGCTTAATTCAGACAACTCTTGAAGAGCATCGCACATGAGTCCCAAATCCAATAAAAAGTTTGTGCTGGTAATTTTTCTCAATAGGCCTTCATACATACAGCGTTCAGTCTTGTCCCGGGTGGTATCTTGCTTTGCTTCTTCAAAATGACGAACCGACACTCTGTAGCTTTCCCACACTGCTGACACAGAACGAAAAGTAGATGCCACCCATCTCGTACTGAGAACTCGTCCTATTTTCAAAAGCTGCGCCTCTAGGGAGCTAGCACAGGCTTGCAGTTCTCTGCTGTTTTTGGGAGATGCATGATATAGTACATACAACTTATCCATAAAGGCCTCAAACCTATTAATTCCTGATGTTTGTTTGACCGTATCTCCAACTGACAATTCTAATCTGTGATTAGCACAGTGCCACAGAATAATTGAAGGAAATTTCTCCTTCAACAATGTCCCAACACCGCTCTTATTGCCTAACATCACGGCTGCACCATCACATGTAACACTGATCAAATGTTGTCTTAAGTAGTCGTCCATTATCCCATAAGAATGCAGGCAGTTAAGGAGAGAAGTGCAAATTCCTTTTGCGTTCACGCTTTCCAGTTGAACCAAATCAAGAAAGAAATTTACAGGGGAATCCATTGCACTGTTTGCAAGAAGAAATCGAACATATACAATCAGTGTAGATTTTTGACTTAAAGTGGTTGACTCATCAATAATAAGGGCGATTTTACTTTTTGATCTTACGACTTCATTGACCAAGTTTTTTCTCATTTCTTGTGTGATGTGATTCACAATATTAATGCAGGCATTTGTTGAGTGAAGAATACGGCCCATATTAATGCCATTTAACTCCTGCAGATCTATTTCAGAGCAAAAACTGTTGAAGGACTGGTTTTCTTTGGCTATCTTGTATGCAATGCGAAAGATCTTCATAGTTATGTCTTTCTCTTGGGCCACGTGTTTTAAACAAATCGTTTCAAGATGTTCATTTTTTCGTTCCAAAAGAATTTTTAAGGCGGCCTTGTGTACAGAACTTTCTTTGTGCTCAAACATTTTTTTTCTTAAAGAAGTGAGCTGCTGTGATCGCTTGGTGCCATAACTGGTTACCTGATTATTTGCCCATTCCTTCGATATCTTCATGCCATTTTTTTTTTCTATGCCAAGACTACCAACTTTTTTGCACACCTTGCACCCAAGCTTCTGATCATGGAAGTCAAGCCAATCGAACTTCTCGCAAAAAGAGTTTTTTTGATCCAAAGTCCAGCAACTTGGCCAGGCAGTTTCAGGACTTTCAAGATAATCTGGATCAGTGCAAGAAGGACCAGCATCAAGTGTGTCTGAAGTAGAAGGCAGAACTTCATCAGAAGACACAGAATCCAATTCAATTGGTGAAGAAACACATGAAGATGCAGACTGTAAAACAGTTTGACTGCTCTGCGTTCCCTGTCCTGTTTCACTTATTCGTAATTTTTTATTGCCGTGGGCAAAAAAGCTAGTTATCTTTTTCATGGTAAAAAATTAGGAAAAAAATGTACTTCTTTCTAAAGAAGTCTAGTAGATGAATAGATGGGGTGATGGATGAAGATGATCTGAAAATATAGATGAAAACGAACTAACAACGAAGGTAATGGCTTCGTATATTGTAAAGCACTAAGTTGTCAGGTCATATGAATAAACTAAAAAAGGTTATGTACAGCAATGATAAAAAAATAATAATAATAATCGACAAAGTTATTTTAATCAGGTTTTCTAATGATTTATAATAAACTTGATTGTTTAAATGGGTTGTAAAGGTAAAAAAATGTTTTCCCTAAATAGCTTCCTTTACCTTAGTGCAGTCCTCCTTCACTTACCTCATCCTTCCATTTTGCTTTTAAATGTCCTTATTTCTTCTAAGAAATCCTCACTTCCTGTTCTTCTGTCTGTAACTCCACACAGTAATGCGAGGCTTTCTCCATGGTGTGGAGAAAGCCTCCTGAGGGGGCGAGCAGGAGTGTCAGGACGCCCACTAACACACAGCTAAACACACGTTAAACTGTTTAACGTACTTGGAAAGTGGGTGGGGGGACCTATACTGGCTGCTACTCAAATACCATACAGGTTTTGAAATGGCTCTCCTTCTTTGTAAGTGATTACAGAGCCCTGACCTGCCTCACTGATCACCTTTGTCACATTCTTGGTCATTTTTTTGAGATTGGCTGAAGCTCAGTGTTTGGTGCTCCAGTGCTTATCAAGTGAACATGTTATGCTATTCTGTTGTATCACACAAATTCAACTAGGGAATCCCTTGAATTCTTGCTTTCGACACTGGAGTCAGCATCAGAATAAACACAGATGACCATTTCCTGTGTGGCTATGGCTTAAAAATGTCCCACAGTGTGGATATGATTGCACTGGGAACAGGTTGTCTGTGGGCTCCAGCCGTGTATGGTCCTGGCTCAGAACATACAGCCTGCTTCTCCGTGGCTGTGGTTTAGGGCTGTGGTTGCAGGACTGTGAGACCAGGTAGAACAGAACACGGATCCCATCACACTGGACGCTTTTAAGGAGCAACCACACAGGAAGTGCTCATCTTGCACGTACAGCCTTACACTCTACTCCTTTCTCCAGCAAGGAATGTCTGTGGTGGATCGGATGACGTCTACGTCGCCTTGCATATGTGCAAAGGCATCTTTACAAAGGCCTCTAAGCTAGGCATGGGTGAACATTTTGTTTCAGTTCATTTTTTACCAAGAATTTACCAACATTCACAAATTGCTTCATATGTAGTCTTGTTCAGGCATTTGCCTGAACCTGTGAGGGTTTCAAGTGGCTAGAGTGGTGGGGCCGTTCACGCTGGCCCTTCCCACGATGTCTCCCGGTGCATGGGCCCCACCTCCCCTCAGTTCAGAAATTACCATGCTGAATAGGTAAGGTCTAAATGGGAACTCTACTTGATGGCCTGTAGGCCCCTTCCAACTCTATGATCTATGAATCTATGAATGTGAGTAGAACTCTCTGCCTGATGACCCCGATAAGGCAGGTTCTACCATCACGTGGAGAGCAATACTTCCTTTACTAGCCCTTTTCAGGCATTCTTTATCCTGTGTTGACTGGACGTGCAAGGAGAACCCCTGTTCTCATGTGTTTCTGTTGCCCTGTATTCATAGAGGGCAGCGGTCTGGACTGGACAGGAGAGCCTCATCTATTTGTGGAGGCTCTACATGCAACACAGGGCCCTGATTTTCCAGGTTCCTGGATTGCGTGTAGAGCCACTGCGGATACTGGAGGATCTCCTCTTCAAAAGTGGCCCTCCATGCATACAACAACAGAGGGGGGCAGGGCTGGAGCGCTCCTCTCCTCACATTTGCATTCAACACAGGACGAAGAACACCTGAAGAGGGCTCCTGTCAGAGACAGCTGCATCAGTAATACCCACTGTACACTCACAATATTTTCAGGGTAAAAAAAAAAGGATGTTATAATGCAACATTCATAATAGGAGCAGTTATGTGTCCAATGGCTAGTATGGGGGAACAACTGCACACTGATGGAATAGCAAGCAGCAATGCTGGTACCTTTTCCTGTGAAGCACAGTGCAAATAACTTTTCCCCCCCAGCATGTGATGTGGGCAGGAGCAGGGCAGGCACAATGCTCCCCTGCTCAGGATGCCATGCACCACTTATTGGCCCAGCATCTGAGAACAGGGGTCAAGAAAGGGAATATTTTATGGCTTTGGAACTGACACATGGTATCTCAAATAATCGTTGACTTAGGAGGGCTTCTTCACTGTCTTAACGGGAGCAGCAGGGACACACCCAGTGAAGGATGCTGTGCAAATGGAGAGGGAGGGGGTGGGAAAGAAGACGAGTGCAGTCACCCTTCTGGGCTGCCCTGGCGAACGGGACTTTGGTTGCGAGAGACAGAGCTTTACAACAGCCCAGCTGGAGCGCGGCAGGAGAGGGAGACTTCTTGCCCGGAGTGTACTGGTTGCAGGCATCGCCAGGACTATAAGCAAAGTCACTGGAGACCGAGCGCGCCCAGCTGCCAAGAGGACGAGAATTGGGCTGCAGCTTAGAGGGTCACTGCAAGCTCCCGCCCGCCCAGCGCGCTCCCCATTTCCCTCTGCTACGAGGTGAGGCATCCCCCAAAGTTCAGCACGGACTCTTCCTATTCGGGAAAGGGGTGGGGCTTCCGTTGATTCAACATGGTTTTTGTTTTTTTTTTACTCGCTTGGAGGGGGAAGAACTCGGAACAGGACTTTGCTAGCTGTGCTTAATGCTGAAATGTACCTGCTGACAGATTTGCTCTCCGCTGGTTTTTCTATCTAGCCAGCCAGCAGTATATTATTATTACTACACTGTGCGGGTCTCGGTACTCTGCTTCCCACGCTCAGTTTTCTCGGGCGCTTCCACTTCACCCGGTCGTGAAGGCTCCACCCGGCGACAACCCAGAAGCGGAAGCACGAAGCAAAGGCGCGCAATGCTTGCTAGCAGGCGGCAGGGGTTAATTACGGTCGGACACTGACAGAAAAAGGTGGCGGAACGCCGTTCCGGTGCGTTCCGCCAGAAAAAAAGCCCTGTGTATAATTATAGTATAATTGTGTATAATTCTTCTAAAGTTTAATATGGCAATTACTTTTTAAAGGTACTGTATTACTTCTGTTTAAATGTGAGTGCTGTTCTGTAGCATAGGATTGAATAAACAGAGATGCTATAATGCAGGCTGTAAACATTGGCTAATTTTGATTGATTGATCTATTTTATAAATGTAATTTATAGCTTCAATGGGTTTTCTCTAATGGTCTCATTCTGCTAGTGTAAGGCTTCTATCATGTGTGGAAACCCTGTTTTCATCCTTCCATAAGCCATTACAAAAACTGTTTCAAAAGCCATTACACTAGTTGTTGCACAAAGTGTTTCACAAACCCTTGCACAACTCATGACAACTGCAATAGGCTAGGCATTGCCGGTGCTAGTTCTCCTAGCTGTGCAAGTGCTAGCAGAACAATGCCACCTCTTGCACCTATTCCGCTAGCATAACATTGGATACAACCCAATGGAAAAACACTTCCAAGGAAGCTTAAAATCACATGGAAAGCTACTGCAAGAGCATCAGAGATAAAAATAACCACAACAATAAGTAATCGGTAAAATAAAAACAACAGTTAAAACAATTCCACCACAGATGAAAAAGAAAGAAAAGAAAGGAACACCTGAATAGAAGGGTTTTTGCCTGGCCCTAAAAGGACATCAGAGTCAGTAGCAGGTGACCCTGCGGAGAGCATTCCACAGGGGGCACCTGTCAAGGTTCCGCTACTGCAGGGACCCCTCGACCTGCCTTTGGAAGATCTCTGCCTCTTCTCAAAGCTTCTCCCTTTCCAGGAGATCAAATCCTTTGCCTGTTTCCAGTAGCATGGGTGTAGGCTTTAGACGTGGTGAAGAAGTCACTCCAACAAACTCAGGGTACACAACAACACTTTACTTATAATATTAGGGTATTTACTTAATAGAGTGGTTATAATTCAAAAGCAAGTATGACAAAATAAAACAAACACTACAAGGTTCTCTAGCTTATCTTCAGACTACCTCTCTCCTCTGCAGTCAGTCTCTCTCTCTCTCTAGCTGACCACACCCCACACATATATAGCCCTCCCAGGAGTGGAAGGTTATAATCAGGTGACCTTGATCAGGAGACTAATTCTTAACTTCTATTGGGTACTAAAACTCTCAAACTCCCGCTCCCATCCTGGAGTGTTTGGGCCTTCAGGCTTCAGCTAATCTAGGGAAGTGTTTGGGCCTTCAGGCTTCAGCAAACTTAAGCCTGAGTAGGCCTCAATCCTTCACAGCACCATAACTGAGAAAGCTGTCTCTCCAGTTGCCTCACTTCAAACAGCAGAAATGTTCAGAGGAGAAGCCCTCCACATATAATCTGAGTGTGCAGGCAGACTCATGTTGCTGTAGGCATTTATTTACTACCAATTATTTTTCTTTATTTTTCAGGTTTCTCCGAATACTTCCTTTGTTTTTGAAGTTGGGTCAGAGTTTAGAATGAAAGTATTTTTACTTGTTCACCTTTGGATTCCTTCTTGCACTGCAAATAGATGGGTTCCTTATTTTATGTCTCTTTTTTGGCAATAAGGTATCCCTCATTAGTGTTCTATGTATCCAAAGGCATCATAGGAAGCTTCAGTTCAATAGCATTCCGTAAGCCTTACACTGCAGTCCTGTACGTTGCAATCCAGAACATACTAATTGAATGCTTCCATTAAGCTGACAACTCCATTAACTTCAGTGGGACTACTAAACCCATTTACTAAAAGTACTTCTGCTTTAACTATTTGGGGATGTCTGCGTCCCAATACAAGTTATAATGCAAAACATGTTTGTGGACTGAGGCAGAAATATTGATCTGCCTGCCTTCATAAAATCTTATAAATGAGATTGAAACAGAAATGCATAAACCAGCAAAACTATTAGCTTGTTTAAACATTGGTAAATTTATAAACCAATATTGGCTTCCATGTAGTCAGCATCAGCATTTTCTAGCATAATAGTGATTTTTCAAGTAAATTGGCTTTTCAACCATCATAACATTATTTTCATGGATTATATTTCCTGATGTGGAGAAAGAAATATATCTCAACAGATGCCTGAAAGAATGTTCTGCATTTTTTAACCCTTTCTATGCTTTTTCATTTTATCCTCAATAGTAATAGAAGCATGGAAAATGATTCTAGGAAGACCAGAATATAAGAGATGATTTATGTATGTGTTAGGGAATTCATTCACATGAAGGACTTTAATATTTCATAGTTACACATTTACCCTGTATAGGTACCTGCATACTGATGAGAAATGTGAATGGCATGTAAAATCCCCTTACACTTTGCCACAGAATAGATCATTTTGAATTATTCTAACACTTCAGTTCAATATATGACTGAAAACATAGTCAATCTGACCTTTAAGCAATATTCTTAAGGGAAAGGGTTTAGGCTTAAGGTAGTCAGACAACCTCTGCTGTTGCACCTGTCTTTCTAGCACCCAAAAATGTTAAAATTCTCATTAGCTTTAAGATACATGTGTACAAACTAGCTTGTTAGAAATAAGAGCAGACCTTACACTGAAATCCTATGAAAGTTTACCCAGAATTATGTTGCGCTCAATGATGCAACTTTAGACTCCATTTTATAGGGCTGTGCTCTTGACTTAATGATGTCCACCTGCTCTTTCTGATGAGTGGCTCCCTGGTCTTCTGCCCCAAAGTTCTGCCCTGACGGAGCCTCTGCTCCCATTGTGCTGAATGGGCCTTACTTCCTAGTAAGTGTGTTTAAGATTGCAACCCTAGTCCAGAATGTTACATTACTGAGAGATGGATATGTGAAGTGCCGTATCAAAAGCCAGGAAACCACCAAAGAATCAGTGGTTGAGGGGAAGGGGGTAGAGCCAGGGAAAGGGGGCATGGCCATCTGGGGCTGAGGTTCTGCACCCTTGCTGTAGAGCTGCGGTCAGTCAGAGCAGACAACAGTGGAGTAGATCAACAAATAGTCTGGCGGGATAAAACCATTTCCTTTGTTCCTTGTTGAGAAGCGGCTCCATCCCCAGTTCATTATGGTTGTCCTTTTCTTCTCTTGGAAGGCACCTATATCATATGCTCCAAAGGTACACCCACCCAGTGGTCCAGTTGCCACCCCAAATGTCTCTAAACTGGGAGCCAGTGTAGCACAGTGGTTAGAATGTTGGACTGGGACTCAGGAGATCTGGGTTCTAGTCCCCACTGGACTATGAAGCTCACTGGGTGACTTTGGGCCAGTCCCTGACTCTCAGCCTAACCTACTTCACAGGGTTGTTGTGAGAATAAAATGGAAAGGCAGAATATTGGGTAAGCCGCCTTGGGTTCCATGCAGGAAAAAAGGAGGAATATAAATATAATGTGGTGGTGGTGGTGGTGATGATGATGATGAAAATTCTACATAATGTTCATTCCCATTAAAATGCTTCTCTTTCTTTGATTCAGTTCACACACAGTGGAAATTCCTGGGCTGTTTAATCCGGAATTGCTGACTGTGGCTAAACAGGAATAAGCAAGTGTGCCGCCTCCCACATGCTCGTTGCTTCCACTTTCAATCAGCAACCCAGGACCATCATTCATGGGTTGTTATTGTGATGTCTGAACCCAGGATTGTTTAAGGGTTATACAACCCAGAATTAATCCAACAACAAACCATGGGCAGCTGTTGTGTTAACTCTTGGTTGTTAAACCCCTAAACAACCCAGAGTCTGGGTTCAGACGTCATGATAACAACCCAGGAATGGGGCATTCCTGCGTTGTTGACTGAAAGCAGAAGCGACGAGTGTGCACAAAGCAGCATGCTTGCTTGTTCAGCCACAGCAATTCCTGAATTAAACAACCCAAGAATTGCAGTTATGTGTGAAATGGGTATCTTTCAAATTAGCAATAATAACACATTCACATAAATTGGGTAAGCAAGGCTAAAACATTGTTTAAGGTGCACACATAAAAATGTTTCATGGGGGAAAATCTGAAGAGGAAAATTAGCTGAAGAATCCGGAAGACAGGAGCTATATTCTATGCCCACGTACAGTTTCTGGTCACTAGCATGGACTTTGGCATGAGAGCATGTTCTCTAGCCTAGCCTGAAGGATTCTGTCTTCCTTCTATCAGCTGAAGAAGGTGGGGGGGGGGAATCATATTTTTATTTATCTTTTATTTATTTGATTTATACTTCTCCCATCAGTGGGTTCGCAGGGTGGCATACGAAAAGTTAAACATTACAATAAAACATTTTAAATAAAAATATCAAAACAATGAAGTGAAATAAATAGATTGAGGTGAAATTTTAAAAAATGGTCTGGTAGAGAGAGATTCATAGATTATAGAGTTGGAAGGGGCCTACAAGGCCATCGAGTCCAACCCCCTGCTCAATGCAGGAAACTAGAGGAGGGGTCTCCCATCCAAGTAACAACCAGGCCTGCTTAGCTTTCCACGCTCAGACAAGCTGAGCCAGCATGAGCCACATGACTTCTAATATCGATACATAGATCTACTACTATATTCACTTTGGAATAGTTTGTGAAAGCAATTGCCTTGAATCAGTTTATTCCTGTAGAATTATAGCCAGTAATTCTTTTCTGAGGATCTCTATGGTCCTCGTCATTTTTACTATAAAAGTAATGTAATTTGTGACACAGAATCTCTAAATCCTTGTATAGGTACAGGACTCCAGGTATTAAGCCTTTCCTGCCTTTTGTTGCCAGTTCAGGTGCACACATCTGCACAATGTAGGATCTGCTCAGCAATAATTCAATATGCTTAGTTGCAGCTTGCAATAGCAGGATATCACTGATGAAGCAACAGTCAAGGGTTAGGACCTCCTCCCCAAAGGGTAGAAGCAGCTCATTCCCTTGTTCTCTGCCCCAGTGAGAAGAGTGGGTTAATCATCCATGTTTGCATATAAAAGCCTCCATTTCTGCCTGAGTCTCAACAGAAGATCAAATCCAGAAGCAGTCTCTTCTAAGACATAATTTCAGGTCAGGATGTACTTTCTCACTTATATAGATAGGCACTATTGTGGTTGGTGTGTTGTTGTTTTTAAAAATGGCACTTTTCTGTACTAGTTTTGATACATATGAGATCTAGAAAGCATTAATTAGATCTGTGTGGAAATGGCCTCTCAAAATTATCCAGCCTACTTGAGTAGAGAAATTGGGGGGGGGGGCAGACAATTTCACCAAATTTCTCCGGGGGGAGGAGAAATTCTCCAATGGTTTCTCACAGGTAGGGCTCACGACTGGCAGGGGTTGTAGCACAGAGATGGAGCTAGTGCTGTGCCAGAATCTGTCCTCCACTTTCCTGAACATTTTATAATTTATTTTGCATTTCTTTTAGTGGTGTTTTTGAGCTTACCTAATCACTGCGAGGTGACCGAGGGTGCTCTGTGTTTTCTTTCTATGGCACATCTCTCCATTGCTCTGCAGCCTCCCAGGTTGTCTGCACTTCCTGATCTGAAAAAGCCCTGTGGGAGGAATTACCTTGTGGTGCCTTCCCCTGGGCTTTAATTGAAGCACGGGTAGCTGAGAAGGCTACAGGCTGCCAGTGAAAGACAGGACACTCACGCACACTCTTTGGTCACCTGATTAATAGGAGTAGCATAAGAATCCAGAAACCAACCCATGAGAAATTCTCTGAAATTTTTTTCTCCTTCGAATTTCTTTTCATAAGCAAAGAAACCAAATTGAATAAGAATGGATGGGAAAAAATGTGGAATAATTTTTTAGCACAGCACTAGTATTAACCATGGATGAGTGGCAGCAAGAATAACTGTTTTTTTTTAAACAAATCTGTACTTTTTCCTGCTTGGATGCTCTAACTGTAAAGCTGGAAGTGAAGTAAGGTCCCCTAACAGTGCAATCGTATACCTGTCTACTCAGAAGTAAGTTCCAGTGAAGTCAATGGGGCTTACTACAAGTCAGTTTGTATACAATTGTAGCCGTAAGACAGACAACTACTGATTTCATAGGAGACCCATGGATTTTATAGGAGACCCATGGAGTTGCCCCCATCCACATGGACATTTCAATGTTGCTCCATCTGCCTTTGAGCTGCTCACAGAGAAATAGCACCTATGCTTTCATCTGTGAGCTATCAGGTAAAGGGCACCTAATTGAATATTAATCTTAGGTATGAATTAGCTCACTGATATTTGCAAAAGTGATTTAAGACGTGGGACGCAATATTGAGCACACTAATAATATAAAATATTGCATGTAACTTTAGCATGATTTCTAGTACATGTTTGTCCTGGTGATCATAACAACAATTATTGATTGTAAATGTGTTGTTAAACTCATCCTCTAACAGTGCAATTATATGGCTGCTAAGTCAGTATCTAGATGGCATAGGATGTTTTGGAGACCCAGCTATGAGCTTGTAAAATCACTCCAACCTCATAGTTGGGTCTCTGTGCTCGGAGTGCCCTCCCTCCCTCCCTCGCAGCCGGTGCAGAAAGAACTGTGCTGGGCTGGCTGTGTCTCCAAGGTCACAAGAACGACCTCAGAGATGGACTTTAAGGGGCCTTCCAGGGGTGGGGAGGAGAGGAGACCGGTGCCATCAAGATACAACATATCCTGGCGGCGTCTCAGTCTCCTTCCCTCCCACTCCAAAGCACCTCAGCTAGATGGCCAAAATTGGCCATCTAGCTGAGTTGCAGGGTGGGAGGATCTTGTAGGTGCCCTTTGTCTCTGCGCTCCTCCCACCCTCTATAGGATGCCCATAATCCTCTGAGTTCAGAGTGTTATGGGCATCCCCATAGGATTGCGCCCTAAGTTATTATTTTTTTTACTCTAATTGCATCTCAGAGGAAGTTAATTTCATTTCAATTTTCCAGTAATTTAAAGAGCTTCCATATGTTGTTAAGAATTTAGATCGGTTCAAATTGAACTCTTCAGTGGACAATAAACTCAAAAGTGCATATGTGTAACATTAACAAAGGCTCTTCGTTTGTACTGAAACTTAAGTTTATATAACATATTGTACATCTGTGGCAATATTCAGAAGTTAAAACAAAATAGTCTCATTCTAAACTTTGTAAATAGTTCACCATAGTTAAAAGGAAACCATTAAAAAGAGCCATGCTGGAAACTTAATATCTCCTAGTACTCCTACATTTGCCTTTGAAATGGTAATTGTAATATGTTTCAGAATGTACCAATGGATTTATTAGGGTAGGAATAAAGTTACACAACCGTTCATTATTATTTTTTTAAAGTCTATATTGTTTGTGGTATAATCCTAGCTCTTTCATTGAAGAAATGCTTAGGATTGTGTATAGCCAACATGTTTGTCAATGCAATGATATTACTTAATAGCCCACAAAGTATATGGCACTATATGATACACATACGCTACATAACTTAACAGATTACAAAACATTTGGGGGAAAGCATGGCGATGGAAGCTGATTATTAGTTCCCTCCCACCCACTCTATGGATAAGATATTCACTATAGCTGTTGTCACTGAAAAGAACACCCAGCATCCATCTACTTGATGCCCTTACCTGCAAGCTTCATTGGTGGCACTTCTACCACTGGGGAAAGAGCAACCATGGAGCAGAGAATGGAAGAAACAAGGTGCTGGCATAGACTGGGTAGTGATGGTCCAGACAGCAGTTATGTGATGGCCTTGATTTTAATTAGTGAGAAGAAAAAAATATAAAATATTGTAAAATGATCTCTGCTGGAAAAATAGTCAGATTCATTGATTATAGAGAGCTTATCTTGTTCTCTTGTTGAGGAATTACAATATTAGTGGTTAGAGTGTTGGACTGGGACTCAGGAGATCCGGGTTCTAGTCCCCGCTCAGCTATGAAACTCACTGGGTGACTTTGGGTCAGACCCTGACAGCCTAACCTACCTCACAGGGTTCTTGTGAGGATAAAATGGAGAGGAGGAGGAGGATTATGTAAGCTGCCTTGGGTTCCTTGCAGGAAAAAAGGTGGGGTATAGATATAATAAATAATAAATAAATAAATAAATAAATTATTTGCAGACGGGTAGCTGTGTTAGTCTCTGTAGCAGCAGCAACAACAGTGTCTTGTGGCACCTTAAAGACTAATACATTTATTCTGCATGAGCTTTCATGGATGCTGTCCACTTCATCAGGTGCGGGTTGGGGCGGAAATGTAAACTGTGTTGTCAGAGGGAATTGAAATGCAGAAAGTACAAACAGTGATAGTTACCCTTAACAGTTGCCATTCACAAAAGATTGTTTAGTGATATCCCATACATCATTGCAATGGTGACCCGATTAACATATGTAGTGTGATATTTTTTTTTAAATTGTGCTGATTGAAACCTGAGGAAATATAGTTGAACCTCTTGATGTATTGTACTTGAATAGATTTTTTAAAAAATATATATTTAAATTTTAACATATAAATTACAAAGACATAAACCTACAAATTATATAACAAACACATAACAAAAAAAACCAAAAAGCACAACAACAAATAATAATAATAAGTGCACACACCCCCCACCAGGACCAAATAACTACGTAACTATTCAACCTTCCAAAATTGTAATGACTCTTGTGAAGGTGTACACCCTTTCCCACTTAATAAAACAAAATTTACAAAAGCTCTCCAAATATCTTTAAAATCATTTCGGTTCGATAATCCCCTTTTAACTTTAATACTACATGTTAACTTATCATTAATAGTAATATCCCATACCTCTTTATACCATTCCTCTATTTGATAATCACATCGCATTTTCCATTTTCTAGGTATCATTAACCTTGCTGCTGTCAATAATTTGTAATTACAATAGTTTGTAATTACAATAGTTTGTAATTAAATCTTTAGTATCTTGAGTACAATAAACCTTATCGTAAATTGATAGTAATGCTATGCTAGGACATACCTCTAAGTTTACCCCAGTTATTTCCTTTATCTCTTTGAATACTATTTGCCAAAATTTCTGTACATCTTTACAACTCCACCACATATGAACATAGGTGCCAGTTTCCTGGCATCCTCTCCAACATAACGCTGAGTATTTCTTATCGACTTGATTTAATTTTACTGGCATTAAATACCATCTCCAAACCAGCTTATAATTTTCCTTTATCCTTACAGACATAGTTTTCAAAATATGCATATCCCATATCTTCCCCCAGCTCTGATTATTTATCTTTCCTGTCAAATCATAATCCCATACAGATTTAAGATAATCTTGTTGATCTTCAATTTCCAACAATAATTTATAAATTTTGCTTGTTATACCTTTTATAACTATATTTCCTTCTGTAGATTCACTTTGTATAATCATCTTTTCAAATCTTGTATACTCTGTACATTCCTTATTTTTCCTTATCCAATTCCGTGTCCATTGCTCTAGTTGCTTACAATTAAACCAATATATCTTCCTCTCTCCTAACATTTCACTCACTATATGCTTTTTACAGCCCATCTTCTCCACCCAATCCTTTAATTTAATTACTTTCTTCTCCCTTAATAACATTTCCAATTCCTTTCTTAAGTTTGTTGGAAACATTTCCAACACCACCACTGGAGTTAATGGGGAAATAACTAGTACAAATTTTTCTTTATACCCTGCCCAAATCTCTAACATATTAGTTAAGAATGGGTTTCCAATTCTTTCCATACTTGAACAGTTTTGTCGGTCTTTGAAATTCCTTTGTTGAAGAATGGCCACCCCAAGGTCATTGACAAAGTGTCCTGGCAGGTTGCAATGATCCTCAAACATTTTTGAAACTTTTGCCATTCCTGATTTCAGATTTGTGTTCATTTATTATTTTGTGCAAGATGTATTTTTTTTCCTCATGAAATATCTTGTAAATCCTCTCCCATTTGCAGCAAAATACATATTGGGCTATTTTGCTTCATGTGTCAAATGTCAGTTGAATGCCACTCTGTGCATATATTCCAGTTTTCTTGGCTACAGCATCATCTTCAGTTAATTAGGTTGAAGCTACAGAAAACTCCAATAGTTCCTTGCAGCAGCTCCTCCATTGTGCCTTCCTGTTTACATGTTTCTTTCTGAGGAGGAGGGAGAGAGAGGGCAGAAGTTGATGACTTGAGCTCATTTTCTTTCCAAAGAAATAGATTGGATTATAGTGTCAATACATACTGTACTCAAGTCAACTTGTTTCCATGCAAGAATAACTGTTTTTGTGAGTGCCCCCTATTAAACGCAGCTGGATTGTAACAAGGCTTAGCAGCATGAGGCAATCAAACAGTTTCCAGTTATAGAAGCAGAGTCATTCCATTGCCTTTGTTGAGCCACGAAGCATTATTTGTCTTCTGACTGTGTGTTGCCTTTGTAAAAACAGCACAATTAACACTGATTGTAACTATCGAGGGAGTTTCAGCAATTGTAGCACACTCTATACTGCTCAAGATATCTTGGGGGTTTTTTAAATTTGTTTTTGACAGTAAACATTAAAGAATATTTTAAGACTTTTCATACCAAATGCAAACACATTCCATCTTTATTTATTATTTATTTATTTATAGCATTTGTATACCACTCCATATAGATTTTTCATAGATTTCATAGATCATAGAGTTGGAAGGAGCCTCCAAGGCTATCGAGTCCAACCCCCTGCTCAGTGCAGGAAACTAGAGGAGGGGTCTCCCATCCAAGTAATAACCAGGCTTGATCCTGCTTAGCATTGTCCAACTCAGACAAGCTGAGCCAGCGTAAGCCATAGACCTGTATATGGCTGTATATCTAGACAGATTCCAGAGTGGTGAACAATAAAAAGATAAAACAGATAAAAAAAATAAGAACAATGCATTAAAACAGGATAAACATTGAAACCATGGCTGGTCATCAAGGAAGGCTTCCTGAAACAAAGATGTCTTCAGCAGGTGCTGAAAACAACACAGTGTCAGAGCCTGCCTGACCTCCAGAGGTAGGGAGTTTCACAGAAGTGGAGGCACCACACTGAAAGCTCTTCTCCTGGTGAACTCCAGTCAGGCCATAGGTCCATGTGGAACCACCAGGAGAATGTCCTCCGATGACCTCAGTGACTGGGCAGGTTGGTAGGGGGGAAGGCACTCTCCCAGGTATCCTGGTACCAAGTTGTTTAGGGCTTTGTACACTAGTACCAGAATCTTAAACCTGGCCTGGTAGCAAATAAGCAGACAGTGCAGTTCCTTCAGCAAATGAGCTGCATGCTGAAAAGGGGCAGCTCCTGACAGCGGTGTTCACAAACCTGTGGGGGGGCTCGCCTCTCCGCCACCTTGCCTCTCCGTGGCGGCAGCCCCCCCGCCTCGATCTTCTGAGCGGTGTGGAGCAGTTCTCCGCACCGCTCGAGCTGCCGTCGCTGGTCCCGTCACGTCACATCCGGCCCCGGAAGTGACGCGACGGGACCCTGTGCAGGCACAATACATCGCGCGGGGGTCCAGCACGCCTGCGCAGGATCCCGTCGCATCACTTCCGGGGTCTGATGTGACATGATGGGACCAGCGTGGGTGGCACAGGCGGCTCGCCGCGGAGAGGCAAGCCACCACTGGACCAAGGTAGGCCCACGCGAGCCCCGCGTGGACGATTTTGGCCTGCTATGCCCACGCGAGGTGAATGGTCACATCCGTAGGCCTCCTGACAACAACCGAGCTGCTGCATTCTGCATCTGCACTAGCTCCAGCTTCCAGAGCAGCCTTAAGGGCAGCCCTACTTAGAGCATATTGCAGTAATCCAGTCATGAGGTTACTAGCACCTGTATCACTGTGGCCAGGCTATCCCTGTCCAGGAGAGGCCGTAGCTGGTGAACCAATCAAAGATGGTAAAAGGCACTCCGAGCCGGCACTGTCACTTGGGACTCCAGTGACAGTGACGGATCTAGGAGTACCCCCAGATTACGAACCTGATCTTTCAGAGGGAGTGCAGCCCCATCCAGATCAGGCAGTGAGCCTATCTCCCTGACTTGGGAACCACTCACCCACAGGGTTACTGTCTTGCCAGGATTCAGCTTCGGTTTATTGGCGTGCAGGTATTGATCCAGTACTTGCACAGCATCTGATTTAATATAATCTCCTACAACTGTTTCTTCTATTTGATTATAATTTTCTATGAACTTCTTAATTGCTCTGTTTCAGCCTTTATTGTTTCAAATTCAACATTTCTGAGAATTTTATAGAATGAGAATACACTTTTATTCACATGTATAGTAATTCCTCAGATGGAGCAGTGCCATGGCTGCTGCAGCTCTGTCAAGGAAATACTGTATGTGCAAAGGGACCGTGAGCTTCAAGCAATGAATTAAAAAAAAATGTACCACCTTGTTCACATGAATTTCCACCAGGGTGCTGTGGATCCATCAGCTTGTATGTTATTTCTTCCACATAGTTGTGGCCACAGGATTGGTCCACATGGGGGATTTTGTTTTGTATGAAACAGACTAGAGTACAACGCAAAACAAATGCATTGGTTTATTCTTCTTCTGTCTCTTGTTTTCCACGACTATGCATAGTCTTATGGAGTCAATAGTAGCCTCTACCCCCCTTGCTTAGTTGCTGTCTCATCTGCTGTAGTTAAGTGGAATGGTATTTTTTTTACATTGAATGGTTCAGTGAAGTCTTCAGATGAGCACAAATGTTTCTGAAATTGTTGTTAAAAGTGTTTCTGATATCCACTTCAGTATAGATATTATTTCAACATTAGTTTTATGGATGCTTTATACAATAGAGGAGCTAACCAGTAACAACAACAACAACAAATTGGCCATTAATTGGAGAAGCTCTGGCCAACAGCGATTCCACATCTGGTCTGCCAGCTTCTTCCCCAGGCCCCACCCCCTCTCCCCAGGCAAGGAGGAGCTCTTATCTCCAATCAGCAGCTGATTAGAGATAAGAATGTTTCTCTGGTACCTGTTGAGAAAGAATCCCTTTCTCACTCTGCAGCAAGGAAATGTTCTTATCTCCATCTATAAAGTAGAGGAATTAGTGCAATTAAGTGCTGCATGGGTTGGAGGAATGTTGGACCTTTATTTGACCCAAACTTTCTCACCTGAAACTACTACTCTTTCCATGTGGCTCAGCGAGTGAAAGTAATCCTACAAGGGGGCAAAGAGCTAGGAAGACGTGTGAGCAAGAGAAAGGATCATGACCCCATCCTACCCATGTTGCACTTTAAATAAACCCCTCTGCCCCATAAGCACACACACACACACACACACTGCTTTGTATGAATTTAGCATGACCCACATTCTAACCCATGGGTTGTGCCACCACAATGTCTAGTTTGCCCCACAATCCTTTAAGCTACATATCCTTGAGTCCTAGTCCTGACTCATCTTGAAAGCTGGTGATAACCATTGCCCCTGTTCCTTTTGGTCACTGCCATTCTATACATTAGCTTTTCCAAAGCAGCCACACTAGGAAATCTCAAAAACCATAGAAAAACACAGTAATTTATCATGATCAAAAGATGCTATATGCATTCCTACTACCAATAAAACCCTTTAGCTTGGTAATCCTTGAACTAGCTGTTCCACTGTCTGTTTAGGTTTGTGCACCTTTGCAATTTATGATGAAATTATTATTGCTTTAATACAGAAGAGAGAGTTCAGTGAGTCATGAAAGTGCATACTTCACTTAAACGGGAAGTTGGCTAAAGAAAGAAGCTGTGCGCATTTTCATTTTGCTAAAATATTCCAGGAGCTGAGGAACTTTATTTTAATATTAGTTGAAATGAGAACTGCAGAGACTGTAATGTACAGATTGAAAGATTCTCCAGTTTAAATGTAATAGTTCTAGTGTCTCCTGATTAAAATGTCATTTAATTTACCACAGCTGTACGCCAGACATTCTCATAGATGACCCTGACATTTCCCTACAGCTACAGCAGGAGAACAGGGTAAACACCGATAGAGAGATGTTTTCTTTTTCCGCATCAGAGCAATCATAATGCCATGATAAACAACATATATATATATATGTAATGATATATATGTAATGATATATATGTAATGAACTGTAATGATCCCAGACCATTCTCTCATATATATATATATATATATATATATGAGAGAATGTCTGGGATCATTACAGTTCATGACAAAGTCCCTTAATAGTAGTTCCACTCTTTTCATCATCAGTAATTATTTGAAAACCTTCCCTCAAAAATGTTAGTCTTATCAGAACATTTGGGGCTTTCTTCAAAATTGCTCCAATGAAACTTCTAAGGAGGAACTACAAATGCCTTTCAACAGCAATCAATAGGTGTTGATTACCAGGATAGATAAATGATCGATCGATCGATCGATCGATAGAACATTTTGCTACAGGAGAGCAGCTCTTGTCCCCATGGAACATACCATTTGGTGCAGTAGGTCAGCACCATATTGGCTTCCAGTATGCCATGAAAATTGCTCATTTAAGATATTTGTGCAAGTGTGGTGATCCTTCCTGGTAAAGCCATTGCACATGGATAATGAACAACTTGCCATATGGTAACAGCTGCCACATGGACTTACTTATGTAATATGTATACAGTTCATAATTTACCACTGATTCTAAATATTTGTTTGACTAAATAGTATATTTGTTGATTTGTTAAAAGGGCCTTATGGATCTGCCACACAGCGATGATGAGCGAAACAAGCGAGAGCAAGATATACTGGCAGAACTGATGTGCACAAGAAAGAGGGTGGAACAGCATAAGGCAGAGGCAAAGGAACTGAGCATTCAAGTTGAAGACCTAAGAAGAAAATTAAAACAGGGTGAAGACAAGGTACTTAAGTTGTAATTATTAGATACTCCTTAAAGTATGCAAATATATTATTTCAAACACTTTACATATTATCAGTCTTATTAGACAAATGGGCTTTGTTTTGACCATATTTATGTCACTCCTCCATTCCAGCACCTGCCCTAATTTTACTACTTTTGTCCGATCTGAAAGCAGCTATAATGCTATTTCCTCTAGTGACAGGGGACCCACCCAGATCTGCTTCAGATATCATCTTGAGTGATCCAATTAATTGTTAGATAAACACTGGTTGTCCCCAAATTAATCTAAACTCCATATTTGGTCCAAAGTGGATTAAGCCCCCACATCTTTGTAAGTGGCAATGGCATCATTGCTGCACACCAGGGCCTAGGGACCTCAGTCCCTACTGGGAGTCTTCCCTGCCACCTTCCACTATGGACCACTTACCAAAGTGCAGGACACAATGGGCAGGGCTCCAAGACAAAAGCCGTGGAACTGGATGCTGCATTGTATGCTCGCGGCAGTGCCCTAGGGATGCTGGGAATTGTAGTCATGTGTATATTGAAGTATTTCCAAGAATGATCTGTTCAATTAGGAAAGGCTAAATGCTGATAAAGAATCAAACTGTCTACTGCAATTTATAGGCAAAGAGCGCACCATAAGTGAAGCAAGAACTTGCCAAAGTATATTCTGGTGCTTTTGTGCTAAGAAAGCAAATGGCATGTACGGTGGTGAGTAACAGGTAACAAATTATAATGATGACACCTGAATACCAGCAGCAAATACCAGCTATTATATAATGTGATAATAGTATGAAAAGTAACAAGAGCCAAATAAAGACAAGGTCAATAACAAAGTACAAACTAGTACTGGGCAGTGAAGAAAACTGCCAATAACAGATAGAGTATAATGTAGTGAGGCTTAGTATAATGCCAGTAACAAACAGAGTACCACAGAATGTGGGACAAAAGAAGCTCACTTGTGGCCACTGGCAATGTGCAAACTGATTAAAAAAAATATCAGTATGTAGAGTTCTGGACTTTTTAAACTTTATTTTTATATGATTTTTAATACTGTGAACATAGGCTAAACATAGCCTGAAAGTTAGAGAAAGCAGGAAAAGGTTAAAGAAAACAAACAAACACAAGATGCATAGAGTTCAGAGTATACCAAATCTTCAAGCTGAAATTATTTCTCGTAGCAGGTCAGCAAAATATTAGCATGATCTGCAGGGCCTTGGGTCTGGGATATAAGATCAACATACCACAAAAATGAGTACCATATCACATAAAATGTTTCAGGTTTTCTATGACCATTAACAACTTAACGGTCTATTAACAACCATTAATGGGTGAGCTTGTCCAATAATAAATGATTCCAAAGCCTCCAAACGTAAGCCTAAGTCATCAGAACATAAGAAGAGCTGTGCTGGATCAGGCCAAGGTCCATCTGGTCCAGCATTCTGTTCACACAGTGGCCAACCAGTTGCCCACAGAAAACCCACAAGCAGGACATGAGTGCAACAGCACCCTGCCAACCATGTTCCCCAGCAACTGGTGTACATAGGCATATGGCCATACACTGGGTCAATATTTTCATTGAACTGTCTACCACACCCCCAAGATCTCTTTCTTGGTCAGTCACTGCTAGCACTGACCCTATCAGCGTATATGTGAAATTAAGATTTCCCCCCCTGTATGTACATCACTTTACACTTGCTTACATTGAACTGCATTGCCCTTTTGATGCCCATCTTCCCTGTTTGGAGAAATCCTTTTGGAGCTCTTTGCAATCCCTTTTTGTTTTAACCACCCTAAATAACTTGATATCATCAGGAAACTTGCCATGCTCACTGTTACTAATTCCTAATTCCATATAATTTAAGAACAAGTTAAAAAGCAGTGATCCCCATTGGTTTTGTTTAGTCATATTGTTAATTTCTTTGACAACATTGTTTCAATATGCCTCTACCAGAAGACACGACCACTACATGTGGACAAGTGAACCTGTGCTGTGACATCCCCCCCTCAACATTTATTTGAAGCTGTTTTGAAGATCTTTTGTACCATGATAGGGGTTAAGTGCTGAAAAGAAAGTACTTTGAAAGTCAATTCACTTATCACCTTCACTTATGCAGAAATAAAACACTTGTCCTAAAGGGAATTGTCTATTGGCAACCTGAAATCCACTTCCCAGCATGTTTTTTAATGCTTCAGATGACCCACAAAAAGAAAACTGTCAACCATTTCTATAGCTTAGATACTATACCCTTTGACTCTAGTGATTTGGAATTTAAGGGTGCAATACTATATAATACTATACATGTTAAGTCAGAAAAAAGGTCCTACACCTCCCAGCATGCCCCAGCCAGCATAGCTTTTTGTCTGGATACTGGGAATTGTAGGACTTCATTGTGCCTAAACATGCATAGGATTGTGCCCTAAAAGACATTCTAAATTAGCCAGCGGATGTGTTATGCTTGCCAACACATGAGAACTGTGTACAGGATGATGTATTTGAATACACAGGAACCAATTTCTCCTTCATATTGGCCATAAAAAATACACTACTTGTGAATAATGTTCCAAAACAACTCAATCTCTTTTCTTTCTGAGCTTTATAGGTAATATTAGTGTGATTGTCTTTAAAAACCAGATGAAACACGAAGGACATTAAAGGGGATGCTGAAGGAGCTAATAGTTCTGCCTATCTTTTCCATACTGCAAAAGTTGCACTAGTAAAATGGTTTCTGATGGTTATGTCTATTTTTAATTAACAGATTCTGGTTTTGGAGGAATTTTCCTGGGTACTGTTAATGCTATCAACTCTGAAAATAATAGTGCTGAAATATTTCCTAGCTGCATAAAGCAATAATCTCCCAGTGCATTTTAACACGGTATAATAATTTTATGTGGAGAAATAAAATGTTGGTAAAAACGAAATCTATAAAATAAAGAAAACTTCAGAAAAAAATGCAATAAACTTATTTTGACGTGAAGATCTTAAAATCAATTAATTGCATACTTTCACTGCTTGAAATAAATGAGAACACCTACGCTCCTTAAAATAACTGAGGCAAAAGAATACAGCACCAGAAAGCAAGGAAGTGATATTTTTAAAAAATAATTTATTCAAAGTCACACTGTGAAAATGTTTGTACACTTGCAAAATTCAGGCGTGATTTCCTAAGTTTTATTAAAGAAACTAGGTTTTTTCACAGATTATAAATTCACAGATAAATTTCACAGATTATAAATATAACTAGGTTTTTCACAGATTATAAATCTCCCGCATTTTTGAAAGGAGAAAAACTGAGGAGTCCCGTTTAAGGTGAAATTTAGAGTGGAAGATGCTAGGTCCGACTATTCCTTGCTTCTGAAAATATGGTCTAAAACAGAATCATTATCGGGTTTTCGGCCACTTCTTTGGATTATCAACAACTGCCACAAACAGAATAGTGAGTGAACCAGATTTGCATCCCAGGAAGGTTTCTTCCTGGGAGACTTGCTAGATTGTATTCAGGGAATATCTAATTGCCATACTTTGGGTTTGGGATGGAATTACTCTTTGGTCAGATTACATTAACCAGTGATCCTATTTTGGAGCAAGGGGTGTTTGACTCCATATAGGTTTATGTGGTACTATTGCTTTTCAGTTTGGTGTACATTATTTCCTCCTGTGTACTTTAGTTTACATTGTATGGACATATCAGATGTCAAGGGCAGGTTTATCAGATTCCTGTCTTCAGGTAGGGCTTTGACCTTGAAGATTTTTGGCGCATTATAAGGGACCTGTGATCCACACGGTTCTAGGAAGTAGTTTTAATCCATATTACAAGGGACTGGATTAACTTTTGTGCTACGTATGCTGTAGAGTAAGTTTCTCATGAATTACTGAACATTATATTGATTGTCCTCTATCATGTGATGGGGAAACCGTAGCCCTGTTACAGTACTGATAATATAATACTGCATACTTCATATAAGTATGAAGCATATACGATAGCAGCTTTCTGGTGTGTGCTTTGTAGGGAAATGTATGTGCTCCTGTACCTGTGTGAGTATATGGCAACTGTATGGAACATAGGTCATATAAGGTGGAGGATTCCAGAACACTAGTCAGAGCAGAGCTCCCATAACCTTTAATCCAGTACTGAACCTAGGAAAACTTCATCAATTGCAAAAATCCATTAAAAAGCACTTAACAAAATCAAGTTGAGAAGCATGTGAAGAAAAATAAAGATGCTCCAAAATCACTCAGAATTTAACAAATCAATGTATAGTTTTTCATTTGTGTGCGTGCGGTGGGGGAGGGGGGACATACATTCCATTTAAGGGCATATAAAGAAATCAAGTTCTCCAGAGAGTTATTATAAAGGCTTAGCTATTCCTGGTATTACTCGAAGTAGCACCCCCTTTTTTCACCTTGTCCTTTCTGAAACATAACAGTAATCTTAGAGATCCTTAGCACATTCCCTTTCTCTCTCCTACTCCTAGTAACAATGTTCTAGTAGCATACATACTGGTAATAGGTCCTAGCGGGGCCAGCATCAACAGTAGGCATGGTTGGGCACTTGCCAAGGGCCCACATTCCAGCAGGGCCCCACGGACAAGAGTTCCCTGGAGTAGCTCCTCCTCTTCACCATGGCGACCTGCTTGTTCACCTGCCTCTTGCTCTGACCCAGACAACAGTGGTGGTGAGAAGAAGGAACAGTAGATGCTGCTGCCTACTTGCTCACTGGATTTCCGCTGGTCAAGCAAGCAAATGATAAGAGGATGAGGAGCTATACCGGCTGGTGACAATGGTAGTGAGAATGTAGATTCCCTGAAGAAGGGAGCCCATTGTGGGTGTCTTGCCCAAGGGGCCTCAAAAACGTGGACCCAGCCCAGCACTGTGTCCTAGTAACATACAAAAACCCAATTATAGATCACAATCATTTATCTAGCTTTTTCACCAGCTCCCAAATCACATTTCAATATGAAAATCTCAGTTACCGGTACTTTTCATTAATACATGTTATACTGGACATATCCCTGCTGTGCAAATTCAGTTTCATGCAATCTCATTGTCACTTAAAGTGGGTCATTTCATGGTGAGACCTGTCTGGGGAATGACCTGATGAATGGGTTTCATCACACATTTGATCTAGAGTTCCTGTCTTTGTTCCTGTGTAGCTCCTTTGCCTTTAACAGCAAGACAGGTAGAGCTTCAACAGATTAAGCTTTGCCCTTACTGCATCTCAGTGCCAGAAAAAGGCTTTACCTGTTTTATTTCTGCCTGTTAGGAAGCTTGAAAAGCACAGAGAGCTAACAGTATTGCCACTTCTTTTTTTCTAATTGGACCTCCTTTGTGACTACACATCTACAAGTCCGTACTGGTAAAATATTCCAAAGTGTAAATCACACGGATCTCATCAAACAGCAATAGCAAAACACACTTTGAAGTAAAGAGAAACTGATTGTCCGCACACACCCGTAGAACCATAATTTTCTCTGAATCCCGTTGCTGTGTCCTTGGAAAGGGAAGACTGGACTGACGAGAACTGCCTTCTATAATTCACACACTTGCAAGCCTTGAGTGAAATTGCTTCAGGGCCTACTCATAGTTCAAAACTTGGCATGCTTTGGAACTTGCTTGTAAAAAAAATAAAAATTAACAGCTCATTTAAGGTTCATTAATTCAGCTCAGTTGGCCCGTGGGCATGATACGCATCTTCTCTTAAATTGGTTTTCAAGAAAAAAATGGCTGATCGTTTATGGTCAAGCTATCTAGCCCCTATGGTCCCAAACGCCTTAAAAAATCTATAAAACTAATAGCAAGACCGATATAGATGATAATTAGAAGGTACTTGAAATTTTTGTTAATGTTCCAATTAGATGCAGCAGTAAATTACCACTGCAATTTTCTATCTAGATCCATTAAGAATGTATACGTTTGGTAAATTGCATGAATGGCACTTGGTAACATATTACGGTGAAATACTTACTGACAAGTTACTTCCTTGAAAATGTCAAAAGCGTAATTACTTACCCACCCACCCTTTTGTGTATGTCTGTGAGAGTGGGTATGGTTAGGTGTGAGACAAGGAGAATGGGTTAAGTTTTACAACCAGGGTTAAGTTTTATAAGCAGTCCCCTTGTAATAAGACATTTTTACTTTCATGGAACATTTTTCTTAAGAGAAGATGTCAGGATTCCTGCTGTTCTAGGCGTTATATACACTCAGGACTGATCAATGTGACTTCAGCACGCAAAACTGGGTGCAGAATTGTCCCCAAGATCTTCAGTGGGGTTAAACTAGTTTAAGCCACTGCTATTCCAATTTAAGTAATTTGTTTAATAGACAATTAGGATTTTGATAGAGTGGGGATATCTGATGTGTGGCCAAAAGGTCAAGCAACTGATGTATATTTTTGACTTAGAAGGGAAGTCAGGCAGTGTTTGGAATTTTTTTTGTTGTTGTTTGCTTGCTTGTTTGTTTTTGAATTTAGAAAACTGGAAGAAATTCTGCAGCAGTCAGCTTTTTAAAGATAATGTATTGATTGGGGGTGTATTTTTTTATATTAGAAAGTACATTAATATGTCTTTGGACGATGCGTGAAACTGAGGTCCTGACCACTTAATTATAGAGTCCTGTGGTATTAGGAGTTCAAACAATTTCTGGCCCAATTCTGTCCATCGATTTTAGGGGGTCATGCTGTTTTAATTGAGGGCAGGATCCGGCTTAATTTCAAGTGGGATAATTTGATTCTGCCTAATGTAATTTCCCATGCCACTTTAATACTGTCAGTAGTATTTTACACTTCCCATCCTAAATTTTGACTTGGGCTGCTCTGTAAACAAGTTTGTCATCCCTCGTGGTCTCTCTCCAGACTCACAAATGGGGATCTGGACCTGGATAGACCTATTCTCAGAAACCTCTGGAGCTTTTTGAGCATGAGGTGTTCTTGCTCTTTCTCTTGACCAGTGTCTTTTGGTGTGAAGCACCTCAGTCAGCTGCATTTTCCACTCAGTTCATCTTTTTCCAGCATAGAACAAGGAGGAGCTGTAGTCACAATTTCAGTCTGTTCTTTCTCTTGAGGCTATCTTCAACTATTAGTTGCTTCTGGATGGGTGACACTCATGTCCTTCAATGAACTTTGTTATAGAGATCTCTTTAAAAAGTGGGAATTGTGTGGGTCAGCCTAACCTACTTGGATGATACCCTTAATATGGGGGCACATACCATTTACTGGGATTTTACTAAGCAAGCCAGGGTGGATAGAGAATCCAGGCTAAAAGCTTTGGGGAAGAGTGGTGGCAGCTACCAAACTTGATGCCCTCTCCTAAAGTTGGTTAGGTACCTTAGCCCCTGGAGATAATAATGGCTAGGAGCCCAGAAAGTGCACAGATTTGTAGAACCTTTCTAAAGCCCTCAAGACAAGGGTAGATATGAAGACTCTGCCAGCCTCAGATCCAGCTTAATTGACTCCTAAGGTAAGGGCATGATTCAATGACAAAGGAAATGCCTAGTGTTGATGATGCTTTTAACACTACGCAGACATTGGATGTTGCAAAAAACAAGCACCCATACAAGAGAGGTTCCAGGAAAAATTGTCAATAATCTCATGCTAACTACTTCCCTGCCAACATGAGGCTTTCTGACGACAGAGGCTTTGGCTCCAATGTTGCCAAATCTTTCCAATCTTTCCTTAGTCTTGGAAGGGGAAATTGATGAGACAGTGTTTCATCATGAAGATCAGCTACTGCATGCTCATACAATCTTCTTTTAAATAAAATATAGGTAATCATTCCACTGCCTTACTCATTAAGTGTGATTTATTGATCCTTTTGTAAAAGGGAGACACAGAAATTGTTGAATAAACGTAGCCAATTAATAGCCCTGGATCTTTAAGATGCATATCTCCACATGAACACCAACTAAAGCAATGGCCCTTTCTCACATTTGTATATGTAGACAAGGGTTTTCAGTTCAAAGTGCTCTCATTCAAACTCTGTCTGCACAGACACAAGGGTCTTTATTGAGAATGTGGCTGTAAGAATTGCCCACCTCTGGGAATCTGGCCACATAATTTTTCCATAGCTTAATTATTGGCTTCTTATGGGCTTCTTACAAGCTCAACTCAGCAGGATCGTCCATGCCACACTGAACCTCTTGCAACTAGAAAGGACGGCCATTATTCCTATGTAGCACATCTCATGTGTGGGTGCCATTCTGGCTTCTGCAGATGCCAATGATATTAAATGCCTAGCTGCAGAATGCCCTTGCTCCTATGCAAGATGCTCACACTGTAAAGAAGCTCCTTGGCCTCATGGTTTCCAGCAGCTTCAATGACATACACACCAGATATGATTAATCATATCCTTCAATTTGAAGAGGGATGGCCAATCCAAATTGCTGCTCCTACTTCCACAGGCTGTTTGTTTTTTCCTCTGGTGGACAGATGATGCTTCTCTTTCCAGTGTTGTTCCTATTTTCCTTCCAGCACCCTCTCTGGATTTCATACTATTACCATACTAAATTACATATTGATGGGTTATTTGGTTTTAGAGATATTAGCCATTTACATTTCTTACATACACAGCAAAATCTTGTCTGTTGAGACCATATAATGAATCATCGCAAGGCCACTGGGTGGAAAAATTCCTTCATAGGCTCACACTGCTGACTTTTTAACATTAATTTATTATTAAATCCATATACATCTATGTGGCACCAGTTTAGCAGATTTCTCACAACAAAGTTTCTGTACCCAATAAAGCTGAAAAGAATAATACTTTTTAAATTCATAAATCACACCTAATGGTCCTTTTTCTTTGACAAATTGTGCAGCTTGCATGCACAACATGCGAGTCTCGGAAATTAATCACATTTACAGGTTTTGCAGTGAATTCTTATTTCCTTCCATTCAAATAGTTCAGTGTGTTTCTTGAAAACTGTTGTGTGTACATTAATCCAGGCCTTTCTGTGAAGCCATATGAGTAAACAACCTTTGCTATGATGTTTTAGATTAAATTTACAGGTCTCCATTTCAATGTGACATGCATGAATGCATAAATAAATAAAAGCAAAATCTAAACGAATCCCATTTAAATACAGCTTCTCAAAATTTCTTTCAATAACCTCGGGGATTTGTGAGGTCACAAGTAGGATAGGTAGTATGCCTGTTGGCAGTTCTCTTAATTGCTCCACTTTGCAGAGCTTTATTCTCTCAACTCCTTTAGTGTGACTGAGCCATCTGGCTGAGAAATGTTTTATTATTTCTTGGGGACTCCACTAACAATGCTGTATTTTTTTCAAAGCTTCTGTGACTGTAAACTTGTTAAAATTGTAGCTAATGAGATTCACTGCAGGTTTGCTATTATCTCCTTCCAGAAATAAATTCAAATATAGGGCATGAAACATAGAAAAACCAATTACTCATTATCTGTATGTCCTGTCCAAAGATACAGAAGTCATTCGAAAAATTTACTTTAAGCTGCATTCAGACGACCATTTCTCAGAGTTTTGAAGGCAGTAACTCAGAGACATTATTGCCGCTATGTTTGGGGCGCTGTGTGTTTTATCTCGCTAAGGTCTCTGATCACAAAGGGACCCACAGGTTTTTGATCACTATAAATACCTACAAAACCTGCTTGATTGCAGACTATATCAGAACAGGGTGCATGGCTGCATGTATGATGACACGATCATATCAATTTCAGGCTGCCATCCTTAAATATATTTTTGTATAGAAACAGACTAGTCACTGTGCGTCTGTTGTGGTTTGGGCTGCTCATCACTTTAGATTACTTCATCTGGAGAAAATTGTCTTTTGTTCTCTCAAGACATCCAAAGTACAGGATGCTTTCATTTCTGGAACTGTGTTCTTATCCCCCCCCCCCAGGAAATAGCATAATAATAATGTCTATTATAGGAAGGAAGCATAGGACAAAAATGGAGCTAAAAGCATACTTCAACTCACAGGAGACTGCATTCTACATGAGTTCCTTTTCCAATACATTACATTACATTAGGGCAGGCCTGCACAGGCTGAATGCATGGTGGTTTACCAGATGTTCTATAACGCTGCCTGCTTTGGCCTGCAAACGCATGGGGGTGACCACTTAGGCATCATCTAAAAAAAAAGGGCACAGGTTTATGCAAAATGTGCATGTACTCATTTAAACGTATAGATGCAAATTTAGAAATTACTATAACTTAAATAGAAATGCCAATACAATTCCCCACAATGGGGAAGCCAGTGACCAGGAGGCCTGTGTGTCTGTTCAGTCTGCTGTCCAGATGCAAACTGTTGATGGGCAACTTCAGAGGTTCTGGTCTCTCTTCTTACTGTTCTTTATCTTTAATTAAACCCTTAATATTGGAAGGACTGGGCAGTCCTTCCAATTAAGGATGCCTTCAAAATAGAGGACAGTCCCTTTAAATAGAGGACTGTCCCTTTTAAATTAGGACCCATGGCTACCTTAGGGGGTGGGAAAGCACCTAACATGACACACGGCTGGTGAAGTACAGTTTGGCTTGGTGATTGGAAGTGGTGGAGGCCTCCTTTGAGCCCTGTTCCCCTTTCCATGCACTATCAATTGTAGGCTACCCCACAAAAGATATTTTCCTTAGTAATTTGAATGCATATCAGCACTATCCCAAGATAATAGCATAAATAAATAAAGGGCCAAGGTGGGCTTGAATTTCCTATGTCATTAAAAAGAGGCAAACCAGTATCCCCTGCCATTGAAAAGGATGTGTGCTGATATACTATGTGAGCTCCTCAGCATCTAGCATGCTGCATGCTCAGTTCTACCCTGAGTCACTTGTCTTGAGAAGAACAAGACAACTTAAGGAGGGAAATGCTGTGGCAACTCCTTAGGAAACCAATATTAGTGCTTGCTATTATTATCAGATTTCATGCCAGATTTTCACAGCTGCCAATTTCTAATGGGGCTTTTAAATCATGGTGGGACTTCATTACTTTTCCAATGATTTGCTTTGTACTTTATTGACAACGATATGCAAATAACTTGAAAGTCATCTAGAATATTTATTCTGAATGCATGTGATATAGTTTCTTTGTTTCTTAGTGATCATATATTTCAAGTAAAAATACAATAAAAATGGCAAAGCAAATGACAAGATAGCAGGGTGATTCTCATTCCTCCCCCGCTCCAGGAAATGAAGTATAATGATATCGGTATTGAAATCTGACAACGTGTAGCTGTATTTCAACCTACATGTTGTATTCAGCTTAACCTCTGGATCCATGAGGACTAGAAAAATGTTGCCTAATCATAGTATGTGCTCTGATGCATATATTCATATCTTCTGTATTTGCACTACCCAATTCATTTCAAAGGAACATGCATGCCAGTTATTTCTTGTGTTGAAATTCAGTTCAGTACTTGCAAGCAGGGCAGGTGTCTGTATACACATAAGAGCTCCCACTTCTATAAGAAATAACAGTATTGAGGCAATCATTTTTCAAATGATTCCTGCTGTTTTCTCAAAGACAACAGAAGTGTTCTCGTATTTGTTTTGTGCCCATATATTTGGTCTGTTTGTTTGTTTTTAAGTTACTTAAGTGAATTTGGTTCATCTAACAGGCTAGCTATAGGCAGTTTTAACAAATAGCTGAGTATCTGAGATTTTTCTTTCTGTTTCTTTTTTTCTTTCTTGAAAGAAGGAACAGATTGGTGGTTGTTATCAGGTTTAAATGTTCGTATTATTAAATGTTCATATTATACTAATTTCCATACATTACTTGGGCTAAATATTTATCTTGTAAGTCCAGTCTTCTAGTTTATTCAACTATACTAGAGCTATAGAGAGACTGGGCCTGCTTTTTCCTGAATCATTTTGTGTGTACAATGGAATTTGGAGCCCTATGAACCTAAGTACTTTCACACAGAAGTAAGTTTCCCTGAAATAAATCAGACTTATTTCAAGTAAAAGTGGTTATGATTCAGCTATGATGCTCAGTGTGACTCAGATTTGCTTCTCTAGTATGTGCATCAGTGCAATGTTTGAGGAGGAGGAGGAGGAGGAGGAGGAGCAGCGAACTTCTTAAGGCACAATCCTATGCAAAGATTCATAGATCATAGAGTTGGAAGGGGCCTACAAGGGCATCGAGTCCAACCCCCTGCTCAATGCAGGAAACTAGAGGAAGGGGTCTCCCATCCAAGTAATAACCAGGCCTGACCCTGCTTAGCTTTCCACGCTCAGACAAGCTGAGCCAGCGTGAGCCACAGGCCTGTATGTTTAGAAAGAAACAAGTCCTACAACTCCTAGTATTTTCCAGCCAGCACTCCTGACGGGAATACTGGGAGTTGTAGGACTTTTTTCTGTCTAAACATGCATAGGGTTGCTCCCTTAGAGAGCAGTCCTATGGCCCCTAGACAGCACCTAGGGAGCCATAGGATACTTTAGGTGCCCAGGTCCAATGTCAGAAACAGAGCTCCAACCTCAGAGCTGGGGATCTGTGCTCCGGTCCCCTTCCCCTGCTTCCAGCTGGCATGGAAAGAACCACGTTGGCTGCTTCTCTGAGGTCGGAAAATCGACCTCAGAGAGGCATAAAGGGGGCAGGAGATATGGGGAGGTGGAGATCGTCTCCGTTGCTCCTCTCGCTTTGCTCTGGATTCTCGTAAGCCTTCAAGCCTTTTCACTTTTAGTTCGTTCCCTCTCATTTCCATATCAGAATTTGATCCCCCCGCCCCATCCTCATGAAAACTTGCATGGATTGTTCTGCATGTTTTTGAAAAATACATGTTTTTGTACACATTTTGTACACATTTTTTTAAAGTGTGTGTTTTTGTGTGCACTTTTGCAAATGTACGCATTTTAAAGGCTTACGAGCATCGAGGTTACAATTGATAGGAATGCTCCCTTAGTCACCTTTCTATTTAAAAAGACCCAAGGTGACTTACAATAAAATTATGACAACATACAAAATACAAAATAGGTAAAAGAAATTTCCATTAAAGATACCAAATCATAATAAAACAACTGGAACATCAGTACATTCCATTACCAAAACAACTGATGCATAAAAAGTCCATATGCCTTCAAATGTCTGGGACTGCTCAGTCAAGGTGTTGTTACCCCATAAGTGGTGGCAGTGTTGGAGAGAAAAGTTCCCATATATGTAAACATGTTTTGTGTTTAGTCTTCATATTTTACTGTACTGTGCTTACTTTAAGCAAGGTTCTTAGTAAACTCAAGGTAAATTCTAGGGACCAATTCCCAGGGGTCAGAAATATGGGATGGGTGGATGAATAAACACAATCACCGATGCTCCCTTGTACCAGTGCTTTCATACATGGTGTTCCACACATTAAATGAAAGCATGTGGGTGGGTGGCAGGCTCTGCCCTCCACCCAATCTACTCAAGAACACTTGAACATGGCCCCCATGTACATGCCAGTTCAATGAATGTCATTCAATGAATTTACGTAGATCTAAGGGCAAGGATCTGGTCAAGAGTTCAATTAATATCTTTAGATCTTGAGTTGGGGGCAGAACCTGCCATCTAGGCATGGGCCAATCTTTCAAGCTCAATTTTGCTGAGTTTTCATTTTTTCACTTTTAGTTCGTTCCCTCTCATTTCCATATCAGAATTTGATCCCCCCGCCCCATCCTCATGAAAACTTGCATGGATTGTTCTGCATGTTTTTGAAAAATACATGTTTTTGTACACATTTTGTACACATTTTTTTTAAAAGTGTGTGTTTTTGTGTGCACTTTTGCAAATGTACGCATTTTAAAGTGATTTTCCATGAATAACGTGTTTTGTGTGTATATTTTCAAATATATGCAATTTTGCCCACATTTGTTTTAATTTACAATTTTTTCCTGTGCGGTGTGTGTGTGTGTGTGTGTGTGTGTGTGTGTGAACTGCATCACAAACTTTAGAAATGTACAGATTTCAACAGTAAACTGTGGTTTGGTTTGTGTTTGGATTCTGGCAGTGCAAATTAAAATGCAAACCCAACAAATTTCTCAACCATCTCTACTGGCATCACAATGCCACCATCCTTATACATATTGATTGACCATGGTATACAAAAAGTTCTTGCCCATACAGACCCTTGGACTCTGACTAGCAGCAGCTCCCCGACACCTCAGGCAAAAGATTTATGAGCTGTGATGCCTAAGATCCTTGAACTGGAAGTACCAGAGGTTGAGCTTGGGAACTTTGCATGCCAAGGGTGAGCCTTACCCCTGGGCTATAGACACTGTGCTTATTATATAATTCAAAATGGTTTTGATAACATATCCCAAATACCTCAAAATTTAGTTTCCCTTTGCATGATCCTCTTGTGTGATAAAAATGTGATGTTTGACTACCTTTGTCTCCAGTGGCACATTTGATGAGATTTGGGTGGATTATCTCCATCAAACCCAAGTGCTTGCCTTTAAATACAAAATTTATTCTAATAAACCTAATGGCGTGCTCTTGGCAGTGATGGATGTTCAGTACACTAGACTGTGAAAGGCCAGAAAAATCTCATTGTGTCATGGCAATATAAACATTTTCATTATATAATAAAACCCAACAGCTGCTCTTCTCTTTCTAAACACAGTGTCTTTGAGGCAGATAGATCCAACTAACTACACCCCCAAAAATAGCTTTTATGAAGATTTAAGTCTCGTAAATGTCTTTCTCTTTAGCTTTCAGAAGGAAATACGTGCTCAAAAAAAGAGAACATTCTTGTACTTACAAAATCCTGTTTAGAATCCTGAAACTATTGATAGGTTTAGCCATACAACCCTGCAGCCAAAGCAGACCCAGCTGGCCATTAACAACTTATAAAAACTACACATTCAAAATGCCTGCACTGACATCAGTGTATGTAATTGTTTTCTAGCATTAGTAGAGTAGATGCTGCATTCTCATCCTTCCTGTGTCTGCCTGGGCTCTCTCATTTGAGTTGGAAGGAGCATGTATGTAGGCATGTTAGCAATCAAATTATTTCAAATAGTAATATCATTATCAGATTTCATGCACAAACAATGGCCCACTGTAATAGCCAGATGCATCCTATCGCCTGGTACTGCCGAGCTAACCCTCCATTCCAACACAGCTGGGGAAACCCTGCTAGTAATCAGATGTAAGAGATTTTAGTAGGTGTGTGGGGGGGAGGGGTGTCAAAGCATTCTATGCACTAAAAATATATATGCTATAACAGAATTTAAGTTTACTTTAAAGGAAATAAATCAGCTTAAATAGAATCATATACCATATTGTGAATGTATTATTAGTGATTTATACAGCCAAGTGCTCTAAATTCTTTACATCATTAACAGGTGTAGATTTACCTCAGGTTTTTCATCTTCTCTGCTCTAGTTGGATTTGCCCATTGTGACTGCCCATTGTGAATCTTCTTTCAGAGGCACCTACTAAGTTGCCCTTGTCAGGGAATGGGGCTTTTAGCTCAATGGTAGAACACATGCTCTGTGTGCAAAATGGGGTGGCCGTGTGTGCTCTTTTACAGCCATCTATTTGAAGGGCTGCCAGAGGACCATCCTCTATTTAAAGGAGTCCTCTGTCTGAAAGGCTGTCCTGTCCAATTTGGTTAAATATAAAGGTAAAGGTTGTTGTGAGGATAAAATGGAGAGGAGGAGGAGGAGGAGGAGGATTATGTAAGCCGCCTTGGGTTCCTTGCAGGAAAAAAGGCAGGGTATAAATATAATAAAGAAAGAACAGGGCAGGCTGGTGGTTCCAATGTGAGCAGGGCAGTGTATCCATTCTGGACTGTACTCTGAATGTTAGTTGAGCTATCCATGGTGCTGAACCATACCCCTTATCTACACTCCAGGAAAAAACCAGGAGTTTAGCGCCATGGATAGCTCCTCAAAAGTTCACTGATAAAGAATCCTAAGAAGGGTGGTGGGAACGCAGGGACCCTGAAGTTGCTCATCAACAGTTAACATCTGGACAGCAGACTGAGCAGACAGACACACAGGTAACCTGGTCACAGTCTTCCGCACTTTGGTGACCGCATATATGGAATTATACGTGTTTACTCTCCAAAACATTATTTCTGTATTGTTATTGCTGTATATGAGCCGAAATCTTAAATGTAACCTTTGCTTGCTTTTCCTCAGTAAATGTTTAGTCAAACTGACTGCAAAAATGCAGATTTTTTTTATTACCAATTTACAATCCATATGCTTGTTACCAGGGAAAAAATGATTCTGAAGTTATTTTCAGAAGCAATATTTTTGGGCAATCTTAATTGCCTACCTTTGCTAAGCAATGGATACTCATGATTTGTTTGTTGGAAATACTTCTGCTTTTACCATCTGTACATTGCAGCAAATGATTAGTTAGAACCATAAGAATATATTATGAAACCAAACAGTCTGGGGAAAAGCTGTCAAAATTACCTAATCATCCTCATGCAACTGTATAAAGCTTCTTCTGCAACATAAGCTGCAGTATAGCTACAAAAAAAAAAAAAAGTTAATGCCTGAACGAGGGACTTTAGAAACTTGTAGATTGACTGCAACCATGTTGCAGTGATTGTAGCATCTAAAATCAGCTGAAGCAGTTCATTCAAAACTTGAGGCCTTCCATTTTCATTTATCTAGTCAGTTTCCAGATTAAGAAGAAAATAAAAATGGAAAATGTATTGGGTGTCGGCTAATTCTCAGAAATGTGGGTGGTCAGCTTTGGGGACTGGATATCTTCACTCAAAACAAATATTAGCCACTCCTCATGATGCCTGCCCTTGTCTCACTTCCTCCCCTTTTTTAAATGCCTTGCATATGTAACTGGGGTGGGGACCTGTGCTGTCCCCTGGGAAGGCTTTATTTGTTTGTTTATTTATTTATTTCATTTATTCTTTTCAAAATAGAAGATTTCCAGCAGCTTACAACATCAGAAGCAAAATATTAAAACAAAATCCAGTATTCAATAAAGCAGCACAAAACCCTCAAACCCTCACATCTTCCCCCCCTCCTTCTCAAGTGGAACAATTTCCCTTTTACAGAAGAGAATTGTGAAACATTAACCTACACAAACAGCAACTGTTTTTTGGTTATTTCCTAGACAAAGCTATTACATTCTCCTTCCCAGGCACATGTTCAATGTTCATTTGAAATTCCTGCAATTTCCAAGACCATCTCTGAAGCTTGGAGTTGGTATTCTGCATTGTTTGTATTTCAACATTTCAACATTTGAAACATTCAAGAGAAAAAAAGTCACATTAAAAAGCCAGCCATTAATTCCTGCAATTTCCAAGACCATCTCTGAAGCTTGGAGTTGGTATTCTGCATTGTTTGTATTTCAACATTTCAACATTTGAAACATTTGAAACATTCAAGAGAAAAAAAGTCACATTAAAAAGCCAGCCATTAATTAAGGTAAAACCTCAGTATAAAAGACTGAAAATGCTCTTTATCCAAAGGTGGGCCGAAATTTTAAAAAATCTTACAGTGCAAGCCTAAAAAAATCTTACAGCGCAAGCCTATGTCTACTCAGATGTACAGTCATGCCTTGGATTGAGAGCATAATTCATTCTGGAAATGTGCTTGTAATCCAAAACACTCATATCAAAACAAAATTTCCCCCAAAAAAAATTGTACAGAGATTTTTTAATTTAAGCCATACTACAGTACTTGTATTGCAAGACGTCGCTTGTATATCAAGTCAATTTTTAAAAAATAAATATTTAAAAATTTGCTTGTCTTGCAAAATGCTCTCAAACCAAGTTACTTGCAATCCAAGGTATTACTGTAATTCCCTCTGAGTTCAATGGTGCTTACTCTCAGGTAAGTGTGTGTAGGATTGCAGCTTTAAAGTCTTGTCTGAAAGATAACAGACAGGGAAACAAACATATATCCTGTGGGAGGGATTTCCACAAGTAAGGGGTCACCACTGAGAATATCCTATCCCTCCTGCCTGCCAGTGCAATTGCTGCTAATGATGGAGAGTTGAGCTGGCCCCCTCAGTGAGATCTTAATGCTTGGGCAAGTTCATATGAGTGCAAACAGTTCTTCAAGTAACTTGGTCCCAAACTGTTTAGGGCTTTAAATGTCAATGCCCGCAGACACAGTTTGGATTGAATTTAAAGGCCAATACCAGTGCTTTGAAGGTTGTTTGACTCCATCAGCCCCAGCCAGCATGGTAAATGGTCAGGCATGATGGAAGTTCTAATCCAGCAACATCTGGAGGGTCACAGATTTCCCACCCCTGCTATGTAAGGTCCCAGGTTCTATCTCTGGCATGACCTGCTGAAGAATACCCAGTAGTAAGGCTGGAAAAATGTCATTGCCTGAGACTTTGGAGAGCCACTGCTACTTGAAAAAGACATCACTGGGCTAGGTGAATGTCAAGGTTCCACTACCGCAGGGACCCCTTGATCTGCCTTTGGGAGATATCTGCCTCTCCCCAAAGACCCAGTCCTTTGCCTGCTTCCCCCAGTAACGTGGGTGTAGGCTGTAGGCGTGTGAATAAGTCACTCCAAACTCCAGGGTACACAACAAACTTTACTTATAGTAGTAAGGAAATTACTTAATAGAGTGGTTTTAAATCAAAAGCAGGTATGATAAAATAAAACAAACAAACAGTCCAATGATCTCTAGTTTAACTTCAGTCTACCTAATTCCTATGCAGTCAGCCAGCCAGTTTCTCTTTCTCTCTCTCTCTCTCTCTGCTTCTCTCTCTGCTGTTTCTCTCTGCTGCTCAGCACACACTCTCTCTGCTAGCTGACCACACCCCACATATATAGTCCTCCCAGGAATGGAAGGTTATAACCATGTGACCCTGCACTGGAGAACTGATTCTAAACTTCTATTGGGTAACTTAAAACTCTCAAACTCCCCCTCCCATCGTGGAGTGTTTGGGCCTTCAGGCTTCAACAAACTGAAGCCTGTGTAGGCCTCAACAAACCCAATCCTGTGTAGGCCTCAAACCCTCACAGTGAAGCATTGGCCTGAACATAAGGCAGTGCTAAACATACACATATGTCCCTTCTTTCACACTTTCCCATTAGCTGCCGGCTATCTTTCCTAATCCCCTAAAAACATATGGCATAGAATCATAGAATAGTAGAGTTGGAAGGGGCCAATAAGGCCATCAAGTCCAACTCCCTGCTCAGTGCAGGAGAACAGATGTGGGCAGCCCTGGCAGTCAACCATCCAAGCACTGACTCGCTCATACCTGCTTAGCTTCAGCATGCGGCTTGCATTATGTGCTCTCGACACCACCTGGTTCTTTGCATATTGCATACTAAACATAAAGTCCTGCAAGAGAGTCCCCTCAATATGCATGCACACAATGGTGCCAAACATGCACATTTAATAAATGTATTGTCCTAATTTATTCTACATACAGATTTTTAGACTCCAGAATTCCTGAATAAAAAAAGTTCCCTGTATGCATCCCATAAAATTTGGATAACCCAGTGCTAAAAAAAGAAAAGTACATTAATTTTAAGGTTATAATCCTTCTGGTTGGCCTAGGTGACACTGATGTATTGTGCTGTGGGTCATACCTCAAGGTCATGCTGTTCTGTTCAAAGACCATGCCTATATTACGAAGATCCATACTGTTGATACAGAGAAGCTGCCAGGGATTTTGCCCTGGCCATGGCTCCTTTTCTACAGGAGATCAAGGCAGTCAGCTGCCAGGAAGCTAGAGCTCCAGCTACCCACTCAGCCAGATCTATTTTTCCCCAGCTGTGTATCACTGATCTCCCTTTTATACAGATAAAAGCTTACATGAAATTAGTTAGTAGAATGAAATGCACTGATAAGATACAATGGCCAGCTGGCTAGATATGGGGAAATGAGAAAATCCCAGGTTCAGACCTTTTTCTCCATTATATCATCTTTTAAAGGCAACATTTTCATAGATAATTTTATACAGCAATCTTATGGTTAATACACCCTGAGATCTATTATACTGAAGCATTCATCAGCAACTGAAATGGTGACCCTATCAACAACGACATCATATGCATATGGACTGGATAGGTGGTGGGAATATATGCCCATAGGTTAGGATACAGGAAGTGAGGTACAGAGAAAAAGACTGGTTTGTAAACACCTCAAGTTAACAAGGTGAGAAGTAACTATATCAGAACTGGCTAGATCAAAAATTAGATATACTTTGATTCTGTAGCATTAAAACATTGATGCTAAATAATCACTTTGGTTAGTGAGAGAACATTCATAATCCTTATTGAACCCCTAAGAATGTAAGAATTAGTTCCAGAATTATCCACTTATACCGCTGTCCTTAAAAAGAAGAAAACACTATATGACCTTAAGTCAGAAATTTTAAATGTCTTGGAAAATTGAAATAGCCCCCCACTGTTTTTGTATGTTCCTCTTTTGTTTTCTTTTAAAATAGATCTTTGTTCCAGTTAGATTAATTTCAAAGAATTTTCTGACACGTTTGAAGAATGAAGCTTAGCGTGGGAGATGTTTTATCAACTGTTGGCACCAGTTGACAATTTCTATTATTAGTATTAGTATTATTAACATAGCGGGCAAAGAACTGCAAAGGAGACTGGTCCTTATACTGACATAAACAATGAGCAAGGATATTCATCAACTTCAAATTTATCATTCCAGAAATTTAAAAAAAAAAAAAAAAAACTACTTCCGTATAAATGATTTTTTGATATGTTTCTCTTTTCCATGTCCAAATTATCTCCATTCATTTATTCACACAAAGGCTTTCTTGCATAGCTTGTGTAAACTGCTAAACAACACTGTTGGCAGGAGATTATGAGCATATTAGAGAATGTGCAAGCAAACACTTCATATTATGGGTGGGATTCAAAGATGCTTTTCTGCTAGTGGAATGCCCCTTCCATGGGCAGAAGAGTTGTTTTCAACATAGCAGAAGATCACTGTGGAAGGGACATGACCCCAAATCCAGACAAGTTCATGAGCTCTTGCACAAGGCTCTTCACGAGCTGTTTCTAAAGACCTTTGAATGGCAAACTAGAGTTTGCATGCCTTATCTTCCTTAGTCAACATTTTTGTCATTCTGATACATGGTGATGCTGCACTATGAGAAATTTTCCACTAGCTCTCACACAAGAGTTCATCAAACAGTGCTAATACATTTTCTCCTTCTACTCATGGCACTTTGGATCCAACTCTATGTGAAGTGACAATGCTACTACCAACAGGGCATGCCTTAGTATGTGGGTGCTGGTACCATTTCAGAAGAGGGGGCCTGCTTCCCCTTTGGCCTCTTTGAGAAATAATGTTTTGAGATTCATTTGAGAGCAAGGCCACTTATGTACGTATCTTCACTTAGATTCAGTAGTGGTTGTGATACTGAACAAGGATGGAATTGATGCTTGATGGAATTGTTGCTTGATGCAAATGAGTGTGAAGAAATAAAAGTTACAGCATTTAAGATTCAAGGCTCTTAAGTTACTTCAAAAGTGAGTGGAGACAGTGAATAATATATAGATCAAGAAGAAAGATGTAACTGGCACAAGGTATTGCAAGGAGAAGGTTGTTAATAAAGAATCTAATTCTGGAGTATCAAGTAAATGAAAACCACTAATGTTGTGGCTACCAGTAAGAAAAAGAATAAATGATTAGACCTTTTATTATGTAAAGCTCAACAAATGTGAATAAGATTGAAGGAAATGTCAGAGCATAATGGAATATGAGTTCACAAGTAAACTACACTCAGCATTCCTGATATCCTTTCCTGAGTAGATTTTCTAGTCAAGCAAATGTGCTCGATCAGCAGCCTTGAACATCTAGAATATTTATGTGGATGTCTGATTAACTTCAGTGCAATTTATTTTCAGATAAGTGTGTTTAGGCTTACAGCCCCTAATCTATTTGGATTTCAACAAAGGGGTTGATATACTGTCACAAAAGAAATTGTTACTTAAATAAGGAAAAGATGAGAGAGGAATTGCTTAGAGGTAAGATCTCCAGACAAAGAGCCAAGTTTCTAGCTGGAGAAATAAGCAAGCTGATAAAATTTGCTGAGTCAATCAAATTGGATAGCTTCATTAATTCAAATGAAGATCAAAATATTAGTTGATATTTATTAGTCTGGTGCAGGTAATGTGACATTGCTCCTTACATTCCAGCACTAGCTTCCTGTCACAGTGCTGGCTCCGGGGTTTTTTTTTGGGGGGGGGCGTCCTTCGGCAAGACACACTCAGTGGGCCCCTGCCCTCAGTGAGTCTACTACCTTCTCACCACCATTGTCATGAGCTGCTATTGCTCTTCATCCTCTTTCTCATCATTGGTACCACTGGCTTGCTTGACAGGCAGAGGGCCAGTGAGCAAGCAAGCAGTGGCATTTACTGCTCCTCCTTCTCACCACCACCATTGTCTGGGCCAGAGTGAGAGACAGGTGAATGAGCAGGTTCAAATGGTGAAGAGGAGAAACAACTGCTTGCCGTGCACTATACCTGAACCCAATTTGCACATGGAAGATGTCAAGTTAGTGCAGATGGTCGGACCACAAACACTAGTAGATATTTTTCATATGTTTTTACCCCTCAGCTTCTGACAACAGTCTTTCTGATTTCAAGAGATTTTGCAGCTTATAACTACATGGGGAACATCGACATTCAAATCTGGTTCAAATATCAAATTGAAACATCCACTTTTGAAACTGCAAATTACAAGAAATCTGAAAACCAAATTTGGGGTCACCCAACATCATTATACCTATAAAATAGGTGCAAAATATACTGCATTTGATGCCCTCCGCTCTTCAATCAACTCTGACTCTGCTTTCCCTGCCTGATATGCTGTCTTGGGGCTGGGAGAAGTGGTAGTATCTAGATGTACATGCAAAATGTGCTTACTAGAATATAATAATTCTACAGTTGGGAAAATCAATACCATAGTTGTGTCCAGAGAGTGTTTGTTTGACATGCTATGGTACTCCATGCAAATGCTTTCCTGAAAGTCAGTCATTATTTATAACATTTTTGTAATGTTAAGTTTCCACAACAATCAATAGCTGTAGAACCTGTTATATCCAGGTGATGGGCAGCCTGTGGCCCTCCAGATGTTGCTGGACTGCAACTCCCATCAGCCCTAGTCAGCACAGCCAATGGTGAGGAATGATAGGATCTGCAGTCTCGCAACAAGTTGCCCACTATGGCTTCTGTTAATTTATGCCATGATCATGTAAAACAAATCAGAGATTGAATTGTCTAAGAAAGATACAGATCTCATCTGTGCTTTAATATATTATATCAGTTCGGCTTATTGATAAAGAAATGAGTTTCCTAACAATTAAATATACCCTACTCTTATCTGATTGTTTGGAAGGGTTATCTTTCTGATATTAATAGGATGTGTGTGTGTGTGTGTGTGTGTGTAACAGTTTTGAATATTTATAACCTTAGCTGTATCCCCAACCTGTATTGGTAAGCAAGGGCAATATCATTGGTTAACCATTGTTTACTATTAAAGAAGGTTGACAAAATTCATAAACAAGTCACTCTTTGCCATTTGAGAATTTGCTGCATGAGCCTGTTGCTCTTCTGACATATCTCAGCAAGGTCACCAAGTGGGTTGCCTATCTCCCTAGGCATTTTATCTCACTTCAGAAAGGACACGGACCATAAATCATCCTGAAAACCTTGCCTTCTCATTTTCCCTTTACGGTGCTGTTCTGCCAACTTGCCTGACATTTGTATAATAACCAAGCATTTATTTATTTATTTAGAAGTGATCCCTGGAGTATTAGTCTTCCTTCAACTCAGGGTCATCGCACACAAAAAAGTACTTGTTTTATTTATTTATTTTTGGTTTTGCTTATGCATATGTGGTTCAGACAGTGAACAAATTATTATGCTGGGGACATAAATATTCTACCAACTAACAGTGAGGTCAATAGGAGGTGAATCTGATTGAACTCCAAGTACTTTAATTCAGCAAGAAGTGTGGATCAGGATCTTATTTTTTACAGGATATATTTTCATAACTCTTAAAAGATGTAGTTTCCTAAATAGCCTGGAGGCAGAAAAAACTGTCCATTTAAGTAAGAAAAACAGTGTTTTTGTTTCAAACTGTGACTTTACCCTTTATTTTTCCCAGCATACATATTCTAGTTTACGTAAAGAGCTCATAACGATAATCAAATGATTTTTTTCTCTGTCCTTGTCTTTCATTAACAGAAGCCTTCAGAGACAGGAAAGGAGAGCTGTTTTACCTAGAGTCCATTTTCTCTTTGATCCCCAAACTCACAGTGATGACACTGAAGCTGGTAGGTTTTGCAACATTTATTTCCAGACCACCTGGCCTCCTTCTCCCTTGACAGCTGCTCATCTTGCTATGCCGACATTATCAGTTCTACCTGTCGAGTCCAAAAGAAAAAGAATAAAAGGATGTATAGCAGCATAGCAACGGGGGGTGGGAACCCTGCAGCCTAGCACTAATACACCTGTACACATTCTCTCTACTCACCTTAACAGACAAGTGACTGAGTACCGCATCAGTGTGTGCCCTCTTTCTCTCCCACACCTGGCTTTTGGATCAAGTGAGCAGACAGCTGTGCCCCTTGCAGCAAATGAATGTAGACGGCAAGAGAAGGCCCTACTAGGGTTTGTCTTTCCCCAGACTTAAATAATTCTCTGAGTCCATCAGCCAATGGCAGGTTCACAAATAAAATTTGATTATCAGTACCAGTGACTTCCACCGCAGGCAGATGGATCAGAAAGCCAGTGCATTTGGTTATCACTACCACCCAATCAATATGTACATTTGCAGTATCACCAAATGTAAGGGGGGGGGGAGTTTCTAACCTGGATTAATACCAGTACTGCAAAATATAACTGGAAGGGGGGCGCATCTGACAAAGGAGAAAGAAGACTAGATGAAGTTTCAAGAATGTCCTTGTTATTTTAACAGGAATAGGGTCGGGGATATTTTAAGTAATACAGCAGCCATTTTTAATATTCTTTATCAAAAAGTATGGATACAATTGTTTTGGGACAACCTAATAACTGGACATCATTACAAGGACACCATTCAACTTCACTGCTAAAGGATCTACACTTTTAAAGACAAAATGCCACACATTTTTATTGCTTGGGCTATCAAGTACTGAAATATAGATGAAAATTCTGCAGTCTGCTACCCAAGTACTTCATGTCACAAAAGAATTAAAATAAAAATTAGATTTAATCCATCCTTGCAAATGAACACTGAGATTGTACATTAAATCTTCATTACTTTTTTTGAAACTTAACCAATTAATTCTGAATTAATGTTGCAGTGAGGTAGCAGTTGCATTAGTATGACCCAAGAGGGTCATTAGAATATTTATGAAATGTTGCCAACATGGTTAACATACACTTTTTGTATTCTTTATTATTTCTTTGTATTTTCATAGGCAGGTTTTGAAGGTGGTATTTTTATTTTATTTTTTTCCAGGGGAAGGGAACCAAGTGTTTGGCATGACCATAAATTTATTGAATTAGATACATTTTTCTAACAACTATAAGACTATGGGTGTTTCATGGGTTCAGGTTGCATTGTTGTTGGCCAGATTCATATTATCTGCTGGACAGGGTCAGGAAATAAATTTCCTTCTGCTGAAGACTACTGAATCATTTTGATACAAAAGCTTTGTTGCCAATAACTAATTGGTGATAGCCATGTCACACATATATTAGACTTTTCTTCAACAATAAATGCTTGGAATAAATATTTAGTGAGCCATAATGGTAGTCTCTTTTTTTGTTTAGAGATTCCCCCCCACCCTCTGTTTCTATCTATCTATCTATCTATCTATCTATCTATCTATCTATCCTATCTGCTCTACAGATATATGTCATCAACCTATCTACTAACCTTTAGATCTATCAAAAGAAAGAACATTACCAGTTCAGTTTCACCTTATTTTGCAGGATGGGGACTCGGACTCGAGGACTCGACTCATGAGTCGGACTGAGTCCCCCCTCTGACTCGACTCGGACTCGAGTCCCAATATTTTTAATGGGACTCGAGACTCGACTCGGGACTCGAGACCAAGGACTCTTCAACATCCCTGGGCTGTGCCAGAAGGAGTGGAGAGGAGCGTGATTGCTGGCGAAAAGCGCATGGAAGCGAGGTGTGCTGCTGCTCGGCCACTATGGACGGCTACCAGGAGTGCAGCCCCAACAGTGTGTCAAGATTTATTTTGATTGATGTGTTGCATACTTGAGAGAGGCAGAAGAAGCACCTGAGATTACTCTGTGTGGCTGCTCTGAGTGTGTTTCTGGTTCCAGCAAGTTCATCACCAGTGGAGCGGGTGTTCAGTGAGGGTGGAATTGTGATGAGATCTCACCGTTCCAGAATGGGGGCCAAACATTTAGAAAAAATCATGTTCCTCAAATGCAACATGGATAAGTTTTAGGAAGTACAGCAAGTTTATTTTTTAAAATCATTTTTCTAAAATGCAACCTTTCAGACATTTTGGGTTTGGCTGCCCCTGCCTGCCTGTCTGGTGTTCCCAGCCTCCTCTGCCTGCCTGGTCTCTTCTTGACCAGTTCAACAGTTGAATTGTCCAAGACAAAGGCCTCTGCTTGCCTGCTTTGGGGTTTCCTGCCTCCTCTGCCTGCCTGGTTATTTTGGGTTTTTCTGCCTGGTCTGTTCTTGCCAAAATCAGTTGCAGAGTTTTGAAATAAAAAGGCACACTTGTGCCTAGAATTTATTTAAACCACACATCTGAAGTAGCCTTATTTTGTTGGGAAAAAACCCCATTGATTTTAATAGGGACTCATGGAGTCAGCTTTGGGAGTGACTCGTGACTCGTGAGTCACCATTTTGGACCAAGGACTCGGACTCGGACTCGAGACTCGGGTCCAAAGGCTCGTGACTCGACTCGTGACCTGGAGACCAAGGACTCTTCAACATCCCTGTTATTTTGTTCCCTTGTTGACTCTGGGTTGGTTTCCAAGGTGCTGTTCCACTCAAGGAAGGAGTCCTTCACTCATAGAGTTGGTGTTTTACAGATAGTATGAGAATTTAGTTTAACACCAGGATTTGCCCTGTTCGCACTCCCAAACAGGAATGCGGGCACATTTTGTGGGAAAACTTTCCATACTCCTGAGCTTGAGATCATATTCAAAAAATGTGCACTTTCAAAAAATGTGCACTTTAAAGCATTTAGGGTGCAAATCTATTCATGTTTAGACAGAAAAGAGTCCAACAACCCCCAGCATTCCCCAGCTGGCTGGGGAATTCCCATTCCTACACTGGCTGGGGAATGCTGGGAGTTGTAGGACTTTTTTCTGTCTAAACAGAAAAAGCCAGTGTAGAGTAATGGTTAGAGTGTTAGACTGGGACTCAGGAGCTCCATGCCCAAGTCCCCACTCTACCATGAAGCTCACTGGGTGACTTTGGGCTAGTCACATACTCTCAGCCTAACCTACCTCACAGGGTTGTTGGGAAGATAAGATGGAGAAGAGGAGGAGCATTATGTAAGCCGCCTTGGGTTCTTGCAGGAAAAAAGCAGAATAAAAATATAATACATAAATAATAAACATGTAAAGGATTGCACCTTTAAATACTTTAATCAATGGGGGGAAATATGCTTTAGAAATGTGCACCTAAATGCTCACTTTCCCCATTTGAACAACAACAAAAGCTCACAATTGGGAACAGGTACAAAGCAGACAGAGCTTGGAGGTGGAACTTGGGGAACCTCAATGAGCTTGAACCTTGCAGATTCTCCCATTCCTTTTTACAGTGGAGTGATAAGTGTGTGCGAAAAGGGAAACTAAATCAAAGGATGATGGTCTGCTTGTGCAACTCCTTGCAAACCAGAACTGCTAAATAGGACTGTGTGAACTCTTAATGTTAGTGTTTGTTGTACAGCACTAGTTGCTCTTTTCTTTCTGCACATAGTTCTTCAGATCCAAGCCCGTAGGGAATTCTAGTTTTAGTGTTGGAGGCAATGGGAGTTCCCACTTTAACAGGATTCCTATAGCTCAAGACCTGGCCCTGTGCTAATTATTCAAATGAGATGGAAAAGAAGAAGACTTACAGAATGAATCTTCCTCCAGGACAGAGCCCTTGGTTTGGTAGATGTGCACAACAGCAAGCATACTGCAAGAGGTGGACAGAATTAAAGTACACATTTCTTTAGATATCAGAGCTTTGTTGTGAAGGAAAAGGTAGCCTTTCCTGTTTTACCCACTTTTATGGGTAAAACACATGAGCTTTCATTTAGAATAGAGTAATAGTCATTGGGGGGGGGGGGATTAAGACACTAAAAAGCAAAACAAAAAAACTTTAGGAACATTGTGTGGGTCTGGGAAACCTTGCTTTCACAGATGTCATGAGCATTATCCAATCAGGTGCCTGTATTGGTGGCACCGCCACCATACACACAAAAATCCAGTGGCAATGAAGATGTTAACTGGAAGGAGAAACAGAATCACTAGCTGGTTATCAGTTGAGCATAATTAAAGGTGATAGTTTTGACTGGGGCCCAGGTACACTCAAGGAAACATTGTCATGTGACAGCAGAATTTTCTCAATAGTGGCACCCTAAGGCCTGTTCTTTTTTAGTATTTACATAGCTGACACTTTCATTTCTCTTGGTTTTTAGGTTGGATAGCTAAAATATGTTAGTCCTTTACTTTGTTTACTTCTGTGCTGCATATAAAAATCTGTTTTTCTGCCTGCTGTGTGATTTTTTTTTAGTATCACTTTTTATGTACTTTGAATGACAGCCACCTTGAGAGTTTTGATATGTTTCAATATATAGGCCAGAACATTTAAATAAATAAATATGAACAGCAACATTTCAATCACAGCATGAGTGGTGGTAAAAGTAGTAAAAGAGACATGCTAGAGAAGAAATGTAAGTATCCCAAAATGGTTCACAAGAGCACCTTTGTTTCTCAAGAGGAAAAAAAAAAGTCAATACATAGCCTAAGTAACTTCACAAGCCTTACCTTTAACACAAGTAGGAAAGGTAATACTTTCTTGTTTTGTAGGTATCCATTAGAGGTCTGAAAGGGAAGGATAATGGGAGACTGTCAGTGTGTGAATCGGAGAACCATGTGACAGCCCTCAAAGTGGTGGGATGTAAAATGACAGGAGACTGACACGTTGCCTAGTTACCTTGATGCATTAGCAGTTGCTGTCAGTTAAAATACATTAGACTGGGGAAATTATACAATTAGAGTAGCAAGCAGAAGCACAGAATCTTGCACAATCTTGCCTTCCAGTAACATATGAAGAAAAACAACTCTCTTGACATGTAACAGCTGTTTTTCAAGGGGTAATAACTCCAAGTTACTATCTTATGAGCAGCCTCTGTTTATTTTACATTTCCTTCTACAATGTTAGATTGTCCTTTTAATTGCAAGTGAACATCCCAAACTATTATCTTTGGAATACTTCCTCAAATATTATCATTTCGGTAGCCTGTGTGCAAAATGATTATTGACATAAAACCCATCGCTGAGAATATTCTCAAGGGAGTGAGAGGAATAATATATTTTATATGAATCAGTTAACTCTCTTCAGCCCAATTCAGAAAGGCAGTTGGCAAATGAAGGTATTGGCCCCTCTGTCCCCTAAAAAATGAAAAATAGTTCAGTTTTGAATTTATTTTTAAACCATACCCACATTTAGAACCTATAGCACTCCTGATGACATTATCTGAAGCAAGACAGGGTCTGAATGCTTTCCATGAACCCTCCGCTCCTCTAACCTTGCCCCACCACCACCCCCTAAACCTGACTCACTTCTTTTCCCATGGTCTAGTGAGCCAGTAGTGTCAAGTTCTTACTGGAAGCCATTCTGCCTCCCTTCCTGCTTACTGCCTGGGATGCTGCATTGGCAGCATCCCAGGAGCCAGGGACCTTGGGAAATGTATGTTTCCAGGGTGACTGATTCAATACTAAATTTCAGGTTCCCTGGAACCTATGTGTCCTAGGATTATTTGTGCATGGGATACTGTGGAGCCTGCATCCCTGTGTCAAGGAGCCCTGGGACATTTAGTTTCCAGTTGACCTGAGTCCATACAAGACTCATGCACCCTGAGAAAACTGTTTCCCAGGCTACCTGGGATACTGTCATTGCAGCTGTTCCAGGAACAAGTGTGAGGAAGAGCATATAACAGCTTAGAGTATGAGCTAAGTTGGGAAATAATGGAAAAGCAAGGTTTCTGGTGACAGCATGTTCACATATGCAAACGACTGCTTGAGATTGTAGTCATAAAATTATGAATATTCATGTGTGAACCAGTGACAATAGTTAAGACTTTTCATATATAACCCCACATCATTTTTCTATAGCATGGCAAGGGATTTCCATCCAACTTTGCCTACCAAGTCTGTTATTTTGCAGAAGTCCCCATTTACATATAATAATTAGTATTGCTGAATTTCATTCTATTGTGCAGCTGCTACCACAACTGAAGGTGCTTCGTTATATTTTCCTTTTTTAACTCTCACTTTCTGACAAGTTATTGGCCATAATTAGAATATTGTTTACTTCATAACCTGAATCAGAGCGGTTGTCATCTAGCTCCAGCTGTTTGATAGCCACATCTAGTTTCTGCCATCTGTTCTTTTCAGGTGGTCATAAAAGATCACTTGTGATCCCCACCCCTTTATGGCCTCTCAGCAGTCACCTAGAAAGTATTCTTAAAGAATGGGAAACCAAAGTGCCCATCATTTCCCTTCTCAGCTGCTTAGAAAAGGTCTGCGGTTCTTACAGCTTTCTTCATTGCTTTAAAGATTTATGTGCTAGAAATGTAATAACATCTATTACGTTTAATAATTTCTTAGTAGCAACAAAACATTCTGAAAGAGCTAAAACAGATATTTAGACTGACTTTTGATCAGTTGGTAACATTATCAGTGTGACTTTATTGGCACAAAGCCCAAAATTCCAACCATCCCAATGCTGTTAGTACTTTCACACTTTCAACAAGCCAAATTGATGCATGGCAAGCTGTCTGTATACACCTCATAGATATCTCCTATTGAATTGATAGTCACATTCAATCCAATGAGTGGTAGTAATTTGGGGTCAGGCTGGGGTCTGATAGGGATGTTTGAGAATTTTGTTTAACATCAAAACTTATACCCATTTTACACCTCCACACACAAATATGGAAATGAGATAGACTGAACTTCAAGATGGAACCCAGAGAACCTCAGTGAACTCAAGCCTCACTGATTGTCCAACCCCAATTTATTTATTTATTATATTTATACTCTGCCTTTTCCCCTAGTGTGGGGAAGCTGAAATATGACATTAAGGCCAGTGTGTGCAGTCAGTGCAGTGTAGTGGTTAGAGCAGTGGACTGCGACTCAGGAGATCCGGGTTCTAATCCCCACTTGGCCATGAAGCTTACTGGGTGACGTTGGGCCAATCATGGACTCTCAGCCTAATTTACCTGACAGGGTTGTTATGAGGATATGACAGAAAGGAGAAGGACCACGTATTGTAAGCCACCTTCTGTTCCTTACAAGAGGAAAAAAGATGGCATATAAATGTAATAACATGAATAAAATATTGTGATCACTCCTATGTGGTGGGATTGTACTACAGTAATACCTTGGATTACGAGCATAATCCGTTCCGGAGCCATGCTCGTAATCCAAAGTACTCGTACATCAAAGCGAGTTTCCCCATTAGAAATAATGGGAACTCAGATGATTCGTTCCACAACCATTTAATCACTGCTTTGCCGTCTCCCTGGCAGGGAGCCCCATGGAGGGAGCCAGCAAAGCAGTGATTAAATGGTTGTGGGGCTAATGGGGAAACTCACTTTGATGTGCTCGCTCCCGGGCTCGCCTCGCCTCCACTCGCTCTGCTAGCACCTTGCACGCTGCCATGCCAGCTCCCGAGCAGGGAAGTGGCATGGCAGCGCGAGGTGCCCACAGAGCGAGTGGCCGCGGCATGTCTCCACGCATCTCCCTGCCAGGGAGCCGGCAAAACTGCTTTGCCGGCTCCCTGGCAGGGAGACGCGTGGAGCCGCCCCCGCCTCTCCCAACCTTTGCAAGCGGCGGCGGTCCCGTCGCGTCACATCCAGCCCCGTCAGTGACGTGTGTTGCACCTCCCAGGGAAGCCCTGTGGAGGCGAGTCATGGCGCGGCCGCTCGCTCAGCCGGCGCCTCGCATTTCTAGCATAAATTTACATTTGAAAGACATCTCGCAACAGGAGCCACATGCGGCAGCAGTGGCTCATGTTGCGAGACTTGCTTGTCTTTCAAATGTAAATTTATGCTAAATTTTTCCTAGTCTTACGAGAAACTCGTAAACCGGGTTACTCGTAATCCGAGGTATTACTGTATACTGTTCTCTGCCAATCACTGAGGTGGTAAATAATTTTCATCTCTTAAGATAATAACTAGGCTAATCAAATAATAATTTCGATCCTAGCCTGGACAAGCTAGACTCCCTGACATACCCATGCGCAGAGCCCCCCACCAGAGTAGGGCAGCATTCAACCATAAGAACACACCCTTCCACCACACCCAGACCGTAGGAAAGATTTTACCATGGGATCTGCTGATTGTGTAGACAGACATGAGCTCTCAACTAAAGGGCTCATGTCTGTAATTTGGAGCATGCACTGATGCACATATGAACCTCTGGAGTAAGCAGCACAAGACACTTCAGCTCTTTTGTGTCCACAGAGCTCTTCTGTCTCCTCAAGTAAATGGGGAAGACACTGGATTAACTGGAGATCATATATTTGTGTATGCTGACAATACTCTATTGAGCATTTTTGTAAGAAGCAATGTGTTAATTTTCAATCAGAGACATTTTCAATCTACTGAGAACACTTTTTTAAAGGGAGAGATGACCGGAACATCTTACGAAAATCTTATTTTTTGGAAGATAAAAATAATATGAAATAATTATAACAGCAGCAGCAGGAGAACCAGGGCCGGCGCTACCGCTAGGCAGACCCAGGCGGCTGCCTAGGGCGCGTGGCGGAAGAGGGCGCAGCGTTTCTGCGCCCCTTCCTCGCCTCCGGCGCGCTCCTGCCCCGCCTGCCGCCTCCGCCGCGCCTCCCCGCCCACCTGCCAGCTGCCGCCGCCGCACCTCCCCCCCCGCGCATGCGCCCGCCCGCCACCTACGTACCTTCCCGTCGTTTCTGGAGCCCCGCCGGCGTTGTTTTGGCGGGAGGAGGAACCAGGGCAACAGGGCTTAAACGGCAAAAAAAAAAAGCGCGTGGGGGTTCCGTCGCATCGGAGGAGGAGGCGGGGTGGCGGAAGCGGCAGCAGCAGCCAGCAGCGGGGGCGGGGGGAAGGTAGGTGGTGGTGGGGCGGCGGCGGGGCGGGGGGGTTGCAGAGCAGGGCTGCTTTGCTCCGGAGCCCTCCCCACGGCACGAGAGGGGGGGCGCTAAATATAATTTGGCCTAGGGCGCCAAACAGCCCTGCACCGTTCCTGAGGAGAACCCTCATGACAGCTGTTGTCCTCATGTCTGGCTTGCTGGCTTCTGGCTGGTCACTGTGTGAAATAGGATGCTGGACTAGGTAGTCCTTTAACCTGATACAGCAGCCTTCTTCTCATGTTCTTAATCATATTTTGAAAGCTTATGTTATGAACATTATATTTAAAAATAATCTTATGAAACAATCTTTCTCTAGCCAATTCTTTTGAATCTTTTCCATTTTAAAAAATTCCAATTAAAGGATGTGACTTTTGGCATTTTACTCTGAACCTCAGTGTGCAATGAAGAAAATAGAGTAGTAAAATGTCAACTCGCATGTATATTTCTAGACTGAGTGAACTTTACAATGAAAATACTTTTTCAGTGTCTCTATATAATTTAAAACTGTGTTAAGAAACAACAGCATTTTAAAGTTGGCATTAAAATTTTTCATAAACCATGCAAAAATTGAAGGCACCTAATACTTTTGATAAAAACAATTCAACTTTAAAATTAATTTCAAGAGGAAAAGGTTTTTCTTTTTTTCCTGTTAGGCCACACACTCCATTTAAGAGTTATCTTTTAAGAAACATTCACATTAATATGACTAATCAAATTACTGTACAGCTGTGCTAATAGCAAAGGAAGCACAGTAATTGAATACTGATAGCAATAGTTTTTCATAAAAGAAAAAAAAAGTTAAATAAGATACGTTCCCAATATTTTAAAATATCAATTTAAATGCAAATATGCAATAATAAAAAAAAAGACTGGCTTCCATCGAAGGAATCATGGAACGTGTTCACTCAAGCAAATCACATATAATAATAAGATATCACGCTTGTGATGGTTCCGAGATGGATTTAACTTGAGAGGTGGAGGTGTTTAAGAGCCAGACACCGATTGGTCACCTTTTAAAGCAATAGAAAATTTTGATATTGGGTCCTTTTTAGATATCAGAAATGCTGAAAGACCCACCGATGGGTTGGAGCAAATGTTATGGTTGCCATGTAGGTGTTGCTGAACAGTGCTGCTTGCCTGAAAGGGCTGCAGCTCAGTGGTAGAGCACATGCTTTGCATGCAGAAGGTGGCTTCTCCAAGTAGGGCTAGGAAAATTCCTGCCAGAAACTAGGGATGTATGGAATGGATTTTGTTAAATCTATTCTTCTGTGTTTTCTGGATCATCGGGTGTCTTTCATTCTGTCATCCATTAATTGATGGAATCGGACTTTTAAAACCAGAATTTCATTCTAATTGTGCTAATTTGGAATAGTGCTAATGTACACTTGCACAAGTTAATTAGTTAATGCGCATTAACAAGTGTGGATTCGCATATTTGCGCAAGTACCCATTAACACTAATGTGAGTTAGCACAAATCCCCCCCGCCCAAAAAAGTAAAAAAAATATCCACAAGTCCACGGGATCCGCGTGACTTGGAAAAAGCCTGTCTGCTCTAGAATCCACAGGTGAGATTCATAGAAATCTGAACTCATTTGAGTCCATTGCAAATTTCTCTGGCATCCTTACCATACTGGGCTGGGTGGACCAATGGTCTGACTCAGTATAAGGCAGCTTCTGATGTTCCTATGATTGTAGCCATAATCTTCGTGTCTTTCCCCACAACTACCAGGAACGTGGAGCAAGGGTATGAAGTCTAACAATGGATTGTATACTATGGTGGCTTTGTGCTGGTGAAAGCAGTTCCATTAACATAAGATTGGGAACCCGCTATCTCCTGCAGCCCACTGCATCATATACTGTAGTGTTCTGGAGAGTCCCCAATCAGTGAAAATCCAATGTCTTGCCTTGCATGAGTAGAAGTACTTTCCACAAAGCCACCATTGGATACAACCCATAGTGATAGCCTTGATCCATGTGGTGAATAGTCTTCCATATTATGGCCAAGGATAATACTGTGACATGATGTATGTGAGGTGCACTGGACGTTCTAAAACATTACATAAATGCTACTTGGGGAAGTAGTACAGTTTAGTACTAATACCACTGGAATTGTGCAATAAACAGTCACAACATTTATGCATCTGCATTCCACACAGTGTTCACAATAGTGATGCGCTGATTAGCTGGGTAAGAATGGTGTTCTTCTAGTGGCAAAATATTTTGGCTTGAGTGCTGGGAAATGTGATATTCCCTACAATAGACTCATTGCTCCAGTGGATGACATTTTGATCCCTCAGAACAAATGAGCAATAACTGCACATTTATTGTACTAAGAACTGATCATCTGGAAAGATTCTGTAAATTGCTTCTCTCTCTATTTCTCTCCCCCCTTCCTCCCTCCCTCCCTCCCTCCCTCCCTCAAAAAAAAAAAAAAAAGATTGTTGGTTCATTGTTTAGATTCCCATATACCCTTAGCTGAAACCTTTAACATTTAACCATTTGTAGAGAAATGCAGGGGCTTATTTAACAGGAAATGCACATTATTGAAGCAGCTTATTGGTATACAACAATTATATAGCAATGCTAATAACAATTTTGGGGAAATGTTAAATGGAGGAAATCAGGTGAAAATAGTTTTCCAAGACTGACATCTTTTCAAATAATAATAGCTCACAGTATCTCATTTTTTAGCTTCTTTTTTGATAAATACACAGGCAAGAGGCAGGAGGGGGAGTTAAACCCGTCTACCCCTCCCTTTCGCTGGAACACTGATCCAGACTACTGGGCCTTCCGTGGTGGCAATTTGGGGTCTGAGGGAGAATGATGCACTAAAGGCCAGAATTACACAACTAAGGTAACATGTCGTCTGGCCCTTAGGTTAATTACTAGTCCTCACTTGGGCATGAAGCTCACTGGGTGACTTTGGGCCAGTCACTGACTCTCAGCCTAACCTACTTCACAGGGTTGTTGTGAGGATAAAATGGAGAGGAGCAGAAGGATTATGTAAGCCACCTTGGGTTCCTTGCAGGGAAAAAAGGCAGGATATAAATATAATAAATAAATACAACTATAAACACAGGTATCACCAATAAAACCTGCCGCCCATATGGAAAAGCCAGTGAAAACAAGTGGGTCTTCAGAGCTTCCCTGAAGACCTGCAAAGAAGGAGCCTGACGCACCCAGATGGAATCTGATTCCACAGGTGCAGGGCCACCACTGAAAAAGTACTCTCCTGTCTAGAAGTGGGCTGAAAGACTTATCTTCAGTGTGACAGGACTAAATGAAAATGTGATCCCATGTTAGGATCCTGCTGAAAAAGCACATACACTCCAATTGCCCGGAATTTGCCAGGACAGTCCCACAAACACTTAAACCATCACGGCTTTTTACTTTGTTATACAGAGTCCCGATTTGTTATGCAGAGCCAGGAATTCCCCTGCCTCCTCCCCCAAGCTATTTAGCTTAGCTGCGATTTTGCCCATGGCCCCTTTAAGCAGGAAGAGAACAGACAGCGCACAATACCTGCTGCCTCTGACCAGGCCCCCTGGTAAGTAAGACCCATTGAGGACATTTGTGCTTACTTCCAAGTAACTGTGTGTAGGATTGCACTGTTTGTTTTAACTTAATTCAAGTTAGTTAAATTCTGTAAGATTATTCCAGTTTAAGTGTTTCTTTAAATCTAAATTGTGTGAATAGAACACAAAAAGTGCTTTAAACTGGGGGCTTTCCACAATAACAAACAACAACAAAGCTGTTCAGCCCCTCAAAGTTACTCCTTGTGCTTAAAAACCAGAGTAGAGGTGTTGGAAAAAAATGCTGAAGGGGCTCAAAACCCCAATGTGTCTTTTTGTATTTTCCCCCACCGAAAAGCTCCCCCTCCTCTGCATCTCCTTCTTTTCTTCTCCTTCTCCAACTGCCTTGAAAATGCCGGGATCAATCCTGACCATTTTAAAACAAAAAGAGATTGCCCTGCAAGCACTGGCACACACACCCCATGAAAAACATCAGATATCAACAATTAAGAGATTAAGTAAGGTTAAAAAAAATACAAAAGCCACTAATAAAATATTATAAAATAATATATAATATAATAATGTAATAACTATAATATATAAGAGTTTGTGTGTTTCCTCTAATAACTTTTGTACTTGACCATGCCCTTTGGTTGCCTGGCCATAACCTTGGCCACGCCCTCTTGATCACACCTTCATGTTGCTTACATACCTCTTATAAATGTGTGTGTCCCTATTTTCATCTGTGAAATGTTGGAGGGTATGAAAGCCGAGTTTAGATCAAATCAATGGACATTTTTTCTAGGTTTATTTTCAATTGCTTTATCTTTCTTTCTTTTTTGTAATGCAGGTCATTTGATATTATTTTGTGTACCCGCAATATCTCTGAAATTATATTACAGAGTCTACTGCTTTGACATTTTCATCAAAACAGTAATACCGTAAGTCTTGCGTATCTTAAAGAGCATATGTTTTAAAATTCTGTCCCCAGTAAAGCAGTTGCCACAAGCTGTTAATCATCAGTTAACAATGCAGCTATTGCTGAAACATTTTCAGCAAAAAGTTCAGTAATAGCTGATAGAAATAACATATTGGTAGAGAGAACATATTTCAAAGGAATTGGAGCAATCCAGCAACTACTGTTCCTGATTTACTATGCTGCTGTTTGTGTAGGCTGTATTGAGCCTTTCAGTTGTTGCTGATGTATGTTTTTTCAGCACAAAGTCATTGTGTTGGCTATTAAAGGCATTAATTGCTTAATTTTGTATTTTCTTAATTTACTGGCAACTGCAGTCTGATCTTTGGAGATTAACTTTGAAGTTAATCTTTTGGAACTCAAGGGAACTTCAGGACTGCCACCTTAAAATAGCCAAACTACAACTCTATATAACAGATCTAAGTCCCATTGCTTTCAGTGGGAGACTTAAGGAAGTGCAAGCCCCCATTTTGTTCAATATATTTTATACGTATTTGCATTACTAGTATTTCCATTCCTCATTGTAAACAGAGCACATGACACACTACTTCAGTCGTTGAGAATATCCCGGTGTTCTTGTTTACATTTTCACCCCAGCCTAACTGGGGGAAAAAACATGTTTAAGGTTTCAAACACATATCCGGAAAAAGGGATCTATAAGAAAACAGGCTTCTGAACACAAAAGATGATGAAAAAGGTATTGCACATAGTAAAATAACAACCCAACTAAATCCAGAACTGGGGCTCCATACGCAATGTATGTATCTAGTCCACTAGATGAGGACTCCATGTGCACACACCGAACAGAGGCTCAATGTTATCAGATTTGACAGTGCCAGTCTAGCATGATATGACGGTCCTGACCCAGCAAGAGACATGAGTTATGCAACCTCAAGGCTTCAATATTGGTGGTGGTGGGGGTTTTATAGCAATGAGGTCTTCAGATGAGACCTATTCCTTCACACAAGAGTCTGTGGATGGGGCCCAGAAGGTTTAGAGCATTTCTGGTGGTTTTGGCATAGGATATGGCTACTGCTGCGAATACGTTGTAAACAAAGCCTGCTGGCTCTGCACAATTTCTAGCACTCACTGGCCGGGTCCGCATGTCACTTTAAACCCACAGAGGTTCTGAACCCTCTCTGGCTTTAAAGTGGCCCCGGGCCCCAGCTGCACCCAGGCACAGCACGGGTCCAGAGCCTCCATCTCTCCCCTTGTCCTCCCACCTGGTATCCCAGGGGGCACCATGTGGGAGCATGGAGGGCAGTGAGAGGGGATTATAGCTGGCAGACTTTTGCCAGCTGTCATTTGCCCTTCCTCAGACTTTTGCCAGCTGTCATTTGCCCTTCCTCAGACTTTTGCCAGCTGTCATTTGCCCTTCCTCAGACTTTTGCCAGCTGTCATTTGCCCTTCCTCAGCAGGGCCGCTATTTAGCCGGCTCAGTCAGCAATAGCATGGGGGCGAGGCAGGGCTCTGCCGGCACGTTTCCTCCCGGTTGGGCAGGGGATGCCTGGCCGAGCCTGCTTCTGCCGCCGCCAAGCCTCACCTGCCGCTGCCAAAGCCTCATCGCCTCTGGAGAAGAAGGTAAGTCTGAGGGGGGGGAGATGCCCGGGCAGCAGGGCGGCTAGGCAGCTGCATGCCTCAGCAGTGGAGCTCACTAGCATGCGGGGATCCATGCAACCCAGCCTGGCTTGCTCTCGAGAGCAAGCCAAGCTGGGCTGCCTGGATCCCCCACACCGCAGCCCATGCTCTCTCCTGGCATTGGCCGCAGCGTGCAGGGAAGACGATGACAGCCAGCCAGTTGCCACTTGGGCACTTGGTGGGCTGTAATCAGCCAGAGCCCCATGCCCAGAGCAGCAGCCATTGTTTGCCACTCTGGGCAGGGGGCTCTATGCCCCTTTTGGCTTGTGGTAGGATTAGCATGTCGTCCAGGTTTGGGCGACATGCTAAACCTACTAGGGTTAGCATAATCCTACCATGAACTGTGGTTTCGCAGGGTGGTTTAGAAGCCACACCAGGTTGGCTTCTAAAGCACCCTGCGGGGGTCAGATGACACGCTATTAGTCACAGTGGGGACCTTCTGGATTTCCATCATTGAACAGTAATTATCAATAGTTTCTTCTATGTTCAAAAGCAATTGCAGTCTGTTAATGAAAGGACATTCACTTACTACTTTTCATTTTAACTAAAATAACAAGATTCTATATACATATAATAAGATGCTTGGGATTAATTCCAACTTGCATAAAATAAGATCTGTTATGCACAGCAGCTGGTATAATGTGCTTGTTCTGGCAGATGCATTATGAAATATTAAGGAGAAAAAAAGAAAATGCATTGATGCCCTAAAATAATGATTAATTAATTAAAAATAAAGACCAAACTTCTTTTTCTTTTTAAAGGAAAGTGCGACGACACGGTCCCTTACACTTTAGGACCAGGCGCATAAACCCTTCTCAGGCTAAGCATCAACACTTAAAACCCTGAGGGGAGGGTCAAATGAAACCTTTCCCCTAGATTAATACTGGTTATTTAGGATCCAGCTTAAATCTATGATACTGTGGGTACAAAGGTGTGTGTGGATTTAACAGTAATGCAGGTAATAACGCCAAGCTGACACGTAGGATTTGGGTAGCAAACAAAATAAAAATAAGTTTATTTTAATTCTCAAAATCTTAGTTCCAGAAAATAACTTAAAACCTGCCTACCCCAAACACTTTATAATTAACCTAAGTCCCTACAATTCTAAATACTTTCACTCCTCATACAATCACTGGTTCCTCTTAAAACTCCTGACAAGACACAAATAATCCACCTAACCTAACTCCCATAACACACTCAACTCTCCCCACACTCCAAACACTCTCCCATAACACACTCAACTAACTCTGACATCACCCAAACACTCCTTATATACTCCTCCCCCCACCCTTTCCAAGACATCACAAACCACACTCACTAGGTTCAACATTCTAGACACACTAAACATACTAATGAAGACATACACCAGGGAACTGAATTGTGGGGTTACGCCACAGAAAGCTGTTCAATATATTGTAAATTCAAGGGTTGATGTTGGAGGCAATTTTCTCTCTTGTAAATTCCATTGCTTTTTAAAATTATTATTAAGATAGCTTGGTATCCAAACTTTTGTCTTACACTTATTTCTGCAAAATACATTATTGAACTTAATGTTAAAATCTATGGCCCCGATCTAGTAGCAGTGGCTAGTGAACAGTAGTGTCTAGGAACATGCAGGGAATAGAGTATCCACAAAGGGGTTGAGCAAATGAATTGGGATGTACTGTATGTTTCCATCTGCACAGATCAAGATGGATAGAAAGACACATCTCCGATCCACACCATGCACTATTGATGGTGGCGTGGCAGCTGCACATGACAGATCTTTGCCTGATCTGCTCCATCTATGTGTTCGGTGTGGTGAGCAGTGTCTAGTCAGTATCAGGAATTGTGCAAAAAGCCCTGATTCCTGAACGTAGATATTTTAGCCAGTACCTCCCTGTATGTAGCATCTTGTCGCATGCACAGATTCCAGTCCAGCAATCAGCACATAGATCTCCCCTGTGAGACTGCAGCATTAGATAATTGTCTACTTTAGCGAAGGATGTTTCTTAATACACAATTTGTAATACAGAGCAGCAACACCTACAGAGCAGCAACACCTAAGGTAAATTTACTGTCCATCTCCTTTTGGATGAAACATGAAACCAAATCATCCTAGATGAAAAGAATTGTGCTGCAGTCATAGAATAGTTTATGTTGAAAAAATATCAATGCATTGTGATTTTTCACCATCAGTTTCCCATGATGAAGTGTGTGGGTGGGTGGGGGGGGTTGTTTTGATTTTTTGTGAATGTGTCCCCAAGTTGTCAGTTGTTTTTAACTATGCTGTGAAGAAGAATGTAAAAACCAACTATTTGCCAGATTATGCACAACCCAATCTGAACCTTTGCAATAAGATATACAACATATTTAAATGAATAAGGACACAGTCCTATTGCGATGCCCACAAGCCCCCAAATCCGGAGGTTTGTGAGCATCCAACGCAGAGCAGGAGGAGCAGCGGAGGTGATCTTCACCTCCACATCTTCCTGCCCTGCATTTTCCGCTAGACAGGGGTTTTTTTTTTGCCTGTCTAGCTGGAGCATCTCTGAGGAGGAGGGAAGGAGGCTGGAGAGGCTTTAGGATACCTCATATCCTGACCTTCCCCATCTCCTCCCCTCCCTCCCCCCTGGAACAACCTTTTCCCCCCCTCTCCGAGGTCGCTTCTGCAACCTCTAGCAGCCAGTGCAGTTCTCTCCACGCCGGCTGTGAGGGGGCGGGGCTCCTATTCCCTGCTCTGAGGTCAGAGTGCAGTCTCCAACCTCAGAGCTGGGAATCCAAAAAACCCTTTGGCCCCTCAGACGTTGTCTAGGAGCCATAGGATCACTCCCTTGATGACTAAATGTGAGTATGTGAAAGCTTGATAATGGGATAATGGCAGGAAAAAGTGACCTCATGATGACTTTCTAATTTTCTGCCATCATAAAAGATTATATATAAGCACAGCCTTCCTAGATCAGAAATCATGCAAAGAAAAGGATACTGAGTATCTCCTTTCTGGGTAACCCATCACTTAGGGATCCTCTTGAGGTTTGCACTGCTGCACAAGTAGATATATGCAAATCCATGTACGTAGTCTGTAGAGCTGGGGTAGGCAGCCTTTTTGGGTCCATGGGCACATTTGTATTTTTTTTTAATCTGTCAGCACATTTGTCATTTTGGCCTGAGGACATTTACTTTTAGGATTCCCACTCCCCCCACCCCCTGCTCCTTGCCTGGATTCCCATTTTTCTTTCCCCCTCCTCTCCTGGATCCCCACTTTTTTGCCGCCGCCTCTCCTGGATTCCCACTTTTCTTGCCTCCTTCTTCTTCCCCCCCCTGCTTCTACTTTCCTTTTCACTCCCGCCCTCCAACCTGTAATCCCTCAATATTCCCCCACACACACACCTGGAGTCTCATTTTTCCCCACCCCCATGCACCTTCCCCAGCCCGAAACCACAAATACTACCCCCCCCACACACACACACACACACTGCTTACCTCAGCTAGGCACTACCAAATCCCTAAACAGGAAACAGGAAGCCTGCAGATTGGGACCTGATCTGCTAACTTCCTGTTTCCTTTTTAGGGCTTCAGCGCTGCAGAGGAGAGGGGGAGTTGCAATTTGGGGCTGGGACAGGTGTGCTGGGAGGGGAGAGTACAAGGGGGTCTTGACGAATGCTGCGTTGCTGACCCCGGCTGTAGAGCGTTTGCACAGCCCACTGGTACATGTGTGAATTACTGGATTGGGGCCCTTGGCTTTTGCTATGCAAATTTACTGAGATTTATTAGAGTGGTGAAAATAAAACAATCCAGTAAAATAATTCTTCCGTTCAGCCATTATTGGCATTTAAAAATCCTTTCCCTGTATAGGAGTAACATGTCTTCTTGCCCACAATATTTTCCCTAGAACTGTAGACTACTCTTGATTAGTCTAGATTGTTTGGCTTAAATAGCAGAAATTTATTCATTGGCTCAATATCTCAAACAACATTTTGCTTCTCCACAATTGGCATTGATGTTGCCCATTGGCTTTGATAATGAAATTGTACACCTGTTCAAGAATAAGCAGCAGATTGTTAATGATTCTTGGCCCTCTTGCTGTCAGTAATTTCCCAACAATATTTCTCTCCAAATTAGTGGTGCATTTTTGTGTTTGTCAAGAATTGTGAGTCAAACAGTTCTAAGACATACCATGTAATATTCCAGTTAATCCAGTCTCATCTGAATCTGAAACTGTTATTTAAGATAGGAGAGATGTTTGGATAAGATGGCTGTGTGTGTGTGTGTGTCTGTGTCTGTGTCTGTGTTTTTATGTTTGAGTCTGCAATCCTTACTTCCAAGAGAACATATACAGGATTGCACTTTAAATAATGAAACATTAATAAAATTCCATTTCATCAGCAATTTACTTTATTAGGAATATGAAGTTCAGGATTATTTATTTGAATAATTGTACTAGTATAAAGCCTTTCCAGAGGATTAGGGAACCAATCTGGGTAAAAATGTGTGCAGACCATCACTGTTGGCTCGAGTGGATTGAGGAGCAGTCCTTGCCACTGCCTCTTTGCTCACTGGCTCTCTGCCTGTCAAGCAAGCAAGTGGCAGCAGTGATGAGAAAGGGGATGAGGGGCAGGAGCAGCTGGTGACAATGGTGGGGAGGGGGTAGACTCATTGAGGGAGTGGGCCCATTGAGGGTATCTTTCCCAAGGGCCCTGAAAAACCTAGAGGACTCGGGAAAGGACCGCACAGCCTTCTTGAGGGGGCACTTGTGTATGTTGTGGGGTGGGGGGGAGATGGTCCTTTAGCTACCCAGGCCCTGAGCTGTTTAGGGATTTAAAGGTTACGACCAGCACTTTGATTTGTGCTTGAAAACATACTGGGAGCCAGTACAGTTCTTTCAAAACTGGTGAGATAGCTTCTCTTTGCCTGGTCCCAGTCAGCAATCTAGCCACAGCATTCTGCGCCAATGGCAGTTTCTGAACAGTCTTCAAAGGCAGCCCCACAGATAACACATTGCAGTACTACAAACGAAACGTTACCAGAGTATGGATAGCTGTGGAAGACAGACATATCTGTCTTTCCAGGAGGGTCCAGCAACTGGGATAGCTACTAGTAGCAGGGCCGGCGCTACCGCTAGGCAAACTAGGCGGTTGCCTAGGGCGCGTGGCTGAAGAGGGCGCAGAAACACTGTGCTCCTCTTCGCTGCTGCAGCCCCCCCTCGCCACCGCCGCCACCACCACCACTCCCCCCCCCCGACACCTACCTTCTCTGCGCCGCTTCCGGAGCCCCGCCCGCGCTGTTTTGGCGGGAGGAACCAGGGCAACAGGACTTAAACAGCCCTGTCGCCCTGGTTTCCCCGGCCAAAAACAGAGCGCAGGGGTCCCATCGCGTCACTTCCTCCTCGGAGAGGAGGCGGCCAGGGCGGGTAGAAGGTAGGTGGCGGGGGTCTGGCTGCTGCGGGGGGGGGGGTTTGCAGAGCAGGGCTGCTTTGCTCCGGGGGCCCGCCCCACGGCACGAGAGGAGGGGCGCTAAATATAATATCGCCTAGGGCGCCAAACTGCCCTGCACCGGTCCTGACTAGTAGAAGGTGTTTTGGGGCACAAAAGCTACTTGGGCCTCCAAAGTGGACCAGCCACTTTGATTGAAATCTTTCACACAGTAGAATTGTTTAAGTCCCCTTGAAAGGGCTGGCATCAGGAGTTGACATAGTTGAGCACCTGGAAAGGCCCACTGCCAATCCATGTAGCCTCCTAGCCCTGGTGCTCCTTCTACTTGCTGTCAGTTTTGTTCACCTATTCTCTCACCAAGTTAGCAAGGACTGGGAAAAGAGAATAGAAGGAGCAGTAACGTCCAGGCCACCTTGTCCGCTACCTCTGGAAGGTGATGTACCGTAGTTGGGCAGCAACCACAGTGCTGAGGACAGAGAGGTGAGTACATTCAAGAGGTGAGATGCCCACTACGAGTATCTTGCTGAAGGACCACATAAACTTTGGAACCAGCAGGACCCATTCAATCCCACACACACACACATCTACTCAGACGTCCCATTGAGTTCAGTGAGGCTTATTTATTTATTTATTTATTTCATTTTTATACCGCCCAATAGCCGAAGCTCTCTGGGCGGTTTACAACAATTAACAATACAGTCCCTGCCCGCAGGCTTACAATCTAAAAAGACACGACACACAAGGAAAAAGGAATGGGGAGGGAAGAAGGGGGAATATTAATTATTACTTCTGTAATTATTACTTCGGCTTACTCCTAGGTAAGTGGGTATAGGATTGCAGCCTAAGTCTGGCTAAATTGTGAACATTAATCTTAGATTGTTGCATGATTTATATATATAAAATGTCTTCCATCTTATTGTTTGCTATCAGTAACACCACCAAGAATGATTAAATATGTCTAGTAAACCCAGACAACATAAAAATAAATGAGGACAACTCAGCATGACAGATACATTACGAGAAAGACTATTTTTTCCCTATGTTCCAGAAAAAGGTCACAATAAACTTTTAAAAAGATAAAGAGACTCTTCATCTTCGCATCTCATCAGCTAAGAAATCACTCGGAAATAACTGAAATTAAATGTAGAATGTTCCCTGTTGGCCCCGCCACACCTACCGGTATTTTATTTTTTTTAAACCAGATAATAATTTTTTAAGAGTTGCACTTTGCCACCCGAATCTGGCGGCAAACCACTCATGAGGCTTGGAACAGACAAATTTAGCTTGTGGACTCAGTTTGGATCAGAGCCATGGCACTCCAGGAGGGAGGATTAAACCTTCCCCCTCCACACACCCATTTCCCCCGGAAATTCCATCGCCCTTGGCAGGGGTGAGATAAAAAAAGAAAAGAAAAGCCGATGGTGCCTCCCCCCCCAACCCTGAGGGCAGGGGTGGAATTGGGGGGGAAATGGGTAGGGGAAGGTTTAATCCCCCCCCCCGAGTTCCACAGTCAGGGTCATGTACACTTACACAGGAGTAAGTAAAACTATCATAGCTACACTATGCGTGGTTAGGAGAATGTTTAGTTTGGCCCTAAGCTACAGCTTGAATACAGCTTTGCACAAAGGTACATTGTTACTTACAAATGCATATAGAGCCGTGTTCATGTACAGACTGGGAAGGTGGGGTTTGGGATTCAAAATGGAATCTGGGAGGCCGGATTTGCCTACTATGTCTACTTAGGCCACCAAAGAAGAAGAAATGCACCAGGAACAAAAGATGACACAGATGTGTATAAAATGTACCTATGCTCATTTATATGTATAGATGCAAATTTAGAAATAATTACTGTAATTTAAAGAGAAATGCAATACATGGCACTGTCGTGGGGAAGACGGTGACCAGGTGACCTCCTGTGTGCCTTTGCTCAGTCTGCTGCCCAGGTGTCTACTGTTGCCGGGCAACTTCAAGGTCCCTGCTGCTCTCCCTTCTTACGGTTCTTTGTCTTCAAAGTGGGCTTGGATGGGACATCACTTTAAATGGACAGCCACTGACAACAGAGAGCTATCCTCTGAAAAGTAGGATACCTGGCCAACCAACATTGGCCACATGCAATGAAGATCCACACAGATTCCGTACAGAGATACAAGTTGCGTTATCAGTTCAGTGAAAGGCAGAAGGGTGGCTCCTGGGACCAACGGAAGCACCCCTCCCCCCCCACTCTTTTTAAAAATGAAGTTTGGCCATCAACACAGCTGGCAATGGCAGCCCAGCAGGCTGCCGTGTTCCACATCCTATAAGGACATAGGAAGCAGCTTATACTGACTCAAGCCATTGGTCATCTGCCTCAATATTGTCTACACTAGAGGTTGTATCCAATAGATTATATAGAATGTTAGTCTAACGTAAGTCTCATTCATCTCACTGGGTCTACTCATTATATATGAACATCGGATACAACCCCTTTTTGGCTCTGAGGGCCACATGTAATGCTGGCTCGAGGGTCGCACACCACACCCTCACAAACATCTCAGCAATCTGTATGAGGATCTCTGGGGAAGGGGTAGAGAGCTTGCTCTCCACCCGCTTCCTCAGTGATCCTCATACAGATTGTCCTTTCCTCACTGCTAGCAGTAGCAAAAAGAGAGTGGTCTAGGTGAGGTGAGGGGGTGGAGGGTACAGGTGCTGGGGAATTTAGCAGTAGTGATGGAGCCCCTAGACCAGGTTGTGCACCCCTGGTCTACACTGATAGCAGCTTCCAGGATTTCAGACAGAAGTCTTTCCCATTCCTTAACTAAAGATGCCAAGGATTGAACCTGGAGCTTTTGCATACAAAGTGTGTGCTTCCACTGATTCATGATCCCTTCCAAACAGAGACCATCATCTCTCTCTCTCTCTCTCTCTCTCTCTCTCTCTCTCTCACACACACACACACACACACACACCAATGCCTCTGGAACCATGTTGCATCATGTTAAACCATAATTTCAAGTGAGGCATTGGGAAAGACATTGTGATCCATTAGTCCACAAATAGCTGCTGCCACCAGTGCATCCCAGTAAACCCCAGCTCCAAAAAATAACTCAGTTTGGTTGGTTTTGACCATGTGGAAAACAGGACCAGGACTGTGCCTTTCAATAATTCATAGATCCTTACTCAGATTGTTCTGTACAGGCCTGTGGATTACGCTGGCTCAGCTTGTCTGAGCGTGGAAAGCTAAGCAGGGTCAGGCCTGGTTATTACTTGGATGGGAGACCCCTCCTCTAGTTTCCTGCACTGAGCAGGGGGTTGGACTCAATAGCCTTGTAGGCTCCTTCCAATTCTATGATCTATGAAATCTATGAAATAAGGATAAATGCCATTTGTGGGTTGATGGATGAAATTATTAGCATTGGTAATTAAATTGGCAGCTTTTTAACATTGCTACTTAATGGCATAATCATGCTTCCTAAAAAGGTTTTTAAATGTTTTACAGCTATTTTCAATAGGCCTCAGAAGAGAAGACATTTCCAGTAAACACCTTTAGCCAGGGAGTGCCAATGTTTCCTACTTGTTCCAGAGAAACAGATAGCCCTTATGTGCCGTGCTGTCCATTTTCCAGTACCAGAACTTCAAAGCTGTGTTGGCAACAGCAATAAACCTGCGATAACTCAGGACGTTTGGCAGACAACTTACCATTTTTCTTTCTGTGTGACTGTCGCCCATTTCCCTGGTTTTGGATATTTAATTAAATCTATTTAAAAGCCTACCAAGCCTTAGCATAGATTTAATTCATTTCCTCCCCTGGAGACCAACTTCACAACAGTAGTTCTCCTCCACATTGTTGTCATCTTCCTCCTCCTCTTCCTCAGAGTATACGGTAAATCCTTGGGCTTCTGTGTTTTTTTATGAATTGTTGTGAACTGCCCACAGAGCTTTAGCTACAGTATAGAAATAACAACAACAACAACAACAAGTACATAAGCAGCACTAATTCATTTTATTTATTTGTTTGTTTGTTTATTATATTTATACCCCACCTTTTTTCTTGCAAGGAACCCAAGGCAGCTTACATAATCATCATCCTCCTCTCCATTTTATCCTCGCAACAACCCTGTGAGGTAGGTTAGGCATGAATTCTTACTAACCAACATTGCCTTTCAGAAGCTTTTGCTACTGAGTTCAAGACACCAATGTTGAATCCAGACAGGCAGTGCAATATGGCATAGTCCCAGGTAAGTGTGTATAGGATTTCAGCCTATGTTAGTTGAAATTAGATCTTATTGAAATATTTTATTTATTTATTTATTTATTATTTATCATATTTATACCCCGCCTTTTTTTCCTGCAAGGAACCCAAGGCGGCTTACATAACCCTCCTGCTCCTCTCCATGTTATCCTCACAACAACCCTGTGAGGTAGGTTAGGCTAAGAGTCAGTGACTGGCCCAAAGTCACCCGGTGAGTTTCATGGCTGAGCGGGGACTAGAACCCGGATCTCTCGAGTCCCAGTCCAACACTCTCACCACTACGCCACACCGGCTACCAGTGCAATAAATGGAACAAGTTAGTCATAATAACTTTAATCACATTGATTTCAATGGGAAATAAGCTCAACCAACATTCTGGATATAGTCTATTATATTTAAAGTCCTAAATGGCTTGGGACGACCAAGACGTGTTAAGGACATCTTTCCACATACACTTTACCCATCTGCTGAGGTCAGTGTGTGAAGTACTTCTGTGTATCCCACTACTGCCTGAAGTACAATTAGTGGGAACAGGTTGAATTGTGACACCTAAGAGATGTAACTCCCTGTCCTGAGAGATTTATGTAGCCCCTATATTAGTGCTCTGCTACCACCTGAAGACATTTTGTTGGTTTTCTTTGTTTCAGCAGGCATGGCTATTGTGTAATTCTCTTTAATCCTTCTGGAATTGTAACCCTTTTACCTGTATAGTTTTTTAAAAAATATTTTAACATTGTTCTTTTTTAAATTTATGATGTTAACCCCCTTGAGCACTTCACTTTAGACCGCAAATGTAGGATTTTAAAAATCCCCAAATAGATACATGAAGAATAAAATATGATGAGCGGACTGGAGATGTCAGATGTTTGTATGCATTAAGTTGCATTCTCTGTTTTTGTTAGAGAAACCAGTTGAACAATGATAAATTAGCATTGTATTTTTGTTTAGACTGCACAGATGGCAGCTTTAAATATTCAGCAAGTTGAGAAAATTCAGATCACATTTCTAGTTTGGGGTATGGGAGGGGGAGGAATAAAAGATGTATGCATCTTCATATGAAAGGGATGAGTATTCACCTAAAAACTAAGCCACACTACCCACCCTCCATATTCTAGCCAAGATTGGGATTAATTTCTGGTTTTAAATTAGTTTGCATAGCAACAGTAGAAGATAGTCAAGAAGAGAAGGCTTTTGTTAATTAAAAACAAGCAGGAAGGGGACATTCCTCCCACATTTAATCCTCCTGTGAGTATACATATATGATTAAAGTGATGAAGGGGGCTATGTTATTGATTATGGCACATCAAAAGTTATTTAAAGGCAAGCAGCAGAGATTAATGGACTATCAAGTATACCTTGCTAATATAGTTTAGGAGACTGTGTTTAAAATTAATGTGTCATTTAGCAACACACACACACACACACACACACACACATGCTACTACATAAATTACTATCAACTAGGCTCATAACAAGGCAGAGGGAATAAGATCTAAAATGTAAGATTGCTGTCAAGCAATTGAACTGTCTGCTCACCTTTCCTTGTACCTTGAGAATTTCATACACTATGTTGATTCTCTCCCTGAGCAAAAATGGCAAGTTATCCTTGTTTTTAAAACAAACAAACAAAACCCCATAAATGAAATCAATGCGCATTACAGTACTGGGCAAGGTAGGAAAAGTGTTATGGAGCTTCTAGGAAGAGTTACAGGTACACAAGTGACTTGGGAGTGGGGAGAGAAAGTTTTGCGTGTGTAAAGGGGGAAATAAAGAGTCGAGACACAAAATATGGTGTAAGATTAGTGCCACATTTATTGAATAATCAAAGATCTATGAAGGGAAGAAGTGTGGGTACTAGCTAAACCGGCCATTGGCCAGTGGTGATATTTACAGGCGAAAACATCCAACCCTGAGGGGTGGCACTGCAACTCACCAACCCCCAGTTTTACACTACCATGGTCCCACTGTCACCACCTCACAGGGCTGCAAAGCACCGATGCGGGCGAGATGAGTCGGCCTCAAAGGCGATCCTTATCTTCCATAAACTGAGCCGCACAACCCAGCAACGGGGAGCCTCAGGTCTCGCCAGTTACCTAAAAGGTGCCATGGGATGATCACCGAACCCTACCCCACTGCCTATTCCCACACTTAGCAGCTAAATGTGACCAAATTGAATTAGAACTGACAAAATGGAACCCAAAATAACAAATCCCAACCCTGGATCACAGTGTAGAGTAGGTAAAACACGCACATTGCCCCTTGAGCCAATCGAGGCAATGAGCCAAAATTCCTACTCGGTCCCCAAACAGGCGACCAAAGGAGCCTACACTGCTAACAGGGAGAGAGGGAGCCACAAAAGAAAGAGGCCCAGGGTGGGGCAGCCAGGTCTTAATATTGACCCTGGCTGGCACCCTGCCCCGCCCTCTTTTAACCTCATTGGAGGGTGAGATCACCCCATTGTGGTCTCACTCCCATTCCCCCCATGTGCAAAATTCTCCCTGCCCACAGCTACGCGTGGTTGGGGGAAGGGAAATATTTGGAGAAATGACTAGTGTATGGATGGTAACTACCTCTCTAAATGTATATACACCACCTCCCAAGTCTTTATCCTGAAAATCATGGTAATGGTTTAATTACAATTGTGCCATTCAAATTATGAGATTTTTTTTTGGGGGGGGGGCACTGATCTATTTCCAAATGCAAAGTATTCATACACTGAAGTGTTAAATTCTATATGCCTTGTAAAGGTCCATTATTTGAAGTGGTGTTTAGAACACAGGGAACAATTTATTTGGAGCTCAGTTTGTGTTTTGTTGCTTGGTAAAACTTCATTGGGAAAAGGATTTTCCCCATAAATTTGAAGAAAATTCTGCTTTTATGCTATCATTTCCCCCCTATTTTTCCTTCAGTTCTAACATTTGAAACATCTTCTCTATTCTAACTGGTCAATGATAAACCATCTTTTGTTTGTAGTACTCGGTGCTTCTCTAGCAACTTACCAAATTCCCCAAACCCATATGCATTTGCATATAAATGTTCATTAGAATTTAATCAGGGAAATGCACACAGGTTTTCTATTTATTAGTAAGTTCTATAAAGAACAAACAGAACTGTAGCAAACACACAGAAAGGCAAATTCTGTTTGAAAAGCTTCAAGAGGGATAGACACTGGAGATAGACAAACCATCATATAATTTTGTTTGCTGAAAGCACAATGGACATGAAAGGTGTTGTAATGGGCACAACAGTTTGAGAGTTAACATTTGAAAAGTGTTGGATGATGATGATGATGATGATGATGATGATGATGATGATGATGATTTTGAACTTGAAAATGTTACCATTTGCCTGTCATACCAGTGTGGCATAGTGGTTAGAGTGTTCGACAGGAGAGATCTGGGTTCCAGTCGCCACTTGGCCATGAAGCTGACTTTGTGCCAGTCACCGACTCTCAGCCTAACCTACCTCACAGGGTTGTTGTGAGGATAAAATGGAAAGGAGGAGGATCATGTACGCTACCTTGGGCTTCTTGGAAGAAAAGGTAGGATATAAATGTAAAAAATAAAACAATAAATAAATACTGATGTATTTTTTATTACCATGCCTCCATATGGTAAAATGAACCATTTGTTTCCCAATTGTTTCTTAGGATGTGGTTCCACAGTCCGATAATAGTTCTTCCTTCACAGTGCAATGCAAAGGGGATGCAAGGGGAAGTGAAGTTGTGATTTACCACCTCATCCAAAGCCCTGCTGGCTCACTCTGTCTAGGCTGGAAAGTGGGGAGATGTGTATTTGTTTGTTTGTTTTCTTTTCCCCCGAGCATTGCAATACAGTTTTGCTTAAAAAAAAATATCCGTCCAATTGATTACAACAGGAGGGGCAAGTTCTGCCCCAGCTCCAGGCTGGTGTGGCTGACGGACCCAATCCTGTGGAGCTTTGGGGGAATGGAGGGGCTTTGAAACTGGAAGATCCAAGTCCAGCTCCAACACACCACACCCTCAGACTACCATTCAGGGTCTGGTATGCGGACACCTCTGCCTAATCCTAACCCCCTCCAGCAAGCTAGATCTGGAATTTAGGATTGTTCTGTTAGGAACACAACAATAAAGGCCAATTCAGCCATGCAGAATCAACTGAAGCATGGCACATAGCACATGGTTTGTTTATTTATTTATTTATTTATTTATTTACACTTATTAATCGCCCATCTGGCCGGCAACCGGCCACCCTCGGCAATGTACAATATAAAATACATTTAACAAGATAAAATACATTTAAAACAAGATAAAATACATTTAAAACAGTATTAAATTTTTTTAAAATCTTAACCCACCCCATATTCCCGCCTGAACAGCCAGGTTTTTAATGGGTGGCGGAAGCTCAGCAGAGAGGGGGCATGGCGGAGGTCACTCGGGAGAGAGTTCCACAGTATGGTGGCCGCCACAGAAAAGGCCCTCTTCCTCGTCCCCACCAGTCTAGCTGCTCTACAGTGGTACAGTGCTTCCTAAATGTGCAGGCTACAGTTGAGGGACTGTATGTTTGAATGCTCTCTATTAGATGATGATGATGATGAAGATGATGATGATGATGATGATGATGATGATGATGATATCAAAATGGCAGTGAGGTGCTAATGGGGACTAACTGACAAGAACATATTATGCCAGTCCTCTATGATTTACATTGGCTACCAATTTAAGTCTGTGCCCGATTCCAAGTGCTTACATTAACATTTAAAGCTCTAAACGGTTTGGGGCCAGGTTATCTGAAGGAACACCTCATCCCATACAAGCCTGCCTGAACCCTGAGATCTTCTTCGGAGGCCCTTCTCAGAGTGCCCCCTCCAAAAGAGGCTAGAAGGGTGGCTACCAGGGGAAGGGCCTTCTCAGTTGTGGCACGCCATCTATGGAATCAGCTTCCCAGGGAGGTGCGCCTGGTGCCTACCCTCTATTCTTTCAGGTGCCAGGTGAAGACCCTTTTATTTGCCCAATATTTTAATGGTTGATTTTATTCCTTTATAATCACCACTGTACCTCTGAATTGAATTTATTTTGGCTATTTGTTTTTATTGTGTGATATTTTAATGTGTTTGTGTTTTTATACTATTTTTGTTGTCATTTTTGTGTTGCTTTGTTTTGTAAACCACCCAGGGAGCCTTTTTGCTGATGGGCGGTAAAATAATAATAATAATAATATAATAATAATAATAATAATAATAATAATAATAATAATAATAATAATATTACAACAGCAATTAATTGAGGGACATAATTCTACTGTAGGGTTTTTTCCCTCTCATGTGCAGGATTTATTTTTATTTATTTTACAGGGGAGGACATTAAAATCTGCAATCCCTCACCTGCAGTCTAGACCTTTACACACCGGCAGCTTGCTGGCAGACTACTAGCTTCCACCATGGAGTTCTGCTGCATAGGGAAGCAGACCCAGCATTTTTTACTGAAGGGCACAAAGAAGTAGCAGCAGAAGTCCTGCCACTTCTATTTCAGCACTGAAGACGCATATGGCTGCTGAGTGAATTGTAGCACTGAACATAGGCATGGATGATAATATCACTAGCCCACTCCAAGTGCTGTGACCCACTCAGCACCTGCACATTGCTGAATGAACAGCCCAGGTGCTGCTGCTTCTTGATAGCCTGGATCCCTTTTCCCTATTCAGTGGCACTCAGCAGCAGAACCCAGAAGTCCACAGCAAGCGCTGCATGACCCACTGCAGCGGCATCAATGCTACAAACCAAGAAGTCCTGACCAGATGCTATTTATACATGCTTCAGTTCAGGGGTGGGCAACTATGGGATATCTGGGGGGCATTTTTGACCCTGGATTCCCCCCCCCCATGGGCTACAGTTGGCAGTTTAGCAACTGAAATTTAGCAACACACACACACCGCACTTGTTCTTTCACTTCAAAGCTGTTGTGGTCAAAAGGACTGCCTTGCAGTATCAGAAGTCCCATGTTTTGCTCTCAGTGGGCCTTTGTGATAGAGATATACTGGATCTTTGCGCTCACAAAAAGAAAATTACTTTGAATCAGCAGCACCTTCACATGTATACAGCAAGATTTTCTTTGCGGGGATGGGGGAGTTGAGCAGTGACTTTGAGTGAGTTCTTCACAACTTCACCATCCCTTCCCTCCTCTCCTATACTTCATTTTTATCCGCCTGCTATTTCTTCTATATTCAACCTTCTCTTATTCCTCATCTCTTAATATATCTAGCTATTTTTTTTACCTTTAATTCTAGGCAGCCTTTAAGGTCAATAACCTTTTGTCGATTGTTCCTTTTTAAATAATACCAATGAAATATTATGAATAAAAAGCAAGTTAACTTAATAGTAAATGCCCACTGAAATGGGAAAACAAGTCTGTTTCACTGCAGCACAAACAGATCCTGAAGGCATTCAAGGACCAATATGAAAACAAGCTTGTGGGCTTGAGAGAAAGCTTAGATTGCCAGGCAGTAAAGTGGTTCAAGGCCCATTTGACACAAAATGCATTGACTTAGAAAAAGGAACCCATCAACCCTTCCCACCATGCACATATAAACTTCGTCTTCTCTGTCTAGTTAAGAACACATGGTAAAAAGTCTGGCTACAGCTAGATATTGCTGGGATTTCAAGCAGTTGCTTTTAAACATAAGAACACTAAAAGTAAATCCGCTGAGTATTTTGAAAATTATCTTCGAATAAACGGCTGCTCAGCCAAGTGTTTTACCAGCCAGGGAGCCAGATACAAACCCAGAGGCAATTCTAAGGGTGGCTTCATAATTGCTTGAAAATTTTGCCAAAGGGACAGATGCTATTTCTGGAAGTGCCTCTTTTCAGAAGGTAGCATCTGGTTCTCTTTCATTCTTGGTAAAAACACCACATGAGTTGATGAAATTTTAGTGGCTTCATTTTTTTCTTTTTAGCCACCTTCATATTATAGGTATGGCGCTTGAAGGAAGACATCATCAACCTAATTCCTGCTTTAGACAGAATGCCCTGCATCTAAAGTACCTGCCAAATGTCCCTGCACAACTTATGGAGTTTTTTCTAGCAATTTTATCTTCCCCTAATGCACTCATACTCATTCTCTCTATATATTTATCTTTATTGCCACTTAACAAATCCTTTCTTCATTTTCCATTTTCCTGTCCTAGAAATTACTGTGTCCCAGGTCTGGCAATTGTTCTACAGAGTCTCAAAAATAGTACATAAGAGCATAAGAAGAGCCAAGCTGGATCAGACCAAAGACATGCCTAGTCCAGCATTCTGTTCACACAGTGGCCAAGTGGTTACCTTTGGAAACCCACAAGTAGGACATGAATCATGCAGTAGCACCCTCCCACTTGTGTTCCCCAGCAATTTGTGCACATAAGCATACTGCTTCTGATATTGGAGATACAGTACCATAGTAAATCTTAGATGACTGTCATATATTTGGGCTTCTATTTTTGTCTGTGTAGTAGAGATATTTACAAAAGATAATGTGCTTTCATTACTGTGAAGGACTACGACCAGTGCTTTGATTTCGGATGAGAGATCAGAGGCTACAAACTGCCAGCCTTGATTCCATCATCTCCAAATCACCTCACTATGAACCTGGCCCTGGGAACACTGGAATTAGCACCCAACCGACAGAGAAACTACACAGGCTGTGTAGGGGAAAGTGAAAGAAAGTTTATTTTGGGTTAGTCAGTTACAAATTAGGTGGGGAGATAAGGGAAGTGGAATTGACAGAATGAAATACCTTTGTTACACACAGTCAGAGCTACAAAAGAACAAAACTAGATTTCACACTAGAGTACCCAGGCACTTACACGTTGGCTTGGGGGTTGCTCTCCTTGGGGCTTCCCTCAGCCACAGCCCCGCTCTGCGCTCCTTCACATCCAGAACAACAACAAAACCCAGAAGCCACACTAACCATATCTATGCTGTCCCTCCCCTCAATAGCCCGACTGTCTCTTGGCCAATCATGATTAATTTGTCCGGGCTAGGCAAGAGATGGGGGTGGCCCCTAGGTGTCAGAAAGGTGACTTCCTGACCATACCTAGACTGCTTGGTGGACATTTGCATGCAAATACGTTGCAGACGCTGAGGCGACACAGAGCCCCAGGAGAAACTATGTACATTCATATGAGATCCTCAGCCTCCGGCTGCCATTACACTTATTTACATGTGTGTGGTGGGGAAAGACACAGGAACTCAGCATGCTTTTCTTCACAGTTACCATTTGCGAGTGACAAGAAAGAGGTGGACAGCAGTCTTGGACTATAACTAGGCCACAAATTTTATTTATATTTACAGGCATTGTCAAAATAGCAAACTTGGGGCGCAGGGAAGGCCACAGTCCTTTTTCACCTAAGGGACTGCCTAGCAACTGGGTGTGATAATAGCATGTCACAAACTTCCCCAACGTGGTGCCTCCAGATGTTTTGGATCACAACTCCCAGCATTCCTGACCATTGGCCATGCTGCCTGGGATTGACAGTAGAAGAAATCCACAACTTCTGGAGGACACCAGGTTTGGGAAGGTTATCCTAGGGATATTCATGAGCACCTGGTCACATTCTAGAGCACACCAGTTGAAATCTGGGCTTCACTGCTTGAAGGATCCTAGCTAGGCCACATTGGTTTGAATCTAGACTGTCGCACTAGGCCTCCAAACACAAGCCAACTTGCAGTTCCTGCTCTGTGCTATGCCAGAAATCAAATACACTGCTTCACAGGTTTTGATGTGGTAAACAGAAGTTAGAGTTACTAATCTTCAGTTGAAGATTTTGAGGACTCTTAAAGACCAAACAAATTGTGGTGGTGGTGGTGGTGGTGGTGATGATGATGATGATGATGATGATGATGATGATGATGATGATTCTCTTACTGCGGAAACTGCCATTTGGATTTTCTGCCTCAGGCACTAAAATATCTTAGTCTGTCTTTGAGCATGAAATATAGAATATGTTCTTGTACTCATGGGATACCGTCAAATGGCTTTTGGATGTCCTCATATGGCATATTGTCTATTTAAGTGTGCATTTTTTAAATTCTCTTGGCTAACATTGATAGCAATTTCCAGTTTGTGTTTGCTTATAGAAGGCTTTCAGAATATTTTGCTTTTCAATCTAAAGTTTGGCAAACTTGACTCTTTTAGCCTTTCCCGGTTTTTTTTTTAGCAGTTTTCTTCAGACCTCTATTGTGTGATGAGACTTTTTGTTCATTGTTTTTGTTTTGTTGTTTTGTTTCTGTGAGAGAGGGAGAGAGATTGTTTATATTAAGAAAGGCATCTGGTTATACCTTTTCTGTTAATAATTTAAGTTACTAATAATCTTGCTTTTGTTTGGGATTTAGGGCTTCCTCCTGTGGCACAGCTGAAGGGACACTAGCAGGCCCTAGACCTGGATGAAATGCTTTCAGCCTCAGATTTATTTATGTATTTTATTTAATACATTTTATACTGCCCAATAGCAGAAGCTGTCTGGGTGGTTTACAACAGTTAAAACCATAAAATACAATATAATATAAATATAAGATTTAAAACCACAGATTGAAAAGCAAACAGCAAAGCTAGCAGCAGCAGTTCAAATTACAACAGAGTTAAAAACAACTACAAGACTAAAATGATTAAAATGCCTTGGAGAATAGATACAGATACAGATGTAGCAGCAGCTGGCTGGAAAGATGGCAGTAAATAGGGTAATAGAGCAGAGGAATAAATACAGTGTTAACTCAGAAGTAATTCACACTGTGTTCAGTGGAGTTTACTTCCAAGTAAGTACCTATGTTTAGGATGGCAGCCTAAGAGTGCAATCCTGTACCTGTCTATCCAGAAGTAAGCCACAGAGGGCCAAACTAATTTTTCTTTAAAGTATATTTTTTATTTACCTCAGTTTTATTTACCTTCATGAGCATGTGCAGTCCCGTTTGGATCAGAACCACAGCACTCTGAGAAGGGGTGTGTGTTAAACCTTCCCTTACCTGCCCATTTCCCCCCCTGAAATTTCCCCACCATAGGGGGGGTGTAAAAAAAGGGGGAAGGAGAGCTTCCACTGAGTCCAATGGATACGTTTTTCTTCTATTAACCCCCCCCGGGGTGATTTCAGGGGGGGGGAACTGATGGGAAGGTTTAACCTCCCCCCCTTCCCAGAGTGCCATGGTCCTAATTTGAATCGGGGGCCACACATGCTTATACAAAGGTAAATAAAACTATTACACATAGCTACACTAGGTTGGCCCTCCGTTCAATAGGACTTATTCTCAAGTAAGTGTATGGGATTGCAGCCTTAATGGAAGTAACAGACAGAAACAAAGCAGATGTAGCAAGCCAAGCTCCTGCGAGGTGGATGTCAAAGGGTGCTATCCCTTGCCACAAAGGGTCTATAGACCCGTGCTATCTCTTTATGCAGGTTTTCCTTGAGGTGTGACCCAGCCCGTTACAGTTTTATTACGGAGTATTTTATTGTTATATTTTATTGTTGATGTAGTCATTATGTCCATGGCTTCGAAAATGTTGTAGGGTAGCTGTATATACATTTGTAAAATAAATAAATAAGGGAAGGATTGTATTGCAGTGGTAGAGCACACACTTTGCATGCAGAAGGTCCCAGGTTCAATCCCTGGCATCTCCAAGTGGGGCTGGGAAACACTCTCATTTTAAACCCTGGGCTCAGTATAAGGCAGCTTGACCATTTTTGTCCAGCCCTAGTGCTTGTTGTTCACTAATGATGTTACACCATTTGCTATTTTCAGTCTGATTACATCTGTTCAAGTATAAAAACTGTTCATTGTAGTTAATGGATTCATTTGCCTGGTAAAGGATGGTCTTCTTTTCTTTTGCTATTAAGTTCTTGTTCTAATTTGATTGTGTGGGACAACATTTTATCATATGTCATTTGTTGATGCTACTTCCTAAAACGGTAATAAATCAAGTGGAGCTAAAATAACAGAAAACATCTGAAGATACAAAGCAGAGCTTGCCCAACTATGGATGACATGTTCTCACATTGCCAAAGCAGTGATCTGGGCAGAGTGCACTGGAAATGTTTATAAGAGTAGACATGTTTTCCTTTTTTGCAAGTGCTGGCCACCATAATCATGCAAAGCTCTACAGACGTACCTCCAAGAAACAAGGCAACTAGAAGAACACCTGTGAAGGAGGCTGATCTTACACCAACCCTGCAGGGCAGGCCACAGTCCCAATGTTCCCTGGACTGGCACACACCTCCCAAGGTCCCATACACCAAACCGGTGTAGCAGCCCCAACCTTTAGAAAGGAACACACGCCAAGACTAAGTTGGAGACTTTATTAAAAAGTAAAAATAACAAATTAGTCAGTGTAGGGTCTCCAAGTGTCCAATATAAGTAAAATAATCCCTTATAAGAAAGGGCTAAAAGAAGGTAAGGGAAAAGGGGTGAGGTAGTTGTTGTGAGGAAAAGGGAATGGGAATAAAAAGGGACTCTAAAAGAATATAAAAACAAACCCCAAGAGTCTGCAGGAACAAAGCAAGTCAAACCAGGCCTAGCTTTTCCTAGCTACCCTGTCAGAGTGGCATACCTGCCCAGATGGAACTTCCCAGCATCCACGCCCCAACAGAAGAACCCTGAAGCCTTTTCCCCTAGCTCCTTTATTGCCCCCAGGGTCCATTTTCCCGCCCAGCGTTCACCAATCCTGTCTTCCTAACTGTCGAAGAAGGGGCCCCCGCCCTTTCTCAGCTGTAGACACTTTCTCATGACTTCATCCCAATTAACGCCTGACCTTGCTTCTCAGCTCTGCAGCTCACCCTTATCTCCCAGGTGCTCCCAAACAGCCTCCCAGTACATTCCAAAAGACTACAGTAAAAATCCGTTAGCTAAACAGCAATGGGGGGGGAAGGGACATCTAACAGGGTTTCTTCTAAAGTCTCAGCTACTACAAGTCCCATCTTCACAACACCATCCATGTGTCTATACAATATATCGGATTACAGGAACTTTACTCTGAGAAAGCATGGCAGGATATGCGCCAGTGTTTGGATGAATATGTTTATACCAGCAAACCTTATGATCCACTAGAAGTCAAGCAGAAATGATACATGAAGAAAGCTTGACCTAAACCAATGTGCTTCATGAATTTTAAATCATCCATCGTGCATGAGATCACCTTCGATATTACCCTCACAGGAGTTTCACACACCAACATTGAGCATCACATTGATCTTTCTGATGCTAGAATGTCAAGAGATTTCAAAGATATAACATAGCATAATCCATCCCATTTATATTTTTCTGGTTATGCAATACATTCACTGGAGTAACAACCAGCTAGAACAAGGTAAATATAGATTAAGCTGAGGAGATTGGCAGAAGGGTATAAGCAAATTGTTCAAAACTGTCACCATGCTGAAACCAGAACAAGCAGTAATGATGAAGGTTCAAAAAGAAAGGTGTTGCTATTGATGATGCAATCCATTGTACAGATTCTCAGTTTACAGTCATGCCTTGGATTGAGAGCATAATTCGTTCCGGAAACGTGCTTGTAATCCAAAACACTCATAGCAAATTCCCCCCAAAAAATTTGTACAGAGATTTTTAATTTAAGCCGTACTACAGTACTTGTATTGCAAGACGTCGCTTGTATATCAAGTCAAAAAAATTTAAATAAATATTTAAAAATTTGCTTGTCTTGCAAAACACTCTCAAACCAAGTTACTTGCAATCCAAGGTATTACTGTATATCCTAGCAAATGTGCATGTATTTATGTATTTATGCACATGAATATTTATGTATTCATTTTCAACAGTTTTATCCCACTCTTAAAGCACAATCCTTTACAAGTTTAGACAGAAAAAAGGCCTACATCTCCCAGCATGCCCCAGCCAGCTATGCTATGCTGGCTGGGGCATGCTGGGAGTTGTAGGCCTTTTTTCTGTCTAAACTTGCATAGGATTGCACCCTTAATGTAGCAAGGCAGCACTTCCAGAGTGACTTTAATACCATCAACAAGAATAATAACAGTATCATACAAACAATAGCAATATCACTAAAACTGTAAAAACCTATGCCCTGGTTCATACACAATGGTAACCCGGGTTTTTTTAAAAGCCTGGGTTACCGTGAATGAGCCAGCATGCTAGTTCTCCTGTTTAGTGTGTTGCCTGAACCCAGAAATCTGGCTTGTATTTCCCCTGACATACCAGAACTGGAACCTGAGAATAAAACCTGGATTCCAACTCTGGCTTGTCTGCGGAGAGACAAGCCAGAGTTCTAGGTTTGGACATCATACTAAACAACCCAGGGATGGAGTGTCCCTGAGTTATTTAGACACTCCTACTGGCAGGAAGAGCCAAGCGGGAGCTATTGAGCCATATGAACTAGCACACTGATTCATTCACGGTAACCCAGGTTTAAAACAATCCTGTGTTACCGTTGTACGCAAAGCAGGCCCATGTTGCTCAGACAGAAATCGCACGAGAACTTAATTATGAGCTGTGCAAATTGTCACCATTATTCAGTGATATTAGTCTATAAAGAAAGCTGGCAATTTTTTTTCTAGGAACAATTGTTGGATGCTGTGAGTTCTAACATAGCTACCTTAATCCCACTTCTGTATCATGCTAAAGCCAATATTTTAAACTGATCTGCTACATACAATTTAAAAAATGTGACATAAAACTGCAAGAATCAGTAATAGACAAGGAAAGGACACTCTTCAGAATGCATTATCTTTGCACATGCCTCTGCAAAGCTGAAATGGACATTTGTTCATTTCTGGATCACAAGAACATTTCAGTACTGAAGAACAGATTACATTGTTTGCAAAATGCTGGTATCTGTCTGGGAGAAATCTGAATAAGTTTTTGTATGATTTCACATGAAGAAAATTGCCACTGCAAGGAATGAATTCACCTTTGCACATTTACCTCTATTAGAAAATGCTGCATGCATGTACATTTTCATTTCATCAGTCAGAAGACTCTCAGTGGCAATGTTGCTGATCCTACGGTGTGGGGATAGAAACAGGCGAATGAAGAAATCCAGCCAGAAACAACTGACCTCAGTTCTGCACAAGAAATATTATTGAACATGAACCTCTGGTTCTTTGAAATTAGATTCAATGAACCATACAGAGTCAGGTGCACCTGCCAACATTATGGGGTGAAAGGTACAGTATTTAGCAAAAAAAAACAAAAACAAAAAAACCATCACAATTGTGGGGGAAAACATAAATACACTACTGATTGATGGTCACTATGCAGAGGACTGAATGTGAAGTATGATTTAATTTAGTTTACAAGTGTAATATAGTTTAGAGGTGTAACATAGTATTAGAAGTTTGAAATTGTATTGAAATAGCATTAATGTTATTCGTGCATGAGCCTCCAGCAATGTTTTTCCATGGCTTAATACTACCCCTTTTGTTAAGGTGAGTCACACACACACACACACACAAAGTTCCACCTCAACATTCTACTGCTTATAAAAATAACACCTGTAGAGCTAATAAATGTGGCATCCATAATCTACCTGATGAGGTCTGCAATCATGCAAAATGTCAAACGGGTCAAATACAAATTGCCACAGATAGTAGCAAGTTAAAAAGTGCTGGGAAATGACACATTTGTACTTTTTACTCAAGCTGCAGCTTGGCATATTTCTTTCAATTTCTGAGGGAAACTTCTGATGTATTTTATAAAGGCTTGTCGAGGAGGTGTGCCTTTCATTGATTTGGTGAAGTTCTGAACATCAGTTCAAAAATTATTAAGGTTTTTCTACCCCATGAAAACCTATGGCAGTAACTGCAGGAAAAGTTATGTTGGGCATGCTCAGTTTCATTCTGAAGCTAGAATGCTGCCAATCTCCGGTGTTTTGAGAGGAATTCCAGTATTTCTGTCAGCATTCGGGGGGGGGGGGGAGCAATAGCAAAAACCTGTCAACTGAAATAAGAGTTAGGTAATTTTAAAGGCTGAGGGAATCACTCTCACTGATAGATAAATCACTGATGAAGAGGGGATAGGGATGGAAAGGGAAAGGGTATCCTAGAATCCTGTGCAGGCTTACTCAGAATTAAGCCTTTCTGAACATAGAGGGACATATCTATTCATTTACACACATGTACACACATGGTGTGAATGAAGTAAGTACTGAAGGGCTATTGTGTCAGTATTGTGCCAGGTCTAATACAAGTAAGGTTCTGTGGTAACGTCCTATGCCTCTGGAAATAGGGATGGCAGGTTGGAACTACAGCTATTATAAACTATAATCCTATGAAGGTTACTCAGAAGTAAGCCCTACTGACAGAGCTGGACAAGGTTCTGGAGCCACTTTCCATTTCATATTTGCTTTCTCAGATGTAAGTTAGGTTTTGTTTAATGGTACTTACTGTCTAGTAAGTCAGAATATAATTGCAGTCTCCATTTGCAATTCACACATTGTAGGAGGGGCTTCTAATAAACAGCTCTAGTCCCTCCTTTTTATTACAATTCAGCACAAAGAAGCCTTCTGGATATCTCAAAAGCTGGCTTCCTAGATTGTATCTTTTGGTGGTTCCTAATAATGGTATAACCCAAATATTATGCATTTGATTTGTTCCAATTAGCAAACATAGAGCGTTTCTACATCAGACTGTTAATCACTGTATCTACTTTTGGTTTCGTTGCAGAATTTGAGATCTGAGCTCCACACAAAGAGCTTTTCCTTTCTTGCTTTTCCACTACATAACCTCTAGGTGGTGCAATGCTATAGCGGAACAGCACAAATACTCAAGTAGTTCTTTCGCTTTCAGAAATAACAGCCCATTTTCCTCACTCTAAAAAAATGGGAAAGTGCTCTTAAAAAACAGAAGCGAAGCTAGATGATCACAACATCTTCTAAAGAACTCATAAACAGTGAGTAAGGAATCATGAGTGCACAGTAAATGCCTTGTGTAGAAAAGCTCATCGTTACATGCAATTATTGCTTGTTCAAGGTGTACACTTAAAAATAAGTTTGCACCTTGATATGAAATCATGATTACCATTAGTTAAGTATTTACCGGTAAAATCCCATGTATCATATAGGTTGACGTGGAAGAAAGCAGATTCAAATATTTTGGGAAGAAATTTGCTTTTCAAAATCCAGGGAAATTCAATGATCAAAAACCTTCCAGTTTAAGACCAGAGTTAAGGCTATCTCATATTGGCTCAAACTCCCAAAAGCCAAGAAATTGGAAGCTAAGGCTAGTGCCTTAACTGACGTGCCCCATGATCAGTGATGATGTTGTGCAAAAATCACCAATTGCACTTGCTTACAACTTACCCTCCATGTACCCACAATTTTCCTTGGTCTTTCAGGCTCAAATCCAGTTGGGGAGGATGGAGTGCCTGGGACCAGCAAAGATGGCCCATGATGACCTGGTTCTGTTGCAAATTGTAAGCAAGCACAATTTGTGACATTGCAATGCACATCATCATCACAGATCACGGGGCTCATCAGTTAAGGCATTAGCCTTGGCTTCAAATTTCCTGACTTTGTGGAGCTTGAGCCAACATGGAATAGCTTTAACTCTGGTTTTAAACTGGTATTTTTTATTATTATTATTTATATATAATTGGATTACAGCAATGTCCTTTATGTGGCGCTGGCTTCAAGGTTGGTGTGGAAACTGCAGTTTGTGCAGAGTGCCACAGCCTGGATGGTAACAGGATTGGCCTATTGCCAGCATATTAAACCTATGCTATATGCTACCAGGCCAGGTTTATGGTTTTGGTACTTGTTTACAATGCCGTAAACAACTCAGAACCAGGATACTTATGAGATCGCCTGACCACCACCACCCTACCTGCCTTTTCAGATGCTGCACTCATAACAAGATATCCTCCAGGTGTTGCCTACAACATCAGAGGGCTGGTCCATGATGGCTCAGAATAGGGCCTTTAGTATCACAGTGCCACTCTCTGTAAATCCCTACCAGTAGAAATTAGACAGGCACCAAGCCGTCTGGCTTTTGGGTGCCTACTGAAAACTTACTTGTTCCAACAAGCTTTTCCAGAGTGGTGATCTTGTCTCCCTTGTTGCCATGCTATTGTCTCTTCTAAGTTTTATACAGTATTTTCTTATGATTTTATACTGTATTGTTCCTGTATCGCTTAGAATGTTCTTTTTAATGTAAGCACTTCATGAATATCATAAATATCATATATTATATGTATAGTCTTTCCATGTGACTAAGACAGAAAAAGCAAAATGATTGCTGTAGGAATTAGTTCCAGGATCGGTTCTTTTCCTTCTTTTCTTTTTCAATTATATATCTACCATAGTACTTCTGGATGCAAAACATGAACTCTACCAATAAGCTAGGGCATATTCTCTAGGACAGGGAACCAGGCACGATAGACAGTGATCTGGTTCATTTCCAAGCCATTTGGGGAAGGGCTGTGGGTTTAGCAATGTTGTCTGCCCAAATAAATTGTAAGCAGCATCTGCTCAGAAATGGCTTTTTCTGAATTTTTGAGCATTTCTCAGCTCTGCTGCATTAGGGTCAGGTTTGCCCTGACCTATTCCTTAAAGCTTTATTACTTTTTAATGCTGAACTACTAAGGTTTACAGGCCATTTATTTTGCAGTCACCATTTCCCCTTTTGATGTAGCAGTGGTGTGGAAGCTGATATCACCAATTTCAAGGTAGATCTGTGTTTACTGTTCTTTTAAGTTTTTAAATTAAGTACAGGAACACTATTCAGAATAGGGTTCTGAGTCTGTACTCTTCTTGAGCTATAACCTACAAAATAAATGGCTTGGCTTGAGCACAGCATCTCTCCATTAGCCATTAGACCATTTTCAGGACAGACACAATAAGATTCCATTAAAGTGCTCGCTTAAATAGGGTATTACAGTGATAATATATAGTGCCAGCAGAGAAGCAATAAAAGGCAGAGTTATTTCACTGTATATACAGGGCATATTGAAGAAAAACCTGTGCCAAAACCATTCTGCAGCTGTGTAATGCACTCAACAAATTCTCAGGAAGAGATCCAGGGATTCTCAGTCTTATCACTGTAAGCATCTCCAAGTTAACCACTTTTCAAGCCTTCCCATCAGTATCCATGCACCTAACATTCAATCTAGCATTGCCCCCACTCTAGCGCCAGTTACCATCTCTTGACAAAGGCCAACACCTCCTTGGGCAATCCCAGAACCCTGGCAGGGCCCAGTGCTAATGCTTGCCTCTGATCACATTCTTTCCCAGTGCTCTGAGCAAAGTGTCACTCTGAGGCATTGTGGGAAATGGTGGCTAGACAGAAGTGCTGAGAATGCTGCTTCCACTGCTGTCTGCCTTCCACCAGGTAAGCTCATCAGGACACACTCGCTGCAGGTGGCAACTTCTCAGTGAAGTATCTTCAGTCTCTGGAGTGACTCCACCCACCCAAGCTGGCCACTGGATCTTCCTAGGCAGAAAGGAGTATAAAAGGTGTCCTATTCCAGTTGAGCCTTGCTTGAGCAACAAGGTCTTCCTTAGCTCTGGTGTGTTCTTGTATCCATAGTTATTTTCACAGTTCTGCCTCCTGGTTTGTCCTCCAGTCCTGATGTATTCTTCAGTAGCTTCTGGCTTGCTCTTCACCTCTGCCTCCTAGTTTGTCCTTAGGGACCCACCAGAGATTACTTTCCCCAGGGTCCCCTAAACCCTTGGAGTCAGTTCTGAAAAACCTTCTCAATTCAAATACTGGAAAACTGGAATTGGCCACAGTCCAGTGTTAAGCAGTAAAAGTGTTGTATTAAATTAATGGTAGGGCATCAGTGGTAGTTCAGTGGGAGAGGTTGATAGTAGATTAGAATGATTTCTAAACCCAATAAAGACTACGGTAGAAGGGGTGAGTGGTTAATTAGTGCCACCCCTTGTAACTGCCCACATTTTCCTTAAGGAGGCCGGGGCCTGTCTTCCACAGAGAACAAGTGTCTTAGTTGCACTTTTTTCCCCTTGCAGTACTATAACTCTTTTAAAGTCTATGTGGATTTCCTCTTCCAACCATTGAGGAAGTAGCCAGGTTCCTAAATGCCAAATTATTCAGATAGTTCAGTGACATGCCATCACCACCCAGTTGCACTTGCTAGGCAGACAATCAAAAAAGGAGATGTAATCTTAAACTAGAATCAGTGTGTGGTATGTGTGCATGTGTTGGAGGCTAACATTAGAAAGATAAGAACTAATAATTGTTTTTCCTTTCTCTTCCCTATCTCTTTGGAAGGAGTGGTTTCTCAGCAGAGACATGAGGTAGGTCTTTCTTCCTGGGCAAATATTGAGTTTGTTCCAGTTAACAAGTCAGCTACATTTTGTCAATGATTCATAGAATGGGATTATAGGAGCTCCAAAGCATCTATCTCCTTTCCATAAAAAATGCCCAAGGCAGCAGACAAGAATAAAATCCAGGATTAAAAACAACAGAAACAATATGAAACCATCTAAAAATCAATTATGAGCACATAAAAATATTAAAAATAGCAGCCGATTAAAACATCATAAAATTAAAATATAGGTTAATTAAAACACAGAGCAACATAGACTTCCGGAGGAACAGGAATGGCGGTTTGAAGCTTTTTCGCAGGGCTCTCGCCCAGGGAAAAGAAGCAGCCTGGTTTCTGGGGTAACCAGATAAAACTTCTGGCTACCAATCTGCCTCGGATAAGAGACAGATCGAAGGATTAACCTCATATGCTCCATAAGTGCAAGCTCCTTGTCAGAGGCGGGATTTTTCGACAGAGAGATTCTTCCTCCGGCAAGTTCTGAGCAGCAGAGGAGTGGCAGGAGTTAACAATGTCCTCGAACCAGGGTCCGTATCTCTGAATTAGGGCTTATGCTCTGATTTATGAGACAAAATCCGCAAGCCTCCTTGTAACATCTTTTTAAGAAGAAAAATTTATGAGTTAAAGACCCCAGCATCTGGCAGACTCACCATTCCCAGGTCAGTTTCTATTTTCTGTATCGGAGAAGAAGGGGGGTGAAGAAATAAAACTGCTTAAACCAAACCCGAAATAAATAAATGGTCAAGAAGTAATTAAGAAATAAGGAGTATATACAGGAGGGGAGTTTCAGAAGAATTAATTGGACTGTGTATTTTTTTTTTTACTTAATGTCGAATGGGCGGTTGCTAAATGTGAACTATTTTTGCTGTTATGCTATGGGAAAGAAACTCTGCTTGTTTTGAAATACCAAGACCAAGATAAGAGCAGGCGAGTGCTGCCGTAAATCAGACAGAAGTGGTAGCAGTGTTAAAAAGAATATATATATTGCATGATGCCACCAAAAAGGGACATAATGCAATTGGAAGAAAGAAGGAAATCTTCCCATGTGGAAGAAAATCAAACAATGACTGAGAGTTTTAATTTAATGATGTCAAAATGACAAACATGATGGATCAATGTCAAGAGTCTTCAGAAGAGCAAGCAAAATTTTTAATGAACAAAAACAATCCTTTGAGAACTTAGAGAAAAAACTTGATGAAAGATTGACAAGTTTAGAAATAACAATTAATAAAATGCAAACATCACATGAACAAGTTTCCCAGGAGTTGGGTCGCACAAATCAGAAGGTCTTGACCTTAGAAGCTAAATGTCAAGAGACAGAACAACATCTTGAAAAATGTCTAAACGATCTGGCGCTGATGGAGTTAAGACGAAATGAGTGTTGTTTAAGATTGAGATCAATTCCAGAACAACAATCAGAAGACATTACAAAGAGGATTATTGAACTGTTAGCAGATTTTTTGAGTATGCAAATGAAAGACATGCAAGCAGAAATTGATAGAGTTTACAGAATTAACTCTCGTTTTGCTGTTAAAAATAAAGTCCCGAGAGATGTCTTGATTTGGTTTGTCAGGAAAAGTTTAAGAGATCAAGTTATTCAACAACACTATAAGGAGAAAATGATGCTGAATGATGAGGGGAAAGACGTGGAAATAATTGTTTTGAAGGAAATTCCATCAAGGATTTTGCAAAAAAGGAAAGAATATATATTTTTGACTGAGAAGCTTAAACAGCAAAATATTTGATATAGATGGGAATTGCCAGGAGGAGTTAGTTTTACCATGAACCAAAGGAGATATAAGTTCAGTACGGTGGAGGAGGCGAGAAATTTTGTGGAAAAGTGGGAAATAAAACCACAAGGGTCTCGGGATGAGACTGGAGGTGCAGTTTAGAAACTCCTATGTGGATTACAAATTAATTTGATTAAAAATGGATTACAAATTTTTGTCTTGGAATATAAATGGTGCAAATGCACCACAAAAGAGAAGAAAAATATTTCATTATTTGAATAAATTGAAGTTGGATTTGATGTGTTTACAAGAGACACATATAAATAAAAGAGATTCAAAATACTTGATACAAAAGAAACTTGGAGAAGAATTTATTTCAGCTAGTACAAAGAAAAAAAATGGTGTGGTTTTATATGTAAAGAATAAACTTTCTCCAATATTGATCTTTTCAGATGAACAAGGTAGATACGTTGGAGTAGAAGTTAATATTTCTGGAAAGAAAATATTGGTAGTAGGGGTTTATGCACCAAATGAAAACAAATCTATGTTTTATAAAGGTCTTATGGATAGACTTTTGGAATCTACATACGAAAACTGGTGTTTAATGGGAGATTGGAATGGAGTGGTGTCACCAAAACAAGATAGACATTCGGAAAAAGATATAAGAAAAATCAGGGGAAATTGCCAAAAAGTTTTTTTGAATTAATAGAAAATCTGGAATTGGTGGACATTTGGAGAACTAAAAATGGAGACTCCAGAGAATTTACATTTTTTTCTGATAGACATAAATCACATGCAAGACTTGATATGATTTGGTTGTCAAAAGCTATGGCTATGGAAATCTATAAAGCTGAAATATTGTCAAAAACGTTTTCTGACCATAATCCAGTTTCTGTGACTTTCAAAAGGAAGAAGGGTTCATTTAGATGGAGATTTAATGAATCACTATTGAAACAAGAAAGGGTGGTCCAAGACTGTAAGCATAAACTGAGGGATTTTTTTGAAAATAACCTAGACAAAGGTGTGGACTTACAAATAGTTTGGGATACAAGTAAAGCCTTCATCAGAGGACAATTTATATGACATAACTCCTTTCTTTAAAAAAAGAGACAAGAAAAGACAGAAAAGATTTTATTGGAAATCAGAGAGAAAGAGAAGGAATTAGAAAGATCTCTAAATAATACTAATATTTCATGGCAAATTAAAGCACTGCAGAGGCAGTTATCTATGTTGACGACGCAAGAACTGGAAATGAAATTGAGTTATGCCAAGCAAAGGAATTTTGAATTTGCTAATAAACCAGGGAAATGCTTGGCATATAAAATAAGGAAAGAGAGAGAGAAGAGAGTAATACTTAAGCTGTTGGAGGACAACACTGAAATAACGGATAATTTGGGTATGAAAAGAGCGTTTTTTCAATTTTATTCACAATTATATAAAGGGGAAAAAAATTCTGAAAAAAGAATAGAAGATTATTTGCAACGGCAAAATTTGCCAAAGATTACAGAATATCAAAGACAAATTATGAATGGCTCTATAACTATACAAGAATTATCTGAAGCAATTAAAAAATCTAAAAAAGGGAAAACACCGGGCCCTGATGGATTGTCAGCAATTTATTACAAATGTTTTGAAGATGAGTTGTTACAACCACTACAAAGGACTATGAATAATATCCTACAAAATGGGAAGTTACCAGATACATGGAGAGAGGCTAACATTGCATTGATACCTAAAGAAGGACAAGACTTGACTTCTGTTAAAAATTACAGGCCAATTTCACTATTGAATAATGATTACAAATTATTTACAATGATTCTATCTGAAAGATTAAAGAAAATTTTACAAGAGTTTATTCATCAGGATCAATGTGGTTTTCTGCCTAAAAGACAATTAAGAGATAACATTAGAACTGCGTTGGATGTGTTGGAATATTTAAATTGTCATAATGAAAAACAAGCAGCATTGATTTTTTTGGATGCTGAAAAAGCTTTTGACAACGTGAACTGGAGTTTTTTATTTGGAGTAATGAATGAAATGGATTTTGGAGAGTATTTTATTAAAGGAGTAAGATCGATATATTCGACACAAAAAGCACAAATAATTGTTAACGGTGAATTGACAAAGCCCTGTATGATACAAAAGGGAACAAGACAAGGCTGTCCATTATCTCCACTACTGTTTATTTTAGTTCTAGAAGTTTTGCTTAGAGATATTAGGCAAGATGGAAGAATCCCGGGAATAAAAATTAAAAAAGAATCATACAAGTTGAGAGCTTTTGCAGATGATTTGATGATAGTCTTGGAAAATCCACGACAAGGAGTGCAAACTCTGTTGGATAAATTAAATGAGTTTGGAGGGTTGGCAGGATTCAAGGTAAATCATGAAAAAACAAAAATGTTGGTGAAGAATATGAGAGCGGAAGACCAACAGATATTGATGCAAACATCGGGTTTTAAAATTGAAAAAAGAGTAAAATATCTTGGTATCATAATGACAAATTCGAATTCCATGTTGTTTCAAAACAATTATGTTAAGATATGGTTAGGAATTAAAAATGATATGTTGAAATGGGAGAAACTAAAATTGTCTTTGTTGGGTAGGATTTTGGTGATAAAAATGAATGTTTTACCAAGAATGATGTTCTTATTTCAAACACTACTGATTTTAACTAATGATGTGCCCTTCAAAGAATGGCAAAAGGACTTATCTAAATTTATATGGCAAAGAAAGAAACCACGTGTTAAATATATAGTTCTACAGGATGCGAAAGAAAGGGGTGGATTGGGTGTACCTGATTTGAAATTGTATTTTGTTTGCTGCTTGCTTGCTGTTTTGTTTGCTTGCTGTTTTGTTTGCTTGCTGTTTTGTTTGGTTGAAGGAATGGGTGACATTGAGAAATAACAGACTTCTAGAATTAGAAGGGCATGATCTAAGGTTTGGATGGCATGGATATTTGTGGTATGACAAAGCTAAGGTTAATGTAGATTTTAAGAACCACTATATCAGAAGGGCATTATTAAGAGTTTGGAACAAATACAAGCCTAGGTTATGCCCAAAATTACCCTTATGGATATCACCCCAAGAGGCATTATACAGGAAAGAAATGACAAGCAATGAGAACTGGTTAAAATACCGAGAAATATTGGAATTGCGTCAGGGAACACACTGGATTAAAACACGGGATTGTTTAGTAACACAAGGTTATAACTTACACTGGTTTTCATACATGCAATTATTAGAGAGATTTAAAGTGGATAAAAGAATGTATGATATAGAACAGGATAAGTCTGAATTTGAAATTCAATTGTGTACAGGTGATGATCATGTAATTGCAAAAATGTATAAATTTTTGTTGAAGTTTGGGACAGAAGAAGAACAAGTTAAAGACTGTATGGTTAAATGGGCAAGGAACTTTGAATATAATATAATGATGGAACAATGGGAATGCATGTGGACTAAAGGTATAAAATTTACATTGTGTTCTGATCTTAGAGAGAATTTTTACAAGATGATGTATCTGTGAAATTGGCTAAGATGTATAATAATGTGTCAAATGTATGTTGGAAATGTCAAAGTCATGAAGGAACATTTTATCATTTTTGGTGGACATGTAAAAAAGTGAAAACATATTGGGTACAAATACACACATGGATACAAAAGATTTTAAAAGTGAATATTAAACTGAAACCAGAAATGTTTTTATTGGGTATAATGGACTTACAACTTGAAAGACTATGGAACATTATTACAATATATGATGACGGCAGCAAGAATAATCTATGCTCAAGAAGCAACTATACCAACTATAGAAGAATGGCTGTTGAAAATGTTGGACTTAGCAGAGATGGCAAAATTGACTTGTTTAATTAGAGAAATTTTTTTAACTTCATTCAAGAAAGACTGGAAACCTCTGGTGGACTTCTTGGGGAGGAGGGAAAGTGACTTAATAACTTTTGGTTTTGATTTCTGAATATTGGTAATGTGATAGAAATTCTTTTTGTGAAAATAGAAGAAACTTAGATTGGATAAGGATTGGTAATGTTTGTCAGACAATGAGGCGGAAGCCAAATGTTGTTTTGGAAAATTCAATAAAAAATAAATAAAATATATATTTTAAAAAAAAACACAGAGCAACATATTGTTGGCATTTACATGCCAGCCCAAAGTCCTGTGGTACACCTGTGTGCCTGCTAACTGCAACCTTGCTTTAGCTCCCAGCAAACACAGATCAATTCCACCACAGTCCGACCTTTAGTTCTCCTGCTCTGTAGCAGCAATCAGGAAACAGAAGCTTTCCTTTTCTAATTGTTTTATTATTTTCATAAAACAATTACACACTACAAAATAAAGACAGAGTCAGTTCTGAGAACATTACATAACATACATCCAATTTAGAAGAAGAAGAAAACAAGCAAGAACCAAAAGACGAAGAAGCAAGCACAGCAAACATACACACCCAGCTGTGCTTGAGAGCCAATGGGAATTAAGACAGGCATATGACAGCATAGCAACTGTCATATTATAACACCCACTTTCTCCAACTAGATGGCCAAGGACATCTAGATATGGGAACGAGGAACACCTGTTCCAAAGACCTTCAGCATTGCAATGCTGAATTGCCTGCTGCTAAGTTTTACTGAAAGGAAAAAACCTTTAAGCAAGCTCATGCTTGATTCATAATCCAACACTCCTCCTCTTGCTTAATTGTTTTACTCTTCAGTAACACCCAACTCAGCAATCAATTTTCTGTGTTTCTCACATGCTAGAGGTTTTGTTAGAACATCTGCTAGCATGTGTTCAGTGTCACAATATGTAAGTATTACACAACCCTTTTGTATACAGTCTTTCACATGTGAATACCTGACATCAATGTGTTTTGTTTTAGGCCTACTCTTTTCTGAAATAGCCATACTGATACAACTTTGGTTGTCCTCATAAATTGTTACTGGAGTTTGAATGTTTATCTTTAAATCAGTAAATAACTGTTTAAACCATTCGATTTCATTGCAGGCTAAAGACAAGCTTATGAATTCTGCTTCACAACTGGAAACTGCAACACAACTTTGTTTTCTTGAGTACCAGTCAATCAAGGATTGGTTGTATAAAAATACTGTGCCAGATGTGGACTTCCTGTCCATTTCAGATGCCCAATTTGCATCAGTGTACACAAGAAAACCACCTTTGTTTTGTGTTGACAGATGCAGTTTGTACTCCATAGAACCTTTGAGATACCTTAATACACGTTTTAAAGCTGCCCAATCACTATTAGCAGGCTTTTGTACTTTCCTGCTGAGAATGTTCACAGCATTTGTTATATCTGGTCTGCTGACATTTGATAAGTATAGTAGACTTCCCATGACACTCTGATATTTATTTACATCCTCAAATACAGAGTCATCTGTGTGTTTCAAGTATTCTGTTGTCATTGGAGTGGAAACTGGATTGCAGTTTTCCATGTTATGTGTTTCTAGCAGTTTCTTGATTTTCCCAGTCTGACTAATTGAAAAAGATCCATCAATATTTCTGGTTATCTGCATGCCTAAATAATTCTTTACATGCCCCAGATCTTTTATTTCAAAATATGATTGCAATTTGTTTGCAAATGCATTTTTCTGAGCTTCAGATTGGGAGATTAGAAGTAAATCATCCACATAAACCAGTAAACCCATGAAACCTGATTCAGTGTGACACGTGTATAGACAATGGTCTGCCTTGCTTTGTTTGAAACCTATACCTGTCAAAACAGTGTCTAACTTTTTGTTCCAGCATCTGGCAGCTTGTTTCAATCCATAAATTGAGCGTTTGAGCTTGCATACTAACCCTGGTTCTGTTACAAACCCTTCAGGTTGTTGCATGTAAATTTCTTCTTCTAGATGCCCATACAGAAAAGCTGTTTTGACATCAAAATGAGAAACACAAAGTTGTTTCTCTGCAGCAAGCTTCAATAGCAATCTCACACTAGAATATTTGGTTGTGGGAGCATACACTGTGTCATAGTCAATGTTGTGTCTTTGTGAAAAACCTCTTGTTACTAGTCTAGCTTTGTACCTTTCTATTTGACCAATTTCATTTTGTTTCAGTTTAAATACCCATCTACATGTTATGGGTTTTCTATCTGTGGGCAAAGGAACAAGTTCCCACGTGTCATTTGTGTGCATTGATTCTATTTCTTCCTCCATAGCATCAAGCCAATGTTTTTTGCATTTCTGGTTCCATGTTCCTAATTTTTTGAAAACTTTCTGGTTCAAACGCCATTTTTAATGCTCTATGAACCACATGTTTGCTTTGAAATTCATCCTGATACCTGATTGGGATTTTTCTTTCCCTTCCTGAACGTCTTAGAGGTTGTTCATCAGCAGCCTCTGACTGTCCCTCTATCTCAGGTTCATTTTTATCTGAATCTGACACAGAAGCCTGGTTCTGTGTATCAGACTCCTCCTGAAATGGCAAACCACCAAATTGTTTGTTTTCTTCCTGTGTATGTTCATGGAATATAACATCTCTGCTCACAACAACACCATTGTGACTTGGAGACCAACACCTGTAAGCTTTTGAATGTGCATCATAGCCAAGGAATTTGCATTCAAAGCTTCTTTGAGACAGCTTTGTTTGCTTTTCACTCTGCACATGGACAAAACACTTACACCCAAAAACTCTGATGTGAGCCAATTTTGGCTTTCTTCCATGAAATAACTCATAAGGAGTTTTCCCAGACACAGAACAATGCAATCTATTTACCAGATAATTGGATGTTACTAGAGATTCACCCCAAAAAGAAGAACTAAAACCAGATTCTTTCAGTTGAGCACGTAACATGTTTTGAAGTGTACGGTTTCTTCTTTCTGCTACTCCATTTTGAAAAGGAGAAGAAGGTGCTGTCAGCTCATGCTGAATACCTTTCTTTTCAAGAAACCCTTTAAATTGAGTACTGAGGAACTCACCTCCCCTGTCTGTTCTTAGGGTGGCTATGGGTTTGTTGTACCTATTTTCAGCCCATTGTACAAAATTTTTAAACTGTTCAAATGTATCACTCTTTCTCTTTAAAAGAAAAATAAATCCAAAACGACTGAAATCATCCACTATTGATAGAAAATATCTATTCCCACCATGACTGGGTTCAAATGGTCCACATAAATCTGCATGTAAGAGTTCAAAAATTCTTTTTGATACTCTATCACTATGCTTTGGGATTTCAGCTCTGTGTGATTTGGTTTGACTGCAAACAGTGCATTCTACATATTCAGAACATGGTTTCAAAGTTACACCCTCAGATAACTCAGGTAGTTTTGCAATTGAGCTAAAACTAGCATGTCCCATCCTCCTGTGAAATAAATGTACACAATTGTCATGTTTCTTACAATTAAACACTTTTGCTTCAGCCTCAGCTTTAGCAGCAATTGCACAATCTTTTTCAAATGGATCTAGCATGTACAATGAATTTTGTAATTCCCCTTGTGCACACACTTTACCTGCACGTTTGATATAGCACATGGAATCTGTGAAAGACACTTGAAAACCAGTTTTTGTTAATTGTGAAACACTCAAGAGATTTGAATCTAAATCAGGGACAAAATAAACCTTTTGTGGTTCACTTCCAAGACTTGGAAAACACACCTCACCTTCCCCTGCAATCTCTATAGATTCACCATTTGCAAGAGATACAGAGTACTTTACAGATTTCAGTGACACACCATCAAATAAAAACTTTTGGTAAGACATATGACGACTGGCCCCTGAGTCAAGATACCAAGAAGCCATATTCTTTTCAACTCTAGCAACAAAACCTTGCACAAGTTTTACATCCCCTCCCCCAGAAGAATAACTCTGTTTACTCTTAAAGTGTCCAGATGGTTTCTTCTTCTTGTTCTTCTGAGTACAATCCTTCTGCAAGTGTGAGGGAGATCCACAATTATAGCATCTCTTAACTTTCAAAGCAGATACAACACCACCATTATTTCCAGCCTTTTGCTGAGACTTAGGCTGACTGCCTTGGCCCTCAGCAGTAGAATTGGTGTTAGATATTCCAAATTGTCTCCTGTGATATTCCTGTAGTAAGGATCCAGTCACATAATCCATAGTCAATAATTGTTCATCTTGACTTTCCAAAATCTGGATTATAACATCAAAAGAATTATCCAAAGATGAAAGCAAAGTGTATATCCTGTTTATGAGATCAATCTCCATTCCCCGGACTCTTAACTTCTCAAAGAGATCCAGCATGGTTTTAATATGGTCAGGCAGATTCCCTCCTGGTTGCAGCTTTGTGTTATACAATTGCCGTAGGAGGAGTACACGGCTACCGGCTGTGGCTCTTTGATGAATCCTTTCAAGAGCTCTCCAATAGTCACGGGCTGTTTCCAAGTTTCTCAGATAACTAATCTGAGAGTCTTCCACAGATAAGGCAATAGCAGCCTTCGCTCTAGAATTTCTTTCTAGCCAGAGATCATATCCTTCATCCCCATATTGCAGTGGGGGCTCAGATATTGTAGTCCATAACTGGGCTTGTGTCAAATACATTTCCATTTTAAATGACCATAATGAAAAGTTCAGGTCTGACAGTTTCTCAAACAGAGGCATTTGCATTCCCTGTGCAGCCATGGCTATAGGAACTGGGGAGGGAACCACTGGCTCGTCTTCTGAAGAATCCACGTCCCCCTCTCCCCCTCCTATGGGAATGCTTTCTGTTTCCTCTTCTTTAGCTGGAGAAAAGTCCAGTAACTCACCCGCTTCTTCCGTTACTTCGGACAGTTCGCCTTTCTCCTTATCAGCCAGCTTCTCAGATTACAGCATCCGAGAACAGCAGCCAAAAACACAGCAGCAGATAGAACCGTTCAGCTGACTCACGAAACAGAGTCCAGCCTGGCTCTTCTGATCTGGTCCAGTCCTGGCTCCTGGCAAAACTGGCAGTCCTGGCAAATCCTGGGCCCATAACCCACTGTTGGCATTTACATGCCAGCCCAAAGTCCTGTGGTACACCTGTGTGCCTGCTAACTGCAACCTTGCTTTAGCTCCCAGCAAACACAGATCAATTCCACCACAGTCCGACCTTTAGTTCTCCTGCTCTGTAGCAGCAATCAGGAAACAGAAGCTTTCCTTTTCTAATTGTTTTATTATTTTCATAAAACAATTACACACTACAAAATAAAGACAGAGTCAGTTCTGAGAACATTACATAACATACATCCAATTTAGAAGAAGAAGAAAACAAGCAAGAACCAAAAGACGAAGAAGCAAGCACAGCAAACATACACACCCAGCTGTGCTTGAGAGCCAATGGGAATTAAGACAGGCATATGACAGCATAGCAACTGTCATATTATAACACCCACTTTCTCCAACTAGATGGCCAAGGACATCTAGATATGGGAACGAGGAACACCTGTTCCAAAGACCTTCAGCATTGCAATGCTGAATTGCCTGCTGCTAAGTTTTACTGAAAGGAAAAAACCTTTAAGCAAGCTCATGCTTGATTCATAATCCAACACATATCTCCCCATGGACCCAAATGTCTTTCCAGAGGGAAGGGAGTATTTCCTATATTTGCAATATATCTGGAAACATTTAACATCTTCTTCCCAAAACATGATACCAAGTTTGAAAGAGGTCATGTTTTAAGAATACAGATGCTAGATGGCAAACATTTTATTTTGTGGACAAATTAGAAGTCCAGTCATTCTAAATAAACTACCGGTTTCAAAGAAATATACTATATATGTTGTTAGTTCAATTAAGTTGGGATTGAACCTCTTTGTGTGCTATTTCGTTTAACACATTAAAGGGAAAGAAATTCATCAGCTATTTTTCTTTTATCCACTATCAAAGAAGGCTTTTAATTCAGAAGTATAAAATGGATGAACTGCCTATGTTTCTATTAAAAGCTAATAGTATTCCCCACCCCTAAAAGTATACTATTCATGTTCCTGGGAGAACAGTGCATCATTTGTATAATTTCTACAATTCTGGAATTCCTTTTTCATTTTTTTGACATTCATTTATTTATTATATTTATACCCCGCCTTTTTTCCTGCAAGGAACCCAAGGAGGCTTACATAATCCTCCTCCTCCTCTCCATTTTATCCTCACAACAACCCTGTGAGGTAGGTTAGGCTGAGAGTCAGTGGCTGGCCCAAAGTCACCCAGTGAGTTTCATGGCCGAGCGGGGACTAGAACCCGGATCTCCCGAGTCCCAGTCCAACGCTTTCACCACTATGCCACATTGGCTCTCCCACTTAATTTTCCATTAGAAAAACTGGTTGAAATGAGGAATAGAGTAGCAAATAGTATATATCAAATTTGGTATTGTTGTTAGAAAATTAAAATAGACAAAACAAAGATAAATATTTAGTATATTGGGTGCTTCCAAACTGGCCATTCCTACAGCTTCCAGTCCAAAGGCATGATACGGCTATTCCATCCTTTCCTTTTTAATGTACTTTCTACAGAAAGAAAACTGGAAGAAGTGGTGGAAAAACATTGGAGGGTTACAACTGGAAGAAAATGTTGCCTGGATCCCCCCCCCCTTCTAAAATTCCATGAATTCAGCAGAGCAATGGCATGATAAAAGCATAATCTGGAAGCATGCATTGTTGCAAAACATTTTAAATGTTTTACTATTTTGATATTTTCATTGTTGTATTTATTGTTTCAGTTGTTATTTTATAGTTTCATTTTTTTATTTTATTGTTGTTTGAGGTTTTTATGGGGGGGGGTTAATGATTGTTAGGCAGCATAGAACTTTAATGAATAAATAAAACAAACATGTGAGCCCCAATTTGTTTAAATGGATTATTTTTTGGCAATGCAAATTGCAGGCGTGAGGCTCCCAATCCATATCGGGGATGCAGCAGGGTGGGGGGAATGTTTAGAGACCCCTATCACCACCCCCACCCCCACAGTAGAGTCCCAATCCTGATTGTGTCCCCCATGCTTACATTTAAGTAAGTGGGGGAAAGGTGTTGCTGGTAGTGCCTGGGCAACTGGCAGTTAAAGAAGATTTCTTTCTAACAGGGAAGAGGGAGGCAAGCTGTACTGCGAGGCAGCATTTCAAGAGGCATTTTTAATTATAGTAATAACAAGATAATGATAATAAAACTCATTTTTAGTCTGCAAGGCATTGTAATAGATAATAAACAAAGTTATTTGTAAGTTAACTTATAAATGTTAACTAATGCTTTCTGCTATTGAGTGATAAGGTGCAGAATTGATCGAAGTGAAGGTGATTTTTTTTAGATGATTATTTTTCTGTAAATATCCTTTCACCCGCATGCCCTTGAATCACTAAAAACGTGTACTTTGCAGCTGGAGGCCAGAGTTATCTTGATTATTTCAGAGATTCGTTACGCCACTGTCTCCCCACGGTTCATCAATTTGTCGCTCAATATATGGGATCAGACAAATGCTGCACACATTTTAGGGCACATCAGAGCGAGTCATGGGGAGTGTGACCAGCATGTTTCATAGCAAAAGGCAGATGGCACAAATGTAGCATGGAGTAGAAAGACCTGATGGAAAATGATGGTGATTTAGAAGAATGGGGTAACTTCGAAACACAATCATCTCTGCATTAATACAACATTTATTTAATCTGTCTATAGAATATCTTCTAGGACATTTACAGGGCAATCCTACACTTGGCTACTCAGAAATAAGACCCACTGAGTTCAATGAGCTTACTCCAAGCAGGTATAGGATTGCAGCCATAGGGAACACTCATAAGAAAGGCCGGTGTCAAGGGTAGGCATAGTTGGAAGCCTGCTGAGGGCCCGCACCCCAGCCGGAGCCCACTGACAGGAGCCCCCTGGAGTTACTTCTCCTCTTCACCATTTCAACCTGCTTATTTACCTGCCTCTTGCTCTGGCCCAGACAATGGTGGTGGTGAGAAGAAGGAGCAGTACATGCCACTGCCTACTTGCTCACTGGGTCTCTGCCCGTCAAGCCAGCAAGTGGTGGTAATGATGAGAAAAAGAATGAGGAGCAATAGCAGCTGGTGACAATAGTGATGATAAGGTAGACTCACTGAGGGTGGCCCATTGAGGGTTTCTTGCCCATGGCCCTCAAAAACCTGGAGTCAGCTCCGATCCTAACCTCCCAGGAAGAGTGGCTGAGGCTAGAGATGGGAGAGGCGGACATGGGAGGTCCACAGGTGTAGAGGAAGGTCTATGTCACTGTTCTCATTGTTGTTGTTGTTGTTGTTGTTGTTGTTGTCGTTGTTCCTCTGTACAGTGCCAAACATTTCCTAAGTGCTGTACAAATATTAAAAAACAATACAGTTCCTGCCCACAGGATTATAAATATAATGGACATAACATAAAAGGAGAAGAGGGAAGGAGGGAACAGGAAATCAAGCACAGTCTGGCACTAGTTCCAGACTTCAAGGGGGATTTCAGCTGGGGAGGGAAGTGTTAACTCTCCCCTCCCCACATGCTGCAACACACACTCCAAATCACTCCCTGCGGGGAAATGAAGCCTAAAAAAAACTTTTTTCATCGGCTTGGCATGATCTAGGGCATTGTCGTAAATCCGTCCAGTTCCAAGATAAGCCGTCGTCATTATCACAGTCCAAGGGTCGAAGCCAAAATATATCAGTCCAAAACAGAGCAAACGTAAACCAGTTTGGGATCAGGCAAAGTCGTGGTCAGGGTCGTTCCAAGGTTCAAAGGTACAGAAGTCTGAGGTCGGGAATGTCAGGAGCGACTGGCTGTAGCTGTAGTAACAAACAATTGCTTCCAGCATCTGAGTGTGTTTGGGACCTGCCTTAGCCTGGCCCCACCCCAAACACACTCCGGCCCGGCTGGTCTCTGTCTGACCTACTGGAGGCACAACAGGCATGGTGTAAATTAATTGAAGAATTAATTTTGAGTTTATTTGGATGAGAAATCAATGGACTGGCTTTGCCTCCTGTGAAATTTAAATAAATCCCAGGAATTACTTCTACATTTGCATATATAGATATAAATCAACATATTCAAATTTTATGCAGATTTGTGTTCTATAAGCCTGCAACCCAAATCTTTTAGGTGCCTAATAACACCCCTTCTGCCCGTGATCTAGATGATTGTTCTCCATTTTTCATCAGAGCTTCTTGCCTTAGCTAGAGCTAGATATTCAAAGTGCAGACATGTTAAGAGAACTTGGCTTAAATATTGCCAAACAGTCTATAACATTATATACTTTATTATTTATTATATGATTTTAATTAATGCTCACTTGTCACTATCTTCATCATTGTTATTAATCAGTCAGAATCAGGTCTGGTTAATGGAACAAATCACCATTTCACCATCCAGACGTGGTGTTAGGGGGTGGCCCACTAGGGCTGGATGCCTGAATCTTTAATTTGGAGCCCCGAATCTCTGGAAGGCCATCTGCCCCACCATCTTGCTGTCCATGAGCATGTGCTGAAATAAAGGTACAGGGGTCCTGATTATCTCTGTTGCATCTGATCCCCTTAATTAGCTGGCTTTTTGCCCACATGTGCTTCACCTCCTGCTGCCCCCGCCCCCTGAATCTTTCTGCCTGAGGTCTTTTTCTGAAATCAAATACCCTCCTCTCCCCTGTCCATACATCCCCTGTCCATTTCATCGGCTTGGCATGATCTAGTATTTTTTTACAAATACTGCTTAGGAGTTAGAGTTCTTTAAAGACACACAGAGAGAGAATTTTTAGAGCATATGTAAATTAGCATATGCAAATTTGTGCTTTTTTCTTTTTTGACCTGTGGGCCTGAGCCCCAGATCTTTTCAGTACCTAGCACCACCCCTGTCACCATCCAAGATATTTGCATGATGAACAGAAATCCACCTATCAATGGTTTGTTATCGATACAGTGTTTTGAAACTCCATAAATAAATATGGATGGATTCTACTACAACCTCTAGAAACATCATGAAAAATCATGCAACGCTTTAGTGATAAACCTGAGCCATCCTTTGACATTTGGAAGAGGCTTCTTTTTTACCCACAAGATGTTAAAAATGAGTTTGTTGATAACATAAAAGACCTTGGGACTCAGCCACTGGGCAAATGCTTAAAATTATCAGGAGCATAATGTTCAGGGGAGCAGACATTATTATAATAAAAATGGAAACCACAGTAGGCAATAGAGCTACTGAAGATGCAATGTTCTTTTATTTCCCCTTCTCAACTCGTAATAGGTAATGAGAGGAAGGAAGGGGGAAGACGTATTAATATTTAATTAGTTTTGATCCTGAGAAGTACTTAATCTTGTGCTAATGAACATATTGGAGCCAATTAACAATCTCTCTGGAACCATGCACAACAGTACTTCTAATGCAGCTCTATAAATCTTTTGCTTATATTTGTCATGGTCCATGCTGTGCCAGTGGTTTCTGAACAGATATAGCCAATATTCTGGATAATCCATGGGAATTATGGGAAAACACAAAACTGCTATATTGTACTCTGGATTAACAATAACCAATACTATTACCCCCATATTTAGAATCTGTATGCGCTACTCACTAATATATTTTATCTAGAATATCCATGCTGGCCTGGCATTTATTCAATGCTGTGTACTTAATGTTCTATGTATTCAAGACTGTAAGGTAGAAAAACACTCAAACAAGTAATAGTCACCTAAACCACTTGATTAAATTCATCATTGCAGTACCCATGAGAGGTGTTCATTCTGAATCCTAGAAGTGCCCCATGCAGGTGTTCAGACTGTACATGCAGGGGCTAAATGTATAGTGGGGCCGAGGGAATGCATGCAAGCCCCGCTCAGGGCATCCCTGCATGTCTGGCTCCTCTGTCGATCTTCACGTGTTGAGCTTGAAGGCCTGCAGAGGGGTTGTAAATGCACCCTGATAAGGCGGGGTTCCCAGTCGCATTATGGGGAGGGTTATAAGTGTGCTCATTGGAACATGCTGACAATTCCCCTGAAGACCTTAGCATTCAACTTGTGAACATCTAAAGGGGAGCCAGATGTGTGGAAACATTATGAGGTGGAACTTGCTTGTGTAACCTCACCACCACCACTTTTTTAGCCCTCAAGTATGCAGGCTAAATGCCTGCATAAGGCTATGGTTAGGTCAGTAATAATCGTGCTCAGAGGTCCTTAGAGCTGCTTCAAACATTACACAGAAGTGGCAACAGAGGAAACAAAAGTGACTTGTGTTTCTTCTTTCCTTGCTTATTGTAGTGAGATGTGTGAGCTTCACATGAAGCTGGAATTTACACATTACATTGCTTAGCACAATAGGTACAAAATAAAGCACTCATGCTTCTCCTGTTTCCAGTGCTGGCTCCAGGTTTTTGAGACCCCTTGGGCAAGACAGTGAGTCTACCTTCTATCTGCCATTATCACCAGTTCTTTTACTCCTCATCCTCTTTCCCATAATTGCTACCACTTGCTTGACAGGCAGAGAGCTACTCCTTCTCACCACCGCCTTTGTCTGGGACAGAACAAGAAGCAGGTGAAAAAGCAGGTTACAACGGTAAAGAGAAGGAGGAACTCCAGGGGGCTCTTTTCAGTGGGTCCCTACTGGGGTGTGGGCTTTCGGCAGGTGCCAGACGGTGTCTACCCTTGATGCCGACTCTGCCTGTTACCGCTTCTTTGTAATGGCCAAAGTTGCCTGGAGTTTGGAATGAGCAAGGAGGAGGAAAACACTTTATAAAAGTTCTGCCATCAGTTCTTCTGAGGTCTCCAGAATAAGCCACCATGATAAATGCTCAGCTAGATGGGCTATTGCTCTGATACTATTAATGGCTGTTTATGTTTTCTTCTCATGCATGCTACTTTAAACAAACAAACAAAAAACACCCTATGGTTTACAAAAAAATGTTACGGCTATACAGCTTTCAACCAAGCACCAAAAAGCAAGGAAATTATGAGCTAATGCTCACAAACCTTAATACCACATCCTCCCTAAGGAGGCAGAAAGTGCAAGTGAAATTCTCATTCTCCCAAATCAGATAAACCATGTGGTCGGGTAGGAGAATATGATACGCAGATGTGACTGGTGTTGCAGAAGACTGATGATGAACAACATAGGGCCACCTACTTCTCTCTGGGGGAAACAGTGGAGGAGACTGTGACTGCAATTGATGGCCAATTTTGCTTTGCTTTGCAGGGTGGGAAGAGCGTGAAGGCAACCTTCACCTCCACACTTTTTCCACCCTCTATAGGATGTCCATAATCTTCTGAGTTCAGAGCACTGGGGGCATCCTCGATTGGATTGTGCTCTCAGTCAATTAAAATCCAGCTATTTTGTTTCACCCTACTGTAAATCTGCCTGATTCAATACTGTTTTCCCCATATGGCTACATGAAGGATCTGCTGGATTTAGTTAAACTATGACTTATGATGCTTTAATTTTGGATAATGATAAATATTCTATGCTATATTTACAGACAGAAAAAAATATACAAGTGTACTCATCCTACTGCTCCCATGACAGACTCTCTTTATTATGCAATGAAAACTCAAACAGCTGATAAACCATTTGCATAATCAAAACACAATCTGAGATTCAATTACTTGTTTCCAATTAATATTCTGCATTACAAGGTCAATAAATATAAGCATGTTAAATCAGGAGCAATTATCTGGCTGTTTTAGCTACTAAAAAAATATATTCAGAGCAATCCCAGTGTAGAAACTGATCATGATGTGCTTAGGTCTCTTCATGATGAATATATCTTATGACAGAATGGAATATCATAATCTGTAGATATTACAATTTGAAAAGGGGGAAATAAAGATTTGCAAGGAGCAAACAAACAAATATATGCCATCGATCATTTAAATGTTTGTGCTTTTCAAATAAAACTTTGCAAATAAGATTGTACAAGATAGTTTATGTACACTGAAGTCAATACATCAGAAGATATCAACAGGTTTGCTAAACTCATTAGACAAGCACATATCTGCTGAATGTGTACAATGGACTCTATTTTGTTTCATAAATGTATATTGATTATCTGGTCACATAATCAATATGAAAATAAATGTGTTGAACATTATTGTTTTATGCAGAATCTTGACTATAGTTAAACCTACAGCTGGAAGAATGTTTAATTAAAGACATACCTTAATCCCAGCACATCCATGCAGGGATGGTGCATCTGAAATATGGTCTATGTACACCAAAACTGCACAGTCAGTTAATGGATGATGATGATGATGATGATGATGATGATGATGATGATGATGATGATGATGATGATGACGACGACGATTTCCTGGTAACTGACCACATAATTTTGGCCTTCACACATAGGATGTATGTGTGTAGCGTAGCCCTTCATTTGGATGTGTCACTCCTGCATAGTTTTATGTGAATGGCAGAGGCTAGGATGTTGCATCAGATGGAGGGAAGCCAGGCATTGTGGCTGGATCAGTTTCATATGAACTGGCCCTATGATCTGCTTTCTCCAGTGAAATGAACAGAGAAGTCCTAGTCCTTGTGGATAGGACAACATTATGTATATCCAAGCTTTGGCATACATTAGGACTGAGCTACGTGAGAGATCTGTGATAAGTTCCCCTGGCTTTCTTTAAAAACAAACAAAATACAGGCTGTGGGGTGCGACCAGAACTTAATCAGGGCTGTGGTACTGGAGAGGTGGATTTGACTCTTTCCTCCACACCATTTTCCCAATCTAAATCCCCCAACAATGATCAGGGCTGGTGCAAGACCTCCCACTGCCTGAGGTGGGAGGAGATGCCGCCACCACTGCCACTTCCAGGGGTGGAGGGTAAGCAGGCACTGCTGCATAGGGGAAGAGGATTGCGAGCCGCTGCCACTACTTTGCAGGGAGCAGAAAGGAGCATGAGCCACTGCCACAGAGGGGGGAAGAGCATGAGTCACCACCACTGCTGTGCATGAAGGGGGGGTGGAAAGATGCATGAGTCGCTGCTGCTGCTGCGTAGGGGGAAGGGAAGGAGGAAAAGGGGTGTGGGCTGCGGCTGCTGCTGCTGCTGCTGCTGCTGCTGCATGGGGAGGAGGATAGAAGCTCAAGCCACTGCTGCCATGCAGCAAGGAAAAAGAGGAGGATGAAAAACGTCTGCCACCATCCCCCTCTTCCCCCTCCCCGCCTGCCCACCACTGCCACCAGCCACCTTCCCCTCGATACCTCACTCTGAGGGGCCCTTCATGAGTGTGAGGCATTGGCGGGGAGGTGGCCCTGTGGCATGGCAACACAGGCAATCTCTAGGGCCACCTCCCCGCCAATGCCTCACTCTCACAAAAGACCCCTCAAAGTGAGGCAATTGGTCTGGGTGGGCTCTGTGCCTTTGCCACAACAGAGGAGCAGCCAGTCAGTGCACCTCCCCAGAGTGACGCATAGGCAGGAACGGTGCAGGGCTGTTTGGCGCCCTAGGCCAAATATATTTAGCGCCCCCCCTCGTGCCGTGGGGGGGGCTCCGGAGCAAAGCAGCCCTGCTCTGCAACCCCCCCCGCGCCGCCGCTGCCGCCGCCGCCGCCACCACCTACCTTCCCCCCGCCCCCGCTGCTGGCTGCTGCTGCTGCTGCTGCTGCCGCCGCCTCCTCCTCCGACGCGATGGGACCCCCGCGCTTTACGACGGGAAGGTAGGTAGGTGGTTGGCGGGCGGGCGCATGGGCAGGCGCATGGGGGGGAGGTGCGGCGGCGGCAGCGGCCGGCAAGCGGGCGGGGAGGCGCAGCGGAGGCAGCAGGCAGGGCAGGAGCGTGCCGGAGGAGAGGAAGGGGCGCAAAAACTCTGCGCCCTGCCCTCTTCCGCCCCACGCCCTAGGCGGCCGCCTGGGTCTGCCTAGCAGTAGCGCCGGCCCTGCGCATAGGGCAAGTAGCAGAGCTACTCCAGAGAGTCACAACGGTTGCTTTCCTGCTGCAGCATTTACTGCAGGGCTCTCCCAAATGGCCACCCATCTTCTGCCTCACTTTGAGAGGGATAAGGCAGTAATGGCATCAGGAGTCATGGTGGCAAGGCACACGGGATCCACCACCCTTCCTGATATGCCACCTGAGGCAGGGGATTCACCCTACCTCATGGGAGGGCTGGCCCTGTCAACATTGCATATTTGTACCTATTATGTCTTCCTCAGCAGGGAAAAATAGTACAGGGGAAGGGTAAATTCTCCCATCCCACACACTGATTTATAATAGATTTATATCTGCTCCTTGAGTGAAGATGATGTGGAACTCTTTCTTAAAGTGTATGAAGTGACAGAGGCTTATGTAATGACTGAAACATTTTAATATCAAAAATAGGATTGTTTTGTTAAATAGAGAGAAGAATCTGTAAATCACATTGATATTCTACCATCCACTGAGATTAATAGCAAAGTGCCCATCGACTTTAACACTCTAAAATCAAGCCCTGGAAGCAAATTGGTTTGATCTTGAAATGGTTCTTTATTTTAGCTTGATGAGGTCATCGGCTTGTCGACACAAGAAAGCTGAAGTAAGTTAAGTAGTTTTTGAGCCACCGTCTGTCTTCCTTCTCTTACTCTGTGCCCTGAGGTTCTCTGTCTCCATTAAACGCTCTCATTATCAAGGGAGTATTTATGCTGAAAAACTGTCTCTTGCATGTGATCACATATGTCTTGTGTGCCAAAGGCTGCTATTCAACTTTCATAATGTAACCAGATTAATACAATAATTTTCATTAACTTTAACATTACATGGGACATTCAGAACAGAATGGCTAATAGCTAGTTGCATCTTAAGGGTGATGATGTCTAACTTTTTAGCACTTCATAATTCATGAGCAATAGGATTATTTCTCTCTCACACACACACACACACTCACACACACACACACCCTGCAATACTGAATTTAAAAGGATTATAACTCTTTTATGGAGAAGAACTTGACATGAAGATGTAGCCAGTCACATTTTCCTATATGGAAAAAACAGTTTCCAGTGGAGAACAGATAACTGACAGTTGCAGTTGTTAAAGTTTTGTCCTAGATTAGTTTAGCTGAAGTACTGAAGACTATACTCAGGTAAGAAGTTTGAAGGATGCTCCTCCATGCCATTCCAACCAACAGCTCTGCTAAACTAGCAACCGTAGGGCCCACTGACACAGTATTCTATTCTTCGCCTGACCTGACTAGCCATGGGAAATACTTACCGGTAGCTATATTCAAGCTAGCCCAAAATTGTATAGAGAAAAGTAGAGGGCTGTGCGCTGTGCTGTATAAGGATACAGCCAGAAATTATCTCCAGAACTGCAGCAGCGCTTTAGCTAGTCACTCCGATCACAGGTATTATTGATATAGAGATTTATTTTCTCTATCTGAGCTACATCCAAACTGGGCCAAATTGAACATGCATTTTAAGCATGTACTTGCCCTGTTCACATATAAAGTGGGGGTGGGGTCTACTCATTACTCATATAGTAGTGTGGGGAAGGGTGAGAAACCTGTCCTCCTCCTGCACCTTACCTGGCAAAAATAACTCAATAGGTTTTAAGGAGTTTTCACCCAGCCTACCTCCACTGATTATCTAGGGTAAGGCAGGGAAGGGGTTTTACTCTCTTTCCCAATGTGTTCTTTTTTTCTTTTCTTTTTTTGCAACAAATAGATTCCCCATCCCCCACTTTAAACATGAGTGGAGCAAGCGGAGGCTTAAGATATACCGTATATACTCGACTTTAAGTCTAGTTTTTCAGCACATTTTTTGTGCTGAAAAATGCCCCCTAGACTTATACGTGGGTCAGCGGCCCCCCAGGACCCCTGCCGCCACCGCAAGGGACCGCCAGGCACCCCCCTCCACCCCCAGGACCCCTGCTGCCACCCCGACACCCCACCCCCACCCCCGTACCTGCACCCGCCGCCGCCGCTGAAGCCCCTCCCCCATCGAAGCCGCGCCGCGCCGCAGCCCCCCATGCCACCCCCACGCTACCCCCAGACACCCCCCATCACCGTACCTGCTCCCGCCGCCGAAGCCCCACTTCTTGTGGATTCGCGGAGCGCAGCGGAGAGGGTGCGTGGTGGACCGGCGGCTCCGTCTGCGCGGCGCCGAGGCGAGCGATCCGGCCAGAGGCGAGCGATCCAGGGGGGCGCCTGAAGTTTCCTTCCCCCCCCGCCTCTCTGCTTGAGCGGAAGGGAGGAAGGGAGGAAGGACGAGCTGGATGGTCCGTCCTTCCTCCCTTCCTCCCTTCCTCCCTTCCGCTCAAGCAGCGCCCGGGCAAGCGGGGACGGCGTTTGCTTTCCCTGGATCTAACGCCGTCCCCGCTTGCCCGGGCGCTGCTTGAGCGGAAGGGAGGAAGGGAGGAAGGACGATCCGGACGATCCGTCCTTCCTCCCTTCCTCCCTTCCGCTCAAGCAGCGCCTGGGCAAGCGGGGACGGCGTTAGATCCAGGGAAAGCAAACGCCGCCCCCCGCCGGAAGAAAAATAGAGAGAGAGGCAGGGGGGAAGGAAACTTCAGGCACCCCCCTGGATCGCTTGCCTTTGGCCGGATCGCTCGCCTCGGCGCCGCGCAGACGGAGCCGCCGGTCCACCACACGCCCTCTCCGCTGCGCTCCGCGAATCCACAAGAAGTGGGGCTTCGGCGGCGGGAGCAGGTACGGTGACGGGGGGTGTCTGGGGGTAGCGTGGGGGTGGCATGGCGGCGGGGGTCCTGGGGGGGCTTTGGCAGTGGCGGGGCTTCAGCGGCAGTGGGTGTAGGTACGGGGGTGGGGGGTGTCTGGGGGTGGCGGCGGGAGTCTCCCCTCGTACATTTCCCACCCTAGACTTATACTGGGGGGCAATAAGTTTTCCCAGTTTTGGGGGGTGAAATTAGGGGCCTCGACTTATGTTAGGGCTGACTTAAACTCGAGTATATAGTAAACTCGAGTATATACGGTATGTGATTGCCCCACAAATCTAAACATAGTCCAAGAGAATCCAACTTGACGAGTTTTCAGAACACTGCTCTACAGACTAATTTCAAGACATATTGTACTAATGTATACATTCTGGAGGAAGGACGTATCACTATGTATTCAAATGGATTACCATGGAACATGGACGTTATGGTGGTAATCCTAGGGATACTGTGATGATATCACAAGACAATTACAAATGATTAGTTGGATGTGGCTAGCCTAAGTAAATTGGTGTAATGGTTAACTGGCAGAAGACAGGGAAGTTAATAGGATTATGGACAACTGATGCTGAATTGGCATTATAGTCATAAATGTTAGATTACTCAGCATGTAGTTTATCTTTAGTTTATCATCATTTATTTATTTATTATATTTATGAATTGCCCATCTGGCCAGACAACTGGCCACTCTGAGCGATGTACAATGCAATAAAATACGGGACACACACACACACACACACACACAGTATAAAACACAATTAAAAATCCTAACCCAGCCCATATTCCCGCCTGAAAAGCAACGTTTTTAATGCCCGGCGGAAGCTAATCAAGGAAGGGGCATGGTGGAGGTCACTGGGGAGAGAGTTCCATAAATTGGGGGCTGCCACAGAAAAGGCCCTCCTCCTAGTCCCCACCAGCCTGGTTTCTCTGGCTGATGGGACAGGGAGAAGGCCATCTGTGGCGGATCTTGTTGAGCGGCCTACTTGATGTTGCTGGAGGCGCTCCTTGAGATATACTGGACCGGAGCCATACAGGGTTTTAAAGGTCAATGCCAACACCTTGAATTCGGCTCGGCAAACAACTGGTAGCTAGTGCAATTCTTTGAGCACCGGAGTGATGTGACCACGCCCAGCGGCAGCCTTTAACCAGGCGAGCTGCTGCATTCTGTACCAGCTGCAACTTCCGAACCGTCTTCCAGGGTAACCCCACGTAGAGCGCATTACAGTAGTCTAGGCGAGAGGAGACCAAGGCATGAACCACTGATGGGAGCAGATGATTAGGAAGGTAGGGACGCAACTGCTGTATTTTACATTTATCATATGTAAAGCAACTTGCAATTAGGGGGTGTACAGATTTTTGTTAAATCTGTTCTGTCTGTGTTTTGCAGATCTTTTGTTCTGTCCTCCACTCATCAACAGAATTGGGATTTATAGGGATGTACAAAAAAAATTGTTTCTGTTTGCAGACACATGCATGCACTAATGCAGAGTAGCCAAAATAGTGCATTTGTGCAAATCCCCCATCCCCAATTAAAAAGGGGGTCCGCAAGTCCACAGAATCTGTGTGACTCAGAAAAAGCTGGTCTGCTGCTGTGAAATCTGCAGGTCAGAGTCATAGAACTCCAAACTCATTTGAATCGGTTGCGGATTTTTCCGACATCCCTACCTGCGATACCACCTTGAAATACAGGGCAACAAATATTGCCACAGAAGAATCCTGTTACATGTCAACATAGCGCTAATCTATACAGCAAATCTCCACAAATGTGTCCAAAGTATCATCCAGGAATTCAAAGAAGCAGTGGTACTCTAATGCAGGATTGGGCAGAAAGTAGATCTCCCAATATTTTGGACTTCAACTCCCAGCATTCCTGACCGTTAGCCATGCTGGCAGGGGCTTCTGATACTTGTACTTCAAAACATCTGGAGATCTATCTTCTGCCTGTTCTGCCAAATGTTTTCCCAAAGGGCTTGGCAGGGGTTCTTTGATGAATTCTCATGCCATAATAAATCCAGAAGGATCAAGCCAAACATCTTTTATTGCGAGTTAAGATCCTTATTATACAAAGCACAATAATCCCAAGTTCTCTAGTAAGAGCCCCACCCCTTGGACAGGTAGCAACCACAATACAGTCATGCCTTGGATTGAGAGCATAATTTGTTCCGGAAACGTGCTTGTAATCCAAAACACTCTTATATCAAAACGAAATCCCCCCCAAAAAAATTTGTACAGAGATTTTTAATTTAAACCGTACTACAGTACTTGTATTGTACAGAACGCGGTGGCTCACCTGGTTAAAGGCAGCCGCCGGCGGGATCACATCACGCCAGTGCTCAAGGAGCTGCACTGGCTACCAGTTGCTTGCCAAGCCAAATTCAAGGTGTTGGTTTTGACCTTTAAAACCCTATACGGCTCCGGTCCAGTCTATCTCAAGGAGCGTCTCCAGCAACACCAAGTAGGCTGCTCAACAAGATCTGCCACAGACAGCCTTCTCCTTGTCCCTTCAGCCAGAGCAGCTAGACTGGTGGGGACTAGGAAAAGGGGCTTTTCTGTGGCGGCCCCCATACTGTGGAATTCTCTCCCGAGTGACCTCCGCCATGCCCCCTCTCTGCTGAGCTTCCGCCGCTCATTAAAAACCTGGCTGTTCAGGCGGGAATATGGGGTGGGTTAAGATTTTTAAAAAAATTATACTGTTTAAATGTATTTTATCTTGTTTTATCCTATGAGACAAAGAGTCTATTGCACTGCGTTGGAAAGAGCATTATTATGACCTTTTAAATCGTAAATCTAAGGTGGATAATGAGATTTTTCCGCAAATCCCGCAAAAACAAATTAAAGAGGAACTTGCAATACTCCCCACTTTGGATGAAGTAAAAAAAGCCATTAATCAAATGAAGAACAACAAAGCTAGTGGACCAGATGGGATTCCTGCTGAAATCTTTAAAGAAGGGGGCCCCGAACTTGTACAACATCTTCATAAACTCATCGAAAAAATCTGGATAAGAGAAGAGATCCCAGAAGACTTCAGGGATGCCATAATTATCAGCCTCTTTAAGAAGGGTGATAGAACAGACTGTGGAAACTATCGGGGCATTTCTCTCTTAGCAACCGCAGGTAAAATATTTGCTAGGATTCTCGCAAACCGTCTTCTATCTATTTCAGAAGAGATCCTCCCTGAGACTCAATATGGTTTCCGCCCCTCTAGAGGGACAGTAGACATGATTTTTACTGCACGCCAGCTCCAAGAAAAATGCCGGGAGCAAAATCAACCCCTTTATATGGCATTTATCGATTTGGCTAAGGCCTTTGATACTGTAGACCGTACAGCTCTCTGGACTATCCTTATGAAAATTGGATGCCCCAATAAATTTGTGAATATCTTGCGACTTCTCCATGACAACATGACGGCAACGGTTTTGGACAACAACGGCTCTCATGGTGCTCCATTTAAAGTGGGATCAGGTGTTAAACAGGGATGTGTTATCGCCCCAACATTATTTGCCATTTTCATCGCCATGGTTTTACATCTTGTCAAGGGGAAACTTCCCACCGGTGTGGGAATTATATATCGAACAGATGGAAAGCTTTTTAATCTCAGCAGGCTGAAAGCAAAAAGTAAGGTAATTACAACCTCCGTTGTGGAACTTCAGTATGCTGATGATAATGTGGTCTCCGCACATTCAGAGGATGATCTCCAAACTATCCTAAATGCTTTTGCAGAAGCATACGAAAAACTTGGTCTCTCACTTAACATCAAAAAAACCAAAGTGCTTCATCAGCAAGTGCAAGCCAATCCTTTGGTGATGCCATCTATCCAGCTTGGCGGGACAATACTGGAAAATGTCGATCATTTCCTCTATCTTGGCAGCTATCTTTCTGTTACAGCTAACATCGACAGTGAAATCCAGCATCGTCTGAGCTCCGCAAGTGCCGCATTTTCTCGAATGAAACATAGAGTGTTCGAGGATCGGGATATTTGTAAGAAGACCAAAACACTGGTTTATGAAGCCATTGTATTACCAACTTTATTGTATGCCTGCGAAACATGGACTATCTATAAACGTCACTTCCACCTCCTTGAAAGGTTTCATCAACGTTGCCTCCGGAAAATCCTGCAAATTACTTGGGAAGATAGGCGAACAAATGTCAGTGTACTGGAAGAAGCAAAGACTACTAGCATTGAAAAAATGATCCTTCAACGCCAACTTCAGTGGACCGGTCATGTTGTTCGAATGCCTGACTGCCGTCTCCCAAAGCAGTTACTTTACTCCCAACTCAAGGATGGAAAGCGGAATATCGGTGGTCAATATAAGAGGTTTAAAGATGTTCATAAGGCTAATCTAAAAAATGCAATATAAACATCGAAAACTGGGAAGCTCTGGCCCATGAACGATCTAAATGGAGGTTGGCCTTTCACAAAGGTTCCATGGACTTTGAAGAAGCCCGAGTGCAAGGTGAAAGGGAGAAACGTGCTAAGCGAAAAGCACGTCAAATGAATCCTTTACAGGACCATCTTCTATCTGGTAACCTGTGTCCTCACTGTGGGAAGCTGTGTGGATCTAGAATTGGCCTCCACAGTCACTTACGGACCCATCGCTAGAGTCTACACAATCTTCTTTAGAATTTCCTCCTTTTATCCCGGAAGACAATCTTACTCGGTCACGAGTGATCGCCTGATGATCCTATGTACATCGCCCAGGGTGGCTGGTTGCCGGCCAGATGGGCGATTAATAATAATAATAATAATAATTATTATTATTATTATTATTATTATTATTATTATTATTTGCAAGACGTCGCTTGTATATCAAGTAAAAAAAAATATTTTAAAAATTGCTTGTCTTGCAAAACGCTCTCAAACCAAGTTACTTGCAATCCAAGGTATTACTGTATCACCAACCAACCAGTCAAGAAGCAATGCCTCCAGTATCAGTTGGGTCCTTGCTGTAGTCACTCAGCCTTGAGGTCTCTCTCCCCCTCTGTCCGTGCCAGGGCTCCTACTGGTTCTTCTTCAGGCTGGCAGCCAAACAGTTCCTGGATCTCTCTCTTCCTTCTCAGCACACTTCAACCACACACACCACACCATATCACCACAACCAACCAACCAACCAACCAACACTTCTGGCTGCATTTGCTAGTCTTATATACAATTCTAGCACCAAACTCCATGGGCTGCAGACCTCGTGTTTAAATTATTGCAGCTGTGTTGTTGTGCAGTGTCATTCTTCTGGCCAGCAGCCAGGTCACACTTAGTAAGTTGCTGTCCATTGCATCAGGCTGGCAAGCAGCCAAGTAGTCAAGGCCACTGATAGCACAGCATAGCAAACTTTCTACATTTTAGCTTTATAGCATAGAGGCAGAACTTTGTACAACACTCCTGTACTCCTCGATTCTATCTTCCGCAATTCCCAGTACACTGCCCATCCCTGGTTCGAAAGGAATGGCTGATTTCCTTTCTTCTTGTTGCCATCCTCTTTTCTCTCCCCTCCCCCTGACTTCCCTATCATCAAAGTGTAATTTTGCTCCAGTGTCCATATTTCTTTCCTATTTCTAATTTGGGATGCATTTCCAGGTCAAAAAAGATTTAAGAAATAGCAGTAGGCCAAGGGAAATAGCAAGTGGCCTTACATTATTTCAATTATTTTTTATTGAGTATGTTGGGTTTTTTAAAAAAAAAAACCCAAACATTTCTACCCTTGTGAAGTGGACTCTGTAGTATAATTTTAGCATCTCTGAGGCTTCTGATTCTGCAAAAACTCCAGCAAGAAAAGCAACTTTGAGTCAAAATGTACAGGTTGTATTTTAATCTGAAAAACTGAATAATTATGGCCTTTTCTCTATACAGAACCTTCCAGAATTTTAATTAGCTTTAGTTCACAGGCAATGGCAAGGCAATCTGAAATGTATGCTGGTTTCACAGTTGCCAACTGGCTAAGATAATGAGTTATAATTAACTATGGTATTTGCAACTGTCATGCTGCATAGAGAATTGTAACAAAGATCACAAATATTCCAGTGAGGCTATTGTTTTAACACTCCCTACTTCCTCGCTTCAGTCTTTCACAGGGTCAGTTGCAATGCAAGTTGTCTTAAAAGTCATATAGTTTACAACTAATTTTTATGCATTTATCCCACAATTTATCACCTGCTAGTCAACAAAAGGCTCTCAAGGCAGCCAATTAGTGATTATGCAAACCCCATGCCACCCCCACCTGGCACATATCTGGCTCAGGAAATCAAACTACTTTCCTTCAAACTTGGGAAATAGCTGAATTAATTCCAAACCAAGTTACAAAACAAATCTGAGCTCCTTGCATCTTCAGTGATCTCACTGGAAGTGCCATTTGGTCCAGTCTCTCCCCAAACCTCCACAACAAAGGACTTTTTCAGTAGTAAATATATTTGCAATTGCAGCCTTTGGGTGAATACATATTGCTCCAAAAATGACATATATATGGCATGGGACCAAGGAATATTCAGACATCAGCTATTCTTTTCTCTGAAATGGTAATCTGTGTTTGACCATTTTCCCCATGTCATGCTTTTAGACACTCAAATATTCATTCTAAGAAAAAAGTAGATATATTTTACATCAGGTGAACAGGGAGGTCATGTGTGTCCCTCAATACATTTGATGAATGAATCATTTCTAAGTGGTTTTTGCTAGCGTGAACTACCATTTTACTTCAAAAGACATATTTTCTTACAACCTGGGAAATCATACTTCCACATTTACAAGTCATATGTTGATTATATGACATCGAGCCATATATGGGTATTTTCAGAATATTCCCAGTGTACATGAGTTAATCAATATTCTCTGGTTATAATAGTTGGTTTACTTCTAGAAAGAAAGCAGTACTGAGCACTGAGAATCTGTGCACTGAAAAAGTCCAGTCAAAAGTTTTTTGTGTTAATTCTCATGAGATGGCACATTGAAAAAAGGTGGGTTTTATACCATTTTAATGTATCCTTCATTTATAAGTGTTCTTTTATATGTTTTCTAAGTAATGGTAAGAACACACTCCTAATTATGTTCATTGATTTCAGTGGGACTTACTTCCAGATAAGTATGCTCACGATTGCACCCTTCAACTAAGATAATTAGGCTGCAATCCTATGCATGTCTACTCAGAAGTACGTCCCTTTGAGTTCAATGGAGCTTACTCCCAGGTAAGTGGGTATAAGATTGCAACATAAGTCTACCTTACTTTGTGTTTAATTGTGCTGCATAATTCCCAGTGCTCTTTAACTCCCATTTCTTAAGGGCTCACTTCCCATAGTAACATGAAATTTTAGCACAGGAGAAAAAAAAAGTGATTAATCATTGAACATTCTGCTGGGAATATTAAACTTCTTAATCTTTGTAGAGAAGAACTGGGCTTATATAGAAAGCTCATATATATGTATGATTCTAAAAAAATCTCCCCCACCTTGCACTTTCTACCCAGTGGATACTCAAGGTGGCTTATAATACACCGAAGAGCTGACAATAAAACAAAGCCTGAAATACAATAATAAAATTCAAACCAACCCTTTAAAGAAACAACAGCAATAATCACATATTAGCTTCCAAACCATTAAATATGGCAAACACATAAACGGTTATAGTGTATAAACAGTAAGAATGAGAGCCAGTGTGGCGTAGTGGTGAGAGTGTTGGACTGGGACTCGGGAGATCTGGGTTCAAATCCCCGCTCGGCCATGAAGCTCACTGGGTGACTTTGGGCCAGTCGCTGACTCTCAGCCTGACCTACCTCACAGGGTTGTTGTGAGGATAAAATGGAGAGGAGGAGGAGAATTATGTAAGGCGCCTTGAGTTCCTTGCAGGAAAAAAGGTGGGGTATAAATGTAATAAATAATTAAAAAAGAACTTCATGCACTGTGTTTGGGGCTGTGGGCATAATCCCGCCAAAAGAGCAAACTACATCTTGCACACAACACATTTATTTATTTATTTATTTATTATATTTATACCCCGCCTTTTTTCCTGCAAGGAACCCAAGGCGGCTTACATAATCCTTCTTCCTCCTCCTCTCCATTTATCCTCACAAACAACCCTTGTGAGGTAGGTTAGGCTGAGAGTCAGTGACTGGCCCAAAGTCACCCAGTGAGTTTCATGGCCGAGCAGGGACTAGAACCCGGATCTCCTGAGTCCCAGTCCAACACTCTAACCACTACGCCACAAAATGGCGCGCTGCCATGGTCCCAACCTGGCATGCTACCAAAAGACTGACCAAGAACAAAGGCTACACGTGGGGAAAAAGCTCTTCCCCCTCCCCTTTCTGTAGCGTTCTTGCTTTTCAGCCAATCAATTTGAATTTCACCTGCCATGCCTGGGGGAGGGAAGCTGGCCAGGCAGGGGAAAGGGAACTCGTGAGTCATGGCTTGAACTATGCATATGAATGCCCTCAGCCTGGCTCCTCCAGACCTCTAGACGCCAGGCCCCATCCCATGTTCTATGCACCTTTTGCTTCTTATAGGGATGTATGAGAATTCCTCTTGCGGGATAAAACTCTGATGGATTTTTGCAGTTTGGCCTTCTCCATTTCATTCCGTTCCCCCCCCACACACACACACACACACTCCCCGCTGGTGTTGACCATGGACATTTACCAAGAGAGGCTGCGAATAGTTTAATTTGTTACTTTGCACTCACTTGACAGGTGTCAATTGGTGAGCTGTCAAGTGAAAGCAAAGCCGCAAGAAGAACTTTGCTTGTGAAAGGGTGTGACGTGTTTATCACTCCCTTCATATGAGATCCTCTAGTTTGGGGGTTGGACCTGAAAGTTTTCAGTGTCCTGCACCTTTTCTATTCTTTCCCGAGACTCTAGGTGCTTGGGAAAGTGCAAGTCACCCCATTTATGGGAGCATGGACTTTTGACCGCTGTCAAAACAAAAACTTCCCTTTAAAGTGGGGTTTCTGACATGGCTAAAAAGGGGAAGGGGCAGTTTACAGGGACATATGCAGCCCCAAAATCTGTATTTTAGGGCTGCATTGTCCTCCGAACATTTCCAGCTGCATTTATCCTTGCAAACATGCATTTGGGAAGTCCAGGAGAAGGATAAAGCAGTTTGGAGGCTGATCTAAAGTGGATTGTGGGTTGAGGGTTAAGCACCCTCTTTTCCTTTCATGGTTCCTCCTTCAAAATCTCAGCTTACCAGAGCTGCTTTTCCATTAGAACATCATTATACACATTTGAGGACAGTGTATAGTTTGCCAAAGCTAGCCGCTTTAAAGTTCCATTCATTTCCATGGAGAGGTGATCACTTACTTAGCCCTGCAATCTCATGCACACTTAATTCAAACAAAGACCCATTAAACTCAGTGTGACTTGCTTCTAAGTAAACATGGATACCATATAAAACTCTCCAATTCAAATCAATTGGATTAAAAGTGCTGAATTTTACATTGGTGCCACTGTTTTCAGGCATTTCTCCATGGTATTAAAAATTATACCCCAAGGTTTCAAAAACTGCACCTTACATTTTGTTGTAGCGTTTGTACACATTGACTTATGATAAGGAGCCCTATAATTTTCACTTCCATTTGCACAGGGGGGGACGGGGACTAGCCTAATGATTTGAAAAGGGAAGACAAAGAGTCTAGCATTTCCTTTTGTATCCAATTAACCTTTAATCCATTAAACCTCTTTACAAACTGTGAGGCTGCCAACTTAAATTTATATGCCATGGAAATCAATTGATTTTTTAGGTAGGAGTCAGATAATTGGAAATTGCATGGACTGGAACTATTTGGTCTATCAAAGTAAGTTACAAACATCTTTGAGAGGGAACCCTGGAGAAATGTTATCATCCTGAAAAGAATGGCCCTGATCCTATCACATCTTGCAGTTGTCAAGTCTTGCATCTCAGCAGCTACTATGGCATCTTGACTTGAGCTCCAAAACAGCAGTGAGGGACCTCAGACCTGGAGTCAAATCCAAGCCTTCCTGAGGTCCAAGTCTGGCCTTCTAGGGTTCCTCAGATGGTCACACCCCATGTTCCTAGCCTCAGCCCCTTTTCCCCAACCAGTGACCATTTCACGGTTTTCAGCTGTTGTGCAGGGTTTTTTTCTCCCATTCTAAAAGGTTGAAATGTCTCTCCTAAGGCTTAATTACTAGCAGTAAGAGCCTTAAGCCTTATACCGGGTTTGTTTTTTGGTCCCACCCCTTTTTCCTTTGGTCCCACCCCCTTTGCATTCAGCCCCACCCACCACTGGAATGCGGCCCCAAGAGCTCCTTCTAAATAAAATTCGGCCCTTGGGCTGAAGAGGTTCCCCACCCTTGCTCTAAAAGCATGCAGTAATCCCCTTGCAGGATAATATTTCAAATACATTCATGAATAAAACTGCCAAAGATGTTTGGATTAGTATCTTCTTCAGCATCTAAAAGTAACAAAACCCATAACTGAGAATGCCATCTTCTGGCAGTATTCTATGTATGTTACAAAGATCTATGTATAAAAAAAATACGGATCCAGATTTACACAGGATCAACTGTTCTGATGGAAGTGAACTTCCCCGCCCCTTCCTTCCCATGGCAGCCCCTACTACAGCCCCGTGAAAATGCTGCACAGAGAATCCCGAGACCATGGGGTGGGGGAGGAGGGATCCACAAGAATTGGACGGAGGGGCCTTCCAAAAGCGGGAGCCTTCCTCTTGCAAAAGACATATCCTGGATCCAACCATTTAACTCTCATTATTGTCTATAAAAAGAACAATTCTTAGTTTAAAAATCTAGGCTGCAAATTAATTGAAGGGATTGAGCTTGGGTATTTAAAAATATAACAAAGCAGTCTAGTGCACAAGCATTAGCAAAAGAAGTACATTGCTCAGGAGTACATTTTGTCACCTTATTAAACTCCTCCATTATAAGTGTCATGTGCATCTCACTGCATCAAAATAGCAGTAAATTTCTTTTTACTCACTTGCTGAAATCAAGAGTGCCCATATATCACACCAGTGCGATTTCTGCAAGCATTTTGCTTTCTAGAAGCATGGAACTAAAAACTCAAAGCAATCCTTTATCACTCCCTCGTCTAGCAAACTCAGGTGGAAAGTGCTGATGCAATTTATTATTTATTTATTTACACCACTTCCCATTTTAAAAAAATAAAAATCCCAAAGCCATTTGTAACAAATTGTAGAACAATACATCATTATGTAAACACAATGATATTGAGACAAGTTAATGATTAGGAAAAGCCAGAATAAACCAGTACTTTTTAAATAATTGCTGAAACCATATGATTGTTGGTGCCTGATGTATCGCAGAGGGGAGATCATTCCAGAGGTGTGCACCACCACAGAGAAAGCCTAGTGTCATGTTGTGACCAGATGGGACTCTGCAGGATGTGGCACAGATAACAAGGCCTCCCCTGAAGATCACAGAGGTCTAATGGGTGTATATTAGTGCTGTGCCGAAAATGTCTCCCACATATTTTTTTGACCATACTCATTCAGTTTGATAGAAAAGAAATTGCTTTCAAAAAGAAATTAAAAGAAGACATTTTGGAGAAATTCTCATGGATTTGATTCAGGGTTCTTGTGCTTACCTTGCTCATGATGTGGCTGAAGAGTGTGCACGACGAGTGTCCTGTCTTTCATTGTACAATCCTCTCGCTGGAAGCCTCTAGGCTCCTTGGCTTCCCACACTTCCCGCCCAGGTGAAGACATCATGAGGCAATTCCTCCCTTAGGGCTTTCAGATCGGGAAGTGCAGGCAGCCTGGGAGGCTGTAGAGCAATGGAAAGAGGTATAATAGGAAAAAAATACGGTCAGTACTCTCAGCACTTTGCCGTGATTAGATAAGCTCAAAAGCACCACCAAAAGGAATTCAAAATAAATCATAACATGTTCTGAGAATGAGGTAGAAACATGGAAGCCTCTTTTATGGGGGAAAATTTTTTTAGGAAATTGGAGGACAGATTTTGGCATAGCACTAACTCCACCACTGTCTCCCTCACACCTGCATTGTGGAGGATGCAAAATGGATGCCAAGCTGCCAACACAGCTGATGCTGTTGCCCCTTGCAGTGGCAGTGCAAAAAAAAAACAACAACCCCAAACCCTCAGGAAATAAGAAAGAAGCTGTGTCCTGCCAATGGTGAGCCCTACCTGTGAGCAACTGTTGGAGAATTTCTCCTTCCCCTGGAAAAACTTGGTGAAATTGTCTGTCCATTTCTCTGCCCACAAATAGGGTGGAGAATTTTGAGAGGCCATTTGCGCACAGCTCTAGTCTATATAGACCAAAGCTTGGAACCAAAGTGGGGCCACTGGGGAACAAGAATCAACATACCCGGGGGGAACCCCAAGCTTTACAGAAATAACACACACACACACGGGGCAAAACAGCCCACTGATGACAGAACATGCTAGGTAGCCATGTAATGTTCAGTGTCAGTTGGGGAAACTAAGGAGGAGGGAAAGGTGTAGAATAACATCCTACCTGAATTCCTTTTGGTTTATAGAATCTTGGAGGAAGATGTGGTCGCTTGATACACTGCTTGTTAGAGGTTCCTCTTCTCGTTATTTCTGCAATGGCTGTTCTGTTTCAGAGTATGACCATCCTTTTGCTAAGAATGGCAAGGAAAAGGCAGGCTAACTAAGCATGCAGTCCTGAACAAACTTACTAAGGAGTAAACCCTATTGGACACAATGGAACTTACTTCTGTTTGCTGCACTTGCATTTTTATTGAGGATGGTTCTCGGGAAATTTAAATACACTGCCAGAACCAAAAGCATGATTGACACATTCTCCCCCCCGAAAAACAAATTCTACACTAGGTGTCTTTTGACTGTTATTTCAAAGTAAGCAGAAGTCTGCCAAAGTGTGTTGATTTGTTTTCGACAATCTTCTCTGTTTAATTTATTGAATTTTGTGGAGTGACAGATAGGTTTATTGCAGAGGCACCCAACAAGTAGAAAATGAATCGACTAACTGACAGACCAGAGAATTCTTTCGTTTGCAGAGGACGTGTAGCAATCAGCTCTAGTTCCCTTTGCCAGCTTTGTTTCAGGTCACATATCGAAGACTAATGGGCATGTAGGAGATAATAAGTGTTCTCTCATTTTTGTCACTTTTTCTAAGAAAAGGACACAGCAATTGGGAAAAAGTAGTGATGGGCAAACTCCACACAGCTCATACTGAAAAATCAGCTCAGATTCCACATTTTCAGCCCCATGAGTCACATGTGTTGCTGGCTTGGGGGTCAGGGGCCACAGGCATACATGCATACACACACACACACACACACACATGCACACTCACATATACACACATGTTCACAGGCACACACATGCACAGACATATACAGTAATACCTTGGATTGCAAGCATAATTCGTTCCGGAAATGTGCTTGTAATCCAAAACACTCTTATATCAAAGCGAGTCTCTCGTGAGTAGGGTTGATTTCGGCCCACTTGAGGTGAGCGGTTACATCTCTACTTGTCTTGCAAGATCTTGCTCGTTTATCAATGCAATTTTAAAAAAAAAATTTGCTTGTCTTGCAAAACGCTCTCAGACAAGTTACTTGCAATCCAAGGTATTACTGTATACACTCATCCCAGTGATACGAAAACAGATTGATCTTTCCTCACTGCTAAGAGTGGTGGGGAAAGAGTGATCTCTATGAAGATACCTGGGGAGGGAGAGTACAGGAGGTGGGGAAATCAGTGGGAGGAATTCAGCAGTGCTGGTGGGGTCAGGGCACAGTAAAGGTCTTATTTTTAAATATATATATATATATATATATTTATTTTTCCCAAACAAAATATAACAAAATACAACCACAACACAGAATAACTAAAACTAGGTACAATAAATCATAAAGTGCACCCCCACCCTCCTAGGGACCAATTAATATGCTTCCATCCCATTAATCAATTACGTACTATTCCGTATTCCAAAAATATAACAAATCCTGACAAGGCATACTCCTTTCCCCTTTATTAACACATAAACAGTAAAGGTCTTTGGGGAGCACATGCAAACCCTGGGCCACAGGTTGTGCACCCCTTTCTCAGAAAATTCTCAGAAAAAGCTTATCTGAGAGAGCCAATGTGACATGGTTAGAGTGTTGGACTGTGACTCGGGAGATCCAGCTTCTAGTCCCCACTTGGCCAATGGCCATGAAACTCACTGGGTGAGTTTGGGTCAGTCATGGACTCTCAGCCTCACCTACCTCACAGGGTTGTTGTGAGGATAAAACAGAGAGGAGGAGGATCACGTAAGCTGCCTTGGGCTCCTTGCCAGAGGAAAAAAGGTGGGATATAAATGTAATAAAATAAATAAATAAAAATAAATCTGTTTTCTGAGACTTCTTTCTTGACTTGTAAGTGGTAACATATGCAAGTTGGTGATGCCACACACACATGCATGATCACATTGATCCCTAGGAACTGTGATTTAGTTTCAGCTACTCTGAATCCAACCCACGGTAGTTTGTCATGGTGGAGAAACGCGAGGATAGCAGCAAAATACACACACACCACAGAACAAGAGAGAGGGCTTTACATTTGGATGGAGGGCATAAAAGGCTTATAACCAAGGCCAGCCCATCCATGAAGCAGGGTGAGGTGCCCGCATGAGGTGGTGGAGCTGGAAGAATGGTGAACTGCACTGCTCTCCTGCTCCCAGCCCAGCTGCACCCCAGAGAGCCTGCCTACCACCACCGACATGGGTGCTCTAGAGAGCCCCACCAGCCACATTTCCACTGTGGCATTTGCCGCAGCAAGAAAGAGGACAGCAGGGCAGTTTGGAGCAGCTGCTGGCCCTTTGTTGTTGCAGGGCTCTGGGGCTCTCATGTGATCTCAGCACATGGCTGACACCTCGCGATATCTCGGCCATGTGTCGAAATTTCATGAGAGCCTGAAGGGTTAGAGTTCCTTACCCCCCCCCCACTAGATTTTGATCTGTATTGCATCCCATGCACACCTATTCTAAAGTAAAACTGAAAGAAAGACTTTAAAGTAATGTCTGTTTTGGTCCTTAGTCAATGGAGGAGAGAATCCGGGGATCTGAACACATTCTTACGGACACAGTTCGTTGTGTTCTGTCTTTTCTTTAAATGCAGAATTTCACAGTATCTATCACACTGACAAAGTTTTTCTCCTGCCTCCCGCTATGGAAAACCATCTCCCGTATGCATACCTACCTTTTGTTCCTTCCCCATGCCACCTCATTCCCATCTCCTTTCTTCCACCTCTGGCTCCCCCTATGGCCATGCGCACACCTTTTTGAAAAGAGGAGGAGGAGGAACTGTGCAAGTCTGTTATGGTGGAAGTTTGCATATGTGCATTTTTGAAATGAGGTAACTCCAGAAGTGTGCAAGTACTGCACCAAAAAAAAAAAAAAAAAAAGGCAGGGGAGAAACTACACCAACCGGAAATGAAATGACTCAAAGGGGAGCAAAATGACATGAAGGGGAGCTACACAGACACGCCCATTCAGAAACATCACAGTAAATGTCACACACAAACACATCCTCATAGAAATGCTGCAAGGTCTGGAAAATAGGGATCACACCAGTGGTTCTTTGTGGTACTATGGTGTGCCAGAAAACATTAATGGGTTTTCTTTGCTGTGAAAAAAAATACGGGTAAAGCAGGTTGAAGTCACAGGGTGGCTGCAAGACCATGACAATGTCACGTGGACAGCTTGCAAAATTGTGCAAGTGGGGCAAGGCAACAGCACATTAAAAGCCTGATGACCTGACCAAGCCCTGGATCTTAAATGCTTCTTATCCTGATATTCATGCTACCTGTAAATTGAGGTGAAGCCAAGAAGCTTGTATTGTTGCTTTTATGAATGAAACGGCTTGCAGTGTACAGTAGTGATATCCGAGGAGCCTAACAGATAGCCTCCTCTTCAGGCATTCTACTTCCCGTATTGAAAGTACATGTGAAGAGGTGAAAGCTCAAAACCTGCCCGCCCCAGTCATCGCATCTGTGGCCCTGCATGCATGTAGGGCAACTGTCTGAAAAAGAGCACCTCCTGTATCTGTGGAGACTCTCCACACGATTAAGATCCCTGATTTTCCAGGGAAGAAGAATGCCTGAAGAGGGCTACACAGTATCACAAAACGGGCAGGGGGAGAAAGGCCAGATCACAGTGCCTCCTGCTGCAAGCCCAGTCAGTGCCAGCTCCAGTTATTTCAGGGCCCTTGGGCAAGAAACCTTCCATGGGCCCCCTCCCTCATCAAGTCAATCTTCTCACCACCATTGTCACCAGATGCTGCTTGCTCCCCTTCCTCATCATTGCTACTACTTCCTTGCTTGTTAGGCAGAGCCAGTGAGGATGCAGGCCAGGCAGTGGCATCTGCTGCTGTTACTTCTTACCACCACCACCATTGTGCCAGAATGAAAGGCGGGTGAACAAGCAGGTTGCCATGGTGAAGAGGAGGAGCAACTCCAGGGGGCTCTTGTCAGTGGGGCCCTGCTGGGGTGTGGGCCCTTGGCGGGTGCCCCACCATGCCTACCCTTGACACCAGCCCTGAACCCAATACATCATCAAGCTCTTCAGAAGCCAGACATTCCATCACAATCTAAGCCCCAGCATCACACATTACCACTGAAGTGTGTTTTCCCATGCTGGCTCCCTCAGGAAGAGATGACTGTCATGACCATGTGGGTACTGATAGCCAGTATCACACTGGGTATTTTCCATGTTGGCATAAGCAGCACTGACTGACTGACATGATGCACCATGGTAACCAGGCATGGGTGAGTCTCTTTGTCATAGCAACCATGCCATGTGGGATAACATATGAAGTTAGTTTGACAGCTGTGTAGGTGGAGGAATACTGGGGTTATGTTGGTACAAAGTGTGGAGCTGGTTGGGGTCCATATCATGATCAAAGAAAGGGCTGCCTTTGGGGAAACCTAAGGCAAATCTGCTCCACATAACAGTAGAAACTGGATTTAAAGCTATGACAAAATGAATTCAGTCAGTGCTATGTTTTTTAAGGCTGCCCCGTTTGAAAGGGGTAAATTGGCTACAGCCCTGATGGCTTACAATCCACTCTGTAGGCCCGTCTGCCTACGTGGATTCAGCAGAGCGTGAGATGGAAGATATAGCCTCTGTCCCATGTGTGTAACCGGCCCATGTAGTTCACACAGAGATTCAGCTTTGTCTCCCACACACAGCATGTCCAAGCGTCTCGGATTTCAGCCAACTTGCAGCTCACTCGTCCTGTAACTAGGAATTAACTCTATAGATTCCACAACAGGGTTTTTACTACCTGTTTATTCTATTTCAGAGTAAATACAATCTCCTAAGTTACAGTCTATATTGCAGATTATAATGCATAGCATAGTCCAGTGGACCAGGTCCACCCTAGCAGACTTCATTACATGTTTGCAATAAGTCAGAGCATCAGAGAGAAGAGACAAGAAGAAGCACACACTAAGCAATCCTTCTCTCAACCTAAAACGGTTACAGGAAACGAAACCTAACAATCATACTACGTCATCAGAAAGTACAAACCATGTGATCAGCTCGTATTTCGTATACACCTACTTTTCCCATGAGAACAGAATAGTAGTGCCAGACTCAACATGACTGTTTTTCTTGCCATCCTGTACCTTTCCAAATGAAAACAATTTGTGCCACAGCTGTTGTTTTGCTGCATGTCACAACATCCCCCCGCAGCCTGTGATACATGTTGTTTACATTTACTCAATGAGGTCTAGTGCCCTCATTAGTTTCCTGTGTCTTACTTCAGGCAATGGTTTTGTGAAAAGATCTGCCACCATATCCCCTGTTGCACAGTACTTGAGTGTTACCCACCCTTTTTGCACACAGTCCTTTACATGAGAGTAACGAACATCAATGTGTTTGGTTCTTGGCCTACTTTTTTCATTTTGAGCCATGCTAATGCAAGCTTGGTTGTCCTCAAAAATTGTAACAGCCTTGTCTACTGGTATGTCCATATCAGCAAACAATTGTTTGAACCACTCAATCTCATTACATGCTTGAGATAAACTGATGAATTAAGATTCTCCGCTAGACACCGCCACACAAGTTTGTTTTCGTGTGTACCAGTCAATTAGACTGTTGTCATACATTAAAACTGTCCCACTTGTGGACTTTCTATCTGTTGCAGATCCCCAATCAGCATCAGTGTACACACAAAACCCTCCATTTGTGTGTGATGACAATTTCAGTTTGCAATTCATGGTACCTTTCAAATACCTTAACACCCTTTTCACAGCTAGCCAATCATAGTTAGAAGGATTTTGCGTTTTCCTGCTAAGTATGTTTACAGCATTGCTGATGTCTGGCCTACTCACATTTGCCAAATATAGCAGGCTTCCAATAACACTCTGATATTTGCCAATATCATCAAATCCAGTGTTATCTGTGTGTTTCTGATATTCAAGAGTCATTGGAGTAGTAACTGGGTTACAATTCTCCAATCCATGAATTTCCAGCAATTTCTGAATTTTCCCACTTTGTTCAACCATGAAAGAACCTTCCTCATCTTGAGATAATTGCATTCCAAGATAGTGTTGTACCAAACCTAGATCTTTCAGTTCAAAGTGTGCTTGCAATTCTTGTGCAATTTTGTCTTTTTGACTTACTGATTGTGTTATCAGTAAGATATCATCAACAAAAATCAACAAATACACCCAGTTTCCCTGTTCTGTGTAATTTGTATACAGACAGTGATCAGCCTTGCTTTGTTTGAATCCCAAACTAATCAAAACTCTGTCCAGCTTTTGGTTCCAACATCGAGCTGCCTGCTTCAACCCATATATGGACTTGTTCAGACGACATACAAGACTGGGATCTTCTACAAAACCTTGTGGTTGTACCATGTAGAGTTCCTCTTGTAATTCCCCATATAAAAAAGCAGTTTTTACATCAAAATGAAATGCCATCATTTCTCTTTGTGCTGCCAATTTCAACAACAGTCTGACAGTTGCATACCTTGTTGTTGGTGCAAACACGGAATCAAAATCTACCCCATGTTTTTGTGCAAACCCCCTGGCAACGAGCCTTTCCCTGTACCTTTCCACCTGCCCCTGGTGATTTGTCTTCACCTTATACACCCATTTACAGGTGATGGCTTTGCGCCCCACAGGCAAAGATACTAGACTCCATGTGTTGTTGTCATGCATTGCATTGATCTCATCCTGCATGGCCTCAAACCAATCACTCTTCATTTTTGGTTCCATGCTTTGAATTTCCTCAAAACTTTGTGGTTCTAAAGCTATTTTGAGAGCTTTATGTACAACAGTTTTCCCACTTTGGAATTCATCCTGATATCTAACAGGTGTTTTGCGTTCTCGGGTTGAACGCCTCAGAGATTGTTCACCTCCCTCCTGTTCCCCAGATATCTGCCCAGTGGCCTGTTCTGTCCCAGAAGCATCCTGCTGTGTTTCAGACATTGCATGCATTGGCAATTTCACTAGCTGTTTCTGGTCATCTGTTTGCTCGTGAAAAATCACATCCCTGCTCAGAATTACCCTGTTGTGCTTTGGTGACCACAACCTGTACCCTTTTGTTTGTGCATCATACCCCAGCAGAAAACATTCAAAGTTTCTTGCCTGTACATGAACAAAACATTTACACCCAAAAATATGCACGTGTGCTACCTTTGGTTTCCTCCCATGAAACATTTCATATGGAGTTTTCCCAATTGTGGAATTTGGTAACCTGTTCAGCAGATAGTTAGCATTTGACACTGCATCCCCCCAGAAACGATTTCCCACCTTTGACTCAGTCAATTGGGCCCTCATCATGTCCTGGAGTGTCCTGTTACGTCTTTCAGCAACACCATTTTGAAATGGGGAGTTTGGGGCAGTGACTTTGTGCCCTATTCCCTCACTTTCCAAAAATTTCTTGAACTTTGTACTCATGTACTCTCCCCCACCATCTGTGAGTAATTCTCCTATTGGATATTGTCTATATCTGTTCCCTGCCCATTTAACAAATGATTCAAATCTCTCTTGAACCTGAGATTTATGCTGCAGCAAATATACGAATCCAAATCGAGAATAATCATCAATTAGAGACAAAAAATATTTGTTCCCCCCATGGCTAGTTTCAAATGGACCAACAACATCAGAGTGTACCAGCTCAAAGATTCTTGTGCTAACTCTTTCACTGTGTTTCTGAATGTTAGACCTGTGTGACTTTGCTGTACTACATACTTCACATTCCACATACTTTGAACAAGGTTTCATTTTCACACCCTCACACAGACCTGGCATTTTTTCTATGCTTCTGTAATTGGCATGTCCAAACCTCTTATGGAAAATATGTAAACAATTTTCATGTGGTTTCAAATTTGCATACTTTGCCTTCTCATCATGTGTTACAAATGGATTTATAACATACAGAGAATTCTGCAAATCACCTTTTGCACAGATCACCCCTTCATGTGAAATTACACAGTTGCTGTTAGAAAAACTTATTTCATATCCATCATTAGCCAATTGTGATATACTTATCAGGTTTGTCCAGTTCTTGAACAAGCAGTGCTCTCTGTTGACCCAAAGAAGCAAAGTCAATTGTTCCTGTAGCTGTTACCTGGATTCGTTTTCCATCAGCCAGTTCCACAAATTGATTTGTATATCCATCATCCAGAGATTGAAACATGTCTCTGGAATTTGTCATGTGGTGTGAAGCTCCGCTGTCAAGTACCCACATGTCCTCGTTGGAAAAACCCACCCGAGCAATCAAACTTTTGCCCATTTTAATTGTATCCTCAGGTGTACTGGTAACTTCCTTTTTCTTCTTCTTCTTGCCCTTAAAAGTACAGTCTCTTTTAAGATGCGAAGTCGAACCGCAACAAAAGCATTTTCTGACTTTTAAAGCTGTTGCTTGAGTAACCCCCACCAGCTTGGCTCCGTTCCCACCAGCATTTCCGTTGCTTGAGTCAGCCGCGCTGTGTGTTGATTTACGTCCAGCATGTTGCTTACTTTGCCTTTTCTCCCATTCAGAGAGAAGCTTGCCTGACACATATTCCATGGTCAGATTCTGATCTGGTTGCCCCTCCATCAATGTCACAATTGTGTCATATGAAGAGTCCAGACTGGATAACAGAATAGACACTTGATGCAGGTGCTCAATTTGCATCCCTTGTGCTCTAAGCCTGTTAAACATGTCCCGAATAGTACTCAGATGTTCAGGCATAGAACCACCTGGTTGTAAGCTCAGCTTGTACAGCTTACGCGCAAGTATAATCCTACTTCCTGCTGTGCGCATCTGGTAAGTCCCTTGTAGAGTCTCCCAGATTTCCTTTGCCGTTTCCAAAAACTGAATGAATGGCACCTGGGAACTTTCAACAGATAAGCAGAGAATTGCCTTCGCTTTCTCGTCTCGTTCCTTCCATTCATCATAATTTTGGGCCCCCACGGCCACAGCGTCCTGTGTTACAACATTCCAGAGCCCCGCATGAGTTAAATAATGCTGCATCTGGAAGCTCCAGAGCACGTAATTCGTTCCAGACAATTTTTCAACTATCTGTGGATTCAGGGCTTGTGCAGCAGCCATTCTGGCAACAGGGAGAGCAGCCGCTTCTTCCCCCTCAGAACTCCCAGCTTCACTGTCAGAGCCCTCAGCAGACACACCTCCCTCTTCTTCCCTTTGCTTACCAGGTGAAGAAGGTCCAGGAGATTCTTCTTCCGCTTTGATGTCCTTCTCTGCCATCAATCACTGCTTCTCCGAGTATTCGAAGCGTTGACACACAGCAGCTGGATAAACAACTCCCGCCGCCGCTGCTGGCACAGACCCTCGACCTTGCCCCGAACTTTTCACCGCTCAGTTCCCGGCACCAGTCCAACAGGTCATTTTGTAATCCGATTCCTCTGGGCGCATAACCCTGAAAGGGGTAAATTGGCTACAGCCCTGATGGCTTACAATCCACTCTGTAGGCCCGTCCACCTACGTGGATTCAGCAGAGTGTGAGATGGAAGATATAGCCTCTGTCCCATGTGTGTAACCGGCCCATGTAGTTCACACAGAGATTCAGCTTTGTCTCCCACACACAGCATGTCCAAGCGTCTCGGATTTCAGCCAACTTGCAGCTCACTCGTCCTGTAACTAGGAATTAACTCTATAGATTCCACAACAGGGTTTTTACTACCTGTTTATTCTATTTCAGAGTAAATACAATCTCCTAAATTACAGTCTATATTGCAGATTATAATGCATAGCATAGTCCAGTGGACCAGGTCCACCCTAGCAGACTTCATTACATGTTTGCAATAAGTCAGAGCATCAGAGAGAAGAGACAAGAAGAAGCACACACTAAGCAATCCTTCTCTCAACCTAAAACGGTTACAAGAAACGAAACCTAACAATCATACTACGTCATCAGAAAGTACAAACCATGTGATCAGCTCGTATTTCGTATACACATACTTTCCCCATGAGAACAGAATAGTAGTGCCAGACTCAACATGACTGTTTTTCTTGCCATCCTGTACCTTTCCAAATGAAAACAATTTGTGCCACAGCTGTTGTTTTGCTGCATGTCACAACATGCAGCAAAACTGACTGACAACAAGCAGCACTGACTGACTGACATGATGCATCATGGTAACCAGGCATGGGTGAGTCTCTTTGTCATAGCAACCATGCCATGTGGGATAACATATGAAGTTAGTTTGACAGCTGTGTAGGTGGAGGAATACTGGGGTTATGTTGGTACAAAGTGTGGAGCTGGTTGGGGTCCATATCATGATCAAAGAAAGGGCTGCCTTTGGGGAAACCTAAGGCAAATCTGCTCCACACAACAGTAGAAACTGGATTAAAGCTATGACAAAATGAATTCAGTCAGTGCTATGTTTTTTAAGGCTGCCCCGTTTTGTGAAGAAACAACAAAACTCCTTGACTCATGTCCCAAATGACCCAGAGGGTCAGCATTTCCTATTGCTGACAGGACTACTTTCCCCAAGAAAATTAATTTTGTTTTCCTGCATGTAAAAGTGGTGTTTGAATTTCCACCCCTGTTTTCCCCACCACCCAAGGGAAGAGAACAGAAAATTAGAGAGTTTGTATTGTAAGCAAACAGCACTGCAATAATGAGATATTTCACTTCAGGGCATTATTACATGGTGACTGCAAAAGCAGAATGTATGTACCAGTGCTGGTCCGCAACAGTTAGTGTTGTATACATATATTCAGGACTTTCAATTAGTTCTCTCACTGGATTGCATAATTACACGCATACTTACATTGGATGGCATAGAAGACAATGAAACCTTCCACCACACACACAGACACACACACACAATTTGATTTGAATCCTTCCTTTCTACTAAGGAAAATGGCACTCAAGGCGACTTACAATCATCATTAAAATAATGCATTAAAACACACACACACACACACACACACACACACACATACACATTCCCCATAGACTAATATATGACTGTTTGTTGTTTTATATGTGCCAAATGTATTAACCATTCGTTTATGTATTGCCCCTATTCAGTACAGTCATTACAAATTGTAAGATTTTCTTTTCTTCATTTTAATTAACAACAGTTACCCAAATAATCCTTGTTGATATTAAGATGAATCTTCTTTGAAGGTTGTTTGCTAAACTGGGAGCCCTTTAAAGAGCAGAAATATATAAGGCTATTTACTTTAACTAATGAAAGAATCTTTCATGGGTCTGATCATGGTTCTTCTTCCTTAAGATAGAAAATAGAGTCCAGATGAGTTGTGGAATGTAATCACTCTTCAGTGGAGCAGAACATTCAATACAGATTGTGTCATGTGGCAGCAGTAATATAGTTGTATGCGGCACAAACCCATGCATGTTTAGAAGTAAGTCCCATATAGTTCAATGGGGCTTTCTCACTGGTAACTGCACTGGTTTGCAACCGTCAATAGTTATAACATAGAAAACTGAAGGTAAGCGATCTATATTTATTGTATGACACTGATTTTAGTAATTTATATGGTATTTTATGTACTTTTTGTAAGCCTCTTTGAGTTTATTTTATAAAGCAGCATATAACATTTTAAATTAATCAATAAATATTCAATTCTCAAACTGTGGTTAAATTTACCAAAAATTTGATAGACACCTGGATGCCTTGTCATGTTTTATTTTTGAATTATTACTGAGAACCACTTACGGTATCACATATCATTTTTACATGAGAAGGCATTATAACAGCATACGAAGCTGATTCTAAACTGAGTCATGAAGAGTTCACTTATCACTAGTCAGATGTTTTATCTGAGAAGACACATCCTAATTTGCTTTAGGCAAAAATTTGGTGCACTTCTTCCATTGCTATTTATAAGGAACCTGTTTTGGAGCCAGTGGTAGCCTCGGCTACTAACGCAATGTCCGAAAATTAATGAGACCTAGAGAACCTACAACTTTGGGCCACTTGTGACATTACAATTTTACAAATGTGAATCACAAAACTGCAGTTGCAAGTTATTCTTGTGATGAAAAGAAATGTTATAATGTATAGCCTTCCCCAACCTGGTGCCCTTCAGATCTGTTGGAGTTCAACTCCCATCATTCTAGCCACCATGGCCGTTGGGAGCTGAAGTCCAACACATCTGGAGCGGAAGATAAATGTATTGGTGAGCATTTGGGAAAAGCTCCTCTGGTTTCTGAATTTTTCCCCTGGCTCTTAATGTTGGAGCATGAATGCTTCTCATTCTGGATACACACACTTGCTCATATTGCCCTCCAGGAACTATGGCTCCAAGTACCAGCCATGGTTAGGCGCTACTTGGGAAATCAACCTTTGCCCAAGAGAGGCTTATGAATCTTGATGTTGGATGGATAGGAACCACATTAAAAGGGGGTGGACAACTTGCGGTCCTCCAAATGTCTTGGCCTACAACTCCCATCAGCCCTCACCACCGGCTATGCTGACTGTGCGGCTGGTGGGAGTTGTAGGCCAAAAAGATCTGGAGGGCCGCAAGTTGCTCACCCTTAACTAAAACATTTGCAAGAAACAATCAAGAGCATTTCCTCCTCCCATTAGAAAATGTATTTATCAGAAAAATAAATGAATGCCTATGCATGAATTACCCCCACACACTTTGCCCCTGCCCACCCGCCCCATGTTTGCCCTTTGCTCTGCCTGCTTTGCCTCCAGCATTGCCCACTGTCTGCAGGAATGTAGCCCCAAGAGCTTGCACACATGGAGGATGCTGCCCTCAGGCTCAAAAGGATGTCCCTCCCCTGAATTGCATTCTTAACACTAGAAGTGCTAGGCCATATGAAAAGAGCCTGTGAATGGCTCCTTCATAACCTGGCATTGTCCAAATTCCCAGTATGGTGATTCATTCTGATGTGGGAAGAAGTGCATTGAATGGTTAGAAAGACTGCATTTCACCACCGTACAAGAAAGACAGAAGACAACCAGGCATAGGGTGAATGACTAGTAATTTGCCATGAATTATATGGGGGTGGGAAGAACTATTCTTCAAGGCTCCAAATGTCAGTGAGAACCTACCATGGTTTTCTGTCTTAAGGTTTTATAGTCACATTAGACATTCTAAAGCTCTTTCAGTGTAGTTCTTTTAAACTAAAATGTGCTTGACAGTTTTTTTACTGACTGGTTTCTGCAGAAATGAAAAATTTGCAGATGATTAGAGTCTGTGCAATACACAATTGCTCAGCACTCTGATCCTCTGTTGCTTCATATGAGTTAGGGCCAGCCTTGGAAAACAGAGATGTGGGTCAACGAGCTCCCTTCTGTGGTTGTATTTTCACTTAACTATGCAATATATATCTTCCAGATTCCTTGAAAATAATTGTTGACAAAACTGTATCAGTATATCAGTTTGGCCTTCACACCAAATAATCTGGTTAAACTGTTGAGACAGACAGACTCCACTGACGAAATTGCTTCTGCCTGATTACGTTATTTCAAAATTCATGCATATAACTCAGAACAATGTGAGAACCTCTCGGGTACTGAGTCTCAAATTCCGTTCAGCTCTACTCTACACAAGACTTGCAGGACATCATCCAGTCTTTCCTACCCAAGATTTCTTCTTTGCATGAAGGTGGAGTGGATATCCATCTCCCTGGTGAGGAGTAGACTGCACCTCACCAGGGAGAGGTCTGACACTGTGTGCCGGATCCTAATCCAGTGATACTTTGTGGATGCATGGGCTTTCATGTACACACCGTGCTCCTCAACCACAGGCTTATCAATTCATATCAGGGGGTTGAGATGAATCCCTCGCCTGCTCAAAGAATGCAGGAGGCGTTCACAGGGCTGTGTGAGGTAGTGGCTAGTAGGGATGCACAGACGTTGTAAGAGCCGTTCCGTCTATATTTTGTGGATTGCCAGGTGCCTTTCATTCCATCGTCCACTCATTAACAGAATCGGATTTTGTGCAAATATGTTCAAACACATTTGCACAAATTCACATTTGTGCAAATTCGCACTCCCAAAAATGTGCAAATTCCCCCCCTCCCAAAATGTGCAAATCCACCCAAAATGTGTATTTTCATGCTTTAGCCTATGGGGGAAATGTGCAGTTTGGGACGGTGTTTTTTTATTTTCTGTATTTTTCTATGACTAAATTTGCATAAAATTATGGAAAGTTAAAAAAACCACAAAACGGTCTGCAGGTCTGCGCAACTCAGGAAAAGCCGGTCTGCTACAGAATCCATGGGTTGGATTCTTAGAAATTCAAACTCATTTGAATCTGTTGCAGATTTCTCTGACACCCCTAGTGGCTAGCCCCACCCTCTGCCATCTTGGCATTCTGTGCATGTGAGAAAGGGTTCTATGCACCTACAGCTCCCCTCTGCAAAGAGGGGGATCCTGATTGGCCCATGATCCCCTCTTGCATGGAGGATCTCTGCATGCCTACATGTAGAGCCTATTTTCGAGCCTGTTAAATGTACAGATGCATGTTGGGGGCATAGCTGGAACACATGTTGCTGGCAGGGGTGTGTCATGGTCTTTCTCTACCCTTAATATGCTGGGGTGATCATGTGAATACCCTATAAGTTAAGGGATATGCATGTGGAACTGAGGAATCCTGAGGAAGTGAACATGGAATCCTATAGACCAGGGGTGGGCAACCTGTGGCACTCCTGATGTTGTTGGACTGCAACTCCCATCAGCTCTAGGCAGCATAGCCAGTGGGGGGATGCTGCGAAATGCATTCCAACAACATCTGGAGGGCCACATTTTATTTATTTATTTTATTATATTTATGCCCCGCCTTTTTTCCTGCAAGAAACCCAAGGCGGCTTACATTATCCTCATCCTCCTCTCCATTTTATCCTCACAACAACCCTGTGAGGTAGGTTAGGCTGAGAGTCAGTGACTGACCCAAAGTCACCCAGTGAGTTTCATGGCCGAGCGGGGACTAGAACCCGGATCTCCCGAGTCCCAGTCCAACACCCTAACCATTACACCACACTGTTGCCTCCCCCCCTGCTGTAGACACGGGAATTCATTGCACTTTTCAGTTCACATGGAAGCTGTGGATTAAGATGACTGAATATTTATCTGATGAGCACGACACACTGTTCCTAAAGTATTTGTATATATTAGCCCTATTCAGGTGTTCTGCTTCAATGTTTAATGAACATATGACAGGAGAGAGCAAGGATAAGCATGCAAGCTCTACTTTCTTCCATCACCGCCCTGGTCATCCCCTCGAGTTGAGTGATAACTTCTGTAGTGGGGAGACTTTTTATTCCTGTAGGCTCCCCAGGTAGTTTAGATCCCTGGAAATCACATAGGAAGCCTACATGGACAGAAAGAGGCTCCACGCTGCAGACGTTATCCCTCAACACATGGAGGGTGATGAGGATGGCAATGGAAGAGGGTGGAGCTGGCATGTTTGTCCTCTTTCTCCTCTGCTCCATTGCATGCTTATTAAACACTGAAGCAAAATGCCTTATTAGGACTACTGTATCTTACAAATGGGAGGGGGGTTTAATATCAATACTTGAAAAAACCTTGACCTAGAAATCAGGAGAGCTGAGGAAAAACTGCAATCTTCCGCCTTTATTTCCAGCCCATTTCAAAACATCATGAGAACTGGAAATGTATTTAAATGTTAGATTTGAAAACTAGAGTGCCCATGGAGAGCCCATGATCTGCCCAGATGCATCTTTCGCATTTTCTCCTGTGCATGTACTCTGAATGTTGGCCAGCTCCATCATCATATAAACCAATGAATTCTGATGGAGTGATGCAAATTCAACCCGATGCTTCCTCTAGGCTCTAGATCCATCGTTTCCCTTTCATACCCTTGAGAGAAATGCTTATCTTTCAACTTCTAAATGAAGGTTCAAGTTCAGCTTGTCTAACCAAATTCTAGCACTGGATATGCAATCCTTTAGGAGAAAGAGGGCTTTTTAATCACAGAAAAGAATATAATTTAATTTGCTCCCTTTCATTTTGTGGACAGAAGTACTGTGGTGAAATGAAACTGTTGATTCAGAATGACTTGGACATTTTAAGAAACCCTGCTAAATGAAGTAATTGGGAGAATCATGTCATGGCTCAGAGGAAGCCATTGATATCAGATTCTTGAAGCCAGAGTCCCTAATGGGCTACAGGCCTCTCTTTTGTACAGCCAAAGTATCTGTAAGTTTGTGTTCCAGCCAGCCTTGGGATGAACAGACAAGCAATTTGGCCTACTGGAAGGTTGCATTGAAATACTTGCAAAGCCTTCCAAATCCCATTTAGTCAGAGATCATTTTGAGCACAATTTCTTTACGTCGCTTCATTCCACTCCACCAAACTGCCTCCTGATAATTGGTGAGTTTAGCATTTAAACAGCAAAAGTCAACACCAAATGTAATTTTAGCTTCAAGCCTACCAGCATTCCCGGCACAAGAACTCTAGCAGCAACGGTTTGGTATAAATAATGTGTGAAAGAATAAGTGATAGCAGTATGCTGGTACGACTTGTGACAGCAATGCTCAACTCTCCCCTTCTGAAGTACACTATTTCTTGACTTCAATTATTAATACGTGTTTTTTAAGTTGGCTTTCCTGTTTGGTATGACTCATGCACTCACTCACTCACTCACTCACCTAAGGCACATCACTCATTAATTCCTAATGTATTAACAGCAAGTGATTTGCCTTAGGTATACTTGAGTGAGTGAGAGTTTGAGCAACATTATTTACTACTTTTAAAATCTACATTCTGATCTACTTTTTTTATTTCAGAATGTTTGGATGTTTGCACAGGCCCACCACATATGTAAGTAGTCTGGTGCTATTAAACCACATTTGTAGTTTGTTTGTTTGCTTGTTTGCTTTGTTTTATACATTGGATTCGATCCAGATTGGCCATTCCAATCCAGAAGGGTTTAATTCAAGGAAAGCACCAGGAACCAGCTGGAGAAAGAGGATGAGGAGGAAATTGCCCCTTCCCCCTGCAGTCCCCAGAGCAGCTTTTCAGGAGGCACAGGGGACTGCAGGGGGATGGAGGAATCGTGAAGATTGCACTCCCATCCACTTCCTCCACCATGAGTGGAACTCCACTCAGCAGTACCCTTTGCAACTCTGGAATCGATGCAACAATGCATGGCTGAAACCAATGCATGGTTGGAAACTATGGGTGCTTCCAGATGGAGGGGTCCTAGCACTAACAATCAGAAGGCATTGTATAGCTATTCTATATTTTCTTCCTTAAGTATATTTTCTTCCTTAAGTCAAGGCAATGGTACAATAAAAGCCTCATCTGGAAGCACCCCATGTGCATAGCATTCATTTGGTGAATGATTCACAGCCTAAAGAGGATGAGCATATATGCGCTTCACCCTAGGTAGGTCGGGGTGAATACATTCTACTTAGAATTGTTCCTTCACATTGAAATCAATGGCCCAGTCCAAAATAGTCAGATTTAAGACAAAATGGGACAACCAAGTTGCATCACCTTCCTTTCCATGGGGCATTGCTACAACTAGCGTAGTGTGTCTAAGGTGTCATACATATATATATATATATATATATATACTGCTGACATCAGCCCTTTCCTACACCATAAAGTTAATGTCAGAAGCCCTGGGCACTGGAGAGGCGGCCATGTTGCAGCTCCTGCCCGCACCACTTTTCCTCAGTTTAGAGGCAGGCAACAGTATTGTGGAAAGGAAATGTGAATATAAACGTGAGCATGGGCACGACACTCTTTGGAAGTGTAAAATGTCCTTTTTTACTTGGAGTTTACTGTGTTATGGGATATGTGTAGAAACAAATACCCCAGATGCATCAGGGACTACATTGCAGTATCCATACATTATAGTATATTCCCATTTAAAACTGCAAAGGTCTGAAGTAAGTAAATTGTGTACTTCAGGCATAAAATTTGCCAGTGAATTTTTTTGTAGCAAAGATTATCTTCATTCTATGTGGGTCATTGCATAAGGATATCTACATTTAATTGTTGTTTAAATGCTAATTGGTCTAGGGGAAGATTTATAATTGCATTTAATTTGTCAAGTGCTGCAATGTAATTTATATATTAACACAGTCCTTGCCATAAGGAGAGATTATTAATTATAGCACAGTAGGTGGGCTGTGGAAATTGCTGTGCCCTTTTATACATTAATGGTGTTATAAAAATGCTTTATCTGCCAGCCTAATTTCTACAATCTGATATTGGCTGGTAAAATACTAGTATGCTGCAGGCATCGTTTTGTTGCTGAATTAATATGAATTAAATGAAGATGTCAATAATGATTACAATTTTAACTCTTAAAAAGATGGATAAAACATTCTAAGGGCACTTCCAGAGAAGGCTTTTATTTTGCAATTGCACTGCCTCAGTCACAGAATTTTATGGTGTGTGTGTGTGTGTGTGCATGTGCATTCCAGACAATGTTTTCTTCCATTTTTATAGCCCTCCCGTTTTTCCACCATTTCTTCTGACTTTTTTCTTACCTGAAAAAAAATCTGTTACGGGAGAAAAGATGGAATAATTGCACAATGCCTTTTGACTTTTAGCAATAGGAGCTCTCCATCTGGAAGGACCCTATGTGTGGAATCACTTTGGGAGCAGAGGAAAAATTTAACTCATCAACATCATCTCACCTGAAGAGTCCTCCTGGGGGAAACCATTACTATAGCACAGAGCTGTAGGACACCCAATTTAGTCATTATGAGAGTCCCAAGCTTCAGTGTAAGACACACACACCCTCTTTGATCTTATTCTTCTTTCCTTTTCCATCACAAGAGAGTCCTGTACTTGAAGAATTCATGGCATGCTGGCACAGGAAGTGTGGCTGTCACCTTTACTAATGGCTCCTGGTGTTTGCTGTATATTTAATTTCTTGGTGTTGAAAGAGTAATTTTGTAGCAGGAATACCAGGAAATAAGCAAGTATATTTTCTTTTTCATCTTGACCACAGTTGTGGAATGGGTAATAATCACAGTGATACTACAACAAGCCAGGTATGAGGGGAGGTCCAAACTTACCTGTGATCCTCAAACATCATTTGAGGAATCATGGGACTGCAGCCACAAATCACTGATTAAGAAATTCATCAATATTATTGAATCATAACATTGTATACACACACACACACACACACACAAACACATACATACATATACACACACATACAGATTAATTGTGGATTTTATTTTGATCTTTAAAAGCTGAGCTAAGGTTTTTTGGAGCTTCCGGGTGAACATGGAGCCTTGAAGTCACACAGAATTTCTGTGAGACAACTGATACAGCGTTCCTGGCCAGAGAAATTCTGACTGGGGAGTCTACTTCTGATAAGAAGCTAAGATTTGATGTTACCCCCAAAATATCTCGCAGGGTTATAAATTGCTGTCTGTTTGCCTTTCTGTTTGGCGGACAGATTGTGGCTGTAACCTGAGGTGGGGGAAAACGGCGCCGTATTCAGGAGATCAGCTTTTACCGATCATTAGAGGTGTACGTGTTCGCTTCCAAAATGATGGATTATATCTGGACTGGCCGATTTGGAATCTTTCTACAGCACAGTAGGAATTATAATTAACTGTAAGTTGAATGTGGGTATATCTGGGAGGCAAAGAAGATAAGAAGTGCTAATTGGAAGGAGGGCTATAATTCTTTTATGTGCAGTGGAATTTTGGAAGTACACGGGCAATATGACTTCAGCATTTATGTTGCTCTGGAAAAAGTTGGAAAACAATATTCTAAATAAACTGGAAAGAAGAATCCAAGGTTGGGATGTAAACTTTGAAGTAGACTTAACAAAAAAAAGACGGGAATTGGACACTACACAGGAGGAGAAAGAAGTAATTAAGGATGTTGGAGACTTTCCAGAAATTCACAGAGGCGTTGAAGTTTTAACTGGACTGAATTTGTTTAAGGAGAATGCTCGGAGAAAAGTTATGATGCAGTTTTTAAAACTCAAGATGGCGAATGCTGAGATTCACAGAGGCTTTGAAGTCTGGATTGGACTGAATGCGCCTGAGAAGAAGATTCATGAAGCCGGTGAGCAATATCCCCAGAGTAGGCTTGCTTTGTTTTTTGTTCAGAATCTGGAATTTAATGATTATCCATTTGACAGAGGGAAATATGAGCTTTTTTAAAAAATCTGATTTTGTTTTGACTGGGAAAAGATAAAAGGCTGTTGTTTATTGAATTATTCAGATAAAGGGATTGCCTACATGATTTGTATGGACTTTAAACATTTAAGAAAAGGGGAATGATGACTTATGTGCTTCTGTTGTTTTGTTAGCTGTTACTTATTTTTTAACTTTCAAACTTTTCTTTATTAAAAAAAAGATATCTTTAAAATTAAAAGTGAAGTGGTTTATGGATAGATAGAAAGAAACAAGGAGTAAATGTACTATACTAGAGAGGGATTCTTAATAATGGGATTTTAAATTGGATTAAAATGTGGTTTTGTTTTTGGTTTGCCGTAACTGAATGTGAGGTTTTGTTAACAGAAAATGTTGTAAGAATAACTGTGGTTGCTTAAGCTGTGGAGAAGATTGGAAGTCCTTTTTAACTGTGTATATTGTTTGCTATATATGTGTTTTTGTGTTTGTATGAAATGAAATTTAAAAAATTCACAAACAGAAAAGCTGAGCTAAGGTTTTTTTTAATATGTCGATCTGGAAATGTTCTTAGCAAGTTTAAAGCTCCAAACCAATTGTTATACACAATAGGGCAAATCTGGAGATGATGGGCAAATCTGGAGGCACTACCTGAAAATAGAAAGTTGCCTAGATAATTGGAGTCATTGTGTGAAATTCTTTCTTCACGGAAACCTCCTTTGTAACTGATTTCAATGAAACAAGAATTAAAGGAACAGAGTTGGCTAGCTGAAACAAGAAAAATGAGGCACCATAAATCATGAAGCCAAGGAACTGGGGTGGACCATAGCTCAGTGGCTGACCTGCCTGCTTTGCATGCAGAATGTCCCAGGTTCAATCCTAGGCAGCATCTCCAGTTAAAAGGGTCAGGTGAAGGGACCCTGAAGGGCCTGAGAATCTGGAGAGCTGCTGCTACTTAGTCAGCTTTCTTCAACCTGTTGCCCACCAGATGTGTTGGGCTTGCCATGTTGGTTAGGCATGATGGGAGTTGCAGTCCAACACTTCTGGAGGGCAACAGATTGGGGATGGCTGGGGTAGATGGTACTGGGCTAGAGGGACAAATAGTCTTAACTGCTGTGAGGCAACTTCCTACAAGTCTTGCCATTCAATGTTATTACTGCAAAAAGTGTTTTGACATATTAAAATATGATATATCAAGCAAAATGTGATCAGTAGCCTCAGTCCAGTTTCAATTTAGCACAATGCACTGTGATGGCTGTTCAGTGCCAGACATTCACAAAACAATGTAAAGTCAGAGCGTTCATGATTTTCCATATACCGTACTTATCTTGGGGGGAGGGTTTCACATAGAAAGCTGCATCTTCAGACATCAAAGAAGGCAGGTGGGGTAAATCTCAATTCCAATGTGATCCCTTCATCATGCAGGGTAGTAACAATTTAAAGCATAAAACTTCCATTTACTAAAGCCCAATGGGGTTTATTTTGAGGCTTAAGTTTGAATTTAACCTAAAATATCCATAGATTATATGTGGATTCTTGCTCAGGCTGAATTTATTGTAAACAAGATATATTTTATTGTAAACATTTTTCTTATGGCTCATTTTCTTTTCAGCGGAATTCTGTTGTTTTTTTTTAATCTTATAACTTTTTAAAGTTCTATAAAAGGAACAAGTTTAGCAAGCATGTCCCCGCCCCCCATCACCATGCTGCTGCTTGATTGGAAGATGTCACACAACTAGTGGGATTTTTCCTTCTGTTCAGCTCTTAAAATACAAGAATCCTCTCACAGTGCATATCTACCTATGAATGTCCCCTTCCAATTCTATGCTTTGTTCTTCTTTGGTTTACACCAGACAAGCTGGAGCCAATACACAGATGTCCCAACCCATTTCTTGGTGTGTATGTATATGTGTGGTGGTGGGCAATAATTGATACCCCAACTCTTTGAAAGGCAAAGAACCATGGGATACGCAAGTACAGTAGAATATCCTTTAACCTTACCATAGAAAACAGACTTTCCTGATTACCCATACTCTTTAGCAAAATATTTCATACACTACTAATGTAAAGTTATCTTTACTCTTTTGCCCTGCTTTTTCTTTAACAGGTTGTGTGGGAGGGGTTAATCCTCAGTGTGTCTCTTCGGTACAACTAGCTTCTTTCAAAGGAATGCAGGATTATGCTCATTCTTATCAGGACCTCTGCCCCTCCTGCCCCACTACTTCTGGCTTCAACAGGAATTATGTAAGCATAACTAAGAGTAGAACTTGGATACTTTCCAGTCCAGGAATAAGATGGCCTTTTGCACCACCAGTGAAATTAAGTTTTTCTTGGCTATAAACTACTGAACAGAAATTCTAAGGCATTATTGGTGGGAGATGACGTTAGTGATTCTTGCTCTCATTAAAAGAGTTTATAGTCCAAATGAGCTACAGAAGTCAAAGTCAATCTTGCAGACTTGGGGTTCCTGCAAGGTTAATGCACTGTTCATTAGGATATGATGTGAAGATCATAAAGGAAATATATTGGCATTCTATGGCTTTGGCATGACCGTATTTTCTAGTAGAATGCCTTCCCATAATTACCTGTACCCAAGTAAGCACTGAACTAAGATGAAGACCCCAGAGGCAGAGTTTCATGCCTGGCTTGAAGTCAGCAGTGGAACACTGAATGCATTTTGAATGCTTCCTAAATTTAAATCCAAGTTGCATGGACGCTCACTCATAAGTGAGAGCTGCTTGCAGGTGGGGAGTATTTGTTGGGTTTTGCATAGGCAGAACGAGATTACCACCTGACATCGGGATTATCACCTGACCTAGTGGGTGTTACTTGAGTTCAAGTATACAAGGCCTTTGGTCAGGAGACATGGTCTCGAGGTGATGTGACTCAGCAGCCTTGAACAGGTTTTAGCAGATCAACATGTTGATGAATAGGTTATACACTGGAGTGAGTAATATCCTATTTATAGGTGCAGGGTCTGGGGTATATAAGCTAGCACACTTGCTGATAGCTTCGTTCCGTCATTCCTCTTCATCTCTCTTCTCTGCTGCTTGCTCGTCTCGACACGACATGTGTCTTGATCTGGACTTCACTTCATCTAGCCTTACCACTGGGGTATAGGTTTTGAGTCTGCTATGATGTAGTGAGTAGAGATGCATTGATTGCCTTAATCCCATGTAATTGGGTCTTACAAATAAACTCTTTAATCTTTATTAACTGCTGTTATCTCCTCCTTCCGCTTGCGTGACTGGGACTGAGGGTCATTGGCTAGGGGAGCTTTTGAACCCGGGTCAGTCCAACTCTCACATCGGTTATGGGCCCAGATAACGATCTGATGGTTATCTCAGATGGGCAGATAAGCCACAGAGACGCAGTTCGGAAAAATTCAGCAGTTATAGAGTTAAGGAATTTGTTTACTATTTGTAAGAATGGTTTGTAAACAAACCGGAAAGGCGATGCAGTGTTGCTAAAGCTGGGTGCTGATAACAGCGGCTTGGAATGCAGCACCACTGAAAAATAGGAGACAGAGAGACGGAGATTTTTCGTTTTGGAAGCAGTTGGAACGGAGGTGCCAGGCTTGGAAAAATCCAAGGCTACAGACTGTGAATGGGGGTGCCGGTTCGGGCAGCTACTAGGCTGAAAAGTGAACAACGCTGGACACAAGGATTTCGTTTTCCACAGCTTGCTGGAGTGATTGTCAAGGAGCTGTATCGGGCAAGGAAATAATCTTCAGGAGGCTTTGTGTCTACTCATTTGATTGAGACAAGGCTACAGGCAGGAGGATCATATTTCTTTTACAGTTTGCTTTCTTCACACAGCAGCGGATCAGCTATCTTTTGCATTGTATCAACAAGTGGCTTGGATTACAAATGCGTGGATTACGTCTGACGTGGGTAAAGCGTCTGGAGCGTCATGTCGCAGCAAAGCAGAGTCACGTGTGACAAACGTATCTCGGGAAACCTGATACTACAGCGGAGGCTGTATCAAACCAGTGGAGGCGTGGTTTTAAAACAGCGCGACAGTTTTGAACAGAGAAAGCTGTGCTTAAAATGTGAAGCTGTTCTTCATTTTCTTCATGTGGGATCACAGAAGAAAGGAGCTTGAAATCAGCAGGGGTGCTGCTGAAGGGAAAGACTTTGTGTTTTAACCCAGAACATAACAAAATGGACATTATTTTGTTTGGACAGAAAACAGTGGATTGTTTAAACGAAGTTTTCTGTGTTGGACATGAATAAACAGGAAGAGGACTATGCAAATGGTCAGAGGTTTAACAGTCACATGTTTTTTGAAACTATATTTCTTGAAAGTTGGATAACTTGGATTCAAGAAAGTGTAATATATGCTCTTTGAAATGTCAGGAAATGTACTGAATGTATATATGACTTGAGTATATTGTGGATTTTTCTGTAGCAAAATGTAAAATACTGAATAATTAGTAGGTATGTTTATATGGCAAAGCTAAGAGATGGATTATTTCTTTTATACTATAATGGTGTAATAAAGAAATGGAAAGTTGTACTGATGCAACTATAAAAAAAAGGTTAAATGCTTATATGTATGACATGTACATGCATGCATATCACATGAATGTTTGATCATTTAGATTCACAGGCTTGTGAAAGAAAATGCAAACTGTGTTGTGGGGAAAGCATTGGGAAATTGTAATGTTTCACATGAAAGAATTTTGTGCACATAAACAAGGGATGCTAGCTTCAACAGGTAAACTGGAAGGCAAGCTGAAAAAACAGTTCATTTCATTTCAATTTGTTCTTGGTGATCTTGTGGATACTCTGATGGCTTTAGAGGAGAAAGGCACGTTATTTCATGATGTTCATTGATCAATACACTAAGTACAGGTTGTGTACATGTTAGATAGAAAGCTGGAGTATTGAACAAAGTCAAGGTGTTTTGTGCTTGGATGGGAAACAAGCATATTACCCATGTTACCTATTTCTTTTCAGATATGGGGGGAAGTTCAATTCAGTGCATGTTTTGATGCATTTCTAACAGGATGTGATATTGAACACATGGATTGTGTGGAAGAGTAAACAAACACTCAGAAGAAGTGATACTAATTTGGATAATGAGGTTTGGGTAGAAGCTCTTAAATGTTTTGATTATGTACATGATAGAAGTTTTAGTTCTGTATTGAACTGTACATCTTATAGAAAGTAGTGTAGAAGGAAGAATCTTCTGGAGAAACATTTCAGGATCTTGGATCTGATATGTAGGTACATACACCTCAAAGTTAGAAGAAATCTGTAAGGGAGCTTACATGAGATTTTTCTAAAAATGAGAATATTGTGTTTTACATGAACAACACTTGGATAGTGAGATTATCTAGAAGTGTTGAGTATAATGCTGAATGAAAAGGTGAGATCATTTTTCAAAATTAATTCTGTTAATGCAGGGGATGCATCAAGCTCAGAGTCAGAATAGAAAAGCATTTGCTGAAAGACAGTCAGGTAAATTTGACAAACTTTGATACACGTTTGGTTTAGAGGAGACTAAACAAATGATTGTTCATCATTGGTGCAAATTTATTGGAACAGGAACCTGATAACTGATGAGGTAAGGAACAGGTGAGTCAAACAACCTGTGAGATATCAGGATGAATTTGCAGGAAAAGCCATTTGAAACTTTAAAAATTTCAAAGAGGTGAAAAATTGTCTGTTAAGGAAGCTGAACCATAGCTTCAGGCTATGCAAGCTGAGTTGAATTCTTTGGATAAAGAACAAAACATGGAAGCTGGTGAAACAAACAGCAGTTCATGGAACTCATTGTTACAAGATAGATTTTTTAAGTGAAAACTAACCAGATTGGAAAAAGGTTATATGACAAATAGCAAGATTGGTTGCTTGTGATTTTGCTCAGTAAAAGGAGCTGGATAATCATAAGATGAGTGCAACAACAATTTGCTTTGGAAACAGTTAGACTGATGTTTAAGAATGTGGAAGATGTAAGAATATTTCACAAGTTGAAATATTGGAACATAAGCATTTTAAATGAGAGGACGTCTTTGGAAAACTGTGTGAGATTTCTGTAGGAAAGCTAGAAATCAGCTAGAGGCTGGAATTCTGTTTTGAACTCAAACATTGCTGAAGTGAGATTTGCACAGAGAGGCAGATCAATGTTTGTTTGTTAAACAGGAGGAACAGGGACATTGTATGTACTTTGTTTAGATGGATGATCTATTGTTTTTTCTGGACAGATAAAAGCAATATGATATAATTGATCCAGGGTTTGGAATTTCATTGAAATGAAACTGCTTGGTGGTGGATCAACTGTTTATTTGTAAATAGAAGTTGAGGGAGAACCAAGAGGGCAGTATCTTACTGCAACAAACCAGAGAAATATCATGGATGTGATTGAGAATTTTGGAGATAGTTAACTCAGTGCGAGACTCCAAATAATTGAGGATTTTCAAGCACATGCTGATGGAAAAGCAGTTTGAATGCTACACAGAAGCATTGGGCTGTTGAGCTTTACTGTACAAGCAACAAGGCCAGGTATTGCTGTCAGTGTGATAGGCAGACTGTTAGACCAACAGGACATGCTTGGAGAGCTCTGAAAAAGGAGTTGAGTGTTATCTGGAAGGAGCATCACACTTCAGACTAAGAGTTACAAGTCAGAGCACAGGTGGCTTACAGATTCACAGAAATGCCAGTTGTGGTTGTGATAGTAAGAACAACAAGAACACACCTGAAGTTTGTTATTTTTATAATCATACTTTGTTTGATTGATTTTGTAGAAACAATCATCTAAAGTTAGAGTTCAACTGAAGCTGAACTGAATGCATTGTATTATGTATTGTGCTATTATGCTATTGTAAAGCTTGAATAGTTATTGCATGTGTTTAAATAGTTTAAATTGTTAAAAATGTTTAAATGATGCTGGGATTGATGTGAAAAACCTATTGCAGTTTTTTCAGGAAACCAAGGCAGGATTGCTATGCTGTAGGCAGATAGCAATACACAACGTTTTGGGTCTGCAAATAAAACTGTGTCATGAGGAGGGATACATCAGAAGTGATTTGATGGTGGTTCAAATTTCTGGCAGGTAAAGTCATTCCTGCAGAAGTTTTTTTTATCAAAGTCCATAGATGAAGGAACAGCATCAGATGTCAACAAAGCTGTTGCTGTTGTATGAAATAACCACGTTCTGCACAAATGCAAAAGCAGGGGGATGTTGGGTTTTGCATAGGCAGAACGAGATTACCACCTGACATCGGGATTATCACCTGACCTAGTGGGTGTTACTTGAGTTCAAGTATACAAGGCCTTTGGTCAGGAGACATGGTCTCGAGGTGATGTGACTCAGCAGCCTTGAACAGGTTTTAGCAGATCAACATGTTGATGAATAGGTTATACACTGGAGTGAGTAATATCCTATTTATAGGTGCAGGGTCTGGGGTATATAAGCTAGCACACTTGCTGATAGCTTCGTTCCGTCATTCCTCTTCATCTCTCTTCTCTGCTGCTTGCTCGTCTCGACACGACATGTGTCTTGATCTGGACTTCACTTCATCTAGCCTTACCACTGGGGTATAGGTTTTGAGTCTGCTATGATGTAGTGAGTAGAGATGCATTGATTGCCTTAATCCCATGTAATTGGGTCTTACAAATAAACTCTTTAATCTTTATTAACTGCTGTTATCTCCTCCTTCCGCTTGCGTGACTGGGACTGAGGGTCATTGGCTAGGGGAGCTTTTGAACCCGGGTCAGTCCAACTCTCACATCGGTTATGGGCCCAGATAACGATCTGATGGTTATCTCAGATGGGCAGATAAGCCACAGAGACGCAGTTCGGAAAAATTCAGCAGTTATAGAGTTAAGGAATTTGTTTACTATTTGTAAGAATGGTTTGTAAACAAACCGGAAAGGCGATGCAGTGTTGCTAAAGCTGGGTGCTGATAACAGCGGCTTGGAATGCAGCACCACTGAAAAATAGGAGACAGAGAGACGGAGATTTTTCGTTTTGGAAGCAGTTGGAACGGAGGTGCCAGGCTTGGAAAAATCCAAGGCTACAGACTGTGAATGGGGGTGCCGGTTCGGGCAGCTACTAGGCTGAAAAGTGAACAACGCTGGACACAAGGATTTCGTTTTCCACAGCTTGCTGGAGTGATTGTCAAGGAGCTGTATCGGGCAAGGAAATAATCTTCAGGAGGCTTTGTGTCTACTCATTTGATTGAGACAAGGCTACAGGCAGGAGGATCATATTTCTTTTACAGTTTGCTTTCTTCACACAGCAGCGGATCAGCTATCTTTTGCATTGTATCAACAAGTGGCTTGGATTACAAATGCGTGGATTACGTCTGACGTGGGTAAAGCGTCTGGAGCGTCATGTCGCAGCAAAGCAGAGTCACGTGTGACAAACGTATCTCGGGAAACCTGATACTACAGCGGAGGCTGTATCAAACCAGTGGAGGCGTGGTTTTAAAACAGCGCGACAGTTTTGAACAGAGAAAGCTGTGCTTAAAATGTGAAGCTGTTCTTCATTTTCTTCATGTGGGATCACAGAAGAAAGGAGCTTGAAATCAGCAGGGGTGCTGCTGAAGGGAAAGACTTTGTGTTTTAACCCAGAACATAACAAAATGGACATTATTTTGTTTGGACAGAAAACAGTGGATTGTTTAAACGAAGTTTTCTGTGTTGGACATGAATAAACAGGAAGAGGACTATGCAAATGGTCAGAGGTTTAACAGTCACATGTTTTTTGAAACTATATTTCTTGAAAGTTGGATAACTTGGATTCAAGAAAGTGTAATATATGCTCTTTGAAATGTCAGGAAATGTACTGAATGTATATATGACTTGAGTATATTGTGGATTTTTCTGTAGCAAAATGTAAAATACTGAATAATTAGTAGGTATGTTTATATGGCAAAGCTAAGAGATGGATTATTTCTTTTATACTATAATGGTGTAATAAAGAAATGGAAAGTTGTACTGATGCAACTATAAAAAAAAGGTTAAATGCTTATATGTATGACATGTACATGCATGCATATCACATGAATGTTTGATCATTTAGATTCACAGGCTTGTGAAAGAAAATGCAAACTGTGTTGTGGGGAAAGCATTGGGAAATTGTAATGTTTCACATGAAAGAATTTTGTGCACATAAACAAGGGATGCTAGCTTCAACAGGTAAACTGGAAGGCAAGCTGAAAAAACAGTTCATTTCATTTCAATTTGTTCTTGGTGATCTTGTGGATACTCTGATGGCTTTAGAGGAGAAAGGCACGTTATTTCATGATGTTCATTGATCAATACACTAAGTACAGGTTGTGTACATGTTAGATAGAAAGCTGGAGTATTGAACAAAGTCAAGGTGTTTTGTGCTTGGATGGGAAACAAGCATATTACCCATGTTACCTATTTCTTTTCAGATATGGGGGGAAGTTCAATTCAGTGCATGTTTTGATGCATTTCTAACAGGATGTGATATTGAACACATGGATTGTGTGGAAGAGTAAACAAACACTCAGAAGAAGTGATACTAATTTGGATAATGAGGTTTGGGTAGAAGCTCTTAAATGTTTTGATTATGTACATGATAGAAGTTTTAGTTCTGTATTGAACTGTACATCTTATAGAAAGTAGTGTAGAAGGAAGAATCTTCTGGAGAAACATTTCAGGATCTTGGATCTGATATGTAGGTACATACACCTCAAAGTTAGAAGAAATCTGTAAGGGAGCTTACATGAGATTTTTCTAAAAATGAGAATATTGTGTTTTACATGAACAACACTTGGATAGTGAGATTATCTAGAAGTGTTGAGTATAATGCTGAATGAAAAGGTGAGATCATTTTTCAAAATTAATTCTGTTAATGCAGGGGATGCATCAAGCTCAGAGTCAGAATAGAAAAGCATTTGCTGAAAGACAGTCAGGTAAATTTGACAAACTTTGATACACGTTTGGTTTAGAGGAGACTAAACAAATGATTGTTCATCATTGGTGCAAATTTATTGGAACAGGAACCTGATAACTGATGAGGTAAGGAACAGGTGAGTCAAACAACCTGTGAGATATCAGGATGAATTTGCAGGAAAAGCCATTTGAAACTTTAAAAATTTCAAAGAGGTGAAAAATTGTCTGTTAAGGAAGCTGAACCATAGCTTCAGGCTATGCAAGCTGAGTTGAATTCTTTGGATAAAGAACAAAACATGGAAGCTGGTGAAACAAACAGCAGTTCATGGAACTCATTGTTACAAGATAGATTTTTTAAGTGAAAACTAACCAGATTGGAAAAAGGTTATATGACAAATAGCAAGATTGGTTGCTTGTGATTTTGCTCAGTAAAAGGAGCTGGATAATCATAAGATGAGTGCAACAACAATTTGCTTTGGAAACAGTTAGACTGATGTTTAAGAATGTGGAAGATGTAAGAATATTTCACAAGTTGAAATATTGGAACATAAGCATTTTAAATGAGAGGACGTCTTTGGAAAACTGTGTGAGATTTCTGTAGGAAAGCTAGAAATCAGCTAGAGGCTGGAATTCTGTTTTGAACTCAAACATTGCTGAAGTGAGATTTGCACAGAGAGGCAGATCAATGTTTGTTTGTTAAACAGGAGGAACAGGGACATTGTATGTACTTTGTTTAGATGGATGATCTATTGTTTTTTCTGGACAGATAAAAGCAATATGATATAATTGATCCAGGGTTTGGAATTTCATTGAAATGAAACTGCTTGGTGGTGGATCAACTGTTTATTTGTAAATAGAAGTTGAGGGAGAACCAAGAGGGCAGTATCTTACTGCAACAAACCAGAGAAATATCATGGATGTGATTGAGAATTTTGGAGATAGTTAACTCAGTGCGAGACTCCAAATAATTGAGGATTTTCAAGCACATGCTGATGGAAAAGCAGTTTGAATGCTACACAGAAGCATTGGGCTGTTGAGCTTTACTGTACAAGCAACAAGGCCAGGTATTGCTGTCAGTGTGATAGGCAGACTGTTAGACCAACAGGACATGCTTGGAGAGCTCTGAAAAAGGAGTTGAGTGTTATCTGGAAGGAGCATCACACTTCAGACTAAGAGTTACAAGTCAGAGCACAGGTGGCTTACAGATTCACAGAAATGCCAGTTGTGGTTGTGATAGTAAGAACAACAAGAACACACCTGAAGTTTGTTATTTTTATAATCATACTTTGTTTGATTGATTTTGTAGAAACAATCATCTAAAGTTAGAGTTCAACTGAAGCTGAACTGAATGCATTGTATTATGTATTGTGCTATTATGCTATTGTAAAGCTTGAATAGTTATTGCATGTGTTTAAATAGTTTAAATTGTTAAAAATGTTTAAATGATGCTGGGATTGATGTGAAAAACCTATTGCAGTTTTTTCAGGAAACCAAGGCAGGATTGCTATGCTGTAGGCAGATAGCAATACACAACGTTTTGGGTCTGCAAATAAAACTGTGTCATGAGGAGGGATACATCAGAAGTGATTTGATGGTGGTTCAAATTTCTGGCAGGTAAAGTCATTCCTGCAGAAGTTTTTTTTATCAAAGTCCATAGATGAAGGAACAGCATCAGATGTCAACAAAGCTGTTGCTGTTGTATGAAATAACCACGTTCTGCACAAATGCAAAAGCAGGGGGATGTTGGGTTTTGCATAGGCAGAACGAGATTACCACCTGACATCGGGATTATCACCTGACCTAGTGGGTGTTACTTGAGTTCAAGTATACAAGGCCTTTGGTCAGGAGACATGGTCTCGAGGTGATGTGACTCAGCAGCCTTGAACAGGTTTTAGCAGATCAACATGTTGATGAATAGGTTATACACTGGAGTGAGTAATATCCTATTTATAGGTGCAGGGTCTGGGGTATATAAGCTAGCACACTTGCTGATAGCTTCGTTCCGTCATTCCTCTTCATCTCTCTTCTCTGCTGCTTGCTCGTCTCGACACGACATGTGTCTTGATCTGGACTTCACTTCATCTAGCCTTACCACTGGGGTATAGGTTTTGAGTCTGCTATGATGTAGTGAGTAGAGATGCATTGATTGCCTTAATCCCATGTAATTGGGTCTTACAAATAAACTCTTTAATCTTTATTAACTGCTGTTATCTCCTCCTTCCGCTTGCGTGACTGGGACTGAGGGTCATTGGCTAGGGGAGCTTTTGAACCCGGGTCAGTCCAACTCTCACAGTATTGTCTGCAGCTGAATTCTATGCGAGTCACAACTTACCTAAGCAAAGTGAATAATTCAGTTAAATCTTAAGGGGCCCTTCTCTCCTAGTACAGTCATGCCTTGGAATGAGAGCATAATTCGTTCCGGAAATGTGCTTGTAATTCAAAACACTCTTATATCAAAATGAAAGCCCCCCAAAAAATTTGTATAGAGATTTTTAATTTAAGCCGTACTACAGTACTTGTATTGCAAGACGTCACTTGTATATCAAGTCAAAAAATAAATAAATAAATATTTAAAAATTTGCTTGTCTTGCAAAACGCTCCCAAACCAAGTTACCGGTACTTGCAATCCAAGGTATTACTGTAGATTCAAATATTCTTCTTCCTACCCACTGTTTCAGATCCTCAGCCCTATTCTCCCTCCACAGACCCACCTTGGCTGCTTGTTTGGCTGACCATATGGATGTCTAACAAGGGTTGTAATCTAGCATTTGAGTTAAAGTGCAAGATACCACAGACAAATTATATGTGAATTATCTGGTTTTAGACAAAGCAGTTCCCAGCAGGGGTGTTTTGCATAATGAAAACAACATTGTACATTTAAATGGAAACAACTTTGATAGGAGGGATTCTCTTTCTTTTTTGGAAGGTATTTTTTTTTAATATGATAAATATTTTATTCAACATTAGAAGACCTTCTATTTGTACTACAAAATAGATTATAACTGTCAAAAAGGAAACATGACAGCTAATACCTGATCTCAGTGGTCAAACATCTGATTAAAAATTCTGTGCAGCTTGTTTAAAGAAGGATGGAATTTTCAGCACTTAATTGCTTTTACCAGATGCCATCTGTTCATTGATTTCTGACCTTTCTTTCTAACTCCAGTCTACACTGAGTGTCCACAGGTGAGGCAATTAGATCATAGATGCTTCATGCTGACAAAACAACCCAATTAATGTCTACCTGTAGAAAATCAGTTGGGAGAAATTAGTAGTGATGACACCATGGCCTTATGTAACCTTTGTGTTGGCATTTGATACATTGAATTCTTATCATTGATGTGTCACCTATACAATGGTGATGGAAACAGGGGTGGCTCCAAGTAGGAGCATTGAACCTCTTTCAGCCCAAGGGCCAAATTTAATTTTGGAGAAGCTCTTGAAGACTTCATTCCAGAGTTGGGCATGGCTGAAGGCAAAAGGAGTTGAGGTCAAATACAAAAGGGGCAGGGCCAAAAAATACCTAAATTGCAAGCATATTTCAGCTTAATGCTCTTACTGCCACTGACCAGGGCTCAGGAGAACAGGCATTTTAATAGGGAAAGCCCCACACAAAAGCCTGGAAACTTCAAGTTATAGTACACTGAGCTCCTATAAAGTATGAATTAAATCACACACCACACACACACAGAGACACACCTTCGCTCCACCAAACTAGTTTTTCTGGCATTTCCCCTGAGTGGAAATGAAGTTTTCAGTAGTTTATTCAGTACATGCTAAATTCTTCTTCTAGATAACCTAATTTGCCCTGAACAGTTTCATCATGGACTTTTATTTTATTTAGAACTATCAAACCAACATAGCTTTGCACAGGTCGGAATAGCCCTTAGTTTGATACAGCAAAGCCTTCAAGGAAAGTTATCAAGTTGTCAGAGCCGGACACATTGTGCCCACCAGGACTGAGTGAAGCCACTGCCACTGGCATCCGTAGGCATCTCCCCTGCCAAGGTATACCCCTACAGTGCCCTGAGGGAGGGGGTCTGTCCATTCAATTCCATGAGGGGTGTCTGCCCCAAAGCAGTGGGGAGGGGTCTCAGCCCTATAACTCGGTCCAGAGGGCTTCTCCCTTTAGGCTTCAACCTGTATCGGCTGCAAACCTAATCTGCCACCTAGTCACCAAAGATGGTACTGCAGGGTTCAAACACACTGACGTATTTAAATTAATTAACATTAATCTGTTTTAAAACAAAAACAAAATCAACCAAGGTGCACTCCCTTAGTAGGCATGCCAAGTTTCAGGTGTCTAGGTTTCACTGTCTTGACACTACAGCCCTGACAGGCAGACACACACCCTTTTTTATTATTATAGAATTAAGCGAACCATGCAGGCGATGAAAAGAAGAACACAAATAACAATACAACAAGAACACTAAGAAATAAAAGCGCTGTTCAGGTGCTATGCCTGAGTAGGGAATTCCAGTGCATGTAGGTGTCACAGGCCTGCATGCGCAAGCCACACTCCCAACATCCCAAACCCCGCCTGGTCCACAGCTGGCCTTCCTGTGTTGAGTGGGAAGATCTGAAGTAGGCTTCTATGCATGTTTAACTGTATGTGCTTAGAAGCCGCTCCATGATCATGTACCTGCTCTATCAGGGTTCCCGACTGTGGGCATACTTCTACATGCATTCAGCCGGACATGTATAAAAGCTCTCTTCAGACATTCCCGCAATCCCACTCAATGTGAGAAGGTCCAGAGTGGAGAGGATGATGCCAGCATCATATGTGGGGACATTGGGCAGTGCTGGCATGCAAGAGCCAGTCCTACCTAAACAAGCTGGAATTCCCTGTTCAGGCATAACAGCTGATCAGAGCTAAAGACTCTCAATAATTATAATCTTTAGTATATGATGGATATGTTTGGTGGACAACTAGAGTAAAGCAGCTTAAAGAAAGGCCATTATCTAATGGAAGATTGGATATATAAATTATGTGTGCATGCCCTTAATCCTACTAAAAATTCACCAGTACTCCGAAAATTGAGAAGCTTCAGCTGTACCAAGAGATTCCCTCCACTGTTGTAAACTGCCCAGACAGCTTCAGCTACTGGGAAGTATAGAAATGAAGTGAATGAGTGAATGAATGAATGTGCAATCCTATGTATGTTTAGCTTTAGACAGAAAAAAGGCCTACAACTCCCAGTATGCCCCAGCCAGCATAGCTGGTTGGGGCATGCTGCGAGTTGTAGGCCTTTTTTTGTCTAAACATGCATAGGATTGTGCCTTAAGTGAGCCACACAGCTGGTCTCTATGCACGTTTGTGTATGTATTGTGTATATACCAGAACTTTGGAGCTGACAGGTATGACCTGTACAACTTGTCCATCTTTCCCATAAATAAGCAACAACAAAAACATCCAGTTGAGCTGTATTTAGAACTGGGTGTCTTAAATGACACCTGCATTAATTCCACATTATACCTTGTCACCAGCAACTTTGCTCATTTGAAATTTATGCTAATAACCAAATGATTAAGTGACAGTCATTCACATTCATTATCACCCTGCAAAATCGTTTCCCCAGGAGATACCTCAGTAAAACAAATACATCAGTATGTCACAATTAACTAGTGTGTGCTTGTCATAATATTTGCACTTTGCACAATATATATATATATATATATATATATATATATATAATATTTGCCACATCTCAGAGTAAATAAATCTATCATCATGGAAATGCAATAATGTTCAGGGCAAATTGCAGCACAGAACATATAAATAGGAGTTAACAGAAAGCATTTTTAAAGGAATAGTTACACATAAATGTGAATGATGAAATCCCTAACCATGTATTAATTTAAGTATTTAGGACACACTTGGTTCAGGGTCAGTCTAAGATGGGTGCAGTGGCCACATGTGGACCCCACAGGGCATAACAGAAGCTGGCCACCCCACTCACCAGTGCACACTTAATGGCACATAGCACACCAGGCAATTAGAGGAGGGGGAGGCCTGTGCTCACCTCCCATTTCCCCATCTAGACCCCCACGCCACTTGATCAAGGAACAACAGCTTTGAGGTTACATTGCTTGACCAATGGCTGGACAGGAACAGCTTGGAGGTTACATTCCTTGACCAATGGCTGGACAGGAACATGGAAGATATGCACAGATCATTTAAGAGAACATAGGCAGCTATGCTGACTAGTCCAGTATTGTCGACACTGACTGCTAGCAGCTCCCAAGGGTTTCAGGCAGGAGCTTTCCTTGCCCTATCTGGAGATGTCAAGGATCGGATCTGGGACCTTCTTCATGCAAAGCATGTGCTCTACCACTGAGCTATGGATCTCCCATTCCCCATGATGGCCAGGTGTGGTGCCTGGATGCACACCTTTAAGCATGAGCTAAAGGAGAAGACTCAAAAGGGATCCCTCTGCTGCACACAACTGCTGCACCTACAGTGGAATGGATGAAACCTACCTTGATTCATGTATACACTGAATATATTACATCATATTAGAAATATAGTATATTTCAACTAACCCCCCATCTAGCCAGATTGTACATATATTTAAAATACATACATTATTGGCAAAATTAATATCCCATGATGTCCGTATTGGAGTTTTTAAAATTATATCCCTGAGGAAGAACAGGAGCTCTAATTGGCATTTTGTCAGTAATTTGGACAATAAATAACTTTATTACTACATATTTTTCCTTCTTCATGATATAAGGAAGACCAAGAAAGTTTTCCTATTTATTTTATTTATTTATTTATTTATTTATTATATTTATACCCCGCCTTTTTTCCTGCAAGGAACAAATACAGTAATAAAATTTAGCATTTATAAAGTGGATTGCAAGCGTTGAAAGCAGTTCATGCAGATGATCTCAGTAATTTTTGCAACAACCCTGAAATGTAGGACAGTATTATTATTACTGACCGAGATACTTATTTATTTTATAAAATGTATGCCCCAGCATTCCATTGCCTTTTCATCATTCAGGATGGCTTACAGCAATTAAAAACAAAAAAATCCCATAGAAAATGTGGACAATAGTGGTCTCCCAGTCTGCTCATGGCTCAGGTAAGATTTGAATGAGGGACTTCCCAGTTCACACCATTTCAATTCAATCCCATAGATGTTTACTTGGAAGTAAGTCCCACTGAGTTCCATGAGACTTACTCTCAAATAAACATGCATACAAGTGCAGCTGGATCTGCAGGGCCATACCAGGGGTGCTTCATACCAGGGGTAGCCTTTTCCTTTAGTATTGATATTATCAATATTGGGGGAGTGGAGAGAACCTAACAATATCCTTGGTTTCTTTCTGTTGGTTCATTGTGTTCTGTTGAGACTTCCTCTGTAGCTTCGCTCTTGGAATTACGGCTATTCCAGATATACAGATCTGGAATCTGGCTATTCCAGATATACAGACCTGTGGCTTATTCTGGCTCAGTTTGTCTGAGTGTGGAAAGCTAAGCAGGGTCAAGTCTGGTTATTACTTGGATGGGAGACCCCTCCTCTAGTTTCCTACATTGAGCAGGGGGTTGGACTTGATAGCCTTGTAGGCTCCTTCCAACTCTATGATCTATGAGTCTATGATCTATGAATCTATGAAGTTCTCCCAGCCCTCACCTGGGATTCCCTTCAGCCCTCGCCTAGCTCCCTCATGCCACCACCCAATCACCTTCCCCACCCATTGCCTGGGATTGTAGCCCCTGCCCCTGCATCTGCTGTCTACCTCCATACTCACCTCAGCAGTACCAAAGCCCTAATGAGGAAGCAGGAAGTTGGCAGATCAGGAGATGAAGGGGTAGAAGACTTCCTGCTTCCTCATGTGACAAATCTGAACTTGCCCAGGGTTTCTATGAGATGGAATTCCAGTATTTAGGGGGGGCTAGCTCACCAGTTAAGCACTCATGGTAAATATGGCATCTTGCCAGTCTTCTCAAGCAAAGAAGGTAAGTTCTTTCATGGAGAACTGAAACCTTTGATCACGTGGTCTGCCTTTTAAACATGCTAAGCATTTCTACACATGTTTATCTGCTTACATACATTCAGATTTTATGTTATACAATGGAAATATTAACACATTACTAAATCTACCCTAAAAATCTTTCTCCTGCTATCAGAACTGGATTTCTAGATACAAAAACATGTCTGTGAGACAACATTTGCGCGCGTAGGGGAGAAATAACGACTCAGACACAATTGTAGGGTACAAATTGTGGTAAAAGTAATGGGCCACATTTATTGAATCATCAACAGGGGATCTACGAAGGGGAAAAGTGAGGGTACTAATTACACCGGCTATCAGCCGGTCACTATTGCGATAGGGCGAAACATCCAGCAAGGAGGGTGACGGCTGCCAGGTCATCCTCGCCTTGCTTAACACCACACGGTGCTGGAAGGTCTTTCCTGCAGTCAGCCTCGACCAAACTGTGAGGTACTGGTAGGTGAAGCAGGAAGACCTCAGAGACGGCCTTGTCTCCGCAGTCCCGAGCCGTGAGACAGTCGGTGGAAGGAGCCTCAGGCATGCCTCTCACCTGAAAGGTGCCATAGGATGATCACCGAGCCCCTAAAACTGCCTAATCCCTGCACTTAACCGCCACCGAGAGACACAAGGTTACTTAGTCTCCTCTCCCCCACCTGCCAGAAGAAATCCCAGCAGGGCCCTTCACAGATCCTCCAAATAGATGTCCAGCCCAAAGGATGACAGGTGAACTCCATCCTCTCTGCTGTACAGCTCCCTCCTGGCCAAGGAGATATCGGGATGAGGTATCGTAAAGCCTCTCCCTCCCAGGCCCCTGCCTATCTGCGAATTCACCTTGCGCACTGCCTTGTGCAGCCGCTGGTGAGACATGGCATAACGCCAATGAAAACATGGCAGCATGTTAGACCAGAGCACCTGAACTCGTGGCCAACGATGCTGCACCACCACAAGGTCTGACAACACTTGCTCAGTCAAGGCCTTGCTCTTGAGCAAACCTAAATCATATCCACCCAAATGTACGACCAATACATGAGGGGGCTGGCGCACCACGCCAGAGCCAAACAGCAGCGGGAGGAGGCCGTGCCACCAGCAAGCCACGCCGACCCAGCCATTGGATGTCGGCCATGTGACTGATGCCCAAGTTCGGTCCCAAACCGGATGTAGCTGCTCTCCGGGCCGCCCAGAAGATGAAGCTGTGTCCACAGACCAAGATTCGAGCACGCCTCCGCCCCCAATTGGCACCTGGAAAACACAAGGGAGGAAGCAGAAGTACAGCTCATGGCAGCTTGCTAACATAAGCTTGGTACGCTTGTGAACACCACCTTCCCACCGCCTGGACCTGCGTCACAGGCAAACCCAAGGCAATCGCCGTGGAAGCGGCTCCTATCCTGAAGGAATGGGTCCTGCACCCTGTGATCAACAACCTTGCCAGGGCTTGGTGCCCCTCTTTTACCTCCTCCCTTGCTCCCCCCTCCCTTCTCACTGTCCCCCCTTCCTGCTATCAGGGAGAACTGGTTCTTCCTGGTTCTCCTGTGCCCCCTGGGTGCTTGACAGTACTTGGCAGCTCTTTGAGACTGCCAGGCATCTTGGCGCCCTCTTGGTGCTTGAGGGTGCTTCACAGCTCATCGTGGCTGTCAGGGGAAGTTACTGGGGGGTATGTAGATGGATCCTATTGAGGTGAATGTAAATGAAGACTGATGCAAATGACTGCTCTGCACTGAGCTGCTTCTGCCCTAAGCAGAAGCTTTAATGTCTGTTGTGGTGTGTGTGTGTGTGGGGGGGGGTGTATTCGGACTGGCTTTCTCTTCACAATAATACTAATACTACTACTACTACTAATAATAATAATAATAATAATAATAATAATAATAATAGTATTTATTTATTCATTCATTCATTTCATTTCATTTCTATACCACCCAATAGCCAAAGCCTCTCTGGGTGGTTTACTAAAAATTAAAACCTAAAAAATACAATTAAAAATGTAATTAAAAAACCATTTACATACAAATCAATTTAAAACACTGAACAATAAAAATCCCAGGACCGGTTAAAACCTGTCAAATACCTGGGAGTAACCTTGTGCCAAAAGGATGCCAGTGTTGGCAGACCTCAGTGGAGAGAGTATTCCATAATCAAAGGGCCACCACTGAGAAGGCCCTCTCCCTTGTTTCTATCCTCCAAATGCTGTTTCAGAAGTTTGCCAGAGAGTGTTCACACCTATGACTAGCTCTTTGGCATCCACACAAGACATCCAAAAGACACATTTACATCTACACAATTGGTTTCGAGCAGGGGTGGAGAACCTCTTTCAGCCTGAGGGTCAAATTCATTTTTGGAGAAGCTCTTGGGGACCGCGTTCCAGTGCAGGCCAAAAGCAGGGCCAAAGGCAAAGAGTCAGGGCCAAAAGTAAAAGATTTCAGGCTAAAAAATACAAAAACGACAAGCATATCGTAGCTTAAAGCTCTTACTGCCAGTAACTAAGGAGAGGCATTTCAACCTTTTAGAATGAGAAAAAAAATGGCACAAAACCACCAAACCATCAGCAGTTGGGGGGAAAGGGTGTGGGGCCACAGGAAGGGTGCTTGGCATTCTGGGGAACCTCAGATGGCCATATTTGGACTCAAGGATGGCCAGATATGGCCCCTGGGCTCAAAGTTCTCACCCCTGTTTAGCGTTGGTTATATTAATTCTCAAAGACAAAAGTAGGTCTGGGAGCATAACACATAAGTTGATGTAGCATTTCACTGATATAGCAAATGGTGCAAAAGGTGGCAAAACAGTGAAATTGTATCATAACGTCAGTCAAGGGGTGCTTTTTTTTTTTTTTTACCATCCCCACTTCCCATAAATGATGTCTATCTCTATGAAATCTATTTCCATAACTCAGAAAATAGATGGTACTTTCAGAAAGTAGATGGGATGAAACTTCAGTCAATGCATTTTTAGAGAAAGATGTATGCTATTTGTGAATGTGATTCTTTGGCCATGAATCTACACAATACTTTTTGCCCTGCAAGCTACTTTCTTACCAAAGCAATTCTAATTGAGGCCATTCTAAACCACGAGCTGGAAAGCTGTGAGAAGAGATCCACTTGATAGGAGAAAACAAAAAAGAGAAAAAAGTGACACCTGCTTCATACATTTCGGGATGGTGACTAAGTTTGAATAAGCAAATGCTGACTGCTTTACCAGAGATAGCACCGACAAAGGTTATCTGCATGCTGCACACATCAAACATTGATTCCACTACATTTAATTCATGTGAAAAATTGTCTCTTTCAGCAAATGATTTAGCACATCAAAACCTTTGTTTTAAAGTACAGAGGGCTTTAAAATGTTGGAGCAAGTTGAGTATCTTCACTGACTTCCCTTTAGAAGACAATTTCTTTGTTTTTGTCAGACCCTCCTCCATGCAAGCCTCTAAATTGCCTAATATCATCATTCGTAGTATACTAATTGTGAACTCAGCTGATGAATTATGGCCACTATCAAGCCCAAACAGGACTACTGGGAAACAAGAGGGAGGTATTGGCATACTTGGGGAAGCTCTGAGGTTTGCAGAAATAGAAAAAAAAAAAAACTAAGGGGGAAAATACACACCCCCAAGCTGCCCAATGAGGACTAAATATGCTCAGTGGACACAGTGACTGCATTCAGACAACATGATATAACCCACACTTAAAAGCTGAGTATGGGTTCAGTGCGGGTTGTTATTGAACTGTGGGTTGTCTGAACCTAGCTGTGTTAACAAACCATGACTTGCTAACCACGAACAACAACCCATGAAGAGAACCCATGGTTTGTTGTTGGGTTGTGAACCGTGCATTGTTCACCATGGTTTGTTATCTCATCTGAATTCAGACACCACGATAACCCAAGTTTCAACAACAACCCACGGTTCAACGACAACCCACGGTTTAACGACAACCCATACTGAACCCATACTCAATCCTTGAGTGTGGGTTATCATGTTGTCTGAACCCAGTGTCTGTTAGGAAGGAAAATATGGGAAACTCGGGGCAGGGAAAGCAATGGAATGGAATATCATGAAAGAATATCATGGAACGCTCAATAGGAGTACTCCACACTGCAACATTTTATTGCAGGTCCCACTTGTAGTCAACGTGTGTGTGTGTGTGTGTGTGTGTGTGTGTACGCATGCGTACACAGACACACACACACAGGTTTGAAAAGAAGGAATAAAGTGCATATTAACACACTGGCAACTGTACACATTCATATAAAGTCATAGGAAATATGACCCAATTGACATAACTTCCATGTGATGTTGGAGAATGTGAATTCATTGCATATATTGCCCAGTCAATATTCTTAGTCTCCAATTGCATGTGGATTGTAAAATGTTTAATATACTCTGTCTATGCATCTGCACATTCAGTATCATGTAGGCTATGCGTATTGACTGGGCAATGTATAAAATTCCACTTATGCTGTCACTTTCCACAATCACTAGTGCTTAACTCACAACATACATTTTAAACAGCTTTTCTTACAGTTGACATAGTTTTGTAACAGACACAGCTGCTCTCGAGGATACTGAATCAAGTAGAACAAAACAACTTCATCGATTCAGACCAATTTTGTACCTTTCATGTGACTCCAGCAGTGCCAGTTTAGGCACTTGAGAGCATAAAGTGGGATAGCCCAGAGTGCAGCAGAAGTGCTTCCAGGTGAGTAAGAGATCCTGTATCTTTCCCCCTGCTGGTTGGAAAACAGCTGTGGAGGGGGGGCATTTTGATCAGAAAATGGCCCAATGGGAAAAAGTTAAATGTTTCCTATCCCTGCCACTAAATGGATCAGATTCACAACCCCTCCCCACACAGTTGCATTTCATGGGGGTGGAAATCAATAATGAAACTGATTGTGAGTCTCCCAGTGTCTCAGCTACTTTGGCCCTTAGGATCAAATAAACATGACATCAGCAGCCCCATGTGTTAAAACAGAAATGAGGAAAGGTGTGGCCCTCCAAATGTTGTTGGACTACAACTCCCATTCTTACTGACCCTTGGTCATGGTAGCTGGGGCTGATAGGCATTAGAGTGCAACAACATCTGGAGGGCCACACTTTCCCATGTTAAAAGCTACCGCCATCTACTTCCGACAAAGCAAGGGATTGAGATGATGAAATCACAGAAAGAGAAGGAGTTGCTGAATCTTTCAGCTATTTTTCTCCCAGTAGGATCTGAGATTAGGGGCTACATGAGGAATTTATTGTGCTCTTGTGATTCCTCACTCACGGTAGTTTGCAGGTGCATTACACAACGCTGTCATCCTCCAGGGCCTCTCCTGTGCTTTCCAAGCATTTCCGCAGCTTTTTTTAGATCGAGGAAATTGTAGTATTATCTGGAAATGGTGAATGAACCGGAATAAGAAGCCCATGTATTTTTGCAATTCTGCTATACCACAACGCCACCTTGTGGTTGTGTAATGGAACATATAGAAAGGCAGAGAACAAAAAAACCCTGGGGGGAAAACACGTGTAAAGGAGCTGATTTTAATCCTGGAAAGAATCTGGAAGCAGAAGCCTTGGTAAAGTGGTGAGTTAAAAGCCTCATGTAGAGAAGCCCTGGAAGTTATATCCTCACTAAAAGAAAAATGGCAGGGGAGAAGCAATTTGGGGCAGCAAAGTTATGGTCAGCACCCACCTCTTTTATGCTTTAAATCACTCCCATCCAGTGGTGCAGCTAGGACTGGACCTTTGAACCAAAGTCTAGGACCCTGCCGCACAGCCCCTCCCCTCCCCCGTGTGCCAAATGAACAGCCAGAGAGCAGCTGGTGCAGAAGCAAACTCCATATTATTCCTATAGTCATGATGGGGCTATGATTTAAGTGAGTTTAAAATGCAAAACCACACATGCTCAGAGTATTATTTTTATCAGGGCTGGAAATCACTTTCATCAAATGGACAGGAGAAGAGAAATGTTACTTGTGTGCTTCATAACTGAAGTAATACACAAAACCATCTAACGCCCGCCCCTGTTCCCAGTAAGATTATTACGTCCAAGGACTAAAATTACCTAGCTGTTCCACTGCTCCCACTCCTCCAATTTATTGGAATTCACCACTACCCTTCTTCTAATAGGCAGGCAATGCCTCTATAACATGTAACTAATGCTTTCGCAGAAGTTTGCATTTTAAAAAAATATTGAGTTGCTTTGTTTCCTCTTTTCTCTTGCATATTAATAGTGCCTATTTTCCTGTGGGAAGAGTAGGCATAATCTGCGAATCACCAGTGCTTAACAAAGAACTGTTTATTTTATTACAGTCATGCCTTGGATTGAGAGCATAATTCGTTCTGGAAACGTGCTTGTAATCCAAAACACTCTTATATCAAAATGAAATCCCTGCCAAAAAAATTGTACAGAGATTTTTAATTTAAGCCGTACTACAGTACTTGTATTGCAAGACGTCGCTTGTATATCAAGTAAAAAATAAATAAATAAATATTTAAAAATTTGCTTGTCTTGCAAAATGCTCTCAAACCAAGTTACTTGCAATCCAAGGTAATACTGTACAAACTATCTGCAAATCCCAAGGCTAAAAGGGGTGGCAAAATACATCTTGTCTTTTGGGTCTGGCTTGCTCCTGAGCCCTTGAGATGATTATGATGGAGCAACAGGCTACTAGCAGAAAACAGTATGTATATATATATATATATATATATTAGGGTATCAAAATACTAGTAAGACACAACAGTACATATTATGGGAAAAGCCTCCCAGTCACTTCACTTCCCAGCCACAGGTCCTTCACACAGATGTAAGCCAGTCGTTTGCACATTTTCTTCCCTTGGCAAACTCTTCCACAGCCATATGCCTACTGTGCAAACTCCGCACGTTTGCTATGCGCGTCATGTTTCAGGATTCTGGGGAATGTTAATGTGGGGTGCCAGCTGTCAACCCACATGATATCTCTCTCTCTCTCTCTCTCGTGCACAGACTACTTCTCTATAGCTGCATCTTGACAGGCATAGCAGTGGAAGTCATGAGGAACACTTTTTTTAGAGAAGGTTCACCATTGCTCATTGCAACCCCCCTGGATAATCTTTTAAGGGATTGTTGGAGCCATTTGGAACCATCAGTTCAGCACCAGGGCCCAGCATGATAGGGCAAATGCCAGAGCCCAAACACTGGAGCTGACACCAACAGGATTTTTTAAAAGTGAATGTCTGACACTAAAAGGAGGAGTGGTGAGCTGGGTGACTGCAGCAGCCACCATCTTTTCCTTCCCAAATGCCTCTGGGCCCTGCTCCTGAAGTAGGGGACCAGAGGCATTTGGAGTAAAGATGATGGCAGCCACTACGACCATCTTCTTTAGTCCAGGCTGAAGAGCCCTTCAGTCACAGGCTCTTAAAAGAAGAGGAAAAAGTTGTGCGTGCCATGCCGCCTACCCAGAGCACACAAGCCCAGCATGGCTTCTTCTTTTTTCACTGAAGGGCTCCGTGCTGAAAGAAGCACTGGGCCCGGTGAGTACAGCGGCCTCTCCCTGCTGCTTGTTTCCACTGATGCCTGACCTGCCACCCGGTAAGCTTGGGAGGGGGCAGTCTGGAGGGGACACTAGGGCAGCAGTTTGAGGAGCATGCCAGGGTGGCCGTTTGCAAGGGGATGGAGGGCACCTTGCCTGGGGTGCTCTCGAACCTGGCACCAAGTCTGCTCTGCACAGCACAGCAACCTATAGAATTAACCTACTAAACTGGAGGAAGGGCTTGCTTCCTTTTAAATAGGAGTCATTTCAGTTCTCTCTCTCTCAAAACCTTTCAGCTCATGCCAAGACAAAACTGCTTGAGAATGTTGGTGGCGGGGATGGGGATGTTAGCCACTTTATGTTATTCAGATGCAAAGCATGTAAATGAGCAAGTTTTGATTTATTGGGTAATTTAGAACTACTTCACAAATAAATTAAATCCATCTTACCAGACTTCAAGAAAATGAATGACTAATACATAAATGCGCTTGCATGTATATCAATGGCATTTCTGAGAATAATGGCAGAGATTCAGATGCAGGGGCAAGCTTTATAAATTGGGATCAAATCAACCTCGCCATGAAATGTACTGGCGATGAGGACTCCAATCCTGCCTCCAGTTATATATTTGCTAGCACATAGAAGATCATAAACAGAGCCCTGCTGGATCAGAACAAAGACCGAACTAATCCAGCAACATCCTATTTCCCACAGTGGTCAAGCACTGCCTCTAGGAACCCACAAACAAGGCTTCAGGGCAGTAGCCCCCTCTCACTTTTATTTCCCAACAACTAGCCATTCAGAGCCATGCAGCCTCTGAACCTGGCAGTAGCATACAGCCATCACGATTAGTAGCCCGTGGATAGCCTTATCTTCTGTGAATTTGTCTACCCCCCTTTTAAAGCTGAGGAAGAAGCTACAGCTCCCCCTCTACCTTTTATTTACTCCAAAGTAAGCCTGTGGGCCCCCAAACTGGATCAGGACCACTCTGCATGGGAAGCAGAAGCTTAATCTTTCCCACCCCAGCCAATTCCCTCCCAAAATCCCCTGTGGACGGTAGTTAAAAAAAATTTTTTTAACCCCGCCATTGTTGCCAATAGAGACTGTTCTCTCTCTTTTTTAAACTGCTGAGTGGAGAAAGAAAGTTGGGAGATAAGTAGTTTAATCCTTCCCTCCCTGCACGTGGTGGTCCTGATCTGGTTCAGGGCCCCACTCACTTACTTTGGAGTAAATAAAAAACAGAAGAAGAGTGTACCGCTACATAAATAACATAGCATGTAGTTTAACACTACATTGGTGGCCGTCAACACATCTTAAGGCAGCAAATTCTATAGTTTAACTATGTGCTGTGTGAAGAAGGGTCTTCTTTTGTCTCTCCTGAACCTCCCACCATTCCACTTCATTAGATCACCCCGGGTTCAACTTCCGGTGGAGTGTTATGGTGGACTGACGTCTTCACTTTTAGTGGAGAAGCAACACGGCTTTAAAGCTGGTCTGGAAGGGCTCCCACAGCCAGCAAAATATCCCTAGATCAAGGGGAGATCAAGAGATTAATCACTTGTACCTCAAGGATTGCTACTAGTGGGTTATCTGCAGTCGGCAGCCAGCTTGCGGGGGAGTGCTCTGAGGTCAGAATTTACAACTAGCTCGAAGTCGCATCAGAGTCTCTTTAAGGGACAAGGCCTGCCGACCCCCATTTCTTAAGATTTATGGACTTTAGCTATTTATGAATGAAGAGATATTTTCTCGACAACCAAGTAGATCTTTCTTACGGTGAGTTATAACTTTTTTCTGGGACTAAACATTTTTTGGAACTTAAGAAATTTAGTCAAAAGCCTCACAAAGAGAAGATTAATAATAAAGTTTTGAAAGGGAAAGAAAGAGGTTTTTTAACCCTCTTATTTATTTTTACTCTTGGTGAAGGTGCACACGGGGAGCAGCTGCTAGATAAACCTGAACAGTGTGGGAACGGTTTTTGTTTATGTCTGCAGGCTGTCAGAGATAAAGCAGAGCAAAGATGGTTACACTGGATTTGCTTTGCAAGTTATCTGATCAATTGGTGAATAATATGGGAACCAGGATCAATGTTTTTGAGAAAAGAATGGTCGAGAGGCTGGTGGAAATAAAAGTGGAGATAACACGGAAAGTTGAAAGATTGGATGGCCATATAAAGCAATTACCTGGAGAGGTGAAACAGATCAATGACAAGGTTGAAACCTCAGAAAGCAAAACAGAGGTACGAAACACAGAGTTTGATAGAGAATGAGACAGTCTTTTGGTCCTATTGGAATTGAGAGGAGAAGATCTTTGCCTGAGATTTGGTGTTATTTCAGAGTCTGATGATCCCTAACCTGCCTCACAGGGTTGTTGTGAGGATAAAATGGAGAGGAGGAGGAGGATTATGTAAGCTGCCTTGGGTTCCTTGCAGGAAAAAAGGCGGGGTATAAATATAATAAAATAAATAAATAAATCATTACTTATATTTGTTTTAGAGAAAAGAAGTCCTTTTTAGTTTTAGTTTACGTTGATGTCTTTTGTAGTGTTTGTTGTTGATTTTAATAAAAAAATTATTTAAAAAAAAAAAAAAAAAAGATCACCCCGGGTTCTAGTGTTATGAGGCATGGAGGAAACAGAAACAGTTGCATTGTGGAATCATTCTTTACAGTTATTTAGTGCAGGGGTAGGCAAACCTTTTGGGCTGTGGGCACATTTAGCAATTTGAGAAACTGTCCTGGGCACCACCACAAAACGGCTGCTATGAGAGGTGTCGCAAAGGACAAGTAAGCTGTCTGAAACACTGAGTACAAGGCAGAAGTGAGGTCTGAGTGCCAACACATGACAGAATTCCTTTGAACCCCACGTTTTCAGCATCAACAGAAACCTATTTCACAGCAATCCCAGCTGCCTGTAAGAAAATATGTTTTAAAAAAAATTAAGGTAGGACACCTTGTGAGGTGCCAAGAAAGGTGTCCGGGAGCACATTGGCACCCATGGGCACTGTGTTGACTGACTTGGTTCTTTAGAATGTTCAAAGCAATCTTGTAATTCAGGTAGTATTATCCTATATTGCAGATGGGGGGGGGAAGACTGAGGAAAAGAAGGATGGCCAATTTAGTGAGGTCATGGGAGAAGGTAGATTCAAACCAGGGACCTCCTGATTCATAGCTCAGGTCAGAGGCGTAGCGTGGGGGGTGCAGGGGGGGCCGGCCGCACCGGGCGCAACATCTGGGGGGGCGCGCTCGCAGCTCTCTGCCCCTGCCTGGCTCACTCACTCTCTCTGCAGTGCTGGCTGTGCGAATCCGATCCGAGCCGCCGGGTCGCCGCCGCTCCGAGCGGGGATGACAGCTGGCGAAAAGTTCCCAAGAGGCACTTCTTGGCCAGCTGTCAGAGGCTCCCCTCGCCCCTGCCCATTGCTCCAGGGCGCCGCTGCCAGGCAGTAAGGAGGGGAACATGAGCTTGGAAGCCCAGCACGAGCCAGCAGCACATCCCTTCCCATTGCCTGGTGGTGCCACGCTCAGCTGAACAGCAGCACCACGGAGCAACGGGAAAGGGCCTGATTTCCCTGATGGCTGCCTCCTCCCAGGGAGACCATGGGGGGAAACACCTCCTTTCCCTTCTGCTGTGCAGCGCAATCCCGCGCAGGATCCTACCCGCCACCCACCGCCGGTGCCCTGCACCGCCTCCCCCCCAAAGCCCCACTTGTCTGGCACCGGCATTATGGTCTTCTTGCTGCCAGATAAAGATCTGTTTATTCTCCCAGGCTGTTTAGTCGTTCACGTTAAAAGGAAATGTGTTACCGCGTTTTTAGATCTTGACACTGGTGCTGACTTTGAATCCAGCCCTGTTGTGTCCTTTTAAACCTTTAAAGGTTTTTAGATTACGTTTTGTCATGTTGTGGGTTATGCTTTTAATTACTGTGAATCACCCAAGAAGCTTTGGCTTTGGCTATAAAACAACAACAACAACCGCTTCGACTGCAGCCTGCGGGGTCCCTCTCCCTGCTTCCTCCGAGTCTATTCTGGAGAGGAAAACCAGCTGCCGGTAAATCCGCAGGAGCCTCCTTCAGGCGCAATAAGCGCCACTTAAAGGTTTGGAGGCGGGGAGAAAGAGGGAGCTGCTGCGGCCCAGGACTTCAAGGGTTAAGGGAACTGAGCCTGTGGGGCCCAGAAAGCAGGAAAATGTTACAAATGCCGAGGAGGGGGAGGGGGAGTGATCGCGCCCCCTTCTTGTTCCTGGAAGAAAAAGCAGCCTCGCGGGGAGCTTTCATGGCGCGGAGGAAATAGCCTCGCTTTTTTGCATGGGGAGGGGAGGCGGAGGAGAAAAAGCTCTCAGAAATGAGGGGGAGAGAGATCCATGCACTCCACCTGCAAATTTGGCCCCAACTTGGGGCCAAATTTGCAGGTGGACCCAACTGACGCATGGTTTCTGTTTCTCTTGAAGCACAAACCGCACCATAAGAAACCAACCCAGTCTCACTGGAATATGGGGCACGGTGTGCGCATGCAAAGGAAGCATCCTTCCTGGCGTTGTGTGGGAGGGTGCTGAAGGAGCAGGGGGAGCTTTTTTTCTGGGAGAAAGAACACTTTCTCCTTTGCCAGCTTTCCCCCCCCCAAACAAAGCTGTTTCAGCTTCACCAAGGCACCCTTCTTTCCCCCTCAGCCTATCCATATCCCGTGGAAAGTGGGCAGATCTCCAAGGGGTGGGGTTCAAAAAGGAGCTTGCCAGGGAAACCCCTGAAGATGGCTACTAGTCCTGATGGCTCTATACTTTCTCCAATATCAGAGGCAGTATCCTTACATACACCAGTTGCCGGGGAACATGGGCGGGAGGGTGCTGTTGCCCTCAGGTTCTGCTTGTGGGTTTCCCGTGGGCAGCTGGCCACTGTGTTAAAAGAATGCTGGACTAGGTGGACCTTGGCTTGACCCAGCAGGCCTTTGCTTATGTTCCGATGCAGAGGAAATGGCCTTCCTGCCTTGTCAAGTTGAAGTTTCAGGGCAGAGAGGGGAGAAACATGAAATGCCCCCCAGTTGGCTTGCTGCTGCTGCTGGGCAAAAGCCGTGGGGAGGGGGGCGCAAATTACTTGCCTTGCCCCGGGTGCTGACAACCCACGCTACGCCACTGGCTCAGGTAACTCAGCTGGAGGCATATTCCTTATCATTAAGCTACTGAGTGACAGGCGTGCATTAGGCATAATAAGGGTGAGGATTATTTGTAGTGAGAACATACCCCTGATGCCTTTATGTCATAGCACAGACCTTAGCGGCATGCTGTTACTTCATGTAGAAGAAAAAGCAGCCAGGGTAGATAAGACACCTGTTTCTTTTGCACTGCCTTTGTCCTGAACAGTGCTTCTCCCTTGGTGAAATCATGTGGACCAAAACCAGCATATGAAATACCTGATCTTTGTCCAGGCTGATCTTCCCCTTACCTTGTCCCATGCAGGAGGTTGGTTTATAGAGGCTGCCCAAAATCACCTGACAGACTGGATAGTCCTGACAGGTCAACACCACTTTATAATATTCCCTATAATTCTACAGTATAACTTTAAAATCTGCAGCACACATTTGTTCTTAAAGTCTACCAATGGTTGAAATTATTGCATCAAGTTGACGCCTGAATGCTTTTGAGAGTTATTCAATATAAAGTTATAATTGGCCAGTAAATACCACAGTGAGAAATGTACCCTATTATAAGAGGCTCTACTGATGATGTCTGGGGAAAAATATTTTAAATATGAAGTGGAATTCTCTGAAATCTCTCAGAAAGCATTGCAGGAGCCTTGACTTCCTTGTTGTTACCATGGAAATGAACATAAGAACATAGGACAAGTTGTGCTGGATCAGACCAAAGGCCTATCTAGTCTAGCATTCCATAGTCTCCAATTACCCTCAAAATGCTGGCACTGTCATGAAAACTGTTAAGTCATCCCGGCTTCTCACTTTGTCATGCAGAGTCCCAAATTTAAACTTTTTAAACTTTCCTTAAAGGGGCCATGCCATGGGCAAAATTGCAGCTAAGCTAAAACTGCAAGCTTAGCTGCAATTTTGCCCATGGCATGGCCCCTTTAAGTGTAGCTGTTTTTAAGGAGAGGCAAATGAGGGAATTTATCACATGATTCCTATCTTTATATTGCCAAAGATTCTAATTCCTAACAGAGCTGATTGTGCCTCTAACAGGTGAGTTTACAGTGTCAGAAGGAAATGCAAGAAACTTCTCCTCTCTGAAGCTCCATGTTTGGGGGTGTGGGGTGGGTGGGTAAGCTTCACCTGTTGAATTTGTGCCAATCCTAACCATTTTAAAACAAAAAGAAAGAGATTGCCCTGCAAGCACTGACACACACCCACACCCATGAAAAACACCAGATATCAACAATTAAGGGTTTAAGTAAGGTAAAAAAATATATTACAAAAGCCACTTATAAAATATTATAAAATAATATACAGTCATGCCTTGGATTGAGAGCATAATTCATTCCGGAAACGTGCTTGTAATCCAAAACACTCTTATATCAAAATGAAATCCCCCCAAAAAAATTTGTACACAGATTTTTAATTTAAATCATACTACAGTACTTGTATTGTAAGACGTCGCTTGTATATCAAGTAAAAAAAAATTAAATAAATATTTAAAAATTTGCTTGTCTTGTAAAACGCTCTCAAACCAAGTTACTTGCAATCCAAGGTATTACTGTATACTATAATAATGTAATAATTATAATATATAAGATTTTGTGTGTTTCCTCTAATAAGTTTTGTACTTGACCATGCTCTTTGGTTGCCTGGCCATACCCTTGGCCACACCCTCTTGATCACACCTTCATGTTGCTTTACCATACCTCTTACAAATTCACGTGTGTCCCTATTTTCATCTGTGAAATGTTGGAGGGTATGGCATTCTGTTCACACAGTGGCAACCAGATGCCCAGGAGAAGCCCACAGTAGCATATTAATGCAATAATAATCCCCTGCTCTTGTTCCCCAACAACTGGTATACAGAGGCACACTGCCTCTGATCCTGGAGCTAATATATAATCACCATGGCTAGCAGCCATCGATAGCTCTCCATGAATTTATCTAATCCACTTTTAAAAGTGTTCATGTTGGTGGCTATCACTACACCTTGTGATAGTGAACTCCATAGTTTAACTATGCACAGTGTGAAGTACTTCTTTTGATCTGTCTTAATCTCTCACTACCCAGCTTCATTGGATGACTCCAGGTTCTAGTATTAGAAGTATAATTTTATACGCCTCTATCATGTCTTCCCTGACTAGCCTTTTTTCTAAGCTAAATAGCCCCAAACAGTATAACCTTTCTTCATACAGTAGTTGCTCCAGCACCTTGGTAATTTAGTTGCCCTTTTCTGCACCTTTCCCAGCTCTACAATATCCTTATCGAGGTGCAGTGATCAGAACTGTACACAGTATCCCAAGTGTGGTTGCACCATAGATTTGTATAACGCAAGGATGGGAAACATCTGGCTCTCCAGATGCTGTTGGACTGCATAAAATTATTTATACAACTCCCATCAGCCTTAGGCAGCATAGCCAATAGTGAGGGATGGTGGGAATTGCAGTCCAACAATATCTGGAGGGCCACACATATAAAGACATTATGATATTGACAGTTTTATTTTCAGTTCCTTTCCTAATGATCCCCAAGATGGAATTTGCCTTTTTCACAGCAGCAGCACACTGGGTCGACATTTTCATTGTGCTGCCCTCTACAACCCCAAGATCTCTTTCTTGGTGAGGACCAACCAGCTCAGACCCCATCTGCATATATATGAAGATAGGATTTTTTGCCCCAACGTGCATCATTTTACATTTGCTTCTATTAAACAGCATTTACCATTTTAATGCCCATTCCACCAGTTTGGAGAGATCTTTTTGGAGCTCTTTCTGATCCCTTTTTGTTTTAGCCACACTAAAAAAAATTGATGTCATCAGCAAACTTGTCCACTCACTGCTCACTCCTAATTCCATATCATTTATGAACAAGTTAAAACAAGTTAAGAAGCACTTGTCCCTCCCAATACAGATCCAGTTACTGATTCGTAAGAGGACCTCTTCTCTTATTACCGGTACATGACTGCTAAGTTTGCTCAGGAGCTTTTGGGGAGGGACTTTGTCAAAAGCTGTTCAGAAGTCTAATTAAACAATGTCTACCAGATCACCCCGTCCACATGTTTGTTGACACTATTAAAGAATTCTAAAAGTTTCATGAGACAGCATGTATTTTTGCAAAAACCATGATTATTTGTTTTTGGCATAATTTGTCCTGCTATATCAGCCTTCCCCAACTGGTGCCCTCCAGATGTTTAGGACTACAACTCCCAGCATTCCTGACCATTTGCCATGCTGATAGGAGTTGAAGTCCAAAACATCTGGAGGACATCAGGATGGAGATGGCTGTTCTACAAGCATGATAATTTTATTTTTAATAAGGCTTTCCGCCGATTTACTTGGAACAGATGTTAAGCTAACCAGCCTGTAATTTTCTGGATCCCTCCTGGCCCTGAATCTCTTTTTAAAAATTAGTGTTACATTGGCTGCTGTCCAGTCCTCTGGTACAGAGACTGATCTAAGGGACATGTTACATATGAAGAATGATAGTAAAATGCAAAGCTGCCACAAGAAAGAAAGAGGTCAAAGAGAGGATGGCAATGGAAGTGGAACTAATAACAGCAGAAATGTTAAGGCTGCAGTCCTATACGCACTTAGCTGGAACCCAATGGGACTTACTTCTGAGTAGACATACACTGGGTTGCACTCTAAGTTGGGGCCAAAACAGACTTTACGTAAAATCTGTGTCTAGCAGTTATGGTTTGGTTTTTGGTTTTTTTCATTTTTACTGTAGAGTAGATGCAAGGACCCTGGATCTTAAAGCCCCACTACCCCCCACACTAGGGTCCTGAGCCAGATCAGGGCCCCTGAACCTATTCATTCATTCATATATATATATATATATATATAGAGAGAGAGAGAGAGAGAGAGAGAGCTGTTAGACCAGAATTAAAGCAAGGAAGTGTTTGGAAGTATTCTAGGTACCATTCTAACACTATGAAATGCTGCCATTTTCATCTTATTAATTATTATTTGTTTGGCTTGCTGCAAAGAGAACAAATATGATCGGCAGGACACTCCAAAGGTCTTGTCATGCTGCCAGCAGCCAAGATTATGCCATACTCACAGTGTTATGTCCTGTGATCAGCAGGAAACTACGAAGGTCTTGTCACACCAACAGCCAGATTATACCAGTGTAACATCCTATGAACTCTCAGAAGAAAAATTGCAAAGAAAATCACAGTATTCCCCAAAACAGAGAACATAACGACACCAACAGCCACTCCTCCAGAGTCCATGACAATCTTGGAGTGGAATGTCAGCAATGCCATTCGCAGCCACCATCCATGGAAGGAGCTAGTCCACTGGTTGTATTAGAGGAGGTTTAGAGATACCCCCTGAGATTGCCCCACCCTATCATGCACACAAGGCATAGAATAGATACTTTAAGGATGCCAAGTTTGCTCAGGCGTGAGAGCCTCTGTGATGCAAGCAGTCAGAGCACAACAGCTAAAAGTTTTCTGGGATTCCTGTTGGACTGGGACTCGGGAGATCCGGGTTCAAATCCACGCTCGGCCATGAAACTCACTGGGTGACTTTGGGCCAGTCACTGACTCTCAGCCTAACCTACCTCACAGGGTTGTTGTGAGGATAAAATGGAGAGGAGGAGGATTATGTAAGTCACCTTGGGTTCCTTTCAGGAAAAAAGGTGGGGTATAAATATAATAAATATAATATCATAAATATTATACTACTCATTGCTAATAATAAAAATAATTTACAGCAGAGGGGAAACAGAAGGAAGCAAAAGCAAGGCAAGCTGTCCAGCAAGATGCCACACCTTATCCACCAGAAGGTTTACCTAGGAAACACACAGAATTGCCTTAGAGAAGAGATAAAATTGATGGGGGAGGGAGGAGAGAAGGAGGAGCAGCCATGTCAAAGGTTAGTTTGGGTCAAGCTGTGCATTAGATGAGCTGGCAGCCAAGTTCTAGATCTAATTTAGTCTGTAAGATCATCTCCATATCATTGCAGGACCAGCCCTGCCATTAGGCAGAGTGGAGCAGCTGCCTCAAGCAGTTTGCAGCAGTGAGGTGTTGGTGGTCAGAGCTGTGTGTATCATGTGGCCTGCTAAGATAGCCTGCTGCTCTCAGGTGCAGTGGAGGAAGGTATCCCATTCAGATGCCAGTCTAGTCAGTTTCTATGAGAAATGGGAGGCAGAGTGCCATCTTGTCTTTCGTTTCAGGCAGCAAAATGTCTTGAGCTGGCTCTGCCATATGAAGACTAAACCAACCTATGTACAGGGCTTAACATCTGTGACTTGGAAACATCTCCCCCCCCCCCACTCACATACCCTTTGAACATCTTACTTGAGAAAAAGTTATTTGTAACTGGAATGATCATGTACTATATTGTGAACATTGGCTGGTCCTAATTTTACTATCACTGTGGATTTTATTATAATATACCAATACATAGGTGATGTGATGCTCATGATATGTCACTCCAAACCACAATAAATGACCAGCAATTGTACATCATATATATATATATATATATATATATATATATATAAACATTTCGGCATAAAATCCCTGGTTCGGTCACAAATGAGAGTATACTGTGATACCACTTAGGGTGCAATCCCATGCATGTTTAGGGAGAGAGAAATCCTACAACTCTAAACATGCATAGGATTGTGCCCTTATAAATTGAGCCCAAACCAGTCAGGAACAGGCCAAACCTCAAAGGGTTAACAATCAGCACTTGTTTTAAACCACTAATCAAGCCACATTAATAAACATCATGGCTTGTTTCATCTCATTCTTCACATTAGTATTGGGTTTCAATTGATCAATAGTCAGACCAACCAAACTACCTGATTTTGATTTTTATTGCTGACATATAAGATTGTTGTTTGCATGCAACCAGACGAGGGTACACATGTCAAAATATAAAACACGTTGTCAATATAGCAGGATCTTTGTATTTCATGACTAAATAAATGTGGTACTTTTTCAGCAATTCCAGATTTATGCAACTATGCATAGGTGCATTCCTATGCATGTTTAGACAGAAAAAAGTCCTACAATTCCCAGCATGCCCCAGCCAGGAGGATGTAGAGTGTTTATCCACAAAGAAGGTCATATGGATTGTTTGGATGAGCCGCATCTACTTTCCTTTCCTTTCATTCCTCTGTGGTCCAAAAGGCACTTGAACTACATTTATCTTAAACTATAATATTTGAAAGGCATTCTAAAATGATATCCATGTCCTAGTCTCTTCTAGAGATTCTATCAACAGATCATCGCTTACCTATGTTATACTCACTGAACTGTAAATTTATTATTGCAAACCATGTGATAAGAACTGTTATTCCATTGCAACTTTCCACTAGCTATCTCTTAGTTTAGTTTCTAGCTCATAAATAAGGCTGAACTTTCAAAAATGTATGATGAAATGTACAAGGCAGCACAAACTGGCAGGACAGAGTGAGAGTTATCTAGATTCATAGAACAGCCTATTATAACTTTTATAGCCACTGAAATCTAGCCATTGAATATTTTTTCTAGTTGTGTATTTCATTTTTTACATAAAATTAAGTGATCTCTCTTATTTTTATAATGATTCACACTCTTCCGGGGGGGGGGGGGGAATCACTGCCTTGCCAGCAAAAAAAATTCTTGTGCTATGAAAAAGAATGGGGGAAACAACCATCGGCTACTATCTGCAATAAGAGATATTTCAAAAATGAATTTATAACACTCCACTTCAGAAGAAATACATAGGCATAGCCATTCATTCACTGGACTCAAATCCTATCCATTTGGGTACTTGGACTTGAGCACAGGACCAAACTTTCCCTGCTCTTCTAAGACCTTTCTTTCATTCCAGTACCTGCCATTTTCTTTTCCCTTTCCTTCTGAAAATTACACTGCTTCCTGCTTCTTCCCTCTCCTTTTATTTATTTATTTTATTTATTATATTTATACCCCACCTTTTTTTCCTTCAAGGAACCCAAGGCAGCTTACATAATCCTCCTCCTCTCCATTTTATCATCACAACAACCCTGTGAGGTAGGTTAGACTGAGAGTCGGTGAGTGGCCCAAAGTCACCCAGTGAGTTTCATGGCTGAGTGGGAACTAGGACCTGGATCTCCTTAGTCCCATTCCAACACTCTCACCACTACGCCACACTGGCATATTCCCTGTGGCACCTGTTTCCCTCTTCAAAGGTAGTTTAGAATGCCTGCTGGCAACAACTTACTTCTGAAGTGTAGTGGTAGCGCCATCTCCAAGTGTGAAGGTGCACACAGCAAAATGGTAGCTCTCTCCTATGTCTTATAGAGGTGAGCTCTGGTAGGCTTACCTGGTGGCATCAGGTGGTAGCAGCAGGCAACAGCAGCACTCCTATCAGCACCAGACAGCTGGGAACCACCATTTTAATATTCCATAATGCCCCCCAGTGTTGCTTCAGGGCATTGGTGAAAGTAAGATGGCAGCTCCAGCCAACTGACACTGATGAGAGCACTGGGGGGAAATTGGTGGGGGCAAGGAAGGCTTCAGCAGTGGACCCTACTGAGGCAATGGTTGCCCTGGCAGCTGCCCAATGATGCTGCATGCTGATGAAAGGGTTGGTGTAGTGGTGTGAGTTGAAAGTCTGGATGGCTCCAAACATAAATACAGTAGATGGCCATCAGCAAATCCCTCTCTCTTAGCCTCTAACCCCACCCTATCCAGATGGGAATGACAATCCTGGTCTACTCTGGCTCTTGAAAGCATTGCTGAGATACTGTGTACGAGAAGCACTTTGAACACGAGACATGTGCTATATAAATACTAACTATAGTTACAGCATATGCATGCTTAAACAAATGCTCATGAAATAACCAAAGAAATAAATGATGATGAAATGGGTGCCCAATGTGATGCAGAGGGAACCAATTCACATGTATATTATACAGTGGGGGGGGTATTATTGTTCACTCATGGTTTCTTTTTGTCTTCTCAGATCAATGTGCCCTTTGCAAACAGACTGTGGCCATGTGCCATACAAGCAGGGGCTGTTGGAGTATGTACTAAGTCAGGAAAAAACCCATCATGCCCAGCCCCCAAAGTGATAACCTTATACCTTTCCCCCCCAAAGATTTCTAAGCATAAGGTTAGATATGTCAGTAACAATTTTGGCTCAGTACATACCCAAATGGTTAAATGGCGTATGAAGTGGCTACTGGAGATTCTCATCAGCATTTATCTGTGATTATACCTCTCCTTCACCCCAGCAGGCCTATTTACATGACATTAAACATTAGTCATGGTAGAGTCAGGGCTTTTTTTCTGGTGGAACTCACCGGAACTGAGTTCCAGCACCTTTTCTTCTATTAATTGCATTACAATTTAATCGCCATCTACTCCCAAGGAAATGTAATCCAAGAGTTCCGGTACCTTTTTCTCCAGAAAAAAAGCACTGGGTAGAGTTATAGATGACTAACTCAGTGGATAGAAATCTTTGACATTTAAACGGACCCATTCTTGATTGCTGCACACTGCTTGAAGATGCTGAGCATGGTGCCTAGGAAAATAGGTTGCTTTTAAGTATGGCGACTCCGTACCGAAAATTAGACATGGAGGTAGTTAGGCTTCTGAGCGCACAATCTTGCCCCAGTTCTGCTTACACGCATGGATGGGACAAGCACACAATGCATCATTTTCTTTTACCTGATGTGGAGAATGAGATGATAAATGGATAGGGGAGGCCGGAACGTAAGACTTCACAAACCAGGTCTTTTATATTGCTAGACCTCTGTTGCCTTGAACATCCCATTTAGATGGAGGGTGTGGGCTAGGAATACATTTATAAATAAAATAAATATGTTTCTGGTCTTGTCTTGTTGTCTATGATAATTTTCTTTTTCCTGATATGGAAAATGATGCTGGTGTGTAGCGCTTCAAGAAAACCGATATAATATTTTCATATTCCTGGCCTAGAGCGACTAGTAATCATAGAATTTAAATTTGGAAAGATGTTAGAGGATCATAGAGTTGGAAGGCCATCGAGTTCAAGCCCCTGCTCAATGCAGGAAACTAGAGGAGGGGTCTCCCATCCAAGTAATAACCAGGTCTGACCCTGCTTAGCTTTCCACGCTCAGACAAGCTGAGCCGGCATGAGCCACAGGCTGCCACTTCACCTAGTCCAGCCCCCTGTTCAATGCAGGTCTGCCGTGCAGGATGCAACTGCAGCTTTCCTGACAGATGACTGTCCAGCCTCTGCTTAATGTCTAGTTGTGGTGGTGCTGCTACTTCTGGACCACAGGGAGTACAGGGGAGGGCCCAGCAACCCCCCCGACACACAACCAAGAAGTTGTGCTGAAGGACTGCACAACAGAGGCAGACAGCTGGTGGAGGCTGCATCCCTGCAGCATGCCGTTTCAAATTAGAGTAGTATTTTCCCTTCCTGAGTTTGAGTAGCAGCAATCTGAACCAATCCAGATGCTGCCTTTGTGGGAGCACGAGCAATGACGGCGTTGGAGCGGCAAGAAGACGGCCCCCTTCCTGCTCGGGTTCCTTCATTGGCCACCTGCCATCGTGCCAACAAAGGGAGAGTCTGATTGGTTGAGTTCACTGCTAGTCAAACTTAGGAAAGCATACTGCAAGGCTCCTGCTTCCATCAGCTGTCAATCACCACACTTTCTTTTCCCATTAGCCCAGCAGCAGCAGGAGCCAGCACTGCGACTGCTACCAGACCAACAAAACAAAAAAGGGGTGGTGGTGCAGTGAGCAGGGATGGGCAATGGGGCCTTAGAAAACACCTTGGCCAGGGCCTCCTTGAACCTGGCGGTCGTGCATCTATCTAGCTGTAATGTCAAGTTATGCATAGAAGTAACACGTGCACAAGTTCCATTAATCATGTATATAGCTTATTCTCAGAAACAGTCCAGGAAGCATTTTAAATCATTTCTGGAGAAGGGCAAGTTTAACTTTTTCAGTTCTTCTTTTGTAAACTTCAAAATATTGCACAATGCATCCCTCAAAGACAGGTAAAGAACATTTCTACAGGAGGCATTTATTGTGCGCTCATGATTCCTCACTCATAGTAGTTTGTGTGGGTGCTTTACACGACATTGTCATCCTCCAGCACCTCTCCCATTCTTTGCGGGGGTTTTGGTTTTGTTTTGTTTTTTGATTGAGGAAAGTCTGGTATTATCTGTGAATGGTGGGATGAAACACTCGTGTATTTGTGAAATTCAGCTATACTGCAGTGTCAACTAGTGGTTGTGTAATGGAACATATAGAAAGGCAAATAAAGAAATACCCCGGAAAAAAACATATTTAAAGGAGCTGATCTTAATTCCACAAAGAATCTGGAAGCTGAGAGCCAGTGTGGCGTAGTGGTTAGAGAGTTGGACTGGGACTTGGGAGATCCAGGTTCTAGTCCCCGCTCAGCCATGAAACTCACTGGGTGACTTTGGGCCAGTCACGGTCTCTCAGCCTAACCTACCTCACAGGGTTGTTGTGAGGATAAAATGGAGAGGAGGAGGAGGATTATGGAAGCCGCCTTGGGTTCCTTGCAGGAAAAAAGGTGGGGTATAAATATAATAAATAAATGTGGTGGGTTAAAAGCCTCATGTAGAAAAGTCCAAATACAGTAGAGCAGGATGGGGCTGTGACAAACTCCTCTATTCTGAACAGGCCCATAGTGCCCCCTTCATTGTCTATGATTTCGCACACCCGTGGTGAGTCCTGAACAGAGTGATATCCCATGTTTTATTTGCCAATATAAATCCTTGGGTTAATCCTTTTTTAAACAGGACCTCGACTAGTTGGACCATGGATGCTTAGGCTTGCCGAGATTCTCCAAACTCCACTTCGAAGCTTGGTTCACCTCACTCCCATTTTCAATGTGTACTTAAAATGCATAACTTTTGAGAAAATGTGCATTTTAAAGTGCACATTTAAAAAAAAATGTGCATTTTTGCATGCAATCAAAAGCTTGGGAATGCACATTCCCCCCCCCCCTGAAAAATCCCTTCCCATTCACATTCGGGGCTGCAAATGGGGCAAGCTCTGATTATTTGTGAACTGAAATGAAATTCTCATATACCCCTAGTTGGAACTGCCTAACTCTTTTACAGTCTAAATCTAGAATCCTTAAGAAGGTGTAAGCAATCTCCAAATAAATTTCTAATTGGATATCTGGCCCACTTACATCAGAGATGTAGCTGCTCCCACCATGGACTCCATCCAATGTTACATAATTGGACTATGAATTTTATTGATATGAAAATTGGCTTGGATCATAGTTAGGCATCCGTGAACTGAAGGATCCCTTCCATTCATAGATGGGACCAAGATCCAGTGGAAGATCCCACTGGCAGAAGCAGGAGCAAAGGAATTTTTTGCTGATTTCCTCTACATGGAAGAGCAAGTCTGGATCGAAACCATAATCAAATGTACACACGTAGTGGAACTTTCTCCAACAGTGATTCCATTGATTCAAAATGTTACATTCAAACTAACCCTTAAGGTGCAATCCTATGCAAGTTTAGACAGGAAAAAAGTCCTACAACTCCCAGCATTCCATAGCCAGAATCGCTAGCTAGGGAATGCTGGGAGTTGTAGGACCTTTTTCTGTCTAAACATGCATAGGATAGAGCCCTTAATGAATGCTAATTCTTCATCACCCTGGAATAAAATTAACATTTCTTTTTACTGCCTCTTTTAAGATCTCTTCAAATTTTACTGCTAACATTTTTTTTTAAAAAATAATCCTATAAAAAGCTTATAGGATTTCATTTGTCATCTCCCATGAAAACATTCCTTTTTATGTACAAGCAAGAGTGCTTGTACATAATGTCATTCTTAGCCTTCTGTAATGAAGTAAATAATGAAGTTGCATTAAGATGAACATAAATTAAGAACAATTAAATCCACATTACAAAGATCAGCCAGACAGCAGTACAAGAGAGTAATGAATGTAGACACACTTTTTAAAACTGAACAAAAAAGAGAAACCCTAGTTTATCATGCCTCATAAACTGGTTTTTACACTTTATTTGTAATGATGATGTAAACTAGATTCTAAAAAGCATATAATAAAGTTCTAATGAAGGGTAAAGGAGAGGTTTTTTTATAATTCAGAGAAAAAAGGAAGGAGAAGATAAGGAAAAGGAAAAGTTGGTGGGGGTGGGGGGGAGGTAATGCCATCTATCCAATTTTTCTAAGAAAGCCTTAATGCCTGATACCTGGCATTTGTAATTGACATGCAGTGAAATTTAACCATCTGTACAAAAACTAATTGTCCTGAGTATTGAGGGGGGAAATCGTGCATGTAATGTGTAAATGTAGGTATGTTAAAAATTACAGAGTTATTTTATTCACACACCATCCCTGTGCACTAGCTATCATGAAGATGACAAGAACAAAAGGACATCTTGTTTGAAACAAGCCCAAGAAATACCCCTCCCTAACCACGTGCAGCTGTGGGGGGGGGATTTGCACGCGTGGGGGAATAACGATCAGACCATAGTGGTCTGATCTTTACCCACCAATCAGAAGGCAGAGTGGGCGGGGTGGCAGAGCCGTTATTAGGCTCACACACCCTATCTTCTTCCTCCTTTTCTGAAGCAGCTCCCTTCCTACCATCTTTCACCTATACGCGCGCAAATGTTGAACCAGCCCTACTGCTTGCTACATAGTGTGTTGGAAATCAATTTGGCAGTGCATCTGAGAAATTAGACAACCTGCCATGTGATCACCTAAATGCAGGTTGAACATGGTCTCTTTGACAGATTTTTCTTTCCATCCAGCTGACTTTGAAAAGGGCCTCAACAGAATCATCCAAAATAAATGGTTTATAATCGTTTATAATATGGAATCAAGAAACCAAGCTGCACTATTTCTGTTATACTTTCCTTTTCCTTTTCCTTTTCTCCTCCTTTAAAAAAAGAAAGAAAGAAGTCCCTTTCCATTTATGTTATGTACAGAAAGGACAGTAACTGGTATGGATAGCATTGGAGAGTTTCTTTTGCGTCCTCATATTGTAATGCAATATTGGCTGCCTTTTTGCAAGATCATACATTTAAAAATAAAAAAGGAGAAAAAAAATCAATTTTAACTATTTTGCTAAGGAGTAGCACTTGTATTCATTAAATAATAATTGTATTAGTAATCAAGGAATCTATATTAAATTGTTGGTTAGGGCTGTAACAAATTGGCCAATGTCCTAAAGACAAAACAATAGATTCACTTATAATGAAATATGTGCTTGGTGATCCCTGCTCCCCCTTCCCATTTAATTCCAATACAGATAGAAGGAGTGGTTACAAGACAAGTTTAATTAATCAGATCAAAATTAGAATTCAGAATGTGCAATGTTAGGCTTATAATAACATTAGTGGTAATTAATCTCCATCAGATATGTGCTCCTCTTGAAAAAGGTTGTACTTTAATTATCAGGTTAGTAGTGCAGTTGGTTTAATAGCTGTTTTGGAAATATTGACCCCAATGGAATGATATCAAAAGTAATATTATTTGTGTACCAGATTATGCTAGTTCCAAAATAAAGCCAACATTTTTGCTAATATTTATCACTGTCTGTTTTAGCACTCATTGTTAAATGGTTTCTGTTGGCCTAAATGTCTTTACATTTTGAAAGAAAATATTAATTGGAACTTAATATTTTCAAAAGAATTAAACCTCTGTGAAATTCTGTTTGGTCAGATGGCCCTTCCATGGCATATATTCCTCATATATCATACAAATGATGCTGCCTTGCTTTTGGGTTGTTAGATCCTTGTCCAGAGATAACGCTTTTTTGCTTATGTCCTTTTGCAGCAGGAATTAGCTACCTTCCTAATCAGAATTCCCCATGTACAAAATACTCTTTAAGATATCTGAGGCATGTAGAGGGGATATAGATACAGCACCCTCCCCTGTCTTGCTAAATCCTTTACTCAACCTCCTCTCCTGCTTGCTGTAGTACCAGATCAGAGGTCTCTTCCACAATGGAGGTGGAAGGGAATAAGAAATAGCTGCATTCTCGCTTGTTGCTTCAGAAGCTATTCTAACATTTCTACTCAGAGGTAAGGCCCAATAAGTTCAATGGCACTTGCTCCTAGGTAAGTGGATATAGAATTACAGCCTTAGCGCACAATCCTATGCATGTTCAGACAGAGAAAAGTCGTACCATTCCTGGCATGCCCCTGCCCCAGCCTGCCATGCTGGCTGGGGCATGCTCGGAGTTGTAGGCCCTTTTTCTGTCTAAACATGCATAGGACTGCACCTTTAGATATATAAAAGATTATTTGGCCATGCTACAGTGAACTGGCCTTTTGCAGAGAAATGGAATGTAAATATGAAATTAAAAAATGAATGCTAATAAATAATCTGACTCTCTGTGTCTTTTATTTCTGTCTCAAAAATTTGAAATCTACACATTCCAAAACAGCCTTCCCCAACCTGCTGCCCTCCAGTTGTTTTGGACTTTAACACCCATCAGTCCCAGCCAGCATGACCAATGATCAGGAATGCTGGGAGTTGTCATCCAAAACATGCCCTCCCCCCCCATTTTATAGTGCATGGGTAGACAACATGGGGCCAACACTGGCTAGAACTGATGGAAGTTGTAGGCCAAAACATCTGGAGGATCACAAGTTGCCTACCCCTGCTATAGCAGGAGCATCCCTTCAGCAGATTTGTGCTCACAGGAACTCTAGATCCAGCCCAAGAATAATTATTTATTTATATGCACTCTTCTACTAAAAGTTCTACCAGAGCAGAAAGCAGCATAATCATAAAAGCATAAAATATAATTACTAAGCATACAAGGACAACAAACAATTTCTAAAAGCAATAACAAAAAAAACATATCATACAACCAAGAAAACCAAAAACTTAACAGCAGCAAGAGTAAAAGATGTTACATATAAAGTTGGTAGCAAAACAACTTGCTATTACACATTAAAGGCCTGCCAAAACAAGGTGACTTCAGTTTCTGGCAAAAGACATGCAAAGGGAAAGCCTGACAAATTTCAATTGGAAAAGCATTCAAGAGTCATGTGGGTCCACCATATAGAAGAGGCTGCTTCTCACACTCACTTCCCAAATCTCCTGAGCTGGCGCCAAGGGCAAGGCCTCCGACATTGGGGATGTGCCATGCTGGAAATCTCGTTCTGTTTAAGTATGACAGATTTTTGACATCTTTCCGACTCAATGGCCGAAAGCTGTCCAAGTTAGGGGAAGGGTTTGGCTTCCACGAAAGTGCTCAAAATCTCTGAGCAAATTGGGAGCCGAGAACTGCGTATCTGGTTTAAAGATGTTCTTAATGCTAATCTAAAAAAATGCAATATAAACATCAAGAACTGGGAAACTCTGGCCCATGAACGATCTAAATGGAGGTTGGCCTTTCACAAAGGTTCCATGGACTTTGAAGAAGCCCGAGTGCAAGGTGAAAGGGAGAAATGTGCTAAGCGAAAAGCACGTCAAATGAATCCTTTACAGGACCATCTTCCATCTGGTAACCTGTGTCCTCACTGTTGGAAGCTGTGAGGATCTAGAATTGGCCTCCACAGTCACTTACGGACCCATCCGTATGATCGCCTGATGATCGCCTGATGATGATGATGATGATGATGATGATGATGATCTCTAGCGCCATTTGCACAAATCACAATTTGCACAAATCAGGGCTGACTCGTTAGATTTGTGTAAATGGGTTAATGCTGCTTTTAATATTTTGTAGCATTCACAACTCTATTATGCAACCCCGGGTGCAGCATGATATTCCTTTGGTAAATATGCTTCTCGTTCCTAATTTGTCAGACAATTGGAATTACTCAATTTCTTAAACTTCAGTTATCAAAATCACAGTTACTCCAGAGTTTCATAAGCAAATTTGTTTACATGCAATATTTTTAATATAAGATATGTGCTACTATCAAGGTCCATTTCAATGTGATTGCAAAATGTAGCAATCCTCTAAAGTACTTCCAGAAAAGTACTTAAAAAGTACCTTGAATTTTCTGACATTTTTAATTTCAGATTTGCCCAAATTTCGGGCTCCACTTCACAATCTGTGCAAATTTCCCTAGCTTCCCCCCCCCCTTTAATTGGAGAAATCATGGCCCATTTTAAAAATGGAAGTCTGTGTGCTGACTTGACTCATGTCAGATCGAGCCAGCACCAGCACAGGGTTGACAGAATGGAATCCGCAGGGCCGAGTTGAGAAAATCCATCAGATTTTCACCCCCTTATCAGATTCCTCACACATATCTATATGACATTGATCTTAACTTCTGGCCAGGACTATGTGGAAGTAAGTGATCCCTAAGCGATTTAAGACTTTGAAGACTAGAACAAACACTTCAAAGTAAATCCAGAAGCCACTTGGAAGCTTCTGACATAATATTGGAATGATATGCTCTCTCACCTGTAAACACCAGGAAAAGTATGGCTTTGGACCAACTGAAGCTTCTTGATTGTTTTTAAAGGCAGCCTCATGTCAACAGCATTACAGTAATCCAGTCAGGAGGTAACTGAAACATGAATGGTTGAAGCCAAGTCTGCCTTTTCTAGGAAAGGCTGTAGTGTATCAGTTGATGCTGATATAAAAGGCACTCCTACCAACCGCTGCCACCTGAGCATCCACAGAAAGTGATGACTCAAGGAATATCCCCAAGCTATGTACCTGCTCCAAGGCAAGTGCAACCCTATCCAGAACAGAACTGCCTTACAGGAAATTTTCTGAGTGAATTTTCTAAGACAGAGATACCGTAGAAATGCTGAATAGATGTTAAAAACACAGCGACTGCCCATAAAAATGTTATAGTCCCAAGATACAGGAACTTGATTTGAGATGTGACACAGGTAAGAAGTTGATCTGTTCTGACTTAACCACTGCATGAGGAGTGTTAGCGTGACAAAATACTCTTAGACATAAAAGTGTCACTGCCTGCAGACGATCCTCCTGCAGTTTGTAGAAATGGAAATACACACGGGTGCAACAGAACCAGGTACTCAATGGGCATAGAAAAATGTCAACTTGCTTATTATCTATTGAAAGCTATAAAAAGAAAACAGAGGCCCCATGTGATGCTGGATGTTCATAAAGCTCTTACCTGCAGGGTTCCAGTCCTTCTTAATCCATGTGCCAGTGTTTGCATAGCAACCTATTTGGTTTCCAAGCAATAGATCACTGGTTTGTGAATGCTGTGCAAGTTAGGTCTGGTGCATGGATAATTTCTTCTGTTTCCAGTGTTCAGGCATGTGTGTGATTGCTTATTTAACCAAAATAGCACCATCCATGCACAAGATGGAAGTATTAGAAGGCTTGAGGAAACCTCAGGGTTTGCAGAAGTACAACAAATTTCGCAGAGATGGTGAAATTGGCTTGTTTAATTAGAGAAAAAAATTATCTTCATTTAAGAAAGACTGGAAACCTCTGGTGGACTTTTTGGGGAGGAGGGAAAGTGACTTAATAATTTCGGGTTTTGATTTTTGAATATTAGTAAAGGTGATAGAAATTCTTTCTGTGAAAATAGAGAAAACTTAGATTGGATAAGGATTGGTAATCTTTGTCAGACAATAAGGCAGAAACCAAATACGATTTGTTTTTGTTTTGGAAAATTCAATAAAATAAAATAAAATAAATAAAAAAAATAAAAAGGTTTGCAGAAGTACAACAACAACTGTTTGGGAGAGGAACCTAAGGATGAGACCCACCAAATTAGCCCAGTGAGAACTGTGTTTTCAGTGACCATGGAATGGTGATTGACTGTTGCAGAGGAAACCAGGTGGGATTGCAAATGGAATCAACTGTTGTTGTAAGTTGGACACTAACAGTGGTCCTTGTTATCTAGGTTTGTCCAGCCGGACTTCGGCAGCCAGAGAAGACAGAGGCAAGACTTTTGTTCCAAAGCTTTATTGAGTGCACTCAAGGCAATTCTCCGCCGGTCAGCCACACTGGACTGACCAGATAGGAAGAGCTCCGCCCCACCTGGGCAAGGGTTAGATAAGCAAACTACTTCTTTCTACTGCGCTTGTGTGTCACTGGGCAAGCCTTACTTGTGCCCTGTTTTACTACAACCTGATTGGGGCTTCTGTCTGTTGCTAGCCCCTGTATCCAGCTTCCGGATATCGGCGCCATTTAGAAATGTTTATGGCGCAGTTTAATATTTCTACAACACTGTCACGGAGGAGGGCATGGCTGGTCAGTTGAAACACTGAACTGGAGCACAGGCCTGTGGCTCACGCTGGCTCAGCTTGTCTGAGCGTGGAAAGCTAAGCAGGGTCAAGTCTGGTTATTACTTGGATGGGAGACCCCTCCTCTAGTTTCCTGCATTGAGCAGGGGGTTGGACTCGATAGCCTTGTAGGCTCCTTCTAACTCTATGATCTATCTATGAAAGCACTCCACATGCAAAATTTTGTTGCAGGTCCCATTTGTAACCTTTTAATTTTGATGTTATGTGCATCACCTTACCTTTTTGGATAAGTGCTCTTGGCACATCCTGCATTTCATCTAAGCACAGGCCCCATCATCAATGGAAACTAGTCAAGTTGTCTATAATGTGACACTCAAGCATATGCTGAATTAGTGTGCATGCCCGCAACCATGCAGACAGGCAATTAGAATGGAGATTAGACAAAGTAGCAAAATTATACCCCAGTCGGAAACTTGATTGCAACTAAAAGTCATTTAATAAATTATCAAGTGATGTACATGAAGATATGAGTCAGCCACTCTTTACACGAAATAGTAAAGTAGGAAATGAAGCAAAGGGAACACAGCTAGGTACAACAGGCTGATCCAATTGGTAATGAATGATTTCGACAGAAACTGGGAACACCCAATGTTTCTGTCAGTGCAATGCTATACATGTCTACTCAGAAGTAAATCCCACAAAATTCAGTGGGATCTACTCCTAGGTAAATGTGTATAGCAGGGGTGTTGAACCTCTCTCATCCCAAGGGCCGAATTCTATTTTGAAGAAGCTCTCAGGGGCTGCATTCCAGTGGTGGGTAAGGCCAAAGCTAAAAGGGACAGAGCCAAAGTACCAAAAACACCAATATATTTTAGGTTAAAGCTCTTATTGCCAATAACTAAGCCTTAGCAGAGGCATTTCAACCTTTTAGAACAGGGGGAACCCTTCTGTAAATGAGGAAAGGGGGTAAGGCCAGGGGAACATCATCATCGGATTGCAATCCCAGGCAGAGGCGGCGTTGGGGGGCAGCCCTCTAGGGCTGGAGCCCCGAATCTTTCATTTGGAGCCCTGAATCTCTGGGAGGGCATCTGCCCCATCACCTTGCTGTCCATGGCACTTGCTGAAATAAAGGAACAGGGGCCCTGATGATTTCTGTTGCATCTGATCCCCCTGGATTAGCTGGCTTTTTGCCCACATGTGCATCACCTCCTGCTGCCCCCCTCCTTAAATCTTTCTGCCTGAAGTTTTTTTCTGAAATCAAATGCCTTCCTTTCCCCTGCACATTCATCCCTTTTTACCAATAGGGGTGTCCTTAGTAGACAGGGTCCTTTAAGACACACACAGAGAGAGAGAGAGAGAGAGAGAGAGAGAGAGAGAGATGCTTAGAGCAGTGTTCTCCAATCTTTGCTGGCTGGGACATGCTGGGAGTTGTAGGCCAAAAGCATCTGGGGACCCAAGGTTGGAGAACACTGCTTTAGAGCTTATGTAAATTAGCATATGCAAATCTGTACTTTTTTTTTTGTCCTGAGGGCCTGAGCTCCGGATCTTTTTGGTACTTAGCAGTGCCCCAGATCCCAGAAGGGCCAGATTTGACCCGCTGGGTCTGAGGTTCCGCATCCCTGATAGGATTGCAAATGAATACAAGCAAATTCCAGAGGATACCAGAAAGGGCAGAACCAGGGAGCGTACCCTCACTCTTTCCCTGGCTGGAACTGAATAGGGGTGAAAAGCTTGAAAAGGCTAATGTGTGAAATGACACCAGGAAATAGGAAATGGGACCCAAAGCCACACAAGAATCTACACAATTTGATCTACACAAGAAATAGCCTGGATATCCTTTGGAGAAGATACAAACTTAGTTTGGAGCAAAAATTCCAGGATATATACGTGTGTGTGTGTGTGTGTGTGTCACACAATATCAAGCTGTTTCTATGGTTACAATTGTAATATAAATGTAGCAGTTATGAATTATTCATGTTATCTGAAGTGCGCAGAGATTCTCAAGTGTATGAAGAAGAATGTGTGGGCATGAAAGGCACTGATCAGTACATTAAAGCTACAGGCTAAGTAATGACAAAACAGGGTTGACACCTTAAAAGTGCAAATCACCAGATGCACGTGGAAAAGGAACAGGTGCCAATTCTACAATGTGCCTCTGAATCCAAGGAGAGGAAGAGTGATGGATGAAGTGACGTGAGCATTGTTCCATCCCCATTGCCACTCTTGATGGACTTGGGTAGACCTTCGTTGGCCCTAGTTACTCACAGGGAAAGGACCACAAGCCAGGACCACAATTTCAAATTCCTCCAGGAAGCTGCAATTAGACAGAGAGCAGGCCGTAGGCAGATTGCAGGACTTATGTTGTGCAAGCCTAATCTATACCCTCTTTTATTGCTGGATATTAACTGAAGCAAAAACTGAGCCATGAACATCACATGCATAAATAAAGAATTGTGTCCAGTACCCACCAAACAACTGACAAAGAAATCATACAAAAGCTATGCATAGTGGCAAGCAATACTTTCAAAAGGGCAGCCCAGCACAGAAATAAGAACCTATCAAAAGTGGAAAGGTATGCTGGTCTTTAACATATTCATCTCTGATTTCTGATCTACAGTGTCAACTTGAATTTCTTCACCTGTAGGATTTGTGTCACTCTTTTAATGTAGGAATAGCTTAGTTTTTGCGTTAATGTAACAGGGAAAGATCACACCCCGTCTCCATAAAGCAACTTATTAAGTATGCAAAGACCTTTATGCACTGTAATAAATTTTAAACTGAATTCTATATTACAAGTATGATTTAAAGGTTCAGTGAAGGTTGCCACTGAAGATGAAATGTGTTAACAGCCTAGCCTTTGAGGTCTGACTCATATGCAGTATTTCTTAATGTACTGTACTTAAATTAGAGCAGTAAATGAATAAATATTTTACAGCATCAGCCATCATTTTCAAGGGAATATTTTAAATGGGGTTCCCACCACACATCCATAATCTATCTGCATAATAAATATTCTCTCTAAAGAAATAAGAAATGGAAAGCCATCATATTAAAGCAATGTAAATACAGAATTATACCAGCTTTCAAAATATGAATGTGCATTTTTCATACTTAAGCAGTGATCCACAACCTAGAGAAATCAAAACAGTGATGCTCATGCCAATTTAGTCTAGTTTGGGACAACAACTGAGAGCTCAGAAGCCATTTTAGCTGTAGCACAGCAGAGAATTGTTTACACCATTTTGCAGCTTCAGTTGACACCTTTTATTTGGCAAATGGATCTTGATCCTTGCAGCTTATCACCATTTGCTATTTGAAGATATAATTCTAAGATCAAAAAAGGAATGGGGTTGTGCACATTTTAGATCATTCAGGGACCCTGTTTCTTTGAAAACTGTCAGCCATAAGAAAAAGAAGCATCAGATGCAGCTTTCCCCATCACTGCATCTCCATATTGAGTTGAGCTGCAGCTATTATACTACTGCAGGTCATCTACTCTGGAAAGATACAAGAATTCTGGTGAACCAAGCTGAAGACCTCAGAGCAATGCCAGCTCCAGGTTGTTGAGGGCCCTTGCGCAAGACATCCTCAGTGGGCCCCTTCTGTCAGAGAATCTACATACCTTCTCACCACCATTGACACCAGCTGCTGTTGCTCCTCATCCCCTTTCTCATTGTTGCTACCACTTGCTTGCTTGACCAGTAGAGAGCCAATGAGCAAGTAGGCAGTGGCATCTGTGACGATTCTAGTTCTAGTTAAAGCAGAAATACCTACTGAGGTTTGTATATATAGTGTGTCTGGGGTATATGATTGACAGCTAGAGTGAATGGAAGGTTCAAAGGCAGCTTGCATGTGATTGGCTGGGGAAGGAGTGACGGGATTTTAAAAAGAGAGAGAGAGAGAGCAGTGGGTCAGTTAGGGAGTTAGTTAATTAGAGTCAGGGAGGGGAGTAAGAGACTTGGCCTTGGCAGAAGGGAGGTGGGAGGTAGAGATAGGAAGGTTTGAGAAACTAGTCTGTTAGAAGTGTGAAAAGTGCTATCTCTAGATAAATATTTAATTACCTGTATTTGTCTGAAACTCATATTTGACCCCTTAATCCCTTATGTTCCCTGACCCTGATTTCCTACCTGTGTTCCCAAAATAAATATTGTTCTTTTTGTGAGAAAACAGCCTGTTTTCCATCTATAATTATACATAAGGCTTTGGTTAACCCCATGTGCCTCGCAAAGGACACACGCTACTGAGGGATTTGGTGGCAGCATACCTGAAGGGAAAATCCCACAACAGGTGGGCTAAAATAGTGGGAAAGAATAGCCTCTATTAAGTTTGCCAGGCTGGGTGGCACGAGAGCCCCAGTGGTGGTAACCATCCCAATAGTGGTGTGGCGATAGGCACTGGCTATGTGGGAGGTGCACCTGGGTGGCGGGGCAGATCCTGAGGAGAGACAGGTGTCCTCCTCGGTCACTAGGTGAGACGGCAACAGAAAAAAGAAAGAAAAACCTATAAGTACCTTTTAACTAAGAACTGGGTGCCTGAGTTTTGCTTTCTTCTTCCTCCTCCCTCCCAATCCCTTTTCCTTTTGTTGTCATGTCTTTTAGATTGTAAGCCTGAGGGCAGGGACTGTCTTATTATTAATCTTTGTAAGCCGCTCTGGGAGCCTTTTCTGGCTGGAGAGCAGGGTATAAATGCTGTAAGTAAGTAAAACACCCCACCTGGTGAGAGGGGTGGTTGTCGCAGCATCTACCGCTCCTCCTCCTTACCACCACCATGGGCCAGAGACAAGTGAACAAGCAGGTTACAATGGGAAAGAGGAGGAGCAACTCCAGGGCCCCCTGCTTGGGTGCGGGACCGTAGCAGCCGGAGCCCAGCCATGAGAGACCTGCCTCAGATAAACAGAACCATCTTCCCAATACAAATGCAGGAGCCCTTCAAAGAACTAAATCTCCAGCAGTCCCTAATGCCCTAGTGTGCTATTAATCAGCGTAATGAGGTGTTAGAGAGGAGGGAGGGAGGAAAAAACCCTACCTTCTCTTTCCTCTCACCAGCTGTTGCTGCTGCACCACCACTGCAGACTGAAGGGAAGTGAAGGGGGAGCATATTTGGGGGGGGGGATGTCTGGTACAACTTGGGGGGGTAGGGAAAGTGGCAGAGATGGGGAGAGAACCACAGCAGCTCAGACTTAATCTATGTGAAAGAAGAATTTGGGAATACCTGTCCTCTTGCTCTGAAGGGCAGGGAGCTTTACCAGTTCCTGAAGTTTGTTTCCAGGTCTGAGCCATGCAGACCGTGCTGGTATGTCTAATTCTGACTGACTTCCATTCCTCCCACCACTTCCTTGCACTGCTAGAGTCCAACCGGCTTAATGGTTACAAACGTTTGTTCTTTTGTTACTAGCAATAGGAGCCTTCCTCCAGCACAAGGGTATTGCTCTGGTGGTGTAATTCTTTTTCTGCCACTCTTTTGTATGGTCTACTGCCACAAGGCCATTAGGAGAAGCAACCCTATTTCACCTAGTGGAGATAATTCAAGGACAGGATTATTTATTTATTTATTTATTATATTTATACCCCGCCTTTTTTTCTGCAAAGAACCCAAGGTGGCTTACATAATCATCCTCCTCCTCTCCATTTTGTCCTCACAACAACCCTGTGAAGAAGGTTAGGTTGAGAATCAATGACTGGCCCAAAGTCACCCAGTGAGTTTCATGGCTGAGCAGGGACTCGAACCCAGATCTCCCGAGTCCCAGTCCAACTCACTACTACGCTACACTGGCTCTGTCAGATGCTGTTCCGGTTGTATTGGTTCTGCTTCTGCACCATGCTATGACTTTTTACTAATTAATATATGTTAGTCATATAAACTATTTGGCAATATTATTATGTTGAATTATACCTTAGTTCTACATTTGCAGTACAACTTTTATGATAGTTTTGTTCTCCATCTCTGTTGATAAGCATAGTCAAGAATGAGTTAAAATAGCCTGCATAACTTAATGTCTACCTAACTTAACCCTGGTCAAAATATTGTTATTCCGAGAGTGTGGTGTTTATTTCCCCAAGGAAATCATTTTTATCTATCACACATTTATGTAACACTTTTCTTCCAAGGAGCTCACAGCAGCATATATGGTTCTCCCCTATTTTTATCTTAACAAAAAGCCTGTGATGTAGGTTATGCTTTGAGGTAGTGACTAGCCCAAGGTCAACCAGTGAGCTTCATGGCAGAGTGGCAACTCCAAAACTGTGTGTAGCTGGTCCTAGTCTGACATTCTAATCCAGGGGATCCTCTAGCCCACAGGTTAGATTTGGCCAGCCAGTCATTCCCAGTCTGACCCACTAGCTATCCCTCCAGGCCATGCCCCCTTTCTCAGCCACACCCCTCACCTATCTCAACAGCCTGTTCTGCCCTTTCCTCGTGTGACTTGCCTGATCTCTGGCACTGAAAGTGAAACCAGCTCTGAATCATGCCCCATGTTGGATGGATGGGGGCAGGGGTGGAGTGTGGGTAGATGTGTGTTAATCCAGTGTTGGTGTGGTTTTGCCTCTGCCCACTGTTTGGCTTTGGCCCGCCCACAATTGGCTTTGGTCCCATCCACTGCTGGCATGTGGCCCCTGGAAGGCTACTCATCAGGGAATGCGGCCCTCAAGGTGAAAAAGGTTCCCCATCCCTGCTCTAAACCACTGCACCACAATGGCCCCAACTTGCCTGTATGAGTTGTACTGTCTGAAATCGACAGAGCAATTTATGTTATTGGCCATAAAATAATCCCCACCACCACCACCACTACCAAGTACATAGCAAAAATGAATGAGATTATTACTGCTTAGCAGTGCACAGCTTAGTAGTCAAAACTGGCTTAAAAAAAAACCCTATCATAACATAAGTTAAATAATATTGTTTCCCAGCAACATACAGAATGCCTGCTAGCGCTTTATCTGAAAAAGAGAGACCTCTACTTCCTTACACAAAGAAATGCATGTTAATAGAACATAGTTAAAAGCACAGTGATTTTTCTGGCAAAGTAAATTTGGGACTTCAGCTGGGGCATGATAAATAGCTTATTGTCTTGTTTTATGGAAGAATTTGTCAGAGTAAGTGAGCAATTTACTGATGGCTTACTCTGATGTAGTTCCATTGAAGCTGACATTGTCCCTGATGATCAATGCATCAGTCCTTTAGATAGATAGTTTTATTTATTTATTATATTTATACCCTGCCTTTTTCCTGAAAGGAGCCCAAGGCGGCTTACATAACCCTCCTCCTCCTTCTCTAACCAACTCTTCTGAATTCTTGTCAAGTTATATGTCAGGCTATACTGGTCATTGACTGTAATAAACAGAATACATACAATACAATATGTCAGGTACATTTTATTCTCTGGGAAGGTAGACAAGGAGTCTTTGCAGAGTTTTTCTTTAATACGCTGCCTTGCCCCTGACTATTAAAAGACTCTCTCAAATAATCCAAACTTATTAAAAGGCTCAATTATTTATTTAATTAATTAATTTCTATACCTCCCAACAGCTGAAGCTCTCTGGGCAGTTTATAACAGTGCCTAAAACAAGGCCAAGATACAATAAAACAGCATACAATAATTCTACAATAAAGATATTAAAACAGTATAAAATATTTTAAAACAATTTAGCCAGAAATAACAATATTTAATATAGAATAGACCTGTACAAACACCTGAGGCATGCCCCATCAAGCCATTAAAGATAACCTTAGATATTCTTTAATGCCTTGGCACAGAGGGCTGCCTTAACCTGGCACTGAAAAGATGACAAAGTTGGTGCCAAGTGGGCCTCAGTGGAAAGATCATTCCACAGTCAGGGGGCCACCACTGAGAAGGCCCTCCCCCTTGTAGTCGCCCTCTGAGCCTCCCTCAGAGGAGGCACTCAGAGGAAGGCCTTGGATGTTGAGCATAGTTTAGACAGTAGTTGGGAGAGGCATTCCGTCAAATATTGTGGTCCCAAGCCATGCCATGTAAGGCTTTATAGGTTAAAACCAGCACTGAGTATTGGGCTCGGAAGCATATAGGCAGCCAATGCAAGCGGGCCAGAACTGGTGTAATGTGTTCAGACCTTTCTTCCTGGTTATTAGTCTGGCTGCCGCATTTTGCACATACTACAGCTATGAAACAGTCTTCAAGGGCAGCATTTCAGTAGAGTGCATTGCAGTAATCTAATTTAGCAATCACCAGAGTGTAGATTACTGAAACCAGGCTATCCCTGTCCAAATAGGGGCATAGCTGGGCCAATTAACTGCCACTTTGCTAACCAACTCGAAGGATCACCTTATTAAAATCATCTTATAAAAAGAACAAAATGAACCCCAATGAAAAGTCTAGTAACATAACCCAGCATGGCATGGGAAGACCAAAAGGCACAATGTGCAATTTAAAAAAATACAGCTGGATTTATTTAAGGGAATCAGAATTTACATGGCATTTGTAATATAAAGAACTAGCCAAGGATTCATTCTCTCAGGCAGCCAGAGGGGGCAATAAAGTTCACTCCATACTGTTGTAAAAAAAGTACTGGAAGGTTGAATAAAAGTTGTTGTTATAAAAACCATATGGCAGTGATGGCGAACCTATGGCACGGGTGCCACAGCTGGCACGCAGGGACCTCTCTGTAGGCACTTGAGCCATTGGTCACCAGATCGCGAAAAGACTGTCCCCTTCTGCAAAACACTAATGATCTTGTTCTTTCTCACAGTGTGGAACAGAATGATTTTATTCTAGAATTCCTGTTACAGAATTCTTTTCTACATTGTTATCACATTTAAAAGATTTTGAAGAATGATGCACAGAGCATGGCTTTGATGTAAAGCCCTAACAGTTGACCTGAGTGCTGCATGTGTTGCTCTCAAACTAACGGAGTATGAGCCAAGGTTTGACAAATTATCAGCATGCATGCAATAGCAAAAATCACATTAATTGTGCAAAAGCATGCCCAATGCAAACTTTTACCTAATGCAGTGTTTGCAGTCCAAGACATAAAGTGTTTAAAATGTGTTAAGCACGTTTAGTTTTCTTGTTTATCTTGCTCATCCTAGTACAGGTTGACTTTTACTTTTACTAATCCGACACCTGTAGACGCAGGGAAAGGACCCGGGGTAAAGCTTGCCCCATACAATTTCAGTCTGGCATATAATCATATTACAAGTTGAGAATCCCTTATCCAAAAATACATGTGCCTAATTATTTAAAAAGTTTGTATAAATTCCCTTCAGGCTTTGTGTACAATGTAGGACTATAATAATTTTTTGAGTTGATTTTTTTCCCAACAAAAAACTGTTTGTATCATTGAAAGCTCTGTCGTGTTTTTCTTTTAAGACAAAAGATGTTAATTAGTTCGGACAACTGTATGAGTTGTTTTTCTAAAACTAAAACCTCGGTATTCAGGTTTAATTGCAGTGTTGGCACTTTGAAATAAATAAGTTGGTTTTGTGTTGCAGTTTGGGCACTCGGGCTCAAAAAGGTTCGCCATCACTGCCATATGGTGTCAGCCTGTTTGTAGAGACCAGAAATAGAACAGCATTTTAAAGGAAAGGAGAGGGTGGAATTCTAAAAAATGGCAACCATAAAATAAAATAAAAACCCAGATTTCTTTTACACTAACTGCCCTGGATTTTACAACCAGCGGAGTCTCACAACTTACATGAATTTTTGAAGGCCTTACCTCATACCATTTTAAAATGGAGTTGGTCACATGTTCTCCAAACAAAGAGACCAGGAAGAAGCAAATGTTAGTCCCATGGTTACAAGTCCGAACTCGGAGGCTTAAATGAGCATCCAATGCAGAGTGGGACGAGCAGCAGAGGTGTTTTCGGCCATCTAGCTGAGGTCCTTCAGAGGGGGAGAGAAGAAGGCTGGAGTGCCATCAGGTTACATCGTGTCCTGGTGGTCCCAATCTCCTCCCCTGCCTTCCCCCCAGAACACCCCCTTGATCCCCTCTCCGAGGTTGATTTCCCGGAGAGGTGCCGGCTGTGACTGGGGAGGAGGGGGATCGGAACTCTGTCTCTGACCTCAGATCTGGGAATTTGAATGATCCTATCCCCCCCCCCCCGATGATGTCTAGGGGCCATAGGATTGTTCTCTTAATTTCTTTAGTTAATGAGAAATATAGATACATTGATGGTGAGCCTGGTGTTTTTCTATGCCACACTTCACAAATCCCATAAGAATCAAGCATCATCAGAACAATATGGTAAAAATGCATGATTGAGAGTGCTGCAAAGAACAAAAAGACAAAATACGCATTCTCATTTTTGATTCATATCAACCCCAGACAGCTAATCATACTTTAATTTCAGGCAAAGGGAAGAGAACATTTTTGTGAAGATGATTTATCTCTGTGGCCTCAAGGGGAATGTACTTGAGCCAAATCTCACTTTATCCAAGTTAGACATTGAAAAGAGATTGTATTTCTTAGTAAACAACATGTTTCTAATATAACTAGAAATGCAACATTTTGCCTCCATATATGCAATTTTTAAAATAACTGCACTTTTAAATATATGTATTTAATGCCTACTTACTTTTCAATAAGAAAATAATACTTAAATGCAAGTTCTTATTGCAATAGTAGTAGTTCTTTATTTCCAGTCCACAAACCTTAAAAAAACACACCAAAACCAATTGTGGCAATAGTGCAAAGCAAGTTAATGAAATGAATACCATTTTCTTAAATTCAGGGAATTGTAATGGTAGCATTGCATTTATATTTAGGGTTCTATTTATCAATGGTTCTCCTGGTAGCTTTGCGAGTATTTTCTACGCTAGTATTTTCTCCTGGTATTTTAGCTAGTATGTTCTAATATTCATGGGAACTGAACATGGAGCATAACCTCTCGTGTATGTTCATGGGTTTTGTGTGTCTGTAGTAGTGGTGCATATCCCTATACATGTTTAATCAGTAGTAAGCCCAAGTAAGTTCAATGGATGTAGACAGGATTACAGACTTAGACACAAACATTCATCAAGTTTACTACTACTTCTTTTTGTAAAACTGGACAAGAGCAAAGAGAAAGGTGTATAGGACTTCAATAACAGTAAAGGTCTCATCTTTAAGTCACCCGCTGCCACAGAAAAGCCAGGAAAATGATGTTTCAGTACCTCTTGGCTGAATCCATTTTATAGGGAGGCACTGAGGAATCCATATTCCAGGCTGCCTAGAACCGAGACCTTAAGGGTGAGGAATCTGCCACTGCTAAAAACCATCCATGCCAGCCTTCCCTACTGCTGCCAACTGCCTTCTTCTGTTCAGGTTAAGTTTTTGGAAAGGGCCAGGTAGAACCATGGCAGGAAGGGCTGCCTGGAAACAGGAAATGCTAGTGTTGGGATGACCCTTGCAGACATATAAATAGCTTATTGTCTTGTTTTATGGAAACTTCATGAAAGGCTGGGATTGGATCAAAATGGCTTGTTTCCAAAGTGAAAAGATTCATTTCTGAATTCTCCATAATTCAAATTTTGGTGCCATCACTAGTCCTAGCTAGTATCCTTACTATACCCATCCATGCTCAACTAGGCCAAGAGGCACTTAACCTGAAAAAAAGCTGTCTTGGTGTGTAGGTTTCACAGACAAGTATAGGTACCAGCGCAGCAAGTCCAAAAGTCCTCATCCAGTAGCATGATTAGACAGAAAAGTGAGTAGGGAGGGACACAAGAAGAACACAACATGCAGGCTTCAATTTATCATGATTTGAACAAAGCATTTGACAAAGGTTACCATGATAGTTTGGTTAGCAAGTTGGTTCAATGTGGGCTAGATAATAATAATCTCAGATGGATTCACAATTGGTGGAGAAACCTTACTCAAAGAATGCTAATCAATGACTCCTCATCAAACTGGAAGATGGTTTGAGTGGGATGCCTTACTGCCCTGTTCTTGGCCCGATACACTTCAACATTTTGATCAGTGATTAGATGAAGGGGTGGAGGGAATCCTTGTAGAATTTGCAGATGTCACAAAACTGGGAGGGAAAGCTACCACCTCAGAAGCTAGGAATAAGATTCAAAATGGCATTTGATAGTATGGAAAACTGTACTGAAACTAACAAAATGAAATTCAACAAAGACAAACACAAACATCAGAGATTCCCCCTCCCCAAATCAAATGCACAGCTAAAAGATGTGGGGGCGGGTACTGCTTTGGTAGTAGTAGTATATGTGATATTACAAAAATATTAATGTCATTTTAGGCTGCCTTCATAGAATCATAATTTGCAAGTCATGGAAAGTAATAGTTCCACTTTATTGCACACTAGTCAGACCCCATCTGGAGTACTGTGTCCAGTTCTGGGCACCACACTTTAGGAAGGATGTAGGCATATTGCAACAGGTTCAGAGGAGGGCAACAAAATTGATGAGGGGTGTGGAAATCATGCCCTGTGAGGAATGGTTGAAAGAACTAGCTATGTTTAGCCTGGACAGGAGAGACTGCATACCCTCCAACATTTCACAGATGAAAATAGGGATATCTGTATTGACTGCTATGTTTATACTGTGAAATTCCTGTAGCCTATTAGTTCTGCTCCATTAAACCCTTTTGAAACTGACCAGATTGCAGGTCCCTTGTATCTCTATGGGATTTCGTGTCAATATCACTCACGGCTAGAAATAAAGTCTTGGGAAGCCGCATACAGGGCACAACTTCAGTGCCGGTTAACCCTTAAGGTATCGAACCCGTGCAGCGGACCAGGTTCGGTCTCCCACAATATTATTTTATAATATTTTATAAGTGGCTTTTGTAATTTTTTTTTTTACCTTACTTAAACCCTTAATTGTTGATATCTGGTGTTTTTCAGGGGTGTGTGTGTCAGTGCTTGCAGTGCAATCTCTTTCTTTTTGCTTTAAAATGGTCAGGATTGGCACAAATTCAACAGGTGAAGCTTACCCACGCACCCACTCACCCCCAAACATGGAGCTTCAGAGAGAAGGGGAAGTTTCTTGCATTTCCTTCTGACACTATAAACTCATTTGTTAGAGGCACAGAGTCAGCTCTGTTAGGAAATAAAATCTTTGGCAATATAAAGATAGGAATCATGTGATAAATTCCCTCATTCACCTCTCTGTAGGTCCAGGCTTTCACCCAGCTAATCCCTTTCCCACAGCAACGTGCAACAGAGGCAGCAGGTAGAGCATGCGTGCACGTGTGCACACACACACACACACACACACCCTCACCTGTAGGGATGGGCACCGAGCCCGGCACCCGACTCACGGGGCACTCCCGCTGCACGATCCGACCCAAGCACCCCGCAAACACCAGCTGAGGCACTCGCCGGACTTCCGGTTTCCAGCGCTACATTTTTAATGTAAAAAACAGGGTAAACTACATTAAAACGGGCACAATTTGCATAACCGGTGCTATGTTTTTTTACGTTAAAAGCAGCATAAAATGCGTTAGAACAGCCGCAATTTGTGTGGCGTATGCAAATCGCGGTTGTTCTAACATATCTTATGCTGTTTTTAATATAAAAAACATAGTGCCGGTTACGCAAATCGCGGCTGTTTTTTAACGTAGTTTACCATTTTTTACATTAAAAATGTAGTGCCAGAAACCGGAAGTTCCTTTCCCCAGCTCATCTCGCGAGACATGAGCTGAGCCAGGGAAAGGTAAGTCGAGTGGAGCTTGGGGGGGGTCAAGTCTGGCGAGTTTGCCCCGCTTCTACCCCCCCCCCCCGATCGAGCTCTGCGCACATCCCTACTCACCTGGCCCTCCCAGCTTAGCAGCATCCGTTCCCTCCCTGCTTACTTCAGCTGTTGAGCCTAAGCAGAGCTATCTTAAAGGGGCCATGGGCAAAATTGCAGATAAGCTAAAACTGCAAGCTTAGCTGCAATTTTGCCCACGGTCCCCTTTAAGTAGCTTGCAATTGCAGGAGGCAGGGGAATTCTGGACTCTGCATGACAAAGTGAGAAGCCATGATGGCTTAAGGGTTTTCCTGAGGGTCCTGGCATTTTCGGGGCAATTGAAGACTATGAGACTGAGGGGAGCCTTGATAGCATATTTCAAATACCTGAAGGGCTGTCATGGCAGAGGGGAATAACTTGTACTCTGCTGCTAGGGGGCAGGACTACATTTAATTGATATTTAACTTACAACAAGAGGGTAGGTTCCATTGAACATTAGGAGAAACTTCTTAATGGTAAGAGCTGTTCAAAAATAAAAACCAGTTACCTGGGGTGTAGATATGCTCTCCTTCACTGGAGTACTTCAAGTAGAGGCTGGACAGACATCTGTTGGAGATGCTCTAGGCTCTAGCTCTGCATTTCCTGTATTGAGCAAGGGACTTGGGCTAGAGGTCCTCCAACTCTACGGTGCAGGCTTCCCATTCCCCCATATGCCAGATATATTTCTAGCCAGGCACTTTCCCACATTGGTGCTGAATTGATCTATTATTTTATACTAACTTTGGGAATGTATATTTACATGTATTTAGGGGATGTAAGCAATTCCCTGAAATTACTTTTGATTATAATATACTGTAGTTAAATCTTAACATTCTGTTCTCATGGTACTAGTCAGGAATCCGAGTTCTCCTGTTGTCTCAGCCTTTTCAGTAGATAACTAAAAAATAAAGCCGCAGCCCGCAGGTTAATTGGATATACCGGCAGCAAATCTAGCAGAGAACCTAAAGTCTCTGGATACTAATTTCAATTGAGTTAAATGTCTGGTGGAGTTACCACTGCTTCTTGGGAGACAAGAAATCTCTGCTTGCAAAAAGACAAAAAACAAAACAAAAAATAACACCCTCAAGGTCATTGTGTGTCACATTGATGTGAGATGCAAACACTATTTATTTCAGTGATATCCCTGAGATAACAGGGCTTGCTTACAAATCAGTTTTTTAAAAAGTCACAATACAGCCTATTGCTCTGGAGTCTGGAAACTGAACTGCTGTTTGCAGCAAGTGGACACAAGCAGAGTCAACAAAGGAGGAAGAGAACTGACTCATTAAAGTTTTCTGAAGATTTATTTTTAAAGAAGTGGCAAATGACATCTCGTAATTTCCTTTTGCTCTGCTGCAAACAAGTTTGTTTCACATTAAAAATACAAATGTAGGAAAGCACAAAGAAATGGTGCCAGGAAGACTAAATGAAATGAAATGTTTTGGACTCCAGGGCTTGATTTATTTAGAGATTAATGCACTTCTTGGGACCAGAGCCCTGAACTTAACAATGCACTAGAGGCATATGTTAATGATCTAGTAAAACATCTCCTGTTGTGTCTCAGTGCTGTGTTTTGAAAGATAATCGAGTGCACACATTCATCTCTGAAATCCGTAAGATTATTAAGGACGTGTAGACCTTGAAAGAAGTCCCTAATCAAAAGCAGACTATTACATTTATTTTTTAAAATGAACAGTAACACTGTCCCTCTAATCTTGTAATTATGTCTGATGAAACAGAAGGTTTTACAATAACATTGTACAGGGAGATTTTAATTTTTCAGTAAATAGCAAAAGGGAATGTTAAAAATAACACAATGGAATTTATTTTAGTGCTGTCTCAAAATTGCTGTTAACAATTTCCATTTTGTTACCTTTGAAAATGTCATCTTTTTAAAAATCTTGTTGCAGCCTTCCCAAAAGTGTATGGGCTTTTTTAACTGCCTTGTTTTAAACAAGCAATGACACTACCACTAGGTGCTCTGTTGGTTGATGCCGTCATGCATATGTCAATTATTTGTAAAGAGCTGCCATTCATTTATAAACAGGGCCTTTTTTTCAATCTATGCATGTCATTGTCAGCATTTTGCTCAATATTGCTGTTCATTAACATATTTTAAAACAGCTGCTATATATTTAAGCAAACATAATGTTGCTTACGCCTCTCCCCTGTCCATACATCCCTTTTTACAAATAGGCATGTCCTTAGGAGACAGGGTTCTTTAAAGACACACACACACTTTAGAACTTGAGGGAGCTGCTGCAGATAGCTGATTTGGGACATCATGAAAAAGCAACAGACTATTCATTATTTACTTTATTAATTATTATTATATTTTCACTTCCATTGTAATCATCAATCTTCCTCTTTCCCCCCACCCCTCTTTCTTTCTTTCTTTTTTGGGGGGTGGGGTGGCTATTATAGTTGAGGGCCTGGGAATAAGCTTCTGAGTAGACATGAATAGAATTTGCCAAAGATGCCTTAAACCACAGAAGGCTTATATGACAAAGTGAGATCACCCACGAAATGAGAGGTGGAGGAATGGGGCATGATTAAGCTAAAGTAAAACACTTTTAATTTCATCATTCTCAGTTCTTAAGTACACGCTGAAATTAGGGATGTATGTGAAGTTCGAGGGGGGGAATGCTCCGCAAAATCATGGAGCTCGACCCCCCCGAAACCCCCGCACGACCAACCTTCCTCCGCTCAACGCACCCCGTGAGTTTCCGGGACCCTGAAGTGATGCAACGGGGATCCTTTTGTGTCACTTCTGGGTCCCTGGTGCTGCATTTTTAACATAAATACCAGGGCAACCCACCTAGAACGGCCGTGATTTGCCATTCGCGGCTGTTTTTAGGTAGTTTACCCTGGTATCTACGTTAAAAACACAGCGCCAGGGACCCAGAAGTGATGCAACTGGATCCCCGTCACGTCACTTCTGGGTCTGGGAATTCGCGGGGAGCGCGGACAAGAGGGCGGAGTGATCGGGAAAACCCCCGTTAAAAATAGGTAAGGCCGATGAACGCGCGAACACCCTCTCACGCAAAAAAAAAAAAATGGTTTCCCCACATCCCTAGAAATGGACATGCTGGGGCCCATCAAGGTTGCTGCAGCATACTTTCACACTTAAAAAAAAAAAAAAAGTCTGGGAGCAGCCGGCTGGGTATATAGATGGTTACAGATGCTCATCTTTTTTATTTTTAAAATATTTATTTAAAACTATGTATGTATGTATGTATTTACTTAGTTTAGAGTATTATTATCCCACTCCTCAGCCAAAAAGGCTCCTGGAGCAACTTACAAATAATCAGTAAAAGAAGGCAGTCTCTGCCCACAGGCTTACAATCCAAAAAGACATGACATGCAAGGAAAAAGGAATAGGGAGGAATGAGGAAAAAGTTGCAGCTGCAATCCTGGGTTTGCAAGAGAGAACGCTGTGTCACAAACTAGGTATGGTTGGCTCCTCCCCCATGCCCCCCTTGGCTCCACCTCTGTTGACCTACTGTGCGCCCCACCAGTAAGATCATCCACGAGCTGCCACTGCTGTGTGCACATAATTCTAAAGATCTCTAAGGGAAAAGTGAGCTAAGGACCACCTTAAGTAACAGATTTTCTTCATCACATAATGTCACTTTCACTAACACAGTAACATTTTCACTAATTCCATTATTGAATCATCTTAATGTTATATTGTTAACAACATGTGATGCACTTCGTCGCAATCATACTCTTAAAGCCCATCAATAATAATAATAATCCTGATGTGCTTAAGTGATCAAGGAGTCTACTTCACACCATACTTCTTCAGACATGGTAATTGCATGTGGTTCCTATCCTAACATGTTCTGGCAGCAAACGTCACGGTGCAATGGGATAGAATTAATTTATCCTAAATCAGCTTTAGATGGATCATCTGGAAAAGCAAATATCTGCTTTTAAAAGAACAACAGAACAGGTGAAAGAGACGTTGATATGATTGATGAAACAGAGCATTCGTGTGAGAACCGTTAGCCCTGTGCAAGTGTTACAAAACTGAAAGTGTGCAGGGGACATTGTGCCAGGCTCCTGATCGCACGGGCACAGCTAGAGTCTTTATTCCGCCCTTCTCAGTCAACACAGGGAGGTTGTGGATGGATGGGGCAGGGAAGGTGCCCACCCCGTTATGTTCCATCCATGTTTTCAAATTTTGTAATGGCTGTATAGAGATATAATGCTACGCATAAGTGACAGCAAAAACATTTGTATATCAAAGAAATGCACTTGATTTTCCCATTTACATTTTCTCTGGTGGAAATAGCATAACATCTATTGTAAACAAGTAAGGAGATGATAACAGTGTAAATAACCCCATCAAAGGCAATAAAACATGGCAGTATTGCAGTAGAGGAAATGTAATGTTTGAAATGGTAACTTGCAAAGCCACTAACACACACACACACACACACACTGTGCATCAGATATTCTAGTCCAAGCATTTGGAAACATAATGTTCACTGAAACATAGCACTGCTGGAACATCCTTCCCCAAAGAGTACAGCAGTTCAACATACCTAGAAGAGCAGCAATAAAGCACAGCTGTTTCATTCTGACCCTCTTGCCAGGCAGCACAATCCCAGCCCCCTCAGACAGCTATTCGGGGTGGGGGTGGGGTGTTAGTTACAGCAGAAGTGCTTCTGTGTTGGGAAAGAATGGACAAGTCTGCCCCGGCAGATCCAGTTATACCCATGGAAAGCTCTGTAGGCATAACTATACCACCTGACCATTGGTAGGCTATGAAATGGAGCATTCTGGGAGCGGAGCAGGATAGAGGCAGTTTTGGATCTGCTGAATCTAAAAGCCCCCCCTTTTTTTGCTAGAAGGGTGCCAGGATTATCTTCCATGCATTCCCGAAGCTGGCATAACTCACTTCCCCAATTGGTTCTCCCATTATGCCAGTTCCAATTGGGGAGGAGGGGATTAAAACAAACAAAGGACAAAAATGTGTAACAAAAACGTGTAAGTCTGCCTCCTCACAACAACTCCTGCTCTGGCTGATGCAACAAGCTGGCAGAGCTTTGGAAGTGGTGGATGACCTGCCACTTTGCACCCTCCCCCCAGTACTATTTAGTACTGCCCTGTTATCTTCTGTGCATTTAAGGATTCCCTGCTCCTTAAATGATGCATCATATATTTATTTTTCTTACTTAGGGTGCAATCCTATGTCACTCTGAACTTGTCCTCAGGGCCATAGGAATGGGCCTGGAAGGGGCTGCGACTTTGGAAATCCCTCCTGACGTTGCAGCACCACGGAGCGTCCCCCTCCGCCTCTTAGCCGGTGCGGTTCTTTCCATCTTTCCACACCGGTAAGGAACCAAACACAGGAAGGCCGTGTTCAGTTCCCCATGGGGGGTCATTCCTGGGGGCAGGGAGGGGACGAGCGAGGCTCTACCAGATTCCAATAAATCCAGGAGGCGCCTCAGCCTCTCCTCCTTGCAAGGAGAGGGAAAAAATATAGACGGCCAAAATCGGCCGTCTAGATGTTTTTGAGGATGAGGGGAGCACAGTGGTAATCCTATCTGCCATGCTCCTCCCGCCCTGCATAGGATGCCCGCAATCCTCTAGATTCGGAGGGTTGTGGGCACCCTCATAGGATTGTGCTGCCCTTTACTTATTTGTGATTGTGAAGAAAAGAGCCTTTGGGGGTTCTTACATGCGCGCGCACGCACACACACACACACACACCCTCATGTGTGAACCGGCTAAAGGCTGGGGGGGCGGGGTGTGTATGCCGGCGTCCCAAAGTCTACAGTGACCCGGCTTTCAAATGCAAATGCAATGAGTCATGGGTCCCCCTCCCCTGCCTGGCCAGGTGAAGTGCATCATGATTGGCTGGAGGCAGCGGAGCTACAGGAAGGAGGGGGGAGGGGGAAAAGGTATATTTCCCAACATGTGGGTTTTGGTCTTTGTCTTTGGGTCATCGCATGGTTGCTGTTGGAGCAATGGCGGCAAGCCAAGCAGAGGCCCAAGCCTTCGGGTGGCCTCAGGATCCGACCCCAGGTAGCTCCTGGTGAAATCAGCTGAATGAGGGCTTTGGCAAGGCAAGCCTTGTGGAGGGCTACCCATCTCGGACCTTCGGGTAGGTGAAGTAGTCCCCCCGGGCGGCAAGGCTGTGCTGGATCCAACCCTGGAAGAGAACTGACCCCCAGGTAACAGAGTGTGTGCCTGGGAGATATAAGGAATCAGGTTTTGTTATTTTTGTAGCTCTATTACTTTGTACCAAAGTGTCTCTCTAATTTTGTGTGCTTCTCTTCTTTCCCTATTTTTGTTGTAAAATGCTACCTGAAATAAACCTTGGGTTTTTACCCCACATGGTGTTTGTGGATTGCTCTGTGGTTCCAGCAACTAAATCCAGGTTACAGTCATAAAGGCAAGTCCCTGAACAGAGATTCAAGTAGGATTGCTTGGCAGTCTAGTACCTTGAGATCTCTGGGGGTCTTGGGTCCTTTGGGGTAGGAAAGGGTAGGGTTGTGGCGGGTCAGCCAGCCCCCCCTTCCTCCACAGTGATGCTTATATACTGCTAAATATAATAAAATCCCGAAGGCACTTGCATGGTACTAGAGTGAAGTGGGAAGAATTTATGGACTGCCAATTGCCCTGCTACACACCTTCATAATGTCCTTGTTCAGCTGCATGGCTCAAAGAAAAGCAAAAAAGTTCATTGAGACAGACTTCGTAATTCCCATTGAACTCAATGGGGCTTTGGCCTGTTTGGGAGCTGGGCCAGATGCGGTTCCCTGTAGCGCAAGTTCCACAGAGGCAGCAGCCTACACAGGTAAATTAACAGATTGTGCTCTTAAACTAGAAAGCCAATGAATATGTCTCAAGGGTTGAGGTGGTTGTTAAATTACTGGATTGTAGATTCCCATAAGTGTATTGTTATAATCAAGTTAGAACCTCCCATCTCTTGCAAATGAATAACAACAACAACAACAATCCTGTAGTATCTTTATTTTAACTGTTTAGAAATATTTGCAAATATTGCTGCACCCAATCTCAGGGTTTTTTTTGAACATCTTGAAGAATATATGCTCACACAAAAGCTGAACTCCAATACATTCAAACTATTCCTAGCTTTAAAATGGGGAAATTGTTCCTTTGCACTAAGTTTGAAACCTTCACCTCAAAGATATAACAAAACTCCCTCTTGCCAGGACCGGTGCAAGGCAGTTTGGTGCCCTAGGCAAGATCAGATATTTAGCGCCCCCCCCCTTCCCACTTGAGAGCGCTGTATTTTTTTTCCAAGGTGTTTCTGGCACCCCTTTAGACCTGCGCCCTAGGCAGTTGCCTAGTTGGCCTAGTGGTAGCACCGGCCCTGCCTCTTGCTTTCTGTGAAGTATTCTTAGGTAGGTGTCTATACATTTTATGGGAATTAAATGGGCTAATAATCACCTAACTTCAGATCTACCCCAAAATAAAATTCATGTACACACCCTGCTGAGAGCAGAATGAGCCTCCAACTGCATGACAAAATAGATGAAACTCTAATGGTGCGCTGCTGGGCTTTTTAACCATTGTGGGCCTGAGACACATTTTCACCTGCTGTTGTATGCCTGAGCACTAATGAGCCATGATTATAAGGTGGATGGGATGACGCATATGTCACATTTAAATGCATAATTTTCTATAAATGCATCAACAACCGCAACAAATCATTCCAGGGACTGGGGAAGAAGAGACCTAAGACAAGGAAGAAAGAAAATGATGGAAAAGAATATGGAAAACTTTTGCAGTAGTCTGAAAAACAAGCAAAGAAATCACAGTGATCTTGTATATATGCACATGGTTACTATATGATAAATGCAAATCGTTACTATTTCTAGTAAGTAACCTTTTAGAATAATAATATGCACAAAAAGCATCACAAAAATGACAACTTGTGTAGAAAGGAACTGATTCTGAATAACAAGCGGTACATTTACCACGAAGGGTTGATTAACACATGCATGTTCTTGCTTATTATTTTATCCAGCCTTCCCCAGCCTCATTCTCTCCAGATGTTTTGGACTACAAAATTATTCCATGACTCACAGACAAATGTGTGAACTGCTTCCATCGTAGGCAATATGAGGCTTTTTGAAAGTTTGGTGAAATTTGCTCTGTGATAGCTGATTCATATATGCCAAATTATTACATATTTGCCAATTCAGCATGAGAGCAGGTAGCATTGCCTTCACTCTGAATTTGCTTTCTGACATAATTACAGAGCCACATTTGATGAGCTACATGTCATCATGATGTCATCACATTAACAACATTATCCTTGATTGATTGGAATTATTGTCCATAAAGGAAAGGCCCTGGTTTAAAAGGACACACACATACACGCACACGCACACAAACCCGATGGCACAAACACCACTGCTGCAGTAAAAGATATAAGCAAGTTTCTCCCTTCCAAAGTTGTTACCTCCCCCTTCCTCCAAAACAATAGTTTCACACCAAAAATGTTTGCACATCAAGATTTGGCACAGCCCAGTACGCAATACATTTGCTGCTGCATTGGAAGATCTTAGACAGCAGGTGAGAAAACAAATGTTTGAATGCCTGCCCACATTTAAAAATAAAATAAAATACCTGTACATATAAATCCACCTTGTTCTGCAGGAGGTTCTAGCCTAGTGCTCTCTGGTGTGCTAGTTTTGAATATACAAGGTGCTTCTTACATGAGGAAGCATTCAATTTCCCTCCTGCTTTAGGATGTGGTACAGTCCAGAAACAGACACATCAGACTTCCACGGGCCCCTCATCTGGGGCCGGGGAGAAGATTTGCGAGTGGGGGAGGAGAGAGGAGTTAGGTAACAGGTCAGGTCGGTCACAGGTACTGAGCCAATGGCTCAACTAGGGCGGGGACACAGGAAAGGGCTTAATTAGGCACCTGCGTTCCCGCCCACGGTCTCTTTTGCTGCTGTTTTCCGGCTGACTACACATCATCCTCCCTGATCCCTCTTCCTCGTGGTGCCTCGTCCTCGTGGTATCGTTCCTTTTGTGTATGCGTGCGTGTGTTCCAATCGAAGAGGGGGGTGCTGTGATTGTGCTTACTTCCAATTTATTTAAAAGTATGATTGGGGCTCAGCTGTTTTAAGTTATTTAAGAGGATCGGGGGACTTCATTTTCGCCCCCATTTCAACTGGGCGTCTTTTACCGCTATCTCGCTCTTTCCCCCCCCCCCCCAAGCAGCCGATATTTTCTCAGATACTTGGCGCCATTATCTGATTGCCCGGAGTTTTAGTTTTAAAAGTTTAGTTGTTAAAAGTTTAGTTACCTGAGGGTGACTGGGGTGGTGGCTGCTCAGTTTTGGCTCTCCCCCCCCCCCGCATGGAGGCTTAATGTCCGCTACAGCGGCCACCCCTCAGCTGCTGGCGGCCCCTCTCCCTGGGAGACCCCTCCTCTAGTTTCCCCTTTCAAGGCGCCGCTTCGGTTGAGCAGCGCTGGCTGCCGCGGCGCCACATGGATGGTCGCCCTTTGTTTTACCTGGGCTGAGGAAAATCCCTCCCCCCGCGCCGAACAGCTGTTTGGATATCGGCTCTCAGCTGTTGGCGTCCGCTCACCTCCTTCAGTGGGGCTTGCTGCGGCTGGGACGAGCAGCGTTTAATACAGCGGCCACCTTTTAGCTGTTGGCGGCCGCTCGTCCTTTTTGCCGGGGCTTGCTGCGGCTGCGACGAGCAGCTGATCCTCTCGCGATTGCCAGGGATTGGTTGCCGTGACGCCGAGCTGCTCGGCAGGCCCGTAGCGCGGCCGGGCTATGTTGCCGGAAATCGGCCGGGGCTTGCTGCGGCTGCGACGAACAGCTGATCCTCGCGCGATTGCCGGGGATTGGTTGCCGTGACGCTGAGCTGCTCGGCAGGCCCGTAGCGCGGCCAGCCATTAGAGTCTGACCGGGCCTGGCCGCTGCGCCACGTGGCTGGCCGCCTCTCTGGCCATTGCACTGCCGTCTGGCCTTAGCCAGGACGTTGAGCGGCTGTCATCACCGGCGCCCATTTAATTGAATGTTATTTAATTTTATTTTATTAGTAAATAAAATTTAATATTGATTTAATTAATGATATTAAATTAATTGATTGATGTTATTTTGTTTTATTATTAAATAAAATTTAATACTGTTGAATTAATTAATGTTATTAAATTGATTAATGAAATTAATTAAGGTTGAACAGGCCTGTGGCTGATGCTGGATCAGCTGTCTGAGCATGGAAAGATAATTTAAATCAAAAGTTATCAATTTATTTCGATAATTTAAATCAAGTCTAATCAGTTTAATCAATTTATTCCATTAACTTAAATCAATTTTAATCAATTTAATTTTAATCAGTTTAATCAATTGTGGTTAAGTGTGGTGTAGTGGTTAGAGTGTTGGACTGGGTTCTAGTCCCCGCTCGGCCATGAAACTCGCTGGGAAGACAGGCCTGTGGCTTATGCTGGCTCAGCTTGTCTGAGCGTAGAAAGCTAAGCAGGGTCAGGCCAGGTTATTTACTTGGATGGGAGACCCCTCCTCTAGTTTCCTGCATTGAGCAAGGCTCCTTCCAACTCTATAATCTATGAAATCAAACGAATCATCATCACTTTGACTTTGTGCCAGTCACTGACTCTCGGCCTGGCCTGCCTCACAGGGTTGTTGTGAGGATAAAATGGAGAGCTTGAAGATTATGTAAACCGCCTTGGGTTCCTTGTAGAATAATAATAATAATAATAATAATAATAATAAATATTTATTTATTTTTCTCTCTCGTTTTAATGTTACTGTGCATTATTGTTCTGGCACAGCTTGTTTGAGCGTGAGAGTTAAGCAGCGTGCTAGTTAAGCAGCGTGCTACTTCCGTAATTTTGCTCGTTACTCTCATCAATTTCTCTTGATATTCCAGTTGAAGTCCCGGTTCAGATGCCTCCCAAGAAAAATCAATGTGGCAAGGAGTGCAAGGGACGGGCCCCTAGGCAATCATCAAAGCGTCCGCCACCGACTCGTGTTTCCTCTTCAGATGAAGAGGACCTTGACGCTTCAAGGGTTGACAAAAAGGGGCGGTCAGGGCAGGGCCTCTCTACGCGTAGCAGATCATACTATAATGTTATGCATTCATTTTCAGCATGCTTAGAAGAAATAGAAGCCACCATCAGTTGAATCACCTTCACTGCCTTGAGACCAAGAATTTGTTGAAATAGTGCACGCTTAGATTTCTCGGCCTTGTGACTACGCATATGCGGATACATCCAACAATGCGGGCGGTTCCCCAGGGAGTGGTGAGTGCTACCCACACAATAGCATGCCAACATGGCCATTCACACAAACAGGCTCACCATTGAGAGTTAAAAAGACACTTTGGCTCCTACACAGTAGAGCTACAAAATAACAAAGTTTGTCCCGTGACTACACAGTTACTCACTCTTTCCCTGGGCTTTCTCCAGGGCTTGCCTCAGCAGGTAGCCCTGGCCCGTGCTTCTTCACGTGCAAAACCCAACAACAACAGGCCAGTCATGATTAACTTTGCTTAGCCCAGGGAGACGAGAGGGGTGGCTCATGGCTATGTTTGCATTTGCATTGTAATTCATACGAATTGCTGGGGCACGTAGACATCAAGATGGGGAGCCTCTGCCGCGCAGTCTGAGTTATGTACATTTCGCATTTACAGGCCCCCAGTGTGTGTGTGGTGCGCGAGACACTGAGCTTTTCCTTCTCGTCTCCCATTAGGGGTGGCTTGTGCTGAGTGTCCATACAGGCCAGCACCCACCTCCTAAAGGGCCCCAGCCCAGTTAATTTGCCAAGGCGGGTAATTGAGGCGCAGAGTACATAGTCCAATCTGAAATTGACAAAGAAGTGGCAGCGGGAAGGGTTTGGGCCCATTTCCTCATGGCCCATCCCCTCCCTGCGCATATCGCCTTGGGAATAGTTCCCAAAGAAGGCCATGGGTGAGTTTCGCATGATCCATTCCTGTGGTCCTGGGGTCTTGATGGAAGAATGCCATATTAAACCAGCATTTAAGCTGCTGCCTGTCCACTCAGAGGATTTTGACCTTCTTGGGTTCTGTTTCCGGGGCAGAAAATTTATCATTCAATTGGCCTGACGGAAGGGGACGGGCCTCGAACAGGTTGTCCACTATTAGATTATTTGTCCTAAGGCCTTTTTGTGAATTGGCGTTTGATTTTGTGGTACCATTGTCTGTTTCTACACTCAGTTTTTCCTGTATAGAGTTGGTACCATGGCCTGTTTCTACACTCGGTTTTTTCCTATATAGAGTTGGGATTCAGTGCAGCAGTATTCCCACCTCTCTAGCGAAAAATAGTAGACCTAATTAGGCGTATTTCTACGCCAATTACAAGGCCTGGTTGGCCATCTCAAATTGTGCTGGCAGGGTTATTGCCCCTGGTTGTGCACTCTTGGCAGACCTCTTGGCTGACTCGGTTGTACAATTTTGTGTGACAATCAGGCTACAGTGCAGATACTGAACACTATGTCTTCTAAGAACTCCAGAGTTATGTCCTTGTCTGGGCGCTTACGTCGCACGCTTTAAAGCACAATATTCTGCTCAGAGCCTGGGGGCAGAGGCAGAGATGTCGGGCCCTGCCCCGTGGGCCTACAGTTTGCCATTCTCCTTGCCAGACTGTCTTATTTCATGACCAGTTGGGTGGAGGGTCTATCATCCTGTTACATGCGGGATCAATAACAGAGCTACACCTATTCATGGTGGGATGTGGACTTGCTGAAGGCAGTCTGTTTTGTCAGCAGGATGCCTTGCCCCTTCGCACACATTTGTGGCTGGCCGTGGACTCGCTGAGGGTAGGCTGTTTTGTCGTCAAGATGGCTAGCCATTGACTAATTCGCTTTTGTTCAGTGACGAGGTCTGCTCTCGTGGACTTGGGCCTGGCACATTTGGGTTTCTGAGCCCACTCCGTACAGATTGGTGTCGCATCCACTGTGGGCAAACTGGGGTTTTCGGAGGTCCCAGTCATACTGGTCCTAGGTGCGAAAATTTCCTTAATGGTACGTCAAAAAATTGCCTTGATGGTACTGCCGTGGGCTGTGTTTCTCTTCCAGGTCACCGGGTGGAGGCAGGACTGTCCGTGTGTTGATCTGTGGGCACAGTATGATTTACTGGGCGGCAGGACGAACTGCCATGTCGGGCTTCCTGGCTGTTGAGCCTTCAGCGGACGACCTCCTCCACACTTTGTTCTGGACTGACCAGTGTTCTTCCCCCCAGATAGCCTGGTACCCATTTTGGGGGAAGTATTGGGCTTGTCGAAAGGCAAGGCCCTGATTTTACAGGTGTCATGCAATATGGCATACATACGGCTGGGAGTTCCTGGAGGTTGAGCCTTTGGCGGACGTCCAATGGATGGGTCGCCGCGGCATGAGATGGCAGAACCTCCTCCACATTTTGTTCTGAACTGACCAGTGTTCTTCCCCCCAGATGTCCGGGTCCCCATTTGGGGGGGAATGATTTGGGCTTGTCGAAAGGCAAGGCCCTGATTTTACAGGTGTCATGCAATATGGCATACATATGGCTGGGAGTTCCTGGAGGTTGAGCCTTTGGCGGACGTCCAATGGATGGGTCGCCGCGGCATGAGATGGCAGAACCTCCTCCACATTTTGTTCTGAACTGACCAGTGTTCTTCCCCCCAGATGTCCTGGTCCCCATTTGGGGGGGAATGATTTGGGCTTGTCAAAAGGCAAGGCCCTGATTTTGCAGGTGTCATATCATATGGCATACATACGGCAATGATGGCTGGGAGTCCTGATCCTTGGTCGTTCATGATACCGTGTTTCAGTTGGCCCAAGGCCTTGAACAGAGCGGTTAGAAAAGTGAACGGCGAGATTTGTAGGGCCGTAGGAGGGATTGGGTTTTGTATTCCCCATCCCACAATATCCTTGGCCCGGAGGGAGCTGTATCACCCAGATGGGGTTCGCCTTGATGGGGTTCACCTATCCGGTGTAGATAATGAGAATAATATTGGAGATCTGCGAAGGACCCTGCTCGCTTGTTTATCGGGCAGGTGGGGGAGATTCGACTAAGCGATAGCCTGTCTCTCTCTGTGGCGGGAAGTGCGGGATTAGGCAGTATGGCTTAAGCTTATGGTGATCATCCAGTGGCACCTTTCAAGGTGACTGACGTTTACCCAAGGCTGCCCTCGCTAATGCCCTGAGGCTTGCCAGGAGGGAGATTGGGACGTCTTTGGGGTTTTGCCTTTCTCGCCTACATTGGGTGCCTGGAGGCGTCAAAGTAAGGCGACGATGGTAAAGCCCTCCAGCTCCACATGGAGGGCAACTGGCCGGGGGCGGACCAACCCGCCTCCGGTGCGGTTAGGATATATTTGCCCAAATATTGGTTTTTTCCCGGCCAATGGCCGGGCTAGGTTAGTACCGCACTTCGCCCTTCACAGATCTTCAATTCAATAAATGTGGCCCTGATTTGAAACCATATACTCTGTGTCTGACTCTTCTTTATCTCACCCATACACTCGCAACATATGTGCTGCTCCTGATTGCATGCTTTATATCATTGTAACACAAAACAGTGAACATGGGGATTCTCCTGGAGAAATTAAGATTTCCTTCAAGGCACCTCACACAGTGAACACAAGGATCTAGCCAGTCTGATTGAAGAGAAAGGCTGCTCTGCCCCTCCTTAATGTTACACGGACCACCCAGGATCAGTTTGGGCTGGAGCACTCAACAGATTTGGACTACATCTATTCGAAATGCTGAGCCAAGACTTCTGATCCTTCAAATGACACTTCAGTGCAATTCTTTAAAGGGCTCTTATAGCATGCCAGAAATTTCTGTACCCAGAAATTTCTTCCAAGTTAGTCTCATCACATACGCATAGTAGCTGTCGCGTCTCTCTCGCGCTCCTACTCCCCTCCCGCCAGCCAGAATGTAGTGCACAGCTCCCGCCTCCCGGGTTTCTTTGTAAAGCTTTATTGAGTAAAATGCAGGGTGGTTGCAGGAAAGGGTTACACAACAGTAAAGAAAGTAATTCAAGACCCGTTATCCTGGTCAATGGGAAGTCATGAATGATCAACAGTTGTTCCCCAACTGGGGAGTTTTGTACGCTCCCAACCTCAAACCAGAGAACCTACTCTGCCCCTAGGGCGGATCAAAAGTCTTGTTAGCCAACCGAGCAGAACAACAAAGAGAGGTCAGTTGTTCCTGCCTCCAGTCACTGAGGCTGGCTCCCCCCTCCCATCAGGAGCTCTTCCTTCCTTCCTTCCTTCCTTCCTTCCTTTCATTTCATTTCATTTCATTTCTATACCGCCCCACAGCCGAAGCTCTCTGGGTGGTTCACAACAATTTATACATAAAAAGCCAACAATAAAAACATACAATATAGTTAAAAAGATTAAAAACCAATTTTAAAAGCACAGTTTAAAATGACAATACAAAAAGTTAATAAAACCAAGCCTACAGGTGACAATTCCCCCCCACACACACACACACACACTCCCTCCCATCGGGAGCTCCTTTCCCAGGGATTCTTCTACTCCCCCCTCCTCCCCGGTAATACTTGGCACCGGCTGCAACCTTGATGGCGCAGCTGGGTCACTGTTATCAACAGTGAGTGTCTCCACTTCTAACTCCCACTCCCCTTCCGTTTCAGAATCCATTCCCACAGGATCTGACCAGTGCTGTTTTGGAGTTAGAGGGTTGGAACTTGAGTGGCATGAGGAGCCAGCCCGGACAGTAGCACAGTTCTGTAAGTGTGATCTGATCATATCTGTACAATTGTTCTACATAGAAAGCAAGCCTGCACTTCCTATATGCGAGAAGGACTTGTGATCGCACATAATTATTTTTGCAGCACTTTCCTATTTTCCTCTGTGTGAGATATTTTTCAGTGGATATGTATGCAATTTCCCATTCACCTTTTTCTAAGGATCAAACGCTCTGCTACAGGTGTTAAACTATCTATTTCAGACAGAAAGATTGAGAAACACAGGTTTTATGCCTGAATCAGTCTCCTGGATAACAGCATTCTCTCTCCTCTCTCACTAAATTGACCACTGGCCTTATTAAAATATGAAATAGAGTTGGGAGGCTGTTAATTTAAAACAATCAACTATAAAAACAAGCAAGCATTAAAATGGGAGATGACAGGCAAGGGGTAATATATCCCCAGCAGTCATAAATGATCAGTTCAGTATCTGCAGCAACTATAAAATTATTCTGAAAATGCATTTACAGCACAGAACAATAATTATGCAGACAATACTTGCACATTTCTTTCTTTGTTTGTTATATTTATATCCCTCCTTTTCCTCCAAGGAGCTCAAGGAGGCAGGTGTATATGATCTTCCTCCTCTCCATTTTATCCTCACAACAACCCTGTAAAGTGGGTTAGGCTGAGAGTCAGTGGCTGACCCAAAGTCACCCAGTGATCTTCATGGCTGAATGGGGGACTAGAACCCGAGTTTCCTCGGTCCCAGTCTAACACTCTAACCACTACATCACACTGACTATAATTATATGTGCCTGATTGCATTTGGAATATAAGCAAGAACTTAGAGGGATGAATCCACACACCAAATAAACAGAACATGCTGTGCAATAAATGTCAGACATGTCACCAGGCAAAAAAGAATTTCTGACTATTTTTTATGCAAAGCATTCATATGATCTCTTCTCTTGATCATAATTACAAATGTACCCACTCAAGCCATCTATGTTTGTCCAAATACCTAGGTACATGAAAATAGTAAGCAACTTTCTTAGCATCCATTTTCTGACACCCACCTACTTATGTCAGCACAAAACCAGCATTCTCCATCCCTCCTTTCTTACCAGCAATCAATAATGGATTTCTGCTTTTCTCCTGAAATGTTTCACTGCTTAGGTCAGAACTGAAGAAAATGAAGTTTTTAAAAAGGCACCTTTTTATTCACTTGCAAGTTTTGACCAGAGGGCTACATTTATTTATTTATTTATTTAGAGACACTCTATGACAGAAATGTTCTCAGAGTGCTAAACAATACTTAAAAAATTAAAGCATAAAACATTATCTGTGTTTGTGTGTATATATATGTGTGTGTCAGTAGATAGACATAGATAGATAGATAGATAGATAGATAGATAGATAGAGTTAGTACAACACAACAAACATGATAGTGATCCCATATGACGGGAAGTTCAATCCAATGTGGCTGCCTGTAACCCTCCAAACTCAGAGGATTACGGGCATCCAATGGAGGGCAGGAGGAGTGCATAATGAAGTTTTAAAAAAGTCACCTCCACGCTTCTCCCACCCTGCAAAAGACTTAGTCGGCCAATTTCAGCCATCTAAGTCTTTTGCCCCAGTGCATGAAGAGGAGAGGCTGAGGTGCCACCACCAGGATACATTGTATCATGGTGGAGCCTTACTCCTCCCTCCCTGCCCCCCCCGAACACCCACAAACCTCTGGCTCTGAGGTCAGTGATCTCTACATGTACAGTGGAGCTTCTACTTTTCCCCTCCACTGCCCAATAACAGCATTGGACAGGATGCCCTCAGGGAAGTGTGCATGTGTGTCTGCAGCTATTTTATAGCCCAGCTTTACACATCTGCCAACTGATACACATAATGTTCTAATGAGAAATACATTCAATTGTATTAGAAATTTGCATTAGAAGCTGCTTTTGCAACTCCAAAAATATTTCAAAAATTAATATGTGATACGTATGGGAACAGAATTTGGGGAAATTCAGAAGTTCAGCCTACCAAGTATGTGTGTGCACTGAAAGGGATTGTGCTCTGGGAATCCCCACCAGCTTGATAAGGTCCATCAAGCTGGCTGGTGCCATAGACACCGCCTTTTTGGTGGTGTACCCACACCTATGGAATTCTGTCCCAGAAGTATTCATGGCCCCATCTGTATTAGCCTTTAAATGGACTCTGAAGGCATTTTTGTTTCAGTCTGTTGAAGTGTGCTGCTTTTTAATTTGGAGAGGAGTTGTCATTGACTGGGTTTGGATGACACCACATGGCTTGCCGTGAGTTATTTAAACTATGATGAGTCGCGCCACCTGCGGGCACCACGTTGCATATGCATGCAAGCCCTGCTCAGGGGTTGTCCTGTCATGTGAATCCAGTGATTGTGGGTTATACAAGGGTTAAACAAACAGACCATGGGTTATTTAACCTACGCTCACTAGATTTGCACGACATGACAATCCCCGAGTGGGGGTTGCATATTCAAAATTGTAGCTGCAGGCGGTCTGCATGTGCCATAGCCTCACTATTGGTTACATAACCCATGGTGGGCATTGTGTTCTGTGAACAGCCCCATTATTAACTGCTTTATGCTGTTTTAATTTTGTGAGCCACCTTGAGTGGTCTGTGCCCTGAAAGGTAGTTTAACCATCAAATAATAAAATAAATACACAAATACATAAGTGTCTTCCCTTCAAGAGCAGTTATAATCTCTCGCAAAGTAATTTCCACATCATAAACCACATTCCAGATAATATTCTCTTATACACCTGATAATATTTTCTTAATATATTGTGTTATACACACACCAAAACAATTGGAAGTAGGTTAGAAAAAGTTAGCATAAAGAATTAACCAATGCCATTCAAACACATTAATAGGAGTAAGGACAACCTTTATGGTATAGAAATGTAAAGGGTTGATTTGCGTCACCACACACTTTTAATCCTCCTTGCCAGTGCCAGCTCCAGGTTTTGGAAGGCCCTTTTGGCAAGACATTCTCAATGGGCCCCTCTGGCAGCCCACCAGCATAGTTGTCAGCTCCTCCACCTCCTCTTCCTCATTATTGCCACCACCTGCTTGCTTGCCAGGTGGAAAGGCAATGAGTAAGCAGGCAGTGGCACCTACTACTTCTCCCTCAACCCGCACAATTGTCTGGTCCAGAGCAACAGGCAGGTGAACAACCAAGTTGCAGGGGTTCTTTCCCATGGGCCCCCTAATAGGGTGTGGGCCCTCGTCAGGTGCCCAATTATGCCAACCCTTGGTGCCAGCTGTCCTTTGTGCTGTCATTTTTACTGTCTGCAAGCAGCCTTAACTTGTCTCTGCCTTTCACAGTCTGTCAAAGGGGTTTGTCCAGAAATATTAGTACTACTCTCTGATGTGTAAAATTCCTAAAAATGTGTTCATGTGGATGACTTGTAGTCTATTCAAAGAGAGACCAGACAGGATAACTTCAGGTAAGTGTATATGTGAGTCTAAAGGTACGTTATGGCCCAGCTTTACCCACCTGCCAACTGATCCAATAATGTTTTAAATAGAAATACATCTGTATCCACACAAGTACAAAATTACTCTGAAAAACTATTTTATATAATATTAGGTGGTGCTAAAATATAATCTACATTGTTACATAACCACTCATTGGATTTTATCCAAGGATAGTCCTACTTAGAGTAGACCCATTGAAATGAATGAGACTCAGGTTAGACTAATATTTGATACAACTCTTTTGTAGGATTTTCCTCATCATGGAAATCTATGTTTAGTGCATGTACACGTAAGCTAAATGAGCTATGTTGACAACAGGGTTTGACAAATTCTTCAGCTGCATCAAAAAACGATAACAGGTGCAAAGCTATGCCAAGTTTCTAGATGTAGTTGCATATAACTGATGTTATGTGCGTATGATTTTAATAAAGCTGGGAAGTATGAGACTGGTTTGTGGATGTGTATTGGACAGTTTTAAGTGGTTCAAGAGGAGATGATATGGAACTGCCTTGCAATTTGGAGAGCCTGAGTGGCCTTGGTGACAGTGCTCCTGGGTGGAAGGTACAGGTGCTGAATGCCAGGGCGGTAAATAGGAAAACAACAGCGGTCAACAACAATGGCCAACTTGATACTGGATGAACATGCCAACCTATTTTACAGAGACCTGGTTGGATGAGACTGGGGTGGCAGTGAATCTCTCCCAGCTTTGCCCAGCTGGGTTCCCTGCAAAGCAGCAGACAAGACTTGAAAGGCAGGGAGGCAGAATTGCAGTGGTCTGTCATGATTCTGTCAGCCAGACCAGGAGCCCAATCCCACATTCTTCCAGTTTTGAATATCTGAAGTATTCAGAACAGTGTCTGTATTTGGAACAGAATACAGATTCCAGTGGTGTATCTCCCTCCCCATTGTCCAACTGTCTCCTTGCCTAAGCTAGCAAGTAAAGTTTCAGTGGTGATGCAGAAGTCTCCCTGGCTTGTTATGCATACATACATGCTGGGTGGGATGATGATCTGGGTGTGGAGGACTGCTTCTGTTGTCATGGATAAATCACTACCTGATGGGGTTTAGACTTACTGGGACTCAGGACCTCTGCAGGGCTGGGGAACAATTAAGGAATTCTGTCTGGTTAATCTGAATGGTTTCCTAATGGCTCTTGGGGATTCTCTGTCATCTTGGCAGGCAATTCTGTGAAAGTCTTGATTGACCTCTGGAATGATATAACAGCCTGGGCAGTTGACACAATAATTCCTGAGTGCCATCTCCCACTAAGTAGAGCCAAACAAACTCTTTCATTTTCAATTAAATGAGTGGGATGGCAGCTAGGCAATGTTGGCAGAAAATGTGGAATGAGTCCAGACTGAACACAAGCTAGAACCCAATTGAAAGCCTACTCCACAGCAGTGATGGTGGTAGAGAAATTATTATTCTCTGCCACCATTGTGTCTGCACAGAGTTGTCCAATGGAGCTTTTTTGGGTGGTCAAAGACCTTTTACATTCTGGCCCACAAGAAGAAAATGTAGATCATTCAATAGAGGATTGTGACCAATTTGCTCATAACTTTGCAGATAAAATCACTTGTATCTTTGGTGACTTAGATGCCATAGTTGGTATAGGGCCAGTTGATGAAACTTTGGCCTCTGTGTCCAGTGATAGGGAATATTTTTCAATGTGGACAGTATCTTTGGAGAGCTGAGACCTACCATGTGTGTGCTTGACCCTTGCCCTTTTTCGCTTATAAGGGTGGGGGGCTTGGCCGAGTGGGTAAAGGTAAGGGTGAATGTCTCTTTACAATGGGTGTGATTCCATCATGCCTAAAAGAGGTGGTAGTGTGACCTTTGCTAAAATACCCCCTGCAACCCACCATATTGGATAATTTCCAGACAGTCTCCAATATTACATTATTGGGCAAGGTGCTGGAGTATGTGGTGGGATCTCAGCTCTAAGTGTTTCTGGATGAAGTGGATCTTTTTCAATCTGGCATCAGGCTAGGTATGAGACAGAGATTGCTTTGGTCACCTTTGTGGATGATCTATACCATGTACTGGGCAGAGGCAGTATGTCCCTCTTGGTTCTGCTGGGCCTCTGCAGCTTTCAATAACAACAACCACGGCATCCTTCTGGACCACCTAGCTGGGACGGGAGTTGGAGTCATGATTTTACAGTGGTTCTGGCCGTTCTTGGAGAAGTGATTTCAGAAGGTGGTGCTGGGGGACTCCTCTTTGATCCATGACCTATGATATCCCCCAGGATTCCATCTGATCCCTCATGCTGTTTAACATATACATGAAACTGCTGGGAGAGGTTGTCTGGAGTTTTGGGGTTTGGTGCACCAGTATGTTGATGATAACACTCTGTCATGCCATCATTTGAGGCACATTTGGCAGCAAGTCAAGAGAGGGCCTTCTCGATAGCTGCTCCCAGGCTCTGGAACTCCTTGCCAAGGAGGGTAGGCTAGTCCCATCTTTGTTGTCTTTCTGCCAGCAGGTGAATATATTTTTATTCAGACAGGATTTAAGGAAACATTGCTGAAGTAGGTTTTAACTGGTGAGTGCTGTTTGTTTTCTTTTTTATGGATGCATTTTAATTTATTTATTATTTATTATTTACATTTATTAATCGCCCATCTGGCCGGCAATCTGGCTGGCTGCTTTTATGTTGTGTGTGTATATATATATATATATATATATATATATACACACACACACACACACACACACACAAACTTGTATCTTATTGTTGTTAGCTCCACTGTTTGTAGGGGAAAGGCGGGATATACATTAAATAAATTAATTAAAAAATGGGAGTCACAGGACATCATTGAGACAAATACAAATTGATAATTCAACCAAGCAGTTGCTGTTGCTCCTCTATTCTGTCCCCATCCCCGGCTTAACATAATCTAGTATTATTGCAAAAATCTTTCTCTCTACAACTGCCTTAAGCGGCATTATAATTAAAGACATGCTTATGGCTGGGCAGGGCACAGTAGATATATGAGTTGAAGCTACCGTATTTAAGAGTTCTGTGTTCCAACCTCAGAAGGATTCATACATTTTTTGCTGTTTTTGTTTAACTGATGGAGCGCTTGAAGGTGTTTGGTGAAGGGAGCTAATATGCATTCATGCATACATCAAGCTAAATAAATAACATTAGGACTGAATTCTCAAAGGAAGAAACAATCCCGCTTCCTTTGGGCACTTTTTTCTCCCAGAGATCACTAGATCTTGTGTGCATTTTGTGCAGACTTCCAATAGGGCTTTAATTTCATTTACCCTAGCATGGTGAAATGACTCTGAAACTCTTGCTACATAGGCCTGGTCCAATATCCATTCCAATCAATGAGACTTGGGATATTTCTACACTAGGTGTTTAGGTGTTTTTTTTCTGGTATTGACACCATTTGCTCACTCACATATTCCAGACCAGTGTTCTCCAACCTTGGGTCCCCAGATATTTTTGGCCTACAACTCCCAGCATACCCCAGCCAGCATAGCTGACTGAGGCATGCTGGGAGTTGTAGGCCAAAAACATCTGGGGACCCAAGGTTGGAGAACACTGTTCCAGACAATGTAACTCCCAAACCATTGCATTCATGTGTTTCTCATTAGCGATGTTCAGTCAACCTGTCCACATGTATATCCAACACATGGAAGAGCATCAGGGCTATGTTTCCCATTCACAACAGCACATACCCCATTGGACCTGTCAGTATGATGTTTGAAAGGAGGACAGCCCACACTCTCACCACTGTGTGTGCATAAGCTTTGCACACAATTGGGAATGCCGATAGCACAGGTTTCTTGATCATGACTATGCAGCGCTAGAGAGGCTAGAAAGGAATACCATCTTTCTAATTATTGGAATATATTTGAACATCCAGATGTTTTCTGGATATGTATGAGCATCTGTACATATTCTAACTTGATGGCTTAAGCTGCAATCCTTTTACCTACTTACCTGGGAGTAAACTCTACTGAACTCAATGGGGTTTACTTATGAGTTGATATGCATAGGATTGCACTGTTTTTCATAGAGTTTGTGTAATGGAAGACCATTGCACCTGCAGGCTTAGAAATGGTTCACCTACTGACATTTTGCTTGTTGTATAGCTCTTAAAGGTACAAAAGCCCTGCCTGAAAAAAAGTTGACAACTCTCTATGGAGAAGGAATGACTCCTCCGGGTGAATGGTTCTTATGCTTGTAGTTTAAGTTGCAAGATCTGTTCCTAAAACTGTCAAACAAATAGAATAAACAAAAATAACACACACATACATGGGTTATATATCTCCACCAGCACCATTCACAATTCTTGATTAATTTCTTTATTATATTTGTATATCACTCTGGGAACTTGTTGATGGGCCAAGGTATACATCCCTTAAATAAATACCTTTCAATCACTGAGTTAATTGGGAGAGAGTTATGCATGTGCTTAACACTCCCATAAAAATTACTGGAACTTAAATGTGCTTAACTTTGGCTGGTTTGTGTTCCCGTTTTTATTCAGTTTTCTGTGTATATACCATTTTATAGTTATGATGTGTTTTTATTACTATGATATGGTTTTATGTTGCGAGCTGCCTTGCAGGCTCTAGTGGGCAGAAAGGTGGATTACAAATATTCATTTCATATCCAGCCTTCTTTCCATGAAACTCAAGGTGATGTAATGTACATACTTCCCAGCTAGACATTTAGTTAACAAAGATGCTGTTGCTACCTTTTGGCATCACTGAGTAAACATTTCTTGTTGGATCCCTGTCAGGAAAGATACCCAAGACTTCCTCTCTGGAGCTGGAAGAAATGAAGACTGCAATCTTATGCACACTTACCTGGGAGTAAGCCCCAGTGAAGTGACTGGCACTTAGTTCTGAGTAAACATGCATAGGATTACACTGCATATCTCATTGTCTATCAGCCCAGTTCTGTACATGTTTACATAGAAACCCCTGCATTCAGTGAGGCTTATGAAACTGCAATCCTAGAACACCTGGGAGAAAGCCCCACTGAACACAGTAGAGTTTACTTCTTAGTGTCCATGTATAGGATTGCCCTGTAAAGGCTCCTACCCAAAACTTGCTTACTAGAAAGTAAGCCCCATTGAAACTCAAAGAGACTTATTTCTCTGTAAAGGGAATTAGGTTTGTGTTAGGCACCTTGAGCACATTTGAGGCAGCAGCATCTGCTTGTGGCTATCTGGGCACTGAGCGGTGAATACTTAGGTGGAAGGGTATGGATTTGTTTGGTCTCCTTTGTACAGAAGTCTCCCTCACACACAGAGAGAGCAAAGTACGTAAGGCACAGAGTAAGTACGTAAGGCGCGCGCACACACACACACACACACACACACACAGAGAGAGAGAAACCCCTCCCGCTTTTTAAGCCAGGTCAACTGACTGGAGAAATGCCCAGGGTAGGGTCCCTCGGGAGGAGTCCGGACTTGGCATCGAAAGAAGCGACTCGCTGGGAGACGAAGCTGGGAGAGAGGGACTGCTAGGGAAGCAAGTGCGCTTGGGAACGGGAGGAGCAGCAGGGAACTGACATTTTCCCGGGCAGCCTCGTCTGGTGGCGGTGAGGTGAGGTCTGAGGAGGAGGAGGAGGAGAGGAGGAGAAGAAGAAGAAGAAGAAGAAGAAGAAAGAGGGAGGAAGCGAGCAAGCGGGAAGCCCTCCCCCTCCGTTCCTTTCCCTTCGCCCTGTCAGGGGGATGGCGCCGCGCGAGGAGCTCCAGACGAGCCTCTAGGTGCCGGCAGAGCAGCAGTATCTGCGGAGGGAGGGAAAGCAGAGCGCTGCTGGAAGAGCCGGGGAAGCTGCTCCTTCGCTGCTCCAGGCGGCGGCGGCGCGGCAGGAGCCTCTTCCACTTTCCTAGCCTTTCCCCGCCGCCGAGGTAGGAAGCGCCGCTCGCTCCCCTTATTGCCTCCGCCGCCGCCGCGCTCGGCTGTGGAGCCGCCCCGCAAGAGGAGTGGGCGGGCTGCGTTGGGCCAGTGTGTGCCCGGCACGCGCAAAAGGACCTGCTCAGCTGCTGCTGCTGCTGCTGCTGCTGTGGTGCCGCCTGGATGCCAGAGGCTCCTCGGGAGCCGGCGGCCGAAGGTGCTCAGCTGCAGCTGGAGGAAGACGGAGAACGAGGAGGACGAGAGGCGGCGGCTGCGGAGGGCGGCGACCCCGGCCACGGAGCGGGGGTGTCGCAGCCCCCTCACCCTGGCCATGGCCTCCAACTTTAACGACATCGTCAAGCAAGGCTACGTGAAAATCCGCAGCAGGAAGCTCGGGGTGAGTGAGTGTGCGAGAGAGACGCCGCCGCCGCGCGCGCTTTGTCCCGCGCACCCCCCCCCCCTCCGGCGGTTCTCTCGCTGTTGTCTGTCAGCGCCTGGGCGGCCGAGTTGGAGAAGCGCGGCGGGGGGTGGGGGGTGTCGGTCGGTCGTTGCGAACAGCCTCCTCTGGTTCTTATAATGAGCTGGGCAGGCAACGTGGGGGGTCGGGGCGGTGGGGAGGGGGCGTCACGCAGGGATTGCGCTCGGCTCGACCACTTGTCTCTGTGTTGCTGCTGCTGCTGCTGCTGGAGGCGGAGGCGGCTTTAGACTTTTGTTCTCCTTCCATGCGCGCCTGCCTGCCGAGGTGGTGATGACGGCGGCGGCGGCGGCGGCGTGGTTGGCTTCGCGCTCCTGGGAGGCGTGCGAGCAGCCAGCTCCCCGTCCGTTTGGGCTTCGGACTTAGTCGGTTGTGTAGAATAGGACTGCAAGCCGATTCGAGCGTGCGTGTCGATGTGTTCGGGCTTGAAAAGAAATCTGAAGGAACCAATCCGGAAGAACTGCCGGCCGCTTCCCACGATCTGATTTTTGGGCTCACGGTCACCCGTGTCAGCTTAAAAAACAAAACAAAAATCCTCACCGCACGCATAGACCGACATGCATTGAAGGAGTGACAGGGACCCACCACCTTATTCAACCTCTTTATCCTCCTTTGCAGGCTGCAGTGCAGTGCTAAACACGTTTATGAGGGGGAGTAAGCCTCATTGAATACAGTGGGACTTACTTCTGAGTAAATATGCATAGGATCCACCCGGTTAAGCGTACAGGATTCTCCCTCCCCCAGTGTAGACTGAGTGGCTCCTTTCCTTAAACTGATGACAAGGGAACCTTTCCCTTTAAGCACCTTTCCCAATCCTATTAACAGGTTGGACTGTGACTGTGTCAAAGGTCGGGGCACTGTGTAAACTTGGCGCAGAAAAAAAAAATACTGAAAAAATCATGTGCACCCACACAGGTGGATAGATAGACAGATCCACCAGCAGGAAAGCCTGAAAGCATTTTTTTCAGGTTTGAAGCTAGCTCTGAGCAGCCTGAGAAGTAGGATGGAGATGGGAAAGTAGTTCAGGAAAGGAGGAGAAAACATACGAAAGTGGGAGCAGTGGTGATACTGATTGGGAAACGAGTAGAAAACTATCTGAGTAGGACGCATGGTTCAGCATCATTGATGGAGAGGTTACAAGTAGTGCTAGACCAAGGGAAGGATACTGGTACATTGGACAGGAGAGCAGGGTGATGGCTGCTGCTGCTGCTGCTGCCCCTTGTGTGTCCAAGCCAACTGGACAATCTATTGCAGAGATCTATTGGCTTCAAGCAGAAGGCTGAGGTCACCTGGAAAGGTGTATGTATGAGAGTGGCAGCACAAGTACTGAAAGAGCCCCCCCCCCCCTAACTTTTGACACTCCCATATGCCTCAGAAATGTTGCTTGTTGTCAGGAGTCAACAGAGGCAATAGCTGTCTTTGAAGTCTGTTGGACACCATCACTATAACCTGCCTGGTTTTGCTCTAGAATACGGACTTTGTTAGAAAGGGAATATTGAAATGGAATATTGAACTAGCTGGAAGGCAAGTGTGGAAACCATTTATTAAGGGTTAACCGGATTTATAACCGGAGAACAGGCCATTGAAATTTGATACGATACTGTGGATGGAACCAGCCTTAGGTCAGACAATGAAGGCTGCTGCTGCTACTGCTGCTTCCAGGCTGGAAGGAGAAAACACTTAAAATCAGGGACCTGTGGTGATACTTGGGAAGCTGCTTGCTCCATGTAGTAATGTCAAAATCTGCTACTGGCTATGAATTGGACTATACAACAACCTAGTGGTCACTAACATCCAAACAAACTCCTTTTCTTGTTCCCAGTGAGCTGCATATGAGCAAACTAATGATGATTAGTGTTCATTCTTTGTGTTCATTCTTTGCTTGGGGAGGGTACATATTGCTAATTGTCGATGCATGTTAGATTCATTCTTCCATATCCAACTTACTCCTTCCCTCCCCCAACACTCTGTCTGATGGGGAGGGGGTAACGTACTTTGATAAATGAGTCTTCTAAAATGTCCCCTCCTGTTCACTAGGCTAACAGGTTTTGTTTTTGATGGATCGCTCATGATTGTCAAAATTGATTAATCTTATGCAATTGCTCTTTTAATCCAGAGGAAAATCACAGGCTAGTTGTAAGGCATTGCAGTAGATATAAAAGAAAAATAGTTTACTTTTGCATCCAAATGTTTCTACTAGGTATGAACGACCACTGTGTGTTTATTTATTTATTTATTTAATTTATTTATTTATTTATTTATTTTATTTATTATATTTATACCCCGCCTTTTTTCCTGCAAGAAAAAGTGTTGACTTTGTTAATAATCATGACTGCTTTATGATGACCCTCCGCCCCCTTTTAACTACCGGTAAGTTTTGCCCTGGAATGAAAAAGTTTTGGGGAACTGTCATAGTTGGGGTTTTCCATATATCATAGAAGTCCTTCATAAGAGGGAAAAAAAACACCTGAATTGAAGATATTGGACATTTGCAAACCTCCAAAACCTGGAGTAGAATTAAAAATGTGTATTATAGTAGTGTTCAAATACAAATGGCATCAATAATACACACAAAGGTGTTTACCTTAGCTCAAATGAGTTCTGAATTAGGGGTGTGTGTGTGTGTGTGTGTGTGTGTATACATACAGTAATATATACATACAGTAATACCTTGGATTGCAAGTAACTTGGTCTGAGAGCGTTTTGCAAGACAAGCAAAAAAAAAATATTAAAATTTTGACTTGATAAACAAGCAAGGTCTTGCAAGACAAGTAGGGATGTAACTGCTTGCCTCGAGTGGGCGTAGCGGGCCGAAATCGGCCCCGCTCACGTCCGCCAGAGACTCGCTTTGATATAAGAGTGTTTGGATTGCAAGCACGGTTCCGGAACGAATTATGCTTGCAATCCAAGGTATTACTGTATATATATATATATATCCCCACAGAACTCTTTGGAAGTTCAAAAGCTACATGGGTTTGTCAGAAGTTGCCAATTAACCCTTTCCCTGATAGATTTAACATGCTTCATACTCTAGATCAGGGATGTGGAACATGTGGCTCATCACCAGACATTTTTAGACTGCAGTTCCCATCAGTCCTAGCCAATGGTGAAGGATGATGGGAGTTGCTGTCCAACAACATCTGGAGGACCACATGCTTCCCATTGCTGCTGTATATAGCTTTCCATGCCATTAGCTCTTTTATCTCAGAAACTCTTGTTATCTCTTACACTTTCCACTACAGATGAAGCCCGTCCAGTTACTGTAAGCCTCGTACTATCTTTCATTGTCACCTGGCAGCATTATTGCATACACTGCGTCTCACAAATTTGGCTTCAGTTGGCTGAATGAAGAACATGTGGGTGAGATTCTGTAATGTGAATTTGGCAAAATAAGGCAAGATGACAATTGGCTGCAAAATGACTGCTTGCTCCTGTGGTGCTGTTGCTTCAGGACTCACATTGGGATCTAATGCTTAGGACTAGATCAGCCTTCCCCAGCCTGGTGCCCTCCAGGTGTTTTGGACTTCAACTCCCATCAGCCCCAGCTAGCATGGCCACTGGTCAAGAAGGCTGAGAGTTGGACTAGGTAGGCTTGACTTTGTAGTCAAGTCACACCACCCACTCCTCCTGTGGCACCAGTATGCAAATAAGGGAAACCTAAACTAGGGCTGCTGCTTAACATTTTTAGTACTACTGTTTTGCTGTGTGCTGTACAAACACAGAAGTGATACTTACCATGGGTTGGCTCCAGATCAAATTAGTCATGCACAGGTCCCCTTGAAGTCAATGTGAAAAGTTAGTCATACCTAAAGAGTGACCAGTTTAGTCTGGATCCAGCCCCATGTCTATAGGATTATAATCTAAGTAGGATTGTATTTGCCCTTGTAGCTGTGGCCTGCCATTACAGGATAAAAACACTGGAATAGCACCTGTCAGCAGTGCAGATTGTGTGGGTCAATTGCCCATTGGATGTGCGATCATCAGCATTTGTTATGGTACAGATCACTCAGACTGGCTGAATATTCAGTATGCAACCAAGAAAGAATACAAATACAATTATGGAGTTCTTCAACTTTTCTGGCCACCAGGAATGCTCTCAATCAGGGATGAAATGTTGATACTAGAGTGACCTGGCTTGTTCCCCCCTTGGTCTCCTTTCCCTGCCTCAGTGACTTTGCTTGTTGTATGATGCATGTCAAACTGTTTCTTCTCATTGGTAGAGACTCCATTTCAGGAAGTGAAAGGGGGAAATCAAATCAAGATTTTAAGGCCTAGTCTGGGATATATTCAATCATAAAGTGCAAAGAAGTGGTGTATTTTAAGACCATTTGTTGAAGTTAGTTTTAAATATTTTACAGCAATGACTTCAGTGTTATAAACAAAGGTCAGCCATCCCATTCTTTATAAAAACAACAGCCACTAAACAGATCTGTGTCACAATAGCCAGTAGTACACAGAACAGTACAGAGAGGCAGGCAGCAGAGGCTGGTGAGTCCTGTGTCAGTGGGGCTCCTTACCCATTTAAGCTTTTATTCTGAGCTTTATAGGAGCTATCCATGGTAATTCATGGTGGTTAACCTATTTTGGGGATGGAATACAACACCATGGATGGCTCCTCTAAAGTTCAGAATAAAAGCTGTAATGGATGAGGAGCCTCACTGACCTACCTCCCCTGGAGGTAGGTTTCCCTAAGGAATACACAATCAGAAAACTGGAGCTGGTATGAGCTAAATGAACAGTTACGTGCAATTGTCTGCTTTTGGCACATTGTGGTCTGGATTGTTTATGTTGATCTGCGGAATGCTGGTGCCTGGATAAACTTGCCCTGGTAAAGTCACCAGACTAAATGGCCTTCTGCCTGGTACGTTCCAAACTTGTGGTGTTCATTTTTACAATACAAACGAGATTTTCCTGACTTTCAGGCCTCAGGGTGTATTTACAGCCTTGTTTCTGGAGAGGAATTGGGATGTTGGAAGTACATGTGGTGAAACGGTTAACTCCTATTAATTCTGTATTTTGGGGGTGCTGATTTGAGATCAAGCAGCAGATGTGAATTTATATCCCAGTTCCAGTGAGTATGCTGAGCAAAATAGCAATTTTTGTAAGGAAACAACTTTTAATATTTCCTTGCTCTGCATGAGGAAGACGTATAACAGACAGCAAGCTGCATGCTTAAGCTGAAACCGTTATCTCAAGGGACTGTATATATTTATATGAATGTGCTCCCCTTCCAAGAGAGATAAGGGAGAGGCCATGTGAAATTTTAAATTCTACAAGTGGCTGGAAGCTTATCACAGTGCTAATATATATTATCATTGCCCTGGATGCTGTGCTTTTCTTTGCAGGAAGGGTGTACAAGGCTAAAGGAAGAATAATCATAAATTGACCTTTGGGACATTTTGCTATCTTGACAGGCTGTTAATTCTGAGAGAATGCACTGTGGTTGCTAGAATCCCAGTTACAGACTATTCCTGTACACCTGGCATGAGATAATCTTTAAAAATACAACAGCTTACATCAAGGTAGAAAGGATTCCTGGTGCTAGTTGGGTGGATTGACACCACCACAAAAATAATATTTTAAACTGAATTTCAGTGTCACACAATGTATTCGGAAGTAATCACTAAGTCTCAGCAGGCCTTAGGAGGCTAGTATTATTACTCCTTCATGTGAGCTTGATTCAACGCCAGGATGACACTAGCTTAATTAGTTCAGCAGAACAACGGAAACTGAAAGCCTATATTGGGAAGCAATGATTTTGATATACTTTATAAAGCTCTTTACCTTTATATTGAATCTAGATATGACATTGGTGGAGTAGAGGAAACATTTGGGGTGTACTGAATATTTATTTATTGCATCATGGTTTTACTCCTTTTCAGTGCAATAGGAAAAGAACTGCCTTACAATTTGTAAGGCTTTTTTTTTACAGATGTGGAGATTTCGGGTACACTAACCTGTACTTCTGATACCTGATCCCACACATATATACATGAGGGTGCTTCTGGGTGTGTGCGTGCACACACTTGCACATGCGCGCACACACACACACACACACACAAGACCACTTATAGGGAAGGGCAATAGTTCAGTGGTAGAGTATATGCTTTGAATGCAGAAGCCAGGAGCGCTAGAGATGGATTAGTTGTTGTTGTTGTTGTCGTTATTATTATTATTATTATCATCATCATCATCATCATCATCATCATCTATATACCGCCCAATAGCTGAAGCTCTTTGGGTGGTTCACAGCAATTCATAATGGTCTGGCTTGGTATCTGTGATCTTATAACCTGAATCTCTGGTGCTCTTAACATAAGATGAATACACACACTTTCTTCTCTAAAATGTTGAAGGATATATAACTACATTGAAATGATTTCGGGATATGAAATGGCTAAATTTATGAAAAACAATTTATCCTCATTGTTGGACCCCCTGAATCTATACGTGCATTTGTTTTGGGGAAAGCAGAATTATTTAAGAAAACAAATGAAGAGGGCTAAAGTTTGTGTTCATAAGGAGATGTAGCAGCAGTAATATTTATGAATGAAGCAAAATGGCATAATTAGAACATTGTATTCCTTTGAAAAGATAGATTCCATTCCTCCAAACAATGTAACAAATTTTGTTATGTTCCACATTAAGAGTGTTTTCCTTCATTTTTCTGTAAATAAGATCTGCAGTTAGCAGCAATTCCTGCAAAGGCTCATGCAAGTTTTAGTGTAAACCTCAAAGAGAGAGAGAGAGAGAGAGAGAGAGAGAAGCTGCTTTTACTGTCTTTCAGGCAGGTGGCCAATCCATTATAGAGATTCTTCTAGTGTTTTTGTTATATTCCATCTTACTTTATGGTTGAGTAAACCTTGGCTGGGAATCAAATTAAAGTTGTTCTGATCTAATGCAACCCATAGACAGACAGAGGGTCACTTGGGTGAAAAAGTGTTCTAGTACTAAAGGAAAATATGGTTAACTTTCTGCAAAACATGTTAGAAGAAATTAATTTAGTATCAATAGAAGCCCAAATATACTCTCACTTCATTGTTTTGTTCTAATGTATAAACCTTACTTCTAGAGGGAAAAATAGTTTGGGTTGGAGAAATGAAATGGGATCCACACAGTCATACTTAGACTTTATTTCAATGGGTCTATTTTAACTTAAGTCCCATTGATTTCAGTGGGTCTCCTCTAAGTAGAACTAAGTCTGGATCTATCCCTCTTTTTGGATACAAAATAGAATAAATATCATTCTCTGGTTCATAACTTGTTGAGTCCCTTACTCCAACTCTGCATTTAAGAGAAAATTATTATATACATTCCAAGATAGAACTTCAAATATTCACTACTGGAGGACCACAACAAGAATGAGAAAGAATTTTGATAGTATGCTATATGGAACTAGTTATGTTTAGTCTACAAGAGGCTAGAGGGGAAAAAAAAAAAGAGCAACGTGATACTAATTTGATACTATTTAGAAGCAGCTGAAAAGAAAAAGGAGAACAATTGTTCTCTGTGGTCACAAACTGAAATGGATGCAAGTTGAAGGAAAGGTGGTTCAAGTTAGATATTGCAAACACATTTTACAGTATCCCTTGGAGTTGGGACCTGTCTAACTGCCTTAGGAATATATGGAATTACATTCTCAATGATTAGCATCTGTAGATAATTGCCCTTCTCCAAAGAGCTCCATACATCCAAAGAGCTCATGTTTGTGTGCATCTTGCATGTATGAGAGGCCATACTAAGTTCTGTAGAAGAAGCACAAATCTGCACAAATAAATATTTGTGTAGATTGATTCTTTCATAAAAGTGAATGGGGAAGATTATTTGGGCAAGGACATTCCATGCATACATTGAACTCTCATGTCTGGATTGCTGACCAGGACATCACATTCATAGGAAGCATAGAAGGATTTAGGACTACAGTCATGCCTTGGATTGAGAGCATAATTCGTTCCGGAAACGTGCTTGTAATCCAAAACACTCTTATATCAAAACGAAATCCCCCCCCAAAAAAAATTGTACAGAGATTTTTAATTTAAGCCGTACTACAGTACTTGTATTACAAGACGTCGCTTGTATATCAAATAAATAAATAAATAAATAAATATTTAAAAAATTGCTTGTCTTGCAAAACGCTCTCAAACCAAGTTACTTGCAATCCAAGGTATTACTGTATATGCGTGCAGAAAATTTTATGTTTGAATTCTGCTTCTTAAATTTACTGCATTACACACTTTGACAATATGATAATTTCAATTTTAATATATTTTCTAAAAGATTTAGATTCCCTATATCTATCTATCTATCTATCTATCTATATATAAAAGAAGAAGTCCTCCTGACTGACTGACTGACTCACTGACTGACTCATCAATGCCCAGCTCAAACCGTTTAATCTAGGAATGTGAAATTTTGAAGGAATGACGTAGACACCCACTAAGGAAGGATTTTTGGAAATTCCATCCCTAAGGGGGTGAAAAAGGGGGGGAAATCACCCCACTCTCATATCTCCTATGGGCAAAACAACTGGGGAGCAGTTATGCAGATTGGCCTCACCTCATAATTGCTGCAGGAGCCAATAGGAGCAGTTATGCAAATAGCCCATACTACACTTAGAATGTTCGTATGAATTCCTGCAGGGGCCAATAGGAGTGGGAATGCAAATCTCCCCTGGGCCATTTAGAATGTTCTCTAAGGGGGTGAAAAGGGAGGGAAACCTTTAAAATGATTGACTGAATGAATGACGGTTGTGTGTGGGGCGTCGTCGCATGTTTCTTTTAAAAACAATTGTACCAAATCCTTAAATCCATGCGAGCGAAGCCGCGGGCAACAGCTAGTCCTAAATATAGAGAACTGGATCCAGACTTAATCATGCTTAGAATAGATCTATGGAAATCAATGGGACCTAAGTTGTTCATGACTAACTTGACCCATTGATTTAAATGGGTCTACTCTAAGCATGACTTAGACTGGATTCAACCCATATATTTTTTTAAGAGTCAGTAACTCAACTGTACAGCTGGCTGAGATATACTTCTACATTAATGCAAACATGAAGCAGCCCATTCTCCAACAATTATATTAGTTCTGGCTGAGCCTTCTTTGAATAACTTTGTTCAGACAATAATAGATCATTTGTGCATGGAAAATGTCTATACATGTCTATCTAGAAGTAAGTCCCAATGAGTTCAGTGGTGCTTACTCTCAGCTAAGGTGGTATAGGATTGCAGCCAGTGTTGCTTTTGTTTTGTTTGGTTTTCTAAACCTTTCAGTCTCAAATTCTTGCATCACAATTTTACACTGTACTAGTTCTGTTTCTATTATCTAAAAGTTCCTTATGAGGGATTGGATTCCTTGTGTTCTTGTACACAAAGCTCTAAAGGATCAAGGCATTTTTGAAGTTAGCAGAAGAACATTTTAGAATCTTAATTAAAAGAAGTCACAAACGTAGTTTGGTTTTTACTTCTGTCTGCTAATTGTATCACAATCTACTCTTCCTTTTATTGGCATGCTAAATGAAAAGATTTCTGCCTAATGAAAATTGTCACTGAGGGTTGTATCCAGCTGGGAACCAAGGACGGAAGACCAACTTTAGTTCCAGCATGGGGCAGGGAATTCCCATGGGCGAGGTGGGGCGGGGAGGAGTGAAGCACCAGCATTTTCTGCTGAATCCAGGCGGTGCCTAAGCCTCTCCTCGCGAGGAGGGGAAAAATATTTGGACGGCTGAAATCGGCCATCTAAATGTTTTGGAGGGCGATGGGAGCATGGCGGCAATCCCATCCACTATGCTCCTCCTGCCTTCAATTAGATGCTCGTAATCCTCTGAGTTCAGAGGGTTATGGGCACCCACATCGGATGGGGCTGTTAGGCTAGAATCCTATGCATACTTCCCTGGGAGCATGTCCATCAAACTCAACATAATTTACTTTTCAGTAGACAGGTATCGGTTTGCACTGTTAGTGCACTACTGCTGCACTACTGATTTTAAGCAATTTCAAAGCTGTTTAAGTGTTTAACTGTTCCAATCAAGGAATAATGAGACTTGGAGTTCTATGAAGTGGCTATGGATATCTGTGTGTGTATGCGTGTGTTAAAGATTCTCTCAGCACCTGTTTACCTTGCTGAGATAACATTACTGGATTTAGAAGTGATGGCAAAGAGGTGCTGTGTACTAGGTTAAGGAGTAATTCCCTTCTCGAGGAGCCTCAGTCTTTTATATACACGCTCTGGATTCTCAGTACTCTTATAATTGTTCCTAGTGTCCATAAATGATGTTTGCAGAACCAGGCTATGGCCATATCTGAGATAAACCAATTGGGTCACCAGCATATCTGCTTGAAGTGCTGTGTTGGTGGCCTTGCAAGGCCCTCATAGTGCAGTGTTCTATAATGTCACCATGGATTTTTATTTATTTATTTATTTATTTATCATATTTATACCCTGCCTTTTTTCCTGCAAGGAACCCAAGGCGGCTTACATAATCCTCCTCCTCCTCCTCCTCCTCCTCCTCTCCATTTTATCCTCACAACAACCCTGTGAGGCAGGTTAGGCTGAGAGTCAGTGACTGGCCCAAAGTCACCCAGTGAGTTTCATGGCCGAGTGGTGACTAGAACCTGGATCTCCCAAGTCCCAGTCCAGCACTCTCACCACTACGCCACACTGGATCTAGAACAGATATGCCCTACCTTAAAATGCTTTATTTGCTGGTGGAAAATTTCTGAGATATGGGGTGTTAATTTCTGAGATATGGGCCTTCCACTGGGCCCTCCAATGTAAGTTGGTTTTTAGTAGTACTGTATTGCTTGACTTGTATCTAATTATCAGACACATGAAAACAATATGGAACTCGGTGAAAGAGTATCATTAATGTTAGTATACTTTGGGTGAAGTCATGGTGGTAATTTACACTACGGTACTTTTCTTTAAAATAATAAACAATATTCTCCCATCAGTGATTTGAGCATGAATTTGAATTGTTGTCAAGCAACATGCTTCTTTCCCTATCACAGTTTTTTTTAAAAAAATAAGCATGAAAGATATGTAAACATGATACTGAAATAGAAAAGCAATGGATTTATTATGGATTGCATTTTGTGTGTACACACACTACAGTAATACCTTGGATTGCAAGCATAATTCGTTCCGGAAACGTGCTTGTAATCCAAAGCACTTGTATATCAAAGCGAAATTCCCCATAAGAAATTTGTACACATATTTTTAATTTAAGCTGCAATAAAGAATGATAGTGTAAAGTCTTCATTTTTCTTGACCGTACTACAGTACTTGTATTGCAAGACGTCACTTGTTTGTCAAGTTAAAATTTATTTTAAAAATTTGCTTGTCTTGCAAAACACTTGCAGACCAAGTTACTTGCAATCCAAGGTTTTGCTGTATACAGTTCATGATGCAAATTGCAGTTTTTTAAAAGCCCCGAAGAATGCCCTAAAATGGCTAATCCTCACTGTCATAACTCCCCCGCTTTATACTTTTTAAACATTTTGTGGTTGCTTCAGTTTCTGAAATACTGGGATCTTTACAGGGCTACAATATATTATTTAAATTCAGTCTGTTGCATTTGCTTATTGAGACAGTCCTACAATTTAACTTAAAGTAAAAGCAGCAGGAGAACTTCCAGAGCACAGGGGAAGACTAAACATCACCCCCTTGTCTCTTCTGGAGCCTTAAGAACCGTACCAGAATGGGAGAGTGGAGCGTGGGAGAGATCAGCTGCTGCAGGTTGTAAGAAATCTGGCTGCTATTTCCTTCATTTGGCACCTTTAGGGGAACTTGCTGGTTGTAATGCCTCAGTGCATTGGAAAGGGTTTGGTGTATTTGCCAAATGTGTGCAAATTAACCTATATGCAGCCTCGCTTGGTCAATGTCCATGGATGTTACCTACTACACTTTGACAGGACTCAGGAGACAGTTACCAGGACATTGGCCAGGCAAGACTCCACATTCCTAAAAATGAGGTGGGTGGATAACAAGTCAGTGATGGTCACTCCAAAGTGCCACTTTGGCATCAGTGGAGCAGTTGTCACTGGTGGTAGCACGGGCGAGCTCACCAAAAGCAGCAAGGGTCTTTAATTAATTAATTAATTAATTATATTTATTATATTTATTATATTTATACCCCGCCTTTTTTCCTGCAGGGAACCCAAGGAACCTTACATAATCCTCCTCCTCTCCATGGCCGAGTGGGGACTTGAACCTGGATCTCCCATGTCCCAGTCCAACACTCTCACCGCTACGCCACACTGGCTCTTGCCGAGCAGCTTGCTCGCTGCTTCCCACAACCCATGATGGGATCGGTCTCCCAGGTTCAGACGACATAACCCATTGTGGGTTCAACAAACCCTAGAAGAAGCAATGGGTGGTCAAGCTGGTTTGTTGCCCCAAAACAAGCCACCCTACAGAAAGCGGTCTGGGTTTGGACGACATGACAACCTTCCATGGCTAGTTACCCACAATACGTTGCCATGTCGTGTGAATCCAGTCAATGGCAGCGAGAACATAGAGTCACTGAGGAAGGAGGCCTCACTCAAGGACCCTCAAAAACCCATAGCTGGCAGTGTTTGACATCCTCAATGTTGGATTTTAATGTAGTTCATTCATAAGCAAGTGCTATAATCTTTAACAGAGTAGTGAATTTGCTGACAAATAATATTGCACTCTGAAGTTATTTATTAGCATTTCCTTTTCTGCATACTTTATTTTTTTTATTTAAAAAAAATTGGATACTGCATTGTAGTGTTATTATTTTATTTTAATGGATTAATATACCTGAATTGAGTTTGCTGATAACTATAATTCTGTTGGTAATAATATAATTTGAAGTTAGAAACAAGATGTAATGATTTTCACATGTTGTGTTTCCACAGGAGCCTTTCAAGCTTTTGACCACATTCTAATCCAATACAGATGCATGGATCTTACACACACTTACGGACTATCATTCAGCTATATAATTTGCACATCAGTCTCTCAATAGTTAGTGACTTGCTCCCAAGATTGTTTTACTGTAATTCTTCCACATTTTCTACCCATAATATACTGAGGGCTGTAATGCAGTTGTTAGAGTGTTGGACTGGGACTCAGGAGATCCCGGTTCTGTTCCTCGCTCGGCCATGAAACTCACTGGGTGACTTTGGGCCAGTCACTGACTCTCAGCCTAACCTACCTCACAGGGTTGCTGTGAGGATAAAATGAAGAGGAGGAGGATTATGTAAGCCGCCTCGGGTTCCTTGAAGGAAAAAAGGTGGGGTATAAATATAATAAATAAATAAATAAATAATAAATAATATAACATGCTTATATTAAGCATGTTCTTCCTTTTGTTGCCTGTATTTTTAACTTCATTTCAAAATAAAATTTCTCGTGAAGATGAGTCATGATAGTTTCAGAGCAGCATGTTGACGTTTCTTCTTTGGTCTTTGAGTCCCCAGCTGTTTTTCTCTGCCTTGCACAACAGAATATACACACCCTTGTACGCATGCCTAGGGTAAATGTTCTGTCTGTCTTTGCAGGTGAATGAGTCCTGATTTCTTTATTTCTTTTTAGCAGTCTGCTGTTACAGATGTGTAGTCAACTGAGTAACGGTATTATGAGTAAAGGCTTGTAGCATCATGCCTTTGGAGCTGCCCAACAGCCACATAAAACTTCTCACATATCAAAAGTATTCCAGCAGTGTCACATTCTAAGAGTGTTACTGTTCCAACATCTGTTCTTTTATTATCTGCAAGCAGGAAAATAATTTAAGCAGTGTTAAATAGAAGTCCCTTTCAATGTGTCAACATTAATTATGCTTACATGTTTTAATCAAAACTGCAGCTTTTGTTAGCATAGTGTGCCTGCCTTTTGGTGTGTGTGTGTTGGTGGGGTGGGGGGATTTAGAGCTAGAAATTGAAAAATATTTTAAAAGCTCAGATTACATAAGCCTACTAGCATATTTGTTATTGCAAAAACATAATTAGCTTTGTAAAGAATACTCTTGATATTTAGTGCTTTTTAGATTCACAGGCTACGTATTTGCATATAGGAACCATTGTGTCAGCCTGATCCCATAAATTGCTTGGCTTTTCTAGCCTGCCATGGAAACTTGTGATTTGCATGGCTAATGCCAAAGCTGGATTAACTCCTAGCACAAATGGGGGCACATCCACCTATATTTTTAACCCTTAAATGTGATCATCAAAGGTTTACCCTGGCCACCTTGGTTCTGGCTGACTTCAAAGATCCATACAATACCACAACATGACACAAGTACACCTGTGGAGCACTTTTTCTGAGTGACTGCAGCACTGGAGCTAGTTGTGCACTGTTGTTACCCTTTTTCACAGCCCTGTGTACTCTTGCTGAACACTTCTGGTAGTTGAGAGCCAAGTCCCCACTCGGCCATGAAACTCACTGGGTGACTTTGGGCCAGTCACTGATTCTCAGCCTAACCTACCTCACAGGGTTGTTGTGAGGATAAAATGGAGAGGAGGAGGAGGATGATTATGTAAGCCACCTTGGGTTCCTTGCAGGAAAAAAGGCGGGGTATGAATATAATAAATAAATAAATAAATATATAGATTAGCCAAAATGCAACCTCCATATTTGGGTTGCTATCATAGTTGAATTTAGGGATAGGTCTTATCAGCTGACATGAACTATCAAGGTTTTGAGGAAGAAATAATGTCTGAAATAGCTTCGATTAGATCCTAACTGTGGTCTACTTGAAACAATAAGCATCACATTACTTAGGTCTGCTTGGAATGTATTGTGAAAAGTCATAGCAATCATGTTGAATAATATGGTGTTGGTTCACATGTTTGGTGCTAAGCATCGAGCCATGTTCTTGTGCACAAACCTCCTTCACAAACTCCACTCTGCTAAAGAAGATGAAAGGGGGAGAGGGTTGGGATTTTTAAATAGGGATGTGCAAATCAGCAAAACTCACCGAAGTTCCCTGAATTCCATCTCTAACATTCGTAGTCAAGCTTTGTTTCTTTCTTTTCGCATAAAAATCCATGTGTATTTTCATGCTTATTTTTCTATATATATATGCATCAATTGTGTCCATCTTTGAATTGTGCACATTCTTCTCCCATTGATTTGTGCACAATTTTCAAAAATATGATTTTTTTCATGTGCATTTTTCAAATGTATGCATGCTGTTGAACACAATTTTGGGGGGTTGGAATCACGTTACAAGCACAGAAATGTATGGACTTTAATCACAGATTGCACCCAAATCCATGTTTGATTTTGGATGGTGTGAACTGGGTAAATCCTTATAAAAAATGAACTGAAACTAATTCCTCATCCATCCCTAGTTGGGAAACAAAAATTAATTAGAAAATATGATTGTCTCATAATATTTATTATTTATTATTCATTAATGAACTTTTTTTCCTGACTGAACGAAATTCCTCAACTGGCACAGTATCTTTGGGACTTTATTGTCTAATCAAAGGAAAATCAATTAAGGCTTAAGTTAAATGGATGTAGTAAATAAGGAAGTTGATTATTGGCAGAATGTTTTTAACTTAAATTGATTTAAACAGTGAAAGCTTCTATTGGTTTGCTGTAAGAAAATCCTTCCATGGATTTTGAAATTTTCAACTGCTGCTTTATTGGAAAACTCCATTGAAAGATTTTACTTGATAGAGATACTCAAAGGGATATTTGTGCTGTTTTATATTGATGGCATGGTATGTGCATACATGATGTAATTACCAAGTTAACATAACTAATGTTAATTTGTCTCAAGAATTTTTAATTGCAAAATATGATGTCATTTTGCTTAGAAAATCTTTGGGCCCAAATTTTGGTTTATCAAAAACCACAATATTGTTGTACATCATAATGACCTATTGGTTGCTTTTGCTCCTACTTAAAATCACTGTGTAGTAAGCAGGAATCAGGAAAGGCTGTGGATGATGGGAAAGCAGATTATATGAAATCAGTAACAGTTTGAAAAAGGGAAGATCTTCTTCAATGATACATTTTTATGAATTTTGTATCTTTGGTTAGTGTTCTGTTTTTATAGTGTTCTCTTCAATCCAGAAGTTGAAGAGATTTAACAGCACTTGCTTCGACCTGCTTCTCTCAAACAGCAGATAGGAGTTAAACCTGTTTCTATGTTGTCCCACATCAAACTGAAGGAGACACTCACATGGTTTAATGTTCACCCATACAAAAGCTATTAATGATGCCATGCACCTAGAAAATTAACATCTGGGAGAAAGCTAGGTTCTGTCTCACCTCAGTCATGTGCGTTCCCACCTGCAGTCTGAAGTGATGAAGCGGTATAGTCCAAAACTGACTTTCCACCTCCTTTACTGGTTTATGAATTCTATTGTGTCACAGTTGTGACAAAATACATGCAGATACAGTACCTGTACTCAGGAACACCTGGAAAGGATCATCATACGTTTTAATATATGAGAATCTACAATTATTGACATCTTAAAATAATTGCAATATGTTGGTGACTGTGAATTCATTTCAGAAGTCATGCAGGCTTTTCATCCACATCTGTGCAATGTGTTTAGAAACTAGAGCAAAATAATTGAAATTACTACAGCCTTTCATGTTTTGATGCAGGAATGGAATACTCATTTCAAAGCTGAATGTGGTCTCTGTGACTTTGGAGCATTCCCTGGCTGAGTTCAGATACAATGTGGACAGTTTCTCCCCACCCCAGCCTTACTGGTGGGTGGTGTGGTGTTTTTTTTTTTACCTGACTCCCTGGGAGAGATGAGAGGGCCAGCTGCAAAGCCCATGCATGGGTTGGGTGCATAGGGGTGGAGCTGCACAGTTCAAAGTGCTGCTCCTCCGCTACTGCTGCCTCTTTCACTCTGTGTCTTGGCAGGAGGAGGACTTTGTTGCTGGGATTGGGAAGATGGCTGGGCTGCACGGATGGGCAAACAAAATAGGAGTGATCTGGTCTGACATGTTGCAATGTACCGTTTGGTGTCTTGACACTGCAAAGTAACGGGAAAGAACAGCCATATATGAACATTGTTTCTGCTTCCTTTAGTGGGAAGGGTTATTTCTCATCCAGGTATTGTTCATTCCTTTCCTCAGTTGTTTAGGGATAATGGCATGCGCCTCTTGGAATCATCTTGAGGGATCTGCAGCAGGGTTTGAAGGAATGTTTAGCTTGATGGTGGGGTGAGTGGAACTAAGCAGAGGCTAGTCCCCTCTTATGGCAGGTGCAATGCAAGTTTAAGGGAAGGAAACCCCAAATTAGCATTCAGCGAGCACCTTGAAGTAACTTTTAAATGAAAGGAAGCTTCCTCAGACCTGCCAGTTTCAATACCATGAGGCTAGAATGGGGGGAACAGGTCCTCCACTTAGCATTTGCCTGATTCACCCACAGAAAGCCATGATGCCCAGGGGTGGGGTGGCCACCTGCCCTCCCAGCATTTTAAGGTGTGGGCTGAGACAGACCTTGGGTAGGTGAAAGGGTAGCCATTGGTCCTGAGCCTGGTGTGCTTTCCCAAAAACATTGGGTTAGTAGGAGGGAAGCTCCTCTGTCACAGTCTGATAGGGAACCTGCACTGGAGGAAGGGAGTTATTTATGTTAGGCTATTTGCCCATTGAAGATCCCTTAAAACTCCAAGGAAATTATGTCTTGTCTCTTTAATCTGGTGGGCACGGGTGCAGTAATAAGCCATGGTTTGTTTAGCTGAACTTTGGCTTGTTTGTATGTCTGAACTTGACCCAGCCAACTAACTTTGATTTGCTTTGGACCAATAAACCAACAATTTGAAACTATTAGTCTGCTGACTATCTTTCTACTGAACTTAAGAACCTTGGCACTTAAATCCGTAATATTTACATCAAAATATAGATTGTTGGATGTAACAAAGTCAATGGAAACACCCCAAAAGCTGTATCATTTTGGAAAATGACTTCCACAGATTTATGCCAACCTATAATATATCCACCCATTTTTTAAATTTATTACCATGTCTTCCTATGGAAGAAGATATGATGATATTACATGTTCTCCTCTTGCAAAGAACCCAAGGCAGCTTACACAGTCCTCCTCTCCATTTTATACTCACACCATCCCTGTGAGGTAGGTTAGGCTGAGAGTCAGTGACTGGCCCAAAGTCACCCAGTGAGCTTCATGGCTGAGTGGGGACTAGAACCCGGATCTTCCAAGTTCCAGTCCAACTCTCTAACCACTACACCACACTGGCTCTCTATTACAGGGACAGCATTCTACTGTTTAAAGTTAGCATGTGAATCTCTGCTTGTGTTAACTGTGGGTTGCCATTAAATCCAAACTTGGCATGCTGGCTTAATGTGGTATCACTCCCAGGGCCAGTGCAAAGCAGTTTGGTGCCCTAGGCAAGATCAGATATTGAGCGCCCCCTCCCACTTGAGCCCTCCCTCCCTCCAGCCCTATGCCCATTATGAAATAAATTTCCCTCCCTGGGAACTGCCGAGCCCAATAGAAAAACTTTGTGGACTTTGAGACGTTTCCTTTGTGTTCATGTGGAAAGCAAAGAGGCAACATCAGCCCAGCTATGCCAGGAACTCCCAAGGGCCTTTTCCTACTCCATATACGGTATATGTAAAAGCCTGTTTCCTCCTGCGGGCAGCACAAGGGATATGAAAAAAGGATGTGAGAGAGGTGTGGTGGCGCTACCTGTGAGGAATAGAGACAAAAGGGCCTCTTGCAGCCTGTCCTACCTCGCAGGGTGGAGGTGCAGAGACACTGGTTTGACTCATACACCTTCTGGGTTGCGGGTGGTGGTGGTGCATGTAGTAGAAACATAGCAAAGAGAGAGCCCGTGAATCATCTGGTTCATATTTAGGAGGCGCTTTACGAAACTTGCTGCTTCCCCTCCTCTCTCTATCACTTTGTTGCAATATTTCTTTATCAGAATAATGTATATTATCCTGTCTTTCCCTTTACCAGACTAGTGCTCAAGGCAGACAACAATATTCAAAGTACAGTAAAGCAAACATCAACAGCTCAGGGCACAATCTTAAACACGTTGAGGCAGAAAAAAGCCCCCGGGCTTTTTTCTGCCTCAACGTGCATAGGATTGCGCATGGCTGGCTGGGGAATGCTGGGAGTTGTAGGACTTCCCCCCCCCTCCAAACACGCGTAGGATTGCATCCTAAAACCATTTAAAACCAAAACACAGAAACAGCATGGTAAATAATTAAAACATTGGAGCCCCAGCTAGCTTAAAATACCTTTCCCTCCCTCCCTGGTTGCTGGAAATAACTGCTTTCAGGGGACGTTGAGCTGAGGAATCTGAGGCGCACGCCGGAGGGAGGGAAGGCGATGGAGGTGTTTGCAGGTGCATCCTTCCCGCCACCCACCAACCTCCCATCATTGGCCCCTGCCCGCCTCCGCCTCCTCCAGCCTGTCTCCTTCTCTGCATCTTTTGATGCTGGTTGTGAGGAGGAGCCTGCCTGAAGCTTCAGCGTGCCAGCTTGGAGACCGAGCCCTGAGGTGGAGGAGAGGGAGGGAGGGACGAGCGCACCTCTTTCACCTCCCCTTCCCCGCCACAGGACATGATTGGTAAAACAAACTTGGTAAAATACGCACTGTATTTTGTTTTCAAGGCGTTTCTGGCGCCCCCTTTAGCCCGGCGCCCTAGGCAGCTGCCTAGTTCGCCTAATGGTAGCACCGGCTCTGATCACTCCAACCCCACCGTCCACCTCACTGCAGACATAAGATAAGAGTGGCTAGAAACTGAAACCATCCATGCAGCTAAGAGATTCTTACTAGCTCTTTCACAGACCTCTCAGTCCATCCTGTCTCTCCTTGGCAATAGGCTCTTTTCTCTGCCCACCTCCTCACTGACAAGCTTTTCCACTCTAGTCTGACAGCATAGCTCTGTAACAGTCTGTGAGGTGGGAAAATCCATCTCTAAAAAGGGATATAGGTTAAACTACACACAAACTATGACAACAGTTCAACAGATGCAATTGCATAATTTGATCTAAAAGGCTCCCCCAATCACTGACACCCCTCAATTCCTGCCAAATTCTATTTTTTGGACAACGCACACACCACCTTTTTTTTATCCTAAAGAGCCAAGTTATTGTTGACACCTGTTCTTCTGCTTGTTCAGTGTTAGTAAAGAGTGGCCACAGTGAGACAGATACTTTGCGGGGAGGAAAGGCTTGACAAAGAGGCACTTTAGGACTGCATGTTGCTCAGGTGGTTCAAAGACTGGCCAAAGATTTCTGAGGATCTGAGGACAATAACATTTCTGCATCTGGCCGATAGCTATAGAACTGAAGATGCAGTGCAGACTTGCCAGTCTTTGGCTGTTGAAATGTGCAGTTGAGTATAGCAGGTGAGTAGTTTCAGAGGACGTGGGAGGACAACAAGCTAACATTTGGGGAAACAAACCATGGTTTATTTGATTATCTTCAAGCAGGATTCTGGCTACTTCAAGAAATCATGTCGAAAGAAAAGTATGGTTTAGCTTTATATCTGAAAGCAGCTTCTGTCACTTGGAATTACAGGATGCCCCTGTGCATGAACATACCTAGTTGCACATTCAAATCCAAAATCATGTGTCCATTACCGTATATGTTAATTCTTTGAACTTAAGAAACTGACAATTGGTATAAGCCTCAGGGCAGATACTCAAGCTCACATATAGAAGTCTATTTTGAATACTATATTTAATGGAATTTTATTCACAATTACAACTGCTGTTGAATGCGGCATTTCCTGCTTGGATATAGTTATTAATACTTATGGCTGCAGTTAGCATTAAAAAAAATTCAGCTATAACAAAACCTCAGGGTAGTGAACCTGAGCTGGCCTTTGCCTCCTCCATGTATGTTTCACAAAAGCAATAATTTACAAGGTGGCTTACAGCCACCTGTATTACTTCATTTCTTCTAAATTAAAAGATGTTTGAACATTTAATTACTAACAAGAACAAGAGGAAATCTGCAGTGCAGAATAATTGCAGATCCCATGCTTTTGCAGACTTCTGTAATCTAACATGCTTTGGTGGGGCGGGTGGGAGGAAGATGTATTTTTCTGTTGCCAGGATACAGACATCCAAATATAAGCAGATGTGCTATTGTGCTGATATCATAGGAAACTGCCTCTAGACAAACAGTTGCTACAGTAAAGACATGAAATTGTTCATTCTCTGTAACTCCTCTCTTGATTTAATCATAAAATATGTCCCTGGTTATATTATATTGTTCTTTTAATGATAATCTATAGGAAATGAGACTTAGACATATGAACCACATGGCCAGTGTAAAATTGTTGTCATAATATGTCTCAAACCTTGAGGAAGAACCGTAGCTCAGTGGTGGAGCACAGGCTTTGCATCGAAGGTCTCCCAGGTTCAATCCCCGGCGTCTTCAGGAAGGGCATGAAGAACTCCTGCTTGAAACCCTGGAGAGCCTCTGCTACTCGGTGTCAACTATTGGGTTAGTTAGGTGGACGAATGGTATAGAACAATAGTAACAGGCAGTATAAGGCAGGTTCCTATGTTCCTTGTTATCTACCTATTTTGGAATACAAATTTGCTTATCTCATCCAATGCAAATTGTAGGTTAAATTCTTCTTCAGCTCAAAATGTAAGTGACATTTTGTACGTGTGCAGAGAGTGATTTTTAATTAAGCAAACAATCCAAGAGGACAATTTTAAGACTCTAGGTAGCTATAGGCTACTACATAGGAAGCTCTGGAGCAGCTTTGGTGCCCTCCAGATGTGTTGAGCTTTCACCATTCACAGCCAGCATGGCCACTGGCCCTCCAGGTTTTCACCTGGCCATGCTGGCTGGGAATGATAGGAATTGCAGTCCAACTCATCTGGAGGGCACCTGGTCAGGGAAGGCTGTTCTAGAGCCTGGCACTAGAGAAGAGCCGTAAGCTCAGTGATTGAGCACATGCTTTGCATGCTGTGAGGTCCCAGCTTAAAACCCTGGCAGCTGCAGGAAGGACTGGGAAGGACTCCAATTAAAGCGTGGAGAGCCATCGCCTGTCAGTGCAGACAACAGTGTTCTAAATTCTTTCTTGCTATGTTTTACCCACTGACCAGTACCAGTATTTAGAACTGGCATTGGTAGGTGTCCTTATTGTTGTAAATTAACGTGTAGAAAAAGGAGATGTTGTACTTAGTATTGCTATAACTTTTTCCGAGTTGTTAAAGTATAATAAAGTTGTACAATAAAGTACAATAAATAAAGTTGTTTATTTATTTATTTATTATATTTATACCCCGCCTTTTTTCCTGCAAGGAACCCAAGGCAGCTTACATTATCCTCATCCTCCTCTCCATTTTATCCTCACAACAACCCTGTGAGGTAGGTTAGGCTGAGAGTCAGTGACTGGCCCAAAGTCTAGTTGCATTTCCCAAGGAAAAAAAATATTTTCATTTAACAAGCTTACTAAAGTGTATTTTAGAACATGCTGAAGTGTAATGGAGGTCAAACACACTGGTTTTGCATTCATATTTGTTGTAATATGGTAGAATAATGATAGAAGTGCTAACTTTGTTAAAATATTGTTGTTGTTGTTTACACATTTTAAGGCAAAATGCTGCTTGAGAAAGAGTGTAAGAAGTAAACCAAAGAAAAAGGAACAAATTACTTAGATCCTCTTCTCCCATCCATTGTTGGGTACAACTGTTTTATAATATGGAAACATTTGAGGGGAGAAACACTTCACACAGTTTGAACTTAGCTATAGTTAAGAGATCAGAACTAGACCATGAAACTGCGCATTTCCCTACTGTTCCTAACTACACTTGGGCATTATATTGGCACCAGCAAAGTGCAACTTATACTTAACGGGATTCCATTGTAACAAGATTCTAAAACCAGGGTTTGAAGCAGGTTAGTTTAAACTGTGTTTAACATTGATGAGGTTAAGTCTGCAGGGGGGAAGGTTGGGGGAATTGGTTCTTGTTTAAGATGTGTGAGAGAGGATTGTGTAGTTCTATATTCCGTTCTTGTAAAAGTAGATAAAGAATTCTTCTATCCAATGTCACATGAGCAGACATTCCCTTCTGCTCCTTGCGCCTCACCCACTACCCAGATCTGCGTCAACTCTCCAGATTTTGGGAGCAAGCAAGGAACTGCAGGAAGAAGGGTGAATCTGTTCTTCCAGCAGTGACTGTTCCAGTGGTGGACAGCTACAGTTGGCTACGACCCAAGAGATCCCCAAGGTTATGTCTGTATTGCCCGTTTATGTAGTTTGAGCCACTCTGCAATGAACTATAGGTATCATCATGAGTTTTACATGAGTTATGAATATGTGAAACTTACATGTAAAGCAGTAGGCATTTGAAATCATCCATGCTATAATCCACTAATATACAATGATATTTTAGATTGTATTATAGCTATATGGGGTATGTTGAAGTGGAGAAAAAATTAACTTGTGTTAAAAGTGGCATTTTCTTTTTATTGGCAATGCTTTTTTTCTTTTTTAATGTGAATTGTGAACTTTTGAGTTCTTGGGGGGGGTTAAAACACTGGGGAATGAATAATCAACCATTACTTAAACTTCAGTGTTTTTCAGGAAGATTAATCAAGAGCATGGAGTCTTAGTTTCCTGAGGTAGCTCTTAAAGGGATGGTATAGATGTGGTGAGTTAGATGCAAGAGAAAACAAACATACATTACATATTCCTGCTTGCACAGAAGATAGCAGTAGAAGCCATTGGTAAAAAGACCGATATGCTGTCAGACATAAGAACTATTAGAAAATCTACTAATAGGAGAACAAGGACAAATTATAGTAAATTAAGGAGTTAAAATGCAAAAAAGCCATGTGCCCATTGATTACTTTTGCCAATATTGGACATTAAGTGTTGAAATGAATTTCTGTTAAGCCTTTTTGTGACAAACTCTTCTAACTTAAAATGCATAGAGAGTGACATAATATTTGTAGGAATGTTGAAATGCAATAATTTAAAATTGGAAACAAAGGGCCAGGTATGCACATGTGGGTGGGATTGCTTGTCCTTTTGTTGAAATTCTCACTGTGGTAGCTCTCACTGCTGAAGAGGCAAAATGTTCATATTAAAACTAGGCTTACCTCATCACGAGTGGGAAGTACTTCAGTGTAAATGTCACAGAAAACTGCTGCATATATATTCACACAAGGTTCAGACTTGTGTGAATGTATCTCCACTTTGGTTTGCAGCCAAGATTTTCATGTCATTTTATCTCGTATGTCTTGCTGCTTAATATCCTTTGCGTGCATAATTTAATCATGTGTCCATTATTGTGCATTTTATATAAGTGGATAGAATTAAAACAAAAAAGCTTGAACTGCATTTTTCTGCTATCTTTCCCAAAGGGTGTGTGTGCCTATTAATCATTTTCTTTAGCTCAAATGTGTGCAGTTTTAGAGCTATCTAGTTTTGAAGGTGGCCTGAAAAATAACAGTTTTAGGGTGTATGGAAGCATTGTGCCCACTAGCAGATATGGTCATTGTGTAGCTAATTTTTTTCTACAGTATACTAAAAAAATACTCCCTTGTGCTCTTAAGAACTAATGAAATATCAACAAGCAGCTATTCATTGGAAGTATATTTGATTCAAGTAAAATCTGTAATTAAAACATTAGAGAGCTGGTATAGCATAGTGACTAATAGACTGAGCTACAAATTGGGATGTCTCTGATTTGAATTTTGCATCTGCCATGAACTTAGTAGATGACCTTAGGTGCACCACTCTCTCTAAATCTTAGAGTAGACTCCCCCATCTGTGATATGTGGGATAACAATACTGACTTACCTTACAGGATTGTTGTAAGAGGATTGTATCTGGATAATATATGTGAAGTGCTCAGGGCTGGCCCTACCATTAGGCAAAATGAGTTGGTCACCTCAGGCAGCAGATGCTGGGAGGTGACAGCAAGGTGCTAGAGGAGAGAACTATATGCCATGTGGCCTTCTCTGTGACCCCTAAGCTAGCTAGCTGCCTTCAGGTGTAGTGGAGAATGCTCTCCCATCGTCAGTGTAGAAGAAAAAGTCATCTGCCAGTTCTGTCAGTTTTTATACCTGGAATGGGAGGAGGCACCATCTTGATCTTTGCCTTAGGCAACAAAATGTCTAAAGCCATCCCTAGAAGTGCTTTGTATACTTGAAAGCGTCATACAAATGTGGCCAGAGGACCTGCTGCCTGGCAACTGCCAGCAAGGGAAGTCCACTTCCATTACAGGCTGAGCATGACCCAGCTGCTCAGTTCAGTGGGAACTGCTGTGTGGTCTGATGCTAGAGAAGAAAAAGGTCAGGGTCAAGAAATGCAGCTGAATAATCCTGTTTCTGCATGGACACTGTCATTTCTGTTCTTGTGCTAGATTTGTGTCTGGTTTTATTTTGATACTCTTTTGTAAGAGAGCCTCTCAGGGCTATACAGAGGGATATATGCATTCTAATAAGCAACTACCGTAATTAGAATAAGTAATCATAATTATTATAGGCTGCAGGCTGAGTTCAAGAAAGGCCTTGCATGCGTGCAAAGTGCTGTCCATGCAAGGAGTGGTGGTTGATTACCCAGCAGGGGCCCTCGAGGGCTTGAGAAGCCCAGGCCAGGTCTCCCATTCCATTTGCACCCAAGATGCTCACCAGAAGCCTGAGATGACTGCTGTTTCATTACTTTGTTTCTCTTTTTTGTTGTTGTTGTCTTGTATTAGTATTCTAAATTATAAATCGCCTGGTTGAAAGTGGTGTATAAATGCAGTGAGTAAATAGAGGGGCCCTGACCTTTGGTAAAGAGGACACAGGGGTTGCCAGTGGAGCAGGGAGCTAAAAAGCCTCCGTTTGTGTGTGGAGCACAATGGATCTTACTTTCAATTCTCAGTAATTAATCCTCTTATTGGAATCAGTACAGTATTTCATAGATTTCATAGATCATAGAATTGGAAGGAACCTACAAGGCTATCAAGTCCAACCCCCTGCTCAATGCAGGAAACTAGAGGAGGGGTCTCCCATCCAAGTAATAACCAGGCTTGACCCTGCTTAGCTTTCCACGCTCAGACAAGCTGAGCCAGCATAAGCCATTGTTAAACAAATATCACAGTTGTGTTGAATTATCTTTACTTCTAAAGACAATTAGAAGGAAACCCTATAATGGGGTGGGGTAGGGGGGGGATACACAGTACAATGCCTCTGTCACAACGTGATTTTTTTAGTGGCAACACCCAGATGATTGGCCAATATTTCAGGTGGATATATTTCTTCTTAGACTTCTAGAATATTTACTGCAGTTCTTTGCCATCTAGGTTCTGCAAATCCTTTAGAGACAGGAAGGAAGGCAAAAAAAATATATGTATAGAGCAGAGAAATAAATGATATCCCATAGCAGCATATTTTTGATAAGTTGTCAAGTATGATTTAATCAGTATGAGCAGCTCTTTGAAACACAAATGTATCTTTTCTACAGAGGATGTCATTGCCTATCTAAAACTCCATCTATCTAAGACATTTCAAAAGTGCTGATCACTGTAGTAACTAGGTGCTAAATCTCCCTGTATTTCTAATGTGTGTGTATGTATATACATAGAAGGAAGCAATCTAAATAGTGCCAGTCTTCTCCGTGTCAAATGATCACAGGATGCTATGTACTGTGGGTTTGCAGTGTTGGGCCCATAGTTCCTGAGCCACTTTAGTATTAAAAAGTAGTTTTGAAGTGTATACTGCTGGGAACATTGAAGTAAAGTGAGAAGGCTGTGTGTCATAAAGGGCTTACATTCCTTCAAGGATCTAGCCATCTGGGAGAGGCCTGAAAGCAGCAAGACTAAAACATGCTAAAAATATCAAGTGGAACCTCAGGAAAAGGAGGTAGGACTGGGACAAGAACTGTATACAGATTGGAACAGAATGAGAAGAATGGATGTACATGTCATGTGAGACACAGCAAGAACAGAACTTTGAATTCAGGCATTGGGCTCCCAGGCACTGGTGCAAATGGAATCCTTCCCGCAACCCTCACCCCAGGTAAAGGTGATTATTATTTTATTTAAAACATTTTGATACCACCCTTCAATTAAAAAAACCCAGGGCAGTTTAAAATAGCTAATAAAACAGAACACATTAATAAGTATTAATAAGTAAAACATTTTTTGTGATATAGACTGGGGTCCTCCAGAGGTGTAACCTGTGGTCCTTGACCTGGAACCTCAGGGAGTCACTAGGTAAATCAATTTAAATAGGTTTTCAGTTACCCCAGTTTTACCACTGGGACTTAACCTATCCTGAAGTATCCCACCAAATCAGTTAGCTGCCACCACCTACTGAATTAACAAAGAAGTAGGACTATTAAGTATCTTGAGGGCGGTGATCTGATGTGTATCCAGTCACCACTCTGCCAGTTCCCAATTTCTGCCCACACAGCTCCCCTAAGTGGTTAAGTTGGTTGAGAAGTCGAAGGAAAGAACATGGGGTGTGAGATAGTTGGGTAGAATCCAGATGAGATTACTTTAACCCAAAAAGTAGATTTATTAACAAGGACACTCAGAATACAAAATTGTAGTTAATTAAAGAAAGATCTAAAATGTTGTTTCTAACTCCTAAGCTTCTGAACTTGCTCTAGTTGGCATAATAAGCATGTGCTTGCTGCAAAAGAACCATTCTATGAAGCAATAGTTGTTAGATCAAAATGCCTCTTATACTCCTGGCAGAGGAATAGCATGGACTTGATAGAACATGGCTGTCTAGCCCCTGACTAGAAACTGGATACTACTTAACCAAAAGACTAAATTCTCTATTGATAGCAACTTGCCTGTGAAATTGAAGCCCTGATTCAGGATATTGGCCAAGGCTGAAACCAAAGTCCAACCTGATTGCAACTTGTTGTCCCTTCAGGAAGGAAGGCAGAAATGAATACCAGGGCTTGGGTGTAACAAAAGAGAAAACACACACACACACACACACACACACACACATGCTTTCCCTAAAATTTAACTCCTAACATCCCAGCTTCTCTGTGGCAAAAGCATTACTTTGGACGTTTTTCAGGGCAAGTTGTTGGCTGAGAAATGGTGCCTATACTTGTTAACATTGTATCTTACAGCCCAGCACAGCCTATGCTAGTTTGCACTGGACAAAAGATGTCATTGGGAGTATTTTGTGAGACAGGTAGGCATAGGTGGGTAGGGAGGTAGGCATAGGTGGGTAGGGATACACAAGAATTTCATTTTGATTTGTTTTTGACTAGAACTTGTCCCATTTGCATCCCCGAACATGAGTGCATTTTTGAGGCAAACCTCGCATGTTCCTGAGTTTGCTATGATGTTCGCAAAAACTGTTTGTTGCAAAAATGCTCACTTTAAAAATGTGCATTTTGAGAAAGATACACATTTTTGTGCTTTAGTGCACAATCCTAAGCATGTTTAGGCAGAAAAAACTCCTACAACTCCCAGCATTCCCCAGCTGGCTGGGGAATGCTGGGAGTTGTAGGAGTTTTTTCTGCCTAAACATGCATAGGATTGTGCCCTTAGTCTATGGGGGCAAAGTATACATTTGGGTGCACGATTAAAAAAAAAAAGTGCACTCAAATGCACGCTTTCCCCATTAATGAACAAAAACAAAGGCTTGCATTTGGAAATGGGAATGAGGTGGACCAAGGTTCAAACTGAAACTTGGAGACCTTGATGAGCTCGAGCCTCACTGATTCTCCCATCCGTACAGGTGGACATATTTCCAACTTGCCTCCCATATACCCCATGTTGCACTACACCTGTGAATGCCAGATCCTGGGAATGTATAATGGGGGATGTTGCTGTCATGCCCTTCTTGTGGGCTTCTTGGAGACAAGTGGTTCACCATTGTCAGAACTAGCCATGTTTCAAAAATTTCGGCTGATGATTTTCCAGGTGAGGGTGCTTTTGCAGAGAGGATGGGTTGAAAAGAAAATGCCACTGACTGAAAGCCGGGTGAAGACAGGAGAATTTCAGGGAAATTTTGGCGGGGAGGGGTTGGGCATTTAGCTTAATAATTTATGTTACAAGGCTGAATGCCATTCTTCCTTGTAAACTTTGTTTAAAGAATCCTTGTATGGTGTGGCATTCTGCAGCCAGCTTTCTCAGCCAGTGCACTTCCTTTCATATCCATTGGAGGACTTTACATCATGGTATCCTCCTTTAGGGTTCATGGTTATTCTTGCACACCCGTTGGGGAGGCTGGCCATGGAGCAACAAGTGAAGGCTTTTTGTATTGTTTTTTAAAATGTTTGCAAGGAGGAACACCCTTCAGCTACCTCTTAACATAAATTATTAAGGTACCGTAAGTGCCAACTCCCCACCCCTGACATTTCCCCCTAAATTCAGCTCCTCACAATGAAAGAGACAGAGAAATGACTGCCTCATTTGTGGGAGCGGGGAGGCAAATTATTTAATGAAATTGATGGCTGGGGTTCTTGGAAGCAGAATGCTGGTCTGATCCAGCATGGCTATTCTCTTTTTTCCCCTCTTTCTCTATGTTTCTTTGTCCTGGAAGATATAATTCAGTAGACAGGATTGATTGAAAGAAAGAAAGAAAGAAAGAAAGCCCACAGAATCATCCTTTTTCCTTTCCCCCTTCCCTCAAATCTGCCTACTCTGCACCAAGGGAAAGTGTACAATAACACAATAAGTTTAGTCTCAAGAACTTAGGTTTGGCAGCCTAAATCACAGATTTAATTAATATTAGCTGTTTTGGAAGATGGGCCGGCTGTAACAATATAATTGGGGGTGGTGTTTGCATTTGATTCTTTAAAGTCATTCTATCTTTTTGTAAAAGCTACAAAAAAGTCAGGGAAGAGAAGAAGAACACTACATCGAAAGCCACTTATTTTAATATTGCTGTTGACCATTTCAAGGAGAGAGAAGCATTTTTATCATTTAAATTGGTCTTAACCTTTGAATATTATGCTTCTGTTGTTGAGTATAAAAAATGTTTACTGTTGGCAATGAGGGAATAAGTGTTTATATGCCTGGAAACCTATGATATGCAGTCAATCTTATCTTTAGTTATTCAGAAATAGGTTCCACTGATTCCAAAGAGGCATATTTTCCGCTTATGCCTAGGACTGCAGCCTTCTATTAGAATTGTTGGGACATTACCTTTAAAAGTCAAAAAGTGATATATGTGGGCACGTGAAGGAAGAGTTCTGCTGGTTGTGTGATTATTAGCAGCTTCCCATAATAGTGCTATTTGTGTTCCATGAATCTTGCACATCACATTTTTATTTGCACACACACAGTACTCCCTCCCAGATTTAAACACGCACACACACACGCCCAAGGAACGATACCATGAGGAGATGGATCAGCAAGGACAATGGATGTGGGTTCAGCCGGAAAACAGCAGCAAAAGAGACCGTGGGCAGGAACCCAGGTGCCTAAATAAGCCCTTTCCTGTGTCCCCGCCCTAGTTGAGCCATTGGCTCAGTATCTGTGACCAACCTGACCTGTTACCTGACTCCTCTCTCCTCCCCCACTCGCAAATCTTCTCTCTGGCCCCAGATGAGGGGCCAGTGGAAGTCTGTTATGGTACTTTTCAGGAAGGTGGCATCACAGTTCAGGGGACTTTGTGAACATATCTTTGCTGACTTGTGGCTCACGCTAGCTCAGCTTGTCTGAGCGTGGAAAGCTAAGCAGGGTCAGGCCTGGCTACTACTTGGATGGGAGACCCTTCCTCTAGTTTCCTGCACTGAGCAGGGGGTTGGACTCCATAGCCTTGTAGGCTCCTTCCAACTCTATGATCTATGAAATCTATGAAGTTGCTGATAATTTTTGATAACTGGCTTTTGAAGCGAAAGGTAGGTGCCTGGACATCAGGGAGAAGGGGGAGAGTGAAGAGGGCAGTCTCAATACAGATATCATGCCAAACTATGGTTCATTCTAATCATACTTATGAATTCACACCACAGGTTGAAGCACACAACATGCAAACCATGGTTCACAGCAGCTTGTCTGCTTTCATTTTGGCAGAACAATGGCCATACTTATTGTGAAGGATCAGCACCTGGATCCTTTGCGTGAGTTCGGCGCTTAACGGGTTAACCAGTGCCGCGTTACAGCCCGTACAAGCGAAAGAAACCACCTAAGAGGTTTCTTACAAACAAAAGGAAACTCAGCCTTTGAACTGCCAAATAAGGCCTTTATTTATTTACACAGGATATGGAGCGGAACTAACAGCTTTCTAGGAAATACTACAACGTCAATAAGACCTGACGTGACCTTTAAGTTTATCAATGACAGGCTCCTAGGCTAGCGCATTTGGATTAGTCAGTTACCTTAGATCAGAGACGTCACGCTAGTCAGTTTCAGCCTAACTCCGGGTCTGTCCGATCCGGGGAAGGAAACAGCTTACTCCAGCCGCTGCTGGAGGGTGGTTCGTACTCAAAAGTACCCTGGGTTCCCAACAACCAACAAAGGAGGGGAGAGGGGTTTTCTACCTCTCTGTTTCCCGCTCTCCCGCCCATTAGGTCAGGTGGGGCTATTGCCTGCCCCTTCGGGTCAGGTGGGCTTATTCCTGCCCGGGAAGAAGGTGACGTATTGGATACTTTACAGCTCTTTGAGACTGCCCTGTTAGGTTGATGGTCTTGATGGTCCTTTCCTGGGTTTTGTGGATTACAAGTGAGATCCTCCATTGCTGGAATGCCGGTCTGTCTGGCTGCTTCCCTGTAACCCAATCTCCCCTTCTCGCCCCCCTCCCCTGGAGGACGGAGACTGGTGTGTGCGTGTACATGTATACTCGTGTCAGGCTTTCTCCACACTTATGATTTGTAAAATCAGATGTAATAGCAAATCATAGTGCAAATAGTGCTTTGCGAATCAGCTTCAAATGGACATTTGATAACCTAGGTTAAGATGTAAAAAAACAAATCACCGTTTGGCGTAATGTCTGAATGCAGTCAGTGTCTCGTTTGTCTTCCAGCTGAATTTGCAAAAGCTGGGTTACTAAAAAGCTCAAGAACATATTTGGAAATTTTGGTTAACACTGGTTTTATTACACAAATATGACTGCATTTAAATCTCTTTTGCTGTTGATTTGTGGGAACGCATTCCTTTCCAGGAAAGTAAAAAGTGGCAGAAGCTGTTTTAAAATCGTAATAGCCTGAAAGAATATAATTGGTCTACCGGTAATTTGTTATTTTGGTTTTGATAATTGTTCCCATAATTCCATTAAACAGGACAACAAATGGTGTGATGGCCTGTATAAAATGCAGGCTGCACACTAGTTTGATTTTTGGATACTGCATTATTTCATAGGGCTATTTTAAACATAGAGCTGGGGGCTATTTTCTGTTTTGTAATTCTACTTCTTTACATTTATCTGTTGGGTGAGGAGCAATTACAGACTGAGCTCTCTGAATAACAGCTTTTTCAAGAGCATTTTGCTTAAATTATTGCTAGACATAGTTGTTTTAGCCTTAGCCCTAGCAGCTCCCAATGTCACGGGTATTTAGACTATATTTATTCAGTAAATCATCTTGTATGGTGGAAAAACTCAGACTTATTCAACCTCTGTTTTGATGAAGCCTCTACATATAGTGCCATGGTTGTATTTTTCTACTTTTTTTTGGTAGAGCATTTTATGCTAGGTATTAACTGATTAATCCCCCTGCTTGAAGATTATGAAACCCTCAAATCTGTACGCAATTCAGCAAATCCAGATTAAAAGCTTTTAAGAACTTGGAATCACAGATCTCTTGGGGACTTGAACAAATATCCATTTTCTGTGTGAAAGAAACCAAATTATTAAGCATCGTCGTGTGTGTTTAAGTTATTTGAACCAGGAGAAATGATTAGAAGTACTGGCTGATTTGTTTGATCAGCAGCTTCTTTTCAGGACTCATTTTATGGGTGGCAGTGCCCCCACGACGTCTTCCATTTCATGCATAGCAGTGCACGAGTTGGAACATGCATTCACAATCATTGTGCTTTTCTCAGTCCCTTGTAGCTAAGTGTAACCAGCAGGAAGGTAACTGCTGATTTTTTATTACTAACCTGTGCTTTGCTCCTTTAAAGGTGGCACAGCAAGGATTTGACTTCAAATTCTTACAAAGCTATTTAGCTATGGATATGGGATACTTGGTTGTGATCTGGCCATGGAGTGCAGAATCTGGTGGTTTGATCCAAACTAGTGTTCCCCAACCCAGCACCCCCCAGATGTGTTGAACTACAACTCCCAGCATCCACCAGTCCAACCCATCTGGAGGGCACCAGGTGGGGAAAGGCTGATCTAAACCATGATTATCTTATGCCATTTTCAGTGGCAATCCCAATGGCAAGCATAAAATGTGCTTTAGCATGTAATGGGAATGCAGTTTTGTGTACGTTGTACACATCTGGATTTTGGGAGGAAAGGACTCCCAAGTTAGAAGGTATGACTATGAAGCAGGCTTGAGCCATGAATATCTATTTAAATATTAATAACGGCACTCAGCTCTGCGGTAGTTCCATAGACTTTAATGGACAATTTAATGTGATAATGTTATAATTAATGATTTATGGATTGTAGGAGGACGCTGCTGTTAAAATGTGCCATTTTACTACATGTATTTATTTATTTTACTGCATCAGTATCCTGTCTTACTTTCATAGAATTCAAGCAAGCGTAAATAGGGGTCCCAGGTAGTCTCCCATCTGGGCAGTCTCCCAATCCAGACTTGCTTAGCTTCAGCAAGATTTGTTACATCATGCGCATTCAGACTATATGCTGGAATCATATATTCAAATTACCAAAATGGTAGTTTGGAAGGAAGCTTATTATTATTATTATTATTATTATTATTATTATTATTATTATTATTATTATTATTTTCGTAAGCTGAGGATGCATATTGCTTTCCCTTATCAGCCCTGGTTCCAAACCAGAACTGCCCTTCTGTTTTGTGAATTCAAAAGCAGTAAAAATAAATTAATTGGTGCAATACTTCACAATACTTCCCCATCCTGGTAATGGGGCCTGACCTTCCAAACTACTCCATTAGTTGTTCTTTGCTCACTAAGGAACTACATGGCTCTGCATCAAAAACAGTAATGGGAAAGGACATATTGAACTACAGATTGTTCTTTTATCAAATGTAAGCTGTTTTATGAAAAGGTTCCTACCAGCTAGTCATGCAGATCGTCTGACATCTGTGCTAACGGTTATGTCTTTTACCTTTATATGGCCTATCACCATGTTTGTGCTCTCTCTCTCTCTCTCTCATCTCTGGGTGTAATATTTCAGTTATTCCACAACTATAGTATTGGGATTGTGGAGATGTTTTTCACTCCAGAGAAACTGACATTTTAAGAGACAGCTCCTGGAATTTATTTATTTGGATAATGGAGAGTCTGATGGGAAGCAAGTTTGTAACACAACTGACACAATTTACTTATGCTCAGTGAGGGAGGGTAGACTATAGTAACAGCTCATCAAGCACGAAGAGCCCCAGTGATGAAGCATCTCAGCCCCAGTGACAAAACATCAAGGTAAAAAGAAGCCTTTATCACACATGTGAGTTAAGCACCTATGCAAGTTTAGCAACAGGGTGAGGAGGCCAGGGCAGCCAAATCTTCCCTGCCTTCTCCTAATAAATATCTATAAATAAATCCCCCACTGTCTCCTAGTACATAACAGTTTTCCAAGTAAACAAATCCAATAATAACAGTTAAAAAAACAGTTATGAAGGTAGAAAGCCAACAGGGGTGTGGGGGCTATCCAGTGTATTGCACTGAGTGCCACATGTATTACTATCTGCAAGCTGGACAGAAGTCAAGGGAGTGTGCTCAGTGTAATGAGTTTGTTCCCTCAGAGCCAAGGATGGTGACCTGGAGAAGCTAAGAGCGGCAGAGAGGTTGGTGGATGAGACCTTTGGGGACCTAATAGCACTTGGATACTGTTGCATGACAATGGACCATTGGATGACAACGGAGTATTAAAAGAGGATAAAGAGATTGCAGAGAAGCTGAATGAATTCTTTTCATCTGTCTCCACTGCAGAAGATTTAGGGCAGATACCTGTGCCTGAACTAATCTTTTCAGGGAGGGAGTCTGAGGAACTGAGGCAAATAGTGGTGACAAAAGTTGAAGTTCTTAACCTTATTGACAAATTGAAAGCTAATACATCACCAGGTCCAGATGGTATCCACCCTGGAGTTCTTAAAGAACTCAAATGTGAAATTGCTGATCTTCTAACAAAAATATGTAACAGTGTCCCTAAGATCAGCCTCTGTACCAGGTGAATGTAACACCAATTTTTAAATAGGGATTTGTGGCGGGGGGGGGGGGGATCCAGGAAATTACAGGCCAGTTAGCTTAATGTCTATTCCAGGTAGATTGGTTGAAAGTATTATTAAAATTCGTAAGCAATTAAAGGGAACTAAAATGATGAAGGGGCTGGAGCACCTCCCCTATGAGGAAAGGTTACAACATCTGAGACTGTTTAGGTTAGAGAAATGGCGAGTGCAGTGAGACATGAGAGAGGTTTACAAAATTATGCATGGAGTAGAGAAAGTAAATAGGGAGACATTTGTATCCCTCTCTCATAATACTAGAGCCCCATGATTATCCCATGAAGCGGACTGGTGGGAGATTCAGAACAGATAAAAGGAAGTACTTCTTCAGACAGCGCATAGTTAGACTATGAAATTCACTTCCACAAGATGTAGTGATGGCCACTACTTTGGATGGCTTTAAAAGGGAATTGGACAAATTCATGGAGGGTAAGGCTATCAATGGCTACTAGTCCTGATGGCTATATGCTGCCTCTGTTGGAAATCTGAGCCGCCGGGGGGAAAACAAAGTTAAACAACCTTGTCCCAGCGGCTGCAGAAGTTGCAGTGGAGAGATAGGGTAGCGTGAGAAGCGTGTGCTAGGCCAGTAGGCAAAAAGCAAAACAACAAGTCTGTTTCTTTAAACACAGAGGTTTACTAAACTAAGACTTGCAAAACATGAACAGAACATACACAGAGTGCTATTGTACAAAAAGTGAAAGAGAACAGTATGTCAGACAAAACAGATACAGTCTAGACACACAAACTATCTCTTTACTTACAGAATGCTTTTCTAATCAATAATTCCTAATCCAATTAACTCCTTTTCCCCCCAACAAGAACACAAAGACTTTGCACACCTTTTATACAATTCTGTACAGTCACATGCTAGATGATGCAATGCCAGCTGCACCCATGGCATGATGTCATCCCAGCTGCAAGCAATCTAGCATGACCCCTGCTCCAGATCCCCTGAAGACAAAAAACTGTACACCCACTACACTGGGCCAAAGGTGACACTTAGCTCAGGCATGACCTTGCTCATGTCTGCCGGTTCTGTTGCTTCTTTGCCCGAAGGCAAACCTGAATATGAGAACTCCATATTCCAACACCCCTCCTTGCCTGAGTGGCTAGAAGCTTTATTACATTTACTAAACATTTCTTTTACATTTAGGACACCATACCAAACTTTGTAATTATTTCTTGGAATTTTGGCCTGGGCAGAGCCTTTGTCATCACATCTGCCAAATTCCCCTCTGATGGACAGTATACCAGTTTTATTACACCTGTTTGTATGTGGTCTCTAACATTGCAGAATTTCACCGCTACATGTTTAGTCTGAGCTTTTAGATTTTCTGTGTTTGCCAAAGATATGCACAAAGTGCTATCACAAAAGACCTCCACCGGTAACTTTTGATTAATTCCCATATCTTTGAGTAATTGTATAAACCATGTTGTCTCTCCACATGCCAAAGAAACTGCTGCCATTTCTGCCTGGCAACTAGACGTGGCCACACTTGTCTGTTTCTTTGATACCCAGTTTACAATTGTATTTCCTAATTGCATAACCATGCCACTGACTGATTTCCTGGTTAAAACACAATTTCCCCAGTCAGAATCCACCCAAATTTGTAAATTTTCAGAACCTTGAACCGGTAACATTAAACAAATATCCAGGGTGCCTTTGAGATATCTTAAGATTCTCTTTGCTGTGTTCCATGCTGGAACAGTGGGTTGTGACGTGAACCTACACAAAACTCCCACACTGGCTGCTAAATCTGGCCGTGACCATTGTGCCAGATATAGCAAACTGCCAATCAATGATTGATACATTTCAACCTCCGGAAACACTTTATCTGTTGCACTCACGGACTTCACAAAATCTGTAGTCATTGGTGTCAGTACAGGTGCACACTCCAGCATACCGTATTTCTCTAGCAATGCTAACACCTTGTGCGTTTGGTTGAGACTAATAGACTCCTTTGTTCTAACCACCTGAACACCCAGATATTGTGACACTTCACCCAAAGATTTCACTTTAAACTTTTGTCCCAGTTGCTGTGCAAATTGTGATATCTGACTGCTGTTTGACCCAGCACACAAAATATCGTCCACAAATGTGATTAGCACCATGAAATCATTTCCTGAACTCTTTGTATACACACACGGGTCAGCTATCCCACGTTTGAACCCACTTTGCACCAGTGTTTCATTCAGACACATGTTCCATGCTCTGGCAGACTGCTTTAACCCATACACTGCTTTCTTTAGAAACCAGACCTTTCCCTGCTCACACTCAAAACCTGGAGCTGGCTCCATGTATATTTCCTCCTCCAGAGGAGCATTTAGATACGCCATGGTGAAATCTAAATGGTGCACCATTAAATTTCTTTTTGCAGCTAACGACAATAGCAGCCTTACTGTTTCAGCTTTTGCAGTCGGAGAGAAAGTTTCATCATAGCTCTCACCCTTCCTTTGTGAAAAACCCCTGGCCACGAGTCTTGATTTGAAAATAGATTCACCCGAAATTGACACCTTTCAGTTTGAAAATCCATCTACTGCCAGTTACTTTCACCCCTGCTGGTGCAACAACCTCTGAATATACATCATTTTGTTTGAAAGAATCCATTTCATTTCTCATTGCCTCAAACCACCTTTGTTTTTCTGCATTTGGCAAATTGTTAACTTGTTCCAAGTTCTCTGGCTCAACATAATTCACATTGCAGACTCTGGCACCGCCTACAACAAATCTCTGGGGTGGAACACCTTTAGTACTTCTTTGAGATCTGTGTATCTCACTCCCAGTACTTTCTGCCTCGGCTTGCCCTTCCCCATTTGTGTCGGCCCCTTCCAAAGACTGTTTTGAATTCCCTGGGCTACTTTCACCCCCCTCTCTCGCCAGCTGCTGCGGCTGAGCTGACTGAGAGACTTCTAATGGAATTAAAACTTCCGGGTTTGCGTGAATATGTTGCCAGCCTTCCTCAACAAAATCAGCGTTCTGGGAAATTATCACCTTGGCATTCCCACGTGAAAACCGCCAGGATTTCCCAGTTCCTGCGTACCCCACAAAACGCAACCTTTGTGATTTTGGGTCTCCCTTTCTCCTCAATGATTTAGGAATATGCACGTATGCAAAGCTGCCCCAGACTTGGAGGTGGCCAAGATCAGGCGTCCTCCCAAACAGTTTTGCATACGGTATATCTTCAATCACCGCAGACCAGGTCCTGTTGCACAAATAATTGGCTGCCAGGATTGCCTCACCCAAAAATGTGAGTTTGTACTCAGACCAGCATCAGTCAACAAACACCTCATTATCTGTTGTAGCGACCTGAATTTTCGTTCAGCCGTCCCATTTTCCCATGGGGAATATGGGTTCGTGAGTTTGTGCACAATACCATTTTGTTTCATAAACCTTTGGAACTCCCAGCTCAAGTACTCTCCACCCCGGTCTGTTTGTAGAGTTTGTACTTTTGTGTTAAATTGTCTCTCTGCATAAGCCACCCAATCACGAAAGACAGAAAAACACTGAGCCTTATTTTTCAAAAGATACACCCAAGTAAATTTTGAATATTCATCCATAACCAGCAAAACATATTTTGCACCACCTTCACTGGGCTTGAAGGGACCACACACATCAGAATGCACCAGCTCAAACATTTCACTCGCTTGTCTGTTTGATTTTCTGCTTATTGGCTGCACCTGAGATTTTGCTTGTTTGCACACAGCACAGTTAAGAAATTTTCTGCACCCTTTCAAAGTAACACCAGTGGAAGACTCAGCAGTCTTCTGTATTACACTGAATCTGGAATGCCCCAACCTCCTGTGAAATTTGTGTAAGCAATTATCGTGTAATGGTGTATTTTTAACCATGGCAATGCTTGGAGACAACACGTATAGCCCATTAACCAGGGAGGCTTTAGCTGCAAGCTTCCCACCTTTCTGGATTTCACAGCCAGATTTTGTGAACAACACTTCATACCCAACACCGGTAAGACATGACACAGACAACAGGCTATAATCCAAATTGGGGACACACAGAACATTCTCAAATTCTGTATCTAGATAGGGTACTCTACATTTACCCTCACCCACAATAGGACACGTGCTCCCATCTGCCAATGTGACAGTATGACTACTATTTTCCTTTGACACTTGACTAAAAGACACAAATGGTAAAGATGAATTGGATATGGTCTTAGAACTCCCACTGTCAAGAATCCACCTTGACGTGGGCTGACTCACATTCACCCTTACAGTAGCTGACACAGGAATTATTACATTGTCCATCTTCCTGATGCTTCTTCTTCTGTTGAAAGCCTTCTGTAAGTTCGCTTTACATTGTCTTTTAATGTGACCCGGTTTCCCGCATTTGTAGCATCTTTTAACGCACAAAGCTGTCTCCGTTTCCTCTCTGGCAAACCTCGGCTTCTCTGCTGCTCTGTAACCCGACACTCCGGCCCCTCCTCGGCTAGAATTCCTTCGGTTGGAGGGAGCTGTCGTCTGCTTCTCCTGCTGCTTTGCTTTTCTCCTCTCTTCCTCTTCAAGAAGGCGGCCAGCCAGATAATCCATTGTTAAATCATCTTCTGGAAGCGAAGCAACACTGTTCACCAGCAAGTCCCAGCTTTCATCCAGAGATGACAAGGCAATCTGGACTTGGTGAATTTGTTGGTATTTCTGACCCCGCTCAGCAAGTTTCATCAGCAGCTCCTGGATTACTTGCAAGTGGTCAGACACCTTCTCCCCGGGCAGCAGCTGTTTCTTGTACAGTTGCCGCGCCAACAATATCTTCGAGCTTGCAGAGTCCCGAACATGTATTCTCCTGAGAGTTTTCCAGCAGTCGGCGGCATTCTCCAGAGACCGCACATGCATAAGCTGTGAGTCTGAGAGAGACAACACAATCAAAGCATGAGCTCTCTGCAGCCGCCTGCTCCCTTCAGGGGTTGGGTCGCACGGGGGATCGACAACAGCAATGTCCCACAAATCCTCCCGTATCAGAAGCATTCTGGTCTTGAATTCCCAAGCTAGGTAATTCTCTCCCGTCAGCTTGTCCACCACCACTCCCGGATACTGCTGCATCACCGCCATCAGATCGCTGTCCATAGGCTGCACAGTGGGAGCTGGCACAGGAATTCTTTCTTCCTCTATCTCCAGAGGATCACTCTGTAACTCCGGCTCGGACTTCACCTCCTCAGTCGTCTGTTCCTCCAGCTTTGCAGGGTTTTCTGCTAGAGAAGGACCAGTGATACAAAGCCCTAGCCAGGAACTTTGCAGCGATCAAAACTTCTCTGCACCCAAACAAAAAACCTTACTGGACCTTAGCCAAAAAACAAAATACCACGTATCTCAATACCCATGTGCCACCGCTGGGCCCATAACCTGTTGGAAATCTGAGCCGCTGGGGGGAAAACAAAGTTAAACAACCTTGTCCCAGCGGCTGCAGAAGTTGCAGTGGAGAGATAGGGTAGCGTGAGAAGCGTGTGCTAGGCCAGTAGGCAAAAAGCAAAACAACAAGTCTGTCTTAAACACAGAGGTTTACTAAACTAAGACTTGCAAAACATGAACAGAACATACACAGAGTGCTATTGTACAAAAAGTGAAAGAGAACAGTATGTCAGACAAAACAGATACAGTCTAGACACACAAACTATCTCTTTACTTACAGAATGCTTTTCTAATCAATAATTCCTAATCCAATTAACTCCTTTTCCCCCCAACAAGAACACAAAGACTTTGCACACCTTTTATACAATTCTGTACAGTCACATGCTAGATGATGCAATGCCAGCTGCACCCATGGCATGATGTCATCCCAGCTGCAAGCAATCTAGCATGACCCCTGCTCCAGATCCCCTGAAGACAAAAAACTGTACACCCACTACACTGGGCCAAAGGTGACACTTAGCTCAGGCATGACCTTGCTCATGTCTGCCGGTTCTGTTGCTTCTTTGCCCGAAGGCAAACCTGAATATGAGAACTCCATATTCCAACAGCCTCCAGTATCAGAGGCAGTATGCCTATGTACACCAGTTGCTGGGGCACATGGGTGGAAGGGGGATGTTGCATTTATGTCCTGCTTGTGGGTTTCCCATGGGCAGCTGGTTGGCCACTGTGTGAACAAAATTCTGGACTAGATGGACCTTTGGTCTGATCCAGCATGCCTCTTCTCATGTTCATATGTCTGTCTTACTCAGGACCGTGAAAGGCAACCACTTGCAAAACAGCCAGCCTTCATTTGAAGCCCTGGAGTTAGACGTATAGAAGAGTTGTAGCTCAATGGTAGCTCAATGGTCAAACTCGTACCTTGCATTTCTGCCTCTTGTGGTTTCCTGTCAGTTTGATTACTGCTTTGCATGCTGAAGGTCCTAGGTTCAATCCTGGCATCTCCAGATAGTCCTGGGAAAGGTTCCTGCCTGAAACCCTGGCAAGCTACTGCCAGTCACTGTTAGATGGACCAATGGTCTGATCGGTACGAGGCAACTTCTGTGTTCCTAAATATATTTCTCTCTTAGTCGTAAACCACATCTATTAAGAAAAGTTTTTCAGCTAGAGACAATTGAAGAATCTATTAGGAAGTCTGATCCCACAAACGTGTTAACCGGGTGTATACAGATTTTTATTTTTTTTAGCATCTGTGATTCACAGCCTTGCTTACTAAACATCAATCTGAAGAAAAGAAATATGTTAAGCAACTACCCAAGAAAAATGTCAAACTCGTACCTTGCATTTCTGCCTCTTGTGGTTTCCTGTCAGTTTGATTACTGCAAATCTTTTTATCTTCGGGAATTGCTGACTACTTTTTCTAAATTTTCCCTAGGATAGTTTCAGTCTACCCATGCTGAATATTGAGGGAAATAACACAACACATAATTTCTGTTAATGGTGAATGCAGTTCAGTAGAATGATTAAGCCACAAACTTGAAACAAAAGATTAAAAATATGGAATAATTTAGGATGTGAGAAAGAGTTATTGTTTACTTCTGAACTTTTATCTTTGTTTAGCATACACCTGCATAATCTGTGACCCACAAAGATATATATGGTAGCCCACCAGTGTTCAATAAACTTCTTACTTTGGCTGCCTACCTGGGACTGCAAAAACAGAACTGTCTGTCAAGTACACGGTAGGCCATGGTGCATATCTCATACACATTGTACAGGACAAAAATAGTTCATACCCTCACCCTTATTTCCTTCAAGGCTAAAGTTGATAAAGAGGTTTAGGAATAAATGGCAGCAATAAATAAATAAATAATCATTCTAAAAAGTACATCAGCAGGCAAAATGTTGCATCTGGTTTCATGAATGCACTTCTTAATATTCCAGGCAATGAATCTAACCATGAAAATTATTCTTTTTCTTTCATATAGATGCTGCAATAGGGTGAGACAAAATGAGCGCTAAAATTATCTATATTTCCTATGATTCTCCCCTGGAGTGCAGCAGGCAAGCTAGCTTGGGGAAGGCTCCATCTCTGGGGCTGGGAAGCAGTCTCCATTTTAGATCTTTCCAGACGAGGCAGGGCTTCCCCCAGATTCACCAGTTTTACTTCCTGCCTTGTGGCGGGAGGCAGAATCTCTGGTCTCTCACGTGCAAGAGCAGGGCGAGGGGCAGGAGAAGAAGGTAAGAAGAGGGAGGAGACGGCCAGCTCTACCTGGCACCCTGGCAGCAAGCACAGTAAAGGGATCCCGGGGCCAAGGGGTCCCAGGGGTCCCCCTCCCTACAGGCTTCCCACCCAAGCCAGACAGGTGTGCTGGGCAAGCAGCCAGGCTCGCTGCCAATCCAGCAGGGACACACAAAGCTGGAGGAGCAGTGGGACCAGTGGCATCAGCAGTAGCAGTGGCTATAGTGGCAGGCCACTACCGCATCCTTCCTGCAGTGTGCAGTGGCACACCAGGGAGCAGCTGTGCCCAAGCACAGCAGGACCATGATTGTAAACTAAAAGCATTTCTGCAAAGATGCAGAGAAAGGAATATCGAATTGAATAGGGACAAACTCAGACTGAGGGTCATAGAAGTCATGCCTGCAGGTGGCGTCGAGAGCACATAATGCAGGCCACATGCTAAAGCTAAGTAGGTGTGAGCTGGGTCAGTGCTTGGATGGGTGACTGCCTGGGCTGCCCACATCTGTTCTCCTGCACTGAGCAGGGGATTGGACTCGAGCAGGGGATTGGTCTTATAGGCCCCTTCCAACTCTACTATTCTATGATTCTAAGTACCATATATTGGCCATTTACTGATGTCAAAGGGCCTGAAGGTAGATCAGAAAAAGTAAGAGCTATTTGAGACATGCCATGATCCCAAGATTTCATAGATCATAGAGTTGGAAGGAGCCTACAAGGCTATGGAGTCCAACCCCCTGCTCAATGCAGGAAACTAGAGGAGGGGTCTCCCATCTAAGTAATAACCAGGCTTGACCCTGCTTAGCTTTCCATGCTCAGACAAGCTGAGCCAGCGTAAGCCACATAGCTGCCAAGGGAGTCCACAGATTTCTAGGAATGACCAACTACAGTAATACCTTGGATTACGAGCATAATCCGTTCTGGAGCCAGGCTCGTAATCCAAAGTACTCGTACATCAAAGCGAGTTTCCCCATTAGAAATAATGGGAATTCAGATTATTCGTTCCACAACCATTTAATCACTGCTTTGCTGGCTCCCTGGCAGGGAGCCCCATGGAGGGAGCCAGCAAAGCAGTGATTAAATGGTTGTGGGGCTAATGGGGAAACTCACTTTGATGTGCTGGCTCCCGGGCTCCCAGCCTCGCCTCGCCTCCACTCGCTCTGCTAGTACCTCGCACGCTGCCATGCCAGCTCCTGGGCAGGGAAGCGGCATGGCAGCGTGAGGCGCCCACAGAGCGAGCAGCCGCCACGCATGTGGCATGTCTCCACGCATCTCCCTGCCAGGGAGCCGGCAAAACTGCTTTGCCGTCTCCCTGGCAGGGAGACACGTGGAGCCGCTCCCACCTCTCCCTCCCTTTGCAAGCGGCGGCGGCTCCCTGGCAGGGAGATTCGTGGAGACGAGCTGCGGCCGCCGCTTGCAAAGGGAGGGAGAGGTGGGAGCGGCTTCACGCGTCTCCCTGCCAGGGAGACGGCAAAGCTTTGCCGGCTCCCTGGCAGGGAGACGTGCCGCGGCTGCTCGCTCTGCGCTTGGCCTCCAGGGAAGCTCGGCCAGCCGGTGCAGCAGCACAAGGCGGTGGCTGCGCCCGGCCGTGCTGCGCCTCACCTCCAGGGAAGCCCCGTGGAGGCGAGTCACGGCGCGGCTGCTCGCTCAGCCGGCGCCTCACGTTTCTAGCATAAATTTACATTTGAAAGACATCTCGCAACAGGAGCCACATGCGGCAGCAGCGGCTCGTGTTGCGAGACTTGCTCGTCTTTCAAATGTAAATTTATGCCAATTTTTTCCTCGTCTTACGAGAAACTCGTAAACCGGGTTACTCGTAATCCGAGGTATTACTGTATTTAGCTAAGTTTTCTACACACCTCTCAGACAAGTGAGATCCTGAGGCAGTTGATACATTGAGAGACACTGTGGGAGTGGAAGGAGTAACGTGAAGGTGCTTTCCAACAGGTAAAGGAGATGATTGCAACAGCCCCCATCTTGAAGTATTACAACTCAGAAGAGCCATTAATGCTTCCATGTGATGCATCAGAAACAGGCCTACGGACTACCATGCTGCAAGGAGGACAGCCAGCTGCATTTGCAAACAGAGTCTTATCAGAAATAGAAACGGGTTATGCCCAATTGACAAAGGACTACTTGCAATACTTTTTGGAATAGAGAAATTTCACCAGTACACATATGGACACACAGTAGATGCCCAGACAGACCATAAACCTCTGGAAAATATATGGAAAAAACCCTTACTCAGTGTACCAAAGCATCTACAATGCACGATGATGTGTCTGCAGAAGTATGACATACAAATCAACTACTGCCCTGGCAGAGACCTAGTGTTAGCAGAGATACCCTGAGCTGGGCATACCTACCAGAAGCTGCCATAGAAGTATCAATAGAAGCTAATTATCAATATGGTACAGTACTTACCCATATCTGAGGAAAGACTGAGAGAGATTCAGTGATAAACAGAGGAAGGCCACATCCTCCAGAAAATAAAACTTGTGATAGGAGAATGGGGGTGAGGGCGGGGGCTGTAGCTGCGCCTGTGTCTGGATTGGGTCCTGTTGCACTGGCTATCCTCAATCTGGCCCTGGGAGAGCATGAGTGTGATTGACTGCACAAAGTTTGGCAGAATCTCTCCCAGGATCTGCATCTGTAGGCAGGACCGGTGCAGGGCAGTTTGGCGCCCCAGGCGAAAAAATATTTAGCGCCCCCCCCCTCCAAAGCAGAAAAAAAAAACCCTGCGCCGCCACCACCAACCTACCTTCCCCCCCGCCCTGGCTGCGGCGGCGGCTGCTGCTGCTGCTGCTGCTGCTGCTGCCTCCTCCTCCTCCTGAAGTGACGTGACGGGACCCCCGCGCTGTTTTTTGCCGGGGGGGAAACCATGGCAACAGGGCTGTTTAAGCCCTGTTGCCCTGGTTCCTCCCGCCAAAACAACGCGGGCGGGGCTCCGGAAGCGACGCGACGCGGAGAAGGTAGGTGACGGGGGGGTGGGGGGGTGGCGATGGCGGCGGGAGGCGCAGCGGCAGCGAGCGGGAGGGCGGCGGCAGGCGCAGCGGCAGTGAGCGGGAGGGCGGCGGGAGGCACAGCGGCAGCAAGCGGGAGGGCGGGGGGAGGTGCAGCGGCAGCGAGCGGGAGGGCGGGGGGAGGGCGCAGCGGCAGCGAGTGGGCGTGCGGGGGGAGGCCGCGGCGGCGGCGGCAGCGGGCGGGAGGGTGGGGAGGCGGAGGCCTGGCGGGATCCTTCTCACAGCTGGCGGGGGCGGCGCGGCGGCGGCGGAGGCCTGGCGGGGGCGGCGCAGCGGCAGCGAAGAGGAGCGCAGCGTTTCCGCGCCCTCTTCAGCCGCGCACCCTAGGCAACCGCCTAGTTTGCCTAGCAGTAGCGCCGGCCCTGTCTGTAGGAGTGCTCAGTGGGGAGGTTTCCCTGATGCAGAAGCTATCCCTGGATCTCGGGCGGGGATTGCATATCTTGATAATATTGGGTGAACATTTGAACAAAATCTAAAATGAGGAAATGTCAAGTGAACTGGAAAGTCCTAATGTCAAGACTTAAAATTAGTTTTTCCTCAAACATTTGCCTTCTCTAAATGGTCCTTTTAATTTACAATGTAACTTAAAAAACATCATTTAAAATGCATCACTGGGCGGGTTCGCACGACGCAACAAGCTATCGTGGTAAGTTAGCATGATTGGTGGTAACTTACAAGGACGGTTCTGACAGACAATCATTGTTTCTGGTCGTTATCGTGGTTTTGTTCCCACCCAGTCCTCCCTGCACCTCCAGGCATGCATCCCAGGGGCCATCACTCCCTCTCTATGTAGGCAGCCTGTTTGTGATTGGTCCGCTGAGTGCTCCCCTCTCCCTCCTCCTGCAGGAATCTTTAACTCTTTCTCTACCTCCCTATAGCTGATCAATATTCCTTTTGTCTGTTACCCGCGCTTCTCCACCTGTCACTTTTCCTGATTTCGCCTGGCTGTTTCCATCACTACAGAGAAGCATTCTCCCCCCCCCCCTGATCCATCCACACCCTGTTCCTGGCGCCTCTAATATGAACTGCGGCTTGACTTTGTCCTAACCCAGCCACCACTCCCAACCTCGCTGCCCATCACAAGCACCTTCTACGCTCCCCTCCCCCCTCCCGCCTTTGTTCCCACCTGGTCTACCATACAGGTGATGATTATTAACACATTATACACCCTCCCCCACACTGCCTGGCGCCCCTTGTCCAAGCAGCGGCTTTTGATCCTTGCCCCCCTCCCTCTGTTCTTGTGCCACCTGGCACCGAAGCCACTCTCACGTTCCCCTCTCCCTCCCACCTTCGCTCCCATCTTGGCTAAGAGACAGGTGAAGGTTACTTACACCTCTTCCCCTCCCTCCATCCCTAGCTCTGCTTAGCACTGCACCTCTTTTACTTCTTCCCGCCCCTCGCATCCACGCATGGCAGAGAACCTGCTATCTCTCGCAGTTCTCCCATCTATCTACTTCCCACCTATGTTACAAGTCTGAACTAGATCTTTTCCACACCTTCCCTACTGCACAGCTTTTCTTGCTCCTGCAGCCAGAGTTTAGCCTTGACTTCATTTTTCCAGCCTTGACTTCATTTTTCCAGCCTTCTGCTTACTACCGAACTACCCTCCTCCCACCACCACATGCTTGTAAAGTTCTCCAATTGTTATCTACTCTTCTTCTATTAAAAGCATACTTTATTTTGAAAGAAAAATACAGTTTTGGTAATCTGATCGTAAAAGTATAAGGTATCCTACAATTAAAAGTGAAGCAAGCAGCAACGTGTGTGTTGCTAGGCAGATAGCGGAAATAGAGATCAGATTACTGGAGCGGCTGCTTGTTTTGCCACTCTTGTCATGCGACTGTGTAGGATTCTTGAACCAGCAACAATAAAACAGTTCTCCCTGGTTCAGAGGACACGACAAACAGTCGTTGTAACAACAAACCCTACAACAAACAGTTGTTTCTTATTGTGGTTTCCGTGGACAAAACAAACCATTGTGACTCACCACGACTGGTTTGGGATGACATGACAAGCAAACAACAGTAAAAGACAACCATTGCTTATCGTGTCATGCGAACCCAGTCACTGTGCTTCATTTGGGTACAAGGGGCTGCTCCACAAAATTCCCTAAAGGGAATGGTTAAAAATGGCTTAATGAATGTTTTTACAGGAATGATTTGCCAGGACCAACACCACATCAGTATGGTGGTTTGCACAGAAATGTGAAAGCAGGAGGCCTTAAAGGCAAGAACACTACCCTGGCTTACTTCAAGTATGTGAAATTGGGCTTTGAGCAGTGGACAGGATCAGGAATGGTCTAAAGCTTGGAATCACAATGCTCAAGGGCTCACAGTAGAGTATCGCAAAAGGATTTGCTGCTAAGACACAGATTTGAAGTTTTATCTCATGTGGAGAGCTCTGAGGAGCTATCCTTTACAGAGCAGGACTCTACAAAAAGAGGGGATTTGTCTATAGCTGAAACATAGGCAGGGGAACTAGGACACACAGAAACCAAGCCTGTGGAATAGAGAGAGAAGAAGCCAGAAACATTACATCATGTATGTGCATATATAAGTGTTGAATTACACCCATCTTCAGAGTGGAAGTCACTAATCAAGCAACTGAAATACGTAAGAAACACCATGGTTTGCAGAGTACTTATTGATCTTTAGAGCTTGATAATCTATTGACAGTTTAATTGTCTCCTATAATTATCTTTTATAGGCTTAAGGAACACCTTGGGTTTTTTACAATTAGTATGTCACATTAGCGAGAATATTGGGTATGACATTATGGTTGGGTAAAGTAAATGCTGGTGAAATATCAGTATCTATTACAATGAACATTTCTGAGCCTGAAACTTTCTTGGAGATGCCCTATCTAGGAGTTGCTAGCACTAATGCTGTCTGACAAGCTCACAGTAAGTTGTGTTATATCTTCAGGCTTTATGAAAACAATAATGTCATTTCACTCAGAAAATCTAAAGATCAAAGATTAAACTGTTGATCATTACAAGCTATTGTTTTAAATTTTAATAAGGCTTTTAAAAAATAATATCCTACAAGGAAATCTGGATGACAGATGTTTTGAAATCTACTTTGAGCTACCTGTACATCAAATGTGTACTAGTAAGGTACAGATGTAGTTCACAAGATACTTTGTCTATGCACCTTCTCCTTTCATCCTGGAAGAGAACAGTCACTGTCAATATGACAGATACTTTTCGCTCTCACTTTATGACTGACAATTAAAGGTGGTGGTGGTATATTGGCCAAGCTGCCAAATAAATCAGTTATGTGGCAACACTGATTTGCAATAATTGTAGCAGCAAAAGCAGTATTTTTCCTTTCTTCTTAATTTTCTTGTATGCTGTATGTAAAACCTTGTGGCAAGGATCTTTGAGAGGGTTCCACCTTTAAAGGTGGCTTAAAAATAATTTTAAATAAAACCAAAATAATACATTTGGAGAGGCAACAGATAACACATTTACCATGATCTTCAAGGTAAGAAAATGGGACTTCCTGCTGAGGTATGAGTAGTTGCCAGAGGGGAGACCAACCTTTACTAGGGGGGACCAACTTCTTTATGCTTCACAATATATTTGTGCTCTTACCTAAATTCAAGCAGGAGAAAGAGATCTATTATTATTATTATTATTATTATTATTATTATTATTATTATTATTATTATTTAAAAATAATTGAAAATCCTTGTGTTAAAATAGAATTAGATTTAGTGGATTTGATCCAGGATCTGCCTTCCATTGACAGAAGGGCTCCACTCATGAAAGGTGCCTCCACCTGATTTTTGGGGATCCCTTTTCTTCCACAGCACAGCTCACTCCATTCAGCAGGGGGCCCCGACCCTCTGTGTAGCATTTTCAGCTGCCATGTGCAGGAATGGATAGGGATGTCCACTTATGCCAGCCCAATAGCACACACCTAAATATGGATCCAACTCCAGTATGAAGAAATACATAGAAGTTCTAAAGAAGAGACTAGATAAGAGGGCAGGGGAGGAAGCTCAGTGGCAGAGCGCGTGCTTTGCATGCAGAAGTCCCAGGTTCAATCCCCGCCATCTCCAGGTAGAACTAAGAAAGACTCCTGCCTGAAACCTTGGAGAGCCACTGCCAGTGAGAGTAGACAGTACTGAGCTAGATGGACCAATGGTCTGACTCAGTATAAGATAGTTTCCTAAGCTTTGAATGAGTAGTAATTAAATGGCTACTACAAACAGAGATCTTTGGATCTCAGACCGTGTCTTTATGATTCCATGGTATTTATATTCACAGTATAATACTGTTTATAGTACAATACTGTTGTACTAAAATATCTTCTAAACAAATTATTAATAGAGATTACTAACATATGTACCTCATGTTTTTTACTCCCCTCCCCAAACCTATGAATCATATAAAAACTCTGGTTCCATCCTAAATTCAGCAGTTTTGCATTCAAACCAGTGAGACTCACTCCCATCTACCTGAGCAGACCTGATTGGTTGATTATAGCTGCTGAAAATATGAGATAATGTGAAAGAGAGACGTGAGTGATTGTTTGAACGTTGGCTAGATAATGATTCTGTCTACTGTTTATGAGAAAATGCCTTTTCATTTTCCCCCGTTCCACTGATTTTGAAATATGAACATTGTAGACTATTTATCTTGAATATCTGCCAGACTCACAGAATGCAGGTCTATCTCTGGAGTGTGTGTGTGTGTGTGTGTGAGAGAGAGAGAGAGAGAGAGAGAGAGAAGTATTACCATATTGCTTCACACAGTGTAGTGTGTAGAATGTGTATAGTTTATTATATAAGGACATTGCTACATTTGTATAGTTCGCCTTTTTAGCAATTTGTCCTTAGACCTTCAGTAACACTCAGTTGGCATGTGACCTAATTGCTTTATTGTCTTCTAACAAATACCAAAGCAGAAAGCAAGAGTTTTCCTCACTAACATCTTCTTAGACTTGTTTGTGTCTTTCCTAATACATACTATACATTCTCTCTGAGCTTCTGTTATCATGGTGTTAAACAACTACCAATTGTCCTGAAATGAAAAGACTGATTTTCCTGACTCTTCCTTTCAGCTACCTTTTAACTAATCCCTTCAGTTTTTTGAGAACATTTAGATTATGACCATGCCAGATCATGGTATGCCCACGTTAGATTTCATAGATTTCATAGATCATAGAGTTGGAAGGAGCCTACAAGGCTATCGAGTCCAAGCCCCTGCTCAATGCAAGAAACTAGAGGAGGGGTCTCCCATCCAAGTAACAACCAGGCTTGACCCTGCTTAGCTTTCCACGCTCAGACAAGCTGAGCCATAGACTTTGTGGCAACTTTATAATTCCACATCTGTTATTTGATAGCACTCTATTTATGATTCCTGATCAGCTCAACAACACTTATGTCACGTCTTGTACCAGAAGACCGCTTCCTCTCTGGTTGGTTCCATAACCAACTGCTTGAAGGCAGAGCTGGCAGGTTTCAGGTTTGTGGGGTACTTTGTTTTTTGCTAGAACCCCAAGGTCCACTAACTAGAGTCGGATGCAAAATTGTGGCTTAGGGTGGCAGACATACAGTTCAAATTAAAGAATAGAGTGTCTCTGATCACATGCTCTGTACAGAACTGAGCTTACCATTTTAAAAAAATATTTATCTTATTATTACATTTATATCACACCTTTCCCCCTCCCCCCTCTTGCCAGGAACCCAAGGTGGCTTACATGGTCCTCCTCCTCTCCATTTTACAATAACCCACAAAGCTATTCCTGGTTTCCTCCCTAACTTTTTTGTTTTGGCAGCCTAACTTGGGATGTGGGGGAGGCTTTTTGTCACTGTTGTTAAAAATTGGGAGTTGGAAGACCTCCTAGAAAGGGTGATTTTCTAGGTTCTATACCATGTTTCCATCATGGGCAGCGCAATCCTATGAGGCTGCCCGTAACTCTCTGAACCCGGAGGATTGGGCAGTGGGTATCCTTCTGAGTGCAGGAGGAGTGCAGTGGACAGGTTATCCACCGCTCTCCCCTCGCCCTCAAAAACATCTATTTTACCTCTCCTCATGAGGAGGAGAGGCTGAGGCACCCACCTGTATTCCTCAGAATCCGGAAGAGCCTGGATCCTCCCCTCCCCGCCACCAGGAATTCTCCCCTGCATGGGGAAACTGAACACGGTCTTCCATGTTCGCTTCCCTGCTAGCGCGGAAAGAAACACTCCGGCTACGAGGTGGCAGGGTGGGTGCTCCATGGCTCTGCGACCTTGGAAGGGATTTCCAAGGTCACAGCACCTTCCAGGTCCAATCCTATGTCCCCCTGAGACAAGGTCGGAAGGACATAGGATTGTGCCCTTACTTGGAAATGATAATATTGTTGTGGCTGTAAAAATTACTCCAGCCTTATGGTTCATAATCCACCTTTAGGCCTGTCCTCCTACGTGGATGCAGCAGAGCGTGAAATGGAAGCAGCCTCTGTCTCTTGTGCGGAGCTTGCCCATGTAGCTCACACAGAGATCCACTGTCTACCATACACAGCACATTCCAAGCGTCTCGGGTTACAGCCTCTCCAGCTTCACTGTAGCTAGGAATTTAACTCCAATAGAATCCATTACTCAGGGTTTCTTTCTACCTGTTTATTCTATATCAGAGTTAATACAAACTACATTGCATAGCATAGTCCAGTGCATAGCCAGTCCTGACAAGCACACATCATTACATGATTGCAACAAGTCAGAGAGAAGACAGGAACAGAAAGCATACAGAAAGCAGTCCTTCTCTCTACCATACAAGTTACAGGAAACGAAACTTAAAAAGCATACCACGTCATCAGAAAGTACAAACCATGTGATCAGCTCATATTTCTGTCCAGCCCACTTTTCCCATGAGAAAGAGAATAACAGTTCCAGTCTAAACAATCTTCTAGCCATCCTGTTATTCTAGCCATCCTGTACCTTTCCAAATGAAAACACTTGTGGCACAGCTGTTGTTGTGTTACATGTCCCAACAAATATTGCATTTTGTCCTCTTTAACAGCCTTTTGTTCTGTCACTTGGGTACAGTCGTGCCTTGGATTGAGAGCATAATTCGTTCCAGAAACGTGCTTGAGAGCCAGTGTGGCGTAGTGGTGAGAGTGTTGGATTGGGACTCAGGAGATCTGGGTTCTAGTCCCCGCTCGGCCATGAAACTCACTGGGTGACTTTGGGCCAGTCACTGCCTCTCAGCCTAACCTACCTCACAGGGTTGTTGTCAGGATAAAATGGAGAGGAGGAGGAGGAGGATTATGTAAGCCGCCTTGGGTTCCTTGCAGGAAAAAAGGCGGGGTATAAATGTAATAAATAAATAAATAATAAATTGTAATCCAAAACACTCTTATATCAAAAAATTTGTACAGAGATTTTAAATGCAAGCCTTACTACAGTACTTGAATTGCAAGACGTTGCTTGTATATCAAGTAAAAATAATAATAATAATAAATATTTAAAAATTTGCTTGTCTTGCAAAACGCTCTCAAACCAAGTTACTTGCAATCCAAGGTATTACTGTATTCCCACACATTTTTGTTCTAATTTCTAGTCTTACATTCCTCAATCTAATCTGCACGTATAATAAAATGACTTTCTAAAAAATGCTGCTTTGCAGACAGATATATTTTTTTTAATGTGCTGGGTATTAATATTCTGCTTTGGCTATTTGTCAAAGTTTATTCATATTTCAAGCTACAAAGTCACAAAGGATGTAGTTCCAGATTGCATAATAAAGAGACATTTTATAGCCCAGGCATTGAGTTTTACAAATACTATTTTTACAATAGTTTTACAAAATGCCTTGGAACAAAAGCTGTTGGAGGTAGGATTTCAAAAATGAATTTTTCCTGTTAAATATGTTTGTCATATCAGGAATGAATTGTTATATGTTGAGAATTACAAGTCTAAACCTTTTCTGCCTTTTTTTTTGCCATTTTTAAAGGCAGATAATGAATATTCATAAATTCTGACCTTTGCGTGGTGCCACTGTGTATTCCCATAAAATGTGAGCACACCTACTGCCTATGGAACAGATGTGACTGGCTGAGTCTTGATTTGTCCCTACTAGCCACAGTGTGTGTTTGCTCCATATGTGTGCCTGATGTTGATATGTACTCAGTTTACTGAAGTACTTGTTTGGCTAATACTGGGTTATATTTATTTTGATATAAAATCTCATAGCTTTGCTGAATGTTTATATTGTGGAAATGATACCAAGAGCGATTTGAGATTTTGTTTACCATAATCAAATGTAGGGGCTTCTGTTATACTCTAAACATTTTCTTTTTGTATTGTAGATAAATGCATGTTTTTGAAGTTAGTAAACCAGAATTCCTAAAGTGTCATGCAAGTCCGGAACGCAGTGGGGCCCACTGATCTGCCCTACGCATCAGCTAGGGTGACTTTTCCTGCCCTACACCTTCTCCCATTGGGTGAGGATGCGGGGCAGGCAAAGCTGAGCTGGCCAGGCACCTTTGTGCACTGCTCACCATTCAAATTAGGGGTGGCAAGCAAAGGGAACAGAAGGGGACTTGGCCAATTTGCTCCTGCTTCTTGTTCCCCATGTGGGAAAGGGGAAACAGGAGCAAAGCACACTGAGATGGTGCTTCAAGGAGCTTCTGCAAGTGCTGGCCCAGTGTGCAGCACATAGTGTGCCAATTTCCCAGGGAAGGCCACCAGAGTGCAGGGGAATCCCCTTGTCATTTGCGATATGACAAGGGGATTCCTCTCTCTGCCTCCTTCCTAGGCACCTGGTAGCCTCTAGGCCAGGGGAAAGGGCTTGGAGAGGGGAGTGGGTAGGGCCCATGGAGCCCAAGCCTCCGTGGGGTGTACAGGGAAATTCCAGCCTGCAGGCTGGAGGGTCCCCATCTCTGCTATAGAGCAAATAAACAAATCTTCAAGAAAAATAAATATTTTTAAGATTAAGACTTCTAGTGGCATTAAAGCCACCAGCCAACCTCCTGCCATCTCCCTCCTTCCTACCTGGCCTAACAATAATCGGCAACCTTCTATTCCCTGCTCTCCTGCACTCTGAAACCTCATAGCCAATGAATCTGCAGTTTATCAGATTTCTCCACCTCTTCTCTGACCATCCGAGGAGGAGGAGGAGGAGGAGTCTTGCTTGTTGAGGCTGAGTGACAGTGCATTAAGCCAGCCAGTATTTGCACCCTTGGTGTGCTCAGCTTCTCCCACCTTCTCCTCACTATAGGGTTTTCCCCCTTCTGCTGCTGAACCATGCAGCCAGTCTGATGCAAGCTCAGCACTGGACTTCTGGATCGCTCGTATTGGCATGAGGGCCTGCCTGGACGGGATCTCCAACCATGCAGTGTCTGAGGTATTCACACTTGCAAGAAGTGCAGCTGATCCTGGGCCAGCCTGTGTGAGCAAACCAAGAGGAGTCCAGTGCTCATATGAGGAGTAACACTGTTCACCTTGTGAGTAGGCAAGCTAGTGCCTGATGGACCCAGAAATTTGCTGACTGGAATGTGGCCCCAGCCTATATACATCCCTCCATACTACTAGACTTCATGGAAGCAGCATGCTTTATCAACCTTTACTACACCATCAAAGGTGTACATATATTGGGTGTGCCTATTACTGTGCTGTCACATTGAAAGATATGATATTATTCCAGCAAGCTGATGCTGGGATGAATTTACTGACCAATTACTTGGGTGATTAGGATCAAGGTATCTTTAGTAAGCACAACTTGCTTTCTCTTTCAAATAGCAGTGGACAACTCAACTTTCTAAAATATATTAAACAAACAAGTACTTGAAGCATTTGAAGGCATGTTTTCAAAGGACCTTTTTGACCACCATATATCACCAAGACCAGCTTCTCGCGTATTGACAATAATGTTTCAAGTCCTTTATTTTAAACAATGTGAAGAGCATCATTGAGAATGCTATTGTAAATTATTACCATGATTTCATTGTTCATCACTAGCATTTTGTAATGATTCTGGCTCATGCTTGCTGTTTCTGTGATAGTGAGAGGAGAGCATTTTTGTTCATATTCCATTATTTAACCAAGAGACACTTAATTCACAGCCACTTAATTTATAATTGACAGATTTTTCCTTCAGTAAGACAGACTCACTGTTTAGTTCCAGATGGTTGCAGATATAAAGAATTTTCAGCCAGAATGTGGCAGCTAGAGGTCAAGACAATTTCCCCCTATGGCTTGAGAAGAAGATAGGAGGTTGTAATAGAATAATTTGAGATACCACAAGTCCTTCTGAGCTTAGGAATGTTTTTCTCGTTGCTTCTCTAGATGGAAGATGGTATTGTCAGGGATTTGTGATATTTTCTGGAAGTAAAATATACCACCCCCACCCCCCATGAGAAAGGGAATTGTAACATTTTAATTGGTTCATAGTTGCCTGATAACAACTTTAAGAAAATTCAGGAAAATAAGTCTTGACAGAATGACTGCTGATCCCTGATAACATCACTACTAGACTACTGCAATATGATATACATGGGGTTGCCTTTGAAGACTTCCCAGAAACTTCAGTTACTACAAAAGACAACCTTTAGTGTTATTAATTACGATCGGCTACAGGGTACACAGCACACCAGTGCTTAAACAGCTGTGGTGGATGCTGGTGCATTTCCAGGCTTACTAATTAACATAATTACTATAGATGAATTAAACTACTGTTTGTATCCTTGCTGGAAGATTCATTAAACTAGTTTCTTAAATGGATTTAAGTCAGATGTTCAAGATTATTCTAGCAACATAATCTTGTTTGTACAACTGAACTAGGAGTACGTAAATGAGATGTATGTAGTGGAGGTATATGAAAAGGTTGTACATGTCCTGTTTTCCTGAAGTTATCTTTCCTCTTTTCCGAATCTTTATCAATTATTCTCATGTGACACATTTGCTGTCACATAGCCATGACAGGTTACAAATGATGGCTTCACTTGTTTCTCAGCACTAGTCAGACATTAGATCTTGTTGACCTTCAACAATACATTTGTGCTTTCTGAAAAAGTCCCTGCATTAACTCCCTTTCAGGAAGGATTAATGAAACTTGCTTGTGACATTGCTTTGGAAATAAATTCATATTTAAGCTCCTGCCAGAAAATTCAGATATGCTTCAGCTCTCCTGCTACCACACACTATCTGATACAGAACCTTTTTCCTTTTTAACTCAGATGCCAGATGTACATTGAAAATGGGGGGGGGGGGAGGCTCTTGCATTTTATAACAATCAGAAAAAGAACAAGTGGGACATGCAACAGAATGTTGCAGTGTGGAGTGCTCCTGTTCAGTGTGCCAGCCAACTATGCCTCCCCCGTCCCCTCCAGTATACTCCATTCTGTTCCCATTTCTACTGATTTGTCATTCCCTCCCCAAAATATACTTAGCATTCTGTGACCACTCACATTGATTTCAGTGGGTCTATTAAGTATGACTACATTTGGATCTAGCCCATTAAAGTTATTTATAAATAACTATGGTCTGTCCTGGTCCATGAATATTGCCAGTCTATGTAGTTAAACTGGTTGCCCTGTAACTTTTTCTGTTGCATTGTAATCATTAGTTTCCTTTACTAGAGTAAGTAGTGGCTTTTTGGTCACTTTGTAAAGTACCACTATCTTACTCTATATGGGTTAACCTTTTGCCTGAACTCTGCTTTTTCAGGCCCAAGGATAATCAAGCAACTAGGGAGCATTAACGTTTGCTCTGCATTTCAGCAAAGTGAATGTGAAGGCAATGGAAGGTCTGTACTGTATGTGTTTGGGATTGGAATGGTTTGGAAAATTTTGAGAGATGCATCTCTGGAGCAATACCAGCATTCCTCTTGTCTATCTGCACTGGAACACAGAGACACAAAATGATGAGCATTTCTTCTGAGGGAGCATGTGGGAACCCTGGAGCTACAGAATAGCCTCCACTGTTGATAGAAAGAGGAATGTAGGCCTTACCATGAAAATTAATTCATGGAAATCCACAGTTTTCTGTGGATGGAGATTATCCAGTCCCACCTAGCTTTAAAGTGCTGCTTTGTTATCACTATTTGGATAGAGTGAGTGATGACCTCCAGCTTCCATGGTTTTTGTTCAAAATAATTTGACTTGTTAGGATCACTGAATTTTCTTTCCTTCTTCCTTCTATATATATTTTCAGATATTTCCCATTAGAATTATTTTCCCACTATTTTTGATCATATTTGTATATAGCTGAGCAGTATTTATTTAGTTTAGGGAGTCTTTTTAGATCTTATGCGTTACCATATTTGGAAACCTGGATAAAGTTCAGGACCTTCTCCTCCTAAGGAAGACCAATTAACATAGCCCTGTTTCTGGGGTGAGTGGAAGAAGAAAGCTGCTCCAGGATAACCTCTATTATCTGAAAAGTATGGAACTTTTATAGTACAGCGTTCCTTTGTCTCTATATCTGGCATTACCATTCTCAGTTAGTAGGTATTTATTTTACTTCCCAGGTAGTTTATTAATATGAGTTAAAATGGCATTGACTGCGCCTCATCAGTATCACACTGTTACTGCTATTCGGTTCCCCCCCCCCCCATTCTAAATTCTTGCCAGAACACCATTATTGGCCAGCAGTGCTCCATCTTTTAATCCCCCTCCCATTTATCCGATAGGTCTGGACTGCAGCTTCATATGAAAGTATTTAATCAGCATATTTATTAAATTACATTGCTTTGTCACATTAAACATCTAGTGTGTCTCTCTGGGCAGCTGAAATGCTGCCTCAAATAGCATTCTGGGCTAACCTGTCAAGATGCCACTCTCTGCTGCTGCCATATAGAAGGAAACTGGGTTGGGCTGGCTCTCGCAAGCTGAAGTGGCTAAGATTGTATTCTTATGGACATCTTGGCCAGTCAGTCCACCCCTGCTGCTTCTTAGAGGCAGCAGAGGCATTTGGGCAGTGGGCCTTGGGTGGGAGAAGAGAGCCTCTCTTACTCCCCGAGTATGATGTGAGCAGAGAGTAACCCATCATAGTGACAGGAAGGTGTGTGTATGTGAGAGAGAAAAGAGTCTCCCCATTTCCCCTTCATCCAACATGTTTGTTGCAGATGCTATTTTCACTGTGCAGCTTTGTTTCTCTTATAGAATGCTTCATTTTGAAGACTGCAAGGAATTGTGGCAAGCCCCCCCCCCCCGCAAAAAAATAAATCACACACCTCCAACCCTGACTATTGAGAAACAGAAGCTTGAGTCACAATAACTCTTGATTTTTAATTATCAGCAAATTTTCTGTGTTGTGTGTCATTTTATGCTATTGTTTATCAACTTTCAGTAACAGATAAAGATTTGAGACTGCATGAATTTAATTTGTTCTAAAATTTAATATTGGAACCAGGATTCTGCATTATAAACTGCTGATCTTGCAAGTTCAAAAGACTTTGTGTAATAAGAGATTGTGTATCTTGAGAAATAGGCATTCTTCCTACACCTGCTCTCTTCAGGCTTTCAAATCACATTTCATTCAAGTGTCCCCTTAAGAGCTCCACAATGAGCACATTTCTGCTACAAATAAACTGCTGGAGATAAGAGGAAGATGATCTACTGTGATTAGCTTTGGGACTAAGATTTTTCAAAAAATATTACCTTAGTAATTAAAATATTACATTTTTTCAAATGAATTTACTCAGTGGGATGATTTCAGTATACAACCTACACTAGCTAATTAATTTAGTTGCTGAAGGATTAAAAGAGTATTGAAGTGTGTTAATAAGTTAACAACTTCTGATAATGACCTGTTCCCTGCTGACGTACCTCCAGTATTATTATCACTTGTGATAATTAAATTAAAACAAATCAAATATATACTCTAGAGATTAATCAAACAAAATTATGATTAAATCAGTGACAAACTTCATTTCCACATTTCCCCCACTCTTCTCACTATATGTTTTGGTTTGGTGCATTGTTAATGTGTGGAGTTTCTTTCTGGTGATATCTGTATCTTATAGCAGTAAGTAGAACACAAGGAATTCTTTGTCACAACCTGGAAGAAAATGGTCTTTCTTTTAATGTAAGGCATCCCGTGAAATATATGCCAGTATTGACAAGGGATTATTTAGTGATCTATTTTATAATTAAGGTAGGGTTTAAAAAAACAAAAATAGCATGGCTTTCTAATAACCTCTGTTGACTGGTCTCTATTCATGACATTATTATCAGTTGTATTAAACAAAAAGGAAACTGTTAGAAAGAGTCTGTCATTTGTGGAGCAAAAAGCAGTGTTGGCTTCCTGATATCAAATCTATTTTATATTAAAGTGTATACTTGTGGTCACTCACAAACACTAACTGGTATGTCACATTGTGCGTGTATAGGTGAGATAATGAAGAGTCAGACACGGGTATATATGATTTAAAATCAGGGCCACATTTATTGAATTAAAGATCTGTGAAGGGCGAAGGGCAGTACTAATCTACTCCTGGCCATTGGCCAGGGAAAACCAAGATTTGAGCGAAGCCATCTTAACCGAATCGGAGGTGGGATGCCCCGCCACCGTCCAGTTGCACTCTACGTGGAGCTGGAGGGCCTTACCAGTGTCGCCTCCCATTGGCACCACGAGACAGCCAATGTAGGTGAAAACAGGTAGAACCCCAAAGGTGGCCCAATCTCTCTCTTGCCAAGCCGCAAGACATTAGTGAGGAAAGCCTCGGGTAACTGCCAGTCACCTTGAAAAGGTGCCACTGGATCCAGGTGAAGCCAAAAAACGAAAGAGGCAGAGGGCGGGGAGACAGGGTCTTAAGTGAGGGTCCCAGCTCCCCACCCCACTTAAGCCCATTGGCTTAGCTGGCCTGGCCTGGCTGTATTCTGACTCCTCATCCCTCTCCCACATGCAAGCTTCTCCCCGACACCAGCAGGCAGTGCCGGGGGAAGTCCATTCTGGAAACATTGAGTATAGCAGAAATAGTTATGGATTATATTTTCATTATCTGCTGATCCTTGGTCGGTGTATTTAGGGCACAATCTTATGCATGTTGAGACAGAAAAAGCCCTCTTAAAACAACAACAACAAAAACACACAATTAAAACTTCACAACAGTCTTATTGGTTCCCAGGGGAGCTATGTTTTTTCTCCACAATTCCCCAGAAGTTGACTCAACTGTAAGGGCATTGTGTGGAGAAATGTGGCTGCTGCTGGAAGCCAGTAAGAGTTTTGTTTACTTTTTTGAACCAGGGCCCAGGGCAGGTGCTTGTGGTGGACTGCCAGGGTGCTGGGGCCCCAGAACGTACCCTAAGATACCTCATGGTGGTGCCAGGCCTCTGGAGAACTGTAGCCAATCTTGCCTTTCTGGTGCATGTGTCTGTATGATTGACCAGGGAGTCAATATGTATTTTACACAGACCTGTAAAAGGTTTTGCTCATACATGTTAAAATGTGTGTTAGGTATCTATAGCTGAATGGAATTTATTTCTAATTCACAGCTAGAGATCGCCACTGGGCACCTCTTCAAGGATCTTTGGGGAGCAACGAGAGGGGGCAGTGTCCTGTGTAGCCCTTGGAGGGTAGCAGAGACATGTATAAGCTCTGTAGCTCTTTTTTACTCATAGGGTTATGCTTCAGTAGCAGATTAAGCCATAGCTATCTCCAGCCTGCTTCACCATTTTGAACAGAGTGTGATGGTTACAAATCTTAGAAACTGGGGTTTCAAAATACAAATTCTTGTATTTATCCCCTGGACCAATTTGAAATAGGGCACAGGCCTCTTCAGTTCCACCTGGGAAAGGGCTTGGTTCAGTAACCACCTAACAGCCAACTCGTCCCCACTGCCTCCAGTCCTTTTCTTACCAAACTTACCCATGCAAGAGCCTCCAGCAGAGGAAAAGTCTGGCAGTCTTATCTAAGGAAGACTTTTCTCTAAAGGTTTGATGCTCCTTAACCTGCCTTCTGAAGAGTCCACTGCTTCTGGAAAGTATTAGAAAGTAGTTCCCTATGCTTCCTATCAGAAAACATTGGGAACTACATCTCCCATACTTTCTGGTAGCAGTAGATGCTCTAGGGAGCATTCACAGAAGCATCCGAGTCTTATCTATGAAGCTTCTACTGACTTCTGTGCTCTTATGAGGGTGAGGGTGAGAATGGGAGGACCAGTTGCTCACCTGGGCTTGATTTGAATTGGGCTTGAGCTTCAACAAGTTAATTGGGTCTGATTTGAATAGACTTCGGGATAGGTGCCCATCATTAGTTGAACACCATTTCTTTGAACTAATGCGGAGTCCAGGAGGTATTCTTCAGATTCTAACTGAGAACATTTTAGCAGAACATTCACTTAGCTTGGTGACACTGGTGCTACAGTATGTTGTGACAGTATAAACAGAGCTATGCATCATTTGTACATTTTGGCAGTGGAACACACATTATCCCTTCAGTTCGAATGTTTGTAGAATATGGCATTAGTGGCTGTAAGTAAAAGACCTAAATACCAATTCTGGAGCATCTTGCCAGACTGGACTGAACTGCAGAAATGGCCCATTACTGTGTAATAATACAGATTGGTAGTGCAAGCCAAAGCTGGTAGTGTAAGCCAAAGCTGGCATTCTCATTTAAAGAGAGGTGGAATACACTCTCATTAGATGCAACATCAGTAGCATTAACTGGCACGATCAGTTATCTTAAGCAAGGATTTAGGAAACTGTGCAACAATTCTGCATTCCAAAGGTGTTTTGGAACTGTATTGCTTGAACAGCAGCTTTCTCTTTGCATAGCAAAATATATTTGAAATTGTGGTGTGTGTGGGTGTGTATCTATGTTTGTGATAAGGCATGATAGAATGGGTTTGGGTGGTATTCAAAGAAAAAAAGTCCAAAATCCTGCTCTGTGGTTGGAAGCCCTTTAGGTATACCTAAAATAGCTTCTTCGATTCTATCATCAACAGTCTTAAGTCTCAGTTGAAGCTGAATCCACTCAGTGAAAATGGAAGAGGAAAGAAAAGAAAGGAAACATTGACTTCATTTGCATATCACACTGAACCACAGTTTAACACAATGTGCACACATAGAGTATGCCTTTTCTTTGGATTATTATTGACTACCTTTGTAACTATGGAAAATCCAAGAAATCTAAACACCAACGATGTGAAAAATCAGGGGAGAATGTATATACCTTATAGTGCTGTATTTTTGTTCATTAACAGTATATTTTCATATTGTTTAATGGTAGTACAGATTCAGCACTGCCAGTAATATCAAGATTTCACAGACTAACTGTAATCAAGGGAAGTAAAAGCTTTCCATAGTTCCAAGAATATTGTCCATAATTCTCAAGCAACTTAAGTCCCATCCCTCTGAAGATTTCACTATAGCTAATGCTCCATGCAAGAGAAAAATTCAGAAAATTAAAATGTTATCTCTAACATGAATTAAGAAGAGATTAATTGCAGTGATGGGGAAAACCTTCCCCCCTCAATTCAACTTTTTCCTAGATTCAAGGACCTAGGGAAAAAAGCAGGAGGGTTTAATAAAAGAAAAGAGCCTACATTTCCCTAATGTCAGCAGCTTTGAATGCAGTAGTTTAGATGCAACCCTTCCTTTCAACATGGATGCTTTTTCTCCTTTGGTAAGTTTTTTCTTCTTGCAGTTTTTTCTTTCATAAGCCAAATGGGCTCATTGCAATAAACTTTCCCCAACTTGTTTTTTCCCAGGTGTATTATCTGTGGAAGGAATATGTTAGATTGTAATTGGTTCTAAGTGCCACTTTAGCCCATCATCAAAATGAGGTCACATGTACCTGCTCATCACCTGAAAGTGGCAGCGACATTCTCATGTAAAATGGCTATTACAGAAGAAAAACCACAGGCAGAGCTTTCCTAGCATCTTTCCTCTGTCACATTGGGCAGGTTTGCATGACACTTTAAGCCCAGGATGGCTATGTAGCCACCCTCAGCTTAAAGTTTGCCTGGGGCCCCTGCTGTGCCCAACAAACAATTGGGCACAGCAGGGGCCCTTAGGCACCTCCTCCCCACTCTTCTCCCCTCAGCTCTCCTGCCTGTATCCCAAAGGACACCACGGGAGCACTGAGGGGAGCGGAGTGGGGATGACAGCTGCCCTATAGGACCCAAGCAGCACTTTTCAGCAGCTGTCAGAGGCTTCCCACTGTTTATCGCAGCAGAGAGAAGTTGCTTGGCAACCCCTCTCTGCCAGGACCAGCAAAGGTGGTGACAAGCCACTTCCTCTCAAGGAAGCCCAGCACAATGAGGCTCATCTCCCCGTCCCCTTGCTGGGCACTGTGGGCCGTGGGGGGGGGGGGCTGCCACGCGCTGCTTCCTCAAGCCCCATGCAGGGCTTGGGAAGTTGGTGCGCAGCAGACACCTGAACTGCCACCTTTGCAAGGCCTATTTGAGCTTAAGTAGGTCGCATGCAGCGGCAGGGAAGCCATCGGCACTTGCTGGGAGCCGCCTGGCAAGAGCAGCATGGGAATTGTGTTGCTCTCTTGCCAAGTGGCTTGCTTGCTTGTTGGCTGCCCCCGTGGGTTGTGTCGTCCGGGTTCAAACGACCCAGCAAACCACAGAGAGTTAAGCAAGCCCTAGAACAAGCTATGGCTTCACTGGGTGGCTTCGTAGCCATGCTGTGGGGGGGGGGGCGCCAGGTTTGGACAACATGCTAAGCCACTGTGGCTTTGAAGCCACAGTGGCCTAACGTGTCGTGCGAACCCAGATGTTGCTTTTTGAATGGAAATAATTGACATTTTCAGCTGTGAATTATCAAGTGACACAGGAAATGTCCTTAAATACAAGAAGTACAACATGGTTATCTGCCCATTATTTTACCAGTACAAACAATCAATAAGGATGTGCGTGGAACTTGATTGAGGGGTGGAAGTCCGTTGAGCTCGCTGGGCTTGACACCCCCGAGCTCCGCTTGCCCTATCTTTTCCCCAGCAAGCCGGGGAAAGCGACTTCCGGATCCCGGCGCTATGTTGTTCACATAGAAAATAGCAAAATTTGCGCCAATTATGGCAAAATTTGCACAAATTGGGCCATTTTCTACGTAAACAACATATAGCTGGGGACTCAGAAGTCTGGCAAGTGCCTCAGCTGTCACTTGCACTCGGTTCGGTTCATGCGGTGGGAACGCTTGGCTCGTGCGCCAGGAGTTGAGTGCCGGGCAGGTTGCCCATCCCTAAATTTTGAAAAGTAAATAGTACCAGGGTCCTAGAAGTCAGTGAACTCAGATCTGACCCAACAAGGATTTTTTTAAATGGCATTGGCTAACCCTGTGACTGGGTTCACCAGGCTTTGACTCTCACCTGCCAAATTGTGTGAAGCTCTACTATAGACCTTACAGGATCTGTCCTAACCCACCCAAATGAGCATTTTAAAAACTGGAAGTCCAATAGCATATTGTACTGAGTGATGTAAGTGCATACCTTGATTTCAGACATAATTTCTGCTACCGAGACAATTTAATGGGAGTGGTAAGTAAATGGTCTGGCCTATTTGCACATGCTACTGTTGGAATGCAGTATGCATCCCCATGGTGAGCTCTTTCACTGGTGAGAATGCCAATAGAATCATAGAATCATAGAAAAGTAGAGTTGGAAGGGGCCTACAAGGCCATTGAGTCCAACCCCCTGCTCAATGCAGGAATCCAGGTCAAAGCATCCCTGACAGATGGCTGTCCAGCTGCACCTTGAATGCCTCCAGATTGGGAGAGCCCACCACCTCCCTATGTAGTTGGTTCCATTGTCTTATTGCTCTGACAGTCAGGAAATTTTTCCTGATGTTTAGGTGGAATCTAGGTTCCTGTAACTTGAGCCCAGTATTTCGTGTCCTGCAAACTGGGATGATCGAGAAGAGATCCTGCCCTCCTCTGTGTGACAACCCTTCAAGTATTGGAAGAGTGTGATCATATCTCCCCTCAGTCTCCTCTTCTGAAGGCTAAACATGCCCAGTTCTTTCAGTCTCTCCTCATAGGGCCCTGTTTCCAGTCCCTTTATCATCCTTGTTGCCCTCCTCTGAACCCTCTCCAGTTTGTCTACGTCCTTCTTAAAGTGTGGTGCCCAGAACTGGATGCTGTACTCAAGATGAGGCCTAACCAGGGCCGAGTAAAGGGGAATTATCACTTCACGCGATTTGGAAGCTATATACTTCTATTAATGCAGCCCAAAATAGCATTTGCCTTCTTTGCAGCCACATCGCATTGCTGGCTCATATTCAATTTGTGATCTACCACAATTCCAAGATCCTTCTCACTTGTAGTATTGTAGAGCCAAGTGTCCCCCATTCTGTAACTGTGCATTTGGTTTCCTTTCCCTAGGTGCAGCACTTGGCATTTATCCCTATTAAATTTCATTCTGTTGTTTTCAGCCCAGCGCTCCAGTCTATCGAGATCGCTTTGAATTTTGTTTCTGTCTTCCAGAGTATTAGCTATTCCACCCAACTTTGTGTCATCTGCAAATTTGATAAGCATTCCCTGCACCTCCTCATCTAAGTCATTAATAAAAACGTTGAAGAGCACTGGGCCCAGGACCGAGCCCTGTGGTACCCTGCTCGTTACCTCTCCCCAGTTTGAGAAGGAACCATTGATAAGCACTCTTTGAGTCCGATTCTGTAGCCAATTGTGGATCCACCTGATAGTTGTTCCATCTAGCCCACTTTTAGCTAGCTTGCTAACCAGGATATCATGAGGCACTTTGTCGAAAGCTTTGCTGAAGTCCAGATATATTATGTCCACAGCATTCCCACAGTCCACAAGGGAGGTTACCCGATCAAAAAATGAGATCAGATTAGTCTGGTAGGATTTGTTCTTGACAAATCCATGCTGGCTTCTAGTAATCACTGCATTGTTTTCAAGGTACTTGCAGAATAGAATGTGTCTTTCCTACAGAATCATTGCCTTCTCTTGAATTTGGGTAATGATTGGGTGGGAAAGTACCATGTAATTGGCCCTACGCACGTGGCTCTTGTACACAGACAGTGGTTAGGATCTCCTCACAGGGAAGTTGTTCACACACTACTAGTGATATTCATGAACTGGCCCTCTGAGATTACCTGTTCATGCTAAAATGTCTAACTTGGGATCCGTCTCTGTTGTAAACATTCCCTGAGTTTTCCTGTCTCACCCTTTAGGATGAGAAAGTGTGTCTTTAAAGAGACAGTATTCCAGAATACTATAGTTATAGAGAGTGCCAATGTCTTGGTATTTATAAGAACACACACAGAAAAACCCTCTGTTGGAGCATCCTGCTTCCAATTGTGACTAGACAGTTTTTTCCAGGAAGCCCTTAACTGTGCCACATGGGTAAACCCTTATCGTTTGTTTCCCGCAACATATGATATTCAGAGATCAGTAAAATCTGAACATGGAGGTTCCATGTAACTGGCATGGCTAATAGCTGTTGATAGGTCCTATTCCCCCATTACATTTTCTGATCCTCCTTTAAAGCCAGCCAAATTCCCTCTTTCCCTTCTTTTTCCCTACCTATCATGTTACACTGAGTAATCTTGTCATATAATTGTTCATAACTTTAAATATAATTTTAAAAGACTGTGAGCGTTTTGCATTGTTAATGTTCTGTTTTTACATCATTGCTGTTTCGTATTTTCTATGGTGTTTGTAATAAATACAGAAAAAAACCTAATGTTTTTAGAAAGGCGACTTGTTTTAGAGATTTATTAATACCCATTTTTGAAGGAACAAAATTATACTACTGTTAACTGCATCTACAGTGTGGGTCTAGACAGACACACAGTACTCCAGATACAGCCTGAGCAGTGCAGAATACAATGAAACTATTACCTAAATACCATTCAACAGGGGAGAAAAACTCATTAGATCAAGAGAGAATTACTTGAAATATTTTATTATATAACTTACTCAAATTAAAAGGGTGGCCTACATATATTTATATTTAGAATATGTGTGCCGATGATGAAGAGCAACAATGATGGAACATGTTAACAAGATGACATGAAAGTTTAATTCCTGGGAGGAAGCTTAATGCTATGTGGGAGGATTTTGACTCCTGGAAGAGGAATGTTATTTACCCATTTAAAATCCTGTCATATTGAAAGCTAAACCACAGTTAAAACATTTAACAAAGATGACTAAAGCTTAAGAAGAATTTTGGAAACTAAATGTAGATTTTTTAAAATCTACTTATTTGCAACACAATGATAACAACAACAAACAACCCCCCCAAAAGCAATAAAATAAAAAAAATATCACATCATGAAACATATCAATATACAGTAATCATTACCCATAGGGAAAAGGAAAAAAAGAGAAAAAAGAAAACACAAGGAAGGGGGAGGAAAAGGGTTAACATTAACATTTCAAATATATACGTTAATAGTAGCAGTCCATATATCTAAATAAGCATCCACACAACTTTGACGATTATAGGAGATATGCTCAAACATAGCAAGAGTAGTAAGATCTTCAGTCCATTGAGTGATAGGTGGTGTGTGTTTGTCCTTCCAAGCTTGAACTATGAGTCTCTTTGCAACTGTAAGTCTCTTTGCAATGACCACTTTTGCTGTAAACACATCACAGGGATGTAATTTAAAAGCACATGAACATCTGCAATTATCACACATTTTTCAAGAACAAAATTTATATGAACAATAACTTCCAACCAAAAAGAAGCCACTACAGGACATGCTCACATCATATGCCTCAATGAGGCATTGTCCTCATTACTAGCCAGGACTGCTTTTATGCTTATTAGGCACAACAATTCAAAGCTTCCTTCTTAACACAAAAGAAACCCATAATGAAGATACTTAAAAGTTGGGATCTAGGAGATCCAGTGATAATAAATCAGAACCAAGAAAAATGCTAACGTTAGAAAATAAGAAGACTGTTGCATGTAATGACTGACCTTTTGTACTTGAGCTGATTGTAGAAGTTCATGACAAAGAATTAGTCACTAATTCTCTTTCATACAATTTTTGAAAACTTGTAGACCTTGCAGAGGCTGAGCAATCAAGAACTCTATGCACCACCATTATTTCGTCAACATAATGTGCAAGCAGCTGTGCTGGTTTTCAAAAAATACAAATATAGTTTAGTGGAGACACTCATAGGAAAAAAGGCATCTGCATTGTATAAAGTATGTTTATCTTTATAGTTCTGGGACTGTTTTATACAGTTTAAGGCAACTGAAGAGCTACTTCTCAAGCTACATTTTTAAAGATACGATTCAAGTATACTCTTGTAAGGTCCTTTGTTATTTGCACATCCAAAATAATATAGTGTGAGAAGGATAATACATAGAACTCTTAGAACTAGCTTAGCATGCTGTCATTCTTTGATTTGGCATCTGTACTAGAGTTAGTCACATCAGTGCACCTGTGACTTCAGAAGATTATGTGAGAAACTGCCTCTTGCAAGCATGTCCATTCTTGCTCAGTAAGCACAAGCCTTCTTCAGAGAAGCACATGAGAAGCTCTCTGTCCAAAGCAGGGTTTCTATTTTGTTTCTTTTAGCAAGAGTTCCCTTGCAGCTTGTTGCAAGCTGAAATGGCCCAGGAGTGTGATTTCAGACTTTTAAGACCCACTCTTAGCTATATTAAAGATTATGGTGCAAAGCTGTGCATTTTAAGAACATCTGTTGGGGTTACTTTTTTTTACACAATTTTGATACTTTTATGTTTATTGGAACTTATAATAGAGGGTGAGTATTCAAAAGGGGGCCTGAAAATGGAAGCCCTCTTCTGCCTCCGCCCCCTGCCCCCAAATAAAGATGTCCTAAATCTTTATTGGATTTGGACAGGGGGAACATTGCTGAGAGTATCTGACTTGAATTGGGGCTTTCCCCCTTCATCTGCCTTTCCTTATCCAGCCTTCCAGTCCTCCCATCTTTCCCAAAGTGGGGGGAATCCTTACCAAGGGGATGGGTGTAGCAGGGCATAGTAGGCTTCCATCAGTAGGGCAGTAAATAATCCATGGTGCATCCATCCCTGCCTGAGGTGATGGAGCTTGACTGCATGCCCTATGATTCCTCACAGGAGATGATCCACCATGCATCCTTTGCTGCAACCAGAAGACTTAGCAAGGGCTCTCACTGGCTTCAAAAGATGTGCAGAGGAGCATATTCTACCAGGAATCAAGAGGATTGCAGTCAATCCCCATTATTCCCAGTGGGGAAAGCTTTCACACACCATTTGCAAGCCATGCAAATGCTGTGTGGAGCCTCTCCTGTGCTGATGGGGATCTCACTGTTGCCTACTGAGGCCTCCTTCACTAAGGTAAAGCTTTTGGGGAGGGTGGTCATGGCAAAGGGGTAGTAGGAAAGAGGAATGGTAGCTAAATTGGGGTATTGAAGTATTCATATTAAGCACTTCAAGGCTTTCCAATTAACCGAATGGAAAACTCTCAATCTATGAGAGCAAGTGTGGCGTAGTGGTTAGAGGGTTGGACTGGGACTCAGGAGATCCGGGTTCTAGTCCCCACTCGGCCATGAAGCTCACTGGGTGACTTTGGGCCAGTCACTGACTCTCAGCCTAACCTACCTCACAGGGTTGTTGTGAGGATAAAATGGAGAGGAGGAGGAGGATTATGTAAGCCGCCTCGGGTTCCTTGGAGGAAAAAAGGTGGGGTATAAATATAATAAAATAAATAAATAAATGTTGGGAACAAGCAGGTTTCCAAGCCAAACAGCCCCCTTTTTAAACAAAGGGAATTGTGTCTTTAGTAAGCTTGCCTAGTAAATTGGCCCATTTATTGCTTGCAAAAAATAGGCACTCCATGTGCAAGACCCATTCTTCCTTCCTCATGTCAGTTTAATCACTGGCATATTGGCTTACCCCCATCCCACTAGTGCTTTAATTTGATACCCCTGAAAACAGGCACAACTTCTGTAAAGTGTTTGCATACTTTCCCTCTTGGTGCATGGATTCTTACTGTATCTGTGCCATTTTCTTGTAGGTGTGGGAATGGGTAGGGGCTACAGTAAGTTATATCTATGCATAAGTACATTTCAAGGTAAAGGCTGGTGATCCAGATTTTCAATATTCTTCCCTTCCTCCCTTCAACTGTTGCCCATTCCCCCCATTTCAAAGCATTCTCCTGCTGCTATTGGCATGTACCTTTTGACTGCATCTGAACTGCTTCTGCTGAGCTCTTCTGTCTGGGCAGTCTGTCTATCCCCCTGTTGCTCCAGACACTGCTGCCAAGTTCTGTTCAGGAGGACCTGCCCTATGGATAATGTGTAAGCAGCATGTCACTGCATTTTCACAAATCTGAAGACTTTTTATCATCTTCCATACAGATGAGCCCTATGTTACAGTATTAACTACTTTGAACAGTTTTGTTTGTTTCCATTTATTATTTTTTCAAGAACATTTTTTTGCCTTGGGATATTAGCAGAAATCTGGTTAGTTTTGCGAAGATTTATCAAGAAATGCATGAGAGATTGCATGTGACAGGAATTAAATCTGTATTATTTAAGAGATGCTATAAATATTAATTCCATTTCATTTTAAGTAAGCTGTTCCTGTAGTAAGAGATTCCTTGAAAGGGAGACAAGCCAAAATACTAAATCCTTTGCAAAATCTGGCACATTTATATTGGCAGTGATTAAGCCTCTTGTGAAAGAAAGTCTTTTGAGTAAATCCCCCACTTAATTTTTAGTCAAGGAAACTGTTACATAAGTCAACAAAGGGTAGTGAATACTAAAAAAAAAGGAAACATTTATCACTTGCCTTTGATCTACAGTTTTCTTGTTAAGTCATGATAGAAATCTTCAGAAAGCAAATACTTTTATAAATGGATATTCAACTAGTGATGCTGGTAAATTTTGGAAGTTGAAGGGCTCAGTAATGAATCACTCCAGTTTGGAATGTTGAAGTCCACAGCCACACCCCTCCCAAAGTTTGGCCTTGCCTGTGACGGGCTTGGTACCAGCCCTGATACCAGTACTCCTTGTTGCCACAGCTGCCCCATTTCCTTCCCCACTGAAACTTACTTGGCAGAGATAGGCATAGCTATGGGGAGGGTTGATGCTGGGGCCTCTGTTATTTATTTATTTATTTATTTCATTAATAATACTTGTATATTGCTTAATATAATAAAATCTCCATTATAGCCTAGTATGTGCCACAACAATATGCTGGATGCATTATCCTAGGTAATGGAAGTTGCCATAGTAATGTAGTCTGGGTCATAATGGTTTCCCCCTTCAGGACACCACAAGGGCAAGGATGCGATTTCTTTCTTTCCCTTTTTCTTTCTCTCTTTTTTCTTTCTTTCTTTTGTTTGTTGTTTGCTCAGCTGTTTATTTTGCTTGCTTATTTGGTTGTTTAGTTCAATCCTTGTCCATGTGTGAGTTGTTCTTGGGTGAGAGTAGGGATCACGTGATGATAGAGCTGTATTTGTGCCCTGCCCCTAGGGTTTATGAGCTGCTGTTTTACCCTGGGTGAGAGACAGGGGATTGGGACTTTGTGCACTAAAGCTGCTGCTTCTGCCCAGGGTAGGAGCCTGTGGTGGCTAGAAGTGGGATTCCCTCTGGGTAAGAGCCAGAGGGAAGAAGTGTTTGCAACACTCCAGGTGAGAGATGGAGTGAACATGAACTAGTGGAAGTAGGTTTGAATGACTAGGAGATATGTGCTTTGGTTGTTCTCTGTGTTGCTTGATGGGTTGGCAAGCCTGATGTCTGATATGTGACCAGTGGCTGGTTATAACCACAGGCTATAATTTGTGATTGTGCTGGGCTGGCTGTGTGTGACTGGCTGGATAAATGGAGAGTGTTTGAGGTTCTGAGTGTTTGAGGCTATGTTTGAGTTGTGAGTGGGTGTTGAGACTGAGAGTGAGTGTGAAGTTTTGGTGTGGTAAGGATGTGCTTGGAAAACTCTGACTGAGGGACCCTTGGAGGTGGTACCTCTATTCCAGTGACTTGGGGCAGAAGGACATATGGCAGGAGGAGTGGTCAAGGCATCAGAGTAGAATGGGTTGCAATCACAAACACCCTTTTCTTAGGGAAGATACTTGAGAAGGTTGTGGCGAAGCAACTGCACAAACTCTTGGAGGGTATAGATTATCAAGACCCAGTCCAGTCTGTGTTTCAACATGATTATGGGACTGAATCAGCCTTGGTCACCCTGATGGATGACCTTTATTAAGAGGGGGATGGGGGAGTTTGACCCTGTTAATTTTGCTTGATCTCTCATTGGCTTTTGATATCATCAACCATGGTATCCTTCTGGATCGTCTCCATGGGCTGGGAATTGTATGTACTGTGTTACAGTGGTTCCAGTCATACCTGGGGGGGGGGGGGTCAATTTCAGAAAGTAACATTGGGTGACCATTCCTTGACCCCTTGGCAATTGAGCTATGGGATTCCCAGGGCAGGGTACCATCCTGTCTCCAATGTAGTTTAATATCTATATGAAGCCACTGGGAGCTGTCATTAGAGGATTTGGAGCCAAGTGCCATCAGTATGCTGCTAACACACAGCTCTACCACCCTGTGCCATCTGAATCAGGTGAGATTGTGCAAGTCCAGGATCAGTGCCTAGACTCAGTGATGGGTTGGATAAAGGCCAATAAACTTAAGCTGAATCCTGGCAAGATGGAAGCCCTGTGGGCGAGTGGTTCCCTGTTTTGAATGGGGTTGCACTCATTACCTGTTTTGAATGGGGTTGCACTCCCTTTGAAAGATCAGGTTCATAATCTGGGGGTATTCCTAGATCCTTCACTGTCGCTGGAGGTCCAAGTGGCCATTGCGGCTTGGAGTGCCTTTTACCTGCTTCAACTGGTATGCCAGCTATCAACTTTCCTGGACAAGGATAGCTTGGCCACAGTGGTACAGGCACTAGTAACCTCAAGACTGGATTACTGCAATGCACTCTATGTGGGGCTGCCCTTAAGGCTTGTCTAGAAGCTGGAGCTAGTGCAGAATGCAGCAGCTTGGCTGCTGTCAGAAGCTGCCCCTTTTCAGCATGTAATTTTCCTGTTGCTGTGGAAAAGAGAAGACGGAGATTGTGGAGCACTCACAGGGCATTGTGGGATGCACTCCGACCCAATGTGCTCCTCATGATGTCACTGTGAGTGTTGTGGTGCTGAACTCTGGTATGGACTTAAATACAATTATTACGTGTTGGGGAAAATATTTTGCTTAAGCTGATCTCAATCTATATTGAAGGCTCTATGTGTATGTTAGGGGGTAATTTGCCCATCTATGATTATTTCTTGTTTTGTTTGAATACAAAATTATGTCTTGTGAATCTTGCAAAGACAAATTATAATGTGGGAAAATATATTCAGCTTTTTTTGAAAGCATCTATTTCTCCATGTATTTCTATTATTATTTCCTGAAGCTGGCCAATTTCAGGTGGTTTAGGTGATAGCAAACAAACTTGGATGCCTGCATTGAGCAGAGGCTTGGACTCGATGGCCTTATAGGCCCCTTCCAACTCTACTATTCTATGATTCTATAAACTTTGGATTCACACTCTCTCCCTCCCTCTTCTTCACATTCTCCATGCATGGAAAGTGAAGAATAAAAGTTTCCACTTTAAAACAAACCACAGTTACCCATGTTTGTATGTAAAACACAACTGTAGTTTGTTTAAAAGCAGCCTTCCCCAATTTGGTGCCCTCCAGACGTCTTGAACTACAACTCCCATCAGCCCCAGGCAGTATGGCTAATAGTCAGGGATGGTGGGGATTATAGTCCAAAACAACCAGGGGTCACCAGGTTGGGGAAGGCTGTTTGAAAGTAAGAGCAGAAACTTTCAGTCTTCTCTTTTTGCATGTGAACAAAGAGTGGGGATGTGTGTGCAAGTATAGTACTCATTTTTGCTCACCTAAACAATGGTTACTTTCCCTCATCTGAGTCACTGACCTGGTCTACATGATCATTGCAGCCCACCATTGCTTATTTAAGCTGCAATGAGCTGCGGTGCCTGTGCAGCGCCAGGTTGCCTATTCAAGTCCTGCTTGCAGCTTGTCGTCTCGTCTGAACCTGGGCACCAGGGGTTAAGGATTAAACAACCCTCAAATAACCCATGGTCTGTTCTAGGATTACTTGAAGGTTGTTTAACCCTCAAACAATCCCTGCCACCTGGGTTTGGACGACACAACAAACCGTGGCAACCCCCTACCAGGGGTTGAATATTCAAAATGGCCACCTGCCTGCCCATGCTGCAACCCACTGTGGGCTGTGGAGATCATGTGGCTTAAACAATTGGCCTAATTAGGCACAATTGGCCTAATTAGGCACAATTGGTCTGATTACCTGCCCAGGCACAGCTTGTGTCATCCAAACCCGGGCAGCATGGCTTGTTTGAGGGGGAAACAACCCTTAAGTAACCCATGGCCTGTTGTGATTGTGATTGTGCCAGGCAGGTGATTAGGCAAATGACATCTGACGTGCTGGCATGCACCATGGCTTAAACAAACCACCGTGGCTTGTTTAGGCTGCCGTGATCATAGGAACTGAGCCAGTATATCGATTAAGTTTGTTCAGAGTCAGCCCAAGACATTTTGCTGCCTGAGGTGAAGGCAAGATGCCCCCACTTCCCGATTCCATCTACAAAAGCCGACTGGACTGGCAGTTCATACTTACTTCAATATAGGTAATAGGACATCCTCCACTCACCTGAGGGCATCAGGCTAGCTTAGGGGGCACAGGTGCCTGCTGCAACACACATCTCTATCCTGCAACAGAGGGCAATAGCCAGGGAGTTGCTGCCACTAAATGTCCACACACCGCCCAGCATCTGCTGCCTGAGGCAACTGCCTCCCTCTGCCTAATGATATGAGTGGACCTGAGGGTTTTTTGTTAGAAGGTGTTGCATACCTCTAAGAAATCTTCACAGGTATGACCTCCTGACAATAAATAGATCTACAGTGCCAGGGATGATGATTATGAAATAGTTCTGATATAGATAGCTTGATATTTTGCTGCATTGCTGCTGAGCTTGTTGTTGTTCTATTGTTTTATCCATTTGTGCTGAGATTTAGTGACCTTTTGCTTGCCATTTTATGGATTTTTAAATGGGAAAGTGGGCTAGGCTGGTAAATAAATAAAACATATTTTTTCTGTTCCCGTTTGGAAAGTAATAATATGAAATATGATGAAACAAATAATAGTTAGTCCTAAGACATTTTATGAAATCAATGGAACTTACAGGAAGTTTTAATTGTGAACAAATATTGGAATGTATTTATTTATTTTATTTATTTATACCCCACCTTTTTTCCTGCATGGAACCCAAGGTGGCTTACATAATCCTCCTCCTCTTCATTTTATCCTCACAACAACCCTGTGAGGTAGGTTAGGCTGAGAGTCAGTGTCTGGCCCAAAGTCGTGATCAACCAGCATTGTTACCCATAAAAATATAAACATGGCCTGTCTAGCTCCAATGTTATATACAGTTATTTGGGAATTTAGTAGGATTTACTCCTGACTAAAAATGCATAGAATCAGCCCAAATGAGCTGGATTTTCTCAAACAGAACAGGTTGCTCAAATTAATATAAACTTCTGTTCAAATCTTTACTGCTTAGAAAATCCAAGCCCCAAAAAAGGTACTAATGATTTGGAAAGGGATTCCTTTTTTCCTCCAAACAAAAATTGACTCATGCCTGCATTAATTTCAACGCTCAACTTTCTCTAGGAGATCTAAGTGTTGCTTCCACAGCAACAGTCACTACTTCTTGATGTTTCTGAAGCACGATCCGATATCAGCTTGAAACAGTCCAGCCTTCTGACTAGAATGATAATATAGCAGGATTAGATATCAGTTCTGCTGCTTCAAAGTAAAAACCAAAACAACTCACCCAGCTGTTACAGTGGTCATGTTTACATGCAAACATAAGCCAGAATTCTGGAGAATCCTGGCTTATTGTGAACAAGCTGTGGGCTGGTTCATAACGCCTGTTTGGTCCTGCTTTGCTTTCCCCACTAACTACCAGTGCTAAACAAACAAAGAACAGATGGTTTGATGTGTCATCCAAACCAGGGCTCCTGGCTTATAGCTCCAAAACAAGCCAGAAATCAAACTGTGATCAAAACCTGGTTGATGATTCTGGCTTGTGAAGGGAGCTGTTTAGTGTATTCAGACGACACACTAAAGACTAAACAATCTCTTTCTTGTTCTTTTAGTGGTTGTGCTAATGTGAAGGAGCAAAGTGGGAGTGAATGGGCTAGGTGCATCAGCATGCAGCTCATTCATGATAAGGTGAAGTATGGGGGAAATTATAGAGGTGTATAAAATTATGCATCGTTTGGAGAAACTGGATAGGAAGACAAACCTCTCCCTCTCTCATAATAGTAGAACCCAGGGTCATCCAATGAAGCTAAACAGTGGGAAATTCAGGAGAGACAAAAGGAAGTACGTCTTGACACAGCACATAAACTGTGGAATTTGCTGGCACAAGATGTAATGACCTTTGGATGAGACCAAAGACCTATCTAATCCAGCATTCTATACCTACAGTGGTCAACTAGTGGCCTGCTGGAAGCTCACAAGCAGGACATGATTTCACTAGCACCCTTCTGTTTGTGTTCCCACCAACTTGGACAGCTTTAAAAGGGGATTAGACAGATTCCTGTAGAATAAGGCTATCAATGGCTATGATGGCTATATATTCCAGTATCTGAGGCAGAATGCCGCTAAATACCAGCTGCTGGGAACAGAAACAGAAGGGTGCTAGTGCACTCATGTCCTGCTTGTGAGCTTCCAGCAGGCCACTAGTTGACCACTGTAGGTATAGAATGCTGGATTAGATAGGTCTTTGGTCTCATCCAGCATGGCTTTTCTTATGTTCTTTATTTTAAGTTTAATTTGAGTTCATCTCACAGAAGCTTAAAATGCTACATCTGTTTAATAACTATTTTTGAAGAAGTTCAACTACCATTTCAACAGATCTGTGTTAAATAATGAAGGCCTGCTGATACAGTGAGATAGCAACATCTGCAATATTTTTGTGGCATTCTATCTGTCCATTTATTTACTCCTTGAAAACTAATATTGATATTTTGAATGGTAATGAGGTAAACACCATATGCGATGTGTACAGCTGGTATCTTCAAAAAGTTTGTATGCTCACAGCATTTCTTAAGTAAAAACAGTGAACAGCTGATCCTCAGTCTGCCAGAGAAAAGGAAAGATGTGTGATCAATGCAGTACTGTTGTAACCTCTTTCCACCTTGTAAAACCTTCCATGAATAATGTCCAAAGTGAGGCCACATGTGGGCTGTCTTCTAACAAACAACTGAAGAAAAATATTTACAGAATGAGAAATGATAGATATTTTGCAAAATGTGTATTTGCATTCCAGACATAGAAATGTTGTGAATGGGAAAAGCCATACTGTACTTAAAACACTGGCATTTTAATTCATAATGTTTATGGTAAAAGGCTGTAGCGTTATTATATTATCACTGTTAATGTGATTTTACCAGACATATCATCACATTGTTAGCCATAATTTTAATGCAGAATGCCTGCAATATGAATATTTATCTTGAAATGAACATCCCCCTTTTTTCTCAGACAGGATACTCAAACACAGGAATGATGACAGTGAGGGTTGCATTAAGATGCACAGGTTGCACAATTGCCAAGTGAGTGGAAGAAGGGCCTGATTCAGTGTGCATATATGCCAACATGGTGCATGCACAAAGACTGAATGAGCTCAGGTCCAAAATATATTTGAATGGTAGATGTTGGTTCAGTTGCCTGGGCATTTTGAAAATCTTAATATATTTAAATATTTGTAGTTGTGTGTGTCTGAATATTTTGATAAAGAAGCTCAGCAGGCTTCACCATCTGTGCTTGTTGAATCTAATAAACCACAGCAGTGACTCAGTGTCTGAAAAGGTCATGGGGCTTTGAGCATTGTTTTTGTTCTGTTTTTGAGTGAGCACAACATTTTCAGACAGAGCAAACTGCCTGAGTCATTTGAAAACCTATTATATTTCAAATCAGTTTTGCAGTGTCACTTCTAGATGAAACCTCCCAAAATTGAGGCTTATTTATTAAAGGCTTCTCTCCTTGGTAGTTTGTCTGTAAAATCTTGATTGCTTGTCAAGGCAGAATTTTTTTGAGGACGGTTATACACTTGTCCTGTAGTTTGGAATAATGTGAAGATGGCGAGCCAGTTCATATTTTAGAACAGGGGTGTAGAATCTTAGGCTCAGAGGCCAAATCTGGCTCACCTGGGGTCCCAATCCGGCCAGCCAGAGTTCCCCAGGTGGCCATGCCCTTTCTCCTGACCACCAGTTGTTTCCCAGTTTTTGTCCAGGTTCCCCCTCCATTCTGAAGGGTTGAAATGTGTCTCCTAAGGCTTAGTTACTGGCAGCAAGAGCTTTAAGCACAAATATGTGGGAATTTTGGGCTCTACCTCTTTTGCCTTTGGCTCCACCCACCACTGGAAAGTGGCCCCTGAGAGGTTCTTCGAATTGGAATTCGGCCCTTGACTTGAAAGAGGTTCAAGGTTACTATTTTAGAAGAATCCCCAAAGATCCTCTCAAACCATTCTTTCTTTTTGATAGATGTGAAGGATCAGCACCTGGATCCTTTGCGTGAGTTCGGCGCTTAACGGGTTAACTAGTGCAGCGTTACAGCCCGTACAAGCGAAAGAATCCACCTAAGAGGTGCCTAAATAAGCCCTTTCCTGTGTCCCCGCCCTAGTTGAGCCATTGGCTCAGTATCTGTGACCAACCTGACCTGTTACCTGACTCCTCTCTCCTCCCCCACTCGCAAATCTTCTCTCTGGCCCCAGATGAGGGGCCAGTGGAAGTCTGTTATGGTACTTTTCAGGAAGCTGGCATCACAGTTCAGGGGACTTTGTGAACATATCTTTGCTGGCTTGTGGCTTACGCTGGCTCAGCTTCTCTGAGCATGGAAAGCTAAGCAGGGTCAGGCCTGGCTATTACTTGGATGGGAGACCCCTCCTCTAGTTTCCTGCATTGAGCAGGGGGTTGGACTCCATAGCCTTGTAGGCTCCTTCCAACTCTATGATCTATGAAATCTATGAAGTTGCTGATAATTTTTGATAACTGGCTTTTGAAGCGAAAGGTAGGTGCCTGGACATCAGGGAGAAGGGGGAGAGTGAAGAGGGCAGTCTCAATACAGATATCGTGCCAAACTATGGTTCATTCTAATCATACTTATGAATTCACACCACAGGTTGAAGCACACAACATGCAAACCATGGTTCACAGCAGCTTGTCTGCTTTCATTTTGGCAGAACAATGGCCATACTTATTGTGAAGGATCAGCACCTGGATCCTTTGCGTGAGTTCGGCGCTTAACGGGTTAACCAGTGCCGCGTTACAGCCCGTACAAGCGAAAGAAACCACCTAAGAGGTTTCTTACAAACAAAAGGAAACTCAGCCTTTGAACTGCCAAATAAGGCCTTTATTTATTTACACAGGATATGGAGCGGAACTAACAGCTTTCTAGGAAATACTACAACGTCAATAAGACCTGACGTGACCTTTAAGTTTATCAATGACAGGCTCCTAGGCTAGCGCATTTGGATTAGTCAGTTACCTTAGATCAGAGACGTCACGCTAGTCAGTTTCAGCCTAACTCCGGGTCTGTCCGATCCGGGGAAGGAAACAGCTTACTCCAGCCGCTGCTGCAGGGTGGTTCGTACTCAAAAGTACCCTGGGTTCCCAACAACCAACAAAGGAGGGGAGAGGGGTTTTCTACCTCTCTGTTTCCCGCTCTCCCGCCCCTTAGGTCAGGTGGGGCTATTGCCTGCCCCTTCGGGTCAGGTGGGCTTATTCCTGCCCGGGAAGAAGGTGACGTATTGGATACTTTACAGCTCTTTGAGACTGCCCTGTTAGGTTGATGGTCTTGATGGTCCTTTCCTGGGTTTTGTGGATTACAAGCGAGATCCTCAATTGCTGGAATGCCGGTCTGTCTGGCTGCTTCCCTGTAACCCAATCTCCCCTTCTTGCCCCCCTCCCCTGGAGGACGGAGACTGGTGTGTGCGTGTACATGTATACTCGTGTCAGGCTTTCTCCACAATAGATGATAATTACCTGGATGTACAGAAGAACATGTAAGATTCATAAAAAGTTCTCTTGCAAAATGGCCAAAAGGCAAAAGAAATATAGCTATGCAAACAGGTTGCAGCAAATTGCCTCCCCCCACAGATTCTGGTTCAGCTTGCTGGATAGCTGAGTATTTTGCTCTTACTACAAAGAGAAAAAATCCAAAACCTTCTGATAAGCATTTTGCTGAAAAGATAGTCTTGCATATTATTTTTCTGCTGAATTAAGACATTAGTCTAACACCACCACCCCCACACACACTTTTTTATTATACCAAAATGATTTTACTGCCATACAGAATTTTTACAACTTTTCTTCTGCATTCCACAATGACTCAGAATCTTCTGTGTTGCTTGTAATGCATTTTTAATTTATTCTTGTGCTTCTGGGCTGAAAAGTTCTAATCGATAGCTTTGTAGAGTTCAATGCTAATTGATTTACTGTTCTATAGAAGGAATGGAAGGCAGTGTGAAAATTCAGTATATATATTTTTTGCTGGATAAAGGTAACTGCTGGAGTTCAATCCAGATTGCCAGTTAGATCATCTTGGCATTACTGGTTAAATGGGTCTAGGTTTCCATGGCTTACTGCAGGTCAAATTGAATAATTTATTATTGTAGAATTAGCATGTTGTTCAGGGAAGCATGTGGAACTATTTGTAGGTAAAGTATCTTTCAAAAGGGTAAGCTGTTTTTATTTTCTGGGGTTCAACGAATGTCTGTTGGACAGATCAATGATTATTAGCCATATCCCGGTAGCTAAATAGAACCTCCATGTTCAGATCCATACACCATGTAGCTTTCACCACCATCCTTGTGTGCTGGATAATAAGGGTTGTTGTCCCACTTCACCGGTACTGTGCATACCCTGTGGTTTTAGGAATCCAAATTCTGTGCCAAGATCACCTAAATAATTTGCCAGGAACATACACATTCAGAAATCAGAATAAATTATTCCAATGAAGCATATTTGAATATATTTGTTTAATGTTCTTTGGCCTTCCAATCTAAAATTTTGGATATTTTTTTTTAGTAAAGATGTGAAGGATGGATGGTGGGAAGGAAATATAATAAGTGATCTGAAAAAGAAGAGAGAGGTTATCTTGGAGGAATCTGATTTTTCTGGACCAGTTTCAATTTGGCTTTAGGGTGGTAGCTGCCTTGGTTGTGCTGGTAGATGACCTTTCCAGGAGGTCAATAATAGGAGTGGGTCTGTGTTAGGTCTCCTAGACTTTCCAGAGGTCTTTGGTATTGTCAGTCATGGTATCCTTCAGGATCCATCTGGCAGGTTTCAGGGTAGAGGATACTGTTTTACAGTGGTTCTGTTACTACCTGTAAGGCAGAATCCAGAAGATGTTACTGAGGGTTTGCTTCAGTTTTGGCTTTCCATTTTGTTTAAGATCTACAAGAAGCTGCTCAGAGACCATTGCAGGGCAAACTGATCCATTTTCCTTGTAGCAAATGAGGAGAGGTGGACTTCAATTTTGCCTTTGCTGAACAGCATTCAGCTTATCTTCCCTCGCCATAAAGTTTATTAAAATGTTTTTTAAAATCCCAAGAAAAGGAGGCAGCCTATTGTGCATACTGCCAGAAATGCCTGGAAGAGAGCCATCTCATTTTCCTGTTTACCCAGGAGGAGGAGGAGAACGCTGGCAGACAAACCATTGTGACGGCTTGAAGAAGCTTGTGAGGGCTTTGTTTAGAAACCCATTTGTTTTGATTTTGACAAAGGTTTAAGCTGCAGACTGTAAATACCTCACAAAAGGAAGAAAATTGGTTAATGGAGTATATTAAAACACAGATTGGCAATATTTTAAAAATAAAATTTGACTTGAAGTGTAATTTGGGGGTTGAGTAAGATGTTTCACACAGCGAACTTGATAACTACATAGTTATGTAGCATCATTAATATTCTTGAGAGGTGCATTGTCTCTTGTGTTTGCAAGGTCTCAGGTGGCTTCACCATTCTTACACTTCCTGGAGACATACTGAGTAAGAGAGTTACATATATTCTTTGAAAACCTTTGCCTTTTCCCTGCTTCTGAAACCTGGCTAGAAATAAAGTTAATGGCGTGTCCACAATGACAGTATTTCTTTCCCATTTCTAGGTGGCAACAGCCACAAATTACATAGCTTCTCTAGAGTTTAAAAAAACCAAGAACAGCAAAGCTCTATTAAATGATAGCATTATGTCAGGGGGATGTATAAGCTCAACAATGAATGTGCAGAATGGCATAAATAACAACCTTCTTTGGCAAGGCCCATGAATATCAGTTAGAAAATATGTTGCTGCTGGATATTCAGGAATGTATTTGTGCCAAGTGCAATGAACCAGTTGAAAGGAAATTTTAATTTAGCACAAAAATACTGCAACTGTCTCTTAACCAGCATATGTGTGCTATTTTTGGTCTTTCATGATTTACATTGAAGGCTTATTTTTATGACCCTCCCAACATGTGGCAGCTGTGTGTGTTTTTAGTTAACCCATCTGGTGCCAGTCACCACTTCCACACACTTCTCCAGTCATCTGAATGCTAATGCCATGCAATTGTTTGTAAAGCTGAAGTTGCAATGGTGTCCTGACAACCAGGCATTGCTGGCTTTAGCATGTGACATTAGGATTCACACAATAGGCTCAACACGTGGTAGCTGTGTTGACACTCTAAAGCAGTGATGGCGAACCTTTTTGAGCCCGAGTGCCCAAACTGCAACACAAAACCAACTTATTAATTTCAAAATGCCAACACTGCCATTAAACCTGAATACCGAGGTTTTAGTTTTAGAAAAACAACTCATACAGTTGTCCGAACTAATTAACATATTTTGTCTTAAAAGAAAAACACAATAACAGAGCTTTCAATGATACAAACAGTTTTTTGTTGGGAAAAAAATCAACTCAAAAAATTATTATAGTACTACATTGTACACATAGCCTGAAGGGAATTTATACAAACTTTTTAAATAATTAGGCACATGTATTTTTGGATAAGGGATTCTCAACTTGTAATATGATTACGTATATGCCAGACTGAAATTGTATGGGGCAAGCTTTACTCCGGGTCCTTTTGTTGTGATATGTATCACTTCACCAGCTGCAGCACACTGTTTACATATGGAAGGGACAGAATGGCTGTAAACAGGTTTATTATGTCTTTCTGGATTCCCGTGTTGTTCACATGGGAAACTAGACCGTGAGAGCAATATGAGCTAGTCACATGGTTTGTATGTTCTGATGACGTGCTAACTTGTTTTTCTGTCTGGAGCCATCTTAGAGAGAAGCGGGACTGCTTTCTCTCTTCTCCTTTGTTTCTTCTTGCTGGACTTTGTTACTGCAACAATGTAACGTCTTTGCTGAGGTGGAGTGAAGCTCAACTTACTCCACTGGATGTAATGCTTGCTATGCATTTATACTCTGCACATGGACTGTAACTAGGAAATGTATACTCTGTAGAACTTTACTTGCTAAGTGAATAAACAGGTAGAATTAGACCTGTGGTGTTACAGAGTGTTTCCTGACTCCATGGATTAATCTGCAACAGGGAAGCTGGAAGCAGTCTGACAACAAGGCTGACTGGGCTGGAGAAACTGGCACAACACGCTGCATGCTGCGCGGGGGGAGGTGAGATCTGGAAGATCTGTGTGTGGAATTTCAGGCCTCTGCTAGCACACAGAGACAGGATTATAAATCTCCCAACTCGCACACACTCTGCTCAAAGATAACACCAACACCTTTCCCTGCTTCTACAGGTGTCGGATTAGTAAAAGTAAAAGTCAACCTGTACTAGGATGAGCAAGATAAACAAGAAAACTAAACGTGCTTAACACATTTTAAACACTTTATGTCTTGGACGGCAAACACTGCATTAGGCATGCATTAGGCACTGCATTAGGTAAAAGTTTGCATTGGGCATGCTTTTGCACAATTAATGTGATTTTTGCTATTGGATGCATGCTGATAATTTGTCAAACCTTGGCTCATACTCCGTTAGTTTGAGAGCAACACATGCAGCACTCAGATCAACTGTTAGGGCTTTACATCCAAGCCATGCTCTGTGCATCATTCTTCAAAATCTTTTAAATGTGATAACAATGCAGAAAAGAATTCTGTAACAGGAATTCTAGAATAAAATCATTCTGTTCCACACTGTGAGAAAGAACAAAATCATTAGTGTTTTGCAGAAGGGGACGGTCTTTTCGCGATCTGGTGACCAATGGCTCGAGTGCCCACAGAGAGGTCTGTGCGTGCCAGCTGTGGCACCCGTGCCATAGGTTCGCCATCACTGCTCTAAAGGGTTAATGTTTTTCTTACAAATGTGAAGCCAAAGGTCATGTGATGCCTTTTGTTAGTAGTAGTTAGGCCTTCTCTCTCAATCAGTTGTATCAGCCGAATATTTGTTTGTTTGTTTGGCTTAAGTTTGATATAAAATACTGTAAGTGAAAAAGAGAGTCTCCAGAGTCCAAATTTTCAAGGAAGCTGTTCTGCAACAAGCTGTGACTGAAAGGTGGTGTGGACAGAAAAACTATTTCTGGCAAACATGGCAGAGACGACTTGCTCTGTTTTCCAGGAAAAAACTTTCCCCTGTCTTGAGTCTTTTATTTGTGCTGGAATGGCTTCCACGGGTTCTGAGAAGCCCACAGGATGCTTGGAAATAGGACTGTTAGAGAAACACTTCCTTCCAGCCTCTTCCCTAATCAAAAACTACACCCCCTTCTTACATTACACTACTAGGGTAGGCTGTTGGTGTTGAAAGACATTTGTAATCTGTCTGCTAGCCTTGCCAGGCTTTCCACACACAGCAGCAGAGTATCTTCCACACAGCAGCAGCAGACCCAGCAGCGAGCCAGCAGCTCAGCCACTCCAATTGCAGATTAATCCAGGACACAGGAATCACTCTGTAACAGCAACAGGTCTATTCTACCCGTTTATTTACTTATTCAAAGTAAGCACTACAGAGTATACATTCCATAGATACAGTCCATGTGCAGAGTATAAATGCATAGCAAGCATTAGTTCAGTGGAGAGAAGGAGAACTTCACCCCACCAACACAAAGAGTTACATTGTAGCAGTAGCAAGTTCCAGAAGAACAAGCAAAGCTAAAGTTCTTCCCCTTAAAATGGCTTCTGTCTGGAACAGTTACTACGTCAGAGAAAACAGACATGTGATAGTTGGTTCCCAGAGAGCCTTTCCCACGCTGGTCCAGGAATAGTCCAACAATAACACATGCTCCTGGCTGAGACGTAAACGAACTGCCTGAGACAGCCATTGTACCAAACCAAACCAAAACAAAAGCTCCCAGCTTGCAGCTGATAACACAACATAGGCAGCATTACCTTAGCATGGTGAGGAGTCACAATGTGAGCACCCTCCCAGTGTGGGAAGGATCTGTATTCCAGCAGCATCCATACTGCGAGTGTAAGGTACAAAGAGGATCACAGCTGTGTTGTGTCTGTTTGCTAGTGAAAAGTACATACTTTACCAATTTCAGAATCTTGACCCGTTGGGTTCAAAACACCATGGTAGGTAACCAAGGTGGGTCTAAATAGAGACACAAACATCATCACAGACTCTGAATTCAACTAAAATGCATTAGGGAGCATCCAGTCGGGATGACTGTAACCCTCCAAACTTGGAGGGTTACAGACATCCTATGGAGGGCGAGAGGAGCACGGAGGTCGGAGGCAAAGGTCGCCTCCACACTCCTCTTGTTCTGCAACTCAGACAGATTTTGTCCATCTAGCTGAGGTGTTTCAGAATGCGGGGGAAGGAATCTAAGGCAGTGCCAGGAAAACTCATATCTTGGTGGCACCAGTCTCCTCCCCTGTCTCCAAGGTCGCTTTTATGACCTCGGAGACACAACCGGGATGGAAAGAACTGCACTGGCTCTGAGGGCGGGAAGGGTGCTCCGAGCACAGAGACCCAGCTACAAAGTTGGAGCGATTTTCCGACCTCATAGCTGGGTCTCCAAAAAATCCTATGGCTGCCTAGTCACTCTTGAGCAGCCATAGGATTGCGCTGCCCAACACTTTATTTAGAAAACAATTACAAAATTGGATGGTCAGCATGGTGGCTACATGAGACAATAATTTTGACAGAAAATTATGCAGACCCCTAATATATCATATTAAGCTTGTCACTAGGTGGTTATAAGAGCATAATTTGAAAGCTCCTCTATGATAACATTAGCAGCAGTGAGAGGAAATGTAACACAGATTTGAAATTAACTAAAAGGTATGCAGTTGACAATGCTGGCACTACAAGAGTAGCAAGTAAAATATCTACTTTGGCCACTAGCATTGGTGGTTACATGATGTGACTTCCCTTGACACTCTCCTGCACTCAAACTTGTGTTTCAAAAGCTACACTAAAACATGCTAAAGAATTTAACTTAATTTCACTCCCTCCCGCACACTACGTCAATGAACCAGCTAAGCGAAAACATTGGTAAGTTACTCTAAGTATGAGTGGCGCTGAAATAGTTAAGAACAGAAGCTAAAGGGAAGAACTAAAGTTCCTTAACCAAATTCTAAACAGTTAGCTTAAAAAGTTCCTAGACTTAAGGGGTCAATTATGTAATGAGTCAACACTAAAAAAAGGATTAATTCACTCCTAAACTGAAGCCCCTAAATCTTAGACCTAAACCCTAAACTTAATTCTTAAATTGACATCTTAAAGGCACTGATAGGGTTAACAAAGTTTGGTTCCAAGATAGTTGTATATTCAGAAAAGATTCTAAATCCCAATCTCAGGAAAAATTCTATGGGCAGAATCCAACGAGGAGCTTACTGCTGTCGGTTTCCTTTTGCCCTACTGATTTCCTTCTGCAAGCAGTGGGTCCTGCTGATTCCGTTGCACAAGCAGGACCACTGCTTACACTAGGGAGATTCCATGCCCCCAAATGAGTGGAAACGCTCATTTCTGGAAGGAGGCAGGTTGGCCCAGGTCTCTTCTGAGAACTCCACCAACCTGCCTCCTTCCAAAAATGAGCATTTCTGCTTGTTTCGGGTTGCCCCGGAAGCACTAAATTTCCCTTGTGTAAGCAGTGGGCACTGCTTGTGGAAGGGAATCTGCGGGGTCAGGAGAATCGGTGGTGGCATAAGCGCCCTGTTAGATACTGCCCTAAGTTCCAACTTCAGAAAATATTCTAAGTGTCAAGCTAGCATAAAGTTAAAGTTAATCTATGCCTAAGTGTTAAAGAGGTCTATAATTACTCAGATCCCTGGGTCTGATGGTACAGTGAAGATCAGAGGTCAAGAAATGAAGGAGAATCTGTGGCAAAGACAAGTGCCTTGTCAGCTTTTCTGCATGGGCTTCTGTACCCTTGTTTTGGTCAGAGGAAGGGCCTACAATGGTAGTGAGATCAACTATCCACCAGTCAGAGGTGTCCACCTGTTCCATGTACATTCACATTATGTTTTGGAAATGTCTAACCCAGTCCCTTTATTGTTCTAGCAGGTAGGACTGTGTAGTCTCTTTTGAGGCTCTCCGAAGCTTCTCTGAAGTTTCACCATCTCTTTATATTTTCTGATAAGCATATTTTTTTCCAGGGCATCTCCTCTGAACTCACGATCATCTGTGTCCTCTCCCAATCATAGTTCTTAAACCAAGACACCATTTGTATCACTTTCATACCATTGTTATTGCTTTCTGAGCCAAGAGACATCAAGTAAGGATGTTCTTAATCCTCTTTTTATTGCAGGTGCCAACCATAAGCTACTAAGCAAGGTCTTTGCCCAGCTAATGTCTTAGTATGTGCCGGAACTACATTCTTCACTTGGCTTCTTATCAACAGCTGTGAAACTTTAACCCAAACAACCTTTGTTCCTTCTGCAGCCTTGCAGAAAGCTAGATCAAAGCACAATTAGCTGCACTGTGTTTCTCTAATACAGGCTTTATCCACCTTCAATTCAGAGATATTGTAAGGTCAGGGTGTCAAATATTACAGATTAAATGTCCAGGATCAGCTTGCACATGAGTCTGCGGTCTTCTTGTGGGCCTCCTCAGGACATTCAGTGAGGCTGTTTGCCTATTTCAGGAACAGGTTAGCAGTTTGCAGCTCCTTCAACATTATTTAACGCTTTCAGTACTGGACTGATATACTGTAGCAAGATGGCTGCTTTGGCACCAGTGATGGGGCTGTGAAAATGACTGGATCTCTTTAGTGGAATGAGGGTACTAATTGTTTCCTTACTCTAGGACTGTAGACCAGGGGTGAGTAACTTAAATTGGGTGGGGGGTGGATAATGTCAGGAAGCATGAACAGACGTCATCCAGTCACTGGCCAAAACACTGGCTGGAATTCCTCCAGCCGGCACTATCAGGGATTCCTCTTCCCGCTAGCCTTGAAGGGGCAGGGACTTGTGGCAGGGGACAAAGCTTGGGGGAGCGGAGGGGCTTCAGCTAAGGCCCTGCAGGCTGGATGGGGTAGGCTGGTGGGCCAAATTTGGCTCACTGGCTGGAGGACCATCCCCATCCCTGCTGTAGACCCTAATGTGCATCATATTTTATAAGCTGCTGCCCCCAGTGTATCCACCTGTAAGTTGCATAGGAGTATTATTTTTTAGCTAGACATAATTCAGCCTGTTCAAGTAGTTTATTCATTGTGGCCAGACTTGGAGGAAGCAGGCTGACTTCAGGAAAGGTCATGTTTATAGATTAAAAATTATGGGAGTTAGCAACGCTGTAAAATTGAAAGGAAATTGGAACATTTTGGAAATGGCTCTTCTGTTCTAAGCCCTGCCTATTTCCATAAGGCTTTCAGGAGCACTGTACTTTGGAGAAGTAACTGTCCATTTCTTTATTATTAAAACAGAAACAGAACATTCAATACCAATTTACCTTTCCTTCTGTAAATGAGAGTGATGAACAACTCAATCCATGCAACTTTACTTCCCCCCCCCCCAAGAAAGCCAGGTGGTTTGAATCCTGAAACCATAAGATGTATTGGTATTATGCAACATTTGAATAAATAGTTGAAAGAAGAGAAGGAGTGATACATACTATTATTGAAAAGAAAGGGTAGTGCTATACATAATTCATATAATAGATATAATTGCAAACAAGCTTGAAGACCTTTCTTTCTTGGGCTTCTGACAGTGTTGTCCCTACTCAAACGGGCCTAATCAATCTTTATTCAGTGTACATACTTACAAATATGTCCCTGGTTCTTCTGCCACAACCACTCCAACCAGTGAAAACCTGCTGCATGTTTGCATTTGCTGGCCTTTTAAACCAGCACCACCACATACACACAAGAAAAATGCTTTGCATGTTCAGTTAGCCTGTCTGAACAGCTGGACTTGCAAAGAAGTAAGTATCAATAGAGTAGGATAGCCACTTATGAACTGGTGAAACAGGAGACAAAAGAGGACACCAGTTTGCATATGCTAATTTATAAGTACAGATGTATATTTAGAAATAATTATTTTTATTTTAATAGAAATATAATAGATTTATTATTTATTTATTTATTAAATTTTTAAATCGCCCAGCTGGCTGGTCACCCAGCCACCCTGGGTGATGTACAATCAAGATAAAACACCATTAAGACACCATTAAGACACCTTTAAACACAATTAAAACACATCTCACAATAATGTGGAAAACTGTGAACAGGTGACCTGTGTGTCTTGCTCAGTCTGCTCTCCAGGTGCTATTGATAGGCAACTTCAATCAAGGCCAGAGTTGGACTGAACAGTCTTTCAAACACAGAACACCTTCAAAATAGAGGGCAGTCTTCCGGCAGCCCTTCAAAGAGAAGACTGTCCTATGTAAAAGAGGACATATGGCTACCCTACAAGTAACCTGCTCCAAGGTTACCCTTTCATTTAATTATGATATGACCGCTGCTTCTTTTTACTCACCCTTCCCCAAAAGGGAAGGGAAAGAGAGCAAGGGAGACAGGCAAAGAGGACTCCAGAAACTTCTCTAGCTGGACTGCCCCTTCTCACAGGGCCAACAGATACCAGCTGCTTTGTAGAGAGAAAAATCAGATGCCAGCTCCTGTTGAAGTGGAGATGGTTGCAGGGCCGGTGCTACCATTAGGTGAACTAGGCTGCTGCCTAGAGCGCCAGGCTAAATGGGGGCGCCAGAAACGCGGGGAAGGGGAGGCGAAAGAAGCATGCCCCTCCCTCTCTCTCCTCCACCTCAGGGCTCCGTCTCCAAGCTGGCGCCGCTGAAGCTTCAGGCAGGCTCCTCCTCACAACCAGCATCAAACGAGGCGACAGGCTGGAGGAGGCGGAGGCTGGCAGGGGCCAATGATGGGAGGCTGGTGGGCGAAGGGAAGAATGCACCTGCAAACACCTCCTTCGCCTTCCCGGGCAGGGGCCAATGATGGGAGGCTGATGGGCAAAATCCCCCCTTCCTTCCAGCCAGTCTAATTTTTCTTCCTTCCTCTTAATCTGTTTTGTCTTTTCCCCTTCTCCAATGGTCTACTTCAGTTCATTTTGTGTTCCTCTTTCTTTCTGTCTTTCTTTCCTTTTTCATCAGTCTCCCCCCCTCTTCCCCCCTTAATCTTTTTTAAAAATAATCTTTCTGTGGTTTCCTTTCTCTTTCGCGCACACACGCGCTGCTTTCCTCTTCCTTTCTGCCCTTCTTTCGCTGCCTCCCCCCCTCTTCCTTCCTTCCTTTCGCCCTCCCCCCTTCACCCACGCTCCAAAACGGCTCCAGATCAGCCGGGGTGCCTCGCTTTGCCTCCAGCTGTGCTGAACTGTACAGGTCTACTCCAAAGTAAGCTCCAAGGGAGCTGGAGGGAGGGCGGGCTCAAGTGGGAAGGGGGGACGCTAAATATCTGATTTTGCCTAGGGCGCCAAACTGCTTTGCAACCTGGATGATTGTTTTTGGTTTGTTTTGGGTTTGTGGCTCTTGGTGTATTGGGGATTCTACTAAAAAAAAAAGGGATATAAATTGATTAAATAAAATTTTCTTCTAAGTGATGTAATAGGATTGTACTACACAGTCTTCAGCTATCATAGGGTATCTTAAGGCCCTCTTTCTCCCATTTTGATTTTGCATTTCCTGTAGGTCATCTGCTGAGGCACTGCTTTGTGTCCTTCACCTTGGGAGGTTAGGCATGTAGGTAGGTATGCAGGATAGAGCATTTTGGCATTGGATCAAAGCTTTGAAACTCCCTTTCAGAAAAGATCCATCTGGCTGTCCTCGCTCATGGCTTTACAGTGTTAAGGGACTTGGTTTCAGAGGGTGTTTGTCTGCTTTATTTTCTGTCTTTTTTGCTGGTGGTTTTTTTTGTGTGGTTGTTGTTGATGTGTTTAGGCGTGTCTATACGTTAAGCACAGGTGGTAGCATGCTGAGGTGATATAATGGACTGTAACACTTCAAACTTCAAGTGGGGAGTAAGAAAACCAGTAGAGTAGGCAAAAGACTAGGCTTGAAGCTTACCTGATGGGCTAGTTTTCTATTTGCATGGAGGGATCCCCCCCCCCCCGAAGGAACATTTAGAAGTGATATGTCTCATTTGTGGTCTGAAGTGGTACAGTCCATTCTTCCCCATGATCATTCTACTCCCTCATTGCCATCTCGTTCTTCTGCTCTTGTAGGCCCAGGTGTATTTTCTCTCTGATGTGCTATATATTCAAGATTTAAATTAGGGGTGGGAAATCTTTTCTAGTTCAGGGACCAAATTCCAATCTGAGAAAGGTCTCGGGCTGAATTTCATCTGTAGGACCAAAATGGGGGTGAGCCAAAAATGTGATTCTTACCAATTTAAGCCTACTCAGAAGTAAACAGGACATGCCTCTGCATGTCTACTGAGAAGTAAGCAGGAATTAATCACTCAGCAGCACTTTCAGATAGCATTTCAGATACCAAGCATCTGCATATTGACTCAGAAGTAAGCATGAGCAGCATGTCTACTCACAAGTTAGGAGGGCAAATCTCTGTGTGCCAGTATTCAGAAGTAAGCAGGGCTGAATCACTGGGCAGCTTCATCTGCAGGCCCTTCCCCCTCTTGGAGGGAGGTAAAAAGCTGTTATCTCCAATCAGCAGTAGATTGGAGATCAGAGCAATTCCCTGCTGAGTGCTGAGGAAGGGAGCTTTTTTCTTTGCCCAGCAGGGGAAAAGCTTCTAGCAGCCAAACAACCCACATTAAAATATGAGGGAAAGTGAGGAGTGGAAGACAGATCAAAGGTAAGAGGGACAGGGTTTTAAAGGGGGGTGTCCATCAGCAAAGTAGGGTCCCAAACTGTAGGAAGAGAATTTTATACCATCCTCTCTAACTCCTAGATAAAGCTATGCAATTTGGTTTCAATTGACTTTTTGCTTTACCTAGTACAGCATCTAAAATCTCCAGCTTTGTTATTATACTGACTGCCCAGTTTCTCTCCAGTAAAAGGAGCCTGTGTGCTTCTCCTAGGATGGAAACACTTCTGCATAACTGCTGGATTTTATATTTTCAAAAATGGGGGATCCAACATTTCTCCATTTCTTGCTCCCAGCAACCCTAGGGGCTGTTTCAGTTCCAACCATCTATAGAGACCCCTCCTTTCCCCCTTCATCTTGGAACTCTGAACATGCACTGCAGGCACTGTGACTTCACCATTGTTGGGTTCCCCACCCTATTCTCCCACCCACCCCAAACCTGCTTCTTGTAATATCTTGCCTGATGAAAGTGTTGCAAAAATATGCTAGATCCTAATGTACCCAATTCAAATCATGCACATTAGGAAGGAGAAACTCTGGCAGTGGTCCAACATTGTTTATTCTATAGAATAGGGAGATGTGGGAGTATAGCACTGCAAAGCCGCATCTCAACATGGATGCTGAAATCTTATCAATTTATACAGTATCTTCTGACGCAATCCCACGCATGCGCTGTACTAACACAAATTTCTAGCTGTGAATGGAAAAATACAGTAAGATAAACAAAACCTTAAACATGCATTCTAAGCAACTGGAACAAAGGTTAGCCAGGGCAGGCTGCCTTCTCCAGTCCTCTCTCACCCACTGTCCTTAGCTAGCTCAAGGAAAGAAGATAAGACAGCAGCATTCCTGACTCTGTCTCATATCAGCCTAAACACTGCAGCAGAAAGTTACAGAGAGAAGTATTTCATTACTTTTAACTCATTAGTTACTGAATTTTTGCAACAAAAGGATCTGAAGAACTTGAAAGCTTGCACATTTTTTTGCTGATATTTTGGTTGGCACAGTAAAGGTATTAGGGAACACTGATTATTGGGCGCATCTGAAATGTAAGAAATAAATAAATTAGACTAATATGGAGTTTGGAATTACACACTGAAATTTCAAATATAGGAGTAGTTTGTAGCTGCTATATCAATTCTTGAAGCCCTGTTAGCTTTTGAATACAGACTAAGAGTAGTATATGCATAATACTGTAAGTTCAAGTTCTTGGGTTGATTATGAGTATGGAAGGAATCTGGAGTTTTAATTAACATTGTGTCATGATGGTGATTTTCAGTCTTAGAAATAAAAATAGTATGGAATTCATGTAAGCTCAAAGTAATGATTTTTTATTTCTCCAGGGATATTTGGCTAGAGCAAGCTGTTGCAAGCACATCTCAATATAAACAGGTTTTACACCTACATGATGGGAAATAATTCAAAGGATGTAATTTTACCTGAGTGATTTTCTTAATAGGGTTGCCTACAGGGAACTTAAAACAAACAAACTACCAACCCCCCCCCCCCTTTTCAGGTGACTTCTAATTCCTGTTGCAATTGTTTTTAATCAGAACTCTCCCACACACACACTAAAAACTAAGGGTACAATCCAAACTGAAGTAAAGCTGTAGTTTCTCATTGGTTTCAATGGATCATCCCTAAATTATCAAAATAGTGCTAATATTCCAAATTTAGGCTGCAATCCTATGTTCCCTGGGAGGGCTTCCTGGGGCCATAGGATTCAATGGATTTCCTCCTTTGAGGGCAGAAAGCGAGAGAGGTTCATCCTGCCTGGATACGCCCTCCCAGACTGCATGGAAACCTCCACAGCTCTTACATCTCCTACATTAGAGCTCTGACATCTACATCAGGGAGGGAGAAAAGGTGGTGTGTGTTGCACTGGTGTGTGTATACGGGGAGAGGCAGGAGCCACAGCTCTCCTGTCCCCCAACCAACTCCTGATCTACGCCAAGCCCTGGAGATTAATTCCCTTCCATTGATGCTGGAGCCATGGCAACATGGCTGCTGTCAGTAAGACCTCAAGGATGCTGGTAATAAAGATGGCTTAGCAAAATCACTGAGGTAAAATTACATTATTTGAAATATTTTCCATCTTGTAAAACCTCAGAAGTAACTACATTGCAGTGATCCGTTGGATGTTATTAAGAGTGATCTGGAAGCTACCATATTGCACTGGCTTCCATGCGATCAACTGATCATAGTTCTCCATCTCCCCTCTGAAGAAACAAGTTTTGATATATGGTACAGTTTTCATAAGGGGCACTTTAAAACAGTAACTCTCCACACTACAGCTGAGGCAGTCAATCCCATGAGATGACTATACCATATTAGCTAGCCCTAGTGAGTAGTGAATCAGCCCTGGGGATGGGGTGGGGACATCAGGCTTTCATTTGTATAGGATCCTGCTATAAGGAAGAGCCACTGAGTGTTAAACCTGTGACTTGACTGTATCACTTCAAAGTGCAGGTTTTATTCATAGATTCATAGATCATAGAGTTGGAAGGGGCCTACAAGGCCATCAAGTCCAACCCCCTGCTCAGTGCAGGAAACTAGAGGAGGGGTCTCCCATCCAAGTAATAACCAGGCCTGACCCTGCTTAGCTTTCCAAACTCAGACAAGCTGAGCCAGCGTAAGCCACAGGCCTGAACAACTTCTGGCCCTCCTGAAGTTTTGGCCTAAAGTTCCCATCTACCTTAGCCAGCAAAGTTCCCATCTACCTCCTTAGCCACATCTTTAGGGACAAGTTGCCCACTCCTGCTATACACAGTTACCTGGCAGTACAAATGTGCATATCAGCAAAACCCAAGCTTGCTGAAGTTCTCTGAATTCCATCTCGAAGTTTGTTCTGATTTAAGTCAAATTGCGAGCTTTGTTTTTTTCCCCTTTTTGCAAGAAAATCCATGCACATTTTTGTGTGTATTTTTCCAAATGTATGCATCAGTTGTGGAAATCTTTGAAATGCATGCATTGTTCTCCCATTGATTAAAGCATATTTGTGTGTATTTTTCAAAAGTACACATTTTTTCATGTGCATTTTTCAAATGGATGCTTGCCGTCGAATGCATTTTTTGGGTTCGTGAATTACATTGCAAACTTGTAAATGTACGGACTTCGACTGCAGATTGCAGCCGAGTCTGTATTCAGTCCGGAAGGTGCAAACTGGGTAAATGAATGCTGAGAAAAGCCAACTCAAAGAAATTTCTTCTACATCCCTATTTGGCAGTAGGACTCAGTGGGACTCGCTTCTGAATAGATATGCATAGGATTGCATTGTTGGTTTCATACAGTGTTGCACAAGCTAGCAAGTGAACTAGTTTAGTGAGCATACTGTTTTCTTATGACTGACTGTTTTTAATGGAGCGTGATTATGCTTGCTGAGCCACAGTGTCAATTTAGCACCATAATTAGATTTTGGGCTCAGCCATATGATCCATTTGCTATCCTGTCCCCAGAATACTGTAAGCTGCTCCCCTCATGGAGTTCTCAACCTAGAAACAAATGTATGTGGAGAAAGTGGTATCTTTGGCTCTGGAACTTGCACAAAAGCTGCTTTATGAGGGGGCAATTAAAGTCAGGGCCGGTGCTACCATTAGGCCAACTAGGCAGCTGCCTAGGGCGCAGGGCTAAAGGGGGCACCAGAAATAGGGAGGGAGGGCTCAAGTGGGAAGAGGGGGCGCTAAATATCTGATCTTGCCTAGGGCACCAAACTGCCTTGCACCGGCCCTGATTAAAGTGCTAATCTTTTACCAGCATTCCCTTCTTAAAAGTAGCCCTCCAGAAAAACTAGTTACTGAACAGAGTAATAGTTTATAAGAAGAAACCAAAGGAGCATAGAGTGTAGAGAGAGAAAAATGTGGAGTAGGTTCTTGTTAGCCATTTCTCTGCTTTAAAAAAAATTAATATGCTTAGTCCTCGTTCCCCCTTCCTCCCATATATCTGAGAAGTTAGGGGATATTTGTTTTCCATCTAGAAAAGGAGAATTAAAGAAGGGAAATTAAACTGCTGGGATGCATTTATTTAGGGAGCCATTTGGCTTTTATTGGAAAGAATTTCCACCCAATTTAACAAAATAATTTTCTTTACAGAACTGTAATTGGCAATTAAAATTATGTTGGATAGACACAAGTACACATTTTCTGCATAAACAGAGCCAGGGAAATAGGCTTTGCTCAGAGTGCCTTTGCATGGAGTGCTCAAGTGTCAGCTTGATGGTCTTCAAATAAAATAATGGGGAAATGAGGCTATACCTTTCAAATAATTGGCCTTGTGAATGTGGAGGCACAGCAAGCAAGAATTTAATCAAAAGTTAAGATAAAATAACCTCATTGACACAAGTGTCCTAGAGTGTAAACAAGTCTAGATGACTTTGATTTGATAAACTGCACTATTATAACAGTGTTTGTGTCATTTACTGCAAAAAATAAACTGAAGGCAAAATAGCCTCTTAGAGTGCAAATGGATTGTTCTTTTTTCTGTTTGAAAAAAAAGATGCCAATTCAATTTTCTGTTGTCTAAAAAGCAAAACAAAACATTTTCTTTATAGAAAGAAAGGAATATTGGGCTGAAATCTGGAATGGCATAAATATTAACATATTCCCATCCATTTAATCTTGAGTTGCAGCAGGAGCATTTTCTTCCAAAAGCACTAGATATGAGTTGTGACTTTACATTTTACACAGATTAATGGTTTGGCACAAAACCAAAAACCAAATTAGCATCCCTTCATCCTAGATATGTATAAGGCTGAATATACTTGCAAGAGTGTAACTTGCAAGCATCATTTCTCTGGGTCCAGTAGGAACTTCTAAGATCGCCTCTGCCCCACAATCTCTTGTCTAGTGTCCTTAACTACTATTTCTAATTCCCCTTGTTTAAGCTCTTTATGTTTCTGGATGTCTGACTTGCAGTTATTGTCTACAGCAGGATGGCATGCATGTATAATAACTGTACATACAAGTGATAAGTGCTCTTTAAACACTGTTGCTTGACTTTGGGGGATCTAGTGCCAGATCTTCTATGCGCGCTGGAGATCAGAGGCCTAAGGGCCAAAACAGACATTACTTTAAATGTGTATCTAGCAGCCATGTCTTTTCCCCTCCCTTTTTTATTCTAGGTGCAGGGCCCCCAATCAGGATTGAGACCCTAGTGGGGTGGTGGTGGAAGGGGCTTTAAAGATCTGGGACACTATCCAATCCTGCCTGTCCACACATGGTGCCCACCACTGATTTTGTTCCATGCACGGCCAGCACCAGAAGCGATTTATTGCTTCTGGGGACAAGCCCCCAAACGAGCAGAAATGCTAGTTTCTGGAAGGGGGTAGGTCGGCTGAGGTCCTTTATGTGAGCTCCGCCAACCTGCCCCATTCCAGAAACTGGAATTTCTGCTCATTTCAGGTTGCCCCTGGAAGCACTAAATCAGTGTTGTACAAGTGGTAGGAGTGCTTGCGCAACTGAATAGTGGGACTGGCTGCATGCAGCAGGTCACTGGTGGATTGGGCTCCCCTGAGTCTACTCTAGAGTAAAAATGGGGGATTGGGAGACATTTCTGCTAGGCACTTTGGTCCTAACACATCTACTCTTGGGATCAGGTCTTTCATGCTCATTCTTCTGGGATTTCAAATGGGCAAGTTTCGGCCATAAGTTTAATGTGTGATGTTATTGGTTGCATTTTAATTTCTTCTGTTTACATCATAGGCAACTTTGTGATCCACTCTGCAATCTCTTGCCAACTATACTTTCTTTCTGATGCAGAAGAAACCGAGAACAAAATCAAGCTTGCTTCTGAGTCATTCAGGGACAATACCCTCAGAACTAGATTGTCCCATTACAGAAAAGGACACAGTCAGGGCATCATTACTGAGTCTGACAACCTTTTCCAGAAAGCCTGGCTAACAACTACCCCATGTGTTCACTTTTGTGCAGCCACTAGGGTAATATAAACTGGAGCATTTTATCATAGTGCCTACTAGTGTCTAATATTCTATTCATGAAGCAAAAGAAATAAACTGAACATGTCTAATTTAGTGTACAATTTAAACATGAGTGAATTATATATAAACTGTCAAAGCTGCCCAATTTTTCATATTCTTCTTATTTGAGATAAGGCACACATTTTTCATCGTAGAAAGAGAAGATTTTACAGGTTGTAAATAATACATCTGTACTTAATCACAAATACGCTCATCCTTAATTATAATACCATGATCTCACATTAGTAGTTATACGGATTAAGTTTCAAAGAAGTACATAATTAAATCATCCCCAATGGTATTCAAATTAGAATGTAATATTCTGCTATTTAAATTTGTTTTCTTCTGCACTCATAAACAATTTGAACATGAAAATGTAAAGATAAAAGCCCTTTTTTCTGTTCGTTGCAATGATCCGTCTCTTATCTTTATCTTTATTAAAACTTCTTTATTATTGAAGGCTTTGGGTGAAATTATGTGGCTCACGCTGGCTCAGCTTGTCTGAGTGTGGAAAGCTAAGCAGGGTCAGGCCTGGTTATTACTTGGATGGGAGACCCCTCCTCTAGTTTCCTGCATTGAGCAGGGGGTTGGACTCGATAGCCTTGTAGGCTCCTTCCAACTCTATGATCTATGAAACCTATGAAACCTTTCTGCTGTAATAGTGTCTTAGGACAATACATTATGTATGTGATCACAGTTGCGTACAGTTGCCCCCACCCACACTCCCATTCCCTGATAAAAATCTCCTCCCTGTCCTGTAAGAGATGCTGCTCTTTGTGCCATAATGATTTATCTGAGGCAAAAAGCACTTTCAGAGGAGTGTGACTTTTCATTAGGAAAATGCCATGGAGAGAAATGGGGCTATTTGCATGACACGACAGTCCACTATGGGTTATTTAACCCACAGTGAGGCTGCAGTGCATGTGGAGCACCTAAAGCTGCCATTTTGAATATGCAACCCCTACTCGGTGTTGTTGTGTCATGTGAACTCAACGAGCATGGGTTATGCAAAGGTTAAACAACTCTCGCATAACCCATGGTCTGTTTCAGTGTTATGTGAGAGTTGTTTAACCTTCGCATAACTCACACTCGATGGGTTCGCATGGCACAACAACCCCGACTGCGAGTTGCATATGCAACTTAGTGCCCTAGGCACCATAGCTTGTGTGTTAAATAACCCATGACAAGCCACAACATTTCGTCCGAACCTGGTCAATAACCTACCTCACAGGGTTGTTGTGAGGATAAAATGGAGAGGAGGAGGAGGATTATGTAAGCCGCCTTGGATTCCTTGAAGGAAAAAAGACGGGGTATAAATATAATAAATAAATAAATAAATAAATAGGTATGATAACACTTGTGCATCTTCATTTAGTGTGTGTGTGTGTGTGTGTGTGTGTGTAATAACCACAGGGCCCTAATTTGTATTGGGACAATGATGCAGGGGGCTATAGATAAACCCTTCTCTAGTTTAGGTTTATAAACCTTCTGTGTTGGTGGGGGGAAAGATGGGGGGAGGAGAGAGAGAGAGACTGGGTTCGCACAACTTGAAAACCCACCATGGGCAGCTAACCATGATTGGTTGTCATGTCATCCAAACCCAGAATGTTTTCCGCGGGGGGGTATTTTTCGGGAACAAGTCATGCAGAGAATCCATAGCTTGTTGTAGGGTTGTTTGTACCCATGGTCGGTTATTGTGTCATCCGAACCTTGGAGACAGATTTCATCATGGGTTGCTATGATCAGCTACAGAGCCACGCAGCAAGAGTGGCAAAACAGCCTGTGCCACTCACTTTTTGTGATCTTGCCAGTGACTGCCCTTCCACTGATGCGGAAATGGCACTTTGGAAGGACCATCACTCATTCCCCAGCTTTTAAAATTTATTTTTGGTGCCTAAAAATGCACAATTGTCATTATTATTATTATTATTATTATTATTATTATTATTATTTGTCTTTTGCAACTGCAAAAGTGTGCATTTACAGCTGTTCAATGCCTGTAGTCTTGCCTGGTCAATTTCCTTGTATATTTCAGCTGCCAAAGGGAGCGGCAAAGTGGAGTAGGTAACATACAAAGAAACTGACAAGATGCTGCTGCATATGGGCTAATTTGCACACAGTTGTGAGGGGCGAGGGTGAAATAATAGCAAGAGAAAGGGGGGACCCAGTAGCACAATTAAGAAGCACTGAAAATGGGGAGCCAATGGAGTAGATTCATAGATCATAGAGTTGGAACGGGCCTACAAGGCTATCAAGTCCAACCCCCTGCTCAATGCAGAAAACTAGAGGAGGGGGGTCTCCCATCCAAGTAATAACCAGGCCTGACCTTGCTTAGCTTTCCACACTCAGACAAGCTGAGCCAGCGTAAGCCACAGGTGAATGATTCTCCTGCTTTTAAGTGTTGACCTGACACTTGTGCACTTGTGAAAGACTGACAAAAATAATAATGATTTTAAAAAAATTATGACCTCAATTGCACATTCTTGAGGCACCAAAAAACACACACACAAAAACAGAGAAACAAAAAGTGGTGATCAGAGTGGAGAGGGGGAGACAAGACTGATTTTGACACAAAGTCCCCTGGGATATGTGCTAGAGTCAGTTGGAAGACTAAGGGGGAAAGAGCAGGAGAACAAGCTACAGCAAGCCCGATTGTCTATTGGGCATACCATGGGTTGTTCCATGAACAACCAACCCACCGTGGCTTATTCACAGGGTGACTTGGCATGACATGTGAACCCGCCCAGAGAGAAAGAGAGAGGATGGCAAGAGGGATTGCTTTAGTTTAATTTTACCTTATTTTTGCAAATTGTTCCCCCCCCCCTCTGGAGCTTTTAAATTGTCAGTAGAATGAAGCACTGTAAAATATCACTTTAGAGTAAAGCATTGTTGATGCTCTCTGTACTACAAAGAAAAGAGTAGTAAATTATCTTCAACCCAAAGAGAAGAATTATTCTGATTTTGCATTCATTAAATTAAAAACAAAACACAAAGCCCTGCTTTGTTGTATCCATCAAATTTCTATCCTACAAATGTCACTGAAGCAAAGTTCTAGCTAAAGAGGTGCAATGCTGTGCTTGTTCATGACACAGGCCGTGAGATCAGAATGAGAATAAGTAGGTAAGCTTGTATTGGAGTGAGCAGTAGTCTTCAACCTTTTTAGATCAGGACCCACCTTTAGTCCCAACTTGTAAATGGGACCAGTTTTTCATTTTTTACTATATTATATGGGCCAGGCTTTACACAGGTGGGATAGCCTTTAGTTTGATACAGTGAAGCCTTAAAGCCAAGTTAAGCACCTGTTGGAGTTGGACACATTGTGCACGACCCGTATGAATGAAGCCATGCCTGCTGACACCCCTAGGCATGGCCCCTGCTATGGGGCACCCCTACAGGCCCCTGAGAGAGGGATCAGTCTACTCCATTTACCTGAGGGGGGACTGCCTCACAGTAGAGGGAGGAGGAATGCATATAACTCCGTCCCTCAGATGCTTCCCTCCCAGTGTCAAATTATATCAACTCCAAAGCTGGTTTGAGAAGTCTGCTACCTAGTCACTGAAGATGGTACTGCAGGTAGTACAGGCACATTAAAATTAATTAAAATTAATTAATGCATTTTAAAAGCCAAATAACCTCGCATACTGCTAGGCTCCCCTTACTATGCATGTCAAATTTCAGGTGCCTAGGTTTCATGGTCTTGAAGTATGATTCTGACAGACACAAAAACATCCATATATATAGTGCTTTGCAGAAGTATTCACCCCCCTTTGACTTTTCTGCTGTTTGTTGTGTTACAACCTGGAATTGAAATGAATTTAACTGGCATTGTTACCACTTGATGTACACAAGATACTCAACACTATAAAGGTGATTTTTTTAAAAATGTGGTATAAAAGTTAATTAAACAAAAACAAACTGGCACTTGTTGGTTGCATAAGTATTCACCCCCTGTGCTGTGGCATGCCTAAATAAGCTCTGGTGCATCCCACTGCCTCCAGAAGTCACATACAATCATTGAATGAAGTCCACCTGTGTGTGATTCCAGTGCCATATGATCTCAGATTAAATACACCTGATTCTGGAAGGCCCCAGAGTTTGTTGGAGAACATATCTAAAGAAACAGCATCATGAAGACCAAGGAGCTATCAAAACAACTCCGGAATAAAGTTGTGCAGAAGCACCAATCAGGATTGGGATATAAAAAAATATCCCAAACTATGAACATCCCCCGGAGTACCGTTAAATCAATTATTAAAAATGGAAATAATATGGTGCAACCACGACTCTGCCTAGAGAAGGCCATCCACCAAAACTCAGTGACTGGGTAAAGAGGGCATAAGTCAGAGAAGCAACCAAGAGGCCAATGGTAACTCTGAAGGAGCTGGAGAGATCCGTGGCTGAGATGGGAGAAACCGTCCATGGGACAACTATCACCTGGATGCTCTGCAAAGTTGGGCTTTATGGAAGAGTGGCAAGAAGAAAGCCATTGCTGAAACAAACCCATATTAAAGCTCGTTTGTAGTTTGCGAAATGGCATGTGGAAGACACAGCAAACGTGGGGAAAGGTTCTCTGGTCTGTTGAGACCAAAATTATTATTTTTTTGGCCTTGCCGCAAAACACTACGTGTGGCGCAAAGCCAACAGTGCTCATTGACCTGAGAATACTTCCCCACAGTGAAGTACGGTGGTGGCAGCATCATGTTGTGGGGATGCTTTTCTTCCGCAGGGACTTGGAAACTGGTCAGGATCGCCAAATACAGGGCAATTCTAAAGGAAAACCTGTTTCTGTCTGCAAGGGACCTGAGACTGGGGCAGAGGTTCACCTTCCAGCAGGACAATGGCCCTAAACACACAGCCAAAGTAACACTGGAGTGGTTTCAAAACAAGAACCTGAAAGTCTTAGAATGGCCCATTCAAACCCCAATCCAATTGAGAATCTGTGGCATGGCTTGAAAGGGGCCATTCACCAACGGTCCCCATTCAACCTGACAGAGCTGGAGCAATTTTTCCAGGAAGAATGGGCAAACATCGCAGGATCTAAAAGCTAAAAGCAAAGCTGATAGAAACTTGCCCGAGAAGACTCACAGCTGTAATCACTACCAAAAGTGCTTCTACCAAGTATTGGCTCAGGGGGGTGAATACTTATGCAACGAACAAGTGCCAGTTTGTTTTTGTTTACTTAACTTTTGTGCCACAATAAAAATACTTTGCACCTTTACAGTGTTGAGCATCTTGTGTACATCAAGTGGTAACAATGCCAATTGAATCCATTTCAATTCCAGGCTGTAACACAACAAAAAGTGGAAAAATCAAAGGGGGTGAATACTTCTGCAAGGCTGTGTGTGTGTGTGTGTGTGTGTATGTATGAATGAGAGAGAGAGAGAGAGAGAGAGAGAGAGAGAGAGAGAGAGAGAGAGAGAGAATTCTACTTTGCCCCTCTGCTTCCCCTTTCCCATATTATTTTCCATGGTGCCACTGAACCTACTTTACCTTCTCTCTTTAAAACAACCATTAAAAAAGACAAAAGAAGATGGTGGTTATGTCCCTGATATGACCCCCTTATGTTGGCCTGTGATGCAGTCCTGACCCACCTGTTGAAGACCAATTTATTGGAATATACAATTTCAAAAACCTTAACTTTGATAGGAGTGTAACTCCTAGTTTTTGCAAGGCCCAAGAGATTAGCTTGTGAGAAGAAGCTCTTGAAGCAGATGTATGTGTGCATAGTATTGTGTGGTGAGAAGCAAGGCATGACCTCCACAATAGCCTGTCTGTATGCTCAGGTCATTGACAGAAGCTGTTCTCTGGGTGCCCCCACCAAATGAGGTGAAGCAGGGGGCAACGGAGGCCTTCTCTCAACTGGGGCTCACACTGCCAACTTTTCAATGCTAGGCAAATACCCTCTTATTTTCCCAAACCTTTAAACACATTTATGCTTCTTTTTCAAATCCCATTTGTTTGTTTGTTTTCTGTTGTGTACTCTGTGTAAGCCATCTTGGAAATTGTATTTAAAGTGTGGAATATTAATTGATAAATAAAGAAAGAAAGAACAAAATGTAAGGGTAAGCATGAACTGAACATGACAGGAAGGCTAATCATGAAGTTATGAGATTGAGTTCATGGGAATTACTGCCAAATTGTGTACTCTATCCCTTGTAGTTCTATTTGGGTCTTGTGAAGTGAGTGTGACTGGCAGGCAGATGAGGAAATATTATAAAATAAAATCAGTAGATAAGTGAGAAGAAAAATATTGGCTAGTTTATTCTGTCCTCTCTGTCCTTCAGAATGAGTAATTGCTACATTTTGCAGGGCAGAGTAAGAGAAAACAGCATTTTCACACTGCTGTCTCTCAAGTAGTTTGGGCTGTCCTTAAACTGTCTGCCACTTGAGAACTAATCTCTGCTTTCTTAGGTCCCACACTAATTGATTTCCCAGTTGCCACACTAGTTCTTGTACAGCATAATTCCACAATATAATTTATTGTCCTTGCATTTCCTTTGTCTGAACCCTCTATAACCCTTCTTCTTTCATTGTTACGGCCAAAACCATTCTCACCAGAGCTGGTTCTAAGTGGAATGTTCTTCATGTTAACTTTGAAGCACACAGTGTTCCTAAAAAGAGGAAAACATTTTTTATCAAAGGATATTTCTTCATATGTTCTGAGAAGAAATCTCAACTGGATGAGAGGCACTTTTACCCCAATGCACAGAGAAAGTAACAACTGTGTGCTGTATTGCATTTGTTTGAATGCAGAATCTTCCTCATCCATCCTTCCTTTTACTTATCTAAAAATGAGATTTTCTGTGTGCTAATTGAGAGAAATCTTGGCCAGATCACCAGCATGACTACTTCTTCAAACATGATTGGTTGTTTTATGGTTTCAGATCCAAACTTTTAAACAGATAGGTTTTGGGGGCAATGTGTAATGAAAGGGTAAAGGTTAAATCATCCCATGTGCAAATTCATTGTAAATGAGATATCCACAAGACTTCAGGAAGTAAAGAATTACAGCAACTAACATCAGAGCATACACAAAATGGTGGAGTTAGGAGGCTTATTCTTACAGACCACGCAGATATAGAATGTATAAATGAACATAGTCTATCACAGTTTGAATTATGAAAATAATTAAATTTGTTAAATCAAGGTGCAAGCTTGTTACATTTTCAGGAATAACAAACTTAATAGGTTCAGCCTATGAACCATTCTGAATTTCAGTGGCATCCCTAAAGATTGACCTTTGTTACAACTGAGAGCTATGGGGGATTTTTGACTGGGAATCAAATCCACCTTCATCCCCACCACTAACCTGCAGAATTCACAAGTAATTATATTATAGGACTTCTGTAAGCGACTGTCTTTCTCAAAACAGCCCTGCAAATAGCAATAGGGGTTTAACAGTGAACTACACTGTAAGATTATTGTATTGTATACTACTCTCTCAGACCACCCTGCAATGTGGGGATAAAAGCAGTAGATAACATTGTAGGGTTTTCTGATTCAGCCCAATTTCCAACCTGCAGTAGGTGTCTAATACTGCTGGACAACAGTGTAGGGTTATTGTAAACCATTCAGAGACTCAGAGTATTTAGTGTGAGCTTGAAAATTTTTACTGATCTGTGGCTAGAACTGATCTTATGGCCTTTATATTGTGCTTAAAAAAAAAAAAAAAGCTTCATAAATCGTTGAGGAAGGGAAATAAGATTTTGAATATTTTGATAGTAAGACTTGGCAGTAATTTATAATAAAACAGTTGTTATAGATGTATAGTTCAGTAATCTTTAGAAAACAGTCACAGTTTATTACTCCAGCCATTTTTAAAATTTGTAGATGGGATAATGTGTGCTCTCTAAGAACCTGAGGTGGGCAAGTGGAGAGAATCTAGAACATACTGGGAGAGAAATATAATAACTTCATGCAAAATTATTCTCACTGCTCATTGTTATAAAGTACAAAACCATTAAGGGTGCAATCCTATGCATGTTTAGACAGAAAAAAAGGCATACAACTCCCAGCATTCCCCAGCTACTATGCCTGGCTGGGGAATGCTGGGAATTGTAGGACTTTTTTTTCTGTCTAAACATGCATAGGATTGCACCCTAAAGGTACAGCATAATGCTCTGTAATGTTAATCTGGACCAGTTCTCTGCCCTTCTGTTAAAAATACCTTCTAATTATGTCAAGTGAAAATGTATTGTGATAACTTCCGTTGAAAAGAGAACCAGTAAATACATTACTAAAATCCTACACTCAATCATGTTTATTCATTCGGTTGGTTCACTCAATCATGTTTATTCATTCTGTTCTGAATGGGACATGTAAAAAATGTTTCAGTATAAAGGGGATACAATTAGAAAGACTGGATGGCTCAAAGGATTAGTCATGGGATATTGAGCTTTTTACGTTTAGGTTGCTGGAGGAACTTCCTGCATATAGCTTTCTGTTGAATGAAACCTCATTAGTGTTTCACGGCAGTTCCATGCTCCATACCATTTGAATAGGCCACCTCCATGGAATTTATTGTATGCCAGTGTCTTAATAATTTTAATATCTCTGGTCCTATGCACACATACAAAACGAGAACCATGAAGGCTCCCCATATCTAGTCATAGAGCAAATACTGTGTTTTAAATTCCAGAGATGGAGGGATTTTAAAGGGTTGTGTTTTTTTGGTAGGGAGCAGCATTTAATTATATGATATTCCCTCTGCAGGTTTGAAGTGATATAGCGCATTAAATGTTTGCCATTTAAAACTTGGTACATAAAAGCTAGCTTTTAAAAGAAAGGGTTATGTTTGTATTTTTTCTCCTTTTTTTTTTTTTTTACTAATGAGAATATATCTTAATGTTCTGTGTTCATCTTACCTATTGGAAAATACGTTTTACCAACTATGGTTTAACACGGATTGTATAATAACCACTTCCTCATTCTTGGAGCTGCACAAACTACATGTACTTCCCATGAGTTCTGAACAAAGCATCAAATGCATGCTGAATAAATTTCTTTATCTGATTACAGAGAGAAACAGTTTACACATTGAAGCCTACAACATGGGTCAGATTGTATACAATACACTCAGCATTTTAAATAGTTTTGTTCAGCCCCTGAAAGAAGATACAGTAATACCTTGGATTACAAGTAACTTGGTTTGAGAGCATTTTGCAAGATAAGCAAATTTTTAAATATATATTTATTTTTGACTTGATATACAAGCGACGTCTTGCAATACAAGTACTGTAGTATGGCTTAAATTAAAAATCTCTGTACAAATTTTTTTTGGGGGATTTCGTTTTGATATAAGAGTGTTTTGGATTACAAGCACGTTTCCGGAACGAATTATGCTCTCAATCCAAGGCATGACTGTATGCCTTTCTTTCATTTTGACTTATTATCAAGTTATATACATCACAACTGCCAATGGCTAAATCACTGGGAATTAAGTTCTGGCAAGTGTGGAATGGATTGAAGCCATTGGTCCTGAAATGAGGTGAACCAATCTAGTGTTCTTAATTTTTTGGGGTAGGTGCACGTTATACAGCTCCATGACCCTGTCAGCAGCTTTCTCTGCACATTGAGTTGTACGTGCCAGTTTGTTAGGTAGATCAGACTAATTTCCACACACAATGGCAGGTTTTATGCTTCTTCTTTTTAAGGTCCTCTGCTGACATCAGAACATTTCTTGATCTGTTTGGCAAGCTACTGTACATTAACGGCCAGCCACTAGTGCCATGGGAGCCATTCCTTCCACAAGGCCGCTGCAGTGCTGCATTGTGTGCACTGTCCCTTTAAAACTAAGAGTCTTGTTAATTTTCTGTTGACAGGCTTGGTGAGCAACGTTTAGGGGTAGATTTATTAAATACTCTGAAGAGCAAGTAATATTAGAGTGCTATTTTTAAAACTTCAGTAGTAGAAGAAATGCATTTGAACTGTGCCATTCTGAAACTTGATTTGCTTTATTTATTGATGCACTTAGATTAATGTGTTGAGGTCACAGGCAATACTTTTCATATAGGATTGTGAGTTGTAAAATGAAGATTAAGTAGAAGGCCATTAAAAGTAGATGGTGAATGATTAATGTCTCAGAGCTTGCTCTCGCATACTATGTATTTGGACAAATCTAGGACAACTCTCTAAATGGTCATCCTCATCGTCCATTTGCCCTTACAGTCTTTAGTCTGAAATGTGAAATCCCTGCATTTTCCCACCTCACTCTGTGTTATCAGGGCTTCTGCATTATGAGCAATAATGTTGCTGTTTGCGCTGTGAGAATTCCAGCAACAGCAATAACTGAGGCAGTTGTGCAGAAGGCAGACACAAAAAAGTCCTACAATGCCCCACATCCCTCCAGCCTGCCATGCTGGCTGGGGAATGCTGGGAGTTATAGGACATTTTTCTGTCTAAACTTGCATAGGATTGTGCCCTACGTTGCTACTGATGGCAAACTAGATGATGTGGTTGCATATTTTTTTCCTTTGAAGTGACAGCAGTGTGGTGTGTGTTCAGTCAGGATTGTCACCATGCTTCATGGGAATGGGGCGTTGACCTTTCCCCTCGCTGTGGTCTTGACAAAAAATCACGCTCACCCGAAGTTGCTGTTTGCCCTGGGAGGGAAGCTGCCATTGGTGCCAATTGCAGCTTTCCTTTTGGGGTGAGTAGCTGCTTCAGGGGGTGGAATTTTTGTCAGGACCAGCATGTCATAGCCCCAATCATTACTGGTCTGCCACTGCCACTCCTGCTCTCCACCATTGCTACTGCTTAAAAGAAAAACCCTAAACATTTTAAATGTAATCACTCATTTAACATATCATCTAGTTTGGCCGAGAATTTCACCTAAGAAGTTAGTATCAAAGTAGATTATTTTAAGGCTCGTAAAAGATTTTCAGGCAAGGTTTCTACAATAATTTCCAAGGAATCCCCCCCCCCCTTAATTAAGCTCAGTCATTTATCACTGGGGTTTGTCACATCTCTAGTCTTTAGCTCTAAGTGATGTAGACTGCTGTTATCAATCTATATTGGTGAAAGCTGTTCATCAGTGGACATAGTTGTTCTTGTAGTGATTTCTCACACATTTACTCTGATATATTTAAAACCCAACATTCAGATGAGATTCAAAACAGATAAAAGGAAGTATTTTTCCACACAGTGCATAGTTAAATTCAGATGAGAAAATGCATCAAATTTTCAGCCATTGTGTCTTTGATTCATTCCTGCTGTGAAATAATACCGCAAGAGATGTTTTGTGGAATGCAGAACATTAGGGCTGATTTGTACGTGCCAGTTTGTTAGGTTTGTTAGGTTAAGTGCCCTACACTTCCTACTCCTGATACATTCTCAGGTCACTTTTTGGCTAGATGTTTGTTGCAAAAAGCATAGGAGACATGGATGCAGATTCAGTTCTTGATCTGCACCTGCCTAGGTCTGATTACCATGACTAGAAACAGCCAGGGATTGTATGTTCTTGTGCCAAAAGGAACCTTGCTTAATGTGCCCTCCTATGTTCCTGTCTTCCATTTGCCATCCTGTTCAACTGGAAGCCAACACAGTTGCAGAACTAAAGTGTCCAGCTGTATCAAAGGTAATCTGTAAACAGTTCCGGTGCATGCATACATGAATAAATCTGCAATATACAAACATTTCCAAACTTTTTTTCCACAATTTATCAAAGAGTGGAAAATGGTGAAGCCTAGAGCTTTGGTATCATGTAGTCAAGATTTATTATCTAATCACAATTTATGTTGAAGTGTTAAAGATGGTTTGAATGTGAATATGAAAAAGATTTCAACAGTATTACATTTTCATAGGAACATAAGAGGAGCCATGCTTGATCAGACCAAAGGTTTGTCTAGTCCAGCATTTCGTTTGCACAGTAGCCATCCAGCTGTCCATGGGAAGCCCACAAGCAAGACATGATTGCAACTGCATTTTCCCACTCGTGTTCCCCAGCGACTGGCATACAGAGGCATACTGCCTCTGATACTGGAGCTAATTTATAGGCATCATGCCTAGTAGCCATTGGTGGCCTTATCTTCCATCAATGGCTATTGAATTTGTTTAATGCTCATTTAAAGCCATCCACATTTGTAGCCATCACTACATCTTCCGGTAGACTACATTTAACTATGCACTGTGTGGAAAAATACTTCCTTTTATCTGTTTTGAATCTCAGGTTCTAGTATTGAGAAAAGGAGAAAAACTTCTCCACAGCATGCATAATTTTATACACTTCTATCGTGTCTCCCTTGTAGTCCTTCCAAGACACATAATTGCAAATTTAATAGCTAAACATGGTGCTTTGAGGGACTGCTTTGAATTTGAAACAATAATTACAAGTAATTTATGCAGGGGAACATTAAGTGAAATCTAGAATACTAGCTAAGTTACAGGTAAGGAAGAACTGATATCAAGGCAAATGGGAAAAGGACTTGGGAAGAAATATTGACCAGAGGGTATGTAAGTGACTTTGGATGGTCAACCCCAAAAGCATACTATGCATGAATATATATTTAAAAAGTTTTTACAAGTTTCTGTTCAGATGGTATTTAACACCAGTTAGACTTAACAAGATCTATATGCTGGCTGAAGATAAATGTTGGAGGAGTGGCATATCTTTAGGTCATGCCTAGTGATTAGAAGATTTTGGTATTTTATGTTGAATGATATCAATTTAATTTTGGGATATGTACTCCTTAAGAGCCCAGTAGTAGTCCTTTTTGGATATCTTGAAGGCATAGTGGCTTGTGAGGATGTTGAGATGGTGATCCACTTCATAGCAGCATCCTGAATGGCAATCACTTTTGGCTGGAAAAAGGTTAACCCACCTTCAATTACTTATTGGTGTCTTAGGATCTGGGATATGGTGACTCTGATTAAATTGACTAACATGGTAAGAGTTAGAGAAGGGAGAGTAATAGAATACCCTTTTTTTAAAAAAAGGTGTCTTTCATTATTTATTGGAATGAAAAAGTTCAGAAAACATGAAAACCCTTTTCTTTCCTGGGGATGTTTTAGAGCTTTTCTACATGCGGCATTTATTGTGTGTTCGTGATTCTACACTCATGGTAGTTTGCGGGTGTTTAAAGGATGTCGTCATCCACCAGGGCCTCTCCCGTGCTTTGCAACCATTTCTGCTGTTGGTTGTTGGGTTTTTTTGGATTGAGTAAAGTGTGGTATTTAGAATTCGTGCTATGAGAATAGTGTGTATTTTCGCAATTCTGCTGTACTGCAGTGCCACCTTGTGGTTGTGTAATGGAACATATAGAAAGTCAGAGAACAGAAAATCCCCGAAAGAAAAACATTTGTAAAGGAGCTGATCTTAATCCCACAAAGAATCCGGAAGCAGAAGCCCCAGTAAAGTGGTGGGTTAAAAGCCTCATGTAGAGAGGCCCTTAATGTCAGTTTTGGTATAAAAATGGTGTATGTTCAAATTCTTTATTATTTATTTATTCTATTTTTGAATTGCCCATCTGGCCACTCTGAGCGATGTACAGTCTAATTAAATACAAAAAACAAAAAACAGAGCATCAGTTAGCCCGGGGGGGGCAGTCTAACCGGAGCAGGCCCTGATGTTCCCTCTGCCTGCTCCTGCCGCCTTCACTCCTTCTTCAAATTCTTAATATTGTTCATTAATTTATGATTATTTTTGATGTTAGAATTTGATCATTGTGAGCAGTATTTGGCATCATTATGTATCAGCTTTTATACTGTTATGTAAAACAATAAAAGTGCTAAGGGGGGTTGCTCTGTGGGACGTGTGCATGGATATCCCTTTTCTTCGTCATGGACAGGTTACTTGTTGAAAAACAAATCAACATTGTTTCCTCATAGGGGAGTTGCCCCTTGATCATTTTGTTTGCTCTTTTCTGCATCTTTTCAAGGTTTGACCTGGTTTGTATGATCACTGCAGTCTACCATGGCTTAATAACCATGGTGGGTTGTGGCACTGCGCAGGCACCAGGTTGCCAATCCAAGCCCCCTCTATCGCAGCTTCTTGTGTAATCTAAACCCAGTGAGGATGGCTTTTTGGAAGTGGTTAACACGGGCCATGGGATCTACGTGGTTTAGGAACCACTCCAACAAGCCACCCTTGCTGGGTTTGGGGGACATGAGAAACCACGCCTGGTGAGGGTAATTATGCAAATCAGCCAGCATGCAACCAGCATGCGCAGGGTGTTTAACAAGCCACTGTGGCTTATTAACCACCCTGTGATCATGTGAACTAGGTCAACCTTTTCAATGAACTACCCAACACAACTCCAAGATCTCTTTCTTGGTCAGTCACTGCCAACTCAGTGTGAAGTTAGGATTTTTGCCCCAGTGTACATCACTTTATACTTGCTTACATTGAACCACATTTGTCATTTTAATGCACATTCCCGCAGTTTGGAGGGATCTTTTCAGAGCTCTTTGCAATCCGTTTATGCTTTATAACCACACTAAAGGCGCAATCCTATACATGTTTAGATAGAAAAAAGTCCTACAACTCTTAGTATTTCCCAGCCAGCCCTAGGATTATGCCCTAAATACTTTTATGTGTCAGCAAACATGGCCACCTCTCTGCTCAACCCTAACTCCATATCATTAATGAGCAGGTTAAAAAGCACCAGTCCCAATACAGATCTTTGGGAGACCCTAGTGCTTACATCTCTCCATTGTGACTGTGTTCAGACAGATGTACCACGGACAACTATGACAATGTTTCATACTTTTTAAAAATGGATGCATAATCCCTGTGTGAGCCCTAAGAATGTAACAGCTGTCTCTCTAGAAAACTTTATATTCCTGCATTTAACTCCTTTTCTTGCTAAGATGAGTCCAGGTGCTGAATACCTGGTAAAAGCATAAGCTTCACATTTTTCTTTTTGAAGTAATCACACTAGAATTTACTTTAAACATACTACATTCCCAGATAGTTATTATCATTTAATACAGACACTGAAGATAACTAGCAACCTATGTAGAAGAAATACATGTAATGGCATTGGCTGTGGGTCACATATTTGCATCCGCATTCAGAGACTGATGGGAAGTCACCACATTCAGGTAAGGCATCCACAGCCATTCCGTGTCCATGCAGTTCTCAGTCTTGCTAGGTTGTATTGTCATATGCCTCCGCTGGCATGTGTATGGAAATACGTAGGCTGCGGGGGGTCACTTCATTTTCTTGCATATGGTAGCATCAAGAACCAATACAGGCGGAGGGCAATTTTCTGGATCTGTCCTTTTCCCCATGCACTGGAATCTGGTATAGGTTTGTGTACATGGATATCACATTTATAGGATAATTGCTTCTTCTTTGGCTCTGAAAGTGTGAATATCGGTTACTCTTAAACCATATAAAGAATACTGTGAATTTGTTTTGCTTATAAATACCGTAGTTGCTTTTGTTAGTCTGGTATTACTTTACTCCCAACTCAAGGATGGAAAGCGGAATATCGGTGGTCAATATAAGAGGTTTAAAGATGTTCATAAGGCTAATCTAAAAAAATGCAATATAAACATCGAAAACTGGGAAGCTCTGGCCCATGAACGATCTAAATAGAGGTTGGCCTTTCACAAAGGTTCCATGGACTTTGAAGAAGCCCGAGTGCAAGGTGAAAGGGAGAAACGTGCTAAGCGAAAAGCACGTCAAATGAATCCTTTACAGGACCATCTTCTATCTGGTAACCTGTGTCCTCACTGTGGGAAGCTGTGTGGATCTAGAATTGGCCTCCACAGTCACTTACGGACCCATCGCTAGAGTCTACACAATCTTCTTTAGAATTTCCTCCTTTTATCCTGGAAGACAATCTTACTCGGTCACGAGTGATCGCCTGATGATGATGACATCTCTTTCGGTTCTGGATGAAACTAGGAGGCTTGTACTTGAGAAATATATCACAGAGAAAGAGCATTTTAAATACAAACTGAATAGGTTGGGGTTTTTTTTAATAACCTAGTTAAATAATTAATAGAAACACCATGTTGCTGAATACCATTCCCCCCCCCTGGTTTTCTGAGAACAGAGAAAGCAGCCAGATGGAATTTGCATTAATAAGGCTGGTTGTTCATAAGAAATACCTAAATGTAAACAAGCTTAAACAGACTCACAGAAGTAAGACTAAATGGAATGAGTAAAAGGCAAGAGGCATTAAATTCATGGTAGATTTGTATGGCAGAAGAAAAATGAAATTAAATGGAACATTGCCAAATGTTTGTACAATGGAAAAAAAACATTTGACGAGCCATGTCTTTATCACTCTGAACTCTTAAGGCTGGATCAGATATTTGAATGGGCTTTTTTTTAATCTTTGTGCAGAAATGTGCATCTGAACAGCAACTGCTTAAAGAAGTTGGCAGTGATTTCTTTGATTTCACTCACAGAGTAGCTGCAAGACAATGTATCTCTAAATGTAGTTGTGTTAGGGGAAAGTAGCCATTGGATTATCTGAATCAGAATCCAGACAGCAGTGTATTAGACACAATGTGCTTGGGGGAAAAGATTCTTTTTATATAAAATAAGTATGTACATTATCTGAGGCATGTGCATGAACAACACATATAGTGATATAATTTTCCTGTTGCATCTTTTTGACCTCATCTCTTCTTATCACATTTACAGTATAAGCCTAAGCATGCATTTACCTTTCATGATGGTTCTTAATACATTTGGAATGATAGTAGAGTTGCAAAGGAAAAGTTTCTTTCCTTCATTTCTAATGCAGTGGTATTTTATACCTTTTTGCAGATTTTAAATAACATGCAAATATAATGTATCTTGTCTTAAATACAATATGGGTCTGGATGATATTTTAAGCCTTAAAAAGTCATCCAGACTCATACTGTATTTAAGACAAGATACATTATGCTTGCATACTTTAAAGTTTGACTGTGCAGGAAAATGTATTTGGGTTTGTGTGTGTGTGTGTGTGTGTGTGTTTACAAATAATCACAATTCTGTGATTGACCACAACATTTCTGAATGATCACTGTCTACCAAACTCACATTAGGAAGATTAAAGTTTCCCAAAGACCACTGACATAATAAACTGTAAAAGAGGACTTTGACATGACAGGATAGTGCTAATGAGAGCCAATGTGGCATAGTGCTTAGAGAGTTGGACTGGGACTTGGGAGATCTGAATTCTAGTCCCTACTCGGCCATGAAGCTCACTGGGTGACTTTGGGCCAGTCACTGACTCTCAGCCTAACCTACCTCACAGGGTTGCAGTGAGGATAAAATGGAGAGGAGTTGGATTATGTAAGCCGCCTTGGGGTCCTTGCGGGGAAAAGGCAGGATATAAATATAATAAATAAAATAAATAATGAGCCCCAGATAAGTCTGTAGGAGATTTTGGCACCTTATCTATGTAAATCAAAGAAGGACTACCCATTCACTGTAGTCAGCAGTTATATTTCCCTTTTCTTTAAAGGGAACAAAAAGTGAGAAAATAAAATTTGATGAAAAGAAGTGATATTAAAAAAAAGTACATATGTCTTATCTTAGGAACTTATTTCTCTGGAATATTTAAGATGTACAATGAGCCCAGTAAATATATGAGAATGGTACGATACAGAGGTTCTAAAACTGACCAAGTCCATATAGAACGGAGTATAGAAAATTGGCTAGTTAGAGAGCAATGCTTGAATTATGGCAGAAAAATAGGGGGCCCTTAATGAAATCAACAAACTTCATGCCCTCATTATTGACAAATTATGCCCCGCATCAGTTTCCAAAAACAATTCCAAAAGGCAAGGGGGGATGGCCCCCCTCTGCCTTCCCAGTGTAATTCAATCACTGTAAGATGCTTGTTGAGAAATTTACTTTCCCTGCTGCTCAAATGCATATTTGATAACAGCTCTGCTAGGATGCCAGGGCAACTTCATAGTTTACTTGGGCTGCCAAAAAGCTTTCAACAACATCTCAGAGAACTGAGTTAACTAATCAGTCATGGGATAAGAGAAAGATGGAGACAACAGTTTTCTTATGAATTAGTAACTGGTTAGATAGCATGAACCAGGAAAACTGAGATTTAATCAATCCTGTTTATAAAGAAAGCTCTAATTTTTCTTCCAGAGTGCTTTGGGAAAAGAGGGGTGCTTCCTGTATTTGCTCTCTCTTCTATCTGATAAATGAGACTTCTGTTCTTTTACATTATCAGTTATTTCAAATACAGATTGTTTCCTTAACACTGTCAGTCTTGCTTCTGTTTTGAGTGTAGAAAACTCAGTTTCCCATCGAAGGTGAAGAAGTTGTATTCAAAGAGACCTCATGTCTTCTAGATAATTTGCAAACAGAAAATAAACCAAACCAATACAAGAGGTTCACTCTGATTTGTTTAATTTATCTGTGGGTATACATTTCATTCTGATGTCTTTGTCTACAAAACACCCCTGACATTATTTTCTGGTATTCCATTGAAAAATGTATAATGGAAAGGTGATCAAATTACCTTATTGAATGGGCTAAATATCTGTGCTTCTATAGAGGTCTGTATCAGTCCCAATTCCTGTGCTGCTTGCCAGAATTTTTCTGAGGCTAATAATCTATGCCAATATATTTCTCTTAATTTCCAACTATTAAAGATATTTCATCACTTCCTATTACTTCAGTTACAGCAATGTTTGTATTTTCTTTTTAAAAGGTGCTTTAAAGATAGTATGAGTAAACTGGGTATCTTGTTTATAGACCCAGTGGTCTATAATGGTCTATAACGGACCCAATGGTACTTGACAACTACTTCCCAGTCACAAATACCTCTTCCTTAGGGAAGGTACTTGAGAGGGTTGTGGTGGAAGCAACTGCAGGCACTCCTGGAGGATACTGATTATCTAGACTCATTTCAGTCTGGGTTTCGACCTGGTTATGGGACTGAATCAGCCTTGGTCACCCTGATGGATGAACTTTTTCAAGAGAGGGATGGGAGGAGTGCAACCCAGTTAGTTCTGCTCGATCTCTCATCAGCTTTCAGTACCATCGACCATGGTATTCCCCTGTATCAACTCCGCAGGCTGGGCATTGGAGGCACTGTGTTACAGTGGTTCCAGTCCTACCTGCAGGGGTCTATTTCAGAGCAAAACACTGGGTGACTATTCCTCAGACCCTTGGCAACTGAGCTATGGGGTTCCGCAGGGTACTGTCTTGTCCCCAATGTTTTTTAACATCCATATGAAGCCGCTGCAAGCAGTCATTAGGGCATTTGGAACCAAGTGCCATGAGTATGCTGATGACACACGGCTCTATCTCCCTGGATTAGGTGAGGCTGTGCAAGGCCTAGACCAGTGATGGCGAACCTATGGCACGGGTGCCACAGCTGGCACTCAGGGACCTCTCTGTGGGCACTCAAGCCATTGGTCACCAGATCGCGAAAAGACTGTCCCTTTCTGCAAAACACGAATGATTTTGTTCTTTCTCACAGTGTGGAACAGAATGATTTTATTCTAGAATTCCTGTTACATAATTCTTTTCTACATTGTTATCACATTTAAAAGATTTTGAAGAATGATGCACAGAGCATGGCTTGGATGTAAAGCCCTAACAGTTGACCTGAGTGCTGCATGTGTTGCTCTCAAACTAACGGAGTACGAGCCAGGGTTTGACAAATTATCAGCGTGCATGCAATAGCAAAAATTACATTAATTGTGCAAAAGCATGCCCAATGCAAACTTTTACCTAATGCAGTGTTTGCAGTCCAAGACATAAAGTGTTTAAAATGTGTTAAGCACGTTTAGTTTTCTTGTTCATCTTGCTCATCCTAGTACAGGTTGACTTTTACTTTTACTAATCCGACACCTGTAGAAGCAGGGAAAGGACCCGGGGTAAAGCTTGCCCCATACAATTTCAGTCTGGCAGATAATCATATTACAAGTTGAGAATCCCTTATCCAAAAATACATGTACCTAATTATTTAAAAAGTTTGTATAAATTCCCTTCAGGCTATGTGTACAATGTAGTACTATAATAATTTTTTGAGTTGATTTTTTCCCCCCAACAAAAAACTGTTTGTATCATTGAAAGCTCTGTTATTGTGTTTTTCTTTAAAGACAAAAGATGTTAATTAGTTCGGACAACTGTATGAGTTGTCTTTCTAAAACGAAAACCTCGGTATTCAGGTTTAATTGCCGTGTCGGCACTTTGAAATAAATAAGTTGGTTTTGTGTTGTAGTTTGGGCACTCGGGCTCAAAAAGGTTCGCCATCACTGGCCTAGACTCAGTAGTGGGCTGGATGAGGGACAATAAACTAAAACTGAATCCTGGCAAGATGGAAGCCCTGTGGCTGAGTGGCTCCCAATTCCAGGAGATAGGCTCATTGCCTGTTCTGGATGGGGTTGCACTCCCTCTGAAAAATCTGGTTTGTAGTCTGGGATACTCCTGGATCCGTCATTGTTGCTGGAGTCCCAAGTGACTTCAGCATCTCAGAGAGCCTTTTATCAGCTTTAACTGATTCACCAGCTACGGCTTCGCCTGAATAGTGATAGCTTGGCCACAGTGGTACAGGTACTAGTAACCTCAAGGCTGGATTATTGCCATGCACTCTGTGTGGGGCTGCCCTGGAAGCTGGACCTAGTGCAGAATGCAGCGGCTTGGCTGTTGTCAGGAGCTGTCCCCTTTCAGCATGCAACTCCTTTGTTGAGGGAACTGCACTGGCTGCCTATTTGCTACTGGGCCAGGTTTAAGATTTTGGTACCAGTGTACAAAGCCCTAAACAGCTTGGGACCAGGATACCTGAGAGAGTGCCTCCTCCCTTACCAACCTGTCCAGTCACTGAGGTCATTGGAGGGAATGTCCCTGGAGGTTCCATATGGACCTATGGCTCGATTGGAGTCCACTCGGAGATGCAGCAAGTGTAGTGGCTTCAGTTCTGTGGCTCCATTTCTTTGGAACTCCCTGCCTCTAGAGGTCAGGCAGGTGCCAACATTGTATTGCTTTCGATGCCTCCTGAAAACACTTTTATTTCAGGAAGTCTTCCTGAACTAACCAGCCACGTTTTTATCGATTCTGTTTTTAACATATTGTTCTATTCTTTTATCTGTTTTAACTTTTATTGTACACTGCCCCGAAATCTCCATACTGGAATATGGAGTGGTATATAATTTTTTAAAAATGAATAAATAATATGGAAGGTGCCAAGATGGACCAGGAAGAGGGCAGGTTTCTAAAAACTGGAGGGGGGGGGGGACCTCCAAGGTATTCAGGGAAAGGAGCATTGGCATCTTCCAGATTGGTAGAGGACAATGGTTGCATATGTTTGCTACCTCCAGATGTTGACCTGCCACTTGCTTTCCTTCAGTCTTGGAGCTAAAGGCGGAGCAGGCTCAGAGGACACACATCCTCAGGTATGCAAACTCCCAGGCCAACCACCCACAGTGGAATAATTTAAAACTACAAAGGTAAGTGTCTCTCTGTAGTGTAAAGGACTATGCAGTTTAAAGTACAGTATGAACATGTACAAGGAGGCAACCTTTGCACTTACAGCTATACATGTGAAGGCTTCCATGTGATCTAACAAATCTACAAATTTGTAATCTCACAAAAATATGTAACATGTCCCTAAGATCAGCCTCTATACCAGGGGACTCGAGAATGGCCAACGTAACATCAATTTTTAAAAGGGGACCCTGGAAATTACAGGCTGGTTAGCTTAATGTTTGTTCTTGGCAAATTGGTTGAAAACATTATTAATGATAAAATTAGTAAGCATGTGGAAGGACAAGCCCTGCTAAGAAAGAATCAACATGGCTTCCACAAAGTTAAGTCCTGTCTTACTAACCTTTTAGAGTTCTTTGAGTGTGTCAATAAACATGTGGACAGGGGTGATCTGGTAGGCATTGTTTACTTGGATTTCCAAAAGGCTTTTGACAAAGTCCCTCACCAAAGACTACTGACCAAGCTTAGCAATCATGGAATAAGAGGAGAGATTCTCTTATGGATTGGTAACTGGCTAAAGAACAGAAAGCAGAGAGTAGGAATAAATGGCCAAGATCATACTGCCATTATACAAATCTATGGGGTGACCACACTTAGAATACTGTGTACAGTTCTAGTCACCACACCTAAAAAAGGATATTGTAAAGTTGGAAAAAGTGCAGGAAAAGGCAACAAAATGATCAAGGGGCTGGAGCAACTGCCCTATAAGGAAAAACAGTAACAACCAAGACCCAAAACCTTTATCCTAAGAATTTTGAGTTGAATTATTTTTATCTGGGATTATTTTATTTTTTAAGCCTTTCCTGTGAGTTTATTGATAACTTCTTTTTGCTGTAAAACACACTTTGGGAGCTTTTCAGTAATACTGCCTATTGTGAGCCAGTTGACTCTTGCTTTATAAATAAAGTAGCTTAAAAGACATTTCAAAAAAACATCTGATACAGTATTAGACTTTAAATAGAGAGCTGAAGCAGTGACATTCATGAATGCAATGATCCCCCTGGGTCAAATCCTTGGTTTCTTATCTTTTTCTTTTCAGCACTTTTTATATCAGATTGGATCTAAGAGGGATTCCTCCGATTGTGCATGAAGAGTGAGGACTAAAGCAAAATTATCTTCCTATCAGTGATTAAATACAAAGAATTACAGCAAATTCATTAAAGAGCACCAATGTGTTCTTTCCTTCTGATTTTCTGATTTGTTGTAAAAAATACTGGCTGTTGTTGTTGTTGCTAAGTATAACCTTACAAGACCACTCTAAGACATGAGGCAATATATACATGGGATGTACCAGGGCCTCCACTTTATTAGCACAAATCTCTATAACTGGAAATTAACTGCTCCTCCACTATCTTACACTACCTCATAGAGTGAGCAAGGCTTTTTAAGATAGTAGCTAGGATGACTGCCATCACTCACGCTGGGACTGTGTGACTCCCAGCCTGGTTCCAAGCAACCGTCTGTCCCTAATCCACAAAGCCAATACTTCTAAGGAATTGATTGATGGACCTGGCTGCATTCAGCACCATCACCCTCAAGGTGTTCAGCCTTTGAGTAAAATAAAACTACCTACACTCTAGGAAATTATCCCATTGAATTGTATTGCAAAGCTGTAGTTTTTGTACCTCACTCTTTACTTGGAGAGTTTGGGAGAGAAGTAAGATGATGAGTCTAGTTGCTGTGACGCACACGCACACTAAAACTACGTCACCCAACAGTGCAGGGTTCAAAATCACACAGGGATCTATGCCTGTGTAGACATCTATGCCTGTGTAGACAGGGGAGAGCCAGTGTAGCGTAGTGGTGAGAGTGTTGGACTGGGACTCGGGAGATCCGGGTTCTAGTCCCTGCTCGGCATGAAACTCACTGGGTGACTTTGGGCCAGTCACTGAGTCTCAGCCTAACCTACCTCACAGGCTTGTTGTGAGGATAAAATGGAGAGGAGGAGGTTTAGGATTATATAAACCGCCTTGGGTTCCTTGCAGGAAAAAAGGTGGGGTATAAATATAATAAATAAATAAATAAATAAATAAATAAGAGTCTGGCAGGATATGTGGGGCTGGGGCCAGTGAGTGTGGGCCTCCTCTCCCCCTCATACCACTCCCCTAAAGATGTTAGGGGAGAACAACTGAAGCGGGCTCAAGTCTTTACTGAAAGAAGTGGACTAAAATGAAAGTAAGACAAATAATATTTTTGGTCTTCTGCCAAGAATAAGAACATTAGGGTCATTTAGGACTCTCTGGACCTACAAAGCCATCCATGGAAAAGCTATTTGGCTTTTTGGCTGCAGTGTTAATAGTCATTCTTTTTTTTAAAAAAAAGCTGAACTAAATCAGTTGCAATACCACCAGGTTCTCACACTACTGCTAGCTTTCATATTTGGCTTTCAATTTCAATAAAAAGTGTTCAGGATTCAAAGTGTTACTGCAGGATTTACTAAATCCCATTGTAAACAGCCTCTGTTCCCACCTATCTTGTCATTCTATACAGCTGAAGATGACATGACAGTAAGAATACAGACAGGTTCAGTTTGACAGCACAGGCAGAAATAAGGTTAGGTGTGCAAAGCACTCTAATACTAGCTATTGTTAACATAAAAGTAAGTTTATTGCTCCCAGAGCTCATTTTAAGCTTGTAACTCTCTAAATTAGAGCAGTAAAAATGATCGAATTTTTGTCCTTCAGTGGCTTAGAACAGGTGGCTGTAATTATTATTCCATTCAGAATCTCTGCTTTGGTTTAAGATATTCTGTTGCATGGTTTGGATAATGTAATATTTATTTTGACAAATCCCTTTGCTCCCAACATACAATACTTGAGATTTAAGTAGATAGCTACCATCTTTCAGCATAAATATTATGTTTTACTTTGCATGTGAAGGTTAGAATTTTCAGTTCTAAAGACTCAAAGGAGGAAGCAGATTCTCAATAATTATGTGTTCTCATAGTATGACACACACTTTCATTGTGGTAAACAACATTTATCTTGTCAGATAACAGGTGCCCAATATCATGCAAATGTATTAAGCATTTATAATAGAAAATGCCATTTCACTAGAATGAAAATGGTATTGCAGAGGGAGAAAATTATGGTATTATAGATGGGGGGAGTATGCAAAACTAAACCTATGTGGTACTTTGATGCTAAGAACATTGGAATTTTCTTTCTTTGTGAACACTGTTATTTAGCATAAACATATTTATTTTCAGACAACTATTGCCAAGCAAGAAGGAAAGAAGATTCATACACAAAACAGCTTTATGAATTAGCTGTCTTAGATCTCCCTAGCCAGATTACAATGTAGAGAATTTGGGTATACCGTTAATTTCTCCAAGGCAACCACATCTTTTCACACCTGCTCCACCCCTGTCCTGTTGTCCTTTCCCTCCTCTTATAATCAGTGCTTTTTTTCTGGAGAAAAGGGTACCGGAACTCTTGGATTACATTTCCTCGGGAGTAGATGGCGATTAAATTGTAATGCAATTAATAGAAGAAAAGGTGCTGGAACTCAGTTCCGGTGAGTTCCACCAGAAAAAAAGCCCTGCTTATAATGCTGTGCTACATGTCAAGAGAACCAGGGAGAGATGATATGTCTGGGGTCAAAGGATGGAGTTGATCCAACTGCCTCATTTCCCGCTACACTGGGGAAATCAAAGGTGCATGCTTGCTTTCCAGGTTATAGTCTGGAATCACCCACTTGCAAGGATATCAGGAAAGGGATCTATACAGGGTTTTTTTTTTTCATTGCAAAAGTTATGCAATAGAGCAGGGATCCCCAACCCTTGGGCTGCGGACTGGTACCGGTCCGTGGCCTGTTAAGAACTAGGCCGCGCGGTGCCTGGCCACCCGGCCGCCACGCTGCCCGGCTTTACAAAAATGTTCTTCGGGTAGGTGAGCAGAGGGATGAGCGGTGGGGGGGGTGCTTGCTGGAGCTCGCAAGCACCCCGAGAGCCAGGTGGGGTGCTTGCGGCGCCTCCCAGCGGGGGGCGCACACTGTGCCCGGCCGCCGCACTGCTGCGCCGCGCAAAAAAGCACCCCGTCCTGGCTCTCGGGGTGCTCGCGAGCTCCGGCAAGCACCCCCCCGCCGCTCGTCCCTCTGCTTGCCTCTCCGATGAGCATTTTCGTAAAGCCGGAAGTGACGTGACGGGTCTCCCATCGCGTCACTTCCTGGTTCTCCGGCGCTGCTGCCCAGGCCGCACAGTAGGTGAACAGTGGGCAACCCCCCCCAATCCGTGGAAAAATTTATTCCACGGGACCCGGTCCCTGGTCCCAAAAAGGTTGGGGACTGCTGCAATAGACTACTGAGAAGGACCTCTTCACTGCAACCATTATTTAATTTCTGTAGAAAGAAATTAAACAATAACTTAAACAATAAACCTTTGTGGTCCTCAACCTTCCTGGAACTCTCTTCACTAATTACAGCTATGTGGTGCTAGGCTCTGATTATTCTGTAGTGTTGAATGAGCACCATGTATTCTCAGACACGCTTCCTTAATGTAAGGTGACCATATGTACTGGTTTTACCAGTACAGTACTGGTTTTTGGGACATTGTCCTGGTTAGTTGTGAGATGTAACCAGTACAGTTTAGGACTACAAAATCAAAAATTATTAATTTATCAAAAGATTGAGTACATCAAATCAATCCTTGATAAACCAGCCTAAATCAATTTTATTAATTTATCCTAGTTTTAGTTTTAGTTTACACGACGGTTCTTGTCGTTGGATCTCGGCAATACTCGGCATTCAGCACACGCACTCTCACTATATTGTGGCCGTGGCGACTCTTCGATAATACTCCCACGCAGTACATACAGCCCGACCGTGGGAACTCGATGATGACGTCATCACACAGAGCCCACCAAAATCGACCAATTCAGTGTTAGCTTCGGACTATAAAAGGCCCTCCGCAGCACAAGACAGGCACCAGTGATCTGGCATCTTCGGACCGTGACACTGGCCGTCAGAGCTCCACGCTCTCCCGGTTACTTGAGCTTTTCGCTCCGCTGTTTTCATGGCGCACCTCGCTGCTTCGCCAGGAGTAGGCTGACCATACGTACCATTTTAAAAGGGACAATCCAGTTTTTTTCATATTTCCTGACTGTCCCTTCTTTTTAATATAAATGTCAATTTTGTCCCGTTTTTAGTAAACTATATATAGTTTTTAATTTTTTGTAAAAAACTGAACACGGCTTGTTTATTTCTCATAAGACTCTCTGCGTTAAGAAACCTCGGGGGGGGGGTGAGCCAAGCCCCATGTGGAGCTGCTCCCGTGCTCTCCTTAGCCCTTAGACAGGGCGACTACTGACGTAGTCTAGAGCACCGTTTGAGCCACGCCAAAGAAAGGGAACTTCATGGCAATGGGCCAGAGCCCGAAGCCGTTGTCGTCTTGCTGTGGGGTAGCCGCATCCCCCTGTGGAAGCCTGAAGGGGTAGAAATCAGGCAGGGGCACAGCGCCCTTCGCCCGCAGCTGGAGCCAGCTGCCGAGCGCCAGCAGCACCATCCAGCCAGACAGGCCCTGCATTTCTCTGGCGGGCGTCGAACCCCAGGCAAGCAGGCGAGATGGCAGAGCTGACACATGGGTGGGTGGCAAGAGGCAGCGCGGAGACGGGCCAGGCCGGGCAGCAGCGCGCCGGGTGGGAGCATGAAGACCTGGGCAGGCACCGGAGGGACACAGACCCCCCGCATGCTCTGTGGCAGGACCACGCCGGGACGCGAGACGGGGGTCTGCTGGTGGTGGCGACGGCGGAGGCAGCTGAGAGGAGACCCACATGCACACTGAGCCTCTCCGCATGGCGGTGAGGGCGGGGACAGTGGCTCATTCACAGGTCAGGGCATACATATTCATGCCCTGGTCAGCCAATTAGGATGGGACCTGAAGGAGGCGGGCTGTGGAGGTTAGGGGCGGGCTTAGGAGGATCAGCCTTTTCTTAAAGCGCTAAGAAGACTGGATGGGGAGAGCGAAGCCGTGCAGCTCACACTAAGGAGGAGGCGCAGTGTGTGGCAGGCGGCCGGACGAGCAGGCGAGCTCAGGGCACATCGGACTGCAGGCAAAGCTAAGACACGCTTGTCGCTAGTGCAGCCATTAACCTCTGGATGCATTGGACTACAACTCCCAGCATCCCCAACAAGCCAGCTGGCTGGGGATGCTGGGAGTTGTAGTCCCACGTATCTGGAGGGCACTAGGTTGGAGAAGGCTGTAGTAAGGAGTTAGTTAGCCCTATCGAAGCCAGTGGGAGTCACTTTCCAGTACAAACCCCTATCAGATCCCTCTGCAAGGCACTGAGTGCTCTTTCCTTCTGGATTAATACACTGACTAGGTTCAGACAACATGATAACTCACACTCAGGGCTGACTAAGGGTTGTCGTTGAACCGTGGGTTGTCATTGCTCAATGGCAGAGCACCCATCTTGCGTGCAAAAGGTCCTGGTTTTCATCCCTGGTATCTCCAGGTGAGACTGGGAAAGACTCCTGTGTAAACCCCTGGAGAGCCACTGCCAGTCAGTGTGTAGGCAACAATTAGCTAGATCAAGTGTGGGGAACCTATGACCCTCCAGATCTTGTTGGACTACTGTGAAGGATTGAGGCCTACCCAGGCTTGAGTTAGGTTGAAGCCTGAAGGCCCAAATATCTCCTGATGGGATGGGGCATTTGTGACTTTGGGGGTGCCACAAGGGCAAGGGCTACCCCCCCTAACACTGCTACTTGTTGCTCGGTGCCCTTGGTGGGGGGGGATTGTTTTTCCCTGTCTAGGGCCTGAACATGTGCCTTGGAGGGGAGTCATGGGGCCAAGTGGGGGGGGGTTCTGTGGGGCCCCCAATTAGTGTAGTGATGGGTAGAGGGAGATATGGCATTGGGAGGAGGACTAGCCAGGTAAGGGGAACACAGCCCAGACACTTAATGGCTGTGCCTTGTTCTGGTCCTCCTCGCACCCGCAGGTTTGGTGGTTGCCCTATCAGCCTGCCCCCGGGTCTTCGGATGCTGCTTCTAAATGCCAGATCGGTGCAAAATAAAACCTCCCTCATCCACGATTTAATAGTGGATGAGGCGGCCGATCTGGCATGCATTATCGAGACCTGGGTGGGAGAACAGGGAGGAGTTATTCTCTCCCAGCTTTGCCCACCGGGGTACTTGCCAGGTAAGGGGTAAGGGGCAGCATCAGGGTAGACCTGAGGGCCGGGGAGGGGGGGGTTGCCATGGTCTATAGGAATTCTATCTCTCTCTCCAGGCTCCCTGTCTGTCTGACTACTGGTCTGGAGTGTTTGCACCTTGTGTTGGGCCAGCGGGACAGATTAGGGATTCTGTTGGTGTATCGCCCACCCCACTGCTCAACAGACTGCCTGGCTGAGCTGACGGAGGTGGGCTTGCTGGCGATGCTGAGGTCCCCCAGGCTGTTGGTCCTGGGGGATGTTAACATCCATGCTGAGGGCACCTTGTCTGGTGTGGCTCAGGAATTCATGGACTCCATGATAACCATGGGGCTGTCCCAACATGTCATCGGCCCAACACATGTAGCAGGGCACATTCTAGACCCGTTTTTTTCAGCCGAGCATGGAGATGGTGATCTGAAGGTGGGGGACTTTGAATCGGTCCCCTTGTCATGGTCAGACCACTACCTGCTGAGATTTAGGCTAACGGCAGCTTTCCCCCTCTGCAAGGGTGGGGGACCTAGCAAGATGGTCCGCCCCCAGAGGCTGATGAATCTGGATGGTTTCCAGAGGGCCCTTGGGGGGTTTCCGGTTGATATGGCTGGCGGTCCTCTCGAATCCCTGGTTGATCTCTGGAATAGAGAGATGACCCGGGCGGCTGACACGATCGCTCCTGAGCTCCCACTCTGTAGTAGAGCTCGTACAACTCTGTGGTATACCCCAGAGCTGAGCGTGATGAAGCAAAACAGGAGATGGCTTGCGTGCAGGTGGAAGAAAACTCCTAGTGGATGCAATCGAGCCCTGGTACATGCCTATAGCCAGGTATACCTAGAGGCAGTGAGGGTGGCAGAGAGACAACACCTCACTGCCTCTATCCAATCATCTCTTTGCCACCCAGCAGAGCTCTTTAGGGTCACCCGGGGCCTGTTGTACACTGGCCCCAGGGACATCATCGACCCATCTGATGCCCACTGTAATATATTCGCTAGGCACTTCCCGGAAAAAATATCTTGCATCCGCAGGGACTTAGACTCCAATGATATAGCAGTAGAATCAGGAGAGGTACCCACAGCCTGAACTAGTTATTTTGGATGAGTTTCAGTTGGTACAGCTCGAGGATGTTGACAAGGTGCTTAGACGGGTTCATGCAACCACGACTGTACTGGATCCTTGCCCCTCTTGGCTTATAAAAACTAGCAGGGAGGGAACGGCTGGCTGGGCCAGAGAGGTGATCAATGCCTCCTTGCGAGAGGGAGTGGTCCCATGCCACCTGAAACAGGCGGTGGTGAGACCACTCCTGAAGAAACCCTCTCTGGACCCGGAAGATCTCAACAACTTTAGGCTGGTGGCGAATGTTCCTTTCCTGGGCAAGGTCCTTGAGCGGATGGTGGCCAACCAGCTCCAGGCGCTCTTGAATGAGACTGATTATCTGGATCCATTTCAGTCGGGGTTCAGTCCTGGTTTTGGCACAGAAACAGCTTTGGTCGCCCTGTATGATGACCTATGTCAGGAGAGAGACAGAGGGAGTGTGACCCTGTTGATACTGCTGGATCTCTCAGCAGCTTTTGATACCATCAACCATGGCATCCTTCTGGAGTGGCTGTCTGAGTTGGGGGTGGGGGACACTGCATTGCAGTGGTTCCACTGCTACTTGGATGGCCGGCTCCAGAGGGTGGTGCTCGGGGAATGTTGCTCGGCCCCATGAACTCTCCAGTACGGGGTTCCTCAGGGGTCGGTCTTATCCCCCATGCTATTTAACATCTACATGAAACCGCTGAGTGGGGTCATCCGGAGTTTTGGAGTGCGTTGCCATCAGTACGCTGATGACACACAGCTCTATTTCTCCTTTTCATCTTCAGCAGGTGAGGCTGTGGATGTGCTGAACCGGTGCCTGGCTGCGACAATGGACTGGATGAGGGCTAACAAACTGAGGCTCAATCCAGACAAGACTGAGATGCTGTTAGTGGGTGGTTCCTTTGACCGGATGGAGGGTGTTCAACCTGTTCTGGATGAGGTTGCACTCCCCTTGAAGGAGAAGGTTCGTAGCTTGGGGGTGCTCCTGGAGCCATCTTTGTCACTTGAGGCTCAAGTGGCCTCAGTGGCAAGGAGTGCCTTCTACCAGCTCTGGCTGGTGGCTCAGCTATGCCCCTATCTGGACAGGGATAGCCTGGTCTCAGTAATCTATGCTCTGGTGATCTCTAAACTAGACTACTGCAATGCACTCTATGTGGGGCTGCCTTTGAAGACTGTTCGGAAGCTGCAGCTTGTGCAAAATGCAGCAGCCAGGCTTATTGCGGGGACCGGAAGGTCCGAGCACATTACACCGGTTCTGGCCCATTTGCACTGGCTGCTAATATGCTTCTGAGCCAAATTCAAGGTGCTGGTTCTAACGTATAAAGCCCTTACACAGCTTAGGACCACAATACCTGACGGAACGTCTTGTCTCTCCCAACCGCAATCTACCCGGACACTACACTCAATATCTGGGGCCCTCCTCCAACTGCCACCTCAAAGAGAGGCTCAGTTGGTAGCAACAAGGAGGAGGGCCTTCTCAGTGATAGCCCCCCCAATTATGGAATAAGCTCCCCACTGAGATCCACCTGGCACCAACCTTACTATCTTTTCGGCGCCAGGTTAAGACTTCCCTCTATGCCAAGGCATTCAATAGTTAAGAGCTCAAAATAGCATGGGGGGGGGGAGAGCCAGTGTGGCGTAGTGGTTAGGGTGTTGGACTAGGACTCGGGAGATCTGGGTTCTAGTCCCCGTTCGGCCATGAAACTCACTGGGTGACTTTGGGCCAGTCACTGACTCTCAGCCTAACCTACCTCACAGGGTTGTTGTGAGGATAAAATGGAGAGGAGGATGAGGATAATGTAAGCCGCCTTGGGTTCCTTGCAGGAAAAAAGGCGGGGTATAAATATAATAAATAAATAAATAAATAAATTGTCACCTGTAGACTTAGTTTTATTAACTTTTGGATTGTATTTTAAACTGTGCTTTTTAATTTGGTTTTTAATCTTTTTAACTATTTTGTATGTTTTTATTGTTGTTTTATGTACCGCCCAGAGAGCTTCAGCTGTGGGGCAGTATAGAAAATAAATAAATAAATAAATGTCCTGGTTTTAAATTTGAAAAAAATGGTCACCTTACCTTAATGGAAGCTTTGAGCATGTGTCCTTTTCCTTCCCATGTTCCAGTGCTAAGCTCTGACACTGAGAGAGAAAAAAGAGGATCTGGGACTGGCTCAACAGGATCTCCAGTTTAGCCTTTAAGCCCTTACTGTGGTAGTAAATCCCTCCCTCTGTCTGAACCCAATGTGCTGATCTTGGGAGGAAGGGAGGGAGGCAGGCAGGCAGGGAAGGGAAGGATGTCCCAGGCTTCCCCAAAGGGAGGCAGGCAGGGAAGGGAAGGATGTGTATTCCCCTCTCCTTGGCTTTTTAGCACTAAGTACAAGCAATCATACACCCTTCTTTGTGCCAGTGCAAACCTTTATTATTATTATTATTTTTTAAAGGAAATAAGTGTGAAATGCCATTAGTTATTTTTCCATATCATACTAGTCCCATTGACTTAATTCTAGATGGTCAGGTCTGTGTTTTAATCTGGGATGAAACAATAGGAAAGCCAGATGTTTCTGGGTGGTTGTTTTGTTTTTGTTTTTTTCCTGATTACAGTGATAAGCAAAGATCCTTTTGCAGATGGGGTGGGGGGGGATCACCTTTGACTGGCTGAGAGTTGGCACTGGCACTGTTACATTGAAAGCAGCATTATTCCAGGTGATTTCTTTAATCGTTCACATCAGTCAATGCAATTATAACAGGAGCATTATTAGTGACAAAAGCAAAGTACAACTTAGAGAAATGTCCGATTATGATTTATATTTCTCTGTACTGATTTCAAATGTATAATGTGTTACCTTGTTCGTTCTTTCAATGCCCACATAGTAACAGTTAAAAAAATGTTTTCAAGTGTGTGTGTGTGTGTGTGTGTGTGTGTGTTAAAAACAATTTGAATTGGAAAACCTGTACTTTGGGGTGACCTCAGGCATTTACCATGAAGCAGCTGTAGGAGTCATGAGGGAGCAGTGCTGCTGCTCCTCTTTATGGATTCTGGAAAAGGGTATCTGACACTCTGGGGAGAGTTGTATGCACAAGATACATGTTCTCAGACAGCAGCTTTTATAGCTTCACACAAGCCAGAGTAGCTTCTCCGAAACTAATGGAAATTCCAGCAACTTGTATCCTATATTTTTAAAATCCAACAAAAAAACATTTACAGTAAGCAATACTGTGCAATATAAAGATATATTTTTTGCAAGTAGAGAAGCGGTAAAACAGCCTCCATACAGGTCTGAATGGATAACAAACAGACTCTCTCTTTCGCACACCAATACATGTGATACATTTTCTTCCTTCCTTCTGGTTTTCATTGAAAAGAAACTGCAGTTTTATTACTCAAATGACTTCCTGTGGTGAAAAGTAATCCTCCTTTGTCAATTTCTGCTGCTTCTGCATTTCCTCTTACTGAAAGAACTATGATTTTATCATGATAATTTTGTCACTGTTTCCTCAGTTGGGATAAACTAACTGTTATTTTAATGCCCTTTGAATCATCTTCCTTGAAACTGTAGCAGTGAGCCAGTTAGACAGAGAAAGCCTTGGAATGCAGTGCTATAATAGTTTGGTAAGGACACAATCCTATGCATGTTTAGATAGAGGGCCAGTTTGCACAATTTAAGCCACAGTCGGCTGCAGCATGTGCCGGCACATGTGGGCAGCTATTTTGAATATTCAAAGCCCAGCCGCAGCTGCTTGTGTGAACCCGAGCAGCAGGGGTTAAACAACCCTTGCATAACCACCACTGCCTGGGTTCACATGACACAAAAAGCTGTGACCGGGCATTCAAATGGTGAGCTGCAGCGCATATTGCACAACCAGGTGGGATGTGCATATTGAACGCCTGGCCGCAGCTTTTTGTGTTGTGTGATCCCAGGTCAGAAAAAAGTCCGACAACACACAGCATTCCCCAGCCAGCCATGCTTTGCTTATTCTTGTGTAAACACGTGCAGCCCCAGTTTGGATCTACTAAAATATGTGTCGAACAGTTCACTTTGATTTGCTCCTGTAATGGATTTCCTCCTTGAATGGATCTGCAGTGAATCTGTAATGGATTTCCTTCCTGAACTTCCATTGAAGAATGTTAATGAGTGCTTTAAAGCAAATGGGAAAACTGAGTGTTGCAGAAATATCTTTTTTGGGGGAGAAAAGAACCTAAAGGGGTACCCCTCCAAAAAATAATCCCTCCAGTCCATTAGAACTGGGCATGCTCAGTTGCCATGGAATGTTGACTGTCACTTGAAAAAGAGAAATAGAAAACAGGAAAGGAAGGGAAACAAGTATCCCCAAAGAAGGCATGACTGGCTGGCTGGAACTCTGAATGGGAGCATTCCACACTGCAACATTTTCTTGTGGGGCTCCACTTGTTCCTTCCCATTACACATGCATTAGATTGGGCTGCATGTGTGCTACAAGAACATTTACATTCTCGTGGGGGGCAATAATTTCAATGTCATGGGTAAAAAATCTTACAGAAAGCATAGTCAAACTAGAGGTAGTCATGCTGTAGCATTTCTCTTGCCTCTTGAAAGGCTGACACTGAATTCTTCTATGGTTGCTACTACATTATCTGTGATCTCCCACAGTATCTGATCTGTATTAGATTACAACCAATGGCAACTAAAAGTAGGCCAAAGATAAAAGACTAGCTAACTGTTCCTGAATAATTAAGTAGGTTTCTGTGTGACAACAAGATGTCTTGAGTAAAATATGCATTGATTTGCTAGGTACTTGTGGTGCCTATTGTCCTGGTCTTATTATTTATTTATTCCAGTTTACAAGGATTTCCTATTCACAGTTTGGAGAGGCCTGGAAAAATATTTGGAGCATATTTCTCTGCTGAAATCAATGAGGATGCACTTTCACTAGATGAGGGAACTTTGCTTAAACACACACACAGAGATCAGAAATTCCAAATATGTTCAAAACAAGTGTAGATCTGCATGCATAAGTAAATAAATTCATTTCATAGGGATTCATATCCAAATGCAAGTGCATCTGACTGTGGCTGATCTATCCACACTGCATTACTTTCAATGGAATATGCAACGGATGTACAATTAACAATGGAATATAGAGTGGACAAGCGGCTGAGTGCATCAAAAGTGATTTCTTTGTTTCATTTATATCCTGCCTTTCCTCCAAGGAGTTCAATGCAGCATATGTGGTTCCCCTCCCAATTTATCTTCATAACAACCCTGTTGGGTAGGTTAGGTTGAGAGATAGTGATTGCCCCAAGAGCACCCACTGAGCTTCATGGCTGAGTGGGATTTCAACCTCAGTCTCCCCTGTCCTAGCCCAGTACTCTAACCACTACAACACACTGGCTCTTGATCCACAGTGGAGGTGGCTAGGCAACATCTGCACTTGCATGCACATCTGAGTGAAGATGCTGTCTAGCCACATTCATTGAAAATGATGCAGTGCAGTTGATCTACATACCCTGGATCCAGTTCTGTGGGGTTTGCCTTGAGGCATGTGCTCTTAAGGCTGGGTATTTGTTGAGGTCAATTTCCCTTCTATGGTCCTTTAGGCTGCGAGATACCTGATTCCCTTGAACCTTAAAGGATTGGCTGCCACCTGGTAGACTGTCTTCTTGCCTGGTAGGTCTGGAAGGTTGGAATATAGTTGCCACCTGGCAAAGATTCCTCTTGTTCAGTGGCTGGCTCTATAGAGCTTTGTGGGCAAGACAATCCTGGTAGCTAGTGTACCAGGGATATGGCTGTTGTCCCCTGGGATAAGATAAGGCTACCACTTGGCAAAGAATCCTATTGCCTAACAGCTCCATGGAGCCAGCAGGGCTGTGCTGGCTGAAACTTAAGCTCTTTTTAGTTTAAAGGGATTTGTACAGGGAAGGGTAAATTGAAAATTGTGTGCAGTTTTCTCTCCTCTTCTTTTTCTCTCCCTCCGAATTGAAGGGAAGCAAGTGGAAGGCTTCACTGCCAGTCCTTGCCAGTGGTGGGGAGCAGCAGTACAACTTTGTAGCCTGAAATGTGCATAGTTTTTTGAGAAGGGAGTGTGATTTAAAAATGCACAGAGAAACACAACTTTTCTGCAAACCTCAGGTTCCCATAGTATTGTAAGAAATCCCTCTCCGCCTGTCCTTCCCCCAATTTTTCCATCTAATAAGACAGAATGGGGCACCCACATGACCAGTGTTGTAGTGGAGCCAGAGCTTGTAGGGACACAGTGCTGGCATTTATTTATTTTTAGTAGGGAGTAGGACACTGCTGTAATCTGCCAGCCTCCTTGGGCTTCCCTGCTCTCTCTGACTTTAGCTGAAATCCTCACAGTGGCTGGGGGGCAAATTAATTTTCCCAGCAATGATATATACCCTGCTGTAGTGCAAAGCATTTTGGAGTGACTTGGTCTTGAATGGCCAATTAAACCCCATTAGTTTTACAAAAGACCTGTTCCTGATAGAGAGGAAAACTGCTAGAACTGGTTTGTTGATATGGCCTGCCTGCATTTTTCGACTCTCCTTGGAGGTGTGACTATGGGGGCTGTCATGATGAATACTCGCACATCAAAATTTGCCACTACACGTCTGCACATGGCTAAAAGGGTGTGTGATGCCCCATCATTAAAAAAAAAAAAAAAAGGGCTTCACATTCCCACACACAAGCAAAATTGTGCTACCAATAAATTGTATTGTTATTTTTCTCTCCTTGAAACCAACCCTTGATCATTTATAAAATGTAATCTTTTGGTTTATGTGAAGATTCTGGTGAGAATTTTCATAGAGAGGCTATATGATAGTCTGATGCCCTGCATTCTATTGGGAAGTAGCCTATTGTGCCTGTACACTCATGGGATCCACTGCTCACACAATGGGGCTTTGGCATTTGTAAAAATAACCCAAAACGAGTGGAAACATTCATTTCCAGAATGGGGCAGGTCAGCAGTGCTTGCAGAAAGGAACTCCACTGACCGTTCCCAGTCTGGAAACCAGCATCTTCACTCACTTCCAGGGTTATTTTTAGAAGCGCCAAAGCCCCGTTGTACAAGTAGTGGGTCTCGTGAGTGCAATCGAACCAACTGAGAAATTGTATTGTACCATATATTAGATCACACTGTTATGTATTATTTGATAAATAATACAAACTAATCAGGCTTTCTTTAAACAGGTCTTGCCAGGGCTCAGCCCCAGAACTAGAAACACAGGCAGGGCCGGTGCTACCATTAGGCCAACTAGGCAGCTGCCTACGGCGCAGGGCTAAAGGGGGTGCCAGAAACGCCTTGAAAAAAAATATACAGCGCTCTCAAGTGGGAAGGGGGGGGGCGCTAAATATCTGATCTTGCCTAGGGCACCAAGCTGCCTTGCACCGGCCCTGAACACAGTAAGTAGTAATAAAAGGTGTCTGTGAATATATGCAGAGAGCATCTGTCAGCACCACTGAGTAACCTCAACTAAATCATTCATCTGGTATTAGGGATCAGGTGTTATAAATTGATAGATAGGATTGATCTTCACCCTTTCTCATTTTAGGAATTAATTGCAGGGAATTTTATGTTTATATGTATTTATATATTTTCTGGAATTTGTAGGCCACCTTTCCACTAGGAAGGTATCCCAAGGTAGCTTGGAACAAATTCATGAAAATACTGTGCGTGTGTGTGTGTGTGCGTGCGCGTGTGTGTGTGTGCGTGCACGTGCGTGCGTGCACGCACGTGTGTGTTTCATTTTTGTCTCAAAGGTACATAATCTTTAATTTTAACATATACGCAAAATAGCACCAGTACACAATATATGCAATTTGTCTTACACTGTTTGTCGATATACTAAAATATGGAAGACTTTGAGATGACATTTAGAAATGTAAAATAAGTTTCATCTTCTGTTGCTACCAATAACGTTCCTGTTTCAAGTTTCAGTCTTACTAGCTATTATTCCCTTCCAGAAATATTACTAGAGTATTTGGTGGGTGGTAGCTTCAATAGTTTCAGTTGCATGGTAGGTTCAGTTGCGCAGACTCCATGACCTGGTTCACACATAATGGGCAATCATAGGTTAATTGCTGATATTGCATGGGAGGAGTGTGCTGCCTCTAGCACACTCACCACTTCCATTTTCAATTAACAATCAACAATCACTCTGTTTACACATTGTTAATGTGACATCCAATTCTGGACATTGTGGGTTAATTAGGGGCTAAACAACCCAGAGTTAACTGACAACAAATTGTAGGTTAACTCTGGGTTGTTTAACCCCTAAAGTGTCCAGGTCCGGATGTCTCACTAACAACCTACAAACAGTGATTGTAGGTTGTTAATTGAATGTGGAAGTGACAAGTAGGCTGGAGGCAGCACACATGCTCACTCACTCCTGCAAATGCCCAACAATCCATGAGTTGTCATGATGGGCAAAATGGTTCCATGTGTCTATTCTAGCAAACAGACAAGTCTGGGACTTAGGTCCACCACTCTGCCACTGACAGCCATCCAGCTTCAAGGTAGTGGTGAAGCTAGAACTAGCCACAGCATAGGATACCATATTGCCCAAATAACATGTCTGTTAAGAACATTGCCCTTAACAACTGTAATTTCCTAGCATTTTGGAATTTGAATCAACATGGAAAACACATAACAAAACATGTTAAACCAAAAGGGTGTTTTTTGTTTTTGTTTTTTGTTAATTGAAAAGTGTTTTTGTTACTCACATTTCTCAAGCTCATCCAAATAAACATAAGAAGTAGGCCTTGCTTGGTTAAAAAGGACAGAAGCTGAGCTGAGTAAAATGATCAGAGTTGATAGTAGTGAGATAGATTAACAAAGAGCAAACATAGAATTCCAATTCCTTAGGGATACAGAACATAGAGAAGACTATTGTTACTCCAGGACCAGAAAGTGAAACCACTGTAAATTAGATATTCATTGAGCAAGCCCGCTAGATATCAAAGAACATGAAGAGCAGTACCTCTGGGTATTCACTTTCTACCAGCTTTCCTGGAAATCTGCCATGTTGTAACATTATTTCTGGGAGATAAACTTGTAGGATAAAGTTACTGTTACCGGAAGAGCTCAGTGCAGTGTAGTCTGCTAGCACAAATCAAATTTCATCTGACAGTCGCCAAGTCTGTTGAAACCCCACCCGCACAAGAAATCGTTTATATTCTGTTAGGGGTTGGGCTGTTTTTCAAATATTTAATTAAAATAATTAGCACTCTGAAGATGGCATGTTAAACCAACTGTGAATGATGAAGGGGAGAGAATATCAAGTCACAACCTTGCCAATTTTATTTTAATAATTCACTCCATAGCAATGATAGGAGTTATTTTTTTAATCGCCAAAACTTGTATGTGACTATGCTGCTCATGTCTCAGTCAACTATAGATTTTCTGTTGTAGATGGTGGTGGGGAAAGATACAGAAGATACTGCTTTTGTTTTTGATATTATAAATGAATTACTGGATCAGGAAGAGTGAATTTTAAAGGGAGAGGGACATAAGATTTATTCGTTTGCAAAGACGTGTTTACAAAATCTTTAACAGTGAAATACTTTGTAAATGTACAAACAAGTTTTTCTTCACTCTGTGCCTTTCTTTTATTATCTTGGAGCAGTTTACGTTTTGTAAGTGAGTAGGCAGCTGTTGCCATGTTCTGTGACCAAAGATAGAAACAAAAAGGCATGTTAACTGGGGGTGAAAGCCTTTCCCTGTTCAGCACTGGCAGTATCGTGCTGCTTCTGTGCAAGGTCTGTAGTGACATACAGACTGGCACGTGAGCAGCATTGGATACTGTCCTGAATGGGGATGGAGGTGGGAGAGTAGCTCATGCTCAGTGTTTTCCTCCATGCACATTCAGAATAATTTCTGAAAGAGCCTATACATGTACAAACTATAGATGAAAACTGTATGCACGTAAACTCTATATGTGACCAGGAACCCTGAAAAAAATATTGTTTTCCTCCAATATGCTGATTAGGAATCTGGCTTCTTCAGTGGCATTATGTATTCTGTAGCATATTGCACAGTTTCCTTCTCTCTGCACTCTGTTTATTTAAAGGGACAGTCCAAACTAATTAATCCATAATGGTACAAATTCCCATAACTGTTTGCTTAATTAAAACCAGTTTCAACTGATTTTAATTGAAACTGACTACCACAGGATTCAATTGTGTGTGTGTGTCCAATTTGTAGCAGATCTGCAGAATCACCTATTATTTTATCACTATTGCGATTTTTGTAAATGAGGGAGGTTACTTATAGCCTTGTTCTTGAGGTGATCCACATACTAATATGAGGTCAACTGAAGACAAAGATAATACTGATGGCTTAGTAAATATTTCAAAATGTTATATTATAATGTTGTTATGTGGTGATCAGGCTTGCAAAAATGCCCAAAGATGTAAAATTCTGTCCACCCAAACAGGGAGGAAAAGCTGATAAGTCTGAAGACAGATGTAATATAAAAAGGGTTCCTGCAACCATATTTCAAGCCTGTGTTTTAAATGACCTGGCAGTTTCAAGTATTTTCCCTTCTCTGTGTCTTAGCTTGCTCACTCCTGCTGCTTCCTCCTCTGTGACTCTGTGATGTGGCAGGGGAAGTTAACCAAGTGCTCTATTCAAAACAGTTTATTAACTGTTAACAGTTTATTAACTGAGAGCCAGGGTGGCGTAGTGGTGAGAGTGTTGGACTGGGACTTGGGAGATCCGGGTTCTAGTCCCCGCTCAGCCATGAAACTCACTGGGTGACTTTGGGCCAGTCACTGACTCTCAGCCTAACCTACCTCACAGGGTTGTTGTGAGGGTAAAATGGAGAGGAGCAGGAGGAGGATTATGTACGCCGCCTTGGGTTCCTTGCAGGAAAAAAGGGGGGGTATAAATAAATAAATTTAAAAAATAAACAGTATTTATTTTTATACTGCCCACCATCAGATTTCAGGGTAGTGTGCAGCATGAAACAAGTACAAAAACAACAAGAAGAAGCAGATAAAACTTTTAAATAGACTAAAACTTGAACAATTAAATCAGTGAAACCAATTAAAATGGCTGGGTAAATAAAAATGTTTTTGCCTGGTGCTTAAATGATAGCAGTACTGGGGCCAGGCAAATCTCTCTTGGGGGGCATTCAATAACCAGGGGTGCCACTGCTGGGAAACCTCTCTCTCTCTGTACCTCTGATGAAAATATTTATGGAGAAGGCAGAAGCTCTTGAAGGGACACTGGTAAGGGAGTAGGTGCTCCTTCGGTATTTGTTCTACAGCTGGAAGTGGTGCAATGCCAAACACTTCCCCAGACAGAGGAAGAAAATGGGGGTGCAGAGACTGTGGGACTTGAAGCGGAGTTTGCCGGGCCAGCCCAAGACGTTTGGCTGCCTGCGGCAAAGGACAAAATGGTGCCTCTACTTCCATGTACACAAGCTGACCAGACTGATACATAGCTGAATCTTACTTCAACACTGGTGAAGGGACAATGTCTTCATCACACCTGAGGGCAGCAGGCTAGCTTGAGGGTACAGGGCAGTCTGCACAGCACGCACCGTTCTGTCCTCCAATACGTTGCCATTGCTCCTTGCCCCTCAGCATCTGCCACCTGAAGCAGTTGCCTCGCTCTGTCTAATAGTAGGGCCAGCCTCGGGAGTTTGATTAGCTGCCTTGTTAATCTGGTAGGTCAGTTGTGAAAGCAGACTGGGAGCACTGTCGGCACTCCATGAGTCTTCTGTTTAAATTAGTCTGTCTTCAGCCTAATGGTCAAACTAGAAGTGACACAGCAGATCTGTAATCAGGATCTCCTGTGTGTCTTTGTTTTTGAATTCAAAGCAGGCATGGGGTGTGGGGAAGAGATCAAGGCTGTGTGCCAAGAGACAGAGAGTTTATTCCTTCCCCTCCATCTAGACTGTCCTGCCTGTATTTTTTCATCAAATAGCATCCTAAAGGGGGCTTCAAATTGGGGAAATGCCATAAGGCATAAGGGTTAACCCCTAGCTCTGTGGCCCTAATCTAGTTTGGATTCTCCGGGGTTACTTTGCCCTTTAAAATAGAATGCAGAAGAGCTGAGTTATGGAAGTCTGGCATCATATCCCTGGAGCTCCCTGCTGTATGTGTTTCTGGGGATTATAACAGACTTGTTTAAGAACCAAAGGTTAAAATAACTCCTTAATTTTTCTTGCAGATTTTCAGAAGATGTTGGTTGGTTTTCAAGAAAGCCTCCAGTAAAGGACCTAGAAGGCTAGAAAAATTTCCAGATGAAAAGGCTGCATATTTCAGAAATTTTCACAAGGTAGGTAATTATTGGCGATGTAGATGTGGATTGTAAGATATTGAGAAGTTGAACAAAAGGTGGTTGTTGTTGTTGTTGTTGTTGTTATTATTATTATTTCTGAAGCTGATGAAGTTGACAGCAATACTCCTTGATGATGTCATTGTCGGCTCAGACTAGATCTGTCTTTCCAGATTAAGAAGCAGATTTCATTTCTTTGTTTTTTTAGATCCATATTTGCTATGAACATGAACATGTGAAAATAATGTTCTGAAGAAGTACAGAATAAGATTATTTTTTCAGTCTTTACCAATTACCTAAAATTCAATATGAAGCCTAAATATAAGATGCCAAACTGCTTGAATGTCTGATGCTATTTTCTTTTTTAAAAAAAGGTTGACGGGGATTTTGAAGAATGCATGTGTGCAAACATCACAGTGCCACAATTTAGCCTTTGGACACTACTTATTATCCTACATCAGCTGTTCAATACATGATTACATGTTATTTCAGTGGAGCCTTTCCTTCCACTCATACCTCAACACAGCACCTGTAATTGATTCAATCTTTAATGCAGCACTCTTGAGACTGTGTGTATTGATAGCTGTTAACTGCCATGAAAGAAGATTCAGTTCTTCCAGTACTTCTTAGTACCATGTTAGAGCAAGGTTATTTAGCCAAGATACACAAAACAGCATAATTACGTGGTACAGCTCCTGCGGAACTTAAGCACTTCAAATTACAGGCAGAAGGTTGCATATTTCAATACATCCCATCTAAAAGGCTCACTGTATATAAAAGCTAACATACTGGGGAAAGGACCAGGCTAGAACTATTCTCTTTTTTATATGGAGGACCATTCAAACGCATCCAGGGGCAGTGCTAGGTACCTAAAAGATCTGGGGCTTGGGCCCATAAGGACAAAAAAAAACCCGCACAAATTTGCACATGCTCATTTACATATGCCAATGTATGTGCATAATTAGAAATAATTACTATAATTTAAATTCTATAGAAGGCAAGCTAATTAACCTATTGCTTGCTTTCAGGACAGAACTGTGCAGTGCCCCAAACTGTGCTTGCTTAAAACTTACCCTCCAGGCACCCACACACTTCCCTTGGACTTCCAGGCCCAAATGGGGAGGATGGAGCGCCTGGGACCAGCAACGAGCTGTATGGCGCCTTGAACATTTACAGATTAATTGCAAACTGAATATGGCACGCTGGCAAGGGAAAGTGTGGGCATGTGTTGTAGACTATAATAACCCATGCTCTTAGGCTGTAAACTTACACAATTACTAGGGAGTAACCCCCATTTAACATAGTGGGATTTACTTACTTTTGAGTAAATCTTCACTTGCTCTTTACCTCCCCCATCACCAACAAACCCAACAGCACCAGACAGAGGCCTCAAGCCTGGAGAGCGCTGCTTTGCTGCTGGTGGTCCCCAGACCAGGTGAGGAGGCAAAGAAAGCTGTCACCAAAGGTGGTTCCTCGTTTTCTTTCAAATACTTTATTTTGGTAGTTCCTGGGATTCTATAACACACAGTTATACACAGTTTGTCTCCTAGCCAGTGTACCTGCCAAAAACGAACACTTTGTAGCACTTTGCAAGTGCTGAGAAAAGTGTGTGTGTGTGTGTGTGTGTAGGAAGGACCCTTAGCAGCAGAATCTAAGCGGGGGGGGGGGGGGGTTGGGATGCTGATGTGCCCATGGGCTACCTTCACTTTCCCAAGTGTGGATGACCCAGGGCACATGGGTTCCCCCAAAAAAACCTGAGGATCATGCACAAAAGGGTGTTTTAGCCCCCCCTTTCTAGAAGGATCCATGAGGGTTTTTTGGAGGGGTGATCAAAAGTCCCAAGTGTCCCCTCAGTTTCGCCATTGACCTGAGTTGCTAGCACCTTGGGGAGTGGCAAAACTTGGGGAGATTCCCAGTGCTGGGGGTACACGAGGCTTGACGTGACTTTGACACATGTCAAACCGAGCCCTCCCTCCTGTCAGTGGGAATCCCCTCCAGTTTTGAAGGTTCCCCCGATGCTAGCAGCGGGGGGACACTTTCAAAACTGGGGGGCCACTAGGGACAACTGATCTCCCCCAAAGAAACCAGGGGATCATGCTGCAAAAAGGGGGGAAAGAGCCCCTTTCCACAAATCATGATCTCCCTGGGCTTTGCAAGGAGCTGACAGGTCCAGACCTGTCAACTCCTTGCAAAGGGGGGAAATACCTGCAGCCTGGGGTAGGCACTGTACAGAGTGAGTGCCTGCTAGATTTGGCCAGTAGGCACCCACCCTGGCCAGTACCTAGCCCAAGGACCCCCTTGCGCTAACCCACCCTACTTGGGTTAAAAAATAATAATGAGCGAAGTTATTTGTGCACATTGTCAGACCAATTTAAAAAAAGAAAAGAAGTGGGACTGAATACGGGCAGCCCCTGCAAGGTATTGCAGGCACATCCATGGGTATTGTTAAAGGCGGTTTGACAGCCGGCTTTCGTGATCTCAAAAAAAATAATAATCAAGCCATGGCTTACACCAGCGGCAGAGGGGAGAACCTCGTTCCTCCTACGGTGTCCCCTGGGATACCCACAGGAGCACCAAGGGGGGAAAGGAGAGGGGAGCCTACCCACGATGCACCCGATCGTCTGTTGGGACATTTTGGGTAGGGTGGCTTATAAGCCACACTGTGTAGCTTGTTCTGCAGCGTGACTTATTGTGACGTCCGAACCCACTGTCTAACAAGAGCAGTACTGTCTGTTTCTCCTGATCATTGGTTTTAGGGCAGAATAAAGTACACCATGAGAATGATGTAACTTTTTATACTGTCGTCAAGCTCTTGCAGGAAGGCATTGTACCTATATTTACAAGAGCTCACGAATAGTCTCCTTAATTAATGTGTTATTCATGAGCTAGATCATTTTCAGATTCATGAGAATGGGTCGTGAGAAGTTCTTTGTAAGAATAATTGATACTTGTCAGTGGATTGTGATATTTTGATTAGATTTTCTCTGAATTTTCTTCATCATGGAATTGAGGCTGAGATATGCCCTTGAATATCCAGTTTTAATGGTAAAACCTCGCCCAGGAATGTAACTAGTAACCAGTGAAGGTCTTTTAAAATTTGTGTAAAATATGGCCCCTGCCCTATGGAGCTATTGACCACTGGACCTGATGAAGGGTCTAAACTATCTTAAGGACAGCTGCAGAGCACCAATAGAAACTTCTTGCATGTGTGAAAGAGCAAAGCCACACAGCAAACTCCACAGACATTTGTCATAATCTCAAATGCAATGTTTGAGTTTATACATTCGGCTGCATGTTATCAAGTGCTGAAGCAATCCAAACAATGAACTATGAAATAATACGCATCCATGTGTGAACCACCTCTATGCATTAAGGCATTTACAAAATACTCTAAGCTCAGGATTCACACATAATAATCTTAGAATGGGGAAAAATTAAAAGAATGGGTCTCTGTATTGTGAGGTTCTTCAGAAATGGTTTTGAAAGTTGGTTTCCTGTGTTATCCTGTTTTTTAGTCTACAAAAGAGATAATGGAATTTGGACTCTGAAAGCAAAATACTGACAATGAAATGTATGCTAGTACAGATTAAGAGGTAATATGGGAGGAAAGATTTAATCAATATTCATGGTGTAGCTGATACACCAGCAGATAAGTACATTTGAGATAGCCCAGTATTTTGCAGATTGGAAGTTGTGAAACACTGATAATCAAGGAAAATAGAAAAGTTAGCCTGTGGCTGCCCAGCTTTGGAGATTTTTAAAATGAGAATTATAATGGGTTAGGAGAAGTCTAAAGTAAAACTATGCTCAACATCTGGGGCCTTCCTCCAGTTGCCGCCTCCAAGGGAGGTTCGGAGAGCGGCGACCAGAGGGAGGGCCTTCTCTGTGGTAGCCCCCCAACTCTGGAACAAGCTCCCCCCTGAAGCCCGCCTGGCGCCAATTCTACAATCCTTTCAGCGCCAGGTTAAGGCTGCCCTCTATGCTGAGGCTTTTAACAACAACTCTACATAGTGCATGGTGGGGTGATTATTTTTAATCTTTTATGGGTCACGTTGCATTAATTTGTTTTAGCTTTTTCTGTCATTTTAAACTTGGTTTTAAATTTTTATAATGTCTTTATTGTGTATATTTTATATTGTATTATGTCTTTTATTGATTGTTGTAAACTGCCCAGAGAGCTTCAGCTGTTGGGTGCTATAATAATCATAATCATAATCATAATCATAATATAGTACACATCTACCAGACAGACAAATAACATGCATTTTAGATTTGGGAAAGGATGACACAGAAATGTGTAAAGAATTTAATTATGGCATTGATTTAATTATAGCAGGGTTGTTTCCAGAAGGTAACATGGGGGGAGGGGTCTGCTCAACCCTGTGTCATTTATGTTTCATGGTTTTGTAGGGTTCCATCTTATCCCCCATTCTTTTAAACATCTGTATGAAGCCTCTAGGTGAGGTCATCTGGTGATTTGGAATGAGATGCCATCAGTATGTTGATGACACTCAGCTCTACTTCTCCTTGCATCTGAATCAGGTGAAGCTGTGAGGATGCTGAACTGGTGTCTGGATCTGGTAATGAGCTGGATGAGGGCTAATAAACTTGAAGCTGATAAACCATGGTTTAGCATTTGGAGAATAACTCTAACTTCACCCTGGGTTTGCACACTCTCCCTTTCCCCTCTCCTCCTCCAGTGTGGCCATGAAGAAGAGATTGGGAGTTTTCACTTCCATTTCAGATTAACGGCAGTTCAGCATGTTGACTGAACCCTAAACTGTGGTTAATGTTAACTATGGCTTGTTTGAAACAAGCCAGCTTCATAAGTTCACAAGATTAATTAGTAATTAGGATAAAGTTTAAAAACATATGTTTAATAAGAAGCACAGGATACTTACAAAAACAGCAGTCCCCTATATGGCTAGGATAACATATGAAGCATCCTTGGTCAGAATGACGTGGCAGTGTGGAAAACCCTCATAATTTTGTTTTCCTTAGTTATGCTCAGAAAGCTAGAAAATAATGAAAACTGTTTAAAATATGAATTCTTGATGTCTTCTTTTATCTAACAAGTTGTTAGTACCATAGCATTTTTCTATAAATGTGTGCAGTTTTAAATTTTAATGTCTCCAATTAAAGCTGCATTGCCTTTAAAAGAACAATCATGGATGAAATAGCCAGGGAAACAAAAGAGTCTTTGATGTGAAATATTATAGCAGTAGAGAACCTTAAACATATCCAAATGTTTTAGGCAAGATGTGATACTAGGGACAAAAAGGCTTGAGGAAAAGATAATGACCTAGTTTAAAAAACAGCAACAACAACATTATGACTAGTTCTGTATGCTCAAGGGAGCTTTCGACTCGTGCTTCTCTAGCAGTAAGACACATCCCTCAGACCCATATGACAAACCTCTTTTTAAACTGTGGGGTGTTTCATGAAAGGTTGTGATATTCATAGATTCATAGATTATAGAGTTGGAAGGAGCCTACAAGGCTATCGAGTCCAACTCCCTGCTCAATGCAGGAAACTAGAGGAGGGGCCTCCCATCCAAGTAACAACCAGGCTTGACCCTGCTTAGCTTTCCACGCTCAGACAAGCTGAGCCAGCATAAGCCACATGTGGGTATGGGATCTGCCATTTGAAGGGGGAAAGTTATATATATATATATATATATATATATATATACTGGGCATGAAAGATCACTTGGGCATGCCTAAATTAATACTTTGGTTGCTGGGTTGGGTTTCTGTTGCATTAATGCTACAATAAAACACAACTAAGGATGCAGTCTTATAGGGATGCATGTAACCGTCCGAACCCAGAGGATTACGGGCATCCTATGCAGGGCAGGAGGTGCGCAGAGGTGAAGGTTGCCTCCGTGCTCCTCCCACCCTGCAAAGCAGCTAGACGGCAGATTTCAGCTATCTAACTGTTGTGCTTTGGAGTGGGAGGGAAGGAGGCTGAGGCACCGCCAGGTCTCTTTCCCTCCCCGCCCTCATTCCCCACCAACTAAACCCCTTCTCTGAGGTCACTTTTGCGACCTTGGAGACGCAGCTGGTACAGTTCTTTCCACGCTGGCTGCAAGAGGGGGAGGGTGCTCTGAGCATGGAGTTCCAGCTCCGACGTTAGAGCTGGGACTTTGAAAACATCCTATGGCCATCTCCATTGTTCTCCAACCTTGGGTCCCCAGACGTTTTTGGCCTACAACTCCCAGTAGGCCAAAAACGTCTGGGGACCCAAGGTTGGAGAACACTGTTCTAGACGGTGTCTAGGGGCCGGAGGATAGCCCTGCCCATGTGTTTTTACACAACCAGTATTTTTTATGGGCATTCTCAAGCTTGCTGAAGCATCTGATACGTTGATTATGAGAAAGGTCTTGTTGGATAAATGAAAATAAACATCTATTATTACAACTGTTCTAAAAGCTGTTCATTTTTAAAAAGTTATTTACAGAGAGAAATTTAAAATTCAAATCATTTGCAGATGGAAAAAGTTATTAAAAATGCATTAGGGTTGAAGATGGATCTGTACACACTGATAACATATTCAAAAGAAATTTATCCCTTATGACAATTAAAGTAAAAGAATTTTCACATCATCGACCAATACATTTCATTTAATTTGAAAGCAGGTGAAAAAAGGAATAATTGAAATGACTTTTACTAAAACAGGCCATTAATGGCAATTAAAGTAGAAGCTGCCTCAAACAAAATGAAATTTAAACTCATCAAGCATTGCTAACTCTTTCCAGTTGCATCTTTCAGGTACCATGCTTCATTTTATTCTTGTCCCAGGATGTCCTGAGTTCTTTTTAGGGTGATTAATGTGCCAGGAGGATTTATTTATTTATTTCATTAATAATGCTTATGTTCTGCTTAATACCATAACATATCTAAGTGGTTTACATATAAATAAACCATTTCAAGTACAATAACAATAAAAGCAATACAAGAAACTGTAAAGTAGAGCAGCATATCCTTAATTACAATTAATTACAACCCAGAGAAAGTCTGGGTAAGCAAGTACATTTTCAGGACATACCACATTTTCTACCTCCTGAACGACGCGGGGGGGGGGGTGTTTTAGAAGGGGGTGCCACCACCGAGAAAGTTGAGGTATTACATGGTGACATTCTGTAGGTTTTGGAATGACCAGCAAGGCCTCCTTTGATGATCTTAAAGGTTGGCTGGGTATATATAGGGGAAGGCGGTCTGCTAGGTATCTTCATCCCAAGTTGTTTTGGGCTTTGTATCTCAATCACATAACCTTGAATATGGCTTGATAGCTAATAGGCAGCCAGTTCATTTGACACAGGCATAATGTGAACATGGCTGGGTGCCCCAGTGAGCACCCTAGCTGCTGCATTCTGCACTAGCTGCAGCTTCCAAACCAGGCACAAGGGCAGCCCCATATAGAGTGCATTACAGTAATACAGTCATGAGGTCACCAGTGCCTGAAACATGGTGGCTGGGCTATCCCTATCCAGGAACAGGCACCTCAGGAGCATAGGAAGGTGTTGTTGGGCCTCCTGATGGACTGTGATGAAACAAAAGCACATTGCATTGAAACAGAAACAGTATTTATGGGTCCTTTCACAGTTAACAGCAGCTTGAAAAAAAACACTGTGGCCACATAAATGCATCTGACTTAGTGGTCTTGGTTAATCAAGAGAGCATGAAGCCAGCCATGCGCTGCCAGAAATCCTATGTGCCCTTGAGGAGCTCACCTTGCAAATCTAGTCTAGTTATGAACTTTAGATCTCAGATAAGTGGTGTGCTCTTCTCATGCTTACTAAACATTTATTATTGACTGTAGTTTGTTTCACAGTTTAACATACTAAGAATGCAGATTTTGACAGCTCTCCAGGGGTAGGGAAAGTGCCTTTATATTGAGAATGGATATTTCTTTATTTGTGAAATAAAAGTGTTAAATTTGTGCTAAAGGTGCTAACAGCAATTACAAATATGATGAAATGTAATAAAATACAATAAAACATAAATAAAATGCAAAGTAAAAGATATAAAAATGAGGCAGCTAAAACATCAATAAAATAAATAAATAAATAAATATTTCAACTTATTTTCAATATTTAAAAGTCAGCTTACGGGCCAAAGACCTGTCTGAATAAAATGTCTGCCTTCCGGTGTAAGGTCATCAGAGGAAGGGCTAGGTGGGCCTCACTTGGCAAGGAGCTCCAGATCCTAGGAGTAGTCATCAAAAAGGCCTTGTCTTGAGTTCCTGCCAACTGTGCTTGAGATGTTGGTGGGACAGAAAGAATGGCCTCCCTTGCAGATATTAACACCCAGGCAGGCTGATAAGAGAGAATGTGGTTTCTCAGATACCAGTGGACATCAACTTACAGTAGTCCAAACAAGAGGTAACGATTTGAACATAGATCCCAAGTTGTGTAGAGCTTTGTAGGTCATAAACAGCACATTGAATTGTGACCAGAAACAGACCAGTAGCTATTGAAGCTCTCATAACATGGGAGTCACATGCTGTCTATATCCAGCCCCATTCAATAGTCTGGCTGCAGCATTCTCAACCAGCTGAAGTTTCCAGACACTCTTTAAAGGCAGACCAGTGGACATCAACTTACAGTAGTCCAAACAAGAGGTAACGATTTGAACATAGATCCACAGTCAAGTAGATCAGGTGGAATCTTCCAGTTCTGCCATTCACTTCTCCACCATTGGGAGAAGAAAAGAGGAGTGCATGAAGGAGCATCTAGCTTACCCCTGATGTCTCCTGGTCGTGGTGTGCAATCCTAGTGGGTAAATACTGTTTTAGTAATGTCATTTATGGTGGCGGTAGAGTGTGTGACCATCCTGCTTTATTCAGTATTATTCCAGTGTCACCACATTTTCATTATTTTGAAAATTTTTGAGATATGAACACATTTTTTCTTTCAATTTCTGGAAAAGAACTAGATATACACAATAATCATACACTACATGTTGGCTTTTTAAATGCACTGTTTGCCAAGCAAAAGTAACCTCACTATGCTGGCAGCCTTTATGGATTAGGCAGTAGTTCTTCAATTCTGGCAGCATTATTGCAGTGTGTTTCAAGAGACAAAATGAAATAACTTGGCTTGATGAGAACTCTGCCTTATTGACTAGCAAAAGCTACCCAACATGCATAATTTGTCCTGAACAAGCTGATTGGCAGTCTTGGCACATAGAGACCATGCTTAATGTATGTTCTGAAATAATATAAATAATAGAACCTGTTCAGATGAGCTTTTTCTTAAATTTCATATAAAAATGTAGGTTAAAATGCACTCCTGGGTATGCTTTGAGCTAAGCCTGGCAACTTCTGTTCGTATGGTAACATGAGATGACAATCATGGTCACTGTATACTAGTGAAAACCTCTGTATCTCCATTAATGTATGCTCCATTAATCAAATGAAGAACAACAAAGCTAGTGGACCAGATGGGATTCCTGCTGAAATCTTTAAAGAAGGGGGCCCCTGAACTTGTACAACATCTTCATAAACTCATCGAAAAAATCTGGATAAGAGAAGAGATCCCAGAAGACTTCAGGGATGCCATAATTATCACCCTCTTTAAGAAGGGTGATAGAACAGACTGTGGAAACTATTGGGGCATTTCTCTCTTAGCAACCGCAGGTAAAATATTTGCTAGGATTCTCGCAAACCGTCTTCTATCTATTTCAGAAGAGATCCTCCCTGAAACTCAATATGGTTTCCGCCCCTCTAGAGGGACAGTAGACATGATTTTTACTGCACGTCAGCTCCAAGAAAAATGCCGGGAGCAAAATCAACCCCTTTATATGGCATTTATCGATCTGGCTAAGGCCTTTGATACTGTAGACCGTACAGCTCTCTGGACTATCCTTATGAAAATTGGATGCCCCAATAAATTTGTGAATATCTTGCGACTTCTCCATGACAACATGACGGCAACGGTTTTGGACAACAACGGCTCTCATGGTGCTCCATTTAAAGTGGGATCAGGTGTTAAACAGGGATGTGTTATCGCCCCAACATTATTTGCCATTTTCATCGCCATGGTTTTACATCTTGTCAAGGGGAAACTTCCCACCGGTGTGGGAATTATATATCGAACAGATGGAAAGCTTTTTAATCTCAGCAGGCTGAAAGCAAAAAGTAAGGTAATTACAACCTCCGTTGTGGAACTTCAGTATGCTGATGATAATGTGGTCTCCGCACATTCAGAGGATGATCTCCAAACTATCCTAAATGCTTTTGCAGAAGCATACGAAAAACTTGGTCTCTCACTTAACATCAAAAAAACCAAAGTGCTTCATCAGCAAGTGCAAGCCAACCCTTTGGTGATGCCATCTATCCAGCTTGGCGGGACAATACTGGAAAATGTCGATCATTTTCTCTATCTTGGCAGCTATCTTTCTGTTACAGCTAACATCGACAGTGAAATCCAGCATCGTCTGAGCTCCGCAAGTGCCGCATTTTCTCGAATGAAACATAGAGTGTTCGAGGATCGGGATATTTGTAAGAAGACCAAAACACTGGTTTATGAAGCCATTGTATGAAGGCAACTTTATTGTATGCCTGCGAAACATGGACTATCTATAAACGTCACTTCCACCTCCTTGAAAGGTTTCATCAACGTTGCCTCCGGAAAATCCTGCAAATTACTTGGGAAGATAGGCGAACAAATGTCAGTGTACTGGAAGAAGCAAAGACTACTAGCATTGAAAAAATGATCCTTCAACGCCAATTTCAGTGGACCGGTCATGTTGTTCGAATGCCTGACTGCCGCCTCCCAAAGCAGTTACTTTACTCCCAACTCAAGGATGGAAAGCGGAATATCGGTGGTCAATATAAGAGGTTTAAAGATGTTCATAAGGCTAATCTAAAAAAATGCAATATAAACATCGAAAACTGGGAAGCTCTGGCCCATGAACGATCTAAATGGAGGTTGGCCTTTCACAAAGGTTCCATGGACTTTGAAGAAGCCCGAGTGCAAGGTGAAAGGGAGAAACGTGCTAAGCGAAAAGCACGTCAAATGAATCCTTTACAGGACCATCTTCTATCTGGTAACCTGTGTCCTCACTGTGGGAAGCTGTGTGGATCTAGAATTGGCCTCCACAGTCACTTACGGACCCATCGCTAGAGTCTACACAATCTTCTTTAGAATTTCCTCCTTTTATCCCGGAAGACAATCTTACTCGGTCACGAGTGATCGCCTGATGGATGGATGGATGGATCTTTAAATTGAACAGTTTAACTTGAAACTGTAGCTAATAGGTCTGAAATAACTTGTTATCTTGAACCATCAAATAAGCTAATATGGTTTGGTTTGTCTTGCTGTTGCGGACATGGATATTGGTCAACATTCTCATGCCCCTTACCGTTGATAATTATGAGGTTGTCAAATCATTTTTAATATTCTATGCCGGGATTTCCAGGATATGCTCCTCTTTTTCAGGGTAGGCTTCCAGCTAGAAACACTGTCATTGCCATACAACAAATACAAGGGTGTTTTGCCATGGTTGTTTCGGAATTCATGTTTATTGCCTCTTATTTTCTGTGCAATAATTTCTGTCTGTGTAAAGAGATTGTGAAGAGCAGCATTCTGGCAAGGCAGTCTGTCTCTCCCACCAGTTTTAGGTGCTAATGACTGTTCAAGCTGTAAGCCTACAAAGAATAAGCCTCTCATATTTCTAATTAAGTGTTCCAAATCAACAGTTGGGAAACAACTCATGCAAGAGTGGCTTGCATTATCTAGCTTGGTCCATCTTTTAAATAAGATTAGCGTAGTTTCCATCCTTGTCCTGGTGACAAATTCCAGGGAGATAGCTGTATTAGTCTTTATCAGAAACAAATCTTTTGAAACAGAAAAGATCTTTTGATCTTTGAGATAGCATAAGACTCCTTTGTTCATCCTCTTCCTGTATATACCCAGTCTTAGATTTTGTAGCACATTTCTCAGAATTTTGTAGCATATTTCTCACATTTCTTCTCGCTTCCAGCAAGCTTTGTGTGGGATGAGCTTCATGAATAATACAGACACATGAAGCAAAGATAATAGAGGCATGCATATGTCATAGCTTTAAGATCAAGAAGGGGTTATCACCAGAGATCTCATAAAAATAGAATTTGAAATCCTTAATCATGTAATAAGTTGTTAATTTGTATAGCTCTCCTCTAAAGCCCAAAGTCAGAACTTCACAGTTTAACAGCTAGGGTATCTTTCCTACAGAACTTCAGACACTGGGAATTAACAAGGAACTTCATTTTCTGAAGGTTTTAAAAGAAATGTAAATAGAAACAAACATATGTAAACCTGTGTGAAAGGGGAAAATAACGGTGCCTCTAATAAACTAGGAAGTTTCAAGAGCCACACACAAAATATGTCTGGAGGGTAAATCAGAGTCGAGTGATTTGGATTTTTCCTAATTTCCTTAGGACCATCAGTCATAGCAGCAAAATATAGTCGCATTTTAAAGCTCACCTGGAGACCAGTTCTGAGAATGCAAATGTTTTAATTTAGGTAATGGAATATGCAGTTCAAAAGGTTAGAAATCTTATAGTCATTGCTAGCCATCCTAAATTTGAGGACTGGATGGCACTTTTCACAGAAACTGGGAAAATAAAAAGGCAGATGTGTTGCACTTCTGCTTGCAACACTGTGTAAACTGAGGCTCTCTGATATCTATGAGTCTGAGGGGAACCCTAGCTAGAGATGCTGCCAAAACCCAAAATTAGGTGTTTTGCTGGTAAAATTTATTATGCACATAATGCCCGCCTGTATGTGTACTGAGCCTGGATGGCTATGTAATTAACTTTAACATTTGCATTATTCAAACTGAGATTGATTACAAGTTTCTTCTAGCTCTGTTCTGCACCTGTGCAGACTGCAGGACTAAGCATCTAACTGCCATTTCTGTGCATGTCTTGATGTTGTTTGGTTTAACCCTCTACCTGAAGAAAGTGTAAACACCCCATTTGCAAAGCTTATGCTTGTGAAATGATGCCACTTTCTTCCTTTAGTTACTGTTTTCCAAATCAATCAGTGTAAATTTTGGATTTGAAATCCTTCAACAAACTTATCCTGTTTGAAGAAACAACCACATAGGTTAGTCACTTGTTCAACATATCTTTTTCACTCATGGCTTGGTTTGCTTTCTGTATCTAGTCCTCAAGCAAGGCAATTTCTCTCTAGTATCAGACAGATCCCCCCCCCCCATTTGGTAGGTAAAAGTTTACTTTAGACCTGGGTGCTGGTGGCTGGCACTGTGAAGGAAAACTGCAAAGGGAATCCAAGGAGGAGGAGGTCGGGAGGGAAGCAGTGAGGAGATGAGCTGCAATGGGTGGAGGTGTCTCTTCCACAGCTTGTACTCACCCCACAGTTGCTCCCTCCAGCTCCAGTGGTCCCATACCAATTTTAGGGTAAACAGTAGGGCACAGTAAAAACTGCCCACAGAGAGAGAAATATAGTGTAGTGACCCTCGGCGTCATGATGCATAGCGTGGGGCCATGCTACCGTTCCCAAAATTGGTCTGGTTTCATAAATACTTTAACTCAATGCACTGCAAGCAACTCATAATCTGTGCTGACTTCCAGAGGCATTTCCTTATGCTGAGTTGGTCACATGCATCTGCTACAGCTAATCCATGTTTTAAGTGGTGATCGGAGGCATGTATTATTGTTATTATTAATTTTATTTCTATACCGCTCAATAGCTGAAGCTCTCTAAAAGTTGAATTCAGTGCATGATGACATAACAATATGGCATGCACTTGGAACGGCTCCATATGAGCACAAGCTAGTGTATATTGGGAAAATAGGTTGTGAGAACAGGCTCTTGGCCATTCTTCAATTTTGCCTCTAAACATATTCATTTCTCACAGAACTGAAAGGTGGAATATGACTGAAAAGAGCACTCTACACTGAAGATGCATTATCTGTATCCATGTATCCATAATAGATTAGCCCAATGGACCTAAAGATTAGCCCAACAGATGAAACCAATAAGCATCCAAACTACAGTGTACCACCAAATCAACCAGGAAGGATCAGGGTGTGGTCATTCTACAAGTGACTTTATGTTGCCTAACCTTTTGTTGGTCTGTAGGCTTCATTAGCAAATAACTTTTATAACTTTAACTTTTGTACATATAACCCCATGAGATTCAGCTTGATTGGCAGCAGTGAAGAGTGCCTCTAGGGCACATCCATATTAGCCTGCTTTGTGAGATTTAATCTGCATTATAGGTGCATTCAGAATTACACTAGCCCCTTGCCCATCTCCCTGCAGATAGATGAAATTGCAAGACAATGCAGCAACAATCATGAGACATTTCCTCACCACATTGTTCCTGCCCCAAGGCATATAAGAGCCAGGGCACATGTTCAGAGCTATAATATCATGCAGCCTTACTGATTCTGTACTTTTTCAGATTGTACATTAGCATGCTCATCCCATGTCAAAAATTTCCTATACACAGAAAGTTAATATGGCAGGGAAAAGACAGGATTTCTGTCATGCTAATTTTCTATAGCAGAGAGTTTGGGAAATAAGAGAATATTCAAACATGGGATTTTCCACCTGCATTCTGAAATGGTACTCTCCAGAAAGGACATACCATATTTCTGAACTGAATTTAATCTGTTTTATCTCCGGTGATGATTTTATGCTACTATTTTATAGATTTTTCTAGTTTTAGTTATCTGATTTTAGGGATTAGTTTGTTATCTTAATTGTGCATGTGTTGCTGTTCAGCCTTGTGTTCTCATGCTTTAGCAAAATAGGAACAAGGAAAGTGCTAGGAAAAAGCAATGTAAACATGATACAGGCCTGTGGCTTATGCTGGCTCAGCTTGTCTGAGCGTGGAAAGCTAAGCAGGGTCAGGCCTGGTTATTACTTGGATGGGAGACCCCTCCTCTAGTTTCCTGCATTGAGCAGGGGGTTGGACTCGATAGCCTTGTAGGCTCCTTCCAACTCTATGATCTATGAAATCTATGTCTTAATAAGCAAGGATTTCTGGGAATCTCCCTATGTACTCTGATAATGACAGCCAGATGTTTTATGCACTCCTTCTTCACTTGAAAGGTGTGTGCGTGCTGTTTTTATGACTGCCACAGGTTTCACTAGTTGTGGATTTACAGCTTTTAAAGCCTTATAATTGGTTATTAAGTTTCCTTTATGTCACATAACAAACTGATCTATCTTTTAAAATTTCCTTTTAGTGGAATGTAAAAATTGTAGGAATTGAAAATCCTGATGCATAAGTCATAATGCTGTAAAATAAAATAAGTTATAGAGATCCTATTCTTCTTTATTTTTCTAGACAGCCGTAAAGATTATTAGTGGCAACTAAGGAGCCACTTTCAAATTTCCATATTCTGTACTTGTTTCAGACAGTGTTCTGCATGTCATCACATATGTAGCACTGCTCAGGTCTTTATCACAGTTAGCATGTTGGTTAGGATATGGAAATCCAAATCTCCACTTGCCAATTGTAACTTGGGATGGTAAGCAGATCTGACTAGAGTACAGGGCAGACTGGAGGCCAGCATTGTTAGGGAGCTCCGGGACCAGCTCCAGCTGTTATGTCTAAGAATTATGCATTTAGAAATAGTTGAAAGCAGAATTGTTTTGAACAAACTTGAGGTATCTCTCTGAGGGCACAGGAGATGGACAAATGGGAAGAGAGTTTTTCAAGGAAACAGGCTGGGTGGGGGGTTTCATCTGTTGGTTCATCAATAGCATGCCAGGAAGGGTTCCATGAAAATGAAATAGTATACAAAGTCAACAATTTATGTCTAATAAAAAGTCAGCAATGTTTGGCTTGGCCCCACTGGCATTTTCCAAGGGAAAGGCCAGGTAGGGAGAACATGCCCTGTTGGTCACTATTTCCTGAGGTGCACAGGGTGACTTCAGGTAGTGGCATCCAGCACTCCCCCCCCCATTTCCTGCTCTAGAGAAGGAAAGGGCAGTTGGGGGAGTGGTTCCAGGTTTGTTCCTGCTTGGTTCAGGTTCTTCAGGCATCTTTGCCACGCAGCTGCCAGCTCAAATGTTGAGCTGGGGAGGTGGTAGGAATTGCTGAGCAACTGCTCAGATGATTCCACCCACCTCTGCAGCTTCAGAGTTGGGAGGAAGGCTGGCCACTGGTTATGCTCATCAGAGGGTGGCGCTGCAGTCGCCAAAACGAATATATTTGTGGAAGTATGTGTTTAAGAATGAAAAACTGTCAGTGGGGAAAAAATGACCATTGAATGAAGATCAATAAATCTATTTTTTCTCAGTTTTCAAGTAAATCATATTTAAGTTTATATAAGAAACTCTACTTTTACTCACATGGGAAATTCCAGAATTAATTCACACAGGAAATGCAGGAACACTTACATTTTGTTGCTGGCTGGGAGTACCTTCTGGCTCATATTACATTATCTATCAGTGTTGCTCAGGAGGATTTATTTTCCCAATTAAGTTTCTACATTTTTAGCATGCTTCATGCAAGAGATTGAGCCAAGAAGTAGCAGCCACTGCCACCTACGGTTTCCTTCTGTATGGCACTGGAGGGCTCCAAAAAGTGTATGTGGGGGGGGAGGGGGCAATCATCCCAGGTGGGACCAATGTTCAGGGACAGACAAAGCGGGCAGTAGTGGTAGCTCCTCCTCCTACTTATTAGGGATTGGTAGTGGGACCTGCCAGGTGACTGGGATCTAGACACCTGCTGAGGATGCCAACTCTCTTGATGCTGGCTCTGGATATGGCTTGGATCATTTTATAGCTTCGCATTTCGCTATCTCTCATTGGGTCCACATAATATATTTTTTTCCATCAGCTATCCAAAGCTTGCAGGTTAGGAACACTGGACTGTGGTGTCAGAAATCTAGGAACCAAGCCAGCCAGCCATATACTCTTCATTGAGGTATTTCAGAAGTACCTCCTCAGGTTTGCAGATGTATTTTATTGGCTGTGCTAATGCACTGCAAATATTACATTTAAAATGTCTAAAATGCTCATTTCCTCCCTGAGACATCTTTCTCCATTCAGACAGTACATTTTCACATACATACACCTAATATTGTACTATTACTGGATGCTTTCCATTAAATACTTACAAGACAAATGTGTCTTTAAATAAATTGACAGTAATCAGGATAAATGCCAGATTATATCTGGGAGTTCAGGAAGCAAATATTTCTAGTTATTGGGCATCTTTCCCTAAGGACCCACCCACACACACTAATTTGAGTGTTCAATTGCCTTTCACCTCTGAGATAATTAAGTGAAAGGGGGGGGACTCTTTTAAATTGGCAGGTAGCTGATCTCAATTACCATTCAAGTTAGCTGATGATAGGCCCTTCATTACATTTTCAGGATATAAGTTGTGCCATATATCTTGGCAAAGAGATATTCTTCTGTGTTGTTATTTGTGTATCAAATTTCTGATAAGATATTGCATGAAATAAGGCAAAAACACATAAGAATGGCATAAAATCAAAATAGTGGAAAACTGCTCACCCTTTCTATTGTTTTCAGCTCTTCACCACTTCCCAGGGGTATGCATGCAAATCCTTGCCACTCTTTGCCAACCAAGTTCCTTGTTGACTGGCCATATGGTTTTAGAGTACACATAATTCTCCATATTTTCTGCAATGTAAAAGAATGCAGAGCTGGTCTCTCTACAGCAGGTCTCTCCAACCTTGGGTCCCCAGATGATGCTGGCCTACAGCTCCCAGCATACCCAGCCAGCATGGCTAATGGCAAGGGATTCTGGGAGCTGTAGTCCAGCAACATCTGGGGACCCAAGGTTGGAGAGCCCTGCCCTACAGCATTCTATCACTTGTTCCATTAACTGACATTAGAAAGGCATGAACACAGTGTAGACCTGGGAATTCTGAAGAGATTGTCATTATTATGCCAGCAATATACATGATACCTTAGGGAGTAATATATAAAAGAAAAAAGAAAAAAAGAAAGAAAAGAAAAGAATGGCCAAGATCCCAAGAGCTGTGAAATTGCTTCCGTGAACTTAAAGGGGCTTTTATTTTTTCTTGAATATGTAGCTCCCATGCCACATGGTAACCAGAAGGAATTTTAAAAGCAGATATGCTATGAAGGTCAGCTGTTAAAAAGAAGCAACAACAAAAATTCTCCTGGGCATTGAAAACTTTTTCTGAGCAGATATTTAGGTCCCGGCCAGTGTTACCAAGTCTCAGTCTCCTTCCCTCCCTCTCTCCCCCCATTTTTCTCTTACCATTTTCCATTGCTTTTGCCTCCTTTCCTTCTCCCTCCCTAACATTCTGTAGAAGTAGAACTGCTTTCACCCCCTCCCAAGCCTGACTAACAGATAAACAATATTGTGATAAATTTAGAAGAGTTAAATATAAACAAACTGTGAGGCTCTCCACAAGATCTGAAGCCCTCAGAGCATTTTCAGCCCCTCTTATATCAGAGGACACTGCTTGGAACCGCCCTCTTTTCTTGGATCTAGAAGCCCCAGCTCCTTACAGGGGAGGGTTGAGCACTGCCTCTCCCTCACTCCTGCAAGCCCCATAATTGTTACCAGAGTCTGTCTGTCTTCTTTAGTGCTTTCAGTGCTATGTTCCTCACAATCTTTCTCTGTCTTGTAAATCCTCGTCCTTCTGCCTTCTCTTGTCAGCATTCTCTGTCACCTATACAGCCAAAGCTGCCCCTCCGGGTCATCACACACCTCTGCTTTCCCACCCCCACCCTTTTCTAGTCCAGCTGTGCTTTATTCCAACCATCTAGGTTGGACAGGGAGCCAAATTGTATCTCTCCCTTACTCAGGCTCATCACATAAAGATTATTTTAATTTGGAGATATTTTACGAACAAATGTTTTTCTGTGCATCTGACCTGAGAGCTCAAGGGAGTTAGGAAACAATTGAGAGGAGTTCCTGACTCTTTTGTGCTCTTGGGACATTTGGAATTTTGGAAGAAAAAAAAAGAGAGTTGTGGGTGCCACCACAAAATGGCTGCCATGGGGGGGGGCAGCAGCCTCTCACAAATGGTGCCTTGTTCCTTTTCTTAAGTGTTGATCAGTTGTCCTCAGCCTGCCCAGACTTGCAACCTATCTTTTAACCTCACCCTATGCAGGGAGACCAACTATTTATTTACTATAGAGTTACCTGATCTGAAGGAAGATTCCGACTTTGTAGGGGGGGGGAGGTGACAGATTATTGCTGACTGACATGTGTGACTTGTATAGCATGTCAGTCCCAGATCTGTATATCTTTCTTGTGCAAGGTAATTAGGGAAAAGCTCACGTATTTCCCAACTGACTTTCCCAGTTAAAATGCCCCAGCAGCAGTGATCCACTATATTCCAGCCCTGGCCTGGACCTCTGGATGGCTGCCGTTCATAGGTACAATTTGATGATAAAGTTGCTAGAGCACTAAAGAAAGGAAAATTGCAGAGAAACTTTAAAAAAAAAAAAAAATCAGCTTGCACTGCAGAAGTAGTTGGAGGATGCCCCACTTCTGGTTGTGACAAAGGATGACATTTTAGAATTAAAAAAATACCATATCAGATGCCAGATGGTCCTAATCCAAAAGTTCTTAAAGGACTGAGATGTGAATAGCTGAACTATTAACTAAAATATATATTCAATCACTGAAAGAAATCTCCATTTCAAAATTCTAAATTATGACCATTTGCCAATACAGCACCAACGTTTAAGTAGATTTAGGGGGTATCCAAGAAATTATTACTTGTCTGCCTATCTTTAGGCCTAGCTAAATTTATGGAACATTATTAAGACCAGAGTTCTTAAACATATAAAAAAACAAGTCTTGCTAAGGAAGAATCAGCCTAGCTCTTGCCAAAGGAAGTCTTGCAGTTGGTAAACTTCTTTGACAGAGTCAACAATTATGCATGATATAATGCACAGATATTGTATAACCAACTGGGTTCAAAACAACAACAACAACAACAACAACCAATGTTTGACAAATGTTCTCTTCATGAGTTGTCCACATGAAGGAGGCTCCTCATGTGGAAGGACTGGTGGCACAAACCCAACAGTGCATGGACACATGCTACAGATGTCTGAATAGAGGAAGCTTATGAGTGTAGGATTCCATGTGTTCTGAAACCAAGCACAAGGAATGGAGCCAAGAATCCATAATATGTTGGGGTCAGGGGCAGCAGCATGGCCCAGCTGCCCTTTCTATACATGGAGCTTCCTTCACATGGATAATGTGTGAATGAGGTAAAGTTTCGTACCAAAAATTCCTAAGGAAATTAATGGCCAAACTACAGATGCTGATAGCTCAGTCATGGAACTCCCAGTGTCACTTGCAGTTTGGCCCTTATTAGATATGAGATAAGGGGACAGGACCTGTTATTGATCACTAGTGGTTAAGACAAGGAACAGATGTAGGAATAAATGAACGGTTTTCACAAAGCAAACAAAGGGATTCAGCAAGGGTCCGCATTAGCACTAGTGCTATTTTTTTTTTTTAATTAGCAGATTTATAAACCACCTTACAGGACTTAAAGTCCTCACAAGGTGGTGTACAAACAATGTACAGTAATACCTTGGATTGCAAGCATAATTCGTTCCGGAACCGTGCTTGTAATCCAAAACACTCTTATATCAAAGCGAGTCTCTGGTGGGCGTGAGCAGGGCTGATTTCGGCCCGCTACGCCCACTCAAGGCGAGCGGTTAAATCCCTACACTACTTGCCTTGCAAGACCTTGCTCGTTTATCAAGTCAAAAATTTTTGCTTGTCTTGCAAAACGCTCTAAGACCAAGTTACTTGCAATCCAAGGTATTACTGTATTTGTTCATAAATTGTTTGGATTGAATGGACAATATTCTTTTGGGAGAAAAATCCATCCATCCATCTATCCATCCATCTCTCTCTCTCTCTCTCTCTCTCTATATATATATATATATATATGAGGTTTGCATTGGCTGTGTCTGTCTAGGAAAAGGACCTTGGGATCCTAGTAGCAAGCTCATTGAAAAGTAAATAGGCTACATAATTATTAGGAAATCACACGAAAGTAATAGCCTGATGGTATACATGTTAAAAAAGAAAGAAAGAAAGAGTCTACACAATCTTCTTTAGAATTTCCTCCTTTTTATCCCGGAAGACAATCTTACTCGGTCACGAGTGATCGCCTGATGATGATATATGGATAGGCTTGCTGTTTAATTATTATGATGTCACCCATTATGTAAATGAGATGTTCTGGTGGAATTCACCAAGCTCTTTGAAACTTTGGGGACTTGTAAAAGCCCACTTCACAGGGGAGGTGAGAAGTTCCAAATTCTTCAGCTTGGATTAAAATCTGAGCTGGAGAAGAATTTATTTTCTTTATTACTTTCTTTACTTGTCCTTGTCCCACCTCTCCTTTCTTCCTTCTCTCCTGACTTCAGAGAAGTCTGTGAAACCTATTCCATTTTATTGAATACAGGTAGAATTTAGAGTCTGCAGAAGCAAACAGTTAGTGGGAAAGAGAAACCCATTTCACTTGGGTTCTCCACGGAGGGTGGGTTTCCTTACCCACCCTTGTTTTTTGCCCCTGCAGTCTCTGAATTCTATTTAGTATCACTCCATTGTGCTGAACAGAGAGAAACTGGTTATTTTTCTGTGCCTTAGATTGCTTCCAAATATTTTCAGAAGATCCCAGAACACTTCTGAGTAAATCCAAGGCAAGCTTGGGTGAGCTTGGCCATCTATATTAGAAATCTGTGGTGCCAAGCATTTAGAACTGTGTGTTCTGCTATGATTGCTTTGTTACATTAAAAGTTATAGAGCTGGAAAATCATAGAGAAGGAAAAGTAAAGAGATCAGAGGAAATAACTTCCACATGAACGCATACTTAAGAATTTAGATGGGTTCAGCCTAGAAAAAAATGTTGGTGGAAGACATCATATTTTATAAAGTTACAAATACTGCGAAGAGAGTGAACAAAAATAAATTACTCTCCCTCTCAAAAAAACATTTAATAAAAATTACTGGTTCAGGGCAAACAAAGGGAAGTACCCTTTCATGCACAATAGGACAAATTTATAGAATTAATTGCCATAGGATGTTGTTATAGCCATTAGCTTAGATGACTTAAAAATAGATTAGATAAATAACCATTGGCCTATCAATGGTGGTTAGGCATGATAGCAAATAAAAGTGAATCTCCATGTACAACAACAATATGGCCTGGTTCAGATGTAATGTACATAGTCCATCAAACCATGGATTGTTGGAGTGGGAATAAGTGATGAGCTTGAGTGCTCTCTCCCCCCTCCTCCTGCCCCTCTTTTTCCTCCTCCTTCTCTCCCATGCCTGGCTACAAGAAAGACTTCCAGGGTGATTAAACCACAGGTCTTGTGATGTCTGCATTGTGGAATTGTGGCTTAAATGTTTCCTAGGACTGCAAACCACATTTGACCTTAGTTTGCAATTCTAGTTTGTAGGGACCACTCAAAGCATAGTTTCCTGGTTTGGATGTGACAAAAAAAAGATGGAAGTCAGGAAGTCTTCTCTGAAGCCAGAGATTCACCAGTGAAAGGACCATAGCTCAGTGGTAGAGCACATGCTTTGCATGCAGAAGCCTCTGGCATCTTCAGCCCCTGGAAAAAATCCTGCCTGAAACCCTGAAGAGCTAGCTGCTACCACTCAGTGTTGGGCTATCAGGGCTCTCCAACCTTGGGTCCCCAGATGTTGCTGGACTACAGCTCCCAGAATCCCTTGCCATTAGTCATGCTGGCTGGGTATGCTGGGAGCTGTAGGCCAGCATCATCTGGGGACCCAAGGTTGGAGGGATCAATGTTCTGACTCAGTATAAGGCAGTTTTCTATATTCCTGTGAGCATTCAAGCGTATAGCTCATTCCCACTCCAATAAACCAAAGTTTGGCAGAGCAGGAACATTACCACTGAAGCGGTCCTATGCCTCTGATTGGAGATGCGAGATGATTCTCAACCCCATACCTTGTTTGTTTTTTCTCTCTAGGAGCATCTGGCAGTAGTGCTAAAGTAAATGGCCCTTTAGTCACATCCAGCATTACAGTTCTTAAGTTCTGGTACTGGAAAATGTTTACTACAAGATAAATTTAGTAATTTCTCAATTGATAAAAATAGACATCTAATATAGCTTTCATCACTGACTGAAGTGACTAAAAGCTTTTGATGGGGTTTATGATGTTTCCCACTATTCAGAGTGTTTAAAGATTTTGATCTAATCTTTCCCTTTTCTCTATTCCAGTTAGAGAATTTACCTATATTAAATTTAAAAGTAGGGGTATAAAATAGATTTCAGGTGATAATTTTGTGCTCACAAATAGATACGTACACTACTTTTCTTTTTTTTAGTTATACAAATCTTTCCTTTAAAAAGAAAAGAGAGACTGCACTACAGGGGATAGGTGAAGGACTGTTGGTATTACATACTGCTGTGTCTGCCTGAATTTTGCATCCTAGAAATTGATTGATGAATGTTCAGTCGCTTCATCTTTGCTTGAATAAAAGGGGGGGGAGGAAATCAATGCTGCCAGATAGAACTGGGTTCTGACTTAGGTTTTTGAGCCGTAACCATTGGTCCTGTCACTGGTTTGCTTGTTGTCTTCCTTCATGCCCAATTTGTAGCCCAGCTGTGCACTTGGCATTTGTGGTGACATCTCTTTGGCTCAACGAATCCCTTCGCTGCCATTTTTTGATATTCAATAGTTGTTTGCTCTCTGAGTCCAACATTTCTCAAAATACAGAAATAGTGGCTCCCCACCTTCCTCTACTCTCAATTTATCAACATTTGGCTGCATGTCTTTTGGAATATGTTGCCTATTGAATACATAACTTCAACTTGTAGGGATATGAAATTATATTGCCCATAAGTAATTAGTTGCATTTGAAGGTTCAAATACTTTACTTTGTGCTAGTAGGATAGCTCTCACGTAAGTATTGTTGTAGATTTTGAGATGTCTATATTCACAGTGAATGAAGGATATACAACATCACATCACAGGGACATACACTGCTGCTGCTACTTCTACTGTTCATTAATTGTGACATGACAGAAGATGAGCCTTTGCCCAAAGGGGGATTTAAATCTAGATTTGACAAGAGAGAGGGGAAAGAGAGAAAAAGGGGAACATGGACAGATATCTGGTTGATCAGCTGCATCTGTCTATTTTTATTATATTCTTTCTCTATCTCTCTTTTGAAATTTGACTGTACTTTATGGTTGGTTTTAATGGTTAGCTGCCCTGAGTGGTGTGTAAACACCAGAAGGGCAGGATATAAATGTTATATAAATGTTATATTGAATGAATGAATGAATAATTAAATAATAAATAAATAAATAAATAAATAAAAAGCCCCAGACGATCTTAACAGAAGGCCCCAGTATACCTGTGACCCTTCTTCAAAGAAAGAACTCATTTAGTTCGTTCCCCCACCCGTGTAATTGAAGCAAAAACATTTGCAGTTACGTTATTCCTTACCTCTTATTCTTCGTTATTGCTTTAAAAGCTGTGAAACAGCAGCTACCCTGAGGCAACTCTGACCTTTCTTCATCTTTCCACAGCAGACAAGGAACTAATGGTTCCCTAGTTCCATTTTGCCCAACAATATTTCTGCTCAAGCCAACCAACAAAGGTAGAGCTACGATGCCTTTTCAAGTCTGGAAAATGCAGCTTCTGCAGAAAAAAACCATACAACTTAAATGGCCAGTTGTGATGGCAATGGAAATGGTTGCAACTGGGGGCGTTTAACCCTAAACAGTAGATTACATTATTTAAGTTTGAAAGAACACAAGTTTTTCAGTGCACTGGATATCCATGCTGCCAGAATCATGTTACCCCAGTGACTTTCTGCAACTTTTCTACCTGAGTAAGTTTCCAGCAGCAGTGAATATGAGTTTGGGTTTGGACAAGGGATGGTTAAGCCCAAGTTACTGCTCAGCCCTATTGCTCACTTGGGTGGCCTTGGGCAAATAACTATTTCTCACTCTAACCTACAGCATGAGGGTTGATGTTTTGAGGAAAATGTAAGATGATATATTGTATTAGGACTTGTTGATCTGACATACCAATGCTCTTGGTTGATTTCATTATATCTCTTGAAAAATGGGGCATGAATATTGTGGGCTTGTTCATACGTTATTCCAGTGGCATGGTTGCTGCCATGACGATGTTGAATAGTTAGCTGTCTTCACATGGCTTGAATGGTTAGATATCACTGAACCCATCGCTTTTAGGCCACCCGTGCTCCCAAAATGAAGTTTGACTATTTAAAATGGAGTCCAGTAACATCAAGCTGATCTTAGAAATCTTGGGCAGTTCAGTCCAGATGCAGCTTTGTTCCTTATAAATGGCTAAATACAGACAGTATTTTGATGTTTGGAAGAAGAGCCTTAAGTGGATTACTATGTTGGTGTCCCTGTGCTTTCTGTCTAATGTAAACATTTAAGAAGCTAATTTTAATATTGTGCACATTTTTACATGAAGGAAAAAACAATGTTTAAGGAACTAACAGTGTAATCCTATACATGTCCACTCAGAAGTAAGTCCCATTAAGTTCAATGGGACTTACTCCACTGAGCTTACAAGGATTGTGTAGGATTGCAGCCTTAGATGTACCTAAATTTAAACTTGTGCACAGTGCTATTTGGATGGGAAGGTTCATGTCTTTGTAGGATTGGGCTCCTAAGGAAAAACTGCATAGTCTGTGGGAAGCCACAAGAGAGAACAGAAAACATATTTCATTGTGTTTTCTGTTTGTTATGTGCAAGGGCCAAGTTAATGCCGAGTATACTGAATATCCATAACCCCATTTTCTTGGCCGATCCATTCCTGACTTTACTAGTCATAGTTGTGACAGTTGTGTTATTCCTCCTCCTCCCCCCACTTCATAATAATATGTGAACCAATGGATACACAGAAAGGGAGAGCTCTGTTTATCCCACAGTTAATATATTATTCCTTGGCTTATCTTTATACCTGAAATATTTTAGATGAAAGCCAAACTGGTTCAGGCTTGGATGTCATTAGAATTACAAATTCACTTTAAAATGAAAGAAGCCCATATCAATGCAAACATCCATGGTGCTAATTGGCATGATGGATGAACTATTTTCTTCTTGCTGATGCTGTAGAGTTTTTCAATACGGAAACCTATCTGTGCTGCTTCTGCAACAGATTTGCCAAATTTGGGGATTCAGACAAGTGGTTTGTAATGTGAAGCAATCCATAAAACTATGGCAGATGAAAATGTATAGCCTATCTGTTCTTTTTCCTGAGATCCCAATGTATAACAATAAATAAATAAATACATAATCTGTGACCGAATTGTTTATTCTTTTATTTATCTAGAATGCAGTCCCTGTAGAGTTGTGACTGGTCCTGACTGCTTTCAGGAAGGGGATCAAGACACATCTTTTTAACTTGGCTTTTTAAATCGTTCGCTGTGGTTTTTAATGTTGTTTTCAATGTTTTACTATTTTTTTTATTTGATTACGGTCTTTATGTTTTGAACTTTTTGTAAACCACCTTGGTGGATCCCAGAAAGGCTGTGTAGAAATACAACAAATAAATAAATAATATTATCATTTATATACCTCCTTATCTGCTAAAAAGCCATCAATGGTTATAGAATGGTTATCCTATAAACAATTCTGTAATCCTAAAGTTAGCACTCAGGTATATGTGTGGACATGGTTAGGCATGCACTATGTGTGTGCACACACCCATTCACTCACGTGTGCACACTGACACGCGTATGTGCACACGTATGTGCACGTGCGCGCGCGCGCGCGCACACACACACACATATATCTATCTATCTATCTATCTATATATATATATATATATATATGCAAATTGATGCAAATTGCCTGTCAACTTAAGTCAGCTCCAGTGGTCTTCAGAAAATGTGGCAGCTATTCATGACAATGGAACATTTTGTGGTTTGTATTTTCATGCTGCTATTTATAAACCAGACTGAATTCTATATCTCTTCATTTTAAGGTAACCGAGCTGCACAACATCAAAAATATAACCAGACTGCCTCGAGAGACAAAGAAGCATGCAGTGGCAATTATCTTTCATGATGAGACGTCAAAGACATTTGCCTGTGAGTCAGGTAAGCAATTATTACCACATCTTCAGCCAGAGTAAATTGAGCTGCTTATGAAACAATGCTTCAGATGGATTAAGATACAGCATTTAAACAGGGTGCCTTATCTTAATGGGACTGTGCAATCACATCTTTTTTTTTTTTAACATGCAGAGCTAGATAGGTGTGTGTGTGTGTGTGTGTGCCTATTTTTAAAAGACTCGTTTCTGTCCTTGTTTATTTTCTGTCTGGGTTTGGCTCCCGGATGGATAGACGGCTCTAGAGGCTTTCAGCTCAAATTCCAGAATTGAGTAAACAATGCCTATGGGATGTTATTAAGACAAGCAGTGATGTGAATTCTCATTTTTTGCAAAGTATCGCTATAGGCACTTGCTAGGGTAGTATTAATCCTGTCACTGTAAGAGAACAGCAAAGAACAGCTAAAACTCCAGGACACATTGAAGTTCAGCTTCACATGGTTTGTGGCTAGATCAATTGTTCAATAGTAGGAATAAAGTTTTGATCTTCTCTTTACAGTTTATGGAACAAACCCACTTTCCATTACAGAGAATCATATTTTTGATTTTAAATATTCAGTATTCTATAGAAATAAATTGTGTTATTGGTATGCAGACCCAGCATTGTTATTAATCTTTTTAAAAACAAAAAAACTATTTTACGATCCTTACATATTTGTTAATAACATAAGAAGAGCCCTACTGGATCAGAGCAAAGGCTTATGTAGTCCAGCATCCTATTTCCCACAGTGGTCAACCAGATGCTTATGGGAAGCCCACATGAAAGCAATAGCCTGTCCTGCTGTTGTGTTCCTCAGCAACTTGTATTTAGAGGCATGCTTATCTGGAAGTAGTATATAACTATGATGACTGTAGGCCATTGATGGCCTTATCCTCCATGAACTTCAAAGCCTTCTATGTTGGTAACCATCTTCACATACTGAGGAATCGAACTGCATTGTTTAACTATGTCCCGAATCTACCATTTAGCTTCATTGGATGACCCCACATTCTAGTATTATGAGAGACAGAAATAATTATCTGTCCATGTTTTCCACACAATGCATAATTGAATACAGTTCTCTCATGTCCTCCCTTGCTCACTTTTTTTCTAAACTAAATTTCCTGAGATGTTGCAACCTTTCCTCACAGGCAAGTTGCAAGAGCCCTCTGATCGTTTTGGTCGCCCTTTTCAGCACCACAATATTCTTTTTGTACATTGTATTTTATGTGTGATTCCACCATAAAAGCATTACAATATTGGCACTTTTATTTTTGATCCCTTTTCTAATATTCCCTAACATGGAAGTCAGTTTTTTCACAGTTGTGGGACACTGGATTGAGCTATCCACCTCAATCCCAAGATTCCTTTCCTGGTCAGTCACCACCACTTCAGCCCCTATCAGTTTATATGTAAAGTGAGGATTTTTTTTGCCCCAGTGTGCACTTATTTACATTGAACCACATTTGCCATTTTAATGCCCATTCGCCCAGTTTAGAGAGATCCTTTTCGAGCTCTTGACAATCCCTTTTTGTTTTTGCAACCTTGAATAACTTGGTGTCTTCCACAAACTTGGCCACCTCACTGCTCATCTCTAACTCCAGATAATTTATAAACAAACTAAAAAGTACCAGTACCAATACACATCCTTGGGGGACCCCATTGTTTATATCCCTGATTTGTGAGAACTGATAATGTATTCCTACTCTCTGCTTCATGTTCGTTAACTATGATCCATAAGAGGACCCATCTTCTTATTCCATGACTGCTAAGTTTATTCAAGAGCCTTCGGTGACAGACTTTGTCAAAAGCTTTTTGAAAGTCTAAGTACTCACTGACCTGGTTTGGACATAAAAATAAGGCAGGATTCCAGGGGAACTCTGCCTTATTATTTATGAGCAACATGCTCGTGAACACTGCCTGATTGCTCTCACTGCAAGTGAGAGCGGCTAAGCAAACAGACCTTCTGTCTGTGGTTTATTTGGTGTTACATGCAAATCTAAGGTGGATAATGAGATTTTTTCGCAAATCTCACAAAAACAAATTAGAGAGGAACTTGCAATACTCCCCACTTTGGACGAAGTTATAAAAGCCATTAATCAAATGAAGAATAACAAAGCTAGTGGACCAGATGGGATTCCTGATGAAATCTTTAAAGAACGGGCCCCCGAACTTGTACAACATCTTCATAAACTCATCGAAAAAATCTGGATAAGAGAAGAGATCCCAGAAGACTTCAGAGATGCCATAATTATCACCCTCTTTAAGAAGGGTGATAGAACAGACTGTGGAATTTATTGGGGCATTTCTCTCTTAGCTACCGCAGGTAAAATAATTGCCAGGATTCTCGCAAACTGTCTTCTATCTATTTCAGAAGAGATCCTCCCTGAATCTCAATATGGTTTCCGCCCCTCTAGAGGGACAGTAGACATGATTTTTACTGCACGTCAGCTCCAAGAAAAATGCCGGGAGCAAAATCAACCCCTTTATATGGCATTTATTGATTTGGCTAAGGCCTTTGATACTGTAGACCGAACGGCTCTCTGGACTATCCTTATGAAAATTGCATACCCCAATAAATTTGTGAATATCTTGCGACTTCTCCATGACAACATGACGGCAACGGTTTTGGACAACAATGGCTCTCATGGTGCTCCATTTAAAGTGGGATCAGGTGTTAAACAGGAATGTGTTATCGCCCCAACATTATTTGCTATTTTCATCGCCATGATTTTACATCTTGTCGAGGGGAAACTTCCCACTGGTGTGGGAATTATATATCGAACAGGTGGAAAGCTTTTTAATCTCAGTAGGCTGAAAGCAAAAAGTAAGGTAATTACAACCTCTGTTGTGGAACTTCAGTATGCTGATGATAATGTGGTCTCCGCACATTCAGAGGATGATCTCCAAACTATCCTAAATGCTTTTGCAGAAGCATACGAAAAACTTGGTCTCTCACTTAACATCAAAAACCCCAAATTGCTTCATCAGCAAGTGCTTCATCAGCAAGTGCAAGTTAACCCTTTGGTGATGCCATCTATCCAGCTTGGCAGGGCAATACTAGAAAATGTCGATCATTTTCTCTATCTTGGCAGCTATCTTTCTGTTACAGCTAACATTGACAGTGAAATCCAGCATCGTTTGAGCTCCGCAAGTGCCGCATTTTCTCAAATGAAACATAGAGTGTTCGAGGATCGGGATATCTGTAAGAAGACCAAAACACTGGTTTATGAAGCCATTGTATTACCAACTTTATTGTATGCCTGCGAAACACGGACTATCTATAAACGTCAATTCCATCTCCTTGAAAGATTTCATCAACATTGCCTCCGGAAAATCCTGCGAATTACTTGGGAATATAGGCGAACAAATGTCAGTGTACTGGAAGAAGCAAAGACTACTAGCATTGAAAAAATGATCCTTCAACGCCAACTTCAATGGACTGGTCATGTTGTTCGAATGTCTGACTGCCGTCTCCCAAAGCAGTTACTTTATTCCCAACTCAAGGATGGAAAGCGGAATATCAGTGGTCAGTATAAGAGGTTTAAAGATGTTCTTAAGACTAATCTAAAAATATGCAATATAAACATCGAAAACTGGGAAGCTCTGGCCCATGAACGATCTAAATGGAGGTTGGCCTTTCACAAAGGTTCCATGGACTTTGAAGAAGCCCGAGTGCAAGGTGAAAGGGAGAAACGTGCTAAGCGAAAAGCACGTCGAACGATTCCTTTACAGGACCATCTTCCATCTGGTAACCTGTGTCCTCACTGTGGGAAGCTGTGTGGATCTAGAATTGGCCTCCACAGTCACTTACGGACCCATCGCTAGAGTCTACACAATTTTTTAGAATTTCCTCCTTTTATAATTTTATTTTTGTAATTTTATCCTGGAAGACAATCTTACTCGGTTACGAGTGATCGCCTACTACTACATGCAAAATGGGAACTCTGGCTTGCCTCTCCCCCAACAAGCCAGAGTCATTAGCCATGTGGTGGGGGGAAAGACAAGCCAGAGTTCCTGGTTTGCACATAACACTAAACAAACCACAAATAGACGGTCTGTGGTTTGTTTAGCCAATATGCATGATTATGTGTGAACAAGGCCAGTTTCTACTGGATCTCCCCATCCATATGCTTTTTGACATTCTGAAAGAACTCTAAAAGGTTACTGAGACAGAACTTAATCTTTGCAAAAGCCGTACTGATGCTTCTTCAGGAAGACTTGTTCTTCTGTATGCTTGATAATTTTATCTTTAATCATGCTTTGTTCTGCCAAAGGCAGCGGTTCTTTTTAGGATCTAGAGACAATGAGCACACTTATGGGTGAAGGTTGAAATGCTTTATTAGCAAACCACAGAAAAGAGATTATAGCAGTGAGGTAGATGCAGAGCACAATGCTTACGTCCCTTCTGTTGTCGGGAACCCCTCAAAGAAATGACAACGGATGGACTCCTTGGCTGGCACACAGCACCTTCTGTGCAGCTAGGTCTGTGTCGAGGTACACCCCTCCTAAGGATTCCCTAATCTTGTATAAGTTTTCCCGGTTTATGATAATCACACCTGGTCCCAGTAAACGGGGAAAGATTAAGGTGTTTTGTCTTGATAGGCACTTCCATACCAGTTTCCCAGACTAACTATAAGCAATTCTTTCAAGTTGACCATGAAACCATGTGGAATCACTCAGTTCCCAAGTCCTCTCAACCCTTCTGGTTGATAAGCCCACACTTACCTAAGTCTTTGAAATCTGACCAGCTGATAGTCAGGTTCCTCCCCATCATGTGCCATGGGAGTCTGGTCTACGGATAACTGAAGTGTTTCTAATCATCAACTAACATCCTTGCCAAGTGTAAACTTGTCCAAGGACAGACTCTAATTGGGAATCTTCTCATAACAAGCTCTAAACATCATGAGCTCATGAATTTAGGCCTACCAAAGACACAAAGAGCTGGTATGTTCATACAACAGAGACCCAGACACAGGTACAACAATGGTCATCTACCACTGTCTCCTCAAGATGACAATGGTGTTCCGGCTTCTTCCACTACATGCTTCCCACCTGAAACCTGGCGTGTAATTTCCTGGATTCCTTATATAAATATATACCTACCACCAAATATAAATGTCTTATAAATGTCAAATGTTGTAAGAAACTAGAAATATGCCAAACTGGAGACTTTGGCAATTTTCCAGGGAAAGTAAGATCTGCAACATATTGAAGGATATTGCTATACACAAAGATGTACTTGGTTCTTAGACTAGGCCTAAGTTAGGATTTTACTGGCATTGAGTACAAAAGACAATAATTGAAATGATATGAGGAGGCTGAAACCAAATCAGTGATGGGTTTCCTTCCCACCTTGTAGTACCTGCCAGCCAGCCATAATTAATTCAGTCTTCCCTGGATTCTGTTACACTTGGAGCTGAGTTTAATCAGCAAATTAATGCCAAACAGCTTATTATCTCCTGATGATCTCAATAGGTTCATATATAACTGAACAGGAGAGGAAATAAGAAGGAATCATGCAGAGCATGATAGAAAATGAATGAAGAGCAATTATCCATCACCGTCTTCTCAAGCCATCCTATTAGTTATAAGCAGAAATACAAGCATATTATTAATAACATTAAAAATATTTGAGGAGTTATTTTACTAACGACATATTCCAATTTAGAGCTTTTGTATTGGGGGGATTCTTTTTGGATTTAAATTTTATTATTTTTTTCAAGCAAATACATTAAGCAGACCAAGATATCATACAGAAACACACACACTAAAAAGTATAATTAGTTACAAGAACTAAAAGAGACAACAATGAAAAATAAAAATACGTTTCTGTTTTATCTAATGTGTTACTGCATTAGTCTAAATTTTGTCTTTTTATAACCTTGTATTTTGTATTCAAGAATTTTAAAACTGGTATTAAAAAGCAAACAAATATTACTATTATAGGTATATCCTAATCGTATTGGTATTTATCTACTCCTGTTTTGATCATAGTTTGATTGGAGTTGTAGAATGATTTTGATGAATTATTGTATTTGTGATTTACTATTAAAATAGGTAGACACACACACACACACACCCCGAAACAAACCGTAAGAATTCAGATTGCATCTAGAGATTTTGTCCTGGATGTGGAAACTTGTTTCACACGATTGGAAGTGCATGGAAGTGACTCTGTATTGTGGCCTTTTTCTCAAGACAATGGGGAACTTCTGGCCCATGGGCCTAATCCAGCTGTGAAGCTCCCCAATCTGGCCCATGAAGCGGTCTGAACTAGGGACCCCCTTCCTGCCGGCACTGCCACTTACCTTTCCCTTCATCTTTGAGCTTTCCTCTCTTGCCTTGATCTTTTCTCTGCTCTCTCATAGTTGGTTGCTGGAATGCAGTTGGTGCTTTTGCCATGTCTTCCAGCTTGTTCCTGACCTTCTTGGCATTGCTCTGCCTTTCTGTAGAGTTTTGGTCCTTCTCTGGAGGTTTTCTTTGCTTTCTGCAGCTACATCGGGGCTTTCCCCCAATCTCTAGAGCTCCAAGATAGCTTTGTCATGTCACACCCAGTCCCATCTAACATTTCTTCAGATGGTGCTCCCACTCAGTCAAGACTAAACCTCAATAATTGTTCAAAGAATAAGTGAAAGATGTATTGAATGTGGGGAGAGTAGGAGCTCAGTTTTTACTTCTGAGTAAAAATGAGTGCTATATTATGTCTTCAATATTTGGATGCATAGGCTGAATGGGGAGTTATTTCTGTATGGGGGGTTATTTCTGTATTGCCCTGCTGTTTTGCCAGGTGGAGGTAGATGATGGGGCAGCCCTTTCCTTTTCTCTTCCATTGACTATGCTTCTGGGCTAGTGAGGCATCTTGCTGATTATTTGGGCTTGTTGGAGAATCGAGGAGGCTATGGTGCATCCATATCTGTCCCTGACCCAGTTCCAAGTCACCCAGCTTTCCCCTCCACCACTGGTGGGTCATCTGCACTGTCAGAGCATCCCACCGACATATTTGGTGATCTTTGGGGGCATACATGACATCCTGTAGATGGGTCTCTATCTTCACAGGTGGAGTGGCACTTACATCACTTCCTAAGGCCCTTCCAGCCAATCTCTGGGAGGTTAGGATTGCACACTGAAAATATTTTCCCCCATTATTTTCCTGCATCAAGGAAAGCAAGCATTTCTGGGACAAATCTTTGCCGCTTTTATAATAATTCCGCTATAAGAAATGGCATACTTTTCAGTTCTTGTCTCCGTTTATTTCTGCTTTCTCTGGGAAAAAACCAGCCAGAGAAGCAGATGTCATATCACTTTGCAAAACCAAAGTAAATCTTAGGGATATAAATGGCTAGGGAAGGAAGCCATCTAAGTAGCAAAAATGGTATTGTCAAAGTGCTCCCAATGGGCTAGATTGTGCTAACTTCCACAAGGTAACCAGTGTTTCACAGTGTGAGAGAAAATAGAGTGATTCTTCACTGATATATATGCCTATTCACAGATGAACTGAATCCATGGACAATCCAAAGAAAATTAGTCAGGCGCTATGTTATTACACAAGTTACTTCCAAAAGCCATTTCATCTCATTTTAAATCCTTGTAGCTCGTAACAAGTTGGTATTTTTTTCTGAAAGATCAGTCATGGGTGTTTGTAGCTGAAGATCCTGTTGGAAATAATATCCAAAGTGTGTTTTGTTTGGTTGTTCAGGTTAGATGAAGAAAACTAAACCAGTGTGCTTAGGAGGTGGGTTTTATTGTGGCCCAATTGTCATATTACCTTTTCAGGCATTATGTTCTTCTGAAAATCACTTTTCCACGGGCCCCTTCCCGTGTTGTGTTAGTAGCTTATAAAAGGACTGGTGTAGGTTGTATAGACCATATGGGTGCTCTAATGCATCTTCATTTGGGCAGTTGACTTCAGTATGGAAAACCCACATGACTGGCACTTTTTTGCACATTACTCATGCCAAGTGACAGCCAACTGTGAAGAAGTGGTTTTGTGGCAGCAATCATATCTCAAAACTCAAATTTGTGTGCTGGGCCTGTGAAAATTCCCAATAAAAGTTTGCCAGGAGGAAATGCTTCCCAGTCTTCATTAAGTTGCTTGATTTTACAAGGTGCGAAGAAACAGCTTACTTCATTCATCTCTTTGAACAATTAATCAATCCGTTCATTCCATTTATGTCCTGCCTTCTTCCATAGTGGAACTCAGTGATAAAACACCCTTAGTATGTGGGGTTCCCTGGTGATCTCGTATCCGAGTACTGACCAGAGCTAGACCTGTGGAATGTTTTTTTAAAGTAACTTAGGTCGCAATCCTATGCAAGTTTAGACAGGGAAAAAAGGCCTATACCCCTATGCTGGCTGGGGCATGCTGGGAGTTGTAGGCTTTTTTCCTGTCTAAACTTGCATAGGATTGCACCTTCAGTGGGGTAAATTAGTGACTTTTCTAACAAGGTGACAGATAACGCACAAACATTTATTTATTTTTAATTTTCAGCATTGCTATCTTGTCTCTATAAAAATATATTTAAGGGAGCAACTTCATATTATACAAGGCCCATAGAGATGACTGTTGTAACTAACACACATTGGCAACTGATGTCTTGTAAAATTGTTCTTACCACTTGCTAGGATAATACAGACAGTAGGGTCAGTCTGGGGAAGTAAAGCATAGGCTCATAGGAAAAACTGTATTTCAGCATCTAAATCTACTCTGGTGATGGACGACCTTCTCTGTTCCTAATAAATGCCTGGCATCTGGTAGCAACAAACTTTTTTCCCCTTGCTGTCAGATTATTCCAGTTCAGTTCATTAATTAGAGCTCCCTTTTAATCTGGCAGCTTGATATTGATTGTTTAAATAAATTCCAAATGGGATTAGTTTAGTTTATTAACATAAAAATGTGTGTGTGGTGGGATGACACTGTATTTCTCAACATTTTCAATGAAGCCAGTATTTTTTATTCTGGTCTGTAGCTAAGATCTGTAATGTTCTCAGCTTTGCAGCCGCTCAGATTTAATTGTTGACCTTTGTAAAAGTGCAAACTATCAACACTTCACAGTGTTTGCCAAATATTTGTTAATAGTAAAGTTAAATTATTAGTCTAGCTGGTTCTAGTAACAAAAAAATGACATTGCTGGGTTGAAAGAACCAAAGTGGTCAGTGGACCATGTAATAAGAGGACCATGTAATAAGAATTGCAGATGGGAATTCAGAGGTGTTCATACACAGCAGGTTTCTTGACTGTTGGGTATCCCTTCCATAGAAAGAGTACAAATTACTTACTTCTCTTAAAATCACCACAAATAGTATCAGGGATAGTAGTTTAAAAAAAACACCTTGGCAAACATGCATTTTTTAAACATTCCCCCCAGTTAGAACCTTCCTTATGACCCAGAAAAACTGTTGGGTTTCTCCCCCTCATCATGGCTATAATTTTGCACAATATTTATTTATTTATTTATTTAATACATTTTTATACCGCCCAATAGCCTAAGTTCTCTGGGCGGTTTACAACAGTTAAAACCATAAAATACAATATAATATAAATATAAAATTTAAAACCACAGATGAAAAACAAACAGCAGAGCTAGCAGCAGCAGTTACAATAACAGAGTTAAAAACAACTACAAGATTAAGATGATTAAAATGCCTGGGAGAATAGAAAGGTCTTCACCTGGTGCCGGAAAGAGTACAATTGAGGCGCCAGGCAAATCTCTTTGAGGAGCTCATTCCACAACCGGGGTGCCACAGCAGAAAAGGCCCTCCTCCTGGTAGCCTCCTGCCTTACTTCGGCAGGGGCTCTCGGAGAAGGACTGCTAACAAAGATCTTAGTGTCAGGGCAGGTACATATGGGAAGAGACGATCCTTCAGATAACCTGGCCCCAGGCCATTTAGGGCTTTGAATGTTAGTACCAGCACTTTGAATCGGATTGATCTGGATTTGGGGGTCATTTTGGCCACAACTGCAGAGACCTTCACACAGTGCTTCATATCATGTGAGAATGTAACAACTGATAAACAGTTAGTGACATTCAGTGGAAGGTGCCTGATAAGGTAATGTATGCCACCCAAACGCACAAGGTATGGTATAAAATTCTGGCTGTGTTGCGATTCCAAAGCATCATATGTTTGTGATGCTGGCCTATATAAGGGTGCCTAGTAGCTCTAAATGTAGGACAGACAGTGGTTGATAAACTAAAACCACATTATATGGCTCCAGATGAACTATAACAAATGACAACATTTTCACTATTGTGCCATTGGTTGGTACACTGACTCTGGTTGGTACACTGAAAAAAACAAGCAAATCCAGATGTTGAATAGCAGCAATCTCAGACAACAAATCCAAGCTTGAGATGAGATATTATTATATAAGACTAAAGGTGGTGAATGTATTATTTGCCTGTGACCAGATGGTATCCACATACCAAACACATGTATGTATGACATTTATACACTGCCTTGTAAGAGAAAGTTCTCAGGGAGGCTTACAGTGAATATAGAAAACAAATGGTGGCCAATGGTGTGTGTTTTTCCATACAGTGGGCACTGCCTGTTTACATACCTATATTGTTTAGAAGCTGAATAACCCACAATGGTATAAACATCTCAAAAGATGTCTCTTCCTAGTAGGCCTACAGTTGATCAAACTCTGGGTTGAGTCTATGGACACAACCATAGGGCCTGCAACTACTGAAACCAAGAGAAGAGACAGGTGTCATCTCTGTGGTCTACGCAATGGCAGAAATCACAGCAATGATGTGTCTCATGTTACCATTTTGACTGTCCTATTCATTCAGTTCTGAACTGTACTGATTGTGCATAAGCTGCTCAGGTAGCATGTGCTATGGTTACAAGTACCGTGAGATTTGCCGTTAATGGTAATTAATAACTCATTATTATTACTATACTTGTGCTACTGTTATAATTATGTTCTATGTATGTTAATGGCATCATATGTTGTTATAAGTCTGAAAAACTCTGGGATCAGTAAGACACACACACACACACCGAACATACCATTTGCTTTACGTTTTTGTAGTTTACAGTGGGGTATTATTGACCCCAATGACTCAGGATGTGTGGAATTTGTTAAATGCATTCCGTCTACGTTTTGTGGATTGTCAGGCATCCTTCATTCCGTTGTCTACTCATTGACGGAATTGGATTTTTTTTTTTTACCATAATTTCATTCAACTTATTCTAATACACATTAGCACTAATCCGTATTAGTGCAAATCCCCCACAAAAGTGTAAAAATGCTCAGCAAGTCCACGGAATCCGCATGACTCGGAAAAAGATGGTCCACTGAGGAATCTGCAGGTCAGATTCATAGAAATCCCAACTAATGTAGACAAACTGGAGAGGGTTCAGAAGAGGGCAACAAAGATGATAAAGGGACTGGAAACAAGGCCCTATGAGGAGAAGCTGAAAGAACTGGGCATGTTTAGCCTTCAGAAGAGGAGACTGAGGGGAGATATGATAGCACTTTTCCAGTACTTGAAGGGTTGTCACACAGAGGAGGGCCAGGATCTTGTCTCGATCATCCCAGTTTGCAGGACACAGAATAATAGGCTCAAGTTACAGGAACCCAGATTCTGCCTAAACATCAGGAAATATTTCCTGACTGTTAGAACAGTAAGACAATGGAACCAACTACCTAGGGAGGTGGTGGGCTCTCCCACTCTGGAGGCATTCAAGGTGCAGCTGGACAGCCATCTGTCAGGGATGCTTTGACTTGGATTCCTGCATTGAGCAGGGGGTTGGACTCGATGGCCTTATAGGCCCCTTCCAACTCTACTTTTCTATGATTCTGTGATTCATTTGAATCTGTTGCAGATTTCTCTGACGTCCCTACCAATGACTAAAGTGTAGCTATATTGTTTTACTGGAACAGGAAAGCTCTCAATGAAGGCATGGATGTTTTTTTAAATATGCAGATAGTGTCATGCTTAATAACTTCCACCATGTATTTTATTTGTATGGCTTATTTGGGAGTACATTTGATCCCAATACCAGATTGGTACAATCTTTTTTTCTTTTCTTTTTTAATCAAAGGAGGATTAAATTCCTCATCCTTTACATTTTTGTGAATGTGTCCTTTCTTTTTATAAGAAGCCCTAATAAAGTACAGTCATGCCTTGGATTGAGAGCATAATTCGTTCCAGAAATGTGCTTGTAATCCAAAACACCCTTATATCAAAACGAAATCCCCCCCAAAAAAAATTTGTACAGAGATTTTTAATTTAAGCCGTACTAAAAATTAAAAAATTTGCTTGTCTTGCGAAACCCTCTCAAACCAAGTTACTTGTAATCCAAGGTATTACTGTACATAATTGTAGGTGCTATTATATAAATATAGTTTTTAAATTGTGATAGATGGCAAAGATCACTTTATAGTTAGGTTATGACAAAGTCAATTAAGGCTGCAATCCTATGCATTTTTAGACAGAAAAAAGGCCTACAACTCCCAGCATATCCTAGCCAGCTATGCTGGGACTTTTTTTCTCTGTAAACATGCATAGCATTGTAACCTAAGTCAATCTAGAACTAGCAGCAATTCTTTAAAATAATAATAGTCAAAATATTTATTTTAGTGTATTTACAAAAAGGGGGTTCTGGGGCACTTAGGCAGTTATAGACTTCAGTGGTTAATGGTACAATCCTATGCATGTTTAGACAGAAAAGGGTCTATAACTCCCAGCATGCTCCAGCCAGCCTTTAGTCATCAATATGAAGTTATGGACCATACGAGGGCAGGATTTTTTTAAGAGCATGGTACTAATGTTGTATATATCCCACCTGCCCCTGGCCTAATCATATTTGGTTTGTACTACTATCTAGCAAAGCACTGCCATTTGCTTTAAATATCTGAATATTTCTCCATTGAGTTAATCAGTTTGGAAACCTGGACAATAGCAGTTCTAATCGATCCAGACTTTGACAGGGTCAGACAGTAAGCCTGGAGGGAAATTACTTAAGGTGAAATGTAGAGTTGTAGTGAAGGTGTAGTGGTATTGTTGTCTATGCCTGGTATATGGTTATGGCCAATTTCTCAGGCAGTCAGCTTTTGATTAGGTTAGCTTTATACAAGCCTTTTATGAAAATGATCGGAAAAGATAAAAATTCAGTATGATAATGTGTATCCTCAAATTAAATGTATTTGTTTATTTAGGACACAATCCTATCGCAATGCTGTAAGCCCCCGAACTCGGAAGCTTATGGGCATCCTATGCAGAGTGAGAGGAGCGGCGGAGGTGATCTTCACCTTCCCATCCTCCCACCGTGCATTTTTGCTAGACAGGCTTTTTCGTCTGTCTAGCTGAGGCATCGCAGAGGGGGAGGTAAGGTGGCTGGAGCATCTTCCCTTGAAACTGCCAAGCTTATAGATTTCATAGATTTCTTGCTTTATATTGTATTGCATTTCCCATACATACATTTTTTACTAATGAAATTAGTAAACAGAACATTTTCTGTGGAAAAATAAAGCACTAGAAAATTTTCTGTGTTGATAAACTTTCCATCTTGCATCACTGAGTTCCCATTCTACCATAGTAACAAATAAACTAAGCAATGCAATTAATCAGGGAAGGCCTGGGTAAAGAGCTGGGTATTTAATTGGTGCCTAAAGCATGCCACAGTTGTTGCCTCCCAAATACCAAGGGGGAGGGCACTCCATAAGGTCAGTTTCCACCATGGAGAAGGCCTGCTTCTAGGTTGTTGCAAGATGGCAGTCTGCAGGTCACAGTACAACAAGCAGGGGCTCCTCCAGTAATCTTAATGATTGCACGGGTCTATATCAGGGAAAGTGATTCACCAGGTAGCCTGGTCCCAAGCTGTTCCATGCCTTTTATGCCAGCAGCAAGACCGTGACCTTGTCTCAGTAGCTAATAAGCTAATATGTAGCTAATAATCATACATCTAATGAGTTCAGTCAGTACAGGCTGCAATCATCTACAGACTTACTCAATGAACAAAGAGGAGGCGGGCAGCTTGATACTGTGGATTAGAGTTAGCTGCTACACTTCAAATCATTTGCTCTGCAGTAATGAAAGTGGTTACTACAAGTTTGGAAGAGATATCCTTCTCTATTCCATTTGCTATCCCATCCCCTTAATACAAAGGCATCACTGGTCCCCAGCTCCAGGGCTGATAAGCAACCCATATGATGGAGCACAAAGAGCCATCATGAATTCCACCCTCTGAAAATATCTACCCTGCCCTGCTCCACATAAGAACATAAAGGGTTATGCTGGATCAGACAAAACTTCTGTTCCGGCAGTGGCCAACCAGCTCTTTTTCCACAGTGGCCAACCAGAAGCCTACAGGAAGCTCACAAGCAGGACATGAACAGAATAGCACCCTCCCACTCATGTTTCCCAGCAACTGATATTGAAAGACATACTGCTTCTGATACTGGAGATAATATATAGCTATCATGACTAGTAGTCATTGATGGCCTTTATTCTCTATTAATGTGTCTAATCCCCTTTTAAAGCCATCAAAATTCACGACCATCACTACACCTTGCATCGCTACATCTTACATTTATATCTAAATTCCATAGTTTAGCTGTGTGAAGAAGTTCTTCCTTTTATCTGTCCTGAATCTCCCATCATGCAGCTTCATTGGAATCTACATATGAAAATCTACACAAATTTAACCAATAAATAACTACAACTCATATACTGTAATTAATAAATTGAACATTTTAAATCCACTTTGCTTCACATAATGCAGGCCACATGCTGAAGCTTGGCAGGTATGAGCCGGGTCAGTGCTTGGATGGGCTGCCCACATCTGTTCTCCAGCATTGAGCAGGGGGTTGGACTTGATGGCCTTATAAGACCCTTCCAACTCTACTGATGTTTCATTTAGCAAACTTTGGCTGTGCATTTTGGAAGATAGAATCCAAGATTTCCCCAAACCAGCCACATATAACTGTCATTCTCAAGAGATGAAGAAAGATTTAATATCTATCTATCCATACACACACACACACACACACACACACACATGTATATACAGGACTCACAGAATGTTCTCTAGCTATGTTGTGATTCTAGTTTAGTAGGTGTACAGAAGTGCATACTGGCAAATTGAACACTGGTGTGTCTTTTTTGTGCCTGCCTACTTTTTTTTTTTACTTTTTTCTTTTTTTTACCACTGCTGCTTCCTCTTCCATCTCCAGCTGAGACAAATTCACAAAATGCCCTGGCTGAGGCAGGAGCAGGCTCTGCCAGTTGAAGTATTAGGATCAGACTTGCCATGCCAGGGGTGTAGTGAAGGCTTTCAGGGATGCTGCCCTGGCACTTTTTTTATGAGCAGGAACACTGATATCATCTGCCACCCCCTCAGAATTTCCTGTTCCCTCTGAGTTAACTGCAGTCCTCATATTAGCTGGGAGGAAATGGATTTTCCCAGCAACAATTTTCCCTGTTGTAATGCAAAGTATTTTGGGGTGGCTTGGTCCTGAATGGGAAATTAAGACCCATTAGCTTTACAAAAGGCCTGCTCCTAGTGGAGATGAAAACTGCTAGAACTGGTTATTGATATGGACCAACACAACTGTCTGAATTTTTAGCCTTTCCCTGGGGGGGGGGTTATAGGGACTGTTATGATGAGTGCCCGCCCTTCAAAATCCCCCCCCACAACACTTCATGCCTTCCCCACCTAATGTAAGCTGGGTTTGGGAAGAGCAGGTGATCCTCTGACTTCAAGGAAAAGTGCTTCCTCCCATCTCAGGCCTTGGTCAACCAGCCTCACATGTCACCATTTGATTTGCCTGTTTTCAGTCTGTCCTTTCAACTGTGATGCTAGGAGAAGGTTGCCATGAGTCCTGCCATTAGAGTGTACCTCTCTGTTCGGTCTATGACGTCAGAAACTGAGATGTTAGCAGACAAAGAACATGACACTTGGGAGGCCGAGTCATGTGCAGGGGCAACAAAACTTTGTCAACAGAACTGAAATAGTTGATAATGTCTTATTGGCTGTAGGGAAAAACTTGGCAAGAGTGGGATCAGAATGAAGGTATTTGGAAACAATGTACATTTAAAAAAAAAATTGTGGAAGAAATATGATGCTTGAACTCCTTGGCAGGAACAGTTAGAAATGGCTAGTTGCTTACAGAGAGCTTCGGCTATTGGGCGGTATAAAATTGTATTAAATAAATAAATAAATACATACATAGAATTTTTCAACAATCAGAAACTATAATGTTTGTATTTTATTTTATTATTTATATGTAGTAGTTTCCTATTGTGGAGAAAGCCTGACACGAGTATACATGCACACGCACACACCAGTCTCCTTCCAAGGGGGAGGGGGGCGAGGAAGGGAGATTGGGTTACAGGGAAGCAGCCAGACAGACTGGCATCCCAACAATGGAGAGTATCGGTTGGAATCCACAAAACCCAGGAAAGGACCATCAAGACCATCAAACTAACAGGGCAGTCTCAAAGAGCTGTAAAGTACCCAACACGTCACCTTCTTCCCGGGCAGGAATAAGCCCACCTGACACGAAGGGGCAGGCATAGCCCCACCTGACCCTTGAGGGCGGGGAGAGCAGGAAACCCAGGGGTAGAAAACCCCTCTCCCCTCCTTTTGTTGGTTGTTGGGAACACGGGGTGCTTTTGATCAAGATCCATCCTCCAGCAGCGGCTGGAGTAAGCTGTTCTCCTCCCCGGATCGGACAGACCCGGAGCCAGGCTGAAATTGACTAGCGTGAAGTCTTTAACCTAAGGTAACTGACTAATCCCAATGTGCTAGCCTGGGAGCCTGTTCATTGATAAACTTGGGGGTCACGTCAGGTCATATTGACGTTGTAGTATTCCTAGAAAGCTGTTAGTTCCGCTCCATATATTGTGTAAATAAATAAAGCCTTATTTAGTCATTCAAAGGGCTCTAGTTTCGTCTTGTGTGTGCAAACCTCCTAGTCGGATCCACATTGCTTGTACGGGCTGTAACTCAGTGCCGGTTAACCCGTTAAGCGCCGAACTCACGCATAGGACCCGGGTGCTGGTCCTTCACACCTATTAACCTAGTTCTCTAGGTGATGAGAGTGATCCTATTGTTGTTAGTTCTATTGGTTATCCAGGTGTCATGATAGCTAGCTACCCTGTAACAGAGAAACAGTGCCTGAGTGCTTGACAGGTTTATGGTAAAGATTACTAACATAAGACATGTGAAGTGCTTTCATTGCTTAAGACAGGCCTATATAAATAGTAAGAATAATTAAATATTGCTTTCCTTACAATGAAAGAATGTAAAAGCTTGACAGACACAGGCCACTGTACAGTTTATCTCTTCTCTGCATTATATCAATGATAACTTGTTTTCTAATGGCTGCACACTTGGAGAAGTTGGGCACAAATGTTCTGAACAACCCAGTGCAAAACAAAAAGCAATGAACTGAAAACAAGTTTTACTTAGAAAAAATAGGATGTGAATATTTATTTATGTATTTATTTAATTTACGGTATATCCCATCTCTCTGCCAAAAACCGGTGCTCATGGTGGCTAACAATAAAATCCATGTAAAAAACAAAATCTTAATTAAAACATAGCATAAAAACACATAAATTAAAAATACAACAACACCAACACAGCACCAACAATTAAAAACCCCTTCAGCAACAGGCCAGCTTATATGCAAAAGGCCTGCATAAATAAAAAGTCTTTGCCTGCTGGCAGAAGGACAACCAAGAGGGGGCCAACCTGGCTTTCCTTGGCAGTGAGTTGCAGAGCCTGGGGCTGGATCCACACCTAAGGTTTATTACAGGACTGTATCGCTGCCCTGACTTGCTGAGCACATGACACATGCACTTTTCCGTGCCAGTCGCGGTAGTCCTGCGTAATCATTCTTTGTTTCTTCCAGAATTCCCCAGACTAGGTTTCTCACAGTTTTTTCAGTTATTGCGATTCACTGTTGCAGTACGCGGCCAGTGTGTGCGAAACTTGCGCTGCAGTTGCCCATTTGAGGTGTGGCCATGAAAGTGTTGTCACTGAAGTTAGCCAATAGTTTTCGAGGGGTGGGGGGAATGTGGCGTGGCATGTCTCTCCCAAACTGGTGGGGAAGAGAGGTGTCTGCCATTTGCTGTTGTGCGGCGCTTCACCCTCTTCCCCGGAAGCGTCTTAATTTTTTGTTTGTTTGTAAACGTTCATGCGCACCTCCACAGCTCCACACCTCTGAGCAGGCTCCTTCGGGGAAATGCGTGTTGTTGTTGTTGTTGTTGTTGTTGTTTTTAAAACAAATTCACTGCTGCGCACGTGCACACCTCTGCATAAGTGGCAGACCAGAAACAAAGAACCCTCACTTCTCAAATGGCCATTTCCCCTGTGTGTGAAAGGCAGTACCCCCAGGATAAATTAGCCAAAAGGCATAATAATCTGCTCAGAAGTACCGTATATACTCGACTTTAAGTCGGCCCTAACATAAGTCGGGGCACCTAATTTCACCCCCCAAAACTGGGAAAACTTATTGCCCCCCAGTATAAGTCTAGGGTGGGAAATGTACGAGGGGAGACTCCCGCCGCCACCCCCAGACACCCCCCACCCCCGTACCTACACCCGCCGCTGCCGCAGCCCCTCCCCCGTCGAAGCCGTGCCGCAGCCCCCCCATGCCACCCCCACGCTACCCCCAGACACCCCCAAGACACCCCCCGTCACCGTACCTGCTCCCGCCGCCGTAGCCCCACTTCGGAAGGGGAGGGGCGCGAGCGATCCTCTTTCCGCCCGAACCTGCGCCTTTCGCGGCCGGCCAGCTGGCCGGCCGAGCTGGCTGGCTGGCTGGCTGGCGGGGGCCAGCTCGGAGCGCGGTGCCATTGCGCTGGGGGAGGGCGCACGGAGGCCCCCTCTCCGCCGCTCTCCACCAGACACCAGATCCAGGGGGGCGCCTGAAGTTTCCTTCCCCCCCGCTGGCGCCTCTCTCTCTATTTTTCTTCCGGCGGGGGGCCGCGTTTGCTTTCCTCCCTTCCGCCGGGCGGTCCGTCCTTCCTCCCTTCCGCTCAAGCAGCGCCCGGGCGGACCGTCCGGCAGAAGGGAGGAAAGCAAACGCCGCCCCCCGCCGGAAGAAAAATAGAGAGAGAGGCGCCGGCGGGGGGGAAGGAAACTTCAGGCTCCCCCCTGGATCTGGTGTCTGGTGGAGAGCGGCGGAGAGGGGGCCTCCGTGCGCCCTCCCCCAGCGCGATGGCACCGCGCTCCGAGCTGGCCCCCGCCAGCCAGCCAGCCAGCTCGGCCGGCCAGGCGGCCGGCCGCGAAAGGCGCAGGTTCGGGCGGGAAGAGGATCGCTCGCGCCCCTCCCCTTCCGAAGTGGGGCTACGGCGGCGGGAGCAGGTACGGTGACGGGGGGTATCTTGGGGGTGGCATGGGGGGGCTGCGGCGCGGCGCGGCTTCGACGGGGGAGGGGCTTCGGCGGCGGCGGGTGCAGGTACGGGGGTGGGGTGTCTGGGGGTGGCAGCAGGGGTCCTGGGGGTGGAGGGGGGTGCCTGGCGGTGGCAGCGGGGGTCCTGGGGGAGCGCTGACCCACTTATAAGTCGAGGGGGGCATTTTTCAGCACAAAAAATGTGCTGAAAAATTCGACTTGTATTCGAGTATATACGGTAAATCACATCCTCTCCAATGCCCTTACTCCTAAGTGTATCACATTGATTTAACAGGAGCCTTGTGCTCGGGAAATTCAGAATGGGAGGATCAATTCTTTTTCCTTTCTTTTTTTAAAGATTGCTCCTGTGCTCATTTGCACCTGTGCAGAGACGATGAAGCAAAATTTTAAAAAAACACAACCCTCTTCAAGGCAATGCCCAGTTCTACCTCTATAGAGTTAGGTGTGGGGTGACAAACCAGGATGACTGCAGTAGTGTGCCCTGTGAGGAGTTACCATCCTGCTAACGATGATATACAGTGTAATGTGGATCCCCCCTGGGAGTGGCCACCGAGAAAGTCCTCTCTCGAATCCCCACCAGATACACCTCTGATGACCGTGGAACTGAGAGAAGGGCCTCTCTTGAAGATCTTAAAACCAAGCCAGGCTCATATGGGGAAAGGCATAGTTTCAGGAAGCCTGTTTCCAAACTGTATAGGGCTTTATAGGTCATAACCAGTACTTTGAATTGTGCCTGGAAACAGACTGGTAGCCCACAACGCTTTTGTAAGAAGGGATTCACATGCTACCTGTAAATGGCCACAGTCAACATTCTGGCTACAGCATTCTGGACCAGCTGAAGTTTCCAAACACTTTTCAAAGGCATCCCCATGTAGAGCATGACTGCAGTCCAAACGGGATGTAACTAAGATGTACACGACCATGGCCAGGTGAGACATCTCCAGGAATAGGCACAGTTGTGCACTAGTCTCAGCTGTACAAACACATTCCTGACCACCACCAAAACCTGGACATCCAAGTTCAGGGCTGAATCCAGGAGTGCACCAAAATGTCAGGGAGAGTGTAACTTCATCCAGCACAGGTTGAATCCCTCTTCCCTGATCTGCCTTTTGTCTAACCAGGAGCACCTCTATCTTGTCTCAATTAAGTTTCAATTTGTTTGCCATCATCCAGTCCATTACCAACATCAGACACTGATTTAGAACTAGAACAGTTTCCTTGGATTTAGATAGAAAGGAGAGATAGAGTTGGGTGTCATCAGCATAATGGTGGCACTGAATCCCAAAACTCCAAACAACAGCTCCCAGCCATTTCATGTATATGTTAAATAGCATGGGGGACAAGATGGAACCCCGAGGAACACCACAGGCCAATGGCCATAGCATTGAACAGGAATTCCCCAGCACTACCTTCTAAAATCACCCATCCAAGAAGGGCCAGAGCCACCATAGAACAATGCTTCCCAGTCCCATCTCATATAGACTCCTCAGAAGGATACTATGGTCGATGGTATTGAAAACCGCTGAGTAGGACATACTTCCCCTCTCCCATTCCTGGTGTGGATTGTCCACCAATTGCAACCAAAGCAGTCTCTGTCCCATGACCAGGCCTGTAGTCATATTGAAATGGATCTAGATAGTCTGCCTCTAGTTTTCTGTCTGACCCCCACTCCATACACACTCATGTCAGTATCCAACAGTGTCATTCCACAAACTCAAATACTGCTAGTAGAGCCACGTTGATTTTTTCCATTGCTCAAGCGCTTGTGCACTAGGGTTGGATTCTCTACTCACTTCCTTGAATGTAGGTTAGCTCTTCAGGGGGATTTGTGCAAGTATGAGCCATAGTGTAGAATCACATGACTTGTGCAACTCCAAGCCTCCTCTGAGAATAATGCACATTTAGAGACAGCACACAAAAATGACATAAATTTATATATGGAATTTAGCCTATTGACAGATGAAGTATGAGCTGCTGGGCCTGGAGAGATTTCAATGAATAACATGGTAATTTACTGCACCTAACCTGAAATACCAGGTCTATTTTTCATTTTCTGTTTTCTGTCACTGTTTGGTCTCACTTGCATTTGGCTATTTATGTTGTATTTGCAGTACATGCAGCTGTAAATAAATTAATCACTTTAGGACTTTTCTGAAACACTGCATCCCTTACTGGCTGAAAGTCTGCCAAAATGACTGGAATATCTAATGCTAACACACAACAAAATCGCTTCTTCTATTAGTGAACTTAGGTGCAGAGTGCTGGTGGCTATGTAGCCAAAACAGGGCTACTGAGAAACAAGGTAGAGGTGTCAGCATGCCCAGAATAACCCCATCATTTGCAGAAGTACAACGATTCTTTAGTAGAAAAGAACTAAGGGGGCAACCTCCCCTGCACTAAAAAACAGCACAATGGGGACTGACCATGGTGCATGGACACAGAGGGCAGTATCCACCTGTGTCATTACACTAGTGCAAATGACATTGCACGAGCAGAAACTAGGTTTTGAACTATGTGCAAGAGCAGAATCGAACTAGTTAAGTTTGTGCAATTGCGGTTGCACAAGCATAATTGTTTTCATATTTTACATAATATTTCCACCATTGGTGAAATACTAATTTGAAGGCAAAGTATTATCCCAGCATTGTGACTTCTAAGTCAGTGGGCCAATGCAAGCATTCATGGTTTGTGAATCATTGATATATATTGATATTGATAGTTTACCTGTAACACCACAATTGAAATCCCAAATTACACTTCCTGGATGTCCTCTTAACCAATGAAAACAATCAAATTGCCACAGACTTATATTGTAAACCTACAGATTCACACCTATACCTTAACTACAAGGATAAAACATATTTGCAATAATGAAGAAAAGTTCTCAAAAAGGTGTAATGAACTTAAAGAACAATACCCTAGTCTTGACTACAGGATCAATTGAGCATCAGTCATACCTAGGGATACCCTCCTTTATGAAGCAAAGGCTAACTCTTTGAAAAAAAATCTCATTCCATTTGTTATGGACTACCATCCTGCTGCCCCTAATTATCACCAGATAGTAGTAGGCGATCACTCGTGACCGAGTAAGATTGTCTTCCAGGATAATTTTTTTTACAAAAAGGAGATTTTAAAAGGAGGAAAATTCTAAAGAAAATTGTGTAGACTCTAGCGATGGGTCCGTAAGTGACTGTGGAGGCCAATTCTAGATCCACACAGCTTCCCACAGTGAGGACACAGGTTACCAGATGGAAGATGGTCCTGTAAAGGATTCGTTCGATGTGCTTTTCGCTTAGCACGTTTCTCCCTTTCACCTTGCACTCGGGCTTCTTCAAAGTCCATGGAACCTTTGTGAAAGGCCAACCTCCAGTTAGATCGTTCATGGGCCAGAGCTTCCCAGTTTTCGATGTATATATTGCATTTTTTTAGATTAGTCTTAAGAACATCTTTAAACCTCTTATACTGACCACCGATATTCCGCTTTCCATCCTTGAGTTGGGAATAAAGTAACTGCTTTGGGAGACGGCAGTCAGACATTCGAACAACATGACCGGTCCATTGAAGTTGGCGTTGAAGGATCATTTTTTCAACGCTAGTAGTCTTTGCTTCTTCCATTTGTTATGGACTACCATCCTGCTGCCCCTAATTACCACCAGATAATGAAAGATAGTTACCCTATTATATCCTATTGTGCTCATTTAATGGAAGCCATTAATTCTCCGCCCTGCATCACATTCAGAAAACCACCCAATTTGCGTAAATTGTTAGTTAAAGCAGCACTTACATACAAGATATTTGCAACCCAGGATCACGCTAATGTAAATTAGTGCATTGCATAACCTGCAGTTAGCTCCATGAAACCACTCTTTTAGGAGCAGAGTTAGTTACAAAACTTACTGCATTAGACAATCAGTAACATGCACTTCAACTAACAATTTATTTAATTGAATGTAAAAGAAGAAAAAAGAAAAAAAAGAATGTTGTATGCAATATGGAGCAAAAACTGCAACAAGATTCCATGACCACAGATCTGCAATTTTTACAAAGAACACTGACATGCTTGACAGAAAACCTCTGGATCTACAGACTCAGAACTCTTAGTCCATATGGCCTTAATATGGAGGCAATGCATATGTTTTATTCCATATATTTTTTGCTCCATAAGACGCACTTAGGTTTTAGAGGAGGAAACAAGAAAAAAAATATTCTGAACCAAATGGTGAAATGACGACAAAACCCTGCCACTGTCACAGAACTGAGCGGGGAGGGCTTTCCCGACCCTGCCCTTTCTCCGCTGTTGGTGGTGGTGCTGCTGCTGCAGGCAGCTGGGTCGGAGTAGCTGAAAGCTGAAAGCAAATATCAACAGCTCAGGGCACAATCCTAAACACGTTGAGGCAGAAAAAAGCCCCGGGGATTTTTTCTGTCTCAACGTGTGTAGGATTGCGCATGGCTGGCTGGGGAATGCTGGGAGTTGTAGGACTTCCCCCCCCTCCAAACACGCGTAGATTGCATCCTAAAACCATTTAAAACCAAAACACAGAAACAGCATGGTAAATAATTAAAACATTGGAGCCCTAGCTTAAAATACCTTTCCCTCCCTCCCTGGTTGCTGGAAATAACTGCTTTCAGGGGACGTTGAGCTGAGGAACCTGAGGCGCGCGCCAGAGGGAAGGCGAAGGAGTGTTTGCAGGTGCATCCTTCCTCCTTCCCGCCGCTCAGCCAAGCCCCGCTCAAGCCGCGGGCCCGCCAAACAGCTGAGCGGAGGATCAGCTGTTTGGCACTGTGGCGCAGCGGCAGCAGATCTTTTGCTGCCACTGCGCCACAGCGCCAAACAGCTAATCCTTCACCCAGCTGTTTGGCGGGCCCGCGGCTTGGCCTCGCTCCATAAGACGCACAGACATTTCTCCCTATTTGGGGGGGGGTGCGTCTTATGGAGCAAAATATACGGTATGCACGTTCTAGGTTGTACATATCCTCACACAAGGTCAAATACACACACATGGAGGAATTGTCAAAAACTAACTTTCCACTAAAATCAATGGGGCATTCATTCCTATGTAATGTGTGTTAGAATTCAGATATAAGATGGCAGCCTTATGCATACCTATGTTACATATTTTCCATTCATGCAAAAGGTGATATGCACCAGAATATTGCAGTCTTATTCTTTGTTATTGCATTTGTGCCTGAGTTGACATACACAAAGGTTCCAGGCCCACGGATCCTTACAGTTATGTGTTCAAAAGGGAAAAGGTGCCATGTTCTATACTTATTTAACAGTTAAAGCAAACAAAGTACGAAACAGCTTTTTGAACTACTGCAGCTGTTGTGACATCTTGCATCCTAGCCATGGTAAGGGTTGGTGGAACATGCTGTGAGGGTATTGAGCCCTTACTACTATGAGAGGCCACCCCAAAGGCATCAGAGAGAATAGTTTCAGCAGAAGGGAGTAGAACACATCTCACCCTGCTCCCTCAGAGCTTGCAGCCACTAACTCCAAGGTCTTTTGTTGAAGCTCTCCCTCTTCTTAAGCCAGTTCCTCAAGAAGCAGCCTTTATAGGTATGTTATGGCCTACTCTCCCATGAAGGCAGGAAACAGTTCAGTTTCTCCCAGTTTCTCCTAGGTTCCTCCGGCTGTGAGGTCCCCTACAAGAGTGTACAGAGGCAGCCAACATCATTGTCAGTTGCCTGCTGCGCCACACAGATCAGAGAAACCTTTTGCCAAGCTTATTATTATAAGTAACAGGAATGTGGTAACAGGAATGTGCCCTGTCTCTGAAGCAATCAGTTCTGGTCAACATAACAATATTGAGAGACATATATGTTATTTTTATTTGGGGTCTTCACACAGTGTAGGCACAACTCTATGTGTTGAAGTTTATGAGTTTATTGTATTTTATTACTTGTTTTTACACTGTAACCCTCTTTGCAAGTCAACTGCTAGGCTGATCAGGTGAGATACAAATACTAAAATAAATAAATAAACAAACAATAAGTTGTGTCATGAGCAGAAACAGCATTATGCTTGGTGCTATCTGGTCCAAGAACAGAATACTGTACTGCAATATAGGATGAGATTCTTTGTGAGAAAATTAAGATCTAAGGACCTTAGGGTTCATAACATCTTAGTGTTATGAATATGAAGCTATACAATATTAAAACTTTGAACAAAAAAATATGATCTATTCCATCAACAGAGAAAAAGAAAACAACTGCATAGGAATTGATGTTTACAATAAAGTAAATTTAATGCCTCCTCAATAAAACCCAGAAGCAAATCTTTCTCTTACAGAGATGTACATGGATGAATGGAGATTTCTTTTCATTGTAATTATGGTCAACAGTAAAACACATATTCCGTTTACTTAATTAAGCTTTGTATCTTGTAGGACTGATTATAAGGCTATGTGTTTTGTGCGGTTCAGTATTTTTTTTTATGTCCAACACAGTGCTGATTATATATTAATCAGTATTAAGGGTAGACATTGCAATTGGTGCAAAATATTTTGATAGTCTCATAGCACCAATTAGATTTTTAATACAATGCTACTTTTCCCTATTGTAACTTCGGGGAAACTGTTGGCTGTAATTTCATTGTTCTAATCTTAAAAATAAACAAAACAACAACAACCAATTTTCTTCTTTGCTTCTGTAGTTTAATCTGGGCGACAAAGCTTCTTATCTATGAAGGATATAGTAAACTGAACTATGTCAAAATCCAGTGGCATCTGTCACATCTTTTAAAAATGAAAAACCTTGCTGAGCTGGGGACTTTGCTTTGTTTATTGCAATGAATATCAAAAGAGAAGCAGCCTGACTCAAAATACATTGTCATTTACTAATTATCCTGGACAATATTGCAATAACCACAGACACACATGCAATCACAATCCCACAAATAACCACCCTCCCATAAACTACTGGAGTTTCAACAAGGGCTTTTAAGGACTTTTTAAAGGATGGGGGGGGGGGTTATCTTGCATCCTTCTATGAGACAATTAGTGTTACTGATGTTTGTGCAGCTTCTGTTCTTTTCAGTGGGGTCTGTGCTTTAAAAGCTCCTGGTAGATCATACCTATAGCACCTTATCCTATCCAAGTTTATTCAGAAGTAAGCCCAATTGATTTCATTGATGCTTAATTCCAAGTATGTTTGCGTCAGTGTGACCCCTTCGATGTTTTACTCAGACATTGCACAGGTAAAGGGGGAAATGAAGAGATGAGACAACAGTAATGGATTTAAATCAGGGCCACATTTATTAATTTGAAGGTCAGCGAAGGGAGAAGTGCGGAATTAACTAAGGCCTGCCCAAAGGCCAGTGGAGCATAACAGGGCGAAAACATCCCAAACTCAAGATTGGCGCAGTGACTCGCCACTCTCGAATTCTGCACACGAAGTGCTGGGGGATCTCCCCTGAGTCACCGCCCCCCGGCGCCACCATTCAACCGAGGAGGGTGAATAAGGGTAGATCCCAAAGGCGTCCCTAACTCCCACAAATGGAGCCACAAGGAATCAACATCTGTGAGGCTCGGGTTCTCGCCCATCGCCTTCAAAGGCGCCAAGGGATGCACACTGAAACCCTAACCCCCACTGCCTATTCACCGCACTTACCGCCTAACTAAATCCAATGTGACCGAAATAACCAGTAACCCAAAACAACAAAACCACCTACCGATTACGCAGTATGGAGTAGGCGAAACGCACACACTGCCCTGAGCCAATTAGGACAATGAACCAAAATTCCTACTCGGCCCCCAAAAAAGGCGGCCAGAGGAGCTCACACTGCTTCATCGGGTGTGGAGGGAGGGAGCTGTGAAGAAAGAGGCATTGGGTGGGGTCCGCTGTGCTTAAAAACAGCCTCAGGGCCCCACCCCTTGTGCCAATCCCCGAGGGGCATGCAATTTGCCCTGGCCCTGATTGGGAGGTGAAATCACCTCATCTCCGCCTCATCTTCCATTCCCCCTCCCGTGCAAACTCTCCCCCCCCCCACAGGAGCGTGGGGGGGAAGGTAATTCAGTAGGACTTACTCTCAAGGGTATGTGTGCAGGAGTGCTTTCTTAATCTTTTTCATATAAATCAAATATAAGCTGCTTAGGATTGTATCCAAAGTTATGCTAGTGTCGTGTCCTCTGGTTCTGCATTACCTCGAGCAGGACTCTAATTCAGGTGGATATACAGGCCTGTGGCTTACGCTGGCTCAGCTTGTCTGAGTCTGGAAAGCTAAGCAGGGTCAAGCCTGGTTATTACTTGGATGGGTGACCCCTCCTCTAGTTTCCTGCATTGAGCAGGGGGTTGGACTCGATAGCCTTGTAGGCTCCTTCCAACTCTGTGATCTATGAAATCTATGAAATCTATGAAATCACAGGTTGCCCCACTTCACAGGGAGACCTCAGCATCCCCCAGCATACCTTCCTGGCCTGAGGACGTAGCTCTCTAATCATCTGACTATGAGACTGTTTCCCCTGCAGCTTCTTCTCCTGATTCATGCCCCAGAGATTGGAGATGTGGCATATTGCCATGTTCCTCCTCCCTCCATGCATTCAGCATCCCCTACTTGGTTGTATGAACAGGGCTTCTAATTTCTCCTACACACCATTCTGTGCAGGTAAATTAAAAGGTAAACCCTGTGCAGGGTGAAGGCAATTTTAATAAATGTTTCAAATCAGCAAGTTAAAAGATCAATTTAAATCACAAATTTATTTATTTATTTGTGGTACTTCTATACCACTTATTATAATAAAATCCCTAAGTGGTTCACATATAAATATTAAAATCACATTTAAAATCACATTATTAAAAACAATTACAATAATAGTACAGGGCAATTCCAGGAGCAGTAAGATGGAGCAGCATGATTAATTACAATCAGTTACAAGCCAGAGAAAGCCTCAGTGAACAAGTGCGTTTTCACTTTTCTGGAGGCGTTTGAAACATGCACCATTTTCTGCGTTCCGAACTGCATGGGGAAGGGTTTTCCAGAGGGTGGGTGCCGCTACCGAAAAGGCCCACTGTCGAGGTATTGCATGGCAGCATTCTGTTGGTTTTGGAATGACCAGCAAGGCCTCCTCTGATTATCTTAAAGGTCAGCGGGTGTACTGTATGTAAAGGAAGATGGTCTGCTAGATGTCCTGGTCCCAAGTCGTTTAGGCCTTCAAAGGGTATGCCTTTTCAATTCTAGACAATTTGTTGTCCCAGGAACTCATTTTTCATGAAAGAAAATGTTTTCTAAATTTAGGGTGCAATGCTATGGGGAAAAAAGTCCTAAAACTGCCAGTATGTCCCAGCCAGCCATGCTGTGGTTGTAGGACTTTTTTCTGTGTAAATATGCATGGGATTGCACCCAAAGAGAGCAATCCTGTGGTCCCTGGGAGCATACCAGGGGCCATAGGATTCTTTGGAGCCCCCCCTTCCAAGGCCATGACCTCAGAAGGGAGACTCTGGTATCTGATCCCTCCTCCCGCCCCCTCGCAGCAGCCACAGAAAGAACTGTGCCGGCTCTTTCTGAAGTTGCAAAAGCGACATTGGAGAGGTCTGAAAGGGGGTGTGCTGGTGGGCGGGGAGGTGAGAAAGAGAAGGGGACAGGAAAGGCCAGGATATGAAGAATCCTATGGCCTCTCCAGCCCTGCTGCTGCCAACACGCTTCCTTTAGACGAGCTCAGAAGCCCGGCTAGAGTGAAAACGCAACAGCAGGAGCACAGAGGGGTGAACATTTCTCTTCCCGTCCGGCCAGCATCATAGCCCAGTAGATCATTGTGTCCACAGAAGCCTCCAAGTTCAGAGGCTTCCATCTTTGTATGATTTGTATGATTGCATACAAATGTGTGAAATGCACATGTTTTTATTTAAAAGTAAGCTTGTTCTAAATTTATATTTCATTTACTAAAACATGCCAGGATCAATATATCATTAATACAGGCAGTCCCCAGGTTACGAACGAGTTCCATTCTTAGGAATGTCTTTAAGTCGAATTTGTATGTAAGTCGGAACAGCATAGCATTCTGTATGTTAAAATTGGCATTTACACAAATTGTGTAAATTACACAAATTGCGTAGTATACTACGCTATGTATGCTACATAAACGACATAGTGCCAGGGAACCCAAAAGTTCATTCTTAAGTATGGGTTGTCTGTAAGTCGGATGTTCTAAACTTGGGGACTGCCTGTATATCACTGTTCTTTGATATATTTCTCATATGCATGCTATATAGAATATAGCATGCAAATATTCTATATAGATCTATATAGATCTTTGTTTTCTAATACTAATTTGTGTGCTATTAGTATTTACTAAGATAGCTATTTACACATATTTATTTGGAACCAATTGTAAATATGTCTTTCTTATGTTGTTTGTTTTTGATCCTTGTCTCTGTTCAACTCATGCTATTGTACTTTAAATCCTGATCCAATCCTTCCCATCAAGAGAGATTAGTAGATTTTGGCATTCCATGGGATAAGATGACATTCACTGGTGCCCCCTTTCCCCAGATGAGGATGTATTCTTTATCCCCACCAGCCATATCTTAATCAGGTCAGATAACAACAGCTGTCTCGCCATTCTCTCAAGAGATCAGAACTCCTGCTCAAAATTCTGTCTGTATCAAGAAAGGAACTGTTGCTTTGTGCCCAGGAGGCTTGTGGTTTTATTGCTGGAGGGTGAAAAAGCAGTTATGTTTAAATTTAGCATCACCAATGGGCCAAGCCAGATTTGATTAACTTATGTGACCTAGAAGCCTTTCTTGTAATCTTTCTCAGCTCTTTTTGCTGGCCTCTTGGATTTACATCAGAATGATGGATGCAGGGAGATCTTTTTTTAAAAATTGATTCTTGTGTGGGGGTCACCAAATGAGTTTTGTAAGGGGTCACCAAATTCAGTGGTTTGTCTAAATCCAGACTGACACTAACACACATCATGGGGACCAGATGGCAGCCTTGCACAGATACCTCTAGTCTGGGATAAGCAACCTTTTTTGACCATGGGCACATCTGGCAATTTGCACATGTAAAGGGGGAAATAAAGAGTCGAGACACAAGATATGGTGTAAAATTAGGGCCACATTTATTGAACAATCAAAGATCTGCGAAGGGAAGAAGTGTGGTTACTAACTAAACCTGCCATTGGCCAGTGGAGGTGTTCACGGGTGAATACATCCAACCCCAAGGGGTGGTGCTGCAACTCACCACCCCCCAGTTTTATGCCACCATGGTGCTGGGAGACCTTCCCACTGTCACCACCTCACGGGGCTGCAAAACACTGATGTGGGCAAGGTGAGTCGGCCTCAAAGCTGATCCTTATCTCCCACAACTGAGCTGCAAAACCCAGCAATGGGGAGCCTCGGGTCTCACCAGCCACCTGAAAGGTGCCATCAGATGGCCACCGAACCCTACCCCACTGCCTATTCCCACACTTACCTGCCAAAAGAGCCGCAAAAGAAAGAGGCCAAGGGTGAGGCGACCAGGTCTAATATCGATCCTGGTGCCCGCCCTCCTTTATCCTCATTGGAGAGTGAGATCACCCCATAGTGGTCTCACTCGCTTTCCCCACACACATGCAAAATTCCCCCCGCCCACAGCTGCACATGGTTGGGGGAAGGGAATTGAGAAACTGTCCTGGGCACCACCACAAAAGGCATTGCAGCAAAGGTCAAGTAACCTGCCCAAACAACTGAAGACAAGGCAGAAGTGGGGTCTGAGCCCCAGTACATTAAACTCTTTTGAATCCATAGTTTTCAGCACCAACAGAAACCTATTTCAGAGCAATCCCAGCTGCCAGTAAGAAAATGAGTTCATATAAGAAAAAATAAAAATGTGGAAGGGGTAGGGCGCCTTCGTGGGCACCAAGAAAGGTGTCTAGGGTACATTGGTGCCCGTGGGCCCCACGTTGCCTACTCCTATTCCAGTCCATTGGGTCATGAATGGGGTGCAAGCTTTTATTTTAAAATGTTTCTTTGAAACAGTAAATAGCAGCCTTTAACTTAATTCATAAGGACAGTTAAAGATGATGGTAAAACCAAATGGTTTACTGTAATAGTTAGTACCGAAGGACTGTTTATTTATGTATTTGTTTATTTGGATATTTATGAACCTCCCTTCATCAAATGTATCAGGGCAATGAACAATAAATATAACCAAAAAAATGGTCATACAACCACAAAATGCAATAAAACCACTAAAGTGCCATTATAGAACAGCATTAAAAAGAAGAAAAATACAATAGAAGAGACTGGACAGCTTAAAATGTTTGGGCAAACAGAAAAGTTTTGAGCTGATGCCAAAATGATTGTGAAGTCTAACAGTGCAACCATAATGGCTGCACTCAAATGGCATCTATATACCATATCACTTCTATATGCTATTTGAATTGGATATAAGAACCATGACTTTTTAGAAAAGTATAAAAAGAAGAAAATAAATCAGCTGTAAGCTGGACAGAAAGTTAATTATGGGTCAAAAAATAGCTCTTGCTATCACACATGCATATTTATAGCAAGAGCAAAAAAAACCAAAAAAACAAGAATGGTTTTGAGTGACTAGTGGCAAAAACACATTCTTATATTAGCACTTAATCAGAACAAAGGAAGTATGATATGGTTTGCTTATAAATAAACATGTATTTATATACACAAAGAATTGGTATCTCTATAACCATCCAACAGACTGTGAATTCACCTTCAGTGCTCTCCAGAAGAATTTGCCCTAATATTCCTTTGTCCTGTCATTCAATGCAAATTCTAGGAAAACATTTGATGTTCCAGTTAAGGTGATGGGATGTTTCACATTAGGAGCTGAAAATCTCATGCACTCTGTAAAAATATGAGTGGAAAGTAAAAGCCAGTTGAGTATAATGAATTTTAAGTCAAGCCGTAGGAAGAAAGGAAATGATCAAGTCAAGGTTAAGCACTTTTAAATACTATTGATTACACTGGAGAAGGTGGCAGAAGAGGCTCCCCATATGTTTAACTATCATTGAAATCAATAGGATTTAAAAGTGCTTAATTTGGGCCACATGGCTCCATAAATCCCCAATATAAATTCTTCATTGTCCTGTGTCCTCCCAAAAATAATTCTGAAAGTTCAGCTAGGTAGTGAGACTTTCCCTCTAAGTAACAACCATGCTCACAAAATTTGGAATGGAGATGTTTTTAATGTCTTGTCCACATGAGTAGCAGAAGCAAATGTATAATGCAACTTCTGGAAGTTATACAGTCATGCCTTGGATTGAGAGCATAATTCGTTCTGGAAATGTGCTTGTAATCCAAAACACTCTTATATCAAAACGAAATCCCCCCCAAAAAAATTTGTACAGAGATTTTTAGTTTAAGCCGTACTACAGTACGTATATTGCAAGACGTCGCTTGTATATCAAGTAAAAAAAAATTAAATAAATATTTAAAAATTTGCTTGTCTTGCAAAACGCTCTCAAACCAAGTTACTTGCAATCCAAGGTATTACTGTACTTGAATTCTCGGCTGCTTTGACTCCTACCTTGTGTTAGAGTAAAGGAAGACAATTTGTGATAAGTTGTCTGAACTAGTGGGGGCGAAAAGCAAAAGGGAATGTGTTTTCTTCCTCTACTAGTTTCTTCTTGTAACTACTCTTTGATGTAGATTGCAACTCTGAGGTTTTCTCTTCTGTCCTCCTCCTTCATTGGTAGTAAGTGTTCCTTTGTTTGAACAGTGCAACCATAATGGCTGCACTCAACCTTTGCTTCAGAGACTATTTGTTTTCCCAAAAGCTATGAACTCCCAATACAGTGCTGTTTGCTTTTGAAGAAGGTGTGTGTGTGTTTCTTTCTATGGCACTTGTTTTGCACCAGTTACACACTGAAACTACGCAGGTATAGCTTACCAAGCAAATAGAACTCTAACACCTTGCACCTTTCATTGTGGTTCTGTTAAGTTCTGGCTACAATACTCTTGATTTTACTCTAGAGGCAGGTGACTTGTGAGTCATTCTAATTTTATTTTATTTTAAGCTTCTTCTTTTTTCACCATAAGATGAAGCTGCCTTATAATGAGTCAGACTATTGGTATATTTATTATTATCTACCCTGGTGTGCAACATCTCTTCAAGGTCTCAAGTAGACATCTTTCCCAGCTGTATTTCCTGATATCATTTAACTGGAGATGCCAGGGATTGAATCTGGAATCTCACACATGCAAAGCATATGAACCAAATATTGTTTGACATTTGAGTTCTCTTGATAGAGAAGATAAAAGAATTATAAATAAATAATGAATACATCAAAGCCAAGGATATTTAAATCAATAAATCTATTTTGTAGCTTACCACAGCATACATAGGAGTGAGATTCTGCTATCAGTTAAAATTTAGGTTAAGTAAATATTGACTGCAGGGTTTTTGTACTTAATTAAAAGATGCATCGCATAATGAGATGGTGTGAAACAACTCTAGACAAATCTTGCTATACCAACCAATTGCTGGTTGGTGTAGCAAGCAGTTTCATGCTGCTTGGTATCTATTCCCCTCTGTTTGCTCAGTTTCCAGTTGTAGAGACTGACACCTTGGCCATCATCATCTTGACACTCTGGAGATTCACACAGTATTTGGACTTTTCTTAATATGACTCAAGATGGCAGTGTCATGATTGCAGCTACGTCGAATCTTGCTGCGTATGCACTGATCTAGAGTTAAATAACTGGTTTCTTCCTATTACGCAGCCACATTTTAAGTTGCTCCATGGTGAGATTCCTGTAGACAATGAGTGCAGAACCTCAGGTCCAGGGGTCAAAACTGGCTCTTCAAAGACCCCAATCCGGCCTTCTGGAGTTCCCTGGAAGGTCATGCCCTTTCCCCCAACCACCAACTCTTTAACAGTTTCCTGGCTTTTGTGCTAGTTTTTTCCCCCATTGTAAAAGATTGAAATGTCTCTCCTAAAATGTCTCTCCTAGTTACTGGCAATAAGAACTTTAAGCTAAAATATGCTGGTATGTGGCAGGAGGGATTGGCCCCGCTCTTTTGCCTTCAGCCCCACCCACCACTGGAATGTGGCCCCCAAGAATTTCTCCCAAATGGAAACAGCCCTCAGGCTGAAAGAGGTTCTGCACCTCTGCTGTAGATGTAGCTATCTGGGCCGAACACATGACAGCTATAAAACTTTACACAAAATTTCAAACAGACTTGCAATGTGATGGCTGTAACTTGACAGTGGCAGAGTCCATTGGATGTCAATCTCCTTCAGATAATTTAGCTGCATGGAGATCATACCCTACCTGATGACTGCAAATGTGACTACGGAATGGGAAAAAATCTTCACCCTAGTCTGTCACATAAGTACAGCAACTGCACCAAAATACACATTACACACACATGTGTATGAAAGTACCTAAGCAGACCGCCCCCCCCCCCAGGAAAAGCCATTTTAGGATGGAGGTATTGGGAGTGGAGGTGTTGGAAACAAGCTTAACTGTTTCCTTGCGTACTTTTCAAATCAGAGTCCCAAGCAACTTATCCGTCCATGGAATTAAAAATGCTACTTTTGCTGTGTGGCATCCGAAGCACCTTGGGATGCAATCCTATGCATGTTTAGACAGAAAAGGCCCTACAATTCCCAGCATTCCCCAGCCAGCCATGCTGGCTGGGGAATGCTGGGAGTTGTAGGACTTTTTTCTGTCTAAACATGCATAGGATTGCATCCTTAATAGAGTATTTTATCTATCATGGGTGGTGAGGCTAACTTTTTTCTTATGGTTGACATATGTGAATGTCTGTGAAGTAAACTCAGTTTGTTTGTTTTCTATTTCTCTAGATGACACACAAGCCTAGTATATTGCATGTGAGCTGCACTTCAGGAATATCCACTTGTTTATAAGATTCACGTTCTATATATTAATATCAATAGCCAAACTGAATATGAAATTGTTTACAAAGTTCACTAGACATCTCCATAAGAGTTTACCTATTCCTTTTATAAATAAGGCAAAGGGATCTGAGGTGTCCTTTGTTCTCAATTTCAAATGCAGATGATTTTTTTGTGTATCATTCTTTTTTATAAGGAAGACAGAAGTAGACTGAAGTTGACAAGGAGACAGAAGAGCATATTAAAGAAGCTTTTTTCTTCTATTTATGGGCATTAATGCAGAAAACACACAAAATTATCATATGATGCAAACAAGAGCATATGATTTGTACAATGGGTTGTATCCAGTGGTACCATTCCACTAATGCAAAACCTCTACCACTTCCAGAAACTCTGTAATCATCCTTGTTCAAGTGTCAGATCCAATACTTTAATTCCACGTGTTGCCGAAGCCGCCACACCAGTTACTTTAGAAATTGTTTCACAAGCCCATGCACAACTCATTATTATTTCATTAGGTGTTGCACTGGTTGTGCTAGCTGTATGGCTAGCAGTTGCATAAGCACTAGTGAAACAATGCTACAATGTGAAGTAAATTGTTCTTGTATTTTTTCCACTAACATAATGTTGGAGACAACCCATGGGGTTTCCTCTTATCTGTCAAATATATCTTGAAACTGATAGGAAAGTGTAATGAAATGTTCCTGCAAATTATCATCATCATCATCATCATCATCATCATCATCATCATCATCGAAAACTTGTGATGGTACATATTCCTGGCTTTAAAAAGCATGAATATGCTTGTTGTGGGTGATTTGTCCATTGCCAAGTTCACTGAGCTGTTTTTGTATACTGTGCTGAAACTTCTGAAAGTTCCTGGCAAAATTTCTTGACTGTTAGAGCAATAAGACAATGGAACCAATTACCTAGGGAGGTGGTGAGCTCTCCCACTCTGGACGGCCATCTGTCAGGATGCTTTGACTTGAATTCTTGCATTGAGCAGAGGGTTGGACTCGATGGCCTTATAGGCCCCTTCCAATTCTACTTTTCTATGATTGTATGATTCTAACAGTTGCTTCAGCAAAGAAGATACATTCTCTTCCCACTCCTGTTCAGATAGAAGACAATGTGAGGGCTTCATTTGAGGACAAGAGATAAGAAGGGATCTATCCCCATTGCCGTGGGGATAGATTCCCCATGATAACTAGGCCAGTGTTGCTATAGTAACAAAAACATGTTCTCTTTTCTCTCCCTCATACAAAATGGGGGCAACACAAGGGCTTCATTTGCCGTCAGTGTGTTGCCACATAGCCAAATGTGTCGTCATCATCATGCTGGTTATGTGAACCTTAATTGATTGGGATCATTAGCCAGCAAGAAAGAGACTCTTTGAAAAAAGAAAAAGAAAGTACTAGAAAAGTGCTTGAGTGGAGCAGTGAGCAGTCATGCAGCTATTGGGGAATTTCCCATTAATATTTTTGGCCACTCAAAAGCCCCTTTTCAATAATAAAAAAAAGTGCCCTAGCAACATTTTGGTGCAGCTCTAATATCAATAATCAGCCTGCTACTTTATCCAAAGTTTTTCTGAAGAATGTGGGAGTGTGTGGGGAGGTGTGTGTGCTCTGTTGGTACTTAAGAACCAAGACCTTTGTTTCTGATCTCTGCCATTGTCACTGTTGTTCTCTTCCACTATCTTGTCTAGAAGTGTGATTTTTCATAGAGGACATCTTTATCCCCACCAGCCATATCTTAATATGATGAATTAAATTCATTGGGGAAGGACTGCTATTATTTGCCCCTGAAATTAAGAAGCAAAAGACCTGTGTATTAGCTATACCAATTTACCTGCTATAAGAGGGCAGTGACATGTGGTTATTGATTTCACATTCACATGCAATGCTTCCTAGGCACCGGTACATACATTTTCCATAGAACAGTTTAATAACTTAGCCTATTGCCACAGGTGTTGCACCAACCCTGGGTAACATATGGGATTTCTGTCAACATAACTTGTAGAACTAGAAAATACTAGATGATTATCTAGCAAACAGGTGAGTTGTTTCTATTCCTGCCCCTGACATGCTTCCTCACTATTCACTCTTTACACTGTGTGGTGATTTTGCAAGGAATATATATTTTGTAATGCCTGTGCAATGACCCAAGGTATCTTGCAACATTGGCATGATACATCCAGTCATGACACTGCACTGGCAAAGCAGTTGTCATTCTCCATCCTATTTTCTCATGTGCTGATACAGTACTTCATAGGATAAGATGCTCCACATATTATTTCATATTTGAATACTCAATGTAAATATTTGCAACTGCGTTGCAACTACACCTTTTTAATGAGAAACTTAATTATGTTTTGAAAATGTCATGAACCATTAGTCTAAGAAAATAGAAGGCAGAGTATGAGTCATTTCTAACATCAACCAAATATCCTCTTAGGATTTGAATATTTATGCTGCAGACTTATGTAGCATCAAACAAACATTCTATTCATTAGTCTGTGTCATTTAAAGGTAGTTTCTAGGGAATGAATACATTCTACATGGTTTTGGAATAGAAATATATTTAAAATGTTAGTTCTTAAGGAGTCACACAGAAGAGTGTTTTTCCATTTTTCTTCCTTCAGGGAACTTTTTTCATCATTGACATACCTGCCATGAAACTCTAGGTCGTTGTTCTTGTTCTTGTTCTTCTTGTTGTTGTTAATAATTATTATTAAATTTGTATGCTGCCCAACTGGCAAATGCCCTCAGGAAGGTTTAGAATCATAAAACCAAGCATCAGCAGCAACTACAACTAAAAAGAAAGAAATAAAAATAAAAGTATAACAATACAAGTATCAAAATAATAATTAAACATTAACAATATTAAAAACATTGAAAACACTGAGTAAAGATTACATGCCTACTTAAAGAGGAGGATCTTAAACTGGCATCTAAATGTATACAGCGAAGACGCCTGGTGGATCTACCTGTCCCTGAGAAGGGCATTCCATAGATGGGGGCGGGGGAGGTCACTACAGAGAAGGCTCTTTCCTTGGCAGCCACCCATTGCACCATTGTGCAACGAGCCTCTGGAAAAGAGCCTCTGGAGAAGATCTTAGCAATCGGGCAAGGACATATGGGAAGGTGCTCCTTCCTGTAGACTGATCCTAAGCTGTTTAGGACTTTAAAGGTCAGTACCAACACTTAGAACTGGGTCTGGAACCTGACTGGCAACCATGTTCATACTCAGTTTACATGGAGTGTTGGCCAGACTTGTTGGACCTTTCCATCACTTTGTGTGAATTGACAGTGCACCCTAGAACACACCCAACATTCTCCTTCTTGGACCTTTCCTTCACTTTGTGCGAATTGACAGTGCAACCTAGAACACACCCAGCATTCTCCTTTGGCTGCATATTGTGCAGGGGACATTGGCTGTGGCAGGCAAGTATCTATCTTTCAGGGAAGATTGCCCACAATTGATGACCTAATGGCTAATCTTAACTATGGTCTGTTTAAACTAGCCAGTTTAATAACCCATGGTTTGAAATTGGCTTGCTTCAAACAAACCATAGTTAAGATTAAGCACAGTTTGTCAGGTTCAGGCTACCCAACAAGCTGCAGAAGCAAAAGCTGCTGATCTCCTACTTGTAACTCACTCTTGATGCACCAAACTATGGTTTAACATTAGGTATGTATAAGGCTAATGTATATAACATATTTTAACCAATGCCTTAGCCTGACAGATAAAGTGCAAATGACATTTTACCATCATTAGCACTTATTTGACACTTTGCTTCAACAACTGTAGAACTAATATCACTCTTGCTTTTCACAATCAGCAATTTTAAGCCAGCAGGGCAAAAAGCCAGGTTGAAAAATGTAACTTCTTGAGTATTTGTGCTTAGAACTTAATTCTTTCTGTAAAAAAAAAATAAAAAAAAAATCCTCAGTAACCTAGATAACACTGCTCTAAATGAAAATCACAGTATAACTCACTGACAAATGTACTTGTCCTTTGTATGGTACCCAATGAAGTCCAATTTTCTGAAACAACAGTAATACTTCCAGACTGCTGTCTTCAAAATCTCTCCATCTTTATTAAGGTGACTTGTTTCAGCAGTATGAAGGCTGTTATGTTTGTCATCCACAGAAACAGGAGGGAAAGAAGCTTCAAGCCATCACTGTAAGATATATTTTGACTGTTCCATCAAAACTAAGGGTGACTTCACAGATGACATTTTTCTTTTTCCCCTGCATATTGTAAAATCAACTATATATGCATGTGATTTTACATCGTGATTTTCTTATAAATACATCAGATATTTATTTATAAGAAATCTTTGAGCTTTATTTTCTGTTTTCTTTTTAATTCTGCCTTTGAGAGGTTGGAAAATTGATAAGAAGTATAATAAAATATTAAAATTGAACTTTTATAAGACTTGTGCCATCTACTCATGGGGTGGGAAAGCTTCTATTCACAATATTTATCTGTCCATCAGTCATTCAGTCAAATGTAATGTTGAAACTATAGATCATGGCAAAAACACCTTCAATGGTTTCCTCAAATCAGCTGGATGTTTCTTGGGTTTTCCCAGGACTGAGTGGCAGTTAGGAGGGAAAACAGACATATGATGTTCACTTTTGTTTTAGAAGGTAGGATGAAGTCTAGATTCAAGACCTAAATAAACCAAGCAGATGCCAGTAGTTCCAGACTTGATCTGAGATTAATGAGATCCAAATCATGTTGAACAGCCTTATTGGACTACAATGAAGGCAAACACAGAATTCATAGGGGAAATATGTGGTCATTAAATTGTCCTTCCCTTGAAGTTGTATTGGATTTCCCTGTGTCTAAAAGAAATACATAGACAAGTTGAAGGTATGCAATTGCTTTAATTAGTCACCTGATGTTAATCTTTGATGCCAGCCTAACCCTCATGCACACTGCATGAGGACTGGACTACTGTAATGTGGTGCTGCCTTTGAAAGTGGTCCAGAAACTAAAGCCGGTGTAAAATGGGGAAGTGATAATTTAACTGGGAGTTACTGAGCATATTGCAACAGCACTATCTTGCTTGCACAGGCTCCCAGTTTGTTTCTGAGCCTAATACAAAGTGCTAATTTTGACCTATAAAGCTGTTCAAGCTTGGGACCACAGAACCTGATGGAGTGCCTCTCCCCATATGTGCCTACCCATGCCCTAATGTTATCTACAGAGGCCATCCTCAGAGTGCCCTCTCATTTTGAAGCTCAGAGGGTGCTTACTGGGGAAAAGGGATTCTTGGCGGTGGCCCCATTGTTATGAAAAGCTCTCCCTAGGGAAATTCACCGAGCTCCAACATTGTTTTCTTTTTATCACTAGGCTGAGACATTTTTGGTGACAACCCTTGAACTGAAGTCAAATTCATGCCTCTGATTAAATAACCGGTTTTCTTCTCACAGCAATTCATGGACTATCAATTTATTCTGTGGAGGCAGTTTCATTCCACTCCACCCCCACCCTGACTGAAGGATGTTTGCTATTTCAGAGAGGGAGAATTTCTCTGTAAAAGTTCAGCATAAATTTGGTTGAGTACTTGGTCATCAATATATAAACCATATTTTAATTCTTAACCTAAAAATGAATTTATTACTTGGAGCAGAGCATTTAGAATTTAGGGGTGCACAAACTGTCAGTCCCAAGCGTTGTGAGCAGCACACACATATGCATGCGCGCGTGCACACACACACACACGCACACACACCTAGCCCACATCCCAGCAATCATACTCAAGATTGTGGGTGAGGAAGGCTGCTTTATTTTATTTATAATGGTTTCGTTTTCCCTCAAACAACACACTCCACTTCCACCACAGTAAATATTTTAAACCAGACTGTAAGATCGAAATCTGCAGGTTTAGTGTGGCTAATGGAATGTTCCACTGCTATTTAACTTGCAAAAATGAAATCCATAGAATAGCAAACTTGGATTTTGGGACAGTATCAAAGAGAGAGAGAGAGAAACCTCACTCTGTGTTCCCATAAAATACTCAAATTTATCCAGCTATTAAAAAGTAGGCAAAATGGCATAGTTATTCACAAGCTGACCTGAAAGCTCAAGGGAAAATACTGGGAATAGCACCTTTGTAACAAGGAAAACTTTTCAGAGGAAAGGTTTGCAGTGTGGCTGCAAATGACATTCCTTATACAAGTGAAACAGTGTGAAAATGGGACCACCTGTCTCTTTATATTTCGTCTCATCTTTTAGACCTCTCCAGAGCAGAACATCATGTCTGAATAATGCAGAGGTATTTGAGTGTACTGGTTGTAACAGAAATAAGGCTTGAAATGTGTAGTTCACCTAGGGCTGTATCCAATGTTAGTCCTATTTAGAATAGACCCATTGAAATGAATGGGGCTGAAGTCAGACTAACATTGGATACAACCCCTAGGCTCAGTTCTGCAGTAGTCACTGATAATTACCAGTCAACACTTACCAAGCAACTTCCAAGGGAAGCATATTTAGACCAGTTTTGTTCCTCGGCAGTGCAATCCAGCTCCTCCTTGGCATAGTTGAAGGGCCTAAGGATTGCCTCTTGGGGGATCTGGGGGCTTTTGATCAAGCAGATCCAGAGCCAATGGTGCCCTGCACACGAACACCCCATTTCGGGGCCCTCTGCCAGCTACCAACAGCAGCAGCACTGCTGGTGGTAGTGGCTGCTGGGAGGGACAGAAACCTTGGAAAGCCACAGCCAGTTAGGTATACAGTACTGGGATGGATGGACCATTTCATCTGATGCAGTAGTACAAGGCAGCAGCCATACGTTCCTACAAGGAGATAGCCAATAGGGACCACAGGTTACTTATGGTCCTTCCCATGCAGCGGCAACTGGTAACTTTTGGAGATACAGTAATACCTTGGATTGCAAGCATAATTAGTTCCGGAACCGTGCTTGTAATCCAAAACACTCTTATATCAAAGTGAGTCTCTGGCAGGCATGAGCGGGGCCGATTTCGGCCCGCTATGCCCGCTCGAGGTGAGCGGTTACATCCCTACACTTGTATTGCAAGACGTCGCTTGTTTATCAAGTCAAAATTTATTTTAAAAAATTGCTTGTCTTGCAAAACGCTCTCAGACCAAGTTACTTGCAATCCAAGGTATTACTGTAGTTGTATCTATGGAATTCTGTTTAACTGCCTATTATTCCTGATGTCCACACATTAAAACTAAGGCTGAGTCAAACATTTCTTTTTTGACCATTCATTGAGTGGGTGGGGGGAAAGCAGACCCCCACCAAAAGATCGAGGGTAAATAAATCAATTTGTTCAAACTTTCAAGGTAGGGATGGGAAGTTTGTTGCCACTGACCTTATTTAATCTTACAAGGTGCCTAAGGGGGGGGGGGGTCTCCTTGCTTTTAAACTTTTTTTTTAAATGCCAAGTGCTGCTCACAGTGGTATGAGGCTCTATTTGCAGCTTCCCAAGAGCTTCTCATCCTAGAATGCCTTGGGAACAATGGTGTGTCACTTCACATTGTTCCCACGGCATTTTGGAAAGTGTGGCCAATGGGCCCAGTGTGCGGCTTTCTTCACAGGTTCCTGTTCCCATCAGCCACACTTCCTGTCAGCTGCACTTCCTACAATGCCTTTGGGGAGATGTGAGACACATTAAGTCCCTCCTAAGACATCCGAGAGCCTTGCACTTCTATGAGCAGCATGCAACTTAAAAAATAATTAAAAAGCAGGGTGGGGAGGAAAACCCTCAGCCACCTCATAAGGTTAAAAAAAAAACTGGGTGGAGGAGAAAGTCCTCAGCCACCTCATAAGGTTAAGTAAGGTAAATGGCAATGCAAAATATCTCCCCTGTCCCAAGAAATCAGTAGAAAATCAGCCCCCACTTTCACAGGCGATAATATTCTAAGGCACCTGTAGTGGGAATTTTGGTCTAGCCTTAATTAAAAACAGTATATCAATATCTGGTTTTGTTGTTGTTTGAAGTTACAAGTATTAAAAATAGTTGCAGTGCCATCTTGTTTCTGGTAAAAGTATCATCCTTAGCATATCTTGCATTGTCTGATATTGTCTTTATATATTGATCTGAGTCATTACCATTCTAAATCTGCCAGCTATTTTACTTTCATGACAAAAGCTAATTACAATGCTAGGTCCTTGGAATTTGGTAGTTGAGGAACTTCTGCTTCTGCTTGTTCTTTCCCAATCGGGAGATGTTTTTTTTTTTTTTTTTTTAATTAAAGAATATCACCTAATCCACATCCATTATTTAGATATAAATAAATTTCAGTTGATTACGGTAATTATCTGGATTTTAACCATTTCATAGATTCATTAGTCCACCAGATGTAATCCCGTGCCCCTCCTTGCTTATCAGGGGCCCCTCACTGTGCTGGCTGTGTGGGGCAATGCGGAGGGTGTGAGGGTATATTGCTCTTCGTATGGCTGGCAATGTACTGAGCTGATGGTCTGTACTGTAACCCAGGCCCCACCCAGTTGTGCCAGGTAGTTTCTGACTATGGGATGTCAGGAACACAGGGAGCTGGTCCATCTAGCCCAGTATTGTAAACACTCACTGGCAGTGGTTCTCCAGGGTTTCAGGCAGGAGTCTTTCCTAGCCCTGCCAAGAGATGCTGGGGATTGAACCTGGAACTTTCTGCATGTAAAGCATGTGCTGAGCTACAGCCCCTGAGAGGGAATCCTTTCCCTCAGGTCTCCTTCCAGGCTATAAATAGGGAGCCTGGCCTGGGGCTTTGTCAAACAATTTTGCATATCACTGAAATCTCTGTACTGGAACTTTTTGAGGATCTTGAGAGAAAGGTGTGATGTCTCAAGTAGGGTGGCCACTTATGAATCTCCAAAAAGAAAAGAAAAGAAAAATGCATCACCGAACAAGAGACAAAAGAGGATGCCAATTTGCATAACATGTGCATATGCTAATTCATATGTATAGATGCAAACTTAGAAATAATTATTAAAATTTAAATAGAAATACAGTACATCTCAACATAGTATGGAAGACTGTGACCAGGTGACTTGTGTGCCTTGCTCAATGTGCTGTCCAGGTACTGGTGTTGATGGGCAGCTTCAAGGCCCAGCTCTTCCTTCCGATAGTTCTTTATATTTAAACTAGACTTGGACTGGACTGCCCTTCAAATAGAGGATTGTCCTCTGTAAAAGAGGACACCTGGCCAGATAATTTGCAATTACACAAAATCTAACATTAATAAATAATAGTTTTATTTTATATCAACTTCAATGAAACAGAGAATCTGGAATTTAGAATAATCCTCATCCCAGTAACATAAACATGCATATGCCTTTGCAAAAGCTTTCAGAAATGAACAGGTTCAAACAAACTCAGAAATATCATAGAAAATCTGAATTTAACATATATATTGATATTGGACCAGCTTGAATGCCTGTGGCTTACGCTGGCTCAGCTTGTCTGAGTGTGGAAAACTAAGCAGGGTCAGGCCTGGTTATTACTTGGATGGGAGACCCCTCCTCTAGTTTCCTGCGCTGAGGAGGGGGTTGGACTAGATAGCCTTGTAGGCTCCTTCCAACTCTATGATCTATGAATCTATGAATGTCTTTAGTATTATGTGAGTGAGCTCCAGATAAGTTATTTGCTTATTGCAATTTACAGAAACAAGATGGGTTAGGATTTCCTTTTTCTCTGTGCATGACGGAAAGATCCATATGTAGTTCCCAAAATGTCTATGACATTATGACAGTCTTGTTCTGGCAAAATTATGGTGTTTGTAGAATCCAGCACATGAAGCACTCCTTCAGATAATACATTAGAGGAGGGAAATAGCAAGCTAAAGCCAACCTTCTTTTTTGAGCATGACAGAAACTTCTTGTTTGTTTCTTTGAAAAACCACAAGCCTTAGCATTTAGCACTAACCCTTTCTCTTCTTCTCCCCATGACTATTATTTCACCCACATAGCAAACATGTTGGATGCAGCTGGTGGCAGGATAATTAAAAATGTAATAGGAAGGTTCCAGGTTCCCATTGCAAAATTTATCTGGCTAAAAAACATTGATAATGTGAATTCATCTTCTGAGAACAAAAGAGATATGCCTTAATGGCCCAAATGATCAGGTTTTCAGCACAGTGAGCAGATTACAATTAATTTTCACTTGCTGTTAATCAATTTAAAATCTACTTGGTGTTTCTGAGAAGGAGGAAGAGGAGGAGGAGAAATTAAGGTGTGGGTGTGTGGGTGTTTACTTCCTTTAAAATTGGAGGTTGCTCAGTTACTAGCCTGTAAATGAAATGCTGCTATCAGCAGGCACCTTTTAAATGGAATTAAATGCTGTACTTATTTCATGGTTGTTCTTGATTGTTCATTTATTGGTTGTTGTGTGTTTTCTTCTTTCAGAGCTTGAGGCAGAAGAGTGGTGCAAACATCTTTGTATAGAATGTCTAGGAACCAGACTTAATGATATAAGCCTTGGTGAGCCTGATCTACTTGCTGCTGGAGTTCAGAGAGAGCAAAATGGTAGGTGTTTGGGTCATCTGTTCACATCTATTTAGATTACTCTAAATATTATTGTCTCAAAAAAAAAAAAATTATCCCTGTCCCTTTGCAGCATCTTGGCTTGTTGAATAAAAAAAAAAAAAACTTCTCAGACAAGATCTCATACCCTCCAACTGTCCAGAAAATCCCAGACCCTCATGATAACCCGTAAGCCATCCCAGCTTCTCACTTTGTTATGCAGAGTCCTGAATTCTTTTAGCTTAGCTGAAATTTTGCCCATGGCTACTATCCCTTTGTTGTCATAATAATAATGACAACAACAGCAATCACCATCATCATCATGGGTCAGGAGAGCAAAGTGACCTCAGAGTTGTCAAAGCCCTTAAACTGTTAGAGCATCCTGGGGTGGGTAGCTAGGGCAGTTTTTGTTTTCTTTTGTCTTCCAGCTAAAATTCAACCTATCCAGATCAGGGCCATGGCATTGGGGAGACTTCTGGTCTCCATGTTTGTGTCTCTGTGATCTGTTATGGGTTATTAGCTGTTTCAGGTTGGTGATTGACAAGCCAACTTGATACAAATATACATAAAATAATTAAATAGGCATACCTAGATGTTCAGCCTTAGTTACCAACACATTGAATAAAGGATGCATTTCTGCACAAAGAGAAAATTTGTAGTTGGGCCAAATATTATAACATGGTAAATACTGACAATATAATAAGAGATAAGGATAAACACTTCATAACTATAGCCTTTTACCTATTATTGCAGGGAAATTTAGGGAGAGGCAGAACATAAAGAGGATCAGAAAAGGCACATATAGATCTAGCATCAGAAAGAAAGTAGTACTTCAAACAGTAGAGTGAAGTTTGAAGGCCTGAGTACAGGATACAAGAGAGCAAAGTAAAATACTGAGGGTTCAGCACCAGTCAAGTTTTTCAATTTTCAATTTTGAGATCCAAACCCTGAGAGGGAGGAGAATCATGGTTACATGACTGTTTGCAATGAAGACTTTTCACCCATGTTGTATTAATTAATTAATTAATTTTATAATCATGTTTTTTTTATAATCATGTTGTATTTATTGTTAATGTTGTGTACGTGTATACACACACATATAGTTGTATTTATTGATTTGGGGTTTTCTTTTTCCCTCAGGCTTCCCTAAATGCAATACATAAATTCAAAGATTTCTGTGCTTAAAATACTGCAGTTTTGTGTGTTTCCTCTAATAACTTTTGTACTTGACCATGCCCTTTGGTTGCCTGACCATACCCTTGGCCACGCCCTCATGTTGCCTGGCCACGCCCTCTTGATCACACCTTCATGTTGCTTAACCATACCTCTTACAAATTCACATGTGTGTCCCTATTTTCATCTGTGAAATGTTGGAGGGTATGAGATCTTGTTATGGGATTTGTAGAATTTCAATGCTACAGATCACTAACTCAAGCATTCATTGTCTTGCACATGCATATTTGATTACGATTGCACTGCAGCATGGGATTTGTAATGTTCATGATGTGTTTATGACTGTTAACCCAATCTTGGCACAAAAGGAGAAGTTGTTGGATTTGATTAGTTTACAGGAGATGGGTTGGCACCAAGGGTTTTAAAAATATTCTCTCTCTCTCTCTCTCTCTCTCTCTCTCTCACACACACACACACACACACACCTCTTCTTCTTCTTCTTCTTCTTCTTCTTCTTCTTCTATCTATCTATCTATATGTAATTAGAATACAGTAATACCTTCTATTGCAATCATAATTTGTTCCGGAACCGTGTTTATAATCCAAAACACTCTTATATCAAAGCGAGTCTCTGGCGGGCTTGAGCGGGGCCGATTTCGGCCCACTACTCCCGCTCGAGGCGAGCGGTTACATCCCTACGCCTTGTCTTGCAAGACCTTGCTCGTTTATCAAGTCAAAAAAATTTAAATTTTTTTGCTTGTCTTGCAAAATGCTCTCAGATCAAGTTACTTGCTATCCAAGGTATCACTGTACTAGAATACAGAACAATCATTGCTGTAGTGTAAAAGGAAAAATCCTTCCTGATGAATGTGCAGTGGAATTGAGAAAGCACCAGGGATTTCAGTAAGGCTCTCCACAGTAATATTTGAACTTGAATTGGTGGAACTGCCATGTTGGACCTGATTTCTACTTTGGCAAACTTTAGAGACAGCATTCCCAGAATGGGTCTGAGTCAACAATAACTATCACATCTAGCAGATGAGCACTGATGGAATCCTACCTGAATGTGTCTCACAATTCTTTGTTGAGCTTCCCAGAATTGCCACCGTGTTCATAATCAGGAACCCACTGAGGATCCAGGCTAGCCAGATAACACCGCCTGAACATGTTTGGACTGAATTTTGGTTTGATGCTTCAGTGCAGCATTTGACTATACTGCCGGTTATCATCTGATATAAATGAACATAATTAGCAAGTTTATTGTTCTGCAGTTAATAAATGGGATGAAACAAACACAATTAGGCCAGCAGGCACGGGGTCTCCATGCAAGGTGCACCCATAACAAACCAAAGAGGCATAACTGGCAGCATCACTTAAAATGTAAGGAGTGAGCGAAATTGATGTTTCAGTAATATTCTGTGATGAATCATTAGGTACACTCCCTCAGACATTGTAATTTTAATAAATATCCCCAAATGCAGAAATCTGCATTTAAATTGGCAGAGCTAAAGCTGTCAACCTTAGTATAGAAAGCAAAGCAGACATTGTGGCCGTACATGGCAAGAGGACATGATATAAACTGTTCATTAATAAATTGGTAACTCAGCAAAGATATGTGCATCCTCTTACAAAGCCTTGTAGATAATTAATCCAACAAAAGGAGTTTTCTATGACCGTTCGAATGTGCAGCAAGACTGAACTCAAACCTTTCACAATGAACACATCCTTGATAGGTTAAAAGCTGTTTTAATTGTTCTTACGTTGGTAAATGTCTCTGTTGTTAATACACCCATTCTCAATACTAGCGCTCCAAGTCTTCTTCACCCACTGAAACAGATTTGAAATAGATCCTAAGAAGTCCCCAGTATCCAGTTGCAAAATTTACACACAATACCAATATCTGCACTTAACCCCTTAAGTGTACACAAAGCCACTCTCAGCTCACACGCTTAAAGCCCTTAGTTCACAGGGGTGGCTGGTCTTTCTGGGCTGGACGGGTACCGAATACCCAACTATGGTTGCATTCCCCCTCCGGCACCCATTTAAAAAATAATCTAACCTCTGTCTTCTCCGTACATGGGGCCAGCATGATGAATTGCTTGCTGGGTGCTGGCTATCACTGCGGAATATTTTTCCCCTGTGCCAACTTCGCTATCTTATTTTGTTAATGCAGATGCAGCATGCAAGTGCAGAACAACCTCCCCATGAAAGGCATGGGGTGGGGGGAGGCATTGGGAAAGCCTGCCTGGGCGACCTTTCTAGCAGTCCTCCCGATAGGCAGGAAGTTGGTTAAAAAAAAAGAGTGGAAGCCACAGTGCCCTGCGGCCCCCTACGCAACTGGAACAAAGTTGGAATGAAGCAGTTGCATGGGTGCCACCGGGCCACTTAGAGTGGGCCAGGCTGCCAGCCATCCTATGAAAAAGGTGGGACTGACTGGGGGAGCAACCTATTTTCTTTTTGTGATTCTTTTTTCCCTTTCCTTTTGCTGAGTCTATGCCATGGAACAGTTGCTTGTTTTACCCACTCCCCAGAGCAGATTAAAATTTTAAAAAACTATTCTGCGTGAGAGGGAGTGTGTGTGTATGTGTGTATGTGTGTGCGCACGTGCGTGCTCTTCTTGTTAGCAAAGGTTTTTTTCCTCCTACATTTTCTGCCCAGCTGAGAAGGGCCAGCCAGAACCATATGCAAAGTTATTTTCTTCCTTTTATTTGGTGGGAAGCGGGGGTAGCTGACTGTTATTGCTGTGGGGCATTCCATTTTTTTTCCCCCAGATATGGTAGTTCTACATAAATTTTTTTCTGAGAAAAATATTCTGGCTGTGGGTCATTCTTTTTGCTTTTTCTTTTCTTTTTCTTTTTTGAGCAAGATGTGGTGTCTGTGAGTCATTTCTTTTTTTCTGAGCAAGGTATAGTGGCTATGGGTCATTTCTTCTTTTTTTTCTCTGCAAGATGTGCTGGCTGTGGGTAATTTCTTTCTTTTTTTTCTGTGCAAGATGTGGTGGTTGTGGGGCAGTAGCATTTTTTTTTCTGAGCAAGATATTGTAGTGGGCTTGGAATTTTTATCAGACCTATATCTCCTTGCTGTGGAGCCGTGTGTGTGTGTGTGTGTGTGTGTGTTTCTATGTGCATGCTTTGGTGGGTGACTGCAGAAAAATAGCTCTGAGTTTGTTTGTTTGTTTGTTTGTTTGTTTACAATTTCTTCGGGTTTGTGATTGCATGGAGGAAAAGCAATGGATGCCGGGTTGATTTTGTGTACCAAAACTAGATGTAGTTGGCTTTGCTGCTGCTGACTCCTTGACTCCGCCTCTGCTGCCTCCTGGCCCATTTGTTCCACCTCTGCTGACCTATCCTCTGCCCCACCAGTCACATTGGCCACCAGCTGCCACTTTAGTTCACAAAATGCCTGTGCTAATGCCTGTACTATTTCCTCTTTGGCATTCACACTAGGATTCAGTTTCGTCAATTTCAATACAATTCATTCATTAATAAATTAAGTTGGTTATCAGGAGAAATAGTATCTCTATCACAGGAATGTGAGCAATGAACTTTGGGCAAATCCACTGCAATCTCTTCACCTGTGCAAGGCACACTTAATGGATGGGAGCTTGTGCGGAAACTTGTTTGTTGCGAAACCCATGTATAAGGGGTAGGTTTTAAGTGCAAAGCTTTAAGAGGAGCCAGTTGGGCTTTAAAAAAAATAAATCAATTTCATCCTACCTTAGGCTTTTTCATCCCTATTTGTCTGGCTTGGGCAACCTGTTTTGGGCTAAGAGAAACCTTGGCAATATATCAGAAGCGGCTCCTACCTCTTCTATCCTTCCCTTTTCAGTCTATTTGCACATCAAAGCAGTTCAGTGCTGCAGCATCTGGTTGACAGCCTAGCCTAGCTGTGCTTTGTATCCAGTTTTCCATCTGGAATGATTTATGCAAAGTGATATGATTAGAATCTGAAATCCTTTTGGCTTCCAGTTGTTTTGCTTTATTGAGGTGAAATGGTATACATAGGTAGAGATTTAAAGAGGTTTGTGGGAGGGTTAATGGCTGTTGCCAAGTTTTCTTCATAGTGAAAGTGCTTCATTCAGGAAACATTTCCCATTTTATTTTACACTCTTAGGGTCATTTTACTTGGGCTTTTTCATCAGGATGATGGACTTGTGCTGTCTGAGGCTGGCCTCCAAGGTTGAAGCCAGAACCAGATTTAAGAGGATTTCAGGATAACATGCAAACATGCATCACTGTATATATTTGTGAGAAATAAATGTAGGTTTCATCAATCTAACCAAATTTATGTGAGAAATAATTCAGTGAGGGAGAGAAATTCCATCCAGATTTAGAACACTAGTTCAGCCACAGGTCTGTGTGCTACTGCTCCTCCTTCACAGATGGAGGATGAAATATATTGTTCATAAGGAAAGTAATAAAGGACTGATTATTACACTTCGCAGCCCCTGTGATAACCCTTTCATCTATTGCCAAGTGAGTCATTCAGTAGCCAAGTCTGAGGGCCAAAACAGATGTGACATTATTCATGGAAGCAGTAATTGTGTGATTTAAAAAAAAAAAAGTTGTGGAGGGACCGTGGTGTGGAGAAGGGTCATAGATTTCATAGATCATAGAGTTGGAAGGAGCCTATAAGGCTATCGAGTCCAACCCCCTGCTCAATGCAGGGAACTACAGGAGAGGTCTCCCATCCAAGTAACAACCAGGCTTGACCCTGCTTAGCTTTCCACGCTCAGACAAGCTGAGCCAGCGTAAGCCACAGGCCTGCCCCAGCATCATCCTCATCCAGCTCAGGTGCCACACGGCTGCTCCTTGCATCATGAGGCAAGCTCCCACTGTTGCTTCGTCTTTCACTTCAGAACACACTGAAGTTCTATATTATGTACAAACTCTGGGAATTGTGGTTTGTTCTAGCCAAAGTTAATTAACAGTGTCAAACCAGTTTGATCCTGGTTACTTTAACAAAGTTCCCCAAGCCTGTATGTAATGCAGAACTGTGGTTTGTTCTGAAGTGAAAGCAGAGGCTCAAGGCTCACCATGACATGTTATGATCACCTACATCATGGATTAGGTGATCATCTGAACCAGACTATCATTCCTAAAAAGTATATTTGAAAATACAGTACATCTGGCGAGGTTTTCCAACCAGTCATTATGTTCCTGGTCTTACAAGTACGGTAAAATCACATTATGACATGCAACTACCGTAGGTATCAGAGTCTAAAAAGCTAGTAACCTACAGAGTAGCCCTGACGGGAATATTTTGCTTCCCATCCATTAGTTGTTAGATTGGGGGCGGCAGCCAGATCCTGCCCCAAATCTATCATATTAGGCCTATTTATCTTCCTGGGTTCTGTCTTGGAAGCTAGATTTATTTTTATTTATTTTTAAGTTAGCAGTTGGTCTGAATTGGGAACATTGTACTCCCAAACAATTCTGAAATAGTCAAAAAACAAGCCGATGGCCTAATTATCTGTATTCATCTCCCGCTACCTGTGACAAGGTGGTTGGCCCTTGGTGTATACTGCTGAGAAACGGGGTGAATAGCATTTGGATAACAGTTAAACTTGTTCATTCACAGATTGTTCAATGTCATGGTAGTCACTTGTTACAACATTTTTTTCTTATCAAATACTGGCTCAACACTTTCATTCTCAATTTTTGTTGCTCTCTTTCTATCAAGGGAAACACAAGAATATTTTTTGTTTTTTTGTGCATACATATCCATTAACATTACTGAAAAACCCATGAAACAAAATACAGAAGGATTCTCTACATAATCTTTTCATGCCTTGCATCATTTGTTGAAAATTATTCATTGCTATTCAGTATCATAGAATCATAGAATCATAGAAAAGTAGAGTTGGAAGGGGCCTACAAGGCCATCGAGTCCAACCCCCTGCTCAATGCAGGAATCTAGGTCAAAGCATCTCTGACAGATGTCTGTCCAGCTGCACCTTGAATGCCTCCAGAGTGGGAGAGCCCACGACCTCCCTAGGTAGTTGATTCCATTGTCTTATTGCTCTGACAGTCAGGAAATTTTTCCTGATGTTTAGGTGGAATCTAGGTTCCTGTAACTTGAGCCCATTATTCCGTGTCCTGCAAACTGGGATGACCGAGAAGAGATCTTTGCCCTCCTCTCTGTGACATCCCTTCAAATACTGGAAGAGTGCGATCATATCTCCCTCAGTCTCCTCTTCTGAAGGCTAAACATGCCCAGTTCTTTCAGTCTCTCCTCATAGGGCCTTGTTTCCAGTCCCTTTATCATCCTTGTTGCCCTCCTCTGAACCCTCTCCAGTTTGTCTATGTCCTTCTTAAAGTGAGGTGCCCAGAACTGGACGCAGTACTCAAGATGAGGCCTAACCAGTGCCGAGTAAAGGGGAATTATCACTTCCCGCGATTTGGAAGCTATACTTCTATTAATACAGCCCAAAATTGCATTTGCCTTCTTTGCAGCCACATCACATTGCTGGCTCATATTCAGTTTGTGATCTACCACAATTCCAAGATCCTTCTCACTTGTAGTATTGTTGAGCCAAGTGTCCCCCATTCTGTAACTCTGCATTTGGTTTCCTCTCCCTAGGTGCAGCACTTGTCATTTATCCCTATTAAATTTCATTCTGTTGTTTTCGGCCCAGCGCTCCAGCCTATCGAGGTCACTTTGAATTTTGTTTCTGTCTTCCAGAGTATTAGCTGTTCCACCCAACTTTGTGTCATCTGCAAATTTGATAAGCATTCCCTGTACCTCCTGATCCAAGTCATTAATAAAAATGTTGAAGAGCACCGGGCCCAGGACCGAGCCCTGTGGTACCCCGCTCGTTACCTCTCCCCAGTTTGAGAAGGAACCATTGATAAGCACTCTTTGAGTCCGATTCTTTAGCCAATTGTGGATCCACCTGATAGTTGTTCCATCTAGCCCACTCTTAGCTAGCTTACTAATCAGGATATCATGAGGCACTTTGTCGAAAGCTTTGCTGAAGTCCAGGTATATAATGTCCACAGCATTCCCACAGTCCACAAGTATCTTGTTATGTGAAACCTTTTATTTTCTATTCACTTTTTAGTCACTAGCTCCCATTCTTCTAATCTGCCAATGGTGATAGCTTTTTGTCTCCAGTTTTGAGTAATCTCAGTTAGTTTCTTTGCCTTGCAGCTGATGTTCAGTTTAATCAGGGACATTTCTTCTTAATCCATGACACTTGGATTCCATGAATCCATGGAAGTATAAAGCCATTAAAATAGCTTCAGAAAACATGCTGCTTTCTGTGCTGTCCAATGTACAGGGATTCGAATGGAATGCCAGCTACTCACAGCATCATGGTTATTGTAAATTACCATCTATGTTTGGTGGAGTGGGGTGGGAGGAAGATGGATAACCTTAGACACTGACCTCCAATGCAGAGAAGACAAATGTGTCTTGACATTTTGAGTATATCATGTCTGCTGAACACACTTTTTTCCAATAACATTCTCAAATAATTCAAGGAAGATATGGGTTTTTTCCCCTTTCTGTTGAACTTTTAGAAGATTTCAGCTGTATTTTTTCCTTCGAATGTTAAAAAAAATTGGCTTACTTGTAGTCTGCAATAAAACCTAAACTTGTTTAGTATTATTGCTCAAGAGATTTCTATAAATTCAAAGCATTGTGATGTTCTGGGAAATGAAAGTTTAACCCCTTTTCCATTAAGTCACACATGATTTTGCCATTGGCATGGAAGGTGAGAGTGAAGGCAGCAGTATCTAAGAGAACAAACACATAGCCCACCCCCACAAACTCTCCTTGTACACAGCACAAGACTCAGGACTCATAGATTTCGGTTATGTACAAACTACAAAATGAAATCATTCATGACTAATAGCTGATTCATATGTTAACTCGATCATCTCTCTTACGCATTCAGTTACACACTCGCACAAACACACACGCACACACGCAGCCAGCTCTGATGAGCAGTGCGACATAGGAGGAAACTCACAGAAGGTCACCGGTCATTTATGTGGGAGGGGATCTTGAAAGCATTCCACATTCACAATTCTGATCTGCAATTGCTTAGGATTGGGAGTCTGTCATCCCAACATTAAATGACTCTCACAAATAGGCAAGTAGCACAACAAAGCCACCTGGGAGGGCAAAACAAACTGGGAGTTACAACAATCACAACTATAGAATGAAAGGTATGAGATTGTTGGCAGTACATTATCCATTCACCCAACCATTCTGCTGATGCCTAGAATTCCATGCCAATATATTTCCTGTTTCTAGAAGGAAAGTTCACAAGTAGATGATCTACCTATTCCTATTGTGTACCATGCTGTAGTTTTGGGGTTTTAACCTATTAATTATTTATTTGTCATTCATTTGTGACAATTCACAGTACACAACACTGCATTAGCTTTTTATACTAGCAACAGCTTTAAAAAGTGAATGTAAGGTTTTTTTGGCAGCTATATTGAGCATACCGGTAACTATAAATGGTGCTGCAAACTTAACGAATATCCTATATAGTATACAGTAATACCTTGGATTGCAAGTAATTTGGTTTAAGAGCGTTTTGCAAGACAAGCAAATTTTTAAATATTTATTTAATATTTTTTTTACTTGATATACAAGCAATGTCTTGCAATACAAGTACTGTAGTACGGCTTAAATTAAAAAACTCTGTACAAATTTTTTTGGGGGGATTTCGTTTTGATATAAGAGTGTTTTGGATTACAAGCATGTTTCCGGAACGAATTATGCTGTCAATCCAAGGCATGACTGTATATGGAATATCTTATATGGTATATGAATGGTGATATTCAGACGAAATGCTATTGTCTGCATCCAAAGTATCATGCAACTAGTTCTCCATGCCAAAGGGTGTTTTCAATTTGTGTTTCTCAAAGAAGCAGCCTATCATGTAGCATGACAAACCTTTTTTTTTAAACGGAAGGCCGTTCATGATATGGCATCTGGCTGTATTGTTCAAAGGAAAAAGGGTTAAAGCCTCTTAGATATGTGCAAGCCTTTGGGTGCCTAAAGTAACTCTTTGGGTCCTGTCTGACTTGTCATGTTTTTAAAAGTTCTGGATTTTAATGGACAAGCAATATTCCTTCAATTCACAGCATCACAAAGTACATGCAAACTGAATTTTCATATTTCATAGAAAATTTCATATTTCATAGAATCATAGAAAAGTAGAGTTGGAAGGGGCCTACAAGGCCATCGAGTCCAACCCCTGGCTCAATGCAGGAATCCAAGTCAAAGCATCCCTGACAGATGACTGTTCAGCTGCACCTTAAATGCCTCCAGTGTAAGACAGCCCACGACCTCCCTAGGTAGTTGGTTCCATTGTCTTATTGCTCTAACAGTCAGGAAATTTTTCCTGATGTCCAGGTGAAATCTGGCTTCCTGTAACTTGAGCCCATGATTCTGTGTCCTGCACTCTGTGATGGTCGGGAAGAGATCCTGGTCCTCCTCTGTGCGACAACCTTTCAAGTGCCAGATTCTCTTGTTTAACATGGATAGAGCTGATCATATTTTATGCTCACTGTTGTCCTTTTTCTGTCCTGCCTTTTACTTGTTTGTTTTAGACAAAGAAGTTAATTTAGTGGGTCGTAGACAATCACACCTCACAAGAGGCAGCCAGTTACCAACATAGACTGATGCTTGCAGATACAAGGAAAAGAAAATGTGCATTAAAGATGGAACATTTGAAGGAGCAATAAACAAATGTGTGAAAACCAAAACTGTATAATATGACATAAGAATATCCTACACTGGAGACATAGCCTTCATCACTTGGGATTTAGCCCTAAAGTACCCATTAGTGTGATTAATGAGAAATATAGCCTCAGAGAAGAGGATGGATAGCTATGACACTGAGTGAATCAGCTAAGGGGCCATCAGTGGGACAAAATTAAATGGACTGAGACAGAAAAAATATTGAGAATGACAAGTTTACTTATAGCTACGTGGGATCTTTAATCTTCCCATATACAGGATAGTTCTTTGGCCACACAAATTCCTCAAGCAAACTTTTCTCAGTTTCTATTCTCTGTTAGCATTTCATATTAACTATCTGGCTTATTTCAAGCTTGTTTTTCCATTACCATGTCAAAAAATTAATAATTTAAAGATAGACTAGTATGGAGGGTTGCTGGTACAAGTGGAGCAAAAAGAGCTATGTTCTGTCTACATATCATGTTGAAATTAATGCACCAAGTTGTATCCTTTGTAATCCTTAGTATTGGTTTTGCTGCTTCTGCACAACAACCTTATAGCCACCATTGGCCCAGTTCACACATCACAACAACCTGTGGTATGTTAAACTGTGGGTTGTTGTGAATGAAGTGGGATCGAGTAAACTTGCTAGTTCTTGTTGCCCAATCGCTTCCGTTGCAGCTGGATGGAGCTAAACAAACCACCAGGAATGCTCCATCCCTGAATTGTTTATCGTGAAGTCTGAACCTGGAATTGTGGGTTATTGTGGGAGAGACAACCCAAAGTTAGAACCCAAAAACAACCCATGGGTTCTAACTCTGGGTTGTCTCTCCCCTAACAACCCACAATTCCAGGTTCAGATGTCATGATAAGCAACCCAGGGATGGAGCATCACTAGGTTGTTTAGCTCAGTGGGAATAGGCAGGCACCCAGTGTTAGTTGAAGAAACCATTTGGAGGAAAATGGCAGTGATGAATTGCTGTGCAGAGTAGCTATAGTGCTGGATCAGAACCTATACTATGTCAAGCCTATAGCTGAGATGGAGCAATAGTCTTTCTTAAGCAAAGTCACTTGTTCAATCATTGGCAAAGCCTACCTCTGCATTCTGACCATGAATCCCATGTTTGCCAACAGCAACAATATTTTTTGTTATTGGGTGCAATAAAAATATAATTATATAATTTATTTAAATTAAAAAATAAAAACAAGAGGGCTGGGGAGGGGGCTTTTTACACCACCGTTCCCCCAACACTTCCAACTTGCATATCCATTGAGAGTTCTTCTGAGAGCCAAGCGTCAACACCACTGATACCATCTGTCTCATGAGGCCTACAAGAAATAAAGGACATCCTTTTGGTGAAAGAATGCAGATGAAACTACCATGAAAACTTCAGAATTAACATGTATTAGGGAGCAATCCTATCGAGATGAGGCTCATGCTCACCCAATGCAGAGCGGAAGGGGCAGTGGAGGCGATTTTACCTCCCTGCTCCTCCTGCTCTGTATTTTCACTGGATGGCTGCTTTCGGCTGTCTAAGCAATGGCATTTTGGAGGGGGAGGAAAGGAAGCTGGAGCGCCTTCAGGATAGCTTGTATCCTGGCTGCTCCAGTCTCTTCCCCTCCCCATCCCCGAAACACCCCCTTTACCCCATCGCTGAGGTCGCTTTTCTGACCTCGGACAGCAGCCGGCGCAGTTCTTTCCACACTGGCTGTGAGGGGGCGGGGGCGGGGGATCGGAGCTCCAGTTCCAAGCTCTGAGGTCGGAGTACTCTATGCGACTTCAGAGCTGGAATCCGAACTATCCTATGCCCCCCCACCAAGACAATATCTAGGGGCCATAGGATCGCTCCCTCTGGGAGTTTTAATTGTGCCCAATTTTTTATGCTTTGAAAACTTTTTCTTAAAAAATAGCATATGGGTACTCTGACTAAATAAATAAATGTTAAATACAGTACATGAGGAAAAACCTGATTATTGGCTTAGGGAAACATTTATGTGGATTTCTTTTTGCAATGTAAGTTATACTTTAGATTTCATAGAACCATAGCTCTGGTTAACACACTGACCTGGTTCACACAACATGAAAATCCACCATGAGGAAACAGATATGGTGGGTTGTCGTTTGTCCAAACCCAGCACGGTTTCTGCAGGGTGGCTTATTTTTCACGAACAAGCCACCCTGAGAACCCATGGCTTATTTTAGGGTTGTTCTTGCCTAAGGTGGCTTGTCATGTTGCCAGAATCTGGCAGGGCCACTTGGTCGTGGGTTGTTAGGAATGGCTACACAGCTGTGTGGCAAGAGCTGCAAAAAAAGCCCATCCTGCTTCCTTTTCATGATCTCGCCAGTGACTGCCCTTTCACTGATGCAGAAATGGCTCTTTGGAAAGACTGTCACTTGTTCCCCAGCTTTTTATTTATTTATTTATTTATTTATTTATTTTTGGTGCCTCAAAAATGCACAATTGGGGGCGTAACTTTTTTTAATTTTATTTTTTTGTCAGTGGTCTTGCGCAAGTGCACAAGTGTGTTCTTACAGCTGTCTGGTATGTGCAGTCTTGCCTAGTCAATTTCCTTGTCTGTTTAAACTGTCAAAGGGAGCAGTGAAGGGGAATAGGTAGATTGCATAAAGATTGCGCACACTTTCCAGGATTAATTAGCGATGCAATCCTCTAGATTTTTATGTTGAACTGACAATTCTCAGTGCCCTCCACCTTAACACTTCCCTGTGTTGAAAAGGGAAATATTCAGAAAGGGGAGATATTGTGTGTGTGCATGTGTGCACCTTCTTTTGCTGCTTCCCCCCCTCCCCTTTATTGGTGCTTTGTTAATCAAATATGTTGTGGTGGTTTTTTTCTTTTGCTTTGAAAAAATAGGTCCATCATATTAAAGGAACTCAATAAAAATAGCTTGCTAATTGAAATTATTAATGCAATAAAAAGAAGCTAATGATATCATTTTATAAAGGTCACTGACAATAGACAATGTTTAACTATTTCATTATGTCATTGAGCATCTGTTACTAATGATAAAGGGGTTTCAGCTGTGTTTCCAAATGTACTATGAATAAAACACAGTCCTGTCTTCTGGAAAGTTGCATTGATGTATTTAAATGGATTTTGTTATTTATGTACTTCAGTCACTAGATAGAATGGGTTTTATAGCCATTATTCAAACTAGCTCAATTTTCACCATGATTTCATTATTTTTGCTTTCCTCCCTCCCCTTAGAGCGATTCAACGTATACCTTATGCCTACACCAAATTTAGATATCTACGGGGAATGTACAATGCAGATTACACATGAAAACATCTATCTCTGGGATATCCACAATGCTAAGGTGAAGCTGGTCATGTGGCCTCTCAGTTCTCTGCGAAGATATGGGCGTGACTCAACATGGTTCACTTTTGAATCTGGAAGGTAAGAAAAAAATATAAGTAGATCTACTTACATAGATATGTGTATTATTGGCAGGGTCAGCCTTGTTACATTGTAATGGGACACACTTGCTTCAGATGGCATATCCAAGAGCAGTCACTGTTTTCCTGCCTCCAATATAAGAGCTCCAGTCCATCTAGGGGTGCTCCTTCGATTTTTCACTTCAAGTACAAAAATGTCACTGCATCCTGTTCATAAACATTTGGGTCTGTTTATCTGTCTGATTCCATTATAATATCCCTGAAATGTCAGCATAATGTCAATGTTTATGTTGCGGTGGCTCTTGGATTGTTATATCCTATCCTGAAACTGAGCTATGGATGAATAGTCCCATTGGAATTATTGTATAAGAGAAATAATCAAATGAATTTAGAATGGGGGGAAAACTGCACAAAAGCCAGGAACCACTAAATGATTGGTGGTTGGAGGAAAGGGGGTGAGGCCAGGGGAAAGGGGGCATGGTTTTCTGGGGAACCCCAGAGGGCTGAAATGGAGGCCACAGTCCTGTTCAGAACTCTCTCTTTCTTTTGCCCTTTGAAAACCACTGCTTCCCTAAGATGCAGACTCCTAGCAAAAGTGGTCATCACAGTTATGTCACATGTGTTTGCATGTAATTAGACTTGTAAAAGAATAGTCATCTATTCTTCACTAATATAAAATGGAGGAGAAGGATTATGGAAACCACCATGGGTTCCTTGCAGGAAAGGCGGGATATAAATATAATAAATAAATAAAGCAATACTTTGAAAACTTCACAAACTGTTCTTTTTTGTCCTACATTTAAAAATTATTGTAATTAAATTTAGGTTTTGTCGCAGTTGTTGAATGCAAGGCCCATTTCCACGGCTGACAATTCACAGGTTATCAACTCAGTACTAGACTCGTTATATATACTGAGCTCTCAATTATTATTGAATCTCTTTTCACTTGAACCAATATTTTCATAACAGAAGATGCACAGATCTCAGGGTTATATAAGGGAAAAAGTTCAATCCCCCCCCCCCCCCACTGATCTGACAAATATTTTTTTATTGCCTGCCATTATTTTGCAGTCAAGTTTTGGATAGAGTGGGATGCAATTGTCATCTAATCCTTACAACAGAGAAGTGGAAAAGACTCCTAAATCTTTGTCATGGTTGAATGCTTCAGAAAAGAATTCTAAATCTGCTAACCTGGATTAGTGCAAAGTACCGTAGTTCAGTTCATTGATACAGTTAATGCTGTCATATTAGCAACAGCTGCTTGGTAGAAAAATCTGCTGAGCTTGAGACCTGGTCTACCCATACACTACAATGAGGTGGGAATGAACTGATAAGACTTCTGAGGTGATAGAATGGATTCTACGCCACACTGCAGGTTGGGTGCAATCACATTCTTGAATGTTTCCCTATGTGTAAAAAACCCAAACACCTCCCTGCAAGTGTAAAACTAGAAGACTAGGGGATGGGATGGAGTAGAACCTTTCTTCCTACCATTCTTTTCTTTTCTTTTTTTTTTAACTTGCAATGCTTTTTAAAAATATAGGGCAGTATTCACATTGTGATCCTGTACCTGTAGTCTGAAGTGGTACAGCCCACTCTGCCACCTCGTTCTGCAGGAGCAAACCAAGCCAAAATTGAACTGGGAAAGTTCATTTGGTTTATTTGACCTTTCCCTGCAAACTATATATATACAATTTCTTAATTGTTTCCAAAGTCATTTTTTTCAATTGTTTCCAAAGTCAATGTTTAAGTTATATACATAGGATAAGATTTTTTTTTTCATGCTCTTAATGTTAGAAGCAGGTCTACTGAGAGGAGTTTGGGGTGGCCTCCCATGAGCCACCCCTTCCTATCTAAACCTCAGTAAACTTGGAGGGTGCTTGAAAGGCTGTGGACATGTTTGTTTTTAAGTAGGAAGGGAATGGGAAGCCATAGAAAAGGTGGTGCCTACCATGCTCCAAGCAGAGGACTGTGTCCCCTAGCATTGCTCAGATCAATGTCATGTGACATCATGATCACTTTCTTTAACTGAAAAGTAGCAAACAAATTAGAAAGGTGGTTCAGGCTCTAAGAACCTTATCAAACATTCTGAAGAGTATGTGGTACACTTTCGAGAATGTACCTCCTCAGAATGCATTTACAAATGTAGCATAGAATGAAGCCTCTTCAGTAAGCTTCAAAGCCTAGGCATCTGCAGACAGACAGAAATATGTTTCAAAGCTGACTGCAAGATCTAGCGTAAAATATTTACATGTGACTTCTGCGTGACTAAGTCCATAGTCACATGAGTCATTTCGATTCATTTTTCTTTTTCCTTCTCTTGTCCAGTTTCATTAAAGTTTTCCATCGTCAAGGGAATTAATTTTCAATGTAACAGTTTCATGCTCATCCTTCCAGTTTCAACTGTATTTTATTCTGGCACAGGACATTTTAAAATGAAAAGAATGTTTTTTTTTATTGCATCTTGGGATTTTTAAAAACCAATATCTTAAAACTATTGAAGAAAAAGTGCTCTTATTGAGAGAAAGTGCTCCTAGACATACAGGTCTTATGAGGCTGGGGGAATAGTTTTTACAGTTCATTATGCGGAGTGGGAAATCCAAGCTTTTTACATAAGCTGTTAATAGAATGCTGTACCAAGTGCCTAGTACTAGTAGTGATATTTAGAGCTTATTTAGCAGTTTAGCATGTTCAGTTTAGGATATCAGAAGTTCTTATAATTTCCCCTTCCCGCTCTATCCCATCCTGAGTCAGTCCCTCAACCCTTAGGAACAGATTTGGGGGCAAGCGGGGCACTGCAGCAGGAAGGGAAATGCAGGAAAGCCCTCCTGTGGGTGGAACTCTGCTCACAGAAGTTACGATCCAAGCCTATATTTTCGTTCTCCATTTTCTAGTGACGTTACCTAACTTTTTTGGCTATTCACTTCCATTCCGTTATTTGATTCCCAATGAGATACCCTTAAAATAGTGGAAATGTTTCTGGAAACATGTCCATGAAGATGGACTGCGTGAGCTGATGAGTGTCTTCCCTCTTCCAAACTGCCTCACCTTTCTTTAACTTGCATTCTGCCTCTAGAAGTCTTACTCAGCTAGTCCTTCTTCCTCCTCCTCCCTCTCTTCCCTTTTGCCCCCTTGCCTTTGCTTCCTCTCCTTAGGCCCCTCTGCTCTGCCCCATTTCCTTCTCCCCTGCTTCCTTCTTTCCCAAGCTGCCCATGCGTCCTTGGCCCTTCTTCCCCTTTTGGCCTTTCCATACTTACTTTGCCTGTTACAGCTGATGATCACTTTCTGAACATAATCAGCATTCTGTACCAAGATGTTATATAATGCTTTTAATCTCCAGTCTCAGAATTGGGTAGCAAGTAGTCATCCCCTCAGAGCTGCAGAACTGGCTTTAGGCTCCAGCAGATATGAGCTGGTTAAGCTGAGCATGCAGACATTTCAGTTGCTTGCTTCAGCTTTTTTTTTATTCAGCTCATTTGTCAGTTCTTGGAACTGGAATCATGATGATAAGTATGAGATTAGGGTTATAAATAGGTGTATTGGCTAGTGATGTCAGAAAAGCACTGACGCTTGAGTTGCCCAACCAGCCTTTCTGTGGCTTTCACCTCTGTAGTGTCTAGAGTAAATTTGAGGGAAATTCTGATGTGCTTGGTCACAAAGATACCAAAGTCAATCTTCTGTTTTGTCTGAGCTTTGCAATTGTAGCTCTTCTGCCCAGGCCTTCAAAGTCTCAACAAAGGGGACAGACAGGCTCACACTCACATACATGTTGAAATATACAGATAAGTAGATAATAAGTAGATTTGACTGCCTGGCTTCTATTGAAAGGCACTGCAAAAGAAGACTGCAGTGTTAAACTGCTGGTTTAGTATTTATAAAGTAATTTGATTCTACCACTTGAAGCATGAATGAAGGCAGTGGTTCCCTATCCCATGACAGATGTTAATTAACTTAGCACCAGTTCCTACTGGCATTAACGAACGCCTGATAACTCTTCGATTAAAGCTCGCCAATAACCAGCAGGTAACTATCTTGAGCGCTTATGCGCCAACATTAGATGCTGATGAAGACATCAAGGAAAAATTTTATACCCAGTTGGACACTCTCCTGTCAGAGATACCTAAGGAGGATAAAATTATCCTCCTGGGCGATTTTAACGCAAGAGTCGGGCGTGAATTTGATTTATGGCCAGAAACTATTGGAAAAGAAGGAGTTGGTAATAGCAACCTGAACGGAATCTTACTTTTGTCTAAATGTGCAGAGCATAATCTCACTATTACAAACACACTCTTTCGACAAAAGAATAAGTTTAAAACATCATGGCAGCACCCACGGTCAAAGCACTGGCATCTTCTGGATTATGTAATTGTCCGTGTTAGAGATCGCCGCAATGTACTTCTTACTAGGGCCATGGTGAGTGCCGACGACTGCTGGACAGACCACCGACTAATCCGGTCCACTATGGTTATCAACATTGCTCCCCAACGTAGGCTTCAAGGAAGGAAACCAAGGCGTAAAATGAACATCCACACCCTTCAAGATCCTATTAAGCAAACTCGTCTTCAATCACTTCTTAAGGAACATCTACCTACAGAACCTCCTGACAACATTGAGGACCATTGGTCTAAGCTGAAAACCTCCATTACTGCAGCTTGTGAACAAACTATTGGATATGAAACTAAGAAACATCAGGATTGGTTTGATGAAAATGATAATGAGATTAAATATATAATTGACCAAAAAAGGAAAGCCTTCCAAATATGGCAAAATGATATTAACTGCGCTGCCAAGAAAAAAATCTACGCTAGTGCAAAGGCTGAGGTCCAAAGAAGAACAAGAGAACTTAAGAACGCCTGGTGGAAAAAGAAAGCTGAAGAAATTCAACAACTTTTTTTTAAGGCCACAAGGGCCATTTATGGACCAAAAACCTATGGTACAAACCCTTTACAATCAAAAGATGGCACCAAACTCTTAAAAGACAAAGAGTCTATTGCACTGCATTGGAAAGAGCATTATTATGACCTTTTAAATCGTAAATCTAAGGTGGATAATGAGATTTTTTCGCAAATCCCGCAAAAACAAATTAGAGAGGAACTTGCAATACTCCCCACTTTGGATGAAGTAAAAAAAGCCATTAATCAAATGAAGAATAACAAAGCTAGTGGGCCAGATGGGATTCCTGCTGAAATCTTTAAAGAAGGGGGGCCCGAACTTGTACAACATCTTCATAAACTCATCGAAAAAATCTGGATAAGAGAAGAGATCCCAGAAGACTTCAGGGATGCCATAATTATCACCCTCTTTAAGAAAGGTGATAGAACAGACTGTGGAAACTATCGGGGCATTTCTCTCTTAGCTACCACAGGTAAAATATTTGCCAGGATTCTCGCAAACCGTCTTCTATCTATTTCAGAAGAGATCCTCCCTGAAACTCAATATGGTTTCCGCCCCTCTAGAGGGACAGTAGACATGATTTTTACTGCACGTCAGCTCCAAGAAAAATGCCAGGAGCAAAATCAACCCCTTTATATGGCATTTATTGATCTTGCTAAGGCCTTTGATACTGTAGACAGAACAGCTCTCTGGACTATCCTTATGAAAATTGGATGCCCCAATAAATTTGTGAATATCTTGCGACTTCTCCATGACAACATGACGGCAACGGTTTTGGACAACAACGGCTCTCATGGTGCTCCATTTAAAGTGGGATCAGCTGTTAAACAGGGATGTGTTATTGCCCCAACATTATTTGCTATTTTCATTGCCATGATTTTACATCTTGTCGAGGGGAAACTTCCCACTGGTGTGGGAATTATATATCGAACAGATGGAATGCTTTTTAATCTCAGCAGGCTGAAAGCAAAAAGTAAGGTAATTACAACCTCCGTTGTGGAACTTCAGTATGCTGATGATAATGTGGTCTCCACACATTCAGAGGATGATCTCCAAACTATCCTAAATGCTTTTGCAGAAGCATACGGAAAACTTGGTCTCTCACTTAACATCAAAAAAACCAAAGTGCTTCATCAGCAAGTGCAAGCTAACCCTTTGGTGATGCCATCTATCCAGCTTGGCAGGACAATACTGGAAAATGTCGATCATTTTCTCTATCTTGGCAGCTATCTTTCTGTTACAGCTAACATCGACAGTGAAATCCAGCATCGTCTGAGCTCCGCAAGTGCCGCGTTTTCTCGAATGAAACATAGTGTTCGAGGATCGGGATATTTGTAAGAAGTCCAAAACACTGGTTTATGAAGCCATTGTATTACCAACTTTATTGTATGCCTGCAAAACATGGACTATCTATAAACGTCACCTCCAACTCCTTGAAAGATTTCATCAACGTTGCCTCTGGAAAATCCTGCAAATTACTTGGGAAGATAGGCAACCAAATGTCAGTGTACTGGAAGAAGCAAAGACTACTAGCGTTGAAAAAATGATCCTTCAACGCCAACTTCAGTGGACCGGTCATGTTGTTCGAATGCCTGACTGCCATCTCCCAAAGCAGTTACTTTATTCCCAACTCAAGGATGGAAAGCGGAATATCGGTGGTCAATATAAGAGGTTTAAAGATGTTCTTAAGGCTAATCTAAAAAAATGCAATATAAACATCAAAAACTGGGAAGCTCTGGCCCATGAACGATCTAACTGGAGGTTGGCCTTTCACAAAGGTTCTATGGACTTTGAAGAAGCCCGAATGCAAGGTGAAAGGGAGAAACGTGATAAGCGAAAAGCACGTCAAATGAATCCTTTACAAGACCATCTTCCATCTGGTAACCTGTGTCCTCACTGTGGGAAGCTATGTGGATCTAGAATTGGCCTCCACAGTCACTTACGGACCCATCGCTAGAGTCTACACAATTTTCTTTAGAATTTTCCTCCTTTTAAAATCTCCTTTTTGTAAAAAAAAATATATATATCCTGGAAGACAATCTTACTCGGTCACGAGTGATCACCTGACTGACTGCTAGGAGGATTTTGTTATTACCATTTGCTGTAGTTGTGAATGGTCACTGTGCTTGTTTTGCCTATAGTTAAGCTTTAATTTTTCACGGGCTCTACTTTTTACATTGCATTCCCAGTTGACCCACTATTATCTCCCCCCCCCTGTACACCCATGGTGTGTCTGTGCATGTGCGTGTGCGCACATATGTGTATATATCTCTATCTATCCATGTATCTCACACACCAACTGAGGATAATACATCAGGCAGCTGATGAAACAGACTGTGGTGCATGAAAGCTTATGCCACAATAATTTAGTCTTTAGGGTGGCATAAGACGCAGTTGTTTTTGTTGCAACTGATCAACACAACAGGGTGGCTCCAGAGAGGGTTCTCCCTCAGACAAGTCACTACCCCTGTCCCCATTGCTGGACCCCAGGAATAGCCCTTAGTTTGTTACAGCAAAGCCTACAAGCAAATGTATGCAGCTGTCAGAGTTGGACACTTGTGGCCGCCCTGTCTAAGTGAAGCCAAGCCCGCTGCCCCCCCTAGGCATGGCTCCTGATATGGGGCACCTCTGTAGCCCCCTGCAAGAGGGGTCTGCCCACTCCATTCCCCTGGGAGGAGCTGTCCCACAGCTGTGGAGATAGGCAAGCATATAATTGTCCCTCAGACTCTCCCTCTGCCCCTGGAATCAAAGTACTGACTCCAAAGCTATGCGCTGGTTAAGGAAGTCTGCTATCTAGTGAATAAGATGGTACTGCAAGTTCCAAACACATGGACACATTTAAATTAATTAAAAATAATGCATTTTAAAAATGAAATAACCCCAAGATGCACACCTCTAGGGTCCTCTCAGAATGCCTGTTGAGTTTCAGACGTCTAGGTTTCGCGGTTTTGGTGCTACGGTACTGACAGGCAAACATCTTCTTTTATTGTTATAGAAAAGCGCTGCACAAAAAGCTCGTGCCAGCGACAGAATGGGCTCAGAACATAAAAACCTTTTTCAGGCATCCAAAACAAACTCATGGAGAAGCCATAGTTTCAGACTTCACCTCCCCTTCCCTGATTTATGTGTGTTAATTAGAATGTCTGCAGAGGGCCCACTCGTACAGCTGTGGAAGAGTCTCTGCAAATGTTTGACAAATCTGCCTTTGCAGCTGCTAAGCGTGGGCCTTCTACAAGCGTTATAATGAACAAGCAGAGGTTGGGGTCAGAGCCTTCAGCCCACATTTTGAAGGCCTGAAAAAGGGGCTGTAGACTTTTGTCTCTTCCTTTTTCAAACTATAACACTGCTCAGAGCAGGGATCAATTCTATTCTTGTGTCTTGCCTCTGAATGTGCCTAATGGTTCCATTTCCACCAAGGAAAGACGGTAAAATTGGCACCCTAAAAATAAGCACAAAAATATAAATTGCAGTTCACAAACCATAGCAACCATGTATCTGAAGTCAACTTGTGCTGTACCTCATAGCGATTGAAATAAAACGTTTGCAGTTGGCTGAATGGGTAGAAGAACTGTTATCCTGAGCTAAAAATAACAGAACAACCCACACCCATAAGTTTGAGTTCTCAAGTTTAAGTTAAGGAATAGCTACTTGGTTAAAAAAAAAAAAATCACCAACAACTGAAAGCCAATATGTCATGGATGTTTCCCTTCCCAGCTTGTCTCCTTTCGTTCTGGAACTGCCTGAGGTGATACCATGTGATGATTAATCACATAGTGTTCGATGACAGCTGTTTCTCACATGCCTGGTGTCAAGTGATAACTAATATTATCACGTGACTAGTAATGTGCGAACTCATTCTGCAGCTAAATTAAGAACTTAATGTAAAAGATGGCTAAAGTTTGACATCCAATTTTAGACCCCACAGACCTATGTCCAAGAAGTAATTTCAGAAAGACAGTAATTTCAGCCAAGATCAAACATTCTTAAGTCTCACTGGGTTTAACATAAGAGAGCTAAGCATGGGTTTAACCCCGCTTCTCCCTTTGACATCAACGTAAGGCATTAATTCTCTGCAGTTTTCTTAAATGGTTATGGTTCCAAAACATGCACTAGAATTTCCCACATTAGTAAACTGAAAGAAAAAGCCAACAGGAAAATAATATATGCTTGATTTTAAAATGTCTGTCTTATATATAACGGGTAAGATCAAGATAAACATGTGTGTGCCGGGGCTGGCAGAAGCTGATTCCCCCCTCCTCCCCTGGCAGCATCTCCCCCCCCCCCCCCGCTGCTGAATAGTGTGGGATGTGAAAGAGGAGGGAGGAGGGACTCTCCAGTCTCTGTGAGTGGGGCTCCTGATCCCAATGAGGCTCACATGGTAGCTACTTAGTTTTCTTTTCAGTGCCAGTCAAAGACCTTTCCCCTGCCCCCAGGCTTTTTAGATACAGCAATAGATCCTCCTTTCACATTGCTTTTGAGATTGCCTTTTAGACTTCATGTATTTATTTATGATTTTGCATTTATTATGTTTGTTTGATTTGTTCAATTCTTATTTTAACTGCTTACTGTGCCTGTTGGGACACACTCATTCACACAGTCACACACGCACACACACACACACTACAGAGAGAGAGAGAGAGAGAGAGCTCTTCTTGACACTTCCTCACATAAACAGAATGGAAAGAACATTCCCTTATCTCTGATCTCTCCTCCTAGTGCTAACACAGCTCCGTGGGCTGCACTGGAAGTGGCCAAGGACCTCATGTGGCCCACAGGCCGTGGGGTGTGCACTCCTGCTTTAGAGGTTCCTCAGTTTGCATTAAGCATTTTGGCATATCAGAGCTTCCTAAGATCTTAGTTTTCTGCTTTAACTCACATCCAGGAAATTGAGAATCGGTTCAAGGAAACAAAAGGTGCCCAGTTTCATTGCACATTATGGGCCTCTCACCCTGGAAAAGTTTCACAGCAATTTATCATTGCAGGATCATCGTATATACTATGGAAGTTGCAAAGAGATCAGATGCACAAAATGAGCCTGCAGGCAAAAATAATGAAGTATGAAATAAATAAATCATATATGGAATACTATAATAACTTAAAGATCTAAAATATACTGGCAGCTTATCTGCTAAGGTTCTTCTGAATTTCTATATTTGTATAAATGACAGTGAAAAGTTAATTTGTGCTTCGTGACCTTAATTGTTGCTTAATTAATTAATTAATTAATGTTGCTTAAGGCTCAGTAGTGAGGGACAATTACATCTCAGCAAAGTTAAACAGCAGCAACAACAGGAGGAGGAGCATGCTACATTGTGTTTGCTTTTTAAAGTAATGTTTATTTACAATGCAAAAAGGACAGGAATGCAGTTGCTTTATTTAAGACTAAATAAAATGCAAAGTACCGGTAGTTAACTATGGCTTGGATCCTTCGAAAGAGCACCTCTGCGTGAAGCACTTCTGCTCACACAAAAGGGGGAGTCTCCAATTTCCCATTGATTCCTTCCTTCCAGATGCATTCCATTAGGGCAGTACCTCTGCTCCTCAGAAGAGGCTTTTGTGGGGAGCTAGGAAGGACATGGCATGTGGACCCATGCCTATGAAAGTAATTGACTAACAATGCTGACTAGATCAAAGCTGGCAGCAGACCCTGAACAAGTTCTCTTAACAGAGACCTTTTGAACAAGCTTAGTCCTGTCTCTTGTTACCGTGGCTATTGTAGGTTGTTTGCCATGGGTTAGCAGTCATGGTGAATGTTAAGTTTAAGTGGTGCAGACAAAGAACTGTATAGAATACAGTGATACCATCCTTCTGTTTTATGATTTAAACAAAATGTGACAGCAGCTCTAGCGATAATCACATCGCATTTAGCAATAATTGCAGCCCTTCTTAAACTCAGTCTCACACACTGCATTTTTTTAAACAATTGTATCTGACCACATTCTTTTATACACTGTTAAGAGATATTTCCTTATGTGTGTACAAATATAGTATTTTTTGGGCTTCTGATGGTTGTTCAAATCCAGTATGAATGAGGGTTGCAATAAAGGGCCTGCCATAAAGCAACATCAGGCCGAGAAGAAAGTTCCCTCCCAAACTTCTTTTTCCCTTTGGAAAAGACTTAGAAGATGGATTTTGCTTCACATTCAAGGTCTCACTGCTATGTTCAGGAAGGGATATTCCCTAGATCAGACTAGCGCTAGCTCATGCACTTGAGAGGTAATATAGAGGCTCATCACATTGGCTTAGCTCATTAGCTAGAATCATGTTGGTGTGGTTACAGGACCGGTGCAAGGCAGTTTGGTGCCCTAGGCAAGATCAGATATTTAGTGCCCCCCTTCCCACTTGAGAGTGCTGTATTTTTTTTCAAGGCGTTTCTGGTGCCCCCTTTAGCCCTGCGCCCTAGGCAGCTGCCTAGTTGGCCTAATGGTAGCACCGGCCCTGTGTGGTTATGCCATGCTTGCTTCTGCTTTCTGCTTGTGGCACACTGTGGTGGAAAATAATGTGGAGGGGTGGGGGTTGTGGGGCAGGCCTGTGGCTCACGCTGGCTCAGCTTGTCTGAGCGTGGAAAGCTAAGCAGGGTCAGGCCTGGTTATTACTTGGATGGGAGACCCCTCCTCTAGTTTCCTGCATTGAGCAGGGGGTTGGACTCGATAGCCTTGTAGGCTCCTTCCAACTCTATGATCTATGAAATCTACAGAGGATCATGCCTTGGATCCAGGAGTTGGACTGATATCTTTTCTTTCATATAATTTCATGATTCTTTTAACAGTTAATGATGATGCATGGGATCAATAAATGGCAAAAAGAAAATGTCTTTCCTAATAGCGGCACATATGTTATTTATTTATTTATTTATTTAGACACCCCATAGCAGAAGTTACCTGGAGAGCTCACAAAAAAATACATTAAAATACAGTAAAAATGCTGGAAGCAGGGAGGGTTGTGGGTGGCTGAGTGCAGGCGGGGGGAAATTGGGAAATTGTAATTACCGTATATACTCAAATATAAGTCTAGTTTTTCAGCACATTTTTTGCGCTGAAAAATGCCCCCTCGATTTATACGTGGGTCAGCGCCCCCCCAGGACCCCCGCCGCCACCGCAAGGCACCGCCAGGCACCCCCCTCCACCCCCAGGACCCCTGCCGCCACCCCCAGACACCCCACCCCCACCCCTGTACCTTCACCCGCCGCCGCCGAAGCCCCTCCCCCGCCGAAGCCGCGCCGCGCCGCAGCCCCGCCAAACACCCCCATGCCACCCCCAAACACCCCCACGCCACCCCCAGACACCCCCACGCCACCCCAGACACCCCCCACGCCACCCTACCTGCACCCGCCACCGAAGCCCCGTTGCCACCGAAAAGCCTCCCTGCCGCCGAAGCCTCGCTCCCGCTGAAGCCCCTCCCCCGCCGAAGCCCCACTGCCACCCCCCGTCACCCCCCTGCCACCCCCCGTCACCCCCCTGCCACCCCCCGTCACCGTACCTGCTCCCGCCGCCGAAGCCCCACTGCTGCCAACTTCCGCCACCAACTTCCGCCGCCGAAGCCCCGGCGTGGCTTCGGCGGCAGCGGGTGCAGGTACGGGGGTGGGGGTGGCGTGGGGGTGGCTGGGGTGGCGTGGGGGTGTTTGGGGGTGGCGTGGGGGTGTTTGGGGGTGGCATGAGGGTGTCTGGGGGGCTGCGGCGCGGCGCAGCTTCGGCGGGGGAGGGGCTTCGGCGGCAGCGGGTGCAGGTACGGGGGTGTGGGTGGGGTGTCTGGGGTGGCGTGGGGGTGGCATGGGGGTGTCTGGGGGGGCTTCGGCGCGGCTTTAGCGGGGGAGGGGCTTCAGCGGTGGCGGGTGCAGGTACGGGGGTGTGGGTGGGGTGTCTGGGGTGGCTTGGGGGTGGCATGGGGTGTCTGGGGGGGCTGCAGCGCGTCGCGGCTTTGGCGGGGGAGGGGCTTCGGCGGCGGTGGGTGCAGGTACGGGGGTGTGGGTGGGGTGTCTGGGGTGGCGTGGGGGTGGCGTGGGGGTGTCTGGGGGTGTCTGGGGGTGGCGGCGGGGGTCCTGGGGGGGCTTTGGCAGTGGCAGGGCTTCGGCAGCAGTGGGTGCAGGTACGGGGGTGGGGGGTGTCTGGGGGTGGCGGCGGGAGTCTCCCCTCGTACATTTCCCACCCTAGACTTATACTGGGGGCAATAAGTTTTCCCAGTTTTGGGGGGTGAAATTAGGGGCCTCGACTTATGTTAGGGCCGACTTATAGTTGAGTATATACGTGTAAAACTTTTTTTGTTAAAAACCTGAAAAATCAGGAATACACTTTTAATAACAACCCCCCCCGGGTAAAAACTAATTTAAAACTCAATTTAAAAGCACAGAATTTTTAACTGAGTTTATCAGGTAAACTCTTGCATGTGGATGCATTAGACAGCTTTGGTTCCTACTTCAAGATTTACTACCATGATGCTGACCACCTCTGCTCTGATGACATGCACACCCAAATGTCTTCTGTTCCATTTCATGTATCCTAAAGAGCAGTTGGCAATCAAGATTTTTAAATGATGGCTTAACATGTGGCTTTCAAAGCTGAATGTGTTGCAGTTTTGATTAACATATATTACTCCATTTCAGTAGTAGTGTCATATTCAGAGCTTGATTGAAAGTACTAGTTCTGCTTTTATGGTAGTGGCAAATGGTTAAAGTTAGAGAAATCAAAGCAATGTGGGGTAATTTTAAGTATGACTCTTTAGTTAAGATTCAGTCCTTGAAACTTCCACCCCCACCCCTCTAAATGACTTCCCCACATTACATCTGCTGGTTGGGAAAGTCAAAGGAACGAGCTGAGAGCACTGTTTGACATCCTACACTGACCCTGGGGGACTTAAAGTCTGCGTTGGCCTAGGCTGCAAAACCCGGGCAGTGAGGAGATTGCTAGGGCCTTGCAGTGATCAGCTACTTTGGGAATTAGGGCCATGGCTGAAGGCAGGGCATGTTGAATGATAAGGTTGTCTGTGACATAAAAGGATTGAGAGACTCTCAGTGGGCATCCATCATTTGTCAGGTGTAGCCAGTATCTGAGATTGCCACTCATGGAACTCAGCCATCTGCTGACGTCTGATAGCACAGCTGCCATAATATGCAAGGAAGTTTTAAAGCAGTTTTTCTCCAACCTTGGGTCCCCAGATGTTTTTGGCCTACAACTCCCAGCATGCCCCAGCCAGCTATGCTGGCTGGAGCATGCTGGGAGTTGTAGGCCAAAAACATCTGGGGACCCAAGGTTGGAGAACACTGTTTTAAAGTGATTGCTCATTCCATTTACCCTTGGCACCTCATCCTCAACTACAGAACTAAGATACAATATATCTAGATATCTTTGGGTTTGTAATGAATGTATCAGATATGTAGTGGCAAGCAGTGGAATGCCATGTACAACATTTTTGATTTAACATATTTTTTATCCAAGCAAAAAGTCATGGCTTTGGCCAACGTAATAGAGGTGAAAAAAAGAGAATTAGAATCAGAAAAGAGAATCACTACCTTTTCAGAGTGGAGGAAAAACTAAATATTCAATGCCATAAGCTTCTGATGTTCTGATGTGGTATTTTCACTTTTAAGCTTTTGCTATTCTATCATATTTACCATGTTTCCCCACCACCACCATCCTAGAGGAAGAATATAGGACTAAAGTGAAACCAAAATCTGGTCTGATAAGTGTCCGTGCTCTGTAGGTCCATTAATTCGTTATAGGTTCATTAATTAGGATTATGTCAAATTTGAGTCACAGGCAGCAGTCCAAGATGAGCTGAGAGCCAGGAGTTGTGCTCTCTGGTCCTGACTTCATCCCTTGCACATCAAGACCAAAGAGCAAGCCAGATATTAGGATTGGTAGACGGGCCAGAGGCCAGGACCAAAGAGCAAACCAGGAGGCAAGACTGAAGAACAACAATACAGGAATACACCAAAGCTCAGGAAGACCATGTTGCTCAGGCAAGGCTCAACTGAAGCAGGAAGCCCCTTTTTTACTATTTCCTGTTCAAGAGGATCCAATGGTGAGCCTAGATAGGTGGAGTCAGTTGAGAACCTGTGGGTACTTCACTGTTTATGTAAATACTACAAATTGCAGTTTGGCGGGTCACCACAGAGGGAAGCCTCAGACAGATCCGCAAACGCAAACTATTAATTCAGATCCAGGCAGCTTATGACAGGGTAGGAGAAGCCAGAATTCCATACTTTTATCTGCAAACAGCATGGAAGCCTTGCTAGTGTAGTTAGAGTGTGTCCTCCTTGCTTGTGGATTTTGATCCCATTTGGCCTTGATCACCTCTCCAATGACACCTCTTAAACTTGCTGTTTGGACCTGAGGCCAGTAGAAAGCTAGTGCTATCTCCCATCCTAGATGGAAATGGGAACCTATGAGCTTTGCTTTACTTCCAAACTGATTGAAGAAACAAAAGCCATTGCCTGTTCTGGCTCACAGAACTTGATATCTACTGCAGGTGGAAGCAAATCACTGTTCTTTGCCTCATTGTATGTTGACCCTTTGAGTCACCATGCAATGGGATCCACATGGAACTAGTTGCCTGACTATATCAAATGTGTGCCTAATTCTGATGCTAATAATATCTCTGTTTACTAAAGAAGTGATATTATCACATACAAGAGGATCTCTTGAGATCACAAATTTCTTCATAAGTCCCACCACAACATAACTACAAAAATCAAAAGGTTAGAAGGGTTCCCTATGCTCTGTATCTATCCTAGGAAATGGAATTGGAGTTTCATTTCCTATTGTAGTCAGTAAAGTCAGGTGTTCACAAATCTGTTATTTGTTAACATGAGCTGCTGATATATTTTTTTTAAAAAAGTTGATTGGCTAAAGGATGCTCCCCCCCCCCCCTCTTCTGAGAAATATTACCTTTGGAGAGTGTAATATTAGCTTAATAAATGGTTATGCCAGCACAATATATAAGCTCAAATTTTGGAGCGTGGCATTATCGCCTGTGTTCTAGAAGTTGGAGACTGTTAATAACTAACCTTGCTGAATGAAAAGCTACAATGAAACAAATAAGACCATATGTAATCCCTCTGACCTCATTTTCTCTTGCTACCACTTGCTGGCTTATAAATCAATGATTTGCAGTTGTATTGTACACCATGTTGTTTGATAGTATGTGTCTGGCAAAAATTATATTTCAGTATAGCTGTGTTTGTGTGTGTGTGATTTAGCTTCTGTTAAGCCAGACAAGGTGTGCTAAATCATATGTATAATTCATTGAATTGCACTGGGTTTTATCAATCTGGAGGATTAATTATCTGACAACATTTTAGCTTGCTTCATTGCTTGCATCTCTGGGAAAGGTGTTTGCATCATTAAAACTGCATAGATAATTAACTTCACCATCCTGCTTTTGTTTGTGTGTTTATATTATTATTCAGTGCAGCATGTAATGTAGATAAGTTGAATAAGACTTCTTAATGAATACATGATGGTTCTTGAAAAAGCCCTCCTTGGTGCTTGTTCACGGTTTATTACAAATGTGCTGTGTTTTTAAAGTAAACCTAATGTTAGAAGGTAAGGGGCTCTCTGAACACTTCATTTCTTCAAAATTCTGCCTCTAGTCTATCAGGGAATAGTGCAGTTAGCACTATTCTTTGTCCAAAGAATTTAGAGTTTCAGTTTCAAAGTGCAGATAGCATATTTGCCAAAGTGGCAGCAACAGTGGGATTCAACAGTGTCGAACATGATGAACCACAAAAGTACCTTCATTGGATTCTCTTTGCTGGGAATGTTGATAGGTAGCCTAGCACAGAAGCGGTGTGTGACTCATTCATTCATTCATTCATTCATTTAAAGTATTTCTATACCACCTTTCTGAAAACCACCAAGGCAATGAAAACAATTTTTTAAAAATAACAAAAGTGACATGATAAAAAAAAAAGTGACATCCATCCTAAACTATTAAAAACAGCATAACCCCGCCAAAAAACAACAAAAGGCTAAGTTTAAAAGATGTGTCTTGACACCCCTTCTAAAAGCAGAGAGAGGGGACCAGCTAGAAAGATAGTGTGTTCCAGATTGGGAGTGACACAGGAGAAAGCCCTTTCACATGTGGTCATCAAACAGGCCTTTGTAAATAATGGCATTCTCAAAAGGGCCTCTCCTGCAGATCTTAATCCCTGGACAGGTTCGTAACAACACAGATGGTTCCTTAGAGAGCCAAGCTCTAAGCCATTTAATGCTTTAACATTTAAAACACTTTGAATTGATCCTGGAACATAACTTCCAACTAGTGCAGATCTTCCAATACTGGAGTGATTACATGGTGTACTGGTTAGCAACATAGTTGCCACATGTTGCACCAGGTGAAACTTCTGGACACTGCAAGGATAACCCAACACAGAGCACATAGCAATAATCTAACCATGACATAACTAGGGCATGGATAACCATTGCCAGATCAGACCAACTCAGGAAAGGCCACAGCTGGTGCACTAGACATAGCTGTGCATATGCATTCCTTGCCACCACTGCCATCTGAAGATCCAGGGACAGTGTAGGATCAAGGAGTACTCCCAAGCTACAGACCTGATCTTTTTCAGGGGGAGAACCACCCCTTCCAGAATAGGTTGGATCCCAATCCCTGAGTGAAGCTTTCTGCTGACTAACAGCACCTGCATCTTATCTAGATTTAATCTCAGTTTGTTCATCCTTATCCAACCCATTATCAGTTGCTTCTTTGGTGTTAAGTGACAAAGACCAAAAGATCTGGGTGTCATCAACATATTGGTGGCACCTCACTCCAGAGGACCTCTCCCAGAGGTGTCATGTTACTAACTACAGGCACCAACACTGTGTTGTTTTCAGTACCTCCTGAAAACATCTTTATTTCACGAAGCCTTCCTTGACTGACCAGTCACGGTTTTATTGATATCCTGTTTTTAACATATTCTTTTATTTTATTCTTTTATGTTTTTATTGTTCACCTCTCCAGAATCTGTTTAGATGTGGAGTAATATATAAATGTTGTAAATCAAATAAATAAATAAATATTAAATGATATAGGGAACAAGATAGAACCTTGTAGGACACCATAGACCAACAGCCATGGTGATGGGATTATTGTGTTAAACAGTAATTCCATCAGCAGCACCTTCTGGATCTGACCCAACAGGAAGGACCGGAGCCAGTGTAATACAGTACCCCAAGATGGTCCATCATATGATTGTTGAAGGTATAGGAAGCTTCTGAGAGTTCAAGAAAACTAGTAAGACCACACTCCCCCATCCAGTACTCAGTGTAGGGCTTGAGCATGGAAACCAAGCAGTCTCAGTCCCAGATCCCAGCTGAAAACCCAGTTGAAATGGGTCCAGATAATATCATTCAGATGTCTCTGGAGTTGTGAGGGTACCACCTTTTGTCACCTTGGATAAAAATTGTATGTTTGAGATTGGCCTATTATTTCCCAGGTCTGCTGGCTTGAGTGTCAGTGGAAGGCTCCTTCAATGAAAGTCTTATTTCTGCCTCATTCAGACAAGAGGGAACAAGCTCCTCCTGTAAGGAGCCTTGTTACACTTCATCGACATTGGGCAATACCACTTTCTATGGCCTTCCAGAAGGAACCAGCACCACCCAAGCTCAATTTAGAGGACCTGATAGTTGTACACCACTTCTGGGCTGGACTGTCTTTCACATTTCTAGCACTGAAGCGAGAGTGCCTCATGGAGTTCTGTGATGATTCAGGGGACTCTGGGCACCTCAGGGGGCTCAGTGCTGAGAGGGGAGGCTGGCTAGCAAAGAAATGGCACATGACTCTCAGGCACTCTGTATTGAGCCTAGTCGGAAGTTCTTCCCCAAGCAAGGACTTAGGAAATGGTGTAGCCCAAGCAGAGCCTCTTGTGTTTTTCTGCGTTTTGAATCTGAATGTATTCTAATTCATAAATAAAATAAAAATAAGATTTACTGGTGGATTCAGTTATTTTGTGGAAGTAAAGAATTCTCCTTCTTCTGGGTACAAAGTAGGGAAAAATAAGCACACTTTGCTAAGGCATCTTGAAATCAATAGGACATGCAAACATGCATGTTTCCTCTGAGATAAGTCCTACTAACTTCCAATAGTAAACTGTATAGGATCCTTAAGCAGAATTTATTTCCTCTAAAAATGAGAAACTTTTAGTATAATGTTCTTTCATATAACTTTCTTATTCTAGCTAGAGTGGCTTGCATAGATGGAGCAATGTACAGAAAGAACTTTCACATATTCAGCTCTGTTTACACGTTCCTTTGTGCACACATCCCATTGAATTGCATCAGCTGGCCCTTTTGTACAGGAGGCCCATAGGTATTTTTGCATATCTATGGAGCTCTGTATCAGAAGCAATATGTTCCTGATCAAATAAGTTTCTTTTAGACAAAGAATGAACTTGGTCCTTCTTGCGATGGCCAAAGTATGAAGTAGGTTTCACTGAAAAACTTGCAGTTCCATAAAACACAATCTTACAAGGACAGTGTATACTAACTCTAGTTAGAATTAAAACTATAGTCAAACAAAACAGTGTAAAAGTATACTTTGCAACAATTAAAGAGAATGGAAAATACTCTATTAAAGTAATGGGATATCATTTCTGCTGTTGCAGCCCTGTGATCTGCATGCTTCAGTACACTAACTGAGGTGAAGGCTATTTGAGAGGAGAAACAGGGCAGCCATGAAGGAAAAGAATGAATTTCCAGAGACTCTATTAGCACAAATTAGGAGAGAGAATGAGGAATTGCTTAGTCCACATTCAAGTAGGGATGGGGGGGGGGGGGAATCTTCATTATTATCAAAACAAAACTACTTGGTGTGTGTTTCTTAGAGAGTCTCTTGGTTAGATAGAACCAATTTTAGCCATGGAACTCTTGATCTTGTCTAGTACAAGCAAACTTATTGGATGGTGGAAGAGAGAGAGCTCCAGTCTTTTCCCTTCCTCCTCCTCCTTCACATGTGCCAGGTTCTTTCTGTGTCCATCCTCCAACATAGCTGCTGAATCTGGATATCAGGTTCTGGATGCACTTCTCACCAACTGTGGTGATGACAATGGCAGCTTCCATTGTCATCTTGGGCTTCCACTGGCCATAGAAGCTGCTGTTGAAGCTGACTTAGTCCCTCTGGCCATATGTGGTGTAGAGTGCCACTTTCGGCAGGAGGAAAGAAAACTGTGTCTTCCCTAGTCACTGCGAAGTTTTGTGGAACACAGCCTGGTCACGCTGTGTTTGGAGTGAAAATTGTCCTCCAGATTCTATTACAAAAAGGAGACTCTAGAAGTTGGACCTTTCCCTGAGATCAACACTTTACTTTTTCCCATCGAACCAGTGGCAACAAGAAGGTAAGAATAAACAAGATAGAAGAACCTTCCTATTGAGAAGTCAGCTGTACAGTACAATCAGCAAATAGCATTTGTATTAGGAGTAATCAAGCTTAGCAAGGATTGTTCCAGGCCAGCTCATTTGCCTTAGTTTGCCTATCTGGTCATCACCTAAACAGGAATTTGTGTGTTTAGTTCCAACACCTCCAGTCACAGTGTTGCACCCAATAAGTTAAATGTTGAACCAGCTTCCAACAAGGTACTCCCATCTCTCCAAATTTTGGCATCAACCGGATGGATCTCAAAGCACTTATACAGCTATGAATTTACAAACTGAAGCCCACAGAACAATGGATTATGAAAATCACCAAAACAAAAGGAATAATAAAAAGTAAAAAAAAATAGTAACTTGAGTCGTACATCCAAGAAATATTTTTATCTTCTTTTTTAAAAAATTTCAAACATGCATCATGTGGATAGAACCTCATTGTGAAGCAGTAAAACTTTTATTCCCAGTGGAATACTTCTTGATTTTAATAAAACTTGGAGTCAGTCTAGGCTAACTATATCAAACCTTCTAGAGCAGACCAAATGTTGAACTGCTATATCTGTGTGTTCTTTCTGTTGCCCTTTACTTAGTCTATGTTCTTCATGTTGTTAATCTTTATTCTGTGTCATTGCTGATTTACAGGGCTTCTCTATTTCTTCTATGACCTTTTTTTCACCTTTAGGGCTTGTCTAGTGTCATGATGCACTGCTTTGATTAATTGTATTTCCTGCCCAATTTCTGCTGACTTCAGTCTTATCTTTATTTGTTAACCTTTACTAGCTTTTATTGTGAACTTTTACATACGTTAACCTTTTCTTTATTGACTATCCCACCTTACCAGTACAGCATCAATGCACTGCATTTTATTTTATTTCCCCCCGTATACCTCTGGCTTTTTCCTGTCACTGCAACAGTATAGCGCTAGTGTAATTGTTTCCACAGCAATGTAAGTGGGAAAGTTCCAAGTAGAACTTTGTCCGTTGGGTGCTGGATGGTATAATGGGGCTTGAAGCTTTCCAGCACAAGTCCCATGGAAATGAATGGGACCTGCAGAAGAGCATAAATGTACTGTTGTACCGCCCACGTTAATTTCCATGGTGCAAATGCAGGAGATGTTTCCTGATGGACTGTGGCCACAGAGTTTGCCTGTGCTAAATCCATGCTGACTCTAGTGAGCTTTTTGTAGTGAAATGATCAGCTCACACAAGTCTACAGGACAGAGCAAAACAAGCACAAGCAACCTAATGACTTCCAGAAATCCACAAGTCCTTGGCAACTGCCCCTCCTTACTCTTGAAAGTGTCTCTTCCCACTTCTCTGATTCAAGTGAATGAGTCCAGTACATGAGGCTCAGGGCATCTTTAAAACAAATCAGATCCTTAACACCATAAGACAGCAACAACAAAAACATAAGTAGTAATGTAAAAACAACCCCAAAACAATCATATGTTAACCTGTGTTTTGCTCTGTTTCCACTACACATAGAATTCTAAATATGTAGACCAAATGTCCATGTATTTTTCAGTACAGAGCTGATGGTGATAGTATGTTTTTCATAAATTGCCTGAGTTGCTAGACCTTCTGTCCAGCATACTATGGATTGGATGGATTTTTCTTTCCGGCCTTGAAGGATTATCCTCTTGGCTATTGTGAAGGCCTATAAGATCCATTTCCTTTTACCTCCAGAGAGTTTCCGCACCACTGGAACATAATTAAGGAGTACATGAAGGAGTACATGAACATCCTTGATTTGTTTCTAACAATGCTGAAGGTATGAAGGAAAAGGAAGCTGATCACTCTGAAAGAGCCATTTGAGGAGATGGGGGCAAATCGGGCAATGATCTTAATCTTTGGTAATGAGAACTAACAGAGAACAAAGGGGAGGGAAGAAGGGTCTACAGGCTGAACTTGATTTCCTTTTTTTTTTTAAAGAAGAAGATATGCATGCCTCTCCAGTCACAAGTTAGACTTAAGCAAGTACTTCCAATGTTAATGTTTCAGACTGCTGGCCTGAATTGTGAGAGACGAAATATCAAAAATAATACATTAAACTTTTAAAAATGACTGAAGAACCAGACTGGATATTTCTCTCCCTTTATTTGGCAGAGTTCCTGGCTCAGATTAGCCGTTTAATACTTTAGAAGGATAGAAACAGTATTTTGAATAAGATTTTTTTATTTTTTTGCATTGCACACTGCTTTGGTACATTCATTTGTTAAGCAGGATGTACATTTGCGCATGTAGAGGAGAAATAATGACTCAGACACAATTGTAGGGTACAAATTGTGGTAAAAGTAATGGGCCACATTTATTGAATCATCAATAGGAGATCTACGAAGAGAAAAAAGTGTGGGTACTAATTACACCGGCTATCAGCCGGTCACCATTGCTATAGGGCGAAACAACCAGCAAGGAGGGTGACGGCATCCAAGTCACCCCCTCCTTGCTTAACGCCACACGGTGCTCGAAGGTCTTTCCTGCAGTCAGCCTCGACCGGCCCGTGAGGTACCACCAGATGAGATAGGAAGACCTCAGAGATGTGCCTTATCTCAGCCAAACCGAGCCGTGAGGCAGTCGGCGGCAGGAGCCTCGGGCACGCCTCTCACCTGAAAGGTGCCATAGGATGATCACCGACCCCCTAAAACTGCCTAATCCCGCACTTAACCGCCAATGTGACCAAATTGAAAATGCCACTAAGCACCCAAACCCTGAAATACAGTGTAGAGTAGGCGAAACACGAACATTGCCCCCGGCCAATTAGAACAATGAACCAAAATTCCTACTCGGCCCCTGGAAACAGGCGACCAGTAAAACCTACACTGCAAACAGGGAAGGGAGGGAGGGAGCCGCGCTAGAAAAGAACCAGGAGGAGAGGCGAGCAAACCTAATAATGGCTCTGCCGCCCCTCCCATTCTGCCCCCTGATTGGAAGATAAAAAATCAGACCTCGCCACAGCTACACGTGGCTGGGAGGGGCATTCTATTAAAAATAAAAATTGTGGTTATAAATGTAAAGGTTGCACCACAGCTAGCAGGAGAGTCTTTGTTAAGCAAATGTTCAGTGTGTTTTGCATGATCCTGTGCATGCTTATTTAGAAGGAAGTCCCACAGAGTTCGATGGAGCTTACTCCCATCTAAGCATGCAGTAATGCAGCATAAGTGTTGAAAGTTAGAAAGTGTTATAACTGTTAGAAAAGGTATACAACAGACTTCTTCCCCTTCCTTTTAAACAGAAATCTTTTCTCAATTTTTCAATAAAACATTTTGTGCCATTCTGGTGGCCCTGAATGGAAGATCCTATGTGCCATATATATATATATATATATATATATATATATATATACATATATATAGTTTCTCCAAACTGTGGGCAGCGTGTTTCATTGATTTTGCTTGAAAAACCACATCTGAGAGGTAGACTCTGGTCTAGCCTGTGAAACCTCATACCAAAACAAAGCTTGTTAGTCTTTACAGTGCTACATGATTCTATTTATTTATTTCTAAATGTATAAAAGAAATACATTCTTTCTTCACTTTCGTAATAAAATGTATTGGACAGGGAACTAAAATAGCAATCTTCCTGGCCATAACCTATATGTTTCCCACATTTTGAGTTATGTAGCAGGAAATATCAGTATTATATAATATTTGAGTTATTAATGAAAATATATGTAACTATGTGTAGGGGTAGGGAGGGACAGATATATTTTTTTTTAAATTACCGGTAGATAAGAAAAAAATGAGCAAACCCCAAATCATATATTAGCAGTTGCTGCTATTAGCAATGGGGAAACCGTGATTTGCATCAGGATAGCTGGAAGGAGGACGAGGTTAAACTCTCTCCTTCCTGCCAGTGATCCCGGCATTGCATGCAGCCCCCAGTCCCAAAAAAGTTACCCACCTAGGTCTAGAGTGTAAAACTACAGATAAAAAAAATGCTTACAGATAAGATATTTAACCATGTTAGCTAAAATAGTTAATTTTGGACCGAACAGGTTAGATAATTTTAACTGTTGGAATAACAAAGGTGGAAAATCCACAGCATGAACAGGGTGGTTCTTGTGATAGTTCCTGCAACACCAAATGGGAATTAAGGAAACCCCTGTTTGTGATGAAAGCGGCAGTAGGAGCAATCCGGATGTTCTCTGCTTCCTAGCTACCCTACCTGAGGGCCAAACTAGATACAATGCCATTCACAGAATTAGCAATTGTGTGGATCTTTTTTCCCCAGTTAATAGGAGGTGTGTGGGGGGGCTCATCTGGATTAGGACCCAAGGATTGGGGGCTTTAACCCTTTGCCTCCCGCTGCGTTGATTTGCAGGACCCAAAAGGAGTCCCTCCCCCCTACTATTTGCTCCACTGATGCAAATGGAAGCTTTCCTTCCAATGCAAATAGGCAGGGGTGAACAATATGATTGGGACTCTAGGGGGGGCAGAGCATTAAAGCTCCCCACCTCCCCCATTCTGATCTGGATCAGGGCCTCTGTGCCTGCTGTTTACTTTAAAGAATCATGCCTGCAATTGCTAATCATCTTAATGGTGTTTCATTTACTCTGGCCCTGACTTCTTCCTTTAATGGTTCCTTAGCACATGCTTGCTAGCTTCTTGTTGTCAGGATGATTGTGCTGACTCAAGGCTGCTGTATATCAGGGGTTCTCAACCAGGGGGAAATCCCCCCCAGGGGGGGAATTTTAGGGTTTCAGGGGGGGGGAATTGGGACCACAGAGTCAATCTGTTGGAATACTGATCTTTCTACAAATTACAATTCTACAGATTGTACGTAATCTACAGGACATCACACCTTATGGTATGGCACAGATTTAAGTCAGACAGTCTTGGAAAGGGGGGAATGACACTCTGACATATGGTGAAAAGGGTGCATGGGGCAAAAAAGGTTGAGAACCACTGCTGTATATGCACTAACTAGCCTGATATAGGATTATCTGGGTGGGTGGTATAGTGAAATAGCCGGATCGTCACCTTGAAGTGGTGAGTGAGCTTGCGTGTTCCGATGAATCCTGTGAGCAATGCCGTCGGGAGCTATGTACTCCCAGTAGGGTCACCCATGGCGGTAAGGTCCGGGGAGAGGAACCAGACAAAGAACGATCCAAAACATAAAGTCCTCAACGGCAGAACAGGCGGAAGATAATTAAACCTAAATTACAACGGCTGTGAAGGCGGATGAAGGCTGCAGCAGAGAATGGTTTTCCAATCGTCAGGGTAACCGTGCCATTGGATCTCTGCCGTACTCTGTCAAGTTTGTGTGGTGATTCGTTGTGCACCGATCTCCCCACATAAAACAGTTTCACGCACAGGCGTCTTCCAACCCAACCCATCCAACCCAACCCAACCCAACCCAACCCAACCAACCAAACAAACAAAAAAAAAAAAAGTCCCATGGCGACTGGCGAATGGCAACGGGGGCAGGACTGTGAATCTGGAAGCCCCTAGTCATGGACCAGCACATGGGCGGTGGATGCAGACTCAGTCGCCCTGTTCAAGGAACGAGGTAGTCGAGCAGCTCGGCAGCTGTATCCATGACTGAGCAGCCCTATTTAGGATCCACTCTGCTCACCCCGTATGGGGAGGGGGCTAGAAAAGGTGCCCTAAACATAGTCTACCTCTTTCTCCCCTGACTGGATTACCGCGTCCAGTGGGGTCACCATTTTAGCGGTCGAAAAAGACATTTGAATTTTGGAACATGGAATATACGGACATTGATGGATAACATAGATAGTGAACGCCCTGAGCGTAGGACTGCTATTATTGCAAGGGAGCTGAGACGGTTTAAAATTGACATAGCAGCACTTCAAGAAACTCGAAGGGCAGGAGAGGGACAGCTGAAAGAAGAAAAAGGAGGTTATACCTTCTTCTGGAAAGGACTACCTGAGCAGGACCGACGAATGCATGGTGTAGGCTTTGCCATCAAAAATGAACTAGTGAACTCTTTGTCAGAAGTTCCTACTGGCATTAACGAACGCCTGATAACTCTTCGATTAAAGCTCGCCAATAACCAACAGGTAACTATTTTGAGCGCTTATGCACCAACATTAGATGCTGATGATGACATCAAGGAAAGTTTTTACAGCCAGTTGGACAGTCTCCTGTCAGAGATACCTAAGGAGGATAAAATTATCCTCCTGGGCGATTTTAACGCAAGAGTCGGGCGTGACTTTGATTTATGGCCAGAAACTATTGGAAAAGACGGAGTTGGTAATAGCAACCCGAACGGACTCTTACTTTTGTCTATATGTGCAGAGCATAATCTCACTATCACAAACACGCTCTTTCGACAAAAGAATAAGTTTAAAACATCATGGCAGTACCCACGGTCAAAGCACTGGCATCTTCTGGATTATGTAATTGTCCGTGTTAGAGATCGCCGCGATGTACTTCTTACTAGGGCCATGGTGAGTGCCGACGACTGCTGGACAGACCACCGACTAATCCGGTCCACAATGGTTATCAACATTGCTCCCCAACGTAGGCTTCAAGGAAGGAAACCAAGGCGTAAAATGAACATCCAAGTCCTTCAAGATCCTATTAAGCAAACTCGTCTTCAATCACTTCTTAAGGAACATCTACCTACGGAACCTCCTGACAACATTGAGGACCATTGGTCTAAGCTGAAAACCTCCATTACTGCAGCTTGTGAACAAACTATTGGATATGAAACTAAGAAACATCAGGATTGGTTTGATGAAAATGACAATGAGATTAAATATATAATTGACCAAAAAAGGAAAGCCTTCCAAATATGGCAAAATGATATTAACTGCGCTGCCAAGAAAAAAACCTACGCTAGCGCAAAGGCTGAGGCCCAAAGAAGAACAAGAGAACTTAAGAACGCTTGGTGGAAAAAGAAAGCTGAAGAAATTCAACAACTTGCAGAATCTCATGATGCACTGGGCTTTTTTAAGGCCACAAGGGCCATTTATGGACCAAAAACCTATGGTACAAACCCTTTACAATCAAAAGATGGCACCAAACTCTTAAAAGACAAAGAGTCTATTGCACTGCGTTGGAAAGAGCATTATTATGACCTTTTAAATCGTAAATCTAAGGTGGATAATGAGATTTTTTCGCAAATCCCGCAAAAACAAATTAAAGAGGAACTTGCAATACTCCCCACTTTGGATGAAGTAAAAAAAGCCATTAATCAAATGAAGAACAACAAAGCTAGTGGACCAGATGGGATTCCTGCTGAAATCTTTAAAGAAGGGGGGCCCGAACTTGTACAACATCTTCATAAACTCATCGAAAAAATCTGGATAAGAGAAGAGATCCCAGAAGACTTCAGGGATGCCATAATTATCACCCTCTTTAAGAAGGGTGATAGAACAGACTGTGGAAACTATCGGGGCATTTCTCTCTTAGCAACCGCAGGTAAAATATTTGCTAGGATTCTCGCAAACCGTCTTCTATCTATTTCAGAAGAGATCCTCCCTGAAACTCAATATGGTTTCCGCCCCTCTAGAGGGACAGTACACATGATTTTTACTGCACGTCAGCTCCAAGAAAAATGCCGGGAGCAAAATCAACCCCTTTATATGGCATTTATCAATTTGGCTAAGGCCTTTGATACTGTAGACCGTACAGCTCTCTGGACTATCCTTATGAAAATTGGATGCCCCAATAAATTTGTGAATATCTTGCGACTTCTCCATGACAACATGACGGCAATGGTTTTGGACAACAACGGCTCTCATGGTGCTCCATTTAAAGTGGGATCAGGTGTTAAACAGGGATGTGTTATCGCCCCAACATTATTTGCCATTTTCATCGCCATGGTTTTACATCTTGTCAAGGGGAAACTTCCCACCGGTGTGGGAATTATATATCGAACAGATGGAAAGCTTTTTAATCTCAGCAGGCTGAAAGCAAAAAGTAAGGTAATTACAACCTCCGTTGTGGAACTTCAGTATGCTGATGATAATGTGGTCTCTGCACATTCAGAGGATGATCTCCAAACTATCCTAAATGCTTTTGCAGAAGCATACGAAAAACTTGGTCTCTCACTTAACATCAAAAAAACCAAAGTGCTTCATCAGCAAGTGCAAGCCAATCCTTTGGTGATGCCATCTATCCAGCTTGGCGGGACAATACTGGAAAATGTCGATCATTTTCTCTATCTTGGCAGCTATCTTTCTGTTACAGCTAACATCGACAGTGAAATCCAGCATCGTTTGAGCTCCGCAAGTGCCGCATTTTCTCGAATGAAACATAGAGTGTTCGAGGATCGGGATATCTGTAAGAAGACCAAAACGCTGGTTTATGAAGCCATTGTATTACCAACTTTATTGTATGCCTGCGAAACATGGACTATCTATAAACGTCACTTCCACCTCCTTGAAAGGTTTCATCAACGTTGCCTCCGGAAAATCCTGCAAATTACTTGGGAAGATAGGCGAACAAATGTCAGTGTACTGGAAGAAGCAAAGACTACTAGCATTGAAAAAATGATCCTTCAACGCCAACTTCAGTGGACCGGTCATGTTGTTCGAATGCCTGACTGCCGTCTCCCAAAGCAGTTACTTTACTCCCAACTCAAGGATGGAAAGCGGAATATCGGTGGTCAATATAAGAGGTTTAAAGATGTTCATAAGGCTAATCTAAAAAAATGCAATATAAACATCGAAAACTGGGAAGCTCTGGCCCATGAACGATCTAAATGGAGGTTGGCCTTTCACAAAGGTTCCATGGACTTTGAAGAAGCCCGAGTGCAAGGTGAAAGGGAGAAACGTGCTAAGCGAAAAGCACGTCAAATGAATCCTTTACAGGACCATCTTCTATCTGGTAACCTGTGTCCTCACTGTGGGAAGCTGTGTGGATCTAGAATTGGCCTCCACAGTCACTTACGGACCCATCGCTAGAGTCTACACAATCTTCTTTAGAATTTCCTCCTTTTATCCCGGAAGACAATCTTACTCGGTCACGAGTGATCGCCTGATGATGATGATAGTGAATGGATCAGTAAATGCCCTTCATGCAGGTACCAGGGAGGGAAGCCACATCCACTGCCCCTGAGGTCTCATCCTTTCCCCCATCCCCACTGTCCATAGGTTAGGGTGTGAATGTCTGTAGGAGGAAAGTCTACATGCAGAGGTTTCCCCGGGAGCTCTGAAGAATCCTACACACACGGATCTATGCATGTGGTCTTTTCCCTTGCAGACTTCTACACCTAAGATGCAGACATCGGGGCAGGGGGGGGAGAGGGAGGAAGCTGTAAGGCCTCAGGGGCAGCAGCACAGACCCACTTTCCGGTATTCACATGAAGACCCTGAGAAAGGAGCTCTTTAAACTGGGCTATTAAATTCAAATAATCTGATAGGCACACGTGTTCCTGCTCTTGAGAGCCAGTTCACCTTATTGATTATCAATCACCAAATACATAGTACCTACATTCTCTTCTTAAAAGCAGAGCTAGAAATGCCAGGGATCATATTTCTAAAAATGTAACACTGTTAATGTTTGAACATGCCTGTGTGTGTGGCATCACTGTGAAAATACAGAAAATGCAAGCAATTATTTAAATGTCTCTTACTAAAGCGGACTTAAGGTCAAGATTACTTTTGCTTATTCCACTAGGAATTCATTTATCCTTTGGCAAAATAATAATACCTACACTAGTTGGCATGGTAATTCCAATAGAAATATGTATACTGGCTAGGCAACCCAGCTAGGCACTTTTATTTTGTTTTGTTGTAAAACAAAAATCCATCTTAAAAAAAAAAATCTTTTCCTAGGATGTGTGACACGGGAGAAGGGCTGTTCACCTTTCAGACAAGGGAAGGCGAGATGATCTATCAGAAGGTCCATTCCGCAACACTGGCAATAGCTGAGCAACATGAAAGATTGATGATGGAGATGGAACAAAAAGCACGGGTAAGGACCTTTCTGCAATATTGTAAAAGCATTTGCTGCATTAGGAAGGCAATAATTGTGAGATTAATCAAAATGCAGACTTATTTAAGAAATTTAATGCCATAGCTGCATTAACAAGATATAGAAAAATTGATAACATTAGTTATTTTAGAGCAAATTCTCCTGAGGAGTCAATATTTTACACATGGAATGAGCTCTGATAGGTGTATGAAAGCATTGCCATGCACCCAGCAAGGTGTTATTCTTTCTTCCTAATGAGATGCATGTACACACACACACACACACACACCCTTCTTAATGCTACACATACATTGCAAATTGGTTTTGAAGCTTCCCAATCCCAAGTAGGAAGCTTCCTCCAACTTTCATACCCCCTCCTACATAAACAGTAGGGAGGGAGTATGAAAACTTTTCTGTGGAACCAGATGTGCACTAGTCTGGAACATGGCCAGTGATCGTAAAGATGCTGTGAAATAAAGAATAATATTTGCTTTCAAGATTTCCGATCTAGGCTCTTACGTTTGGTGGATCACCAGTTGTGCAGACCTAGCTCTGCCTTACCTATTCATAAAAGAAGAACAAGTGCATTGTATCAAAACAAGAAAAAGTTCTGTATCTCCTTAAAAGTGAAGAAATTTTAGACAGACAAGTGCCACAATACATTTCTTAGCAGAATGGATTTGTTAGTCTCTAAGGTGCCACAAGACAATGCGGTTTTTTTAATTATTATTCATTTTTTTAAAATCACATTTTGAGGTAGTGTAAGTGAAAATTTGCAAGTCATGAAGATTTCCGGTCATAGCCTTCTGAATCACTTTGTCCTTCACTAAGGCCACTTCCTTTTGTGCACCAGGCAGCCTTGCAGCAAATTGAGAAGGTGCAGCGCCTTTATGGTTGACTCACACAGGCATTTTCTCTCCCACTAACTTTAGCTGAGTGCATTAATTCCAAGAGAACAAGGAAATTTTCAAAGGAAAAGCCCGTTTAGGGGAAAGTCAATATTCTCAGCACGGCTAGATGTTGTCACACATTAAATTACATTTGATTTCTTTTAGTTTTTTCTCTTTCCAGCTTTTAGGTGATGATCTAAAGGGCTGCAATAGAAAGGAAAGAAAGTGTGGTGAAGTACCCATTTCAAGTCTCTTCATGGGGAGAGTTCTATTTCAAAGAAACATTTTTGTCCAATACCTGTAGACATATGTAGTTGCCCTCTTTCTGCTGAGCTTTAATTTGTTCATACACTACGCCATGCCTCTACTGCAGTGTTCTCCAACCTTGGGTCCCCAGATGTTTTTGGCCTACAACTCCCAGCATGCCCCAGCCAGCATAGCTGGTCTGGAGCATGCTGGGAGTTGTAGGCCAAAAACATCTGGGGACCCAAGGTTGGAGAACACTGCTCTACTGTATTGTGTTGGAAAGTATGGTCTGAAATCTGAAAGTAACAAAGGCATGATGCAAGTCCATTTTAGAAACCCGTTGTGAGTCATATGGCTCAAGTTAGTAGTTTGCATATTTATTATTTTCATAGTTGACACAAAACGAGCAAGCTTGTTGTGGATTCCAGGCGACAGATGGTGCACATGTTGTATTCCTCCTTTGCTAGCAGTAGGGGTAGATGAGAATTTCATTTTCAGTTAGCTTTTCATAAGAATTTACAAAAGTGCTCAATATTAGGGACAAAAAGCATGTGAGATTTTTAAAAAAATTGAATGTAGGGGAAACCAAAATTGACAGATTTATCCATCCAGGTCAAGGACTTTTAAGAGTGCTTAGCTCTTAAAAGCCTGGGTTTGAATCCCTGTGTATTCAACCATGTTTGTGGTGCTGAATTCAGGTTGCCACTTCTTTTTTCAGACAAACTCCTCATCTTTAACAACTCTATGGAAGACAGGCACATCATAGTCATCTTCATAGTGGGGATAGCCCTACCTATTGAATTTGGCTGGTACAGATGGGTGAGAATTCATTTCAGTTTGTTTTTTATAAGAATTTACCAAAATTGGGAAAGTTCTTCATGATCGGCAAAGTTCTTCATTATCAAGAAAGAAACAACTTGCAATTAAAAAAAAAAATTGAATGCAGGAGAAAGCAAAACTGACAGGTTCTCCCATTCTTTGCTGGCACATGAAATGAAGAGAAGCATAGCTATGACCATACGCTTCATGTGTTATTTCAAATTGAAGTGGTATTGTATGGTACTTTAGGTCATTTCCCCTAGATGAAATATCCAGGTAGTTCAAACAACTGAGAACTTTAATATTGGCAACTGGTCCAGTTCACAATCTTAAAAAATCACAATAAATATTCAGATGAAGTGCTGGAAAATAGAGTGAACTGGTGTTTTCTGAAAGTATGGAACCTTACTTTTATTAATAAAATTACATATTATATCCATGTAAAAGGAAGACCAGTAAAAAAACAACAATGAACAAATCTGCAGAAGCATGGTCATGGTCTAGAAGTTAATGGAATTCAAAACAAGTTGGCATTAAAGATAACCCTTTCTCTGTGTTATAAAGATATATATCTTGCATTGTTAGAAATACTATGTTTATTAAGAGTCCTGTATTTGTTTATATTCTGTTTATGTTTACTTACAGTCCTTTTGTGTGTGTGACATGGTGAATTGTGTGTTATGGTATCTACAATAATAATTTTGAAAAACAAATCACAAACATGTTGAATAGAACAGAATCTGTGATACTTGCCTTCTTGTTTTTTTAAAATTGGGTAGTTTACCTTTCTTAATCTGTCGGTCCATGACCATAAAAAGAAAGAAAGAAAGAAAAAATAGAACAGTAGAGAAAGGAAATGATATATCTATTGATAGGCAACCTGATGCCCTCCAGATATTTTGGGCTACAACTCCCATCAACCCCAGCCAGCCTGAGCCAGCATGATCAATGATCAAAAATGGGGAGGTAATCCAGAACATCTGGTGGGCACCAGGTTGCCTAACCTGGATTTATTATTCGATTTCTGTGCTTGTCTGATATTCTCCTGACCGGTCTTCAGACTTACCATCCCGAACATGAGGGGCAGCATCCAACTGTGTCATTCCGTTAGCGCAAATGACATAGGATTAACAGAAACTAGGTTCTGAACTATGTGCAAGAGAAGAATCCAACAAAAGTTATGTTTGCGCAAGCGAGGTTGCGCAAGCGGTTGTGCATAATGCTCGTGCAACCTGTTGTGCAACCAGTTGTACCCGTTGTACAACAGGTTGTGCATTCCACTCATGCATTCCACTTGTACAACCACTTGTGCAACTGCTTGCACAACCCATTGCACAAGTGTAATGGGCAACTGCTTGCACAATGGAAAGATTCAGCAAAGTTCTTCTAGTGCTATTTGAGTTTGTGGTATGGCACTGTTGGATACTGCCCGAGAGCTCCAAATTTATTTCTTTTAAATGAAGGCTGAAATGAAGGCCTGCAGGCAATGCAAAAGTGCCTTGTGTGCTATAGTGGAAGGCTGCATGGAATGCACTTGCCCTGTGTTCCCTACTCCTGACATAAGGCTTACTTTTGATTAAATGAAAACTGAAGGAGCCTGAGCTACTAGGGAAAGGACCAACTAAGAAGATTATATTTTCAGCACAACATTTTAAAATGAGAGTGTGGAAATGTATACATGCCTGAGAGCCCTTTCCCCTGATCTCTGAAGTTTTGGAGTTGGCCGAAGGGAATGTACTTTGTACATGCTCAAAGGCATGCTCAAAGGCAAATTGGAGACTGGGCAAATTCAGCCAGTCTCCAATTTGCCATTTCTGGGCAAGGTGATCGAGCGGGTGGTGGGGACTCAGTTGAAGGCACACTTGGATGAAGCCGATTATTTCCATGCCAGTCGGGCTTCAGGCCTGGACATGGGATGGAAATGGCCTTGGTCCCCTTGGTGCATGATATGAGGAGGGCCTTGGATAGGGGCGAATGCTCTTTTCTAGTCCTCCTCAATCTCTCAGCGGCTTTTGATACCGTGGACCATGGTATCCTCCTGGATCGTCTGGAGGGGTTGGGCATGGGAGGCACTGTATTGCAGTGGTTCCGGTCCTTCCTCTCTGGAAGGTACCAGAGGGTAGTTCTCGGGGAGGAGGCCTCGGACCCTCGGCTGCTCACTTGTGGGGTGCCACAGGGTTCCATCCTCTCCCCAATGTTATTTAACATCTACCTAAAGCCGCTGGGAGCTATCATCAGGTGGTTTGGAGTGCGCTGTCATCAGTATGCGGATGAAACACAGCTCTACCTCTCCTTCAAGTCCTCACCAACGTTAGCTGTTGAGACCCTGTCCAAGTGCCTGGAGTCAGTGGGTGGCTGGATGGGAAGGAACATGCTGAGGCTGAACCCTGACAAGACCGAGGTACTTCTGGTGGGAGACAAGGGGAGGTTAGGGGATGTTGACCTGGTACTTAATGGGGTACATCTACCCCTGAAAGACCAGGTCCGCAATTTGGGAGTCATTCTACTCCCAGCTGTCCATGGAGGCTCAAGTGTCAGCTGTGAGCCGGGCAGCGCTGTATCAACTCCATCTGATACGGCAGCTGCGCCCCTACCTTCCTAATCATCTGGTCCCTTCGGTGGTTCATGCCTTGGTCTCCTCTCGCCTAGTCTACTGTAATGCGCTCTACGTGGGGTTACCCTAGAAGACGGTTCAGAAGCTACAGCTGGTACAGAACGCGGCGGCTGGCCTGATTAAAGGCAGCCGCCAGCGAGATCACATCACTCCAGTGCTCAAGGAGCTGCACTGGCTACCAGTTGCTTGCCGGGCCGAATTCAAGGTGTTGGTTTTGACCTTTAAAACCCTATACGGCTCCGGTCCAACTTATCTCAAGGAGCACCTCCAGCAACATCAAGTAGGCCGCTCAACAAGGTCTGCCACGGACGGCCTTCTCCTTGTCCCATCAGCCAGAGCAGCCAGGCTGGTGGGGACTAGGAAGAGGGCCTTTTCTGTGGCAGCCCCCAAGTTATGGAACTCCCTCCCCAGTGACCTTCGCCATGCCCCCTCTCTGATGAACTTCCACCAGGCTTTAAAAACGTGGCTTTTCAGGCGGCAATATGGGGTGGGTTATGATTTTTTTTTAAAAAAAAAACTCTTATATTGTTTTAATTGTGTTTAATGGTGTTTTAATGGTGTTTTAATTGTGTTTTATCCTGATTGTACATCGCCCAGGGTGGCCGGGTGGCCAGCCAGATGGGCGATTTAAAAATTTAATAAATAAAATAAATAAAATAAAAATAAAATTTCCCTATTTTATTACGATATCATATGTTCTGGTTTTTATTCCCTAGCATTGAAACAGGTTTTAGGGCTGTGCCCTGGTGAGCACTGGTTTAAATAAAGCCCTGGATATTTAGGCTGCGATGCTGTACCTCCTTAACTGGGAGCAAGCCCCATTGAACCCAATAGGACTTATTTCTATATATAGGATTGTACAGTTAATAGAGGTGCAAGTTAAGCAGGCCTGCTGTAAGCAAAGAATAGGTGATACAAGGAGTTATATGTTTGTTACTGACGGCCTGTGCTGTAACTTACGTTTGTATCCCCTACCTCCTGACTGACATGTAATAAAATATGTTTGTTCCAGCAACTATTCACCTTGTCAGAATCTATATCCATAAAAGTGGCTAAAGAGCAAGTTTCCAGTAAGACCGAGTGGCTGAGTGGGCAGTCCCATTGCACACTTTGTAACTCAGATGGCATCATGTTGATGAGGTGGCTCTTAACGTTTTTCCCCTTCCTTTTTCATCCTTCCTTTTTATATTCCATAATCTGTGAGAAGGAAAAATCTGCATGAACTGAACCTCTCCATGGTAACAGGTGCATTTTTTTTAATTGGCCATTTGAGGCTGAAACAGAGTGGCACTCCTCTAAGGATTGCTGAATTTAAATTAAGCAGTGTTCTTTAAAAAATAAATATACTAGCCTAGCATTGTCATCTGTGCACAGAAAAGGGCTTAATTATTTCATGGCACAGGGAAATGTGACAATGATATACCATATCCATTATTAAAGGCCATGGAACCTATGCTTGGAACATTGAAGAGACAGTCCTCATTGAACTGAAGACTGTCAAAGTCCAAAGTGCAAACATTACTTCTGAGGCCAGGTAGAAGCGAAGTCTCTGAAAATTGTGATATACAAATTGGGAGCCAGCCTCACAAGTGGATGATACTTATCCCCTGTCTATGGTATGAATGTTCCCCTCACCCATTTCTTGTTTGCTGTAACCGTGGTTTAGTGATATATCTGTACTGTAGCTACCCATTCTTCCCATCAGAGCCAGGGCTTGAATTAGTGATGGCTAAACTCCCCCAATCAGGCTCAGAATTTTATTGAACTCCTTCACCCAAACCTGGAAAATAGCTCAGTTCTTTTGAACCCAGTTCCAAGCCTATTGGGAGCCTGTTGCATTCTAGTACTGTCTGATTTAGAGCTGGGACAAACCTTTCAACCCAGCTTTTTTTGACCCACAAAAGTCAAGGATGCTTTTTGGATCCTGTAGTCTGATGCCTACCTAATACCCTTTCACTGCCTGCCTACCTTTCATCCAGGGGAGGCTGGGGACTCCTATTTCAGTGGTGCTCCTTATCCATTGCAGGTTTTTCAGCTAAACCTGCAATGCATAAGGAGCCCCGACGAAATAGGAGTCACCCACCAGCCTCCACCCCGCCCTATCCCCTTCCTTTCCTTGCACTTACCTTTACTTTCGCTCCACTGGCAGCAGCAATAACAGAGTAAGGGAAGTAGTAGTGCTTTCTTCTTTGCCTACCCTCTCTTCGTCATTAGTCTCTTATGCTTCTTCAGCTGAGTGCAAGAGGTAGTTTTCCCAGCATACCTTACTTCTGGTACACAACCATCACAGTGTGCCAGTCATTAGAGAGAGGAGTGGGGAAAGAGGGAGAACCTCCTATCAGTGACTGCCAGAACAGCAAAATGGTGGGATGGATCTTATAGAGAGTGTGTGGATGGTTAGGAGGGAATGGTGATGGGAAACAGGGACTAGTTGTAATGCTTTCCTCATATTGAGGTGAACATTACAAGAGCACCTGGATTTGTTATCCAGCTTGTGCTTAGATAATAATTTGGAACATCACCGTAGCTGGTTCACTGTAGCACAAACTGATGAAAAGAGTATATGTGCCTGAGGATGGATTTTGATTTGCAGTCTATGGTCTGCAACAGGCCATAGTGGGATTTATTTGGTTGCTACCATTGTTACCAGTCTATGCTTTAAAACACTGCCAAACTATCCTTTCACTTCATATAAATGGTACAAGCTGGAGAAAAAGGGAGATATACCTAGATGTTATAAAATGCAGATTTAAAAAATACAGTAGCTGCAAAAGGTTACAGTAAATTTTGCTAGCTTTCATTAGATGCAGTGGACTAGAAGCCAGTCAAGAATAGGCATTTTGAGCTACTGTACAAACAAAAGTAGCATCCTTGATTTTGATTTCTTTATTTGTTTTACTTTTCAAAAACTCCACACTAGAGCATCATATTTTTATGCACTGTCTGAGCCAGAAATTTCAGCTAATTAAAAGAAACAGTTTCAGGTGCATACCTCCTCCATATGTGTACGCCAGCAGGAGTAAAGGTGTATCAGCAGACAGATTCAAAGTCATGTACAAACTCTCCCATGTATATTGTGCTTAGAGTTTAATCTGCAATGACATTCTTCCACAACTAATGATGTCAGGAGTATACTTTCCTTGCATATTACGCATATTCCACAGCTTTGTCAAATAAATGTCTGTCTGTAATACTGGGGAAAACATGTTCTCCACTTCCTATAAAACACACCATGTTTTGTTTCCATGGTAACAAATCACTCACTTAGGTCTTTGGTGAAATCTCATATGTATGCTAGATGATCATTTGCATTTACATTCAGTGGTGGTGGTAATAACATGGTGCAAGAAAGTGAGTCTTCCTGTGTAGGAGGCCCAGGGATGTTGACGAGTCCTTGGTCTCGAGTCACGAGTCGAGTCACGAGTCTTTGGATCCGAGTCTCGAGTCCGAGTCCTTGGTCCAAAATGGTGACTCACGAGTCACGAGTCACTCCCAAAGCAGACTCCACGAGTCCCTATTAAAATCAATGGGGGTTTTTCCCAACAAAATAAGGCTACTTCAGATGTGTGGTTTAAATAAATTCTAGGCACAAGTGTGCCTTTTTATTTCAAAACTCTGCCACTGATTTTGGCAAGAACAGACCAGGCCGAAAAACCCAAAATAACCAGGCAGGCAGAGGAGGCAGGGAACCCCAAAGCAGGCAGGCAGAGGCCTTTGTCTTGGACAATTCAACTGTTGAACTGGTCAAGAAGAGACCAGGTAGGCAGAGGAGGCTGGGAACCCCAGACAGGCAGGCAGAGGCAGCCAAACCCAAAATGTCTGAAAGGTTGCATTTTAGAAAAATGATTTTAAAAAATAAACTTGCTGTACTTCCTAAAGCTTATCCATGTTGCATTTGAGGAACATGATTTTTTCTAAATGTTTGGGCCCCATTCTGGAACGGTGAGATCTCATCACAATTCCACCCTCACTGAACACCCACTCCACTGGTGATGAACTCGCTGGAACCAGAAACACACTCAGAGCAGCCACACAGAGTAATCTCAGGTCCTTCTTCTGCCTCTCCCAAGTACGCAACACATCAATCAAAATAAATCTTGACACACTGTTGGGGCTGCACTCCTGGTAGCCATCCATAGTGGCCGAGCAGCGACACACCTTGCTTCCATGCGCTCTTCGCCGGCAATCACGCTCCTCTCCACTCCTTCTGGCACAGCCCAGGGATGTTGAAGAGTCCTTGGTCTCGAGTCCCGAGTCGAGTCTCAAGTCCCATTAAAAATATTGGGACTCGAGTCCGAGTCGAGTCAGAGAGGGGACTCAGTCCGACTCACGAGTCGAGTCCTCGAGTCCGAGTCCCCATCCCTGAGGAGGCCTAAGGCAAGATTAGAGCTTTCTCTTACCCATGTGGTGATAGATAGTCAATGCATCCATGTAACAAATTCAGTAGAAATTATACTGAAACCAGACTTTATAAAGAGCCTTTTAACCACAGGGAAAGATTTGCTTACATCTTTGGCATCAGGCCTCTTAGAAAATGTAATACCTACAAATAGCTGAGGCTAGAACTACATAATACATCACATGTGTCGATACCTGTGAAAGCAACAACCCCAGACCTCCACTTCCTTTCTTCCTTAGTAAATATATACTATTACAAAGCATGTGATTAACATTGTTATGTTGCAGAGTAGTATACCTTTCCCAGTTTGTGAATCTGTTGCTAATTTGATAATAATTTATCAAATTATTATGTTTTCTGGTATGTGTGATGGTGCAAATATTAGTATGATATATGAGCCAAAATGGCACTAAGGACTTGTGCAGAACACATGACTCGCTAAGCCACCATGGCTTACTGTGTTGTCTGAACCCAGGCCACTTCCTCTGGGGTGGTTTATAAGCCACCCTGGGGTGGCTTATAAACCACCCCAAGTAGCTTGTTCTAGGGTATAGTAAACCCTAGACAGCTTAGTGTGTCATCCAAACCCGGATGACACGCTAAGCCACGGTCAAGCCAAAGGTGCTCACAAGCAATCCCGCACTCCCAGCATCGGCAGGAGCATGGGGCAAGCTACCAGGGTCTGCCACGTGCCACCCACTCAACCCCCGTTTGGGGTTGGGGAGGCAGTGCACAGTGGGGAAAGAACCCGCTGGGCTTCGCTTCCTCAAGAGGGGGAAAGCAACAAGCAGGAGTGGGGCTATTCTGGTTGTTAGCACTGCACGCAGCACTGGCAATCAGAATTGCCTCCGCACCCCAAACCCAGCTGAGTAGGTTGTTCCTTCCATCCCCTTCCCCCTCTCCCCAGCCAGCAACACCGGGAGGGGAGGGGGGGAAAGGTCACAGGGGAAATGAGGTGGCTGGTGCCCCTTCTCTGTTTCCCAGCGGAGCAGCTACTCAGATGAGCAGCAGCACCGCCGGGCAATGAGAAGGGACAAGCTGGCTTGTGTCCCCCTCCTCGTTGCTTGGCAGCATGGCTGCTCAGCTGCTCTGCGGCTCTGCGAAGCAACAGGGAGGGATGAGGGGAGCCTCTGACAGCAGCTGAAAAGTGCTGCCTGAGCACTTTGGGGGAGCTGTCATCCCCACTCCGCTCCTGTCACTGCTCCCATGGTGTCCCCTGGGGTACCAGCAGGAGGACTGAGGGGGGAGGCAGTTGGGAAGGGGAGAAATTAAGCCAGGGTGTGTGGTTTAAATTCCCATGGGGTTTAGGCTGTCCTGCGAACCCGACCATTGTAATTCACCAGCATTCAGTATAAAAGCCTCTTAGCACAGAGAAATAGCAGTCTTTGCTGTTAAGCTGATAAATAGGCAGCCATCAGTATGCTTTCAAAAACAGTGTGCTTTTTTTTTTTTTTTTTTAACAAACTAACATGAGCAAATGACAAGTCCTTGCCCTGAGGCCCTTGGAGACTGGAGTGGGAGTGAATGGAGAGAGGAAAGGCTAAATGGAAGGAAATGCATTAACATATACTTCATTCAGAGGGAGAGGAGTCAGGAGTTAAACCAAACATATGGCAGAGCAATATCAGTTAAGTGTCTTGGCACAAACGGAGCTACATCAGGACAAACATTGACAATTGGGAGTGTTAGCATATAGCACTTCACTGTCCAGTGCCTTGTTCTTACGCTTAGACCAAAATCCTTTTGAGTAAATAAGCATAACTACTCAATGCAAGGGGAATTGGTACTGATCAAATTGGTTGTGAGATAGAATTCTGCCTATCTCAAGATAAAGTCTTCTGCCACTGCTGCTTTTGAAGGAAGATTTTGTTTTTCTTTCTTAGAAAAAAGGTCTTTTGATCTCACATAACATTTAGATAATGTCTGAGATCAAATAGCCTTTTTCCAACAGAAAATGAAGCTCTTAAAACTTCAAAAGCAGCACTGGAAGTTGAGGTACTTTCCCCTTATTTGAAGTGAAAGCCAAAGGGCATCTGTGAGCAGCACTCCCAATACGTCTGTACTTTACAGGCCTCTCACAATATGGGCTCTGATAAAAACTTGTGAGTGAGTTGGTTATATGAAAACATGTTGTGGTACAGAAATACAAGCAGGTGTCTATAAAACTGCATCAATAGATACTTTGTACGCATTTTTCGGTGACAGAAATGATGTATCATGTCCGGTTGCTTGTCTTTCTTCTGACTCCAAATGAAGTTCAAAAAGTTAAAGAATGGCATATATTGCCAAACTTGACATTTGATTTTTTTAAAAATCAAATACAAGAAACGGGAGCTTTACCGAACTGTATGAATCAAAATGTAACGGGCCCAATCCAACTGTGCCTGCGTGCAGCTGTAGGGGCAGTGCACACAGGGATCTCTTTAAAAAAAACAGCAATCAAACTTATCAGCTGTTGACTGTGGATAGATCTGAGATAGCTCCTCTCAAAAAGATATTTGAAAAGGTGCAAGGAAGGAAAATGAATTGATAACATGGTTGGGGTACCATCCCTACGTGGAAAGGCTTAAGCCAGCCTTGCCCAACCTGGTGCCTTCCAGGTGTTTTGAACTACAACTCCCAAGATTCCTGACAATTTGCTATGCTGGCTGGGGCTGTTAGGAGGTGAAGTCCAAAACTCCTGCAGGGCATCATGTTGGGGGATGCTAGATTAAGCATTTTGGGTTCTTTAGTTCAGGGGGGAAAGGCAACAAAGGGGGAGGGAATATGGCAAAGGCTTATAATTATGCATGGTGTGGAGAAAGCAGATGGGGAGGACTTTTCTTGCTCTCCCATTATATTAGACCTCGGAGTCATCCAATGGAATTGATTGTCAATAGACAGACAAAATGAAGTACTTCTTCACCCAATGCATAAGGGGTTGAATCCAGATTTAGTTATATTACAAGTATTTCCATTAACATTAATGGGACTGAAGGAAGTCATGAGTAACTTAAGTCCCATTGATTTCAATGGGTTGACTCGGAGTATGACTAAATCTGAATCCAACCCAATGAATTTATGGAATTCACTGCTGCAAGATATGGCAATGGTCACTGGCTTATATAGCTTTAAAAGATTAGACAAATGTGTGGAGCATAGATCTATCAGTATCTATTGGATGCAAGGTTCCACTTACTGGGAGTTCAGAGGGAGTATGCCACTGAATACCAGTTAGGAGACAACAACAGTGGGGTGACTGCTATACTAGATGGCCCTTAGTCTGATCCAATAGGACTCTTCTTATGATTATTTGTTCATTTATTTCAGGTTAGGGGTATATATCCCACTTCTCAGCAAGTTCCAAGGATGTATTACAAAAGAATATAAAATTGTAGTAAAAACAGCTTAAATCAAAAACACATCAACTTAAAAGAACAACATAAAAGCAGCCAGCAGAAATAAAACAAATACGAAGCAGTGTAAAAGAAATCCACAAACATAACACAGGGCAAATTAAAGAGCCTGGGGAAATAAAAAGGTATTTGCTTGGCGCCCAAATGACATCAAGGGTTTAGTGTGTCTCCTCTGCTCCCCATATGTGTAGGACCTATTTCGGCATGTAGTTCCTCATCCAGCTAGGAATATGCACTCAAGAACTGGTGACTGTGTTTAAATGCTGCATGCAATGACATATGGTCATTCATATCAAGCTAGTACAGTTGAAATGTGAGTTTTCTCATTTTGAAAGATATAGAAAATTCAAAATTCCTTTTGGGGAAAATTTAAAAATCAAAGTACATAAATTGGCTTCAAAATTCTGGGGTTGCTGAAGTGTTGAATATGGCTGGATCAGTGGTTTTTGTTTTTTGTATCAAAATTTGTAGCTTCAAAAAGTATATTTTTTTAACAATCTCATAACTAAATTTTTCAATTATTCAGTGCAGGGCTCAGAATCATTTGGTTCAATTTCTTTCACAATAATTTCCCTCATACTCTGTTTCCCCTTTTTATTTATGGGGACTATATGGTAACAGTTTATTTATTTATTTATTTATTTATTATTATATTTATGAATCGCCCATCTGGCCAGACATCCGGCCGCTCTGAGCGATATACAATTCAATAAAATATTTATTCTTTTAACAGTACTTTCCAAAAATGTTGGGTATTTAAACAACTGTGCCCGGTTATTTATTTACTTCCATAAACAGGATCATACAGTCAATCAGGTGCTGTGAAGTACATGCAGGGCTTTTTTTCTGGTGGAACTCACTGGAACTGAGTTCCAGCACCTTTTCTTCTATTAATTGCATTACAATTTAATTGCCATCTACTCCCGAGGAAATGTAATCCAAGAGTTCCGGTACCCTTTTCTCCAGAAAAAAAGCACTGAGTACATGGGAAGATGTTATGTAATGATGACATCGCTAATACTTACACAGTACTTATACTGGGTGGGGGAATAGGAAGTAGTCATTTGCATATACTATTTTATCCAGTTATTTTAATTTTATTATTGTTCATTATTACATTTATATCCCACTTTTTTTCCTCTTGCAAGGAAGCCAAGGCTGCTTACATGGTCCTCCTCTCCATTTTATCCTCACAACAACCCTGTGATGTAGGTTAGGCTGAGAGTCAATGACTGTCCCAAAGTCACCCAGTGAGCTTCATGGCCAAGTGGGGAATAGAACCCGGATCTCCCAAGTCCCAATCCAACACTCTAACCACTGCACCACACTGGCTCTCTCAGTTATGTTGCATATATTAACATTTTCATTGGCTAGCACTGGGATGGAGACAAGTCAAAGCCAGTTTAAGGTCAACCATTCCTTTATTTGAAAAACATGTTTTTGCTTTTTAAAATTATCTGACATATAATTACCAGCAAATATACTGAATTTAACGGGATCACTCTGAAATCTCTTGTTTGCAGCAATTGTTTGTATAAACATATAAATGATTATTTCCCCTCAAAAGAAATCAACTAGAATATATCTAAAGTGGGCAATAATTCCATAAATTAGTTATATCCGCATATGTAGTGTTTTCTGAGGACTGGGTGGGCATAGTTGCAATGTACAGAGAGCACTGTGCATTATGTCCCTTTCTGACATGTCCCTGTTGTCCTTCAATCATTGTACAATAGCCACAGTAGGGAGGCCACATGAGAATTAATGCTGTTTTTCTGAGTCATTACCTCCTAATGAGATTGCTGCTTGCAAACCCATGAACTCTGCACACAACACTGCCTCTTGGAGTAGCTGATTCCCAATTCTGTTGAGCCTTATTCCCAAATCCAGCTAAGTCTGGTTTGGGTAGATGGGGAAGAGAGACGGATTTATTTTGCTGGCACAAAGAAGAGGATCATGAATTTTTACTGGTACCTAACATTTCACTGGAAACTTCACTTGCGATTGTAGAACCAGCCCCAGATGGATTCACCTGGAATATATTTCAAGGGTTTCTAGTAACCAAATATTGGGTAACTTTCCATTCACACCAGGGGTGTTGATATAGCAGAAGCTTCTGAAATTGGAAAAGGAAAGGCAGTTCTCATCAGTTCCCCCTGCAGCCCCTGTGCCCCTTGAGAATCTGCTTTGGAGAGTTGAGTGAACCTCTGGAACAGCATAGACAGTGGCACAGGCGGCTGCAGGCTTCCATTCACAGGAGCCTCTGCTGGATCGAAGTTCTTCTGCAAACTGAAGAACACTTCCCATGAACGGAATGGCACCTTTGGGTATCCAGTATCAAACAGCTGTTATTGTGCTATCCCCATCAGCTCACTACCTGTTTCTACTTGCTCAATGGCTACTGGAAGCAGAGAAAAAAATATTGAACACACTCTTTCTTTCAGTTTCTTTATTTATTTTATTTATAAAATAAATTTATTGTATAAATTACTTGTGTGTAAGCCAGTAATATGCAAAGACGTCAGTGAAATAAATAATTTTATTTATTTCACTGACATCTTTGCATATTACTGGCTTACACACACCAATAACTTCTATTGCTTATTAAAACCCTGAACATTTGGCATCTGTTTTACTTCTGATGCAAAAGCCTTGAATTTAGAAATATTCACTGTGCAAATCATTAGGTTAATATCTCTGCCCCTGTAGACTTCATGGCATGACCGAGGACTCATAGTGTAAGCCACACTCTTTGACTGCAGTTGGATTACTCTGGAATTGCAGTTCTATCCTGGTTTTGTGTTTTCAAAGACTCTTTGCCTTTTTGCTCCAATAGATTGCTAGAACCATGCTTTTATCTTTCTTGTTATATGTAGTGTGAACTGGGCCTTCCCATCACTGCTGGGAGGAAGGGATACAGGCTATAGAAAGTACCGGGGATATGATTTACATGCACTAATGGCTGTGCTGTACGAAACAATAGTTCACAGGTTGTGCCCACAGTTTTTCCAGGTTTCTTTCTGGAGCATAAGTTGGAACCTGTTTTCATTGTAAGAGCCTAGAGCAGAGGTAGGCAGCCTGGTACCCCCCAGATGGCTTAGTCTATAACCCCGTAATCCCTGACCCTTGGCCATGGTGTCTGGTGCTGATGGAAGTTGTAGTCCAACACATTTGGAGGGCTCCAGACTCCCTACCCCTGACCTAGAGGATAACCTATGTCTCACTCCTCTATTGTCGCAACAGATATTTGATTATGCAGTTTCTTTAAAGACACCCCATTATTTAAGTTTCATACACACTGAATATTCTAGTTACCTGTCTAATTGTAGTTTTGTCCACCTCTTCTCCTTCATTTAATTGAACACAGTAGACTTCTACTGTGATATGCCATCCTGACTTTTTTTTCTCCCTTCTTTTATCTTAAATCACGGACAGTGTGATACAATGTGACTGCCCATAACCCTCCAAACTTGGGAGGATTATGGGCATCCTATCGAGAGCGGGAGGAGCACGGAGGCGAAGGTCGCTTCTATGCTTCTCCCGCCCTGCAAAAAGAACATTTCAGCAGTCTAAGTCTTTTACCCCTGCTCGCGAGGAAGACAGGTTGAGGCACTGCCAGGATACATTGTATCTCCGTAGAGCCTTACTCCTCCCCTCCTCTCCCCCTCCCCCTCCCCGCCCACCCAATGCCAGCTCCGAGGTCGGTCTTCCAACTTCGGAGCCACAGCTGGCGTGGAAAGAACTAGGCCGGCTGCAAGGGCGGAAGGAGGGTTTTCCGAGGTTGGTGTCCCAGCTCTGATCTTGGAGCGCATTTTGAGGTCGTACCTCTCCTATGGCTGGCTAGACAATGTCTACCAGCCATAGGATTGTGCCCTTACTTGCATGATTATCTCATTTCTAACTGATATTCTATTTGTGACTAAAGGTGCAATCCTATGCATGTTTAGACAGAAAAAATTCCTATAATGCCCAGCATTCCCCAGCCAACATGCTGGCTAGGAAATGCTGGAAGTTGTAGGACTTTTTGTCAGTCTAAACATGTGTAGGATTGCGTCCTAAATCAGTCAAGCCAAATCCCATGGCTCTCAGAGCTGTGAATCCAACATGGCTCTCAGAACTGTGAATCCAACAATCGGGGTATTGCATACAATTCCTAATACTGGATTGGGTACTGTACATACAGCTCTGAACAGATAATTCATAGGTGAAGGGAAAATCTGTATGCAAATTTCTCATCCTTTCAGACAGGAGGTTGAATCGAATGCTGTCATTCCACTGACAGAACTGTTTCCATCAGTGGAACTGGGAGGGGGTGATTCCCCCTCCCCCTGCAGCCGCCCTGAGCCCCCTCAAAATCTTCTCAGTAGTGCTGGGAAACCGTCCAGAGCAGATTTTCTGGCAGCATGGTAGGGGACAGGAGAGAGGGAGAAAGTCCTGTTGCACCAGTGGACTTCTGCTGGCATGACGTTGGATTTAACCCAATGCTTTCCAGCTTAAGCTAGATACATGCACATCCCATTGCTCCATGAATGCATTTCTCTCTTGGGTAATGGACAAATTCAAAGGAACAGAGATAAGTCTTCCCTAACCCTCTATGTGAACCTGATAATCATTTGCTACTACTGGTAGCAAATCATTTGCTCTACAGGTCAGTGCCTAGAATGGATGCAACTTTCACCTCACTGAGTTATGTTATGTTATGGTTATGTTACAATCTTGGCCTGCTTTGAAATTAACCACCTCCTACCTGGCTGAGCTTTGGTTCCTTCTGAGAGAAAAGCAGAGCCGCTTACAGTATCCCATGGCAGTGAAAGGGTTTGCAAAATGTTTTCCTCTTGTGTTCGGTTTGCTTACCTGCTCAGTTGTCCCTTAAGACATAATAGCAGTAACAGCTTAATGCACTGCTTAAGAAAATGAGTAAACAATTTATAATGAAAAAATAAATGTTCAAAAACATCAATGGGTTGTCCTCCTGCGTTTCAGCAGATAACTTCAGTACTGCTGTACACAATTAAAATTAGTCAATTGTGAGTGAAATATGTCAATTTAAGATGCTGCTCATGATCATAATACCTCAAAACATGAAGGGCAGGTCGACTAGGGAACATGATTTGACATGTTTTCTTCATCTTTGCAGCTTCAGACCAATTTGACTGAACCAATGACATTACCCAAGTCAATCTCACTTCCTCGTAGCGCATACTGGCATCACATCACTCGGCAGAACAGCGTGGGAGAAATCTACAGTTTACAAGGTAAGATGCTGGAGCAGTAGAATGGCATGTCCATTAGCTTCCCTCACGTTGAGCAAAACTCATGCAAATTGCTTTCATCTGCGCGGGGCGGTTTTCTCTCCATTTCAATTACTAAGGCTTGTCATCAGACTCAGTAGGGATCATGAGATAGACTTTCTCCCCACCCACCTTTTAACTTCATAGTCTAATAGTGAATATTATTACCAGAAAACTTGCATAGGCTGAAAAGTCAATTTGACAGTTCAGTTTTTAAACAGAATACATGTATAATGTGTGGCTTCTCAGTCTCTAATGAGAAAGGGAATTTCCCAGAGGAAACCATTTTCTGATAGAGAAAATTTGATTTCGTTTAAACTGGCACATTCCCCACAGGGTTTTTGCCATTTCCCCGTGGCAAATAAATAGGCAATTACCAGTAGTGTCTTGTCAAGTATAGAAGGAAAGGTGAGAATGTTCTATATATACAGCAGAGGTGTCTCTGGTGAAAGCCTAATGTCAGCCCAGAGGTTACACATTTGTAAAGGACATTTTCCTCTAGTGTATACTAAGACCTTGAAGGTAGGAAGGGACTAGGGGGCTAGTCAGAAGGGAACCTGCTAACTTCATCAGGTCTGCTTGAAACTCTCTGACAATGAGGCACATGGTAGCCAGTTTCTTTTCTGTGACTGTTCTGCTCAGTCATCCACTCCCAGCTCCCAGCTGAGGCAATGTTTCATTGGGCCAGAAGGAGTGGCCCTGGCTCATTTTCTTTTATTGCAATGCACTCAGAGGATGCTGAGGCTAGTGGACTACTCTGAAGGTGACAGATAAATTATGCAGCTTATTTTGCATGTGTCTTCACTTGGCTGAGCCAGGTTCAAATAGTGAGAATTTACAATATGAAATTTCCCCCAGTAGCACAGGTTGGGCTGAATGAAACATCCTGTTTCGATTTACCTACAGAAGTATCACTACATGTCCTGCAGATACATTCCCCCTTTCTTCCAGTTTTCTGTTGTTGCTGCTGCTGCTGCTGCTGCCTCCTCCTCCTCCGCCTCCTCCTCTTCATTTCTCTTTCTCTACAACCATGCCATGAAACTCACTGGGTGACTTTGGGCCAGTCACTGACTCTCAGCCTAACCTACCTCACAGGGTTGTTGTGAGGATAAAATGGAGAGGAGGAGGAGGAGGATTATGTAAGCCGCCTTGGGTTCCTTGCAGGAAAAAAGGTGGGGTATGAATATAATAAATAAATATGTGATATCTGACCAGAGGGGTTGGTCTTCTTCATTTATTCTGAAGCATCCTGTCATACCTTCCTATCAAAACTTCTGTCTTGGTTTCTTCTCCCTTGGGAAGTGGATATATCAACAGTAAAATTGGTATCAATCCCAAATAGAGATGTGAATGCCCAGGAACAAGCCCAGAAAAAATCTGGGAAAAAGACATGTTTTCCTCATTTTTTCCAAAAGACAAAGAGGTCCCGGGGGGGGGATGGAGGGTATTTACACCCCCCCCATTTCCCCCTGTTTTCCCCATTTTTGTTTGTTTTTCTAGGCCATCACATCTCTAATTCTCAAATCTAGCCCTTTTCTCTTTTACAGATGTGTTTGCTCTCTTGACCATAGACATGTACTTATTCACATACTATTTCTACAATGGAAATTTAAGATTTTGATAACACATGCTGAACAGTGGCATTCCTCTGGTATGTTGTCGCAGTATCTTAGTAGAACTGGGTACGTGATTATGTGCCATAGTGAAAGGTTGGAGGTTGTGTGAGAAATATCCATAGGCTGTTAACCCTCTGTTAAAAGTGTTTCTTTCCAATGTGCTTTTTATCAACAAAGGATGGGAACCACATGTTACAAAAAGGTGGAGCAGTGTCAAAAACAGTGTCTCTGAGTCGAGCCTGTGTCATTAAGTCATTACATACTTCCACTCCCCGACTCCAAGGGCTACGTAGATCTGGGACATGCACAACTCGGTAAAATAAAGGCATATTATGAAGGGTGGAAAATTGACATGAGTAGGCACTTTTTGCAGCAGCCCTGTGTTTCTTTAAATGTATAGTTCTGTTTAAATTAATCGGCAAAATAGTGCTGAGAAGAAATGGACCCCTCCCTGTCCTCAGAGTACAAAACTGGGGACATTTTCGCAAAGTGGGCAGTGTTTGCCTCGCTTACTGCTGGCATTGTTCCCACCCCCCAGTAGTGGGTGCCGTTTCTTCTATGCTTCCTATACAGGCAATGTCAGAGGGAAGGCAGCAGCAGGAAGCAATCCTTCTTGCCCATTCCCATGCATCTTCTGGGTAGAAAGGAAGCACTGAGGAGATTATGTGTGATCACTGCAGTTGCTGCTAGAACCATACAAACTCCTGGTGGCTGTGTGAAAGGGTGGAGCATCATTTCATGAAACTTTTTGAAACCAGGCTCAAGTCAGAAAAGTTCCCAAAAGAACTTTGGGCTCATCTAAATTGGAAAAAAAATAATGAACTGTCTTTGGTACCTGATGCTAACAGCTGTTGAGAAGATGTAGTGTGGTCACAAGGGAATTGGAAATCTTACAAGTTAACAAAATTACTACATGAGAGGAACTTCTGTTTAGAAATTAGTGAAACCTGCGTGACAGTTGTTATGTATGCCTTACAATTCAATGCTGATAAGTTATGCTGTGGTTAGTTGTGTATAGGAATTTGCAGGATTTGTAGAGTCCTTCATTTATTAAGGAACATATTAACTTTATCTGTGTATTGGCTGGCCATTTCCCTTCTATGCTCTTACTTGTTTCCTGGATTTTTAAAAATTAAGATTGTCTCAGCTCTTCAAAAGTAGGTTGGATTACAAACATTGCCTCATTGACAGGCATTTATGTTAGCTGCCATATTTAGATACACAGTACTATGAATAATTCCTTCAGTAATAAGAAGTTTGTGACTTTCTGGTATTTTTATTTAATTTGATCATAGCTCAGTCAGCACTTCAGCACCCTCTGCATGAGTCAGAGCTTTGTGCCCAACTTTAACATTCAACTAATGTCATGATAGATTTAAAAAAAACAAAAAAACTAGCCATCTCCAGACTCTGCTTCAGCTTTTGGCCCTATGTACTGTACATGTGTGTCTGTGTGGTGACTCATGTAAGCTGAATGTAGGATGTGCATAAACTGCTGGTTGTCATATATGACTACAAATTTGTGAATACATAAATGGCAAAGAAAATGCACACCAACTGACAGCATAAAAGGCCAATGCAGATGTTACGCTTATCTATTTTGAAAAATTCTAAACTGCCCTATATCCAAAATGGATTCCAGGGTAGTATATAAGATATATTAAAAAAACTACAAAGAAAAATAGGGTGCCACCACAGAAAAGGCCCTCTACCTTGTAGGTACATAATGTACTTTTCCTACTGATAATACTTGGAGAAGGGCCTTTTCTGAAGATCTCAATGCACAGGCAGGCTGGGATGGGAGGAGCTGCTCCTTCAGGTATTTGGGTCCCAATCCCAAGCAAATTGTTTAACTACGGTTGTGCAATCAGGAACAAGATATCACATTGTACTTCCTATGCTCACTCTCTCCCTTCTGGAACACCAATTCCTACTGCCAGTCTTTTTTTTTTAAGTCCACATAGATTCATAGATTATAGAGTTGGAAGGAGCCTACAAGGCTATCGAGTCCAACCCCCTGCTCAATGCAGGAAACTAGAGGAGGGGTCTCCCATCCAAGTAACAACCAGGCTTGACCCTGCTTAGCTTTCCACGCTCAGACAAGCTGAGCCAGCGATTTCAGGTAAGCATTATGTCATTAGTGATATTAAGGTTTAAACAAGATATACTTAAGATTCATATAATTATTTCAAGTGTCCAAAAGGTAGGTCAGTATTATTCTCTGTATTGCAGATGGAGGGTGGGAAGGCCAAGGCTGGTTTCCTACCTTGGTTAAATAGGAGCCCTGGCTGGCCTTTACTGTGGTTAGCATTGCTGCCAACATAATGCTTAACTGTAGCCAAAGAAGTTCAAGAAGGGAGAAAGATGAAGGGAACACATGATCCCATGGCTTGCTAAGCAATCAGGAGCATTACAACTGCACAGGGATACAGAGGACATTTTATACATTGCCTAGTCAATATATCCTGCAGGTGGCATCGAGAGCACATAATGCAGGCCACATGCTGAAGCTATGCAGGTATGTAATGGTCTCCATGTGATTCCACAAACTGAAAATGTAACATGGTATTATGTACTTTGCCCAACTAATATGTGTAGTCGTTACTTGAAGACTATGCATATTAACTGAGTGATGTATGATAAACCTTTGGATCAATTTCTTTCTTCTTTTTTTTATAAATATTTTTATTTAAATTTTTAAACAGTACAAAAAAAAAATAACATACACAAATAACTAATATAGTGCTCCCATCACCATGGGACCAAATAATACAATGACTCTATAATTGTTCATTATTCCAAAAATACAACATATCTTGACAGGGTAAACTCCCTTTCCCCTTTTTTAACACATATTCCAAAAATAAACCCCAGATATCCTTGAAAACATTTTTCTTTAATTGACCCCTTTTGCATTTAATATTACAAGTCAACATATCATTCAATGCCATATCCCATACTTCTTTATACCAATCAGTAATAATAGTAAAAACTTGCTGAATTTTCCATTTCCTTGCTATCATTAGTCTACCTGCCGTTAACAAGTTTATAATTAATTCTTTAACATTTTGAGGACCGATCACCTTTTCCGTTATTGATAGCAAAGCTAGTTTAGGACAAACCTCTAAATCAGCTCCAACAATTTCTGATATTTCCTCAAAAATCATTTTCCAAAAATCCATTACATTTTTACAACTCCACCACATATGAGCATATGTACCCAACTCCTGACATCCTCGCCAACACATTGGAGAACATTTATTATCTATTCTATTTAATCTCACCGGAGTCAAATACCATCTCCAAATTAGCTTATAAAAATTCTCTTTAATTCTTATAGACATATTTTTCAATATTCGCCTATCCCAAATCTTGTTCCACTCGTCCTTTGATATTTCCTCTTCAAACTCTGTATCCCAAACTATTTTAAGATTTTCTGCTTGCTCTTCTGATTTCTGCAACATTTTATATAACATCTTTGTAAGACCCCTAGCTGATGCATTTCCTTCTACGAGTTCTCTAGACATAACCAACTGCTCAAATGCGGTGAAATCCCTTTCATGCTCATGTCTCCTCTTCCATTTCTTACCCCATTGTACTAATTGAATTAAATTTAACCAAGAAATTCTTCCTGCCCCAACCCTATCAATTATTTGCTGTCTTGTCTCCATTTTTTCCAGCCAATCCATTAAACTTATCACCTTTTTCTCTCTAAAAACTCGTTCTAAATGTCTAACATTCTCGGGAAAGTCTTCCATAACCACCACTGGAGTAAGCGGGGATATACCTGGTAAAAATATTTCCTTATTTCTACCCCAAATTTCTAACATATTTTTCAAAAAGGGATTTTCTAATCTTTTTGTCATAATATGTCCTTGTTTTGTAAATAAAAATTTCTCCACCTTATTACCCAATTCAAATGCTTCTATTTCCCACCACATAAAATCTTTTCTAGCAATAATATCCATAATATATCTAAGTTGATTAGCTATATAATACCATTTTAAATTAGGGAGACCAAGTCCCCCTATTTTTTGAGCTTTATACCATCTATTCTTAGTAATCCTTGATCTTTCCCCCCCCCCATTGCAATAGCTATTTAACATTACTTGCCAATCTTTGATTTCTTTCTCTGATATCTTATATGGTATCATTCTAAATAAAAAATTAAACTTCGGTTGGATCAATTTCTGCTGAGATTAGCAGCATCCTCAGCAGCAGGAACATCTGCACCTGGCTGTAGGTACTGCCATCTAGCCTCCTCTAGGGTGCAAACACTGCTGTAGGAGAGAGCTACATCAGTCAGCAACACTGGCCCCTGGAAATGGCAAGATAGGCCTAGAGGACCAGCCCCACCCAGTAAGGACTTACCTCTTGTTTGGCTGAGGCACAGGAACTTCCTGGGAGGTGGGGCTTATCTGGAAGACTACTGCTCATGGTGTGTCAACTCCAGTGTGTCACTGCCAAAGGGGTGACACCCTTTGGGAGGACCAAGGGCAAAGGCTGGACTCTTTTGAAGGGGAACCTCTGGTAAATGGCAGGATAAAGGGGGGTTTCCCCTCCTCCCTCCTGTAATATCTAGCTGGAGTGTGTAACTGCTGGTCGGTACTAGTATTAGTTCAGTCAGCTGGTTTGAGTTTTTGGTGGGTTTTGGGGGGGCAACTGTGGCTTGTAATGTGTCTAGCAGTGGAGGAAGTTTGGGCCACTATAGATGTAGTGCCGTGCAGAGGGTTTTATGGTGGTGGGTGGTGACAACATCGGGTGAGGGGAAGGCGACTGAGTCATCTGTGTGCTTTATCCCCTTTCAGTCCACCTACCGACCTCTAGCCTTCTAGAGGTTCTAGCCTTGGTCTATAGGGATCATCTCCCTGGTCATCTCCCTGTACAGATACCCCATTCAACAGTCAGCCAGTTTTGAATGTCTGTACCTAGTGTTGGGCACCCTGGACAGGATTGGGATTTTGCTAGTGTACTGCCCACCCCGCTGCATAACAGTCTCCTTGCTTGAGCTGACTGAGGTGCTCTTAAGCATAGTATTGAGGATCCCAAGGCTTTAGTCTTGGGCAACTTTAATATTCATGCTGAGGCTACCTTGTCAGGTGTGGCCCAGGATTTCATGGTCACCATGTCAACTATGGGCATGTCTCAGTTAATACCTGGCCCAACACATGTGACAGGGCATACCTTGGACCTGGTTTTCTGTTCTGGATTGGGGGGAAATGATTTCTGGGTGGGAGAGCCAGTTGTGATTCCATTGGCATGGACAGGTCATTATCTGATCAGTTTTGACCTTCAGGCTACCTGTAATCTCTGCAAGGGTAGGGGATCAAGTTTGATTGTCCACTCCTGGAGGCTGATGAATCTGGATGGATTTCTGAGGTCTCTTGGGGATTTTCCTACAGGCTTAGCTGGTGGTCCTGGTCACCGCTTGGAATGAGGGGATGACCTGAGCTATTGATATGATCACTCTCAAATGTACTAGTCATAGAAATGTGTCAGCTCCTTGATATTCTGAGATGCTGAGGGCGATGAAACAATTGTGTCAGTGATTACAGCCAAATGGCAGAAGACTTGTAACAAATACAGTCAGACTGGGTTGTAGCTGCAATTGTGTGTTGTAGGTTTTGTCTTATGCTGGTGTTTATTTTAGAATGTGTGCTGTTTTTATTAGCACATCAGTTTTTATTATGTGAATTTTACTGTTGTACAGCACCTTGGGAAGACTCCTGCCTTAAAAGGCAGGCAAGAAATACTTTAAATTAAATAAATACTCTGCAACATCATGTGGAGATTATGCTCTTTGACTGGGTGATATGTGAAATATTCTATTTAAACTGTCCGTTGGCTTACATTCTATGTCTTCATGTGAACTTGGAAAAAATCCTATTGTTTATGCACATCTTACTCTCCTTAGCCATGACAACTTACGTACATATAGATATATGCTGAAGATATGTTGATAAATGTTGATATGTTGTACATCGCCCAGAGTGGCCGGTTTGCCGGCCAGATGAGCGATTCATAAATACAATAAATAAATAAATAAATGAGATAGATTTGTAAGCAGGAACTGGTTTTTAGAAAATATAGGATATGTGGATTATGTATGTTGCCCAAAGGAATGCTTAACTGCTTTTGATTAAGCTAGAGCAGTGTGAAATAAGAAGGGGGAGGGGATGATGTTTGTTTCCCCCTTTTAGATCCTTTTTTCTAAAATTAAACTCAATAGGTGGGCAGCTCGTGAAAATATTTCAAAAGACAGAATGCATGTGTATGGTGAAGTGTGTGGTTTTATATTCTGAATTCAACTGATAATGTAATGCGCTGGTGGTGGTGGTTCTTTTGGGGTTTTTTTGTTTTTTTTAGAACAGACCTCTAAAGTAAACACAATATGTGAGTGTCAAGGCAAGCTAATTTGTTTCATTCTCCACCACCACCCACACTACGACTCTCTTAAATAAAAAATGCTTCAGTGTGGTGTGGCAAAATACATTGCCCTCCTTCCTTGATTGGAAATGGGCCATGAATTTAGGCTGTAATTTATACACACTTGCCTGGAAATAACTCCCATTGAACCCAGAGAGTCTGAGTAGACGAGTATAGGATTGCACTGCTAAAGACACAAGTCCTTTAAAATTTGAGACTCAAGCCAATGATGAATGGATTTGTGATTCTTGGTGTCAGACAGCAAATAAATATATCATGATGACATAAAAACAGTAACAGGCCCAACACACCACTTATATGTGCCAAGACTAGATACTTTATTATACATTACATTAATCATGTAATGGAATCCCTTTACAGGAAAATGTTGAATTGCAGCCCCAAAGTTTACTTACCGGTAAGTACAACACATAGATTTGCCTACAATGGTAGTTTAATTGATAAATCTGTTAACCTGCCTACACTACAACCAAATTTTCAGGTTATGAGCTTTTCTGCAAATACTGAATGCATCATAGAGGTGCATTCTGAGATTGCCTTTGAATAATAATGAACCAGTTTGAATGCCATTTTCTTCAACAAGTGCAGTAAAAAAGCAGAACTAATGTATGTCCATAGCTAGCTAGGTGTTGCACTCACTCCTTGTCAGATCCTTTCAATTTTTCTCCTTTGTGTTTAAAACCTGGTATTACATTCTTGACTTCTTTGGCAGTGCAATCATTTATAATGCTGAAACTGACATGGGGGCAAAAACAAGGAAATGGTCGTCTATAGCCTGCTAAAGCCCCAGTTTTCTTATATTGCTGATTTCCCTAATGCACACGCAACACTAATGGAACATAGGAGATAAAGTGAGGACAAAATTATTGTTGTACATAACAACTGCCTTGATAGGGCATAATTCAGTAGAAAGGTTTGCTGCCCTTTGCCCCAATAAAATGTGTGAAAACTGCACAAGAGCAGTAGAATGTCAGTGCACCTTTTCATCAGGGGATATTCTTTTAATAGTGTTGCATACCAAAAAGAAAAAGAAAATACAATTACATAATTCCCATGAGCAAAAATAAAAATGTGTCCGTTTTCTGACTAAAACATAAGGAGGAAAACAGTACTACAGAGCTTAGTAATGGACTGTCATTTCCTCATCACCATGTTGAATGGTCAGGAAATAGATGGCACTAAAATACTGGGTGCAAAAAGCATGTGTGCTAGGAATGCTGGGAGTTGTAGTCCAACACATCTGGATGTCACCAGGTTGGGGAAGGCTTTTCGTATAGGCGTGGGTAAATATCATAATTTCCCATCATTCTTTCTAGAAATAGGAGGAGGTAAGAAGAAGAAAGTTTATGAACTGTTTTCACTGAACAGTAAAATGCTAGTGGTTGATGACCAGACCAGTCATACACCCACTGAATATCATCAGTGGGACATAAGACTGGGCTTGGTGCAGCCACAGTGTAAAGAAACATCTTGTCCCTCCCTCCAATTCTCCATTCTTTGCTAGGCGGCAGCCGCTATCAGTACCACAATACTCCAGCAAAGGCTTCTTGTGGGAATTGCTCCCCTATGCCAGGATGTTCTGCACAACATAAAGGGAGACAGAGGCCAGGTTCGCACAATCATGAAGGGAAAATAAGGCCTGGTGGCTTATTTTCCCTCCCCATGTGTGCCAGTTGCGAGCCACCTAATTAGTATAATTAACCTCACCGGGTGCAGGTTGTCTTGTCTTCTGAACCTGGTGAGGGTGGGTGGCTGTAAACAACCCTAAAACCCGTGGCTTGTTCACCCAGAGACATCACCAGCTGCTATATATTTCTACCTAATTCCCCTCCACTTAAGGTTGGTGCATTAACTACAATGCTTTTTTCTTGAATTCACTCACTGAAACCAATCTACATCTTTCAACATCCTTTTCTGATGCTACCTTTATCCCATTCAATAATTACAAAATCTAGTGGTTCTTTCCTACAGCATCCTGCTTCTGAAAGTCAGAATCCTCCAGTATTATCCTGTCTCCAAATTAATTCTTTGCTGTAATATTCCATATATTATTTTCCAGGTGTCCAGCAGTGCAATCCTAATCCTCTGATGTTGACAGGTGGATGGGGTGAATATGGCAGACGTACTCATTTACTGGGAGAGAGAAGTTCCATTGACAGGTGGCAAAGCTTCCACTGCGCTTGCAGAGAACACTGCATGTTGAAAGCTACCACCAGTGGTTTTCCCACTGGCGGTAGCTGATGGGAACCCTGAAACAGGTGTTCCAGGGTAGGGAGGAGGCAGTCTTGTATCCACCGGATCCAAGTCCTTCTATTCCCTTTAGGGACCTTGGGATCAGGACCCTCAACTACACCAGTCTGAAGCTGATGGGAAAATGTCAAAACTCTTGTTTCATGTGCAAAGAAGGCAAAACAGCCCCACCTTCTGCCCTGGCTGGCAGGGCTTGGGATGCAGCAGTGACCACTGCTCCACTCTTCCTTGACCTCACTTAGGATTGCTTTGCCCATCAGCATTTAGCCATCACAGCCAATGCCAGATGGCAAAATCCACATGACTTGTTTTTCATGGAAAATTAACCCATAGAATTCTGGTGTCTTTTGAATGAAAAATACAAAAGACTTCTTGGTGATTTGTGTTGTGGTTTTATATACATTAGATTGAAGAGGCTCAGGCTGATATTCCAGCCAAATTTCAATTCATTCTATTTGTCTTGATTAGAATACACCTTAAATTCTTTACTCTGATACTTCTCTGTGTACTCATAAATTTGGAACATTGGACCTACAGTACTCATTTCATTAATGTCTCTATTAATGTTTCAGTGCTATCAGACATCTATTTTCTTGATGTTTACTTTATTGTTGACATTTTTGTTTTTTAATTCTCAAGAGCTGTAATATATGTGCCTAAAACAAATTCAGTAACAAATTATGGTAGAAAACTAATATTCCTAGACCTGTGTGAATCTTAAAAGTTTCTAACTTATAGGCAGAATCCAAGATACATCTTCCTTTTTTCTTTTATCAATCTCAGTTGGTATAGATGCATTCTGCTATTTGGTCTCTACATCTTACTCTGCCAAGAGTCTCCCTTGCTAGCTAACACATAACCTGCCTAGCTGTTATTAGGAGCAATCCACATCGCCCAGTAGAAATCCTCCTGACAAATAGGAAATCATGTGAACATTGACTTATTTGACAATCCCCTGCTGGTTAACTAGCTGCTCACTACATCCAGGTTTGTGCTAAAATACTTGAGTGCACTGTGGCACATCTCACGGGCATTGCCTTGTCAAAATAATAAGTGCCATCAGAAGAGGAGAAAAGCTAGTAATTCAAAAGTCCTGATGATGCACTGAGTAGGAATTCAGATTCTATACTTCTCTTAGCAAACTCAGCCCCAAGCCTGCAGTACACTGCCATCTGCATGGTGAAATCAAATGAGGCGTAGTACGCAGAGAAGAGGGCAGGGTCAACTATATCCTTCAGCAGCCCTTCTGCTTCCTTTCAGAACGTTCCATTATACCATCCATGTTTTCATTCTTCTTTAAAGAACACCTCTTAGCTGGAGCTCATACTAGCTTTTATTTCTAGTCTAGAATAAAGTATGTGAAGAGTATAGTTGTGCATGCACACACTAGTAACTGGATATAGAGAGATGTTTAGAAAATAATATAGGTTAAGGTCTGCCAATATAATTTTGTAGGGCCAATTAGAGTTGAGATGAGAAATCAATGATAAGAAACTTCCATGGTTTGTTGGTTGGTTGGTTTTTACTAATTGGCAATGATATATGACTGCTTTGAAGGTTGGTGAAGTAGAACTCTGGGGGAGGGTTTTAATTCTTCACCTTTCCCCTATATAATCCCCCGCCCCAATGTTCTCTAAGATTGGCTTCCAAGGCTCTGCTCTCTGTGTATCAGGCTGGCAGGCACAAAAGACAGGGCCTTTTCAGTGGTGATCTCTTCACTGTGGAACACCCTGCCATGGACAATGTTCTTTAGCTCCTTCTTATGTGCTTGTAAAGACCTGGCTGTTTACATCCACTTTTATTGATTACTTTGAAACTGGTTCATGTTTTTATACTGATAATTTTTAAATTGTTGCTACTTGTTTTAGTGTTTGTTTTATGGGACATCTTTATACGGATTTTGTATTTTATCATAGGGTTATATGATTTTATTATATTTCTGTTGTTTGCACAGCTTTGAGAGGACTGTGTGGCCCTTAAAGGCAGAATATAAATATTTTAAATAAATAAGGTGCAGGGGGGGGGGGGAAGACAGGCCATCTGTACCTGTCTTCTCCCCCCCCCCCCCAGAGCTAATAGGGAAATTATGGCTGCAATTTTAAAGGAAGATAAAGTACAAACTTAAACAGGAAATGAGTCTAGCTGCCAAAGTTAAGGAGGAAAAGTGGGGAGTCTGTGTATACCAACAACTTGGTTTACTGTCTTTAAGTCTTGGAGAAGACAGTAAATGAAAAACCCCGTATAGATGGCATCATGACACAGGCTAAATAGCACCTCTAGGTCTAGCCAGTGGTTCTGTTGGAAATGTCATCTGTTAGATAAATATGTAGTTGTTATTTCTTGTCATTATGAATTATTAGGGAAAGACTCTTTAAAATAATTTTTAAAGGGATAGTTGATCCAATGCTTTTATTGTTGTCCACATTAAAGGATTTGTTTTCAGAGTAAAGGTAGGAATCTGAATCATTTGGTGGCAGCTAAAATGATTAGCAAATACTGGAAATCTCTCCAAATTCCATCAAGCCCTAGCAGCAGCAGAAATTGACAGGTTACCTGAAATAGCTCATCTGAGGAACAGGGAAGGCAATCCTGAAATCTCGTTAGAATATTAGTTCCCCTTTATTGAAATCTGAAATAAATATTGTCACAAACAATATTGTTTTGTGTGTGTTTTTTACTTTTTGTGGTGGTTCTTGTCACTATTGTACTTATTAACATAGTTGTATACTTTTCTAGCTTTTAATTGCTCAGTCTATATTGCTTTCTTGTATGTTGCATATTCTGGAAGAAATAGACAAAAAATATGAAATCTTAATACTTCTCTTACCAACACACATAAGCTTGTTCAGGTTTAGAGGTATCACCATTGAAGGAGATAAAATATAAGACATTATATTATTATTTATTATTTCACCTAAGTGTGAAACCCAGATTTTACAAAGCAGAAGGAAAACTCATTGCAGAATCATGACTAGTTATTTTAAAAAGCATTCAGTTACAAAACATTAAAAAGCCTGAGTCATTCTGCTCAGTACTTCTTTAGGCTAATCCTGCGGGCATTTTCTTTGTGCATCTAGAGTTTTATGCAAATTAAAGTGTGTTAAAGGAATTGTAGGGGCATTAATCATTTTGGCATATCCAGTGTGTGTTCGCATTCACAACGACTCTGCTAAACTTATTCTTTCATCTTACTATAGCACTGAAACAATGAAAATAATATAAAATATTACAGTATGGCTTCATTCAGACATCACAATGAACCATGGTTTATCTTGATGGGAAACAAGGCACAGTGAGCCCCTGGCTCTCACACTTCCCCCTCCTCCTCTGGTGTGGCCATATTTCTTATGCTTTTGCTTCCATTTTTGATTAAATAAATAAATAAATAAATAATTGTTGTTTCATCTGAACCTAACAAACTATGGTTAATTTTAACTTTTTAAAAAAACCCAATCCAACTGCAAACCATGGGTTATTAAGCTGACTTGTTTCAACAAATCATAGTTAAGATTAACCACAGTTTAGCATTCAGACATGATGATAGACTATGGTTAATCAAAAATGGAAGCAAAAGCTTCCTGGGTCTTCTTGGGTTATCATGGCATCCAAACACAGTCTTTATGTGTAGGAAACATTGGATCATTCTGTTGTTTCTTTGCTAAATTTATGCTAGGTGGTTGGCTGATGCAAAAGGCCTATCTTGTCATTTTCATTGTTTAATGGATAGTCAACATTTGTAGTTCAGCAAAGTAATTTATTGGGATGTTTTGGGGTTAAGATACGGTAACTCTGTAGTATTTCATCTGCTTGTTTGAGAACTTTAAAGCTGTATATAGTTTATCTTTCAAATAATTTCAATGTTTTGCTATGTAAGTTCCAGACATTTAAATCCCAGTATGAGGACTAAGACATACTGAAAGTTTTCTCTCCCCCGTGAATCTTTAATTGAGTAGTATAATATTGACTCCAATATTTTTTCTTACTCTTCTTTACACTGCATTCACTACCATGTAGCTGAACACATTCCTGCAGTTCTTAATATTGGACTCTTTGTCCAATTTGTATCCATAGGCTGATTATTATTGCTGTTGCTGTTAATGTGTGAAAAAACTTAAATCCATAAGATCATACAAGCTCATGGACAATAGCCTATCAGTGGTGGTACTAGTCATGATGGCTAAATGCGATCTCCAGATTTAGAAGCAATATGCTACTGAAAACCAGATGCTGAGGGACAACAATGCCCTGATGTCCTGCTTGTGGGGTTCTCAGCGTATTAGGTTGGCCACTGTGTGACTTTTAAGGTCAATATTTAATTCTGTTGGAATATGGCAGCTTTTTAACATCTATTTTGTTTAGTTCTTATCTGTTTTGAGGAATGTGATGAACCCCTACATTCTGACATAGCTCAACTGTGCCCCCTAGAATGTCTGTTAAGTTGACACTCTGCTGGAAAACCTGCAAGGCTACCAAGCTACTCCTTGTGTTCTTAGGATTTTTACAAGGTGTTCCTTAAGTTCTGTGGACAGTATCCAACAGGGTGCTTTTGCCCCTCTCCGATTCTCTTTGTGCCCCCACTGATTCTCTTGTGCAAACAGTGGGTCCTTCCAATTCTGTTGTGCAAGTGAGACTCGCCTCGTGCACAACAGAGATTTAACGCTTCCCAGAAGAAGCCCCCAAATGAGCGGAAATGCTTGTTTCTGGATCGGGAAAGGTTGGCAGGGCTCCCTCATGCAAGCCCCACCAACCTGCCCCATTCCAAAAATGAGCATTTTCACTCATTTATGGTTGCCTCCAGAATGCTAAATCTCCGTTCCACAACCAGTGGGCACCACTTGCAAATGGGAATTTGCAGGGCTCAGGAGAATTGGCAGAGGAGTAAGCATCCCATTGCATATTGCCCTGTGTTTCCAGCCTTTCAGCAAGAAAATCCAATTCAACTTTTTATTTTTCTCTAGACCCTGGCTAAGGTCCTTGGCAATATGGCTCAAAACTCTCCAAACAGTTGGACAGACTTAAGTGTTCAGGCAAGAATTAGCCTGTGGTGACATCATAACAGTAATTCTATTGCGGGGAACCCTTGTGAAGAATGGGACTAATAGTAGAGAAAGTCATCCCACCCTCCAAGATCGATAGCAAGAAGTATTTTCATATTTTTAAATATCTATAGCAGTGAAGGCGAACCTATGGCACACATGCCACAGCTGGCACGCAGGGACCAATCTGTGGACACGCCAGAGGAGCGAGATCAGGCAGGGATTGCAGCGAGGATTCCCGAGGGGAGGGGCAGGAGAGCAAGCGGAGAGAGGCCACGCGAGGTGGGGAGGGTAGCTGCTGCTTTAAATGAAGATTCCCCGAGGGGAGGGGTGGGAGAGCAAGCGGGGAGCTGCCGCTTTAAATGCTAGGTCGGCTCCTCTCCGCCTCTCTCTCACCTGCGCGCTCGCTCTCAGCCCTGCCTGCCTGCACAGGAGTGGCTGGGCTGCTCCTTTAAATCCCCGCATTCACGCACACTCCTCTTCCTCCAGCGTTGCCTACCTCAAAGCCGATTCTTCAGGCCCAGTTGCTCTGAAAGGTCTCAGTCTCTCCCTCTCCCTCTCTCTCTCACACACGCGTTCAAGAAAGAAGCAGAGACTGACCCACTGCCTCATTCAGACACAACAGCCAAACAGGACACACATACACACACAGCCAGGCCTGGCCCAGGACATTTTGCTGCCTGAAGAGGACTGGCAAATGCCTCGCATTTCTCACTGGATGATCTGGGCCAGTCACTACCTCTCAACCTAACCTACCTCACAGGATTGTTGTGAGGGTAAAAATGGAGAGATCATTTGTTCCTGGAGGAAAGGCAAAACAAATATGAGAGCCAGTGTAGTGGTAAGAGACCTGGGTGCTAGTCCCCACCTGTTGCTGTGTTTTTAATGTGTTTGAGTGTATTAGTTTACTGTTTTTATCAAGTTTATTTGTGATTGTAAGTCACCTTGAGTGCCAATTTTCTTTGTGCCCCTTGAGTGCAGGGTACAAATCAAATCAATAAATAAAACCCAGCCCATTAGCAGACTGGATAACTCTGGACTACACTGTAGTACAGCCTAAATTACATCTTAAATTCAGGATTACCAAGTATAGATCCTAATTACCAAAAACACTAATGATCTTGTTCTTTCTCACAGTGTAGAACAGAATGATTTTGTTCTAGAATTCCTGTTACAGAATTCTTTTCTTCATTGTTATCACATTTAAAAGATTTTGAAGAATGATGCACAGAGCATGGCTTGGATGTAAAGCCCTAACATGACCTGAGTGCTGCACATGTTGCTCTCAAACTAACGGAGTATGAGCCAAGGTTTGACAAATTATCAGCATGCATGCAATAGCAAAAATCACATTAATTGTGCAAAAGCATGCCCAATGCAAACTTTTACCTAATGCAGTGTTTGCTGTCCAAGACAAAGTGTTCAAAATGTGTTAAGCACATTTAGTTTTCTTGTTTATCTTGCTCATCCTAGTACAGGTTGACTTTTACTTTTACTAATCCAACACCTGTAGAAGCAGGGAAAGGACCCGGGGTAAAGCTTGCCCCATACAATTTCAGTCTGGCATATAATCATATTACAAGGTGAGAATCTCTTATCCAAAAATACATGTGCTTAATTATTTTAAAAGTTTGTATAAATTCACTTCAGGCTATGTGTTCAATGTAGTACTATAATAATTTTTGAGTTGATTTTTTTTCAACAAAAAACTGTTTGTATCATTGAAAGCTCTGTTATTGTGTTTTTCTTTAAAGACAAAAGATGTTAATTAGTTCAGACAACTGTATGAGTTGTTTTTCTAAAACTAAAACCTCGGTATTCAGGTTTAATTGCAGTGTTGGCACTTTGAAATAAATAAGTTGGTTTTGTGTTGCAGTTTGGGCACTCAGGCTCAAAAGGTTCGCCATCACTGATCTATAGACATGTTACGATAGCTTTATAAGATATTTGTTGTTCTTTTCCTTTTTATTGATATCATTAAAATATTAGCTTCACCTTTATAATTACAGTAATACCTCAGATTGCGAGTAACCCGGTATGCGAGCTTGAGCTTCTCGTAAGACGAGCAAAATTTTAGCATAAATTTAAATTTGAAAGACAAGCAAGTCTCTCAACACGAGCCACACGCTCTGCCGTTGCCTCGCTCGGCCGTCGCCTCCCACTGCTTTGCCTAAGGGCAGGGAGCCGCCGCTCACTCTGCAGGTTGTTGATCCTCCACATCTCTCTCCTTCTCTCCCCCTTCTCTCTCTCTCTCTCTCTCTGATATTTTCATTAGCTGCTTTGAGATACTCTGTCTAAAGGCAAAGCAAGCCAGCTCCCTGGCAGGGAGCCCCGTGGAGGCGTGGCGCGGCTCCCTGCTGAGTTTCCATTATTTCTTATGAGGAAACTCGCTTTGATATACGAGTGTTTTGGATTACGAGCATGGTTCTGGAACGAATTATGCTCGTAATCGAAGGTATTACTTTATATTGAATAATTGTTTTAATAGAATGGTATGGCATGGCATGGCATGGCATGGCATGGCATGGCATATGTAAAATATTGATTGTTCTTATCTGTTGTGCCTCTGAAGACTTAAAACTATTTCAAAAACACATGGGCAATCTTGTACACCTTCAAAATTTCAATTCCCTTTTCCCCACCTCCTTGTTTTTGGGGCCTTCCCTCATCTAGTTTCTCTGGATGCAGAAACTTAGGAATCATGGACTATATGATCTGATCCAGCAGCACTCTTCTTATATTCTTAATTTTGTACATACATTTCCTGGTATCATGTATCATCACTGAACAGCACATCAAAATACGCTTTATCGGGTCACTATTCTTTCACTTTCACAATGGTCTGCTTTGGTGGGTTAATGTAATTCTACGTATTCTGGCAATGCCAGATTCTACAGATGCAGAGTGAGAATTTACAAAAAGAACTAATAGAGTTCTGCAGAACTGATTAAAAAAAAGAATGTTTTAGTGAGGGTCATTTCACATGTGCTATAGCAGGGCAGCACATTAAGTATAATTGATCTGGCCTTTCTCTCCTTCCCACTTCCAGGTTTTGTGTGAAGGGGAGAAGGGCCTATTCTCCAAATGGTGGGAGAATTTGAACATTATCTGTTTTGCTCAAATATTTATTCTTCGTTAAGTGCCTAGAAACCAGGATCTGTACAAAACACACGCGCGCACGCGCACACACACAGCATAGGTCCTGTCCTTTGGCTCACAAGTGAATTTAGGCAAACATCAACAAAACAAAACAATTATAAACATGGAAAGAAAAAGACTTGGAAATGTAAGATGCATCAGCTCACTTACACATTTAACCTTGCCATGTCTCACAGGCCTTGAAACAAAATGAACTGCTAAAAAGGGGCAAGCACTTGAATAGTGTTATGTATTAAGTGTGGTGACATGAGAAGTGGATCATGTATTCAGGTTTGAACTGAGATGCAATTTACATGAGAAAGATTGTAATTTTGTATGTACATGGTAAACAGTATGGTTGAATACATTGTTTTGCATCCAGAGATGAATAATTATTAAGTAGTGAGGTTATTCTACTGTATCTTCATTGGAGTGTCTTTTTATCAAATCTCTTTTACTGCTGTTTGCTTTATTTGTTTGCTTGGCTGATTCCTTTCCAAAGAGAAAAAGAAACTATTTCATTCTTAACAACATTGCTCCTATTCTGTATGGATTTAATTTCCAAAAGTTTTGTTTTACCCTTAGGTATATTTTCAAGTATAGTATCAACAAATGGTATCTGTTAAAAGAGAATCCACAAAGAATGCCTATCTGTTTGACCATATATTGTCGCTTTTCCATTTTCCCATAGAAAATGCATTAAATGCATATTGCATTAAAAGTGCAATATTTTTGTTTCTGATCTCATGAGCAAAGTATATCTTGACTGTGTATTGTTAAAATCCAAAGATTGTTCTCTAGTTCAAGGAGATGGTGTTCAACCAGTTCTGGATGGAGTTACACTTCCCTTGAAGGAATAGGTTCCCAGCTTGCGGATGCTCCTTAATCCAGCCTTATTGTTAGAAGCCAAGGTGACCTTTGTCAGGGATGGGGACTCGGACTCCAGGACTCGACTCGTGAGTCGGACTGAGTCCCCGCTCTGACTCGAGTCAGACTCGAGTCCCAATATTTTTAATGTGACTCGAGACTCGACTCGGGACTCGAGACCAAGGACTAGTCTTCCGAAATCGTGTTCCTCAAATGCAACATGGATAGGTTTTAGGAAGTACAGCAAGTTTATTTTTTAAAATCATTTTCCTAAAATGCAACCTTTCAGACATTTTGGGTTTGACTGCCTCTGCCTGCCTGTTTGGGGTTCCCTGCCTCCTCTGCCTGCCTGTTCTCTTCTTAACCAGTTCCACAGTTTGAATTGTCCAAGACAAAGGCCTCTGCCTGCCTGTTTTGGGGTTCCCTGCCTCCTCTGCCTGTCTGGTTATTTAGGGTTTGTCTGCCTGGTCTGTTCTTGCCAAAATCAGTTGCAGAGTTTTGAAATAAAAAGGCACACTTGTGCCTAGAATTTATTTAAGCCACACATCTGAAGTAGCCTTATTTTGTTGGGGAAAACCCCCATTGATTTTAATAGGAGCTTTGGGAGTGACTCGGGACTCGTGAGTCACCATTTTGGACCAAGGACTCCGACTCGACTCATGACTCGAAACCAAGGACTCTTCAACATCCCTGACCTTTGTAGCACAGGGTGCCTTTCAGCAGCTTCAACTGGTGTGCCAGCTACAACTTCTCCTGGGCAGATAGCTAGTCCATGGTTATCTTTGCTCTGCTAACATCCTATCTGGATTACTGCACTGCATTATGTATAAGGCTACCTCTGAAAAAGGTTTGAAAGCTTCAGTTCATGCAGAATGCAGCATCCAGGGTTATGACTGGCACTGCTTGCATGGATTATTATATTATATATATTTTAATATTATATTTAATCATCTCTCTCCAGTCTTAAATTATTATTTTTTTTAAAAATCACTATTCGCTTCCAGGCCTGGTACAAAGTGCTGGTGCTTAAAATGGCTTGAGACCTAAGTACTGGGTTTGGTGGAACTGCCTTTGAAGACATTTCAGAAACTTCAGCTGGTGCAGAATGCATCCACCCAAGTGCTGGTGAGGGTGAGATGGCCAGATCGCATGACACCTATACTGTACATGGTGTACTGGTTATTGGTGTGTTTCTGAGCCCAATTTAAAGTGCTAGTTTTGACCTTCAGTGCCTTAAACAGTATGTTTGTTTGTTTATTTATAACATTTATATACTGCTCCACGTCTAAACAGATTTTGAAGCTGTGAACAATAAAAGATAAAAAGAATAAAAACATTGTATTAAAACATAAAAAATAAAACAACGTATTCAAAGTTTTTAAAAACAGAATACCCATAAAAACTGTGACTGGTCAATCAAGGAAGTCTTTTCAAAATAAAGACGTCTTCAGAAGGCACCAAAAATGACACAGGGTTGGTGCCTGCCTGACCTCCAGAGGCAGGGAGTTCCACAGAAAGGGAGCCACCACACTGAAGGCTCTACTCTTGATGGACTCCAACCGGGTGATAGGTTGCATGGAGCAGTACCAGGAGCATCCCATCTGATGACCTCAGTGACCAGGCAGGTTGATAAGAGAGAAGGCGCTCTCAAGTATCCTGGTCCCAAGTTGTTTTGGACTTTATGCACCAGTAGCAAAACCTTAAACCTGGCCCGGTACCAAATAGGCAGACATTGCAGTTCCCTCGGCAAAGAAGTTGCATGCTGAAAGGGGCAGCTCCTGACAACAGCCAAGCTGCTGCATTCTGCACTAGCTCCAACTTCCAGACCAGCCTTAAGGGCAGCCCCACATAGAGCACATTGCAGTAATCCAGTCTTGCGGTTATTAGCGCCTGTACCACTGTGGCCAAGCTATCCCTATTCAGGAAAGGCCATAGCTGGCATACCAGTCAAAGCTGGTAAAAGGCACTCCAAGTCACCATGGCCACTGGGCCTCCAGCAACAGTGATGCATCTAGGAGCACCCCCAGACTATGAGCTTGATTGTTCAAAGGCAGTGCAACCACATGCAGAACAGGCAATGAGCCGATCTCCCAGACTCAGGAACCATTCATCCACAGGGCTTCCATCTTGTCAGGATTCAGCTTCAGTTTATTGGCCCTCATCCAGCTCATCACTGAGTCTAGGCATGATCCAGGACTTGCACAACCTCACCTGATTCAGTTGTCACAGGGAGAGAGAGCTGTGTGTCATCAGCATACTCATGGCACTTGGCTCCAAATCCCCTAATGACCTCTTCCAGCAGCTTCATATAGATGTTAAACAACACTGGGGACAAGTTGATACCCTGTGGCAAGGGAGGCTAATGACTCCTATTTTGGTGGGGCTCCTTATCCATTGCAGGTTTTACAGATTTTATGTGGAGCTGTATAGGAGCTATCTATGATGCTCCATGGTGGTGAACCTATTTTGGCGATATAGTTCAGCACTATGGATAGATCCTACAAAGTTCCACAAAAGCCTGCAATGGATATGGAGCCCCACCGAAATAGGAGTCACCAGCCTCTCTTGCCCTGTGGAACCCCATAGCTCAACTGCCAAGGGACCAAGGAATGCTCACCCAATGTTACTGTCTGAAATCAGCTGCACAGATAAGACCAGAACCACTGTAACACAGTGCCTCCAATGCCCAGCCCATAGTCGATCCAGGAGGATACCATGGTTGATGGTATCAAAAGCTGATAAGAAATGGAGCAAAATTAACAGGGTCACACTCTCGCTGTCCCTGTACCAATAGAGGTCATCCATCAGGGTGACCAAGGTTGATTTGGTCCCATAACCAGGTCAAAACCCAGGCTAGAATGGGTCTAGATAATCAGTATCCTCCAAGAGTGCCTGCAGTTGCTCCGCCACTATCCCTCTTAAGTACCTTCCCTAAGAAAGGAGTATTTTCAGCTGGGGGTTAGTTTTCAAATACCATTGGGTCCTGAGTGGGTTTCTTCAGGTGTGGTCGCACTACTGCCCCCTTAAGGACAGGAGGAATCACCCCTTTATGCAAAGATGCATTTACCACACCCTGGACCAAGTTATTTCAGCTGGCCCGCACTCTAAGATCTACAACAGAGGCCCTTCTCACTTGCTCACCTTTGAGGGCAGATAAGTGGGCAAATACATGAGAGAGGGCCTTTTCCACAGTGGCCCCACACTTCTGGAGGGGTTGTCATCAGGTGTCAGTCAGGCCCCATCAAAGCAAGCTTATCAGAAGGCCCTGAAGACTTACTTGGTCTGGCCTTTTCCTGAGTGTGTTTCATTGGATTGTTCTGGGGTTTTAGCTGCAATTGTGTTTTAGATGTCAATACTGTTTGGGCTACATGTTTTATTGCTGGGGTTTGTAGATGGTATTATTTTTTTGCTGTTTTATCATTATATGGGATTTTATTGTGTAAGCTCCCTTGGGAGGGCTTTTGCCCTTAAAGTCAGCCAAGAAATATTTTAAATACAGTCATGCCTTGGATTGAGAGCATAATTCGTTCCGGAAATGTGCTTGTAATCCAAAACACTCTTATATCAAAACGAAATCCTCCCAAAAAAATTTGTACAGAGATTTTTAATTTAAGCCATACTACAGTACTTGTATTGCAAGACGTCGCTTGTATATCAAGTTAAAAAAAAATTAAATTAATATTTTAAAATGTGCTTGTCTTGCAAAACGCTCTCAAACCAAGTTACTTGCAATCCAAAGTATTACTGTACATTCATATATACTTATTTGAAGGAACATTTCCTCTCATACCAACCTGCTCAGATGCTAAAGTCAATGGCTGATGCCCTCCTCCAAATACCACCCCCATGAGAGGTGAAGTGTGTTTCAACGAGGGAGGGGGCTTTCTCAGCACTAGTACCCAACTATGGAATGCCCTCTCCAGGGAGATATGCCGTCTTTTAGATGCCAGGCAAACATGTTTTTGTTTAGCCGTGCATTTTAAACCATTTTCACTTTCTTAAGTGTCTTAAACTCTGACTTTTAATTGCACTTTTATCTGCTTGTTGGTTTGTATGTAAGTGTGATTTTACTTGTTTTAAGTTTTGTAAACTGACTTGGAATCATTGATAGAGAATAATTTAAAAGTTTTAAATAAACAAATATGGCTTATTTTTAAATGAGGTTTATGTACTGTATTATGAGGCTGACCGATGAGGAATTCATTAGATTTTCTGGTTTCCTGGGCACATCAAACCAGGGAAGAACATACAATGAATCCCTGAGTTTGCTTTCATTAAATGAGTTTTAATTAGAAGGAGCATCCCATCATATTTATTTCCATCAGTATGACTGTATATATTTGTTTAGATGGGTAGTTACAGACTTTAGCTGGTCTTTCCCACTGCTGATGTCCAATATATAATTCATTAGTGCCTTAGCAGTTTTTGCCAAGCTGTTATCTGCAGAGATGCTTGGTCTGTTATCACTCAGTAAGCTTTTGGTGTCACAGATGGTTTGCCCTAGATGAGATTACCTGTTTCAGGTTAGGAAATGGAAATCTATCATCAATCTTGTCAACTGTCTCATTATTCTCCATTCATCAGACCAATATTTAGTTCTGAGAAATAGCTCTGCAGGGCTCTCTCTCGCTCTCGCTCTCTCTCTCTGTGCGTGTGTGCGCGCGCGTGTTTTTTCATGCCATAACTGCTAGTTTATTTTGTTTTTTCTCTCCTCTGCTTGCCAATGTATATTCTAAAGGAAACTACTTAAAACAACAACAATAACCATATACTGATTCTTTAAGCAAACTAGAATGAGTTATAATGTGCTCCCCACAACATTCACAAGTACTGATTGTATTGTTCAAAAGGATCTCCCCAAGGAAGCTGACATATTGACCTGCATATTTGCAAAACATGATATGCCACGGTGGGTTGTCACCATGGGTTGTTTGTTTGAGGCTCACTTGTCGTGATGTCTGAACCCAGAGCAGTTTTTTCATTATGGGTTGTTTTCCATGAAAAAGCCACCCTGAGAACACATAACTTGTTGTTGGGTTATTCAGGGTGGCTTGTTTTCAGGGTGGCCTGTTGTAACATCCAAACTGGGCAGGGCAACTTCATCATGGGTTGTCGGGAATGGCTAGGGAGCCACCCAGCAAGAGCAGCAAACCCCTCCTTGTGATCACACTAGTGCCACCACCGTCCACCATCCTCCCTCATCCCATGTCAGTGTCCTCCTCCCTGTGGTCCTAAAAATCGAGAAGAACACTGGTGACTGTCCCAAACGCATTCGTTACCTTTAAAAAAATGTTTTTGGTCTTGCGCAGGTGCACACATTTGAAAGTCCGCTGCTATAAAAATTGCATAATTTCCCCCTCTGCTTTACTGCTCTGCCAAGAAATTTGCATATATTTACTGATCCCACTTACTGCTCTGCCTTGAAATTTGCATATAATCACTGATCCACCTCACTTGTCTGCCTTGAAATTTGTGTATCTTTACCTATCCCCTCAGTCCCAGCTCTGCCTTGAAGTTTGCATTTCTTTACCCCATCACTGCTCTGTAACCCATATGTATATCTGATGGCTAACAACAGAGACCAGTGGAGGGAAACAACAAGCAAGAGGTGGGGGGGGTGAGCCAAAAGGAGCTGGTGGCTGCAGGAGAAGGAGCTTTTCAGGTGGGTGTAATTACTTTGGTAGAATGTGAATCAGTCTTTAAAAAAAAAAGTGTTCACTAGCAAGGCAAACAATAAAATGGAGGATGAAATTGACAAGGACATTGACAAGAGGGGGATCTCCATATGCTGGGCTAAATACAGTATTTTTCCATGTATAAGACTATACTTTTTCCTAAAATCGCTAGACTAAAAATTGAGGGTCGTCTTATACACGGAAGTAAGCCGAGGAGAGAACCGCGCAGTTGCAAAACTGCCCAGTGGGGGGCGTCTTATACATGGGGGCATCTTATAGACGGAAAAATACGGTAGATGACAGGTGGTCTTGTGGTCATGCACACTTGTGCAAGACCCTGAATATTAATAATTTTTTAAAAGTTTGCGAATATGTTTCCATGTTCATAAGGGCTCAGAAAATTATATGTATTTGGCGATCTGATGCAGGGGGTAGGAGGAGTTTCCCTCAGGAGCCAGCAACCCCAGCAAACCAATTGCAGAAAGGGTGCTGATGTAGGGAACAAGGAAATGGGGATTTCTGCTGCAAAAGGGCCTGAGATACATGCTGGAAGCATGCAGGAGGACTAAGAGGGAAACAACCCATGGCAAGCCACATTGCTCCTGATCGTCTGTCAGGATTAACATGGATTATCAAGCGAACAACCAAGCCACGGTGGCTTATATTCAGGGGAGCTTAGCATGATGTGCAAACTCACAGATTGGTATCTTTTTGTACTGCCCCACTACTGCCAATGGATAAAATATGCTTGTTAGGTTTCTCATGCAAATAAGGGATTGTTCAAATACATTTAAAAAAAAACAAAAAAAAAACCAGACCCTTTTTGTACAACAACTCTTTTTTCAGCAGCTAGTATAAGGGACATATTCAGTGGGAGTAGAGGAGAGTCCCAGTGTCAACAGACTATATCAACAGACTTCTAGTGTGGGCAAATGAGGCCAAATCCAGAGAAAGGCCGTTGTGCCTGAGGTCCGGTTCATACATACTTGAGCTGGTGACAGACTTTGAATGGCAGAAAAGCAACACACACCATGCGGATAACATCAGTTGTGACTTGGGTGTTTCACGTGAACGTATGCACTTGATACTTTGTCCTCAAAAAAGTGGGAGGGGCATGAAAACAAGACCTCCATGCAATTAAATTGGACAGTCGTGTAGAAAGCCCAGTTCACAGCTGACAATTGATATCATCTGTATGGTGAAGGGGAGGAGTGTTCGCCCCACTCCACTGTCTGAAGGTCATCGCTTTCCAAGATATGTGTGAACCAAGCCACGATTCCCTTGAAAAATCAATAGCACCTAAGTTAGCCAAGGTTTAGTGATGCAAGTGCAATCTTATCCTTGTTTATTCAGAAATAAATCCCACTGTGTTCAATGGGGCTTACACCCTAGTAAGTATGTTTGAGATAGGAGCTTTTGTGAAACTGTTCTGTTATAAGGGATATTTACATAACCTTGCTTATTGAGGGAATACTGCTCAAAAGACTAGGTTTTCAACACCCTGGGATGCTGTGTGTGTGATGCATGGCTATATTCAATTTTAGTGAAGACTAGGAAATAAAGGAGAATTAGAAAAATATACAATACATACTGAGTAGAAAGTAATCTTATTGAGAATATCAAGAAACTGTCGACCATTCATAACCCCTTTCTCAGTGTCATCACCCAGCATGAAATTGTCCCCATCCTATACAGTCCAGAATAATACCCACAGAGTTGGCATTAAAAGTCAGAAATATAATATTGAGATTCTTAGGCAGCAGGAGGCCATTATCTCTCTGAAAGAGGTTTTTCAACATTGGGAGCTCTAAGCTTACTGATGCATATAGTCAAACAGAAATGAAAATTAGAACTCTGACTTTTCCACAGTTCTAGCTAGTAGAAGGGTTTCTGTTTCTCTCCCACACACATGCTGTTTCTCTCCCACCCCTATTTAGGAGAGAATTTTCAGCTTCTACACAGGAACTGGGACCCCACCCCCCAAATGACCAGTCATAATATTTGTTCATCTACACACAGCATGTTCTAATGAAGTGGTACTTCCTTAACTTTATCATAAGGCACCTATGAAAAGCAAACTGAAATAAAAGGTGTCTCTCTCCCACAAATTCACTGGATGCCAAAAACATTTTTGTTGTCCGTTATGCTCTGCCCTTGCTCTATTTTGCATCTCCCTTTTAGCTGTTTCCTGTCAAGTCAGTTTGTTATTCTTAAAGAACACGACCATTTTTTTCTGTGGTACAAGTTTGAGCTGTTGAGTAAAGAGCAGCTATAATGAAAACTGGAAGGGGTGTGGGTGTGTGTGTGTGTGAGAGAGAGAGAGAGAGAGAGAGAGAGAATATTGCTGCTGTGTAAAAAATTAGATCACTGCCAAAATATTCCTTATACAATTAGGTCAGTGGTTCATGTCACTGTTATCATTCTCCTGGCTTACAAATGTAGCAGTTTGTTCCTTACTGAGAAAAGTAGAACTTCAGTCATAATTATTATGAACATGTTTCCTGACCTGGATGCTCACAGAGAAAAACAATTAGATCAGTCTGGTTCCCTCTAAGCTGTTAAGATATGAAATGTAAGTGTCTTTGACAGGGCTTCGTTAAACCATGAAACTTGCTCTGCCTTTCAGAATAAAGAAGAATGGCAGGGAGAAAGTTTACTTACCAGGCTTTGTGGAATAGTAACGAATGAGTTTCTTAATAACAGCATCCATAGCAGCTCTTATGAACCATATAGTGAATAATTTCTTGTTTCTTTTTATTATCGAGACAAGTATCCCGTGTGTGTGTGTGTGTGTGTGTGTGTATAAAGAAAGAAAGAAAGAAAGAAAGAAAATATGTCAGTAAAACATCTCACCGGTGCTTGATTGCCTATGTTTGTGCCACCTAAATGAGAAATAAAAAAGATGTACAATATTTTAAAATAAGCCTCCCATGTTTGCCTCTTAAGGGGTCAAGCCTTTTGCCAGAGTTCCAGTCAAACACTTGCAAAGGCTCCAAGGCCCTCACCTCCCCATTTCCTGAAATTTGCCCTGGTTGTCCTCAGCAAGAAAAAGATGCCCCACTGAGACCCTGGAAGCACCCACCTCTGTTGGGGGGTTGGGGAACAAGAAAGGGGGAGAGCACCCTGCAGGATCGAGGTGGGCATAGGCCTTCTTGCAGTATTCTGTGAGCAGTGCTGTGTTTACTGTGAACCTGCTCACAAGCATTTGAGCAGTGGTGCTTGCTTCTGAGAGTGCCTTTCTCAAATGCCCAAAACACTTACTGGAACTAAAGGGGGATACTGTGTACTTGTAGCTGGTCCAGGCTGCAACTAGGGTCGCTAGATGCAATACATTTTTAGGTCTTCAGTTGTTGTACAGAAGGGAAGGTTTGCGGAGGTTTGTGGTCTCCTGCAGTGGTTGGAGAGGATGTGTCTATTGAAACTATCCTTTCCACTCCAAAGGGAACGTAGGTTTGTCCTGTGTTGTAACAACTCTATCAGAGGACCAGGCTTTTAGGTAAGAGGTGGTCGGCTTCAGTGCCATGGTGTGACGTCAACTTTGAGATTGATGTATTGAATGCTTTGACTACAATCCAAACAGATGTATGCACATTTACACACATTTGTTTTATTGGTATGTAGGGTTGATGATGCCAGAAAAGTGTGATATGTTTGGTTAGGGTATATACTGGAGGTAACCAGGGACACAAGGTTCTGGTTGGCAAAATTAATGTAACATATATACACACATGTATCTCTTATTCTTTTTTCTTCTTTTTTGTATGAGCTACCATAAACTGAGATATAAAATACCAGTATTTATTTATTTATTATATTTTTGAATCGCCCATCTGGCCAGTCATCTAGCCACTCTGAGCAATGTACAGTCCAATAAAATACAAGAAAAAACAGAGTGTAAAACACAATTAAAAACAGTGCAAAACTTTAAAATCCTAACCCACCCCTTATTCCCGCCTGAAAAGCCACGTTTTTAATGCACGGTGGAAGCTAATCAAGGAAGGGGCATGGCGGAGGTCACTGGGGAGAGAGTTCCATAAATTGGGGTCTGCCACAGAAAAGGCCCTCCTCCTAGTCCCCACCAGCCTGGTTTCCCTGGCTGATGGGACAGGGAGAAGGCCGTCCGTGGCAGACCTTGTTGAGCGGCCTACTTGATGTTGCTGGAGGTGCTCCTTGAGATAAACTGGACTGTAGCCGTACAGGGTTTTAAAGGTCAACGCCAACACCTTGAATTCGGCTCGGCAAACAACTGGTAGCCAGTGCAACTCTTTGAGCACTGGAGTGATGTGATCATGCCGGCGGCAGCCTTTAACTAGGCAAGTCGCTGCATTCTGTACCAGCTGTAACTTCCGAAGGTAAGTTCCAGGGTACACGTAGAGCGCATTACAGTAGTCTAGGCAAGAGGAGACTAAGGCATGAACCACTGATGCCTTGAAACATGAACAAAATAATAATACCATAATCTTATCTGTGCTGTAGGCTGAAAATACATACAGTGACTAAGCATAACCATAGGGTTTCCATGCATCTTTTGTTGAAATTCATAAATACCTAGCTAAAGACTAAACAAGCAATCATGAATCATAGTGATGGAAGAACGTTAGAAATAAAAGAAGAAAATCCTTAAGTCTGTCTTTGGTATATCAAAATACCTTGTTAAAAACACGTATCTAGTGACTTTAAGGGCACAAACCTATAGCCGCTAGACAAAGTCTAGACGGCCATAGGATAATTCAGATTCCCAGCTCCAACCTCAGAAACTTGCCCCAAGGTCGGTGCTGGGGCTCCAAACTTGGAGCACCCTCCCTCTGCCCTCTCAGCCAGCACAGAAAGAACCTCACCAGCTGCAGCTCCAAGGTCACAAAAGTGACCTTGGAGATGGAGCTTTGTAGGTGGGGAGGGGAGGAGACAGGCTCCACCAGCATATGCAGTATCTGGACAGCACTTCAGCCTCCTCTCCTCATGCTCTGGGGCAAAACACTTAGATGGCCAAAATCGGCCATCTAAGTGTTTTTCAGGGTGGAAGGAACACGGAGGTGACCTTCGCCTTCCGCACTCCTTCCGCCCTCCATAGGATGCCCATAATCCGCCAAGTTTGGAGGGATTACACTTGCCCAGGTATTAACTTTTATATAGTGTGCAGAACCTTGAACTATCTCCAAGATTAATTTATAATTGCACAGTGTTTTACCACTGATTTAATACTGATTCATGTTGCACCTCTTACTCTGTGAAGTGTAATTAAAGTAGCAGGTTGTCTACACATTGACCTCCTTGCTAGATGGTGTTTTGAACTTCTAAAATGTTGTTGTGTTAACCCCAATGAAAACCCCAATGTTCAGTACTAAGGTTGATTGTGCTGTGATTCATATAGGTCTGTATCCACATCTGCCAGCCAAATAAATTAAATGAATTAAAAATTATAATTATAATAACAGTAATATAAAACAATTGTTGAACTGGCCATTGAGACTATGCACCAGTTCTTGAAATAAATAATCAAGCATTTTATTAGCCTCAAGCCAGGGCACAGCTAAGTGTACTGAAGGCTTGTAGAAGTCCCAGTGGAGTTTAACTGAATCTACGTTCTGTGCTGGATTTTTACCTTGTAATTATCTCCTGAAAGGATAACTATAAAAACAATAGCACTCTATTTGCTGAAATGCTATTAGCCATACTTAGAATAGACCTGTTAAAAATCAAAGGGATGTACATTCGTCATGACTAAGTTACATCCCATTGATTTTACTTGGTCTACTCTAATATGACTAAGTCTGGATCCATCCCATACAGTGTAGTAAAATGAGGCATGACACACTAATAAACATTGACATCATCCTCATCATCTAAGATGTGTAAAATAGCTGCAATATAAGTGGGACCTCAAACGAAATGTTTCAGTGGGGAAAGCTCCCATTTAGGGTCCCAACAAGCTGTGCCCTCTTCCAGAAGACTCCATTCCACCACCATTCCTACACACACAGTTTTTCATTTCTCCCTCAGCAGCGGGTCAGCATTCCGTATCCACTGAGCATGTTCAGTCCTCGTGGGGCTAATTTGGATTCCCCGCCCAAGGGTGTTTTTTCCCCCCTAAGAGTTTTTGTACTCTTACAAACCTTGGAGTTCCCCCAAGCTTGCTAATGTCTCCCTTTTCTGAGTGGATGGTGCCATTTTGGCTATATAAGGATCCATATGTACTTGGAGAATGAGTTCAGTATTAGGTCCTGTACATAGGTAAAAGCAAACTGGTGTCACAGACTCTCATTCTAAATGTTTGTATTCTGCTAAAGAATTTTCTATAACACATGTGTGTGTTCCATCGCAGTTAACACAAACATGGCTTTCGGGGGGGGGCGAGATGTGGCTGAAATAAAACGTACTTTAAATGTTTAGATTTTTTGTTTTGTTTTGTTTTGCTTAAGCTTTGTCTTTGATACAAAGCTGCATATCTGGTGGTTCAGTGCATAAAGAGAAGTCCTGGGTGAGTGGAGTTCCCTGTGGACTTCAATGTCAGAGGCAGATCTATATGTGCAAAGGCAAATGCACCCTAACATTGAAGTCAGCAGGAAAGTCCTAGTGTACATGCATTAATTGAAGGCTCTGTGCACATCAAGAGCAATTGATCACGATGTTAGAGGTTTTCATGTTTGCTTCTGTTTTGCTATCATGTGCATCTTTTTTTTAAAAGAAAGAAGGGTTCCTTGTGTTATTTCGTTTTATATGCATCTTTATCATCCTGAAAATACTAAAATTGAAATGAGATGATATAACATCCCCTGAAGTGTTGTAAGTTTATAGCCAGTCATCAAAAAAATTTTTTAGACTTCAGTCATAAATGCAGACAAAATGTGTTATTGTGCTGGCTTCATGATGTAACTTGATTATAGCTCTCGGAGGGCTGAAGTAACAAACTGCTTAGAAAAAGGGTAGCCAAATTTTGCCCAAGTAATGGTCACACTGGAAATTTATGAGGAGCCCTAGAGAGACATACTAAGTTTCTTCAGATGGAGCCAATAGTCTGTGTAGCTCAAGAGGGTGGACTGTGTATCAGTTACAATGATTTCCATAGGTTTCATGCAAACAAATAAGCATACTTAAGCCACATTACAGGACTCTGTGGATTCCATTTTCTATTGTTACATATTTTGTGTGCCAGCAACCTGTTAAATAACCTATAACAATAAAAGCAAACGTGTTTCGTCCCTGAAAATTGCATAACACAGAGGGGGAAACAATCCCTATTGCCTGGCAGGTAAAGTTTAGCATGTGTAATTTTTTAGAAGAATGCAGAATAAGCAACAAACACTTCCTTTTATAAAGATTGCCTTTTTTGGGGTCACTTTTTAGAGGATTGGAGTAAACACAAGTCCACGAGGCAATATATGTTATAGTTTCTCTATTTAGGAAGAAGGCATTATATTTCGTACTTATCACCTCTCGGCGCATGTACAGGTCGCAGCAGGACATACAAGTATTTGGTCCATATTGTCCCTGAGCTTTACCAAGACTACTTATGATTTTGACCTATCACAAATGAACTGGCGAGTCATAGGAAATCAGGCATCTTCTGCCTTCCTGTGTTACACATGCTGCCATGTGCTCAGGATTCCCACAGTCCCTTATGCAGGTCACAGAGACTGGAGATGTGTGCTGCTGATGGGTGATCAAGAAAATAAGACAGAGGCCGTTTTAGTAGTAATCTAGAACTTGAGAGGTAAAGTGTTATTGGTGAAATGTACTGATCTTTGTTGAAATTAGTGATTAATGAGCAATGAAAGGGATATTAAAAATGGGTTAAAATTTGGGGTGTGAGGTATTGATGTTAGGGGAAAATATGTGGTGGCTTGTCATTGGGTAAATGAACTTGACTGGGAAGGATTTTATTAGAAAGACGATCTCTGAAGAACTTGGAATTGTTAAAACAAAATAATAAGGATTCGTTATAATAATAGTTTTAGTAGTAACTTAGTATTTGAAAGGTAAAGTTATGGACAGATGTAATTTAAAAAAGGGTCAAAAACTTGGGGTGTGGGGTATTGATGTAAGGAGAAAATGGGTGGTGGCTTGTCCTTTGATAAATGCAGTAGAGGGGAAGAAATAGGGGACTGTATTAAATAGAAGTAGAAATGTTTTAGACTGGAAGAAGAATTAGAAGAATTAACATATATGTTTATTGTTTTTAAAAAAATTGAACTTGTGAGGTAGATGAATAAGAAGAAAAATATTTGACAATTAAAAAAAGAGAAATTTATTTGTAAACTACAGAGTAGTGTATATAATGTTACTTATACTTTGTTGTGGGTAAAATTGGAAGTCCATTTTAGTTTTGAGTTGTGTTGTCATGCTTGTCTGTGTTTTATTTTTCTTTTGAAAATAAAATGGGGGGGGAGAAAGAAAAGAAGATAAGATAGAGGCAGTGGTGGTTAGCTGGAAGAGATGCAGAGGCACAAATGGATGATGTAGCAACATTTGCCTATCAATTTAAAGGTCAGCCCAGTGTGTGTGTGTGTGTGTGTGTGTGTAGTTATTTATTTGTTTATCCATTTAGACTTCTGCTATGTTTAGAAGGTTGGATACGAGCATTTTTAAAACCATAGCAATACATTATAGAGATGTGTGTGTATGGGGGCAGGAATTAATAGACTGCTGGTTTGTAACATGCTTGGTGTTGATCGAATGTTTCAGTTTTGCTTTCACATTTGCTGCTGTCTCTTCATCTCCAGGGTCCATGATGAAGATTCTTTCATTTTCCCTTAGTTTTGCCAGCGAAATCAGACAATATAATTATGGGTTTAAAAGAAAAGAAAAGGTTAAGGCTGCAATCATGTGTACACTTGCCTGGAAGTAGTAAAGCCCACTGAACACAGTAGGACATGCTTCTGTGTAACCATGACTTGGATGCCACAGTGCTTAGCTTGTCTTCTCCAACTGGTACAAGGTTGTCCACCTAAAACTCAGTTCTATAGTTGGATGTGTCCGTCATCCTTCAGGATTGAGCAGTCTGCATCTTGCAATTTCTCACATTCTTAAAGATAAGTGTAGTGCAACAGAAGCCTGAATGGAAGGACATATTTTAAAGACCATCTCCCCTTGTGGATAGCAGGAACAATAAAGAAAAGGAAACCTTCAACAAAACAACCCAAACAAAACCCTTTCACTTGGGCACCACTTTTATCTTGCAAAACTCACTTTGACTGTGCCAGAGTGTGGGGTGGGGGTTGGATAGCCATACCTAATACACTTATTGTTGTACTTTACAAGTTTTGCGCAATCTGACTTCAACTAGTATGCTTACAGGTAAATGTGTTTTGAATGGCCCCTGCCCACAAACAAGGCTGACAGAGCTAAAGTGACCCCTGGTGGTGAAAATCTTCATATGCAACCTAAAATCTATATTACCATGATAAGAGAACTGGTGTAATAGGACACTACTACTCCCTCTGAATATAGTTTTGCCTTTCCTGAAGGACTAAAATTTATTCCCATGCTTTTCTCCTTAACATTAAGGCATGACCCAGAAAAGTTAAGCATCTTTACATCCCATTGATTGCAGTGAGTGAGCTATATACATGCTTGAATCTCCACTTATTTCAGTGGGAGAGATGTAACAATGTTTGCTCTCCTACGGATTGTCTGACTCCCCCCCCCCCCTATTAAAATATTTTGTTTCTGAACTTCTGAATTTTCTGAAAGGATAACTACAATATATTGAATTCTGACATGCATATCTTCCCCTGCCTCCACCCCAAATTTAAGGTAAATCAAAGGGTTTTTAAAAATATGTTTTAATGAGAATTCAGTCATATGCGTTGATATGCCAGCAAAGGAGCTCAAAAACTACCCTATCAGTGCATTGTCTGTAGTATTCTGCCGACACCAGAAGCCACTCCAGGAAGATGATTTGCAGTCGGTATAAGTACTAGCAACCATGTGGGCAGCAGTGAAGAAATGCACCATCGTTACGTGGTACAAATTGATTGGTGCCTTAAACATATTTTGGCCATCACTTCAGCTACAATCATCCCAGGCCAGGACAACCTCCATGAAACCACCTCTGCCAAGACAGAACTTGATGTTAGTAATAACTTGTCAAATGGGCTGTGTGTTCAGGGCCAGCGTCAAGGGTAGGCATGGTTGAACACCTACTGAGGGTCCACATCCCAGCAGGGGCCCACTGTCAAGAGCCCCCTGGAGTTGCTCCTCCCCTTCACTATTACAACCTGCTTGCTCACCTGCTTTGGCCCACATAATGTTGGTGGTGAGAAGGAGGAGCAGTAGATGCCAGTGCCTTCTTCAGGGGTGGGCAGAAGGTGGATCTCCAGATGTTTTAGACTTCGACTCCCAGAAGCCCCTGATAGCATAGCCAATGGTCAGGAATGCTGGCAGTTGAAGTCCAGAACATCTGGAAATCTACTTTCTGCCCACTCCTGAAGTAGGCACTGGCCTAACCCTGGCTTGATGCCTTTGGTAAGCAAGTGGTAGCAATGATGAGAAAGAGCATGAGGAGCAATAGCAACTGGTGACAGTGGCGATGAGAAAGTAGGTTGCGAGTGTATGGGTGAGATAAAGAAGAGTCAGACACAGAGTCTATGGTTTCAAATCAGGGCCACATTTATTGAATTGAAGATCTGTGAAGGGCGAAGTGCGGTACTAACCTAGCCCGGCCATTGGCCGGGAAAAAAACCAATATTTGGGCGAATACATCCTAACCGCACCGGAGGCGGATTGGTCCGCCCCCGGCCAGTTGCCCTCCATGTGGAGCTGGAGGGCTTTACCATCGTCGCCTTACTTTGACGCCTCCAGGCACCCAATGTAGGCGAGAAAGGCAAAACCCCAAAGACGTCCCAATCTCCCTCCTGGCAAGCCTCAGGGCATTAGCGAGGGCAGCCTTGGGTAAACGTCAGTCACCTTGAAAGGTGCCACTGGATGATCACCATAAGCTTAAGCCATACTGCCTAATCCCGCACTTCCCGCCACAGAGAGAGACAAGCTATCGCTTAGTCGAATCTCCCCCACCTGCCCGATAAACAAGCGAGCAGGGTCCTTCGCAGATCTCCAATATTATTCTCATTATCTACACCGGATAGGTGAACCCCATCCAGGCGAACCCCATCTGGGCGATACAGCCCCCTCCGGGCCAAGGATCTTGTGGGATGGGGAATACAAAACCCAATCCCTCCTACGGCCCTACAAATCTCGCCGTTCACTTTTCTAACCGCTCTATTTCTTCTAAGCATGCTGAAAATGAATGCATAACATTATAGTATGATCCGCTACGCGTAAAGAGGCCCTGCCCTGACCGCCCCTTTTTGTCAACCCTTGAAGCGTCAAGGTCCTCTTCATCTGAAGAGGAAACAAGAGTCGGTGGCGGACGCTTTGCTGGTTGCCTAGGGGCCCGTCCTTTGCACTCCTTGCCACATTGATTTTTCTTGGGAGGCATCTGAACCGGGACTTCAACTGGAATATCAAGAGAAATTGATGAGAGTAACTAGCAAAATTACGGAAGTAGCACGCTGCTTAACTAGCACGCTGCTTAACTCTCACACTCAGACCAGCTGTGCCAGAACAATAATGCACAGGAAAATAAATAAATATTTATTTTTTATTATTATTATTATTATTATTACTATTATTATTATTCTACAAGGAACCCAAGGCGGTTTACATAATCCTCATCTTCTCCACTTTATCCTCACAACAACCCTGTGAGGCAGGCCAGGCCGAGAGTCAGTGACTGGCCCAAAGTCAAAGTGATGATGATTCCTTTGATTTCATAGATTATAGAGTTGGAAGGAGCCTACAAGGCCATCGAGTCCAACTCCCTGCTCAATGCCGGAAACCAGAGGAGGGGTCTCCCATCCAAGTAATAACCTGGCCTGACCCTGCTTAGCTTTCAACGCTCAGACAAGCTGAGCCAGCATAAGCCACAGGCCTGTCTTCCCAGCGAGTTTCATGGCTGAGCAGGGACTAGAACCTGGATCTCCCGAGTCCCAGTCCCACACTCTAACCACTACACCACACTTAACCACAATTGATTAAACTGATTAAATTAAATTGATTAAAATGATTTAAGTTAATGGAATAAATTGATTAAACTAATTAGAATTGATTTAATTATCCGAATAAATTGATAACTTTTGATTTAAATTATCTTTCCATGCTCAGACAGCTGATCCAGCATCAGCCACAGGCCTGTTCAACCTTAATTAATTTCATTAATCAATTTAATAACATTAATTCAACAATATTAATTTTATTTAATAATAAAATAAAATAACATTAATCAATTAATTTAATATCATTAATTAATTCAATATTAAATTTTATTTACTAATAAAATAAAATTAAATAACATTCAACTAAATGGGCGCCGGTGATGAACAGCCGCTCAACGTCCTGGCTAAGGCCAGGCGGCAGTGCAATGGCCAGAGGGGCGGCCGGCCACGTGGTGCAGCGGCCAGGCCCGGTCAGACTCTAATGGCGCCACCGCACAAAACAGCCTAGCGAACGCGCCCGTGCAGCAGCGAGCACCCAACGCCAAAACCCCGGCCCACAAAGAATCAGCGGCTCCGCGCAGCACAAGGCGTCCGGCCACGTGGCGCCGCGGCAGCAAATCTCAGCCGATCTACGGCTAGCTCAAAGACGCCGCAGCAAGCCCCGGCCGATTTCCGGCAACATAGCCCGGCCGCGCTACGGGCCTGCCGAGCAGCTCGGCGTCACGGCAACCAATCACTGGCAATTTGTGCAAGGATCAGCTGCTCGTCGCAGTCGCAGCAAGCCCCGGCAAAAAGACGAGCGGCCGCCAACAGCTAAAAGGTGGCCGCTGTATTAAACGCTGCTCGTCCCAGCCGCAGCAAGCTCCACTCAAGGCGAGCGGCCGCCAACAGCTGAGAGCTGATATTTAAACAGCTGTTCGGCGCGGGGGGGGGAGGGGATTTTCCTCAGCCCAGGTACAACAAAGGGCGACCATCCATGTGGCGCCGCGGCAGCCAGCGCTGCTCAACCGAAGCGGCGCCTAGAAAGGCAGGGAGAGGGGCCGCCAACAGCTGAGGGGTGGCCGCTGTAGCGGACATCAAGCCTCCGTGCGGGGGGGGAGCCAAAACTGAGCAGCCACCACACCAGTCACCCTCAGGTAACTAAACTTTTAAAACTAAAACTTTTAAAACTAACTGCAGAGCCCTGGGCCCGGTAAACAGCTGAGCCCCAGTTGAAATGGGGGCGAAAATGAAGTCCCCCGATCCTCTTAAATAACTCCTCTTAAATAACTTAAAACAGCTGAGCCCCAATCATACTTTTAAATAAATTGGAAGTAAGCACAATCACAGCACACACACCCTCTTCGATTGGAACACACGCACACACACGCACGCATACACAAAAGGAACGATACCACGAGGACGAGGCACCACGAGGAAGAGGGATCAGGGAGGACGATGTGTAGTCAGCCGGAAAACAGCAGCAAAAAGAGACCGTGGGCGGGAACCAAGGTGCCTAAATAAGCCCTTTCCTGTGTCCCCGCCCTAGTTGAGCCATTGGCTCAGTACCTGAGACCAACCTGACCTGTTACCTAACTCCTCTCTCCTCCCCCACTCGCAAATCTTCTCCCCGGCCCCAGATGAGGGGCCAGTGGAAGTCTGTTCTCTGAGGGAGGGGGGCATTGATGGTGTTTCGACCAAGGACCCTCAAAAACCTGGAGCCAGCACTGTGTGCACTGATATGCAACATGTCATAACACACATGCTTTGCTTGACATTCAGCTATAGCTGCACCAGCAAAGTAACTTTCAGTATTGTATACTATATCTTTTGGCTCAAGGAGCCAAGCTCTGAGATAATTCATGAACGAAGAGATCTGTTCTTCTCATTTTGCCATTGCCCTAGCTGAGGGCCCTCTGTAATAATGGCATTTTCTTCTCATTTGGAGTAGCACTTTGCCTGAGAAATTACTGTAATGGTTCTTCTTCAAAGTTAATAATCTTTAGTGATTGCTTATCCCTGCATAGCATTACATTGCAGTTATGGCTTGTTAACTATAAAATTTCCTCCCGGGATGTTATAATGAGGCATCCATAATAAGGTGGTGCTGCTTCAGTAAATGTAGAATATATAAAGTAGTTGCAGTGGAAAAGGTGCTCCTTGCTATGTGAATTATGGGCCCCATGATTTTGCTATCTGAAACTTTGGAGGGAAAGTGTAATAATACAGTAGCATTCCACAACTCTATAAGATACAACTCTTATATGATCATCAGAATGTGTTTTACTGCTATGTCATGGATGCTGTGTTGCCTTTTGACAGACAGCAGGATCTCATTAACAATTGCACTGGTACAGGTTTTGCTGAAGTATGTCAGGTTTGTGTCAGCGGTACAGTTTAAGAATGGCAGCCATAGTTCTAAAAAGGCAAGGGCCTCCTCAGAAGATAGTTGAAGAACTGATTTTTCCTATGGGCATTCATAGGCGGTGTCTTTCAAAGCAAGACAGACACAAAAATCATGGATTCCAAATGCAATGCATGACACTGAATTGTGTTCTGGTCCAAGTAGTCCTGCTGCAAAGGGTAGATTCAAGCAACTGCTTCCCCGCCACCCAACCCCAATTGCACCGTCATACTTGTTGAACCAGGTTGTCTGAAGGAATCTCATGGATGACACACTTCAGTGCCATCATTCACAGTATCGGAAAGCAAGATTTTTGCAGCATGTCATAAATCTGGCAGCATTTGCAACAACTATGCATTAAGCCCCTTCAGATGAGTCAGTTTAAGGCCAAACTATGTTCATTAAAGCATGCATGTTAGCTTTCTCTACTCTCCTGTAAGCACGCAGGTGGAGAAGAAGCTCAAATCCTCCTCTCCCAGACCGCCGTGGTCATGATCTGAATTGTGCATTTGCTTACAGGAGAGTAGAGAAAGCTAGTATGAATTGCTCCCCTATGTGCACTTTAACAAATGTTTAGTTTGGCCCTTAGTTGTAGTATGAGGCCTGTGGCTTACGCTGGCTCAGCTTGTCTGAGCGTGGAAAGCTAAGCAGGGTCAGGCCTGGTTATTACTTGGATGGGAGACCCCTCCTCTAGTTTCCTGCATTGAGCAGGGGGTTGGACTCGATGGCCTTGTAGGCTCCTTCCAACTCTATGATCTATGAAATCTATGACAGGCATGAGAATTGTCCATGCAACCTGCTGACATTTGGTGCACATTTATGCAGTGGTAAGTGTGCATAGGGTAGGAGCCATAGTCATAAAGATAGGAAGCACAGAACAGAGGCAGGGAGACTGAGCCAGGTTGACAAACATATAGTATGTTGTCCAAATTGACCAAAATTTATGACAGAGAAAACACTAATATTTTTGTCCTTATATAAATGATACAAGGGAAGATATAGTATAGACTCCCAACCTAATAAGTGATGTTTGAAAGGCCTGGCTTGTTTTATGTAGATTCAGAGAATTTGAATTGGAAGGTACCTTGGAAGTCATCCACTCCAACCCACTGCTTAATCTAGGTTCTACAGTGCAGTATGTAACCACAGCTGACAGGTGGTGGTCCAGCTTCTGCTTAAATACTTCCAGTGAAGGAGAGTCCAGCAGCAGTCTAATACATTACTGAACAGCCTCCACTGTTAGGAGGTTTCTCCTAATATTTAATGAGATCTGCTTCCCTGCAATTTACACCTATTGGTGCTAATCCTGCCCTCTGGAGCAACAGAGGACAAGTCTGCTTCAACATCTTCATGACAGCCCCTCCAGGTTACACATACCCAGGTCTTGTACACATTCCTCATAGGACATGCCTGATCATCTACCTTCCTGGCTCTGGTACCAGCCAATTCTAAATAGCTCAAGAAGCTATGTTGTTTTTGTGCCGTGCATTTTTTTTGTTCTACAGGCAATGATATAAATAGTATGCATAAAGGAAAGCTATGATTATTTATTTATTATTTAATGCCACTCTCTTGGTTCTTATGTGTATTCTAGTTTGGGGAAAATACAAATAATGATATTATTATTTGTACAGCATCATCAATGTATATGGAATTTTGCAGAGTTTTATAAGCACAAATGAAGCCTAGTCTCTGCCCTCAAGAAGTTTATAATCTAAATAATGCCAGAGTGGGGGAAGGAAAGGAAAGGAAAGCAAGGGTAGCAAAGGATGAATGTGAATCAATGTAGTTAACACAATTGTAGACTTTGTTACAGAATGTTCAACTGCATTTGCTCCCATTTTAGCCTCAGTGTGTATCCAAGACTGGAGAAAACAAAATGTCATACCAATTATATCAGCCACAGATAGTGTAAAGAAAGCTGGCTCCTATTTGAAGTTGTGGCTGGAGTCTGAATTATTGGATTAGGCAGACCTTGCTTCAAACGTCTCTTTGCTCTGCTGTCATGCTTCTCTGTGCCAATGGCTTGAGCATACTTAGAGGTGAGTCAAGTGTGACTCTGAGTAAACAGACATTGCCTTGGAAAGTGTGTTTCTGATTGCTAACAAGCACCGTGTGTGTCTGCCTTGGGATGCCTTTTCCCATCAGTTCAGGTTGTGTCTCTTAAAGTAGCCTTCCCCATCCTGATGTATTGGACTACAACTCCCAGCATCTCCCAGACAGAGCACCAGGAGGGCATCAGGTTGGGGAAGGCAGACTTAAAGGCTAGCATTCATCTGCATTCCAAAGTAGCTCATCTGAAATACAAAGTCAAAAGAGCTGTCAAACAGAGAGTACCACCATTGTGAAGGAAGATGGATGGCCTCAAATGACTGCCGAACCATCTGGATAACCACCTAAAGCTAGTAAGTTTTCCATTTGACACTTGTACCATGTGGATGAAGTGGTCAGCTGTAGCCTCAGGCCTTACAGCTAAACCCATTCGGCTGCACCTAGACTAAGTTAGCTGAAGTTAGCATCATGGGCTACACCAGGGGTCCTCAAACTTTTTACACGGGGGGGCAGTTTATTGTCCCTCAGCCTGTTGGGGGGCCGGACTCACCTGTGCCGCCTCCTTCATGCTGCCCCCCCCGCTGCCACTGCTGCAGGACCGCCCCGCTGCCGCCGCTGCAAGACCCCCACCCCCCACGCTGTCCCCCGCCGCCGCCGCAGGACCGCCCCACCGCCCCCCAGTGCTGCCGCCGCCGCTGCCGCCGCAGGACCCCCCCGCCACCGTAACCCGCCCCCCGCCGCCATCCTACCTGGTCCCCTGCACGCTGCTGCTGCTGCCTCCACCACAGCCTCCGCCCGAGGCCACCGCCACTGCTCCGTCGCATCCATACTGGACTCTGCCGGCGCTCAGTTTTGAAAAACAGAGCACAGGTGGGGTCCAGGATGGACGCGACGCAGCAGGGTCCCGTCGCGTCACTTCCGCCGCGCCGGAAGTGGCGCGATGGGACCAGCAGGCGGCGAGGCAGATGAGGTAAAGCCCCCCCGCCGCCGCCGCAGGACCCCCCCACCACTGTACCTGCACCCGCCACCGCCAAAACCCCGCCACGCGGTCGCCCCGCTGCCACCACTGCCGCCAAAGCCCCCTGCCCCAGGACCCCTCGCCACCCACCCCCGCCACCGCCTTACCTGCACCCGCCGCCGCCAAAGCCTTGCTGCCACTGAAGCCGCGCCGCTGCCACTGCCGCCACAACCCCCCCGCCGCCCCCCGCCACCCCCCCGCTGCAGCCAGACACCCCCCCGCCGTACCTGCACCCGCCACCATCAAAGCCTCGCCACTGCCAAAGCCCCGCCGCGCCATTGCCCCGCCGTCGCAGCCACAGCCCCTCCGCCCCCCCAGGGCCTCCCCGCCGCCACCCCTGCCACCGCCGCCGCCACCCCTGCCGCCGCCGCCAGACCCACCCTGCCACCACCCCCGCTGCCGCCGCCACTGGACCTGCACCCGCCGCCAAAGCCTCGCCTCCGCCGAAGCCCCACCACACCATTGCCCCACCGCCGCCACTGCCGCCAACCCCCCCTGCCCCCCAGGACCCCCCTGCTGCCGCCAGACCCGCCACCGCCGAACGCCGCCACCAGACACCCCCCGGCTCCTACCTGGTCCTGCGCGCTGCCTCCCATGTCCTGCGCGCCACCGGAGCCACTGCTCCGGCACACTGGACCTCCACCCGTGCTCTGGTTTGAACAGAGCACGGGGGTCCAGCATGCTGGAGCAGGGTTCTGTCGCACCAGAAGTGATGCGACGGGACCAGCGCGGGCAGCGCGGCTGGCTCTCCACGGAGAACGAAGATTAATTTGTGAGCCCATGCGGGCGGCGGAGAGCCCATGCGGACACCGGTGGGCAGCCGCCGGGCCGGATGGAAGGGCACGCTGGGCCGGATCTGGCCCGCGGGCCGTAGTTTGAGGACCCCTGGGCTACACTGACAAATCACAAATGTGAGCAAGCTAAAAGTAATAATTAACTATTGTTTTCATTAAGCTATTTTGTATTGTGATGAGCATCCAAAATATTAAATCAAATCAGATCCTCCGATCTCACTTGCTCAGAATTACCTGTACATCCCTGGGGGACTTCATTGATCCCCATGGTACTCACTCCATGTGAATATATCAACAGCTGTGGCTTAGAAATAACCCTTCTTGGACTACAAAGCAAATTCAGACAAGGCTTTTAATCAAAATAATGTAGTATGATGCCCTCTCTTGTGTAATTAGCCACATCAACTTAACAAAAGAAAAGAAAATCTAATATGTTAAAAAAAAAAAAAAAACTAAGGCTGCAATCCTGTGGTCCTTGGGAGTGTGTCCTGGGGGATATAGAAGGGGCATTGAACCTCTTTCAGTACAAGGACTGAATTCCGTTTTGGAGCAGCTCTTTGGGTCCGCTTTCCAGTGATGGATGGGACTGAAGGCAAAATGGGGTGGAGGCAAAGCGAAAGGGGCTGGAGCTAAAACACCAAAAATACCAGTGTATTTTAGCTTAAAAGCTCAAATATGAGAGGTATTTAGGAGAAACATTCCTTATTTATTTGTTGTATATATGAATCGCCCATCTGGCCGGCAAACCGGCCACTCTGGGCGATGTACAACATGATAAAATATAAAATACATTTAAAACAGTATGTGTAAACATTTTCATGTGACAGTATGTGTAAACATTTTCACTGTGTTTGCATATATCTTTCCATTTATCTCAAATATATTTAGCATATGCTCTATAAACCAGGCTGCCGCCTTCAAGGTCTCCTGCTAAATGTGTCTTTATAAGGGGAGCAGTAACATTAGGAGAGTGGTGGTGTCTCCCCCCACCCTCCTTGAAAGGACTTGCCTGTTTGGGCCAAGCAATAAGACTAAACTTACTGGTGGGGGGGGGGGCAGCTCAGTCATCCTAGGCCTGGGCTCAGTCATTCATGTCTTGGTAACCTGCAGATTAGACTACTGTAGCGCCTCACACATAGGGCTGCATTTGAAGATGGTTTGGAACTGCAGTTAGTTCATAATACAGCTGTGATGCTGCTCACTGAAACTTAGTATTAGGACTTGGCAATTTGATTACACCTGTGTGTTGCTAACTGCAGTGGCATCTATGGTGGAGTGACAGGCAGAAGCCCAGGGAGGGGCCAACCTGAACATTCCAGAGGCTCTGATTGGTTGAAGCTGAGAGCATAGAACCCCAGGGAGTTGACAGTTAAGGGGAGTTGGTAGTCAGTTGGGGAAGAGAGTGGGTTGGAGTGGAAGGTTAGTAGAGTAGGTAGGGAAAGGTGGTACTGAAGAGAAGAGTTCAGACAGGAAATCTAGTACTAAGTTGTGAGAAAGCAAACGTGAAGGTGTTAGTATAGAACAATTCACAGGAGTCTCCACTTAGGGAGTGAAGGACCTTCTGTCTGAGGAAGAAGGTGAAACTCTGTAACTGTAACTTTCAAGTAACCAAACCAAAGTGATACAAAGAGCACTGTATAACATCTGCCTGCCTTTAACCTGAATCTATGCAAAGAACAAGTTTGAATGTAACTGTTGAAAATTCCAAGTTATCTGTTCCTGAGTTGAATATCAGTTTTGAGACTTTGTTAGAACAATAAATCAACCTTTTTATTCAAAGTTCTAATTCTCCAGAGTCTGACTGGTGACAGGAAAGTAAGAAGTGAATTAACAGAGGGGCACCCTACTTCAAGTAATCAAATAAAACAAACTGCTTAATAAAGACAAACAAACGTGGGTGAACAGCTACATATAAGACCTAAGACACATAATCGGCTAACGCAACTTTAAAAGACAGCTTAAAGTCTGAAGTGACCAATACAAGGTGGCACTTGGTGAGAGCGAAGTACACATCGAGGGTGTGGGCTTTGGAGTGAGGGGTCCCGTCCGCTACAGTATCCAGTTCATATTTGGCCCAGTTAGAAGTGCTAGTTTTGACCTTTAAAAGCCCATCATCGCTTGGGGCTCAGATACCCTTCCTCTCCACATGTAACCCGCCCCTACTTTAAGATCTTCGGGTGCTCTCTGCCATCTGAGGTCAGGCATTGGCTACAAGGGAACACGAACACACCTACTCAAGGGTGGCATCCCAAATGTGGAATGCTTGCCCTAGGCAGCCCCTGACACTGACATGACATCAGTAGGAGGTGCCGACCTCACTCCTGCCTTGATGTCATTTCAGTGCCAGTCAAAGCCCTTTCCAGGCTTGTAAATCCTCTCTTGATTGCTTTTATGCTGGTTGGTGTTTGCTTCGATTTTATTTATTTATTTATTATATTTATACCCTGCCTTTTTTCCTGCAAGGAACCCAAGGCGGCTTACATAATCCTCCTCCTCTCCATTTTATCCTCACAACAACCCTGTGAGGTAGGTTAGGCTGAGAGTCAGTGACTGGCCCAAAGTCACCCAGTGAGTTTCATGGCCAAGCAGGGAATAGAACCTGGATCTCCTGAGTCCCAGTCCAACACTCTAACCACTACGCCACACTGACACACAGTCAGATTCCACTGACTGCTTTGATACTATTCTTTTATATTGTGGCATTTTAAAGTTCTTGTTATTTTTTAATTTGTTATACTGTAATTTAATTTTTTTTATCAGTTGCCCTGCGAACCTGTTGAAGTATAAATCAAGTGAATAAATACATCAAGTTTTTGTTTTTTATTTTAAAAAACCAAATAGTTAAAAGCAAACTAGAGATTAACAAATGGGCACATATTTCTAGGGGACCTATCAGCAGGTCCCCATCAGATTTAGTAAAACCCACCCCTAAGCAATTACCAGGTTCAAAGGGACAAAATAATTGGTAATGTCTACAGAATTCCAGTATTCAGATATCTTTTATCAATGCTTATCACAATGGTAAAGACTGAAGCCACTGAGAAGCAGTTCCCAATTGGCTATGGCAAGTGTGAAAGAGGCCAGACCAGTATCAGGATGTGTGATGTTACAGTGGCAAAGCAAGGTGACTAAGGATACCATTTGTCCATGCCAGTGTTTCTCCATGCTATTGCATCAGCAACGGAGATTGCATATTAGTAGCATGAAAATTCCAGTAAATCAAAGAAGGATTATGGTAGGACAGAAACAGAGGCAGGTCTAGAGATGGCACACAACCCTAAAGACCTTTCAGCAACAATGGAATCGTTTATATTTACGGATCATTGTGCCGCTGAGATATTGTAGTGGCTTGTTCTAAAAGAACAGTAACTGACAGGCAGTAAAGAAAGATAGTTTGACTATAGCAGTGTTGATGTAAGTTCCTGTTCACACTGCTTATATATAGGATCAGGCTACCGGTATGTTTAATTGTCAGAACTGTTGTTGTTTTTCCCCATAGAAACAGAGAAATCAAATAAGATAAGGTTTTTGAAACCATACCAATTGCAGATAAGGTTTTTGAAACCATACCAATTTCCGGTATGTTTAATTGTCAGAACTGTTGTTGTTTTTCCCCATAGAAACAGAGAAATCAAGTTGCAGATAAGGTTTTTGAAACCATACCAATTTGGAAGCACACTGTGCTTAAAAGTAAGCTCTGTGTTTGAATGTTATGCTAATTAGTAATGAGATTACAGTGTGCTTAAGTGCTGTGTTAATAGTGAGCTTATCTTACATATAATTACATATCTAAATACATTACTTAAGTTGGGGAAAACTTATTCACAAGTTGCTTCATAGTCAGTGAATGGCTACATTATAAATATTAACTTCTGAAAATTACTCATCATCATCAGGCGATCACTCGTGACCGAGTAAGATTGTCTTCCGGGATAAAAGGAGGAAATTCTAAAGAAGATTGTGTAGACTCTAGCGATGGGTCCGTAAGTGACTGTGGAGGCCAATTCTAGATCCACACAGCTTCCCACAGTGAGGACACAGGTTACCAGATAGAAGATGGTCCTGTAAAGGATTCATTTGACGTGCTTTTCGCTTAGCACGTTTCTCCCTTTCACCTTGCACTCGGGCTTCTTCAAAGTCCATGGAACCTTTGTGAAAGGCCAACCTCCATTTAGATCGTTCATGGGCCAGAGCTTCCCAGTTTTCGATGTTTATATTGCATTTTTTTAGATTAGCCTTATGAACATCTTTAAACCTCTTATATTGACCACCGATATTCCGCTTTCCATCCTTGAGTTGGGAGTAAAGTAACTGCTTTGGGAGGCGGCAGTCAGGCATTCGAACAACATGACCGGTCCACTGAAGTTGGCGTTGAAGGATCATTTTTTCAATGCTAGTAGTCTTTGCTTCTTCCAGTACACTGACATTTGTTCGCCTATCTTCCCAAGTAATTTGCAGGATTTTCCGGAGGCAACGTTGATGAAACCTTTCAAGGAGGTGGAAGTGACGTTTATAGATAGTCCATGTTTCGCAGGCATACAATAAAGTTGGTAATACAATGGATTCATAAACCAGTGTTTTGGTCTTCTTACAAATATCCCGATCCTCGAACACTCTATGTTTCATTCGAGAAAATGCGGCACTTGCGGAGCTCAGACGATGCTGGATTTCACTGTCGATGTTAGCTGTAACAGAAAGATAGCTGCCAAGATAGAGAAAATGATCGACATTTTCCAGTATTGTCCCACCAAGCTGGATAGATGGCATCACCAAAGGGTTGGCTTGCACTTGCTGATGAAGCACTTTGGTTTTTTTGATGTTAAGTGAGAGACCAAGATTTCGTATGCTTCTGCAAAAGCATTTAGGATAGTTTGGAGATCGTCCTCTGAATGTGCGGAGACCACATTATCATCAGCATACTGAAGTTCCACAACGGAGGTTGTAATTACCTTACTTTTTGCTTTCAGCCTGCTGAGATTAAAAAGCTTTCCATCTGTTCGATATATAATTCCCACACCGGTGGGAAGTTTCCCCTTGACAAGATGTAAAACCATGGCGATGAAAATGGCAAATAATGTTGGGGCGATAACACATCCCTGTTTAACACCTGATCCCACTTTAAATGGAGCACCATGAGAGCCGTTGTTGTCCAAAACCGTTGCCGTCATGTTGTCATGGAGAAGTCGCAAGATATTCACAAATTTATTGGGGCATCCAATTTTCATAAGGATAGTCCAGAGAGCTGTACGGTCTACAGTATCAAAGGCCTTAGCCAGATCAATAAATGCCATATAAAGGGGTTGATTTTGCTCCCGGCATTTTTCTTGGAGCTGACGTGCAGTAAAAATCATGTGTACTGTCCCTCTAGAGGGGCGGAAACCATATTGAGTTTCAGGGAGGATCTCTTCTGAAATAGATAGAAGACGGTTTGCGAGAATCCTAGCAAATATTTTACCTGCGGTTGCTAAGAGAGAAATGCCCCGATAGTTTCCACAGTCTGTTCTATCACCCTTCTTAAAGAGGGTGATAATTATGGCATCCCTGAAGTCTTCTGGGATCTCTTCTCTTATCCAGATTTTTTCGATGAGTTTATGAAGATGTTGTACAAGTTCGGGGCCCCCTTCTTTAAAGATTTCAGCAGGAATCCCATCTGGTCCACTAGCTTTGTTGTTCTTCATTTGATTAATGGCTTTTTTTACTTCATCCAAAGTGGGGAGTATTGCAAGTTCCTCTTTAATTTGTTTTTGCGGGATTTGCGAAAAAATCTCATTATCCACCTTAGATTTACGATTTAAAAGGTCATAATAATGCTCTTTCCAACGCAGTGCAATAGACTCTTTGTCTTTTAAGAGTTTGGTGCCATCTTTTGATTGTAAAGGGTTTGTACCATAGGTTTTTGGTCCATAAATGGCCCTTGTGGCCTTAAAAAAGCCCCGTGCATCATGAGATTCTGCAAGTTGTTGAATTTCTTCAGCTTTCTTTTTCCACCAAGCGTTCTTAAGTTCTCTTGTTCTTCTTTGGACCTCAGCCTTTGCGCTAGCGTAGGTTTTTTTCTTGGCAGCGCAGTTAATATCATTTTGCCATATTTGGAAGGCTTTCCTTTTTTGGTCAATTATATATTTAATCTCATTGTCATTTTCATCAAACCAATCCTGATGTTTCTTAGTTTCATATCCAATAGTTTGTTCACAAGCTGCAGTAATGGAGGTTTTCAGCTTAGACCAATGGTCCTCAATGTTGTCAGGAGGTTCCGTAGGTAGATGTTCCTTAAGAAGTGATTGAAGACGAGTTTGCTTAATAGGATCTTGAAGGACTTGGATGTTCATTTTACGCCTTGGTTTCCTTCCTTGAAGCCTACGTTGGGGAGCAATGTTGATAACCATTGTGGACCGGATTAGTCGGTGGTCTGTCCAGCAGTCGTCGGCACTCACCATGGCCCTAGTAAGAAGTACATTGCGGCGATCTCTAACATGGACAATTACATAATCCAGAAGATGCCAGTGCTTTGACCGTGGGTGCTGCCACGATGTTTTAAACTTATTCTTTTGTCGAAAGAGCGTGTTTGTGATAGTGAGATTATGCTCTGCACATATAGACAAAAGTAAGAGTCCGTTCGGGTTGCTATTACCTACTCCGTCTTTTCCAATAGTTTCTGGCCATAAATCAAAGTCACGCCCGACTCTTGCGTTAAAATCGCCCAGGAGGATAATTTTATCCTCCTTAGGTATCTCTGACAGGAGAGTGTCCAACTGGCTGTAAAAACTTTCCTTGATGTCATCATCAGCATCTAATGTTGGTGCATAAGCGCTCAAAATAGTTACCTGTTGGTTATTGGCGAGCTTTAATCGAAGAGTTATCAGGCGTTCGTTAATGCCAGTAGGAACTTCTGACAAAGAGTTCACTTGTTCATTTTTGATGGCAAAGCCTACACCATGTATTCGTCGGTCCTGCTCAGGTAGTCCTTTCCAGAAGAAGGTATAACCTCCTTTTTCTTCTTTCAGCTGTCCCTCTCCTGCCCTTCGAGTTTCTTGAAGTGCTGCTATGTCAATTTTAAACCGTCTCAGCTCCCTTGCAATAATAGCAGTCCTACGCTCAGGGCGTTCACTATCTATGTTATCCAGCAATGTCCGTATATTCCATGTTCCAAAGTTCAAATGTCTTTTTCGACTGCTAAAATGGTGACCCCACTGGACGCGGTAATCCAGTCAGGGGAGAAAGAGGTAGACTATGTTTAGGGCACCTTTTCTAGCCCCCTCCCCATACGGGGTGAGCAGAGTGGATCCTAAATAGGGCTGCTCAGTCATGGATACAGCTGCCGAGCTGCTCGACTACCTCGTTCCTTGAACAGGGCGACTGAGTCTGCATCCACCGCCCATGTGCTGGTCCATGACTAGGGGCTTCCAGATTCACAGTCCTGCCCCCGTTGCCATTCGCCAGTCGCCATGGGACTTTTTTTTTGTTTGTTTGGGTTGGGTTGGGTTGGGTTGGGTTGGATGGGTTGGGTTGGAAGACGCCTGTGCGTGAAACTGTTTTATGTGGGGAGATCGGTGCACAACGAATCACCACACAAACTTGACAGAGCACGGCAGAGATCCAATGGCACGGTTACCCTGACGATTGGAAAACCATTCTCTGCTGCAGCCTTCATCCGCCTTCACAGCCGTTGTAATTTAGGTTTAATTATCTTCCGCCTGTTCTGCCGTTGAGGACTTTATGTTTTGGATCGTTCTTTGTCTGGTTCCTCTCCCCGGACCTTACCGCCATGGGTGACCCTACTGGGAGTACATAGCTCCCGACGGCATTGCTCACAGGATTCATCGGAACACGCAAGCCCACTCACCACTTCAAGGTGACGATCCGGCGAGGGGTGAAAATTACTACAGCCTGTTCTAATAACAAGAATCAAAACCATCCCCACTCCCGCAGTCTTTTCAAATATATATTCTGGTTGTCAGTGGATTAGAGAAAGTATTAAACAGATGGGCCAGCATGTTCATTTGCGACTGCTGTGGAAGAATCAAAGAAGACATATTGGAAAGAAGCAGGTGGCAAGGGAGAATGTGGACAGACTTTAAAGACATTTACTCTCACAAATGGAAGGTATTCTTAAAATTATGAGATTGGCTTAGTTTATATATCAAATTGTGAGGATTTTTGTAAAATAACATCTCTAAATTTAAATAATACTATAAGGCAAAAAGAGATATGCAGCAAAACCAGATATAGTGTAAGACTTACTTAATTAGCAATGTTCTCCTTCAGGGCAAAAACCTGAAAAAAATATAGCTGCAAACTGCAATATATTTCCAGAAATGGAGAAGTTGTCTTTTAGAAGCCGCTGCAGCTTGGCTTCTTCAAATGTTCCTTGAAGGCACATTCTTTGTCTGTTACACCAAGAATTTGGTAATTCAGACACTTTAGCTTGCTTGTGCAAGGTGTTAAAAGATGCTGACAGTTTGGATGCATGTCTATAACTTTGTACATGCTTCTGAATGAAATGATTTCTATTTAACAGTAAATTAAAAACTTGGAGGCTCAGAAGATTCAGTCTGTGTTTCTATGTGTGCATGGTTTGCTGGTTCATTCTTCCAATCTGCTTGTGACAATAAACTGGTTAGGGCTAATAGCGTGGGTCTTGTGACTGGCTTTTTGTCTGCCTCACGTTCCCAGTAGATTTACTACTAGGTTTCCAGCATCATCGTAATTGTTTCTTTGGTACCAGATAAGAAAAGACAACTTAATGTTTTGCCTGGAGAAGAGGAGATTGAGGTGGGAAATGAAAGCAATCTCAAATATCTGAAGGGCTCTTCTTTGTTACGCGGTAGGGCAGGACTAGATTTAAAGGGCTTAAACTACAGGTGGATAGATTTTGGTTGAATGTTAGGAGAAACCTCTTAATGGTAAGAGCAGTTCAACAATAGAACCAATTACCTATAGGGACTGTGGCTCTCCTTTGCTCAGTTTCTTCAGTTTCCTGCATCAAGGAGGGAGTTGTACTAGATAGGCTACAAGGTCACCTCCAACTGTATAATTCTAATATTTAATATTAATATATAAACTTTTCATAGACTGCAACTCACCCTAATTACCAGAGGTAATTCTGGTACTTGTCCTAATAAATCACTGTCCCTATAATTGCCTTGTTAAAAATGTGTTAGTATGAGTTCCTCAATTCAGCATTTTTCAGGGTTCAACTCCTCCTTCATGTTCTCTAGATGGTAAATCTCAGAGTGGGTACTCGATGTGCCATCTCAGTGCACATGCATGAACACTAAGGAGCCAGTTGATGCACAGCCTGCCATTTTGCACAATGCAGCAGCTGAGTTATACTTTGAACCATTGAGTTGATTCTAAACATACTAGAAAAAACAAAATTATCCTACAAGAGAACAAACACTCTCCTTGCTTTTAAATGGGTGGATGATAGGCAATTGCAGAGTAAATTATTCAGCACATAGAAAGCTGAGGAGAGCCTTCAAGTAATGTGTAATTGTGCTGGGGCAGTGATTCTTGGTATTAGAGTGTTACCAGTGTGTCCCAGTTTTGTTTGGGGAATATTGGAAGAGATGGCTTAAAAGAAGTTTTTCTTAAGAAAGTTTCAAAAATATTCAAAAAGTCCTTGTAATATTAAAAATGAGATGGTTGTGTTACATTCTATTGTCTGTATATGTAACTGTGAACCTGTGACCTCTTATTCATTAAAAATGTACACTATTAAGGGTGGAAACAGCTTTTGAGTTCTGCTTTTATTTTTATGCACTGTGTAAAGGCAGACCTTTGACATTTGTAAAGTTATAATCCATGGGAGTTAACTCTTGCAGCCGCTTTGAACTGTTACTATGTAATTATGCTTTATATGCTCATAAAAAGCAAATTAATTTATTATGATGCTGACCTCCATAGTGCAAAAGCTATAACCAAGACAGCATACGTGCAGCCTTCTATTTTGCCCTAGTACTGAGATCTAAATAGAGTAAACTCTTGCATTTCAGGTGCCGCTGGAGTCTCTGGAGATATTGTCCTGGTACAGATATAAAAATAATCCATTTAGGGCTGGGATCTCCACATCTCTTGCTACCTGCCAAGCTCCCTGCCTCTGATTTCCTTAAGATTTTTTTTTAAAAAAACCCACCTTTATTTGGGTTCAAAAGAGTGGACTGTGTTTTGGAGCTTAGACCCGACCCCTGCCTTATAGTAGGTTCTTGGGCAAGTTACTTTTATTTTAGGCTCACCAGTTTGTCTTCTGGAAAAATGAGTGTTTTGCGACCAGCCATGCCCACCATGGCAGCCATTTTATGAATGGGCAAGACCTCCAACAGACATTTCATGAGAGCACCCCATGACAATCTCTTAAAATTCCAAATGTACTTACTGACCCAGACAGGTCCAGGACTTCCGATCTCTGGCCAAAGTAGACATGAATGTGAACTGCAGGACTGGAATGCCCAACTTCTTTTATTTTCAAAAGAAATCTTGGGGTGGGGATGAAATTTGGATCAGAGCTGCAGTGCACAAAGGAATAGTTTTAATATTTTGCCCCTATGTCAAGGCCTTGACCTAGAATGCCTCCTAGAGCTGCTATTAGCCATGGAGAGGAAATCATACAGGCATAATGTATGCCTCTATATTTTCCCGTCCACAGCTATCAGTTCTGGACAGTAATCTGTCCGGAGCTGTGGCATGTGTGGAAAGGACTAGACACCCCTCCTCACGCTCCGCAGCCCTGATCCAGACTGAGGACAACGCTACAGCGGCTTTTTGAAAAAGATGTCAGGAGGTTTGAATCATGCAACTCCAATATCATATCTAGCCTGATCCAAAATGCATCATGTACAAGATCATCTAAATCATGTATGCTAAAATTGGATTGAAAGTTCCTGTGATGTCAGAATTTCCCATGGTGAAATAACTGCTTTTTCAGTCAAGGTTTTAATTGACACAGCAGTCCATGCACCATTTCCTGTGTGGCTGGAGATCCGGCTTTCATAGAGCTCTCTGCAAGCATAGGCTGCCCCTGTTCAAACACCCATGTGGAATTACTTTCAACTCAGTATGCCAAGAATTGAACCTGGGATCTGCCATCTTCAACGTATATGGCTTATCACGGATCTATAGGCATTTCTCTGTCTCTGGGGAAAATGGAATAGCCATTGTACCATGCAGCATGGGACAGGGACATGCTGACTCTCTAACTTAAGAGTGAAAAAAAATATATTTGGCTGGAAGCAGAGTTTTTAAAAAACACACCGCTGCTTAATAGTAAAAGGTTGGAAGTGGGATGGTTTTCATCATGCATAATCAATAATCAGGATTATTGGTTTAGGATTATTGGGCTGAGCTTCATTATAATAAATTCTAGATGTTGTTTCAGTAGAAATCATTTGTATATGATCATTGTTGTGGAAAAATTGATCTACTGCGTTGTGTTTTTAAGAGGTTCTTAGAGAGGAAAGTTTATTAGTGAATTCACGGATGGCATCTGAGCACAGTCAGGAATGCCAACAAGAGCACAAGGGAGACACTTCCATTTATACTGAATAATATCATGTAGAGGTCAGGTGACAATTGAGTCAGTACAGGAAACTGAGAGACAATTCAAAAGGAGACATTTAAACAAAAACAAAAGATCAAGTATTGCCCATCTTCCAGCCATCATGCTAATCAGTAGTCTTTCCCAAGGTGATAATCCCAAGGTGATACTGGCTCACAGTACTTTTAGCATAAACAGGAAAGAGGGTTAGGCAAATCAATAGATGGGTGATTTGCCCTCAGGGTTGTAATCTACAGAAGGTCAAGGAAAAGGTCTGACTTCCAGGCCTTTCTGTTTAAACTAAAGCCTGGACAAATTTTACTTCTACATCATAAATGGCATTGTTATCCCACACTTCAGCTTCTTCAGCCGCAGTCTGACGCATTCAGCTGAATACACCACTTAGCTTACGGTAGTTCTCCGATTGATTTGGCGTTAACTAAAAGTGAAATATGGTTATTATAGCTGAATTACTTTTAGACAGTCTTATTTTCCAAGAAGACAAACTGTAAATGCTACCATTTCTCGTTGTGACTTTGGGGGATTGTTTGCTGTTTCTCTTCTTTTTCATAACAGATTTTATGCTCTTTAAATGAGCATTTCTTTAGCTTTTGTTTGCTGTTTATATTGGAAAACCAAACCTGGCATCCATAAAGTTTACTGTGTATATTTGCAGTGGTGTATTGTTGTCTATAGGAAAGGATGGATTATCATTTTCTTCTTGCTCACTGATTTATAATGTATTAAACTGTATTTTTTTTAATTCTACCATTCGTTTAATAGGAAGCAATACGAAACTTGAATAATGCTGTCTGTATCGCTTCTGTCTAAAAGGTTGCTTCCAACCTGATGTCTCATGCTTACTCTTTAACCCCTTCCCTTTCAACTACTTCACTATTCATCTCATTGATTATTAAATGGGGGTTTCATGACTATTGTTTGGAATAAATATACTGAGGAACACAACCTAAATGAATAGCATGATAGCCACGCAAACATTGATTTCTTTCGGTCTACACAAAGCATAGGAATATTCCTTCTGTATTTGCAGAGCTTAGATAGAGACCTTCAAAGGGCTAAAGGTATTTCTTCAATTGGAGTAGGTGCTTATGTGTGATTTTTGTCTTTGAAAAGTTTTTCCCTAGTTCACTGGCTCCCAGGGTAAATCCTCTTACTTATTCTGAGTCATCCTGCTGACTTTTCTAAATCCAGTTTTACATTTGTGATCCAGCTTTAAATTCTGCTGATTTTAATGAGACCATTCCCATTTATACAGTAATGCTTAAGGCAGAAATCTACAAGCCACTTTCTGAGTAACTCTGTTAATTTCAACAGGACTGCTCTCAGGTCTGTGGTTTGTAGGTTGAGCCAAAAGTATAGGGAATGAAAATGCCTTGGGATACCTAAGGATGCCTAATCTACCAAAAAGGTCTTGAATTTTGCCACTGAAATTCTAAACTCACTTATCCTGGCATACTTCAGTTGGGAATTGCTTTTCCAAGTGCAATAGAGAACGTGATTTAGGCAAACCAGTTTCCCTATTTGCAGCAACAGAATTCCCTTGCTAGCACAAAGCAAACAGCTAGCTTCCTAAACTTTAGCTTCTTTTGAATGTAGTACTTAAACTCTTTAGTTCTTAGACACATTATAATTTTTGTTATAAGTGAATGTTATAGAGAAGCTCAGCCATGATGGCTTTATGTACAGATATAGTTTGTGTTTTATATTTTTGTTGACATCACCCTTGCACCTGGGCTAAATTATCCATTTTGCTCTGAGAAAGGCCGCAAGGACAATAGACTTGAGGGATGCCACGCAGGAGAGCCCTGGTTGGTAACAGGGAAGCTATTAGCTAATTACCTGTGTGTGTGCCCTATTGATTAAATTAAAGGGAGTTGCCCCCATAGGAACCCCAACTACATCAAATGCCTACCTGATTACCAGGTCACCACTCAGCCACACAATCCACGAAGGTAACTTTAAATAGGCCAGTCAAGACCTTCGCAAGAAACATGGCCCGGTCCTGAAGTGTTCCTACTCCAAGATAGATCAGCTGGTTAAAGCAGTACCTGGGTATCTTTCATGATGGACCTTTGTTCTGTTTACCTCTAATTAACTATCCCCCAGATGTGTGGCTCAGTCAGCTAACTTTAATTCAATCAATTTGAATTTGAGTTCCCATTTATTCCCCAGAGTCAAGCAACTGATCCCTTTCTTCTACAAGTGTGGCGTAGTGGTGAGAGTGCTGGGCTGGAACTCAGGAGATCCGGGTTCTAGTCCCCGCTCAGCCATGAAACTCACTGGGTGACTTTGGGCCAGTCACTGACTCTCAGCCTAACCTACCTCACAGGGTTGTTGTGAGGATAAAATGGAGAGGAGGAGGAGGATTATGTAAGCCGGCTGGGTTCTTTGCAGGAAAAAAGGCGGGGTATAAATATAATAAATAAATCAATACCTTATCCTGAGTGCAGCCCGTAGCCATTGATTCTTGTATCTCCTTTGTTTTGACGTCTATAACTGTCTATAAAGGCACTCAGCATGTTCTTTCATTGTTCTTTCATCATGGGAGTCAAACTGTCCCACAGAATCGCCTGAGATTTGCTTGACTCCCAAGCCCATTCTTCATTATCCTTCCTAGCACTCTCCCTTTCCAACTCTGCTACCTAACCCACAATTCCAGGGCCAGAATTTTTCTGCCTCTTTCTGCTTGAACCATTTTGTTGCCTTGTTTCCCAGATAGATTGGTTGCCTTGCATGCCCAGATAATGCATCACTCCCTTTTAGAGCACCCATTGGGGCTCTCTAGCACTCTTCCATATGTGGCACAGCCTTGTACCAAACTGTGGGCTCGATAGTTTGAACCACTGAGGACTCACGTCTCATGGGAGGATGTGCCATTCCCTATGATTTGTTAACTCTGAGTCCAGTTGTTTATTTATGTGATGGACAATCTGTGGGTCTTCGGCATTGTGCTGACGTTGTCTTACAGTCAGCTCTAGGAAACTGCCTACATATCTATGCTCTCAGCTGGGTTCTCTCCCTTCCCGCACTCCACTAATTTCCTTGCCTCTCTCCATGTTTGTTATTTTCCTTGGAGTAGTCAGGATCCAAGGAGAGGCCTCATTTTGAGGCTCTCCATTCCAAATCCTATTTTTTCCAACCAAATTCTTTTGGCTTCAGTGTCCCTAATAATGGCATAGCCAGTGGTTCAGTCTCCCCATCATCACCCATCCAAAGACCTTTCTTTTGATGTTTATAGATAACATGGTGTATTATCTATATTCTGGGTAGATTATTACCCCAGTTTGAATTTGTGCCCAAAATGCTGTAGACTATAGAGTATAGGCTGCGCCCTCTGTGAGTTCCCAAGTATCTGTGACCAACAAGGAAGTCAGGTCCTTTGTATCCCCCCTAACCTACAACACGGTTAAAACACACACACCATGCTTTGGATTTATTTCCTTCTCTCGCTCCTAATTTTTTTCCCTGACTCTATCCATTCCAGCCCTTATGAGGCCCACCCTGTGCTGTTTGCACTTGAGCTTCCCCTCATACAGACTCCGAAGTCCTGCCGTGCCATTTCCCTAGCACCCTCCCCACTCCTTATTTGGCAAGTGCTAATTCTCAGCCGCTATCTTTCTCTAGCTCTAGTACTGTTATTAGGATAGGAATTGTATGCTTTTCCATGTGCTAGGGCTTTGATATACTAACTAAGGATTCTCGTCTCCTGTAAAATACTTTGTGGTAAATTTTATTTTATTCATTTAAAATATTTCTAGGCTGACTTTCAAGGCAGGAGCACTCCCAAAGCAGCTTACAACCATCAAATGCATAAAAAACTGATAAGTAATAAAACAGTCAACGTTCATAAAAACAACAAACACCAGCATAAAACATCTGTCCTGTACAGTACTAAAAGCCTAAAACACAATTGCAGTGTGTATTGATCTATTTTGACTATAGCTCTCAAGCTAATTTTCCCCATTTGAAGAAGCGATTTCTCCATTTGTTGGAGTACAGCACATGATCTGCTGTGTGCACACCACACCTGTGGGAAAGTTCCCTACATTTCCGGGTTTGTCAGACACACGCGTGTACACATGTGAATTGACATGCACATGTAAATGAGAACACCCGGTAACATGATCAAGCAAACAGGTGAGGTATTGAAGAGTACCCCATCTCTTTGTTTGTTCATTTACAGCAAGAAGATCTTAGTGTCTAAGGATCAGATTCTCTACATGCTTGAACTGATTATGGCATGTATAGAGCAGTGGAAGCAGTTGGGAAGCATTTAATTCAGCATTAAGAGTACGGATTGCCTGGAACTAGATATGAACCATCCTTGTTCTTAATCCCCTTTGCATAAGGGATTGCACACTCAATGAAGCAATAGTTTCATAGATTTCATAGATCATAGAGTTGGAAGGAGCCTACAGGGCTATCGAGTCCAACCCCCTGCTGAATGCAGGAAACTAGAGGAGGGGTCTCCCATCCAAGTGACTCCTCCCATCTGAATGTGGCATGCACAGTGCAAGAGTATTATGAAGAATGGGGCATTCCTGCAGATGGCAATATTAAATTGGAAATTAGAAAGGTTGATATAGCTTCACTGACCCCTTTGCTGAACCACCATTCAAGTCTCTTATAGGATGTAAGTCTGTTATTTAAATTGTGAAGCTGGGGAGTATGCTGGGGAGGGCTGAAGACCCTGCTGCAATTTTCACTTCTTTCTTCATCCTCTGTCTGCTTAGCTGCTCATATCTGTAACAAATTACTCAACTGCTTTTTCTTTTTAATTCCTAACACTAACGAAAGATATTTATGACTGGAGGAAAATCACTTCAGGGACTCACCAAAGCTTGGAGTCCTTGCAAAACCTTTTCATCTAAGAAGTCATTAGTGTCTGGGGAGAAGCATGAGATACTTTTCACTGGTTTCCTTCTATTAATGCTTAATGCATATCTGCATCCAGTCAGTTCTAGTCCAATCTGTCAAGCAGCACAAAGCTCACCATGTTTTCTTGGAAATACATTGGAAGTCCATGTTTTGTGCTGCTGAAATAGGGTTTTGCTTTTATATTTAAAAAAATCTATACATTTGAGGTAAATTATTGTATTTAAATGGTGTTGTAAGCTGCCTTTAGCATCTTGGACCGGGGATGTGTGAGGAATCTGATAGGGGGAGTGAAAATCTGACAGATTTTCATGATTCGGTCCCCTGGATTCCAGCTCGCCAACCCTGCGCTGGCGCCAACTTGCTATATGGTCTGAGTAGAGCCAGCTTGCAGACTTCATCTCTAAGACAGGCCACAATTTGCACATTTAAAAAAACAAAAATCCACTAAGTAAATTTGCGTGAAATCGGACGATTTGTGCAAATTGATACCCGAAATAATGCAATGACCACATGTTGTTTGGGTGCCAATTTGTACAAATCGGCCTATTTTACGCAAATCAGGCTAGATCCACATGCTTCTCAGGTGCCGATTTGCGCAAAATGCAGAAAATACCATGATTTGCACAAATTGCACAAACTTACGCAAATTGCGCAAAGAGCACAATTTGCACAAATTTCCTTAGCGGTTTTTTAAAAAGCACAAATAGAGACAGAAGTCTGTGCAGAAACCCCACCCACCCCCGATTTGGCCTATTCGCACAACAAGCCAAGGGGCTTGTTCGCACGACACGGGAACCGTGGGGGAGCAGAAGTCCCCGTGCGAACGCTGACCGGGGTGCCCCCGCAGGAGGGCTGCGTGTGGGACGCACACAAAGTGACCATGGGCGGTAGAGGGGTAAGCCCTTACCGCACATGGCCACCGTGCCGTGCAAACAGCGGGCGGCGCTCCCACGGGGACCGCACAGAGGCGGCAGCCCAGAGTGGCCGGAGCTGCCGCCGCTCCAGCCTGTAGGGGCAAACGGCCCCTCTGGGCATCCCGGGGGCCCGCCCCCTAGTGCCGGGAGGCCCACACTGCAGTGCGAGGACTGCAGGGTCCGCCCACGCACACGGGGTGCAGGTCGTCTGCGGCGTCCCGCCGGACCCCACGAATCACCCTGTGGTGCCTCCCCCATCCGCAGCCTGGGTCGTGCAAACCAGCCCAAGAAGTCCATCAAGCTCATACGAGCTGTACTTTCCAGCATCAGCACACATCCCTACTGGGGAGGAATAGAACTATTTTACAGAAACACATAAATAAAGCACCACTCAGTTCAGTAAGACTTACGTCCAGGTTAAGAATGCTTAAAATTACCTCTTCAGGAATAGTTTGTGTACCCTGACCCTGGGCCAAGCCCCTTATAATGCAGGTGCAAAGCACCACCTTATATTTCACCAACACTAACAATATATCTATTGGCCACCTTGGTCTGTCTGCATGGGTACGGGGGCAGGAAAGGGCAACAAAAGGTCTCTACCACATCCTTTGTTGAAAAATAGCCCTCCCCTTCAGCAAATCACATGCCACAGTAGTCAGTGCACATCTGCCTCAGAATGTTCACTGCAGCTGAAGCTAAAATGAATACATCACCTAGTGTAGCCATGGGGAGGAAGGAAGCTGGTAGACTGCCGGTTGTTCAAGTAAATGCTTGCCACTAATCCAACCAAAGCCCATGCTATCCAGTTGTGGTCTAGATCAGGCCCCAAACAGACACAAGCTTGTGGTCCCTGCTTAAGGTACAGGGATTTATTGTTCCCTTCAAATGCAAGGGGTTGATAGCTGCAATTTATTTATTTATTCAATTCATACCCTGCCTTTCCACCAAGAAAATGGCTCTCAGCGAGGCAACAGATCCCAATAAGACCAGGCAAGGGCAGAGGATGCCTTGGTTGGGCTGAGGAAGAGAGAGCAGCGGCCCAGTCTCTGTCTTCCAGCAAGAACTTCCTGGTCCCTGCTTGCGATCCACCATTATACCTTTCACAGGTTTCCATTGTTTAAGAAATATTTGCCAGTAGAGAAATATATAGGGCAGGATGACATTTGTATGTTTATATTGCTTCTACCTTGCAATTTTATTGCTGTCACCAGTGAGTAAATAAAATAGTACAGATAAATATATATATAGAAATTTTTAGAGCATTTGGTAAGGGCACATCTGATTAATTACAATGGCACGGTAGTCTGAGTGAAAAGAAGAAAATGCAGTATAAACTATCAGAAGAATAAATCAAAAATCCATTGCTGCTCATAGGAGGTGCCTACTGGACATTACTAAAAGTAATTTTCAAGGATATAAAACAAAATTGTCTTCTCAATCTGTTTAGATGTGAAATCAGCAATATATTGATTCATATAATGATTTCTTGTTATATTACCAGAGCTTGGACTGTGCTGGGCACCACTCTTAAGCTCTTCTCATTTGGTTGGTTGTAATTTTATGCTGTATCTTTCTTTCTTCACATCTCAGGTCATTCAAAGTCATTGATTCCAGTACTTATTTTCCAAATGTTTGTTTATAATTCCTCTTATTTGTTAGTGCCCATAAACCAAAGTCCTTAGGCATTCCCTCAAAAGGGCGAATCATTATGTTCCTACCAGAGTGTTCAATAATTGCCTTCCTCTTTTCCCTCTGCATGCTCATTTTACACCAGAGCCATATTTTCTTTGTTCGTGTGTCTCCCCACCCCGCTCCCAGATTTACTTCAGGGTCTCATGACTCTTTGTGCAGCATTTTCAGGAGGGGCTGTCCTGGGAAGGAGTGGGAACCCCACTTCCATCAGCACAGTTGATCCAGCACAAATCTGGATTCAACCCTCAATTACTTGACTGCTAAATCTTAACACTATAAGTAAACTACCTCATTTAGGGCTTCTCTACTCATTTAGGCTTTTAACCCGTTTTAACCCACTGTTTTACCGGTATGGATTAGTATAGTACAATATCTAACATCACTAAAATCAGCCTTCCTACCAGAAGATTGGAAGATGTTAAATAATTTGTTTTTTAAAATGACATGTTTCAAGTGGGTAATTACACACCTGGCAGCCTCATCTCAAAAGGGATATGGAAACAAAAGTCTACAAAAAACAGAAGCTACAAGCCTGTTCTTGCATCTTCTTATCTTATGTCTCTACTTAGCTGCTAATTTTCTGCTAATTAGCCAGTCATATTCCCCTGCTCCTCTCCTTCCAGCTGTAGGGAGAATTTAACCCAAAGGAAAAAAGATAAGTGGAAATAAACAAAGAACTGTCCATTGTCACCCATGTATGTTTAACTACAGCTTTCTCTGCCTGTGGATAGAGAGCCTTCAGAATTTTCAAGAGGTAGAAACAGACTGATCTCATGGTGAGCTTAATGTGTAGCATGGCACTAGAAGAATCAAGGGATTGGAGCACTTTCTTTGCAAGGAAAGGTTAAATCATTTGGGGCTATTTAGACTTAACCCCCACCCCCCAAAGGGCCAATTCATACTGTACATACATCACTTGAGTATTTAATACCAAGCAGAATGTATGAGCAGAGAGCCAGTGTGGTGAGAGTGTTGGACTGGGACTCAGGAGATCTGGGTTCTAGTCCTCGCTTGGCCATGAAACTCACTGGATGACTTTGGGCCAGTCACTGACTCTCAGCCTAACCTACCTCACAGGGTTGTTGTGAGGATAAAATGGAGAGGAGGAGGAGAATTATGTAAGCTGCCTTGAGTTCCTTGCAGGAAAAAAGGTCAGGTATAAATGTAATAAATAAATAAAAATAAATATGAACTGACTCCATTATAAACTGACACCCCTTATGTATAAATTATGTGATAATATTGTCACTGTTGTTTGTGATCCATAATGGCTCATGCACACATGCAAGTCACCACTTGATGCTTCAAGGAAGGATTTGGGATATTTTACAGATTTCAGATCTTAGTAAATATCGAATACAGCTGCAATTCAAAATCCATTTTGGATCAGGATCTAGAAATGGATGGGGAAATAGCATCCCCTGTGCTGCCCTTCTAACCATGTTGTTCTGAAAACATATTTCTTTGCAAACAAACTGGTTTTTTTTAATGCCCTTAATAGCAGCAGCAATAATAATTGATTTTCCAGAAATAAGTGTTTCGCTCTTCCCAGTGGAAATTAAGTGTGGCCACAGAACTCTTTTCTATTGTGTCACATTGTGTCACGAAGCTAATGCCCCCCAAAATAGAATCTGATGCACCTCGGAGACACACTTGCCACAAAAACATCAGCAGTGCTATCTCTATCTGGCCCCAAATATATAGGAACTTTCAGTGACAATGGAAATATCCTTAGAGGAAAAAACTAAAGATAAAAACTGTTACCAGGTTTATGGACTTTTCTGATCAAAGGGATCACTTTCACAGTCCAGTGAGATCTAAGTGAGAAAATAGCAGTAACACTTGTCCCAGCCTTAATCTTCAAACATCTATTAATGTTGTCCGTTTAGTGCCCTAATAGTATCTGATCCATCCAAACTTCCCATTGACTCATTTGCTCCTACAGGCTTTCTTTCTATAGCATCTCCCAAACAGCTCTTCACATAAAAATGGTCTTATGATGGCAATTTACCTTTACCTTCTGATGCTAGGCTTTCCCCCTTTGTAACTTACAAGAGAAAAATGCATAGAGAGATAAAGGAAAGGATGACAATCAAGAGAATATTCAATTTGAACAACCCCCCCCCCAGTCACTAGTAAAGAACTGCCCTAATTATATATGCAGATTGATAAAACATTGCCTTTTTCTTGGGCAGTGTTTTCATAGAGCTATCCAGCAACCCCAAGATCCCTTTCCTGGTCAATCATGGTCAGCTCAGACTCCCAAAAGTATATATGTAAAGTTAGGATTTATTTTGCACCAACATGCATCACTTTACACTTGTTACATTGCTATTGTAATGCCCATTCTCCTTTTGTCGACCCTGCTGTTAGGTCTGATTATGAATGACAACAATATAACAATTTCCAGAGGATATCCCATTGTTAGTCTATTAATTAATTAATTAATTAATTTCATTTATATACCGCCCCACAGCCGAAGCTCTCTGGGCGGTTCACAATACTTTATGCATAAAAACAATAAAAACATACAAAATAGTTTAAGAATTAAAAAACCAAATTTAAAAACACAGTTTAAAATAACAGTACAAAAACCAATAAAACTGAGCCTACAGGTGACAATCCCCCCCCCCCGTGCTATTCCAAGTCCTAACTAAATGCCTTGGCATAGAGGGAGGTCTTAACCTGGCGCCGAAAAGATAGTAAGGTTGGCGCCAGGCGGGTCTCAGTGGGGAGCTGATTCCATAATTGGGGGGCTACCACCGAGAAGGCCCTCCTCCTCGTTGCCACCAACCAAGCCTCTCTTGGAGGTGGCAATCGGAGGAGGGCCCCAGATGTTGAGCGTAGTGTCCAGGTAGATTGCGGTTGGGAGAGACGTTCCGTCAGGTATTGTGGTCCTAAGCCGTGTAGGGCTTTTTAGGTTAAAACCAGCACCTTGAATTTGGCTCGGAAGCATATTGGCAGCCAGTGCAAACGGGCCAGAACTGGTGTAATGTGCTCGGACCTTCTGGTCCCAGCAATAAGCCTGGCTGCCGCATTTTGCACAAGCTGCAGCTTCCGAACAGTCTTCAAAGGCAGCCCCACATAGAGTGCATTGCAGTAGTCTAGTTTAGAGATCACCAGAACGTAGATTACTGAGACCAGGCTATCCCTGTCCAGATAGGGGCGTAGCTGGGCCACCAGCCGAAGCTGGTAGAAGGCACTCCTTGCCACTGAGGCCACTTGAGCCTCAAGTGACAAAGATGGTTCCAGGAGCACCCCCAAGCTACGAACCTTCTCCTTCAAGGGGAGTGCAACCCCATCCAGAACAGGTTGAACACCCTCCATCCGGTCAAAGGAACCACCCACTAACAGCATCTCAGTCTTGTCTGGATTGAGCCTCAGTTTGTTAGCCCTCATCCAGTCCATTGTCGCAGCCAGGCACCGGTTCAGCACATCCACAGCCTCACCTGCTGAAGATGAAAAGGAGAAATAGAGCTGCATATCATCAGCGAACTGATGGCAACGCACTCAAACTCCGGATGTCCCCACTCAGCAGTTTCATGTAGATATTAAATAGCATGGGGGATAAGACCGACCCCTGAGGAACCCCATACTGGAGAGTCCATAGGGCCGAGCAACATTCCCCAAGCACCACCCTCTGGAGCCGGCCATCCAAGTAGCAGCGGAACCACTGCAATGCAGTGCCCCCCACCCCCAACTCAGACAGCTGCTCCAGAAGGATACCATGGTCGATGGTATCGAAAGCCGCCGAGAGATCCAGGAGTATCAACAGGGTCACACTCCCCCTGTCTCTCTCCCGACATAGGTCATCATACAGGGCGACCAAAGCTGTTTCCGTGCCAAAACCAGGCCTGAACCCCGACTGAAATGGATCCAGATAATCAGTCTCATGCAAGAGCGCCTGGAGCTGGTTGGCCACCACCCGCTCAAGGACCTTGCCCAGGACAGGAACATTCGCCACCGGCCTAAAGTTGTTAAGATCTTCCGGGTCCAGAGAGGGTTTCTTCAGGAGTGGTCTCACCACCGCCTGTTTCAGGTTGCATGGGACCACTCCCTCTCGCAAGGAGGCATTGATCACCTCTCTGGCCCAGCCGGCCGTTCCCTCCCTGCTAGTTTTTATAAGCCAAGAGGGGCAAGGATCCAGAACAGACGTGGTCGCACGAACCCGTCCAAACACCTTGTCAACATCCTCGAGCTGTACCAACTGAAACTCATCCAAAATAATTAGACCAGGCTGTGCTCCGGGTACCTCTCCTGATTCTACTGCTATAACATTGGAGTCTAAGTCCCTGCGGATGCAAGAGATTTTTTCCTGGAAGTGCCTGGCGAATATATTACAGCGGGCATCAGATGGGTCGATGATGTCCCTGGGGCCAGCGTATAACAGGCCCCGGACGACCCTAAAGAGCTCCGCTGGGCAGCAGAGAGATGTTTGGATAGAAGCAGTGAGATGTTGTCTCTTTGCCACCTTCACTGCCTCTAGGTATACCTGGTTATAGGCACATACCAGGGCTCGATTGCATCCACTAGGAGTTTTCCTCCACCTGTACTCAAGCCATCTCCTGTTTTGCTTCATCACTCTCAGCTCCGGGGTATACCACGGAGCCGTACGAGCTCTACTACAGAGAGGGCGCTCAGGAGCGATCGTGTCAACCACCCGGGTCATCTCTCTATTCCAGAGATCAACCAGGGATTCGACAGGACTGCCAGCCATATCAGCCGGAAACCCCCCAAGGGCCCTCTGGAAACCATCCGGATCCATCAGCCTCCGGGGGCGGGCCATCTTAATAGGTCCCCCACCCTTGCAGAGGGGGAAAGCTGCCGTTAGCCTAAATCTCAACAGGTAGTGATCTGACCATGACAAGGGGACCGATTCAAAGTCCCCCACCTTCAGATCACCATCTCCATGTCCGGCTGAAAAAACCAGGTCTAGAGTGTGCCCTGCTACATGTGTTGGGCCGATGACATGTTGGGACAGACCCATGGTTGTAATGGAGTCCATGAATTCCTGAGCCACACCAGACAAGGTGCCCTCAGCATGGATGTTAACATCCCCCAGGACCAGCAGCCTGGGGGACCTCTGCATCGCCAGCGAGACCACCTCCATCAGCTCAGCCAGGGAGTCTGTTGAGCAGCGGGGTGGGCGGTACACCAACAGAATCCCTAATCTGTCCCGCTGGCCCAACGCAAGGTGCAAACACTCCAGACCAGTAGTCAGACGGACAGGGAGCCTGGAGAGAGAGATAGAATTCCGATAGACCACGGCAACCCCCCCTCCCCGGCCCTCAGGTCTACCCTGATGCTGCACCAAGTACCCCGGTGGGCAAAGCTGGGAGAGACTAACTCCTCCCTGTTCTCCCACCCAGGTCTCGGTAATGCATGCCAGATCGGCCGCCTCATCCACTATTAAATCGTGGATGAGGGAGGTTTTATTTTGCACCGATCTGGCATTTAGAAGCAGCATCCGGAGACCCGAGGGCAGGCTGATAGGGCAACCAACAAACCTGCGGGTGCGAGGAGGGCCGGAACGCGGCACAGCCATTAAGTGTCTGGGCCGCGTTACCCTTACCTGGCTAGTCCTCCTCCCAACGCCATATCTCCCTCTACCCGTCACTACACTAATCGGGGGGCCCACAGAACCCCCCCCACTTGGCCCCATGACTCCCCTCCAAGGCACATGTTCAGGCCCTAGACAGGGAAAAACAATCCCCCCCCACCAGGGGCACTGAGCAACAATAGCAGTGTTAGGGGGGAGGCCCTTGCCCTTGTGGCAACCCCCTTTGGTATCGTCCCCTTCGGGGCCGTTGCCACCGGGGCGTCGCCGCCCCGCTCCGGGCTGGCAGATAAAGGCCTGCGGAGCGTCCAGCAAGCCCAGGTGGCAGGCGTCCTAATCAGGCAGGCCGGTAGGCCTGGGGGAGTCACCCTCCTCCTGCTGGCAGTGGAGCTTCTCCCAGGAGAGGGGCCCAATCCAGCCAGCAGCAGCAGCGTCAGCCCAAGACAGAGGGCTGACGAGGTGGTGAAGCAGGCAGCTGGCAGGATGGTGGAAGAGCTGGCAGGATGGGAAAAGGCAGCCCAGGCCTTCTCGCCTTCCTCTCCTGAGAGTGACCACGTCCAGGCGTTGGTGTTGGCTGCTGCAGACTTCAGTCACTGTCTATTGCAGCAAAAACAACAGTCTTGTGGCACCTTAGTCACAAAAGTGTATGCCAGAATAAATTTGTTAACAATTTATAATATGCTATGATTCTTACACATAGTATACTTTTGCCTTCCAGTGTTTGCTTCTCAGCTTATCAATGCATTTGTATGATTAGATTAATTTTAAATGTGAACTTTCAATTCTTCAATTTACAAGCTACACTTACTTTACATTTATGATTCCAAAATATTACTACTGTAATATTGGCCTCTAATGCCACACTTACAGTGTACAGTAAGTGTGTACAGTGTACAAATTCACATAACCAAAAAATGAATGTTTTGCTATCTGGGTCTCTCTTGAAAAGAGACATGCTTGGCTCAAACCATTCATTGTTGTGTTATTATTCATTGCATTATATAAAATTCCTTTTCTTAAACATACATAAAAATAGGATCAATTAGAACAACATTTGCCTCCCAGTTTCAGACTACAAATTGTTGTTCTCAATTGGAGTTAAAATCCTATTTCTAAATACTGTTAAATTTTTGACAGGGCGTAAACTATCTGTCACAGAAACTCATGAATCAAGTATACATCTCATTCCCTGTCTGTAGAAACACAGTCATATGCATTATTTATAAATGGCTTGACTGCCAGAAGAGGAAATCCTGCACTGGGAATTAACTCTTCCTCAAAATAATTGTACGCTGTCTATTGCTAGGCTGTGGTATTTCTCTCCAGTATGAACTGGGATCTGTTTGGGTGGGGTGGGGAGTCTTCAAGCCAATTCTAGATTTAAAAGGATGAAAGAATATACATTCCACTCCTTGTCAACAAAGGCTTAATTTGCAGGTTGAGAGCAGGAAGAGGAGATTCAGAGGCAATTCTTGTCTTTTGCTTGTTAAACTTCTATAACTTTTTTCGTCCCATTGACTGCAGTGGGAGGGAAATGATTATGCCAGCCCCAGGGCTGGCATGTGTTAGCCCATTATTTGGGCTGTGTTGGGGGAGGCAGGAAACAAGGAGGCGTTGGATCTGGCAGATCTGTGCATGCCCTTGACATGCCCAGATCTTGCCTGTGCTGCAGGCAAAACCCGGCTGGTGGGACATTTACCCTGCAAGATTCTCTCTGGTTAAGCTTCTAGTTGTCATAAGGGGGGGGGGGGGAATTAGAGGCTGAATGTGTGAAAGCTTTGTGTTTGGGGTCATAAGAAAGTTTGTTGGTGTTATATCTGTGATGGTCCCTTTAAAACATGCAGATAATACAGTCAGCAAGTGATGACCATGAATATCAGATAACATTAGATGTTAAACCTGTCATCTAATGTAGAAAAATCAAGTGATTTGTGAACTAAGTCTGTGATGACTCCCTATCTGCTTTCTTCCTTTTCCTGTCTCCATGCCTCCACTACCATCTGACGTTACAGAATATGGATTTTCTTTTTGGCATAAGACAAAAACACTCAGCTTCTGAGCTTGTTAACGAGCTAGGCTTACTCTCTGCCAGAGTTTATTGCTTATTGTGACTATTATTATTTAGAGCAGCCTTCCCAAGCCTTGTGCCCTCCAGAGATTTTGGACCACAACTCCCACCATTCCTGAACATTGGCCATGCCATACTGGCTGGGGCTGATGGGAGTTGAAGTCTTTAATATCTGGAGGACACCAGGTTCCTGTAGGTGGCATCTAAGCTTTTTCTACTTGATATTATGGCTTAGCAACAAAGAATGTTGTGTGATGAACTGAGTTGACATCTTTAATATGTGTTTTGTCTTTGTGACCAGGAAAGGCAGAGAAATAAAAGCTGCCTTGTTTCCTTGTGAGGTCCAAATAAAATGTCAGCATCAAGTGTCCACTGGGAAATCTAAAAAGAGTCAGAGTAAGATGGGGACAAGGTTTACATCTTCAGAAGGACACTGGCATATCTGAAATAACAAACACAAAAGTGAAGGTCAGGTGGCCTTTTCATAAAGAAGGCAACATTAAGTTTATAGGGCATTGTGATGCAGCCTCCAGATTATTATAAGCACATCATGTGAAATCTCATGGATAAGTAATGCCTGTTAGGAGCAGCTTATCAACAGCCACAGGAATTCCAAAAAAAGACGTGTATATTGATGCCTTCATGTTCATTACTCCTCTGTCAGTTTACATTTAATGCAATTTAATGCAATTTAATACAAAGCCTTCTTGAAACTGAATTGCATCTGAGCTGTGACATTTCATTCAAGGTTTCAAAAGCTAGTGTTAATATAACACAGCCAATAAATTGTGAAGTTATATGTGCATTCTCACTTTGCATGCAGCATAGTAGATTGTCTGATTACACTGTCACTGGAAATGCAGTCTTTGGCTTCACTGCCTGGCCCCATTACTGTCTTTCTTTCGTGCTGTTGCTGTTCATAACATTTCTTCATTGGTCTCCTTCCATGGATTTGATTGGCTTGTGAAACAGTAGATTTAAGCAGCAATAACTCAAGAAGATTTTTTCCCCCAAGCTTGTTGGCCATGCTGTATTTTTCCACTATCTTGGCAGGATCAAGATGGTCACAAGATGTTTGCAGAGCCAGCAGTGCTAATTTAACCTTTGGTAATTCTATGATCTGAATGCAAGGGAAACTGAATACTAATATTGTATTGGAATGGTTCATCATTGTGTTAATATTTCCTTCCAAAATCATCCAAGCTTGCTGCCATAGATCTCTTTGCTCCAGCCTTGATCACGGGAAAGGAAAATTATACCAGGTTATATGGCTGCATTTTGTTCTAATAAAAGTGTGAAGGGCTTGCAGGAAGGAGGCTGGGACATACTTTTGCTGAGCTTATAACAAAGAGACTGGAGGAACCTGTGCAAGTGGTAGACTTACCTTCCTTCTCCTATGACTTTGCCCCTGTTTGCAGTATTGTACTGTATGTAAAAATGTATGGAGACAAGCGGACAGGACCACCCAGCCTGTCCTTCTAACTTTACAGAGACAGATTTAAGAAAAGAAGTCACATACAGGATGAGTAGCAGAGTTATTGCTCAATTCTCGCCTTCATACATCCCATACCTTTCCTTACCATAACCTTTTAAATCATGACAGAGTAACACTTTTGGACAGTCAATGTATGTTTTTAACATCCAGAACCTTTGTGATTTGCAGCTGTTAAAATGTAACAAACAATATTCCTAAGGCTGGTCTTCTTTCCCTTCCCGCTCCTTCCTTCCAGGTCACAATCTCAGCTCAACGAAGGTGGCTCGTGCACAGACATTTCCCAGTTACACCTCAGAGCAGGGTGAGGAGCACGAGCCGCGCCTGTCACTATCTAGCAGCTATGGATTCAGCTACAGCTCAGGCCTCATCCAATGACACACACCTTGTGTCTGACCAGAGAGACAGTCTAGTGTGGAACCTGCCTGCAGTTCCTGGAAGCTACGTCCTTTCCTATGTGTTCAGAGAAGACAATCCATAGTGAAAACTGAGGACATAAGTCTCCAGGCTGGTGACAGTGAAGGTGAAAGCTTGGTTCACTGCTTCCCCAAGGCAGAATCTAAGTCTCTTATTTATTTAAATTTTATATTTGTTTTTGTCCATACGTTGTTGGGTGTTTTTGTTTGTTTTTTTTAAAGGAGAAGAAAAAGGAATTCCCTTTGAAATTTTGATGCTCTTGGGATTTCTCCACAAACACAATATGCATGCGTTGGGTTGAGCATAACTTCACATTTTCAATGTAAGGCTTCAGCCAATCAATCAACCCTCTTGTCGAGTTTGCTCATCCTTGACAGTAGCCACTTTTCTGTCCTAGGCATCAGCCTTCCAGCTGGGGTCATTCTTACAGAAATGTCAGATGAACAAAGCTTTAAAAGGTACTTCAGAAGGAAGGATGTAATCCTACCACCAATTATGCACAGTTTAGTCCCATTGATCTCAATGGGATTTATGCATGAGTAACTTTAGGACTATAGCCTCAAGTTGCAGTTCTGAGAAAGAGCCAGTGACTCTTAATCAGATTCTCATAACTACAATTAATACACAAGATAGATAAATAGATAGATACTGTCAATGGGATGGCTTGGAGATGCTTAGTAGCCTTTCAGAAATTAGATTGTGTTGTGTATTAAGAGGTCATTTGCCTAGAATATTTCCCACACTGGATTTTTATGCCCAGATTCTGCTCTTATCTGTGTGCATTCTAATAATCCACAGCTTCCCATTGGGAACAGTGATCATAGATGTCAAGGGAAGACTGTGTCATCATAAGACATTGTCAAAGTCTTCCCATTGTAGATAATATTTAAATAGTGAAGTCTGAATTTATACTCAGTATACTTTTAACTCTTGTATACTGTGCAGGTGAGAACTGACACCACACTGCTGGATGGCAGCCTCATGGTCCATAGTTTTATAGGGCAAGATGCGTGGCCAGTAGAATAAGTATATTTTCAAATTCAGTTCTTATTGTTGAAATCTAGTAGCTAACAGTATAGATCTGTTCTCCTCATTAGCATTAATTTTTTGTTTTAGGTTCCTTTTCCCAATGTCTAATCCAGCTACACTTTGGATCATGTGTACAGCCATAGATCAGTCTCGATTAAATTTCATATCAGTTTATCTCCTTGCGATGTTTACCTTTTACCAGTCCCCTTACAATAGAGAACCACATGAAACAGCTGAGCAAAGCTGATGTTTGAATCTTGTTGTACTCTTATTGGCCCATTGTGCCAATGGGTTGTAGTCCTTTCCCAAAGATGAAGAAAAAAAAATGAATGGTAGCACCAAAGGGTAGAAGAAAAGCAAGAGGAAAAAGGACCTCAACAAGTGCTAGGAAACAGTTCTGAAGAAATGCTGTAGCCCAACACATTCCATGTCAATGCACTCTTCAGGGGAAAACTCTTATTTATTCAACTTTCTCAAAACAGTATTGCTTTTTGCCATTGCATAAGAATTTCAAATATTGTTCTAGATCTGACCATAATTGGCCCCATACCTGTCATAGTGTTATTTTAAAAAATAACTCTTTTTGAAATTTATAATATGCTTTTCAGGTGAGTCCCCCACTCCCCGAAAGCACACAATTATGAATAAAAACAATTAATACAAGATCACAATAAAAAGAGCAACATGGTAAAAATACCATCTACAATAGTCCAACACAATCCATCATTCAGGGTGCAAAATTATTCCAAATTGTGGGCCCACTTAGACAAGGAAGAGGTTTGTCCTTTGCTATGACTCAGAAGGCCCTGTGTGTCTGTTTTATTTATTTAATTATAGATATTTTATCTTTTTTTTCCAAATATGTTCCCAGGGCAGCTTACAAAGTTACGAGACACAACCACATACTAAAAGCAGCAATTCAAAACAAGCTGCAAAATCAATAACCAACTAAAATAATTAAAAATACCTGGAAAACTAAAGGGGTCTTCACCTGGTGCCAGAAATGATATCAACATAGATGCTGAGCAGGCATCACTGGGAAAAGCATTCCAAAACCAGAGCACCACCGCTGAGAAGGCCTTCTCTCTTCTGATGGCAATGGGGTACTAAGGGAGGGTCTCCATCAAGGATCTTAATAGCCAGGCAACCGCATATGGAGACAGGCAGTCCTTCAGATTACCTGGTCCCAAGCTGTATAAAGCTTTAATGGCCAAAGTTAGAACTTTGAATTGAGCCCAATGTACCTGGATTGGTGTATCCACCAACCATTTTTCAGAAGGACAAGGGGTATAGAACAGGGTGCACCAGCTATCTCTAAGGGCAAGCAGGATCATTCAGGGTCCAATTTGTTTAGGTTTAAGTGGTGATAATAACCAGTTCTACTTTACTGGCCTGTGGCTCACACTGTCTCAGCTCGTCTGAGCGTGGAAAGCTAAGCAGGGTCAAGCCTGGTTATTACTTGGATGGGAGACCCCTCCTCTAGTTTCCTGCCTTGAGCAGGGGGTTGTACTCGATGGCCTTGTAGGCCCCTTCCAACTCTATGATCTATGAAACTATGAGTCCCTTTCACAATGGAAGCACATGCTCCAAATAACATGCACCATCCAGTGACCTGGCAGCAGCATTCTGCACCACGTGTCGTTTCTCAACTGCTGTACCAGCCCTTTAAAAAAATAAAAGGAAAGGAAAGATCCTTTTTCAGCCCTTTCCCACAATCCAAAAAGAAGCAGCAGCATTCAGCCTACTTTGGGAAATGGGCATGTGAATGCCCCAGTAATTTGGCTAAGTTCTCAACTCTGAAACTGTTTGAATAGCAGGAATCAGCTCTGAAAATTGCCAGGTTGTGCACCTTCGCTTGCATCCAGGATCTGCCTTCCATTGATGGAAGGGCTCCACTCACGGAAGATGCCTCCACCCAATTTTCACCCAACGGGGTGAGTTACGGTTCCCCGCCCGTATCTCACCCCATTCAGTAGGGTTCCCTGGCCCTCTGTGTAGCATTTTCAGGGCACTGGAGGGGAGGAGGGACTGCCATAGGAAGGAGAGGGTGGGGAAGTCCACTTCCACCAGCCCAGTTGTGCACAACTAAATCTGCATCCATCCCAGTACCTCTGAGCATGTGCAAAGTATGCATCCATTCCATTTCAAATTAGGTTTCAGGATGTCACTGTCAGAGGATGTTACTTTCGGGGAGGCCAGAGCTAATAATCATATTACTTATGAGTAAGTCATATAGAAAGGTGTCAGGTAAGTGTTTTTTCGATTTAAGAGATGTTACATACGGTAAGTTTGCCCAGTGCAAACAAATGAGTTATGTTAGAAATCAATAAATTTCTAGACACAATTGAAAGACATAAGAGTAAATGTGAAAAAGGAATTATTCTGCCCTGTGTCCTTCTATCTCCATAAAGGTCATTGTAATGAATGGGTAGGGAACAATCTTCATGAACGCAAGAAACTGAAACGAAGAAAATTCACTGCAAACAGACTGTTTAGCGGTAGAGTTTCCTGCCTTTCATTGTTTTATCAGGCCAGCACAGGAAGTGTTGAAAGGAAAAGAGTCAGAGTCTCCTCCCCCTCCCCACTGCACCTGTAAGACCAAGTTTTATCTATTGCAATTTGAAGAACGGAAGAAAAGACTTTTATAAATGGTGTGAAAGAAATGTCTGCTTTGATTAAACATTTATCGATACATTAGGGCGGGAGATTTTTCTTCCCCCCAAGCCATTCCTGCAGTCTAATAGATTGCAAGCTTATACACCTCAGTGAACAGCTGCTGAATGAAACTGGTGTGTGATCTGATGGAATTAATCACCCCACCCCACCCCTGCCTCTGTCACTTACTTTTCCTTTATCTCACTCACCATGTTTCCATTGCCCAGAGTATGCAGCTTCCTCTGCAGAAACCCATCACCACAATGCAAAATTACTTTTCCTGGTTGCTGCCAAAGTGCACCCAGTCTTTTTGTGGAGCTGTGATCCATCTGCGTTTGTCAGTTTAAATATGAAATCACATTCATACCTGGCACGTGAGAAGACTACCTCCTGATCAAAAATGTCCTGTATAAAAGAACAGATCTACAACTGGCATGGTGTTTGCATAATCTTAATCATCATAAGCAAGCTTTTATACCAGGTGAAAAACTCCCCATATTTTCACTAATGCAATTATTAGTGTGTACTGGGAAGTTATACATGTTGCATATTTATTTAGCTGCTTTTGAGTAAGTAGTACAAATAATTTATGTCACTGTATGTTTATTATGCATATTACCACTCTTTGATTAAAAAAAAATAGATTCTGCTTCTTCTCAATCCTCCCTTAAAATGATTTTATGTTCCATATATAAAAGTGTCCATATAGATTATACTCTCATTTTTCAAGTAATTCCAGGTTGCTGCTGTTTCTTCTACTGCTAGCAGCCAATGAGGGTCTATTAACAAAAGGAAAACTGTCCATTATAGCATATTCGGGATACTAATATAGTGTATTGGGCATTCTTCTTCTTAGTCAGAGAAGCTAACGCTGCAATTCTAATCATGTTTACTCAGAAGCAAGTTCCATTGAGTTCAATGGGGCTTACTCCCTTGAAAGTTTTTAGTATTGCAGTCTAAATTTAAATTGCATAAATTCTGTTAGTCTGTGCAATTTAGCCTGCTTCAGTCTACCCACTGCTCACACTTTTAAGGTTAAAGCAGCTCCAGTTCAAGAACAGTGAATTTTAGCTACAATCTAGCAAAGAAAAACAGCAACCATAAAGCAGGAGCAGAAAAATGTAAATATCACCAATGCAAAGCTATTCCCAAGTGTGTGTGTGTGTGTGTGTGTGTAATAGCCCTTCCGTGAATGTTTTACATTTATTTATAGTATATCATGTAGGAGTGACATTTCACAAAAGCAACTGTATGCAAGTCCTATAGGTTACCAAAACAGACGTTCTTTTGATTCTCTTACGTGAGCTGTATCCTAAAGACTACAAGGCCTTACAATAACTTGTTCAAGCCTTCAAGATGAATGTATTGAAAAGGAAAACAAAATATGTGCACCAGGATCTAAATGTGAAGGACGAGTAAGATAAAGCAACAGCTCATATCACAGCTATCTTTAGCATAAATCTTGGCATTTTAATCTGAGGCTTCTATAATGCACAGCACTGCATGTCTAATGCAATTTTGCAATTTGCCATTTCCCCAAGGTGAATAACGATTCTTCCACTGCAAGTAGCTTGCCAGACCAGCTGATCAAGCTGCCGTTTCACAGACGGGTAGATATAGCCATATGGGCACACTGCTGCAATGTTTTGTACTATCTGCAAGTCTATTCTATATACGGAACATTCCAAAGGGATGTCCCCGAGATAATTTGCGTGGCCGCTGTTATTTTTAATATTGACAACATTGCATAATTGCTTCTATTGATATAATAAAGCCAAATTATTAATCCAATGTATTGCAGTATAGAAAGACAAAAACAGCACAATTATAGTATACTTAAAAGGTTCCTAAATCTGCAAGAGAAACCAGTGACAGCATTTCCCCATTTCTTGTATATGACACAGAAGTTTCTGTGCCCAGTGTGGAATGCAGTTGTATACTCCAGATTTAGGCTGCAATTTACCTGGGAGTAAGGGTTATAAAAGAGAATAAGGATCAAGCTACAATTTACTTTAAAGACATAACTAGCAACTACATCTTTTTTTTCCTTCTTTACTCAAAAGTAAGTGCAGGGGACCATGTACATTGAAGCAAATGGGACATATTTTTTGGTAGTATAAATTGCAGGCATGGGCCCCCCATCTAGATTAGGAACACAGTGGGGGCAAAGCGTTAAAGTCTCCCTAGTCCACCCACATCAGGTCCCCTGTGCTTACATTTCAGTAAAACAGTGTGAAAAAACATAGTTCCTAGCTGTGTCTTCAAAGTAACATGCAGCCTGGCTCTAATTTATTCCATTTGTTTTTAACAGTCATAATAGTCACAGAACTGTTTGTGTAGTAAAATGATTTGGGGTGGAATATAATCTGAGTAAAGAGCTAGGAATGTTATTCTTGGTGAACTAGTCTATAGTTAAATATGTGCTTTTCTCTTTATACTATGAAGTGTGTGAGTAGTGGGCACTTGGTAGGTGTAACAAAAATTCACTTCTTACCTCTTTGCCTTGCCTGATCTTTGTTGTTACTTGATTTGGCCAAATGGTTAAAATGCCAAGCAACCCTAGCTATTTCCCCCTCCCCGGGCATCTTGTGTCCCTGGTAATTTTTTAGGTCCTAAGAGAAAGCTGTGAGCAATGTGGTCATCAACCAACTCCTGCCCACTCCTTTCCCATGTCAATTTGCCTCTTTATCAGTTTCACTGCCCTTGGTAAGGTTACCAGTGTTGGTTTATGTTTTTGTTTTTTCCTTAGTGAACTTCGTTTGAAGAGTCAGATTCTCTAAGAACCCCAAATTTTAGCATACTTAACCATTTGGGGGGTGGGGAAAATTGTGATCCATATATATTTCTGTGAGAAGCAGCCCCCACTTGTATCATGGATAGAAAGTAATTGAATAAGTGTGTATGGGACAGAGGTGGTTTTCAGTGGTTTAAAAATGGCTATCAGCGGCTGTTCACTGATGCTCTCTTCTGACTGAATGGTACATTTACTGTTGTTTCTTGTTCTATTAATGGAAAGAATTAAATACACTGCTCTTCTGCTCTGTGTGATGTGATGATCCAGTTTTCCCTGTGAACCAAAGCATTTATGAAATTTGAATTAAACCAGATTAAACGAATACCAAAGATGTGCTGTGTAATTCCCCACCCCCACCCCGAATCGGAAGAACAGAATGTTGAAGCATCTGAGACATGAATAAAAATATGAAGACTGTTTACTAGATACAGAACAAAATAATTAAAAAGCACAAGAGCTATTGAAGCCCAAAGTAATCCATTTCATCCTCTGTTTGACAACATGTGCACTTTCTTCCAGTGGAAAGCTCTCCCACTCTCAAAAATAGAAACACTGAGTATTATGCAGTGTTCCAACTGACTAGCACCCAAATTAGTAGGCATAACTATTCTTATGAAGGGGAACAGGAAGTGCAAATAACCATCTATGTACTGATCACTGTACCAATATAGTACATTTGAAAACAGGACAAGACATTGTTGGGCTATGCCATAAGGATAAACAGACTGGCAGCTTAGAGGAAGCAGTAAGAAACCAGCTACATCAGCACAAACTGGTAAGCCTGACTGCAGTGATCTGGGTGACTTTTCTGGATACAATTGAGCCAGGCCCTACATGCTATCCAACCACCAGGACATGACCCCCTAAGTACAAGAGTCCAAATAATGGCTGCAGCCTCTATATCTGAAGCATACCCACCCTTGCCTGCATCACAGCCTTCCTTTCCTAGACCTTCTGTGTGATCAACAGGAGCAACCTCCATGAGTGGTTGAGAAGGACAGGTGTCATACCAAGGCACACTGTCTGGTGTCTGGCTGGGGGTGTGGGTTTTCTGGAAAATGTCAAATCAGAAAAAATCTCTGGAAGAATTTCCTATGCAAATTAGGCTCATTTGCATAGGGTGATTTGCATAATTAAATGTACCATTTGGGCTGGGGAAATGTCTTGCATCCTAGAGCAGGGGTGGGTAATTTGTGACTCTCTAGATGTTTTTACCTACAACTCCCATCATCCCTCACCATTGGCTATGCTGGCTAGGGTTGATGGGAGTTGTGTAGGCTAAAACATCTGGAGGGCCACAAGCCCACCCCTACCCTAGAAAATGATTTAATTCAGCAGGTTTATTTTATTTGTATTTAGTAAACAACAAAGTTGATAAAAAGGACCCCGTGTTAATTTTTTGCCCTGGTACACCACAAGTATTTTACTGGAAATACTTCAGGAGAAAAATTAAGCAGACTTAATGTGATTTAAATATTATACTATGTAGAATTTTTATTGGAAAAAAATAAAGACAATAGCATGTACTTCCCTTATATTGTTTAAATTTATGAAAAGCAAACAAAGGTACTGAAAACTGTTGATAATTAATAGACTTTAGCAACCCAAAGAACTGTGTATGATGATACGCTGACAACCACTCATCTACAACTTGGAAACTGCCAAGCTTCCCTAATATTGAATTTGAGATTGACACCCATTCATTGTTACTAAAGAACTTATGAAATGGAAAAATTTACATGGAAAAATAAAGCAGTGGAAAATTTCCCAGCTCACAGCAGTGTCTAGCATGGAGTTGGGGGCAGGGGATCCACATCTGTACAAATGGAGACCTCTAAATTCTACTCTCTGTGCGTGGTACTAATGAGCTGGATTGTGCCCATTGTGTTGGCATTTCAACATTGATTTAGCAGCAGGAACTCCTGCTCATAGATCAATAGTGTAGGGTTTCCCCCCCCTTTCCCATTTAGGATTAATTGATAATGCATTTGATAACTCCAGTACAATAATACATTTCTGAATATCCAAAGTGACATAATACAGTTTTGTGGTCCGTGATTCAAAACATTTACATTTCCTGAGTTCTTTGGCTGGTGGAAAAAACTACTCCTTGTAAAATGTATAGGTATTTGTTAAGGTGGTCACAACTGCCAAAAGAGATGGTTTCTAAACATATGATGATGATGTCTTAAACAATTGAACTCTTCAGATCTAGGTGCATAAATTTGCTGTTTCCTTGCTTGTGCAGGGTTTTAGTCTTGTGGCTCTTTTCGATGTCGCTGAAGCCTAAAAAATCTGCACAATGCCACAGTCACTTCCAACACTTGATTCTAATAGCTAGAAAATCATTCCTGATCCTGTCTGATCAATACAGAACAATACTGCCTTTGGAGGCTATAAGTAAAATATACCTTTAGCTGCAAGCAGTTACTCTCTTGTCTTCTTTTACCCAAACAAAATTGAGCTAAGGTTTAGTAACATAAGTCATCATGTTTTAGAAGAAAATAATTATTGGGAGGAAAGTAGCAACTAATCAGTAAATAAGCTCTCTCTTACGTGTTCTAAATATAAAATTGCCATATCTGTTGCAGGGAGAACCTGAGAAATCCAAAGTGTTATGGCAAAGAGATTACCCCACCCTAACACATTGATTTCAGCACCCATGTGAATCCAGTGTCTGAGCTGATTCTGACAATGGTAATATCAGTCTTTTCTGACCCTTGTATCTTGTTTCCCAGTAACTTAAATTTGTAACTTGTTACAATGAGACTGGGCCAAATTGGCTCTTATAACATCTGTCCTGTGGGCCTATGACAGTAGAAACTAGGCAGCCCATTTGTGCCACTATTAATTTTGAGTGGCTATATCCGGGGCTGTGTGTATTCTGCAGCTCCACAGAAGTGCCCCAAAGATACAAAATATGGCAATAGGCATCACATTTTCCTGCTGCTTTCAGATTTCTTTATTCTTTTTTTAAAAAAAATTCTAGTTCTTACAGTTGTATATTTGAAAGTGCATGGACAATGTTGCTGGAATGTCAGAAACCAGAGAGGTAAACAAATAAGATTTCAGTGACTGGACAAAACCAGAATAAATGCAATTATGAATAACAGCCAAAACTGCATAGTACATTTTCTAAATTTCCTTATTTTGCATAATTTATACAGGTTGCAGAATTCAGCTTCCCTCAGTACAGAATTATTATTATGTGGGTGCAGAATTTTAATGAATTTGTTATAGAGCCTTAGCTATCATCAACATCATGTGCCAAAGAGGTACATGTTCACCATATGTGAGCCTCCATAGAGGCTTTTGCAAATAGTACTGCCCACCATCAGAAATGCTATTCTTGTGTAGTAGTACTATTGCTATACATAATCAACACTTTGCATGGTGGGTGTTAACTATGTCTTTTGGTTTACCTTGGACCCTGTTGGGGTTCATATGTCTTAGTAGGAATTCAGAAGGTATTGGCAGGCAAATAATAACTAACAAGATTTGATGTGAGAATTGCCAATCACCTAACACTGGGGTGTCATTGATCTTCATGCTCCCTTCCACCCTTCTTAAAAAGATGGAGAACTTAAAGGATATGTCAGGCTCAGCCCCCAATCTCTCTGCTTTTCTTCATTGATTGGTTCTATTCTTCCATGCTCTAGATGTCTGCAAGAAGTGCATGTAGATGGAGTGTTCTTTTTTTTATGGTTTCCCACATTCATGCATGCACTATTATGGTTCACATTTATTTTTGTCATAACTAAGCCTTACCATAATTTATTCTAATTGTTACCTAGAATTTGCTGGTCAGAGGCCTTGTGTTTTGGTTTTTTTCCCCTGTGCTACACACAAGCAAAGGCTTGACAGCTGTTAATTTGCTTTCCACTCTCTGAAAGCCTGAACAAGCATCATACAAGTATGGGTGGAAACTTCTGCTACGGCAGTTCATTCTGGGCAGAAGGAAGGCTGGTGTTTTTGATTTTGTTGTGAACTAAATTGTGTCCAGACATATACATGCATGAACCAGTAGCCAGCAGCAGCTTGACTACACTGTCAGCCTTTAAAGTGATGATGGGGGAGGTGGCATTTGATGTACTAATTACTTGGCTGTAATACAAATTCAGGCCTATTTCAGTCTCTCATCATTCTCTAGTGCACCTATTTTCAAACTGGAATAAGCACAAAGCAGCTCTGTGGACATGCACAGTTGTATCACTCACAGCCCATTTGTCTCCCTTGAACAACCACTATTTTTACCTCTTGGCGAATTGTTCCCTATATAACTAACATTTTCACACATTTTTATTTTATGTGTGTGGGAGGAATTTCATCAGTCCTGAATAAGGGGGGGAAATCACATCCGCACAATCAGAATGTCATTCCAGAGGTAAAGCCAACACATGCCATTGGAGCTGGCTCATTCACATAGAAGGCAAGAGTTCACACTTGCATATTGCGTCGGTGTGTGAAACCTCTGCAGTTGATGTAGATTTGCTCCTCTGTTGTCCCAGATGTTGTGGTATTTTTACCTCTGCTTGCATTGACTTTGCTGCCATAGCCTGATTTTCCACATCCAGGTGAGGGCTAGGAAGGAGAAAAAGTAGATAGAAGTTGGCTGTGAAGAACAGTGGTCCAGCAGTGATGACCACCCTCCAAACAGAGATGCTCCCAACAGTCCAGCCCAAGCTGAGGGTTGCTTCTCATATCACATTTTAAGACACACAATGACTTCAGTGGCAGGATGCAATGTCTATGCATGTTGCGTCTGTGTATTCTGGAAACAATTTTTCAGATCCAAAGATGAGGAAGTGCATGAGGGATAGAATCCAAGGGACTCATCCAACGTCCTACCCCAAGCCAGAAGCCTCCATGCACCATCTAGTTTACAATGTGCCAAAACTAGAAAACAGGAACAATCAAGCTGCCTTTTGCAAATATACCTGAACAGAATAAAGGCACAGTTGAATAAAACCATCGCTAGAACTCAGTCCTGTGCACTGTTATTACTACTAGAGCTGCACTAAATATTCTTCAGTTCTTACTCTGGAATTAACATATTTGTCCATACCTGACATAGCCAAACAAAATACCGGGAAAAAAATAGTCATCTCATCAAACATTCACCTTATTCTGATGCTGTTATGTACTCTTTTGTTCTCCTGGCTGCTACAGCTCAGCACTGTTTTCCCTATTTACCTTCACTATCCTCAGTCTTATTTGCCCTCACTCACAAGAGAACAAAAGGGATCTGGAAAAGCATCAACACAACGTGAATATGTTCAGAACGAGTCTGTCAAACTAATTGTTGAAAATGGGAACATTTTGACACTCATAAAAATGAATGCTAATTCTTTGTGTAGTAGTAATGGTAATTTATAAAAACACTTAAGACGGGGTGGACAACTTGTGGTCCTGCAGATGTGTTGGATTACAACTCCCATCAGCCGTAGTCAGCATAGCCAATGGTGAGGGATCATGGGAGCTGGAGGCCAAAACATCTGGAGAGCCACTGGTTTCCCACCCCTGGCCTAAGATACATTCTGTGCATTCATTATACAAGTCATTTCCACGTTTGTAAACATAATTGAATGACTTGCACCATCCTGTGCCTTTGAAATGTAACATGATAAGCAACTCTGTAAAAAGTATGTCTCAGATCCCCTGAATCTAGCTATTAGACACCATTTCCTAGCAATACTTCAAATCACCATACCCAAAAGAACCTTTACATGGCCTCCATCTGTCACTGTTCACAGATCAGCAGTGCTTAACAGTGCCTCAAGAATGGAAAAGAGATGTATGTTGTAACTAACTGATCTCCCGCCCTTGCTGGAAATGAAAATGCTGAACAAAGAAAGCCAAATCCTCAGCCCTTTGGACTAATAGAGCTGTGTAGATATGCCGCCCCAGCCAAGCATCAAAAGCTGAGTATTTAAGCACAGGATAAGATGAATAAAACAGGATTAGCTCAGCCAAGGCTTGCTCTGGAGGAATAAAAACAACAATGTATAACATTCTCTCTGTGACCCACACAAACACTGGTTAATTATGATGCCATAAAGTAGGAGCAACACCTGGTCTGTGAGCATCTTAAACAAAATTACCTCTGGTCAGTTTGAAAGCAATGAAGATTGTTAGAGGTTTACTACCCCTGCTTTTCAAGCAACAGTTCCCCTTTCAAAGTGTTGATCCTATTGTGAAGCATGTTACAATAGCCAGTGTGGCGTAGTGGTGAGAGTGTTGGACTGGGACTCCGGAGATCTGGGTTCTAGTCCCTGCTCGGCCATGAAACTCACTGGGTGACTTTGGGCCAGTCACTGACTCTCAGCCTAACCTACCTCACAGGGTTGTTGTGAGGATAAAATGGAGAGGAGGAAGAGGAGGATTATGTAAGCCGCCTTGGGTTCCTTGCAGGAAAAAAGGTGGGGTATAAATATAATAAATAAATAAAATGTCAACTGATCCAAAACACAGGGGTGGGGTGCTGTGATACATAACTATTCTAAACAGGGTAGCTAGTCACAGACACTCCCCCTTCCCCCTCTCAAAAAAAAAGTTATCTTAATAAGTGTGTGACTTGACCATGGCAGAAAATGTGATTTCCTTGTAGATTGGACCTATTGCACGTTATGAACATCGTCCTCAAAAGGAAATTCTCTAAAGTGCCAAGAGAGTCTCCAGTTATGCTTACCTGGGTTTGAGAAGCATAAAAGGTTTTCATCATCAAGATTCTTTTCCTCTTCTTTCTGCTGACACACAGAAAGATTGTTATTGTCAGTTATACTGCCAAGACCAGGTATTTTGAGAATTTAGAAATATTAACATTTGGTTAATCTGGGCAAATATCCTTATTTTAAATGTGTGCCTAATGATTCCTTCACTCACCCATGAGCAGATGAAAGCTTTCAGTTCTATTTTGTACCTCTGCTCGCAGGGCTACCCTAGGCAGAATGAGGCAACCAGCTCACACAGCAGGGGTGTGGGGGGGGGCAGCAGTAGCAATTTCCTACCCATTCCTCCTGAGCCATTCCCCTCTCTTGGTGGAAGATCTGTGTGTGCCGCCCACATGGCCTATTGTGGAGCCCCTAAACTACCCTGCTGCCGTCCTGTGGAGTAGAGGACACTGGCCCATTGCCACAGTTGAAATAAAATCCAACTGCCAGTCCAGTTTGCTTCTGTATGTGGAATGTGTATGGAGGTGGTGAAAGGGCGATGACACAGCCCTGAAGGCTTTCAACCAATCCACCCTGTAGGCCCGCCGGCCTCATGGAAAAGCAGAGCGTGAGATGGAAGATTTAAAATCCTGTTCTGTGTGCAAACGGCCCATGAGGTTACATACAGAACTCCAGACCTGTCTCTGCCATCAGCAGCATTCCAAGCGTCTCGGATTACAGCCAGCTCGCAGCCTCCTCTTGCAGCTTTCAGTAATAAGGAAATAACTCTGTAGAATCCACAGGTTTAATTGCTACCTGTTTATTACTACATCAGTAAATACTACAGAGTATACAATCTCCTACATTACAGTCCATATTGCAGAGTACAATGCATAGCACGCATTAGTCCTGTGGAGCAAGTCCACCTCAGCACAGACGTTACATGATTGCAATGAGTCAGCAAGCAACAGAGCATCAGAGAGAAAAAGAAGCAATCCATCTCTCTACTAAAATGGCTACAGAACGAAACCTAACAAATCATACAACATCATCAGAAAGTACAAACCATGTGATCAGCTCGTATTTCTTTCACACCTACTTTTCCCATGAGAACAGGACAGTAGTGGCAGACATAACATGACTTGTTTTTCCAGCCATTCTGTACCTTTCCAAATGAAAACAATTGTGCCACAGCTGTTGTTTTGTTACATGTCACAACAGGTGGCAGGATAGGTGCCATCTTGTCCTTTGCCTCAGGGAACAAAACATCTTGGGCTGGGCCAGCCTGCTTACAAAAGCTTTCAGCCCACCAGCAACTGCCTCCCTATTGAAGAAGCTTTTTCTTGGCAGAAATCAGAAGGATAAGTCTCTCTCTCTCTCTCTCTCTCTCTCTCTCTCTCTCAATGTTTCCATGCCAATTATGAACAACAAGGCCTGAGGCCAACAACTTCCAAGGAGTGAAAAGGGAATATAAAATTCTCCCACACTTTTCAGACCACTGCTCATAAGAAAATCAGCACTAATTTAACCAGGCCATGTAGAGAAGAAGCTTTAGAAATCACATCAACGAACAGATAGGAGGCACATATTTCTTGTCCTCCTACAGAATAATCTGCTTACTTTCTGTCATGAAGAATCGTCACAACGATGACCAGGGTTATTATTAATGGTAAAGTGGCAGCTCCAGCAATGAAAAAGATATGATACTCATAATCCAAAGCAGCTAAAAAGAAAGAAGGGTAAATATTATTAGTATGGCTCAGGGAAAAATAGGTTATTTTTTGAGAAATGTATTTATTAGATTTATGTCCTGCCTTTCCACCAAAACCAGCACGCAAGATGGCTAACAATACAGATTTTTTTTAAAAAGATCTTAATTAAAAATATTAAAAAATAATTAAAAAGCAACAATAAACTAATAGACACAACAATAAAAGAAACAGACAGCACCCAACCAGTTAAGATGCCCTCAGCAGAACAAGAAATGCTCAAACGTATGTCAGTTGTTTTTCAAAATACACACACACACTTTAAAAATCAGATTTTTTATTTTTTTAAAAAAGGTTAGTCTTCCCCACCACACACACACCCAATTTTGACTGTATGCACAAAATCTGTTCTAATACTCTGAAATTCAGAAGCCTTGCTGGAATTCAAGTGGAGTGGAATCAAGAGGATGTTGGAATCTTGGAACAATTGTGGAAAGATAATGAGGGAATCCACTCACCTCACCTGCTCTGGCATATTGCAACATGGCAAATGAGCCTAGGCAATGAAGGGCTCCAGAATAGTATCCTGGATCTGGTGCCTAACTTGAAGAGTTAAACTCTTCAATGGTTCAGAGTAGACTGGCTCAATGGTTTACCACCCAAGACAAAAGAATCACTTCATTAAGAATGCCCTGTTGTAACAACTTTAGAGAAGCAGGCTAGAGAAGATGGCTCACATTAGCTGGCATTCTCTCAGCTTGCAACCATGAAGTGCTCGTGCTGGAGGCACTATGGACAGGTCAATGCCTGTCAGGGGAGGCTATGTACACAACAGTGTACTTTGTGGGACTGCAGTGGCTTGGCTTCTCAGATGACTTTTTCCCCCCCAGAAAAGTTCTGAGATTTTTCTTATCCCCTAGAAGTAAAAGGTCACTTTGCAGAATTTTCTCCAAATTTTCTTCACCATTTTTTGGGGGGTAGTGGCCACCTCCCTCTTCCCCACCCGCCTCCCCCAATGCCCCGGAATGATGCCAGCTATGGGGCATTGTGTAGGATGCAAAATGGTAGCCAGGGTATCAGCACAGTTAATGCTGTTGCCACTGCAGTGGCAGTGCAAAAAAAAACCTAGGGGAAAAAAAGAAAGAAACTGTGCTGCAGCCCCTGCCTATGGTGAGCCCCAAGTGAGAGAAACTGTTGGGAGAATTTCTCCAGGAGAAATTCAGTGAAATTGTCCCTCCAGTTTCTCTGCCTACAAATATGGTGGCCAATTTCGAGAGACCTCTTGCACACAGCTGTATAATCAAAACACGTTGACTGCGTTGATTCTAGTAAATATGGCTCTGCACGCTTCTGTGGTCTGCCTATTGTGCCATACGCATTTTGGAGTGTCTCTCATTGACCTTAGTACTTTGCAATATAGATTGAGCTTTGGCAGTGAACAAAGTGGTCTTGAAGGCAAGCAAGACAGAGTCGTTCACAATATTTAGTTTTCTATCAGATAGGATTCAAAATACACTCACCATCTTAGCCTCATTTCAACAGCTTTTAGACAAAGAACACCCCACCACCACCCTGCTCAGTATCAATAACCTTCACCAAGTAAAAATGAACCCGTTGGAAGAGAGCAGGATATTGAGCTTTCTAAGGCTTTGTACTGTCTCACAAATAATAAAGGCTGCGCTTCTTATTAAGAGATGTTATCTGGAGTGTGGTTCAAAATATAAACTTCTACAGTCATCTACAACACCTACATGAAGGTTAGTTTCTTCAAAAAGGGGGTGGGAATAAGAAAAGGCATGCTTTGAAATAGTCTATCATATGGCTTATATGTCGAGATCAAAATCTCTATAGCTCAAGGATAACAACATTACTGAAAGGCCTTATCATATCCATCCTCAAAAAAACGAGGTAAGGCCGATTCTTAATATTCCCATAGTAAAGTCTGAGAAGTAATACCGAGAGAAAGTGAACGTAGATTTCCTCAAGGTCATATTAGTGAATGTAGAATTTGAATACTTTGTTACCTCAGCAGTTCAATTTGATCACACTCTCCACTGAAGAAATTCTCAACCTGAAAAGATGAGGCTTGCTGCATTCATAATCTCCCCTAATCAGTCAGGAAGAACTAGCACTCCTTGCTTGTATACACAAAATCACTTATGTGGGTTATTAATCCCCAATTCATTTTTTAGAATGCATTTGCCACCAGTAAAGATCAGATGCTCTGTGTGAACTGGTGCTACAAAGCTAGTGGCTGGGTTCACACAACGTAACAACCCACACTCAAGGTTAAATATGGATTGAGCATGGGTTGTTGGTGAACCATGGGTTCACCACAGTTCAGTGACAACCCACACTCAATCCATACTCAACCTTGAGTGTGGGTTGCTGTGTTGTGTGAACTGCGTCAATGAATCTGCCCCCACTGTAATGCAAGCAGGAAGACGGAACCATTTCAGAAGAGGGCCTAGGACAGTCTGCTCTTCAGCAGAATCTGAACTAGAACTTGAAAACGCTTCAGTGCAGGTTGTGTTTTGGGTGTGTGTGTGTGTTGTTGTTGTTGTTGTTGTTGCTTTCCCTTATTTGTCTTCAGGCCGTTGCAGCCTATGATAGGTGTATAATGTTGGCTGTGAGCTTTGCTCACTCCTGGCCTCCCATTCCCAAGGATGCAGCAGCTGGATGGTGTCTTAGCCAAACCCTCACCATATCTGTGCTGAGCTTCAGAGTCCTAGTACTACCCATCAATGGGGGACAGGGGGGTACAATAGGACTCTGCAGCCCAATACAGATGCATCAAGGGGCAGTTAAAGTGCCATGTCCTTTGCATCAGACAAGCCATCCACAGTACCTTTTTCACAGACCATCTGCTTTGCACTGATGGTCCACTGTTATCTGGCTAGCAATGGCTGGTCATGGTGGCTCTAGTTCAGGGTAGACAACATGGTGCGCTCCAGATATTTTGGACAACTCCCATAATCCCTCACCATTAGCTATGCTGGCTGGGGCTTATGGGAGTTTTAGTCCAAAACTAGGGCACCAGGTTGCCTACCTCTGCTCTAGTTAGTGAATGATCCTGCCTTTGAGTGGGGGATTATATTACCTGGCCTCAAGGTCCTTTATTTATTTTTATTTAGTTCAGAGACCATGAATGTGAATTTAAAACAAAAAATACTGACAGATCTAGCTTCAAGCAAAAGCAGTCCCTAGGAGCTCTCATTCTTTATAGCGGCTGATGCCCTCCTGCTATTTGTGGATCTTTAATACTTCAAGTCTAGCTTAACTACCAACTGTAATGTAACAGCTATGATTTCCAAGAAACAAGATGTACAAGTCACAGTCATATCACTTGTCTCTTACTTCTGCCCTGTCTTCAAGGGGGGAGGGGGGAATAAGCAGACAGGAGACTATTAAACATGTTTTGAAGCTTAGTTTTCTGTCTAAGCCCTGGCCGAAAGAGAGATCCTTTTGGAGATTTTGGCAGTCTGCTTGGGTTTACAGCACTATCAATAATGTGTTATTACCTAAAATTTGGGTATCATCCTGACTCCAGGTCGTATATTCCAGAGGGATAGCCATGTTAGTATGCTGCAGCTAAATTAATGAAGAGTCTTGTGTTACCCCAAGGAAGCTTTTGTATTGATGGTTTTGTATTGATGTTTCTTCTTCTACACAGGCTTCCAGAACAGACTTCCACTGGCCCCTCACCTGGGGCCAGGGAGAAGATTTGCGAGTGGAGGAGAAGAGAGGAGTCAGGTAACAGGTCAGGTTGGTTACAGATACTGAGCCAATGGCTCAACTAGGGCGGGGACACAGGAAAGGGCTTATTTAGGCTTGGCAGGAAAGAGATTGGGACGTCTTTGGGGTTTTGCCTTTCTCGCCTACATTGGGTGCCTAGAGGCGTCAAAGTAAGGCGACGATGGTAAGGCCCTCCAGCTCCACATGGAGGGCAACTGGCCGGGGGCGGACCATCCCGCCTCCAGTGCGGTTAGGATGTATTCGCCAAAAATATTGGTTTTTTTCCCGGCCAATGGCCGAGCTAGGTTAGTACCACCCTTCGCCCTTCACAGATCTTCAATTCAATAAATGTGGCCCTGATTTGAAACCATATACTCTGTGTCTGACTCTTCTTTATCTCACCCATACACTCACAAATGTTGTAGGTGAGTGGTTTCAACCCTCATTGTCCTGACTTCAGGCCTATGGTAGAAAGGTTGACAGCCTCGACAGCTACATTGCAGTAAAACCTAACAAGAGGTTTGAACTGCTTGTTATGTGCCTTGCCACAAAGGGTTTTACAATGTTTCCTAAGTATATACACTGCAGGAACAGGTGTGTGACAGTGAGAAACCACAGAGGCACATTCAAGACCAGGCAAAGGAGCTTTGCGGTCAAACGGGCGTCACATCTCTGATGTACTTCCCTCCCATGTGTTTGTTTTTCAATTAAAATATGTCATGTGAAGAGCTTTCAAACGTTCTACTGTTTTGCCTGTAGTTCTGCTCTCTTCTATGCCTGTCACTCAAGCATAAGCATCCAGCGTTACATCAGAAACCCAAACATTGTCTACAGACCTGGAGGACATGCATCTTCATGCGGCACAAACTAGATGGAGGGTGGAGACACATCCACTGTTTACATTACAAGTATTTTTTTTGAAGAGTTTCTGTTTGAAACATGGGGGGGAATTCCTTTTAAGAAATTCAAACTGTGACAAGTAATCATGGCACCAGCAACACTGGGAAATATAGTTGTATGGTCCCGGAAGCCAAATCTAAACGTTGTTAGATAGGATGTTGAAATCCAGGGCATCCAAGGTAGCATTTTCAGAAAGCACACACACTGGACCATATAAAACAGAGCTGTGAACTGCACCTGCAATATATTTCTTGGGCTTTATAGAAGCTTTTTCCAACCTAGGGTCCCCAGAGATGTTGTTGGATCCCTACAAGCCCCATCATACCCAGACAGCATAGCTAATGGTTGGGGATGATGGGGGTTGTAGGGATCAGAGCTCGGATAGGGACCATAGCTCAGTGTGAGAGAGCACATGCTTTGCATGCAGAAGGTCCCAAGTTCAATCCCCAGTACCTCCAGGTAGGGCTAGGAAAGAATCCTGCCTGAAACCCTGGAGAGTTGCTGCCAGTCAGTGTTGACAATACTGAGCTAGATGGGCCAATGGTCTGACTTAGTATAAGGCAGCTTCCTATGTTCTTATGTAGTCCAACAGAATCTGAGGACCCTAGGCTGGAAAAAGCTTCCTTGGGGTAACACAAGACTCTTCATTAATTTAGCTGCAGCATACTAACATGGCTATCCCTCTGGAATATACGACCTGGAGTCAGGATGATACCCAAATTTTAGGTAATAACACATTATTGATAGTGCTGTAAACCCAAGCAGACTGCCAAAATCTCCAAAAGGATCTCTCTCTCTCTCTCTCTCTCTCTCTCTCTCTCTCTCTGCTTGGCAAACAGACAACAATGCAACAAATTATATTCAAGATAAGTGGGACACACAAGGGGGGAAACCCTAACCACATGTACGCTGTTTGGGGTCTGACTTGGGGTTGGGTGCTTGATTTTAAGGAAGAATTTAGGTATAGTGGGCATAATGGAAACCTGGTAGAATGGACAGAATCAGTGGAATATGGTCATCTCTGAATATAAACTCTATAGGAAGGACAGAGAAGGGCATACTGGAGGTAGTGTCACTCTGTACGTCAAAGAGGGCATAATTCCAAGCACACTAGAAAACTTAAAAGGGGCAGACTCATGCTCAGAATCACTGTGGGTGACAATACCAGGCTCCATAAGTAATTTAGTACTGGGGACATGCCATCATCCCCCTGTCCAAAATACTCTAAACTTGAGATGCAGAATGAAATCAGGGAGGCATCCAAATGACCAAGTGTTGTAGTAATGGGTGGCTTCAGTTATCTTCACATTGGCTGGATATATGCATGTTCCAGTCATGATGAAGAGGTTAAATTTCTCAATACCATAAATGATTCTACCCTGGAACCGTTGGTCATGGAACCGACCACAGGGCAGGAGACCCTGGACTTAATCGTAAGTGGTGCCACCCAGGACCTAGTGTGAGATGCGAGTGTCATAGAACCAACTGGAAACAGTGACCACAGTGCTAACTAATTTAATTCATATTAAATCCCATGAAGCTGAATGGTGGGAGATTTGGGACAGATAAAAGGAAGTACTTCACACATCATCATCATCAGGCGATCACTCGTGACCGAGTAAGATTGTCTTCCGGGATAAAAGGAGGAAATTCTAAAGAAGATTGTGTAGACTCTAGCGATGGGTCCGTAAGTGACTGTGGAGGCCAATTCTAGATCCACACAGCTTCCCACAGTGAGGACACAGGTTACCAGATAGAAGATGGTCCTGTAAAGGATTCATTTGACGTGCTTTTCGCTTAGCACGTTTCTCCCTTTCACCTTGCACTCGGGCTTCTTCAAAGTCCATGGAACCTTTGTGAAAGGCCAACCTCCATTTAGATCGTTCATGGGCCAGAGCTTCCCAGTTTTCGATGTTTATATTGCATTTTTTTAGATTAGCCTTATGAACATCTTTAAACCTCTTATACTGACCACCGATATTCCGCTTTCCATCCTTGAGTTGGGAGTAAAGTAACTGCTTTGGGAGACGGCAGTCAGGCATTCGAACAACATGACCGGTCCACTGAAGTTGGCGTTGAAGGATCATTTTTTCAATGCTAGTAGTCTTTGCTTCTTCCAGTACACTGACATTTGTTCGCCTATCTTCCCAAGTAATTTGCAGGATTTTCCGGAGGCAACGTTGATGAAACCTTTCAAGGAGGTGGAAGTGACGTTTATAGATAGTCCATGTTTCGCAGGCATACAATAAAGTTGGTAATACAATGGCTTCATAAACCAGTGTTTTGGTCTTCTTACAAATATCCCGATCCTCGAACACTCTATGTTTCATTCGAGAAAATGCGGCACTTGCGGAGCTCAGACGATGCTGGATTTCATTGTCGATGTTAGCTGTAACAGAAAGATAGCTGCCAAGATAGAGAAAATGATCGACATTTTCCAGTATTGTCCCGCCAAGCTGGATAGATGGCATCACCAAAGGATTGGCTTGCACTTGCTGATGAAGCACTTTGGTTTTTTTGATGTTAAGTGAGAGACCAAGTTTTTCGTATGCTTCTGCAAAAGCATTTAGGATAGTTTGGAGATCATCCTCTGAATGTGCGGAGACCACATTATCATCAGCATACTGAAGTTCCACAACGGAGGTTGTAATTACCTTACTTTTTGCTTTCAGCCTGCTGAGATTAAAAAGCTTTCCATCTGTTCGATATATAATTCCCACACCGGTGGGAAGTTTCCCCTTGACAAGATGTAAAACCATGGCGATGAAAATGGCAAATAATGTTGGGGCGATAACACATCCCTGTTTAACACCTGATCCCACTTTAAATGGAGCACCATGAGAGCCGTTGTTGTCCAAAACCGTTGCCGTCATGTTGTCATGGAGAAGTCGCAAGATATTCACAAATTTATTGGGGCATCCAATTTTCATAAGGATAGTCCAGAGAGCTGTACGGTCTACAGTATCAAAGGCCTTAGCCAAATCGATAAATGCCATATAAAGGGGTTGATTTTGCTCCTGGCATTTTTCTTGGAGCTGATGTGCAGTAAAAATCATGTCTACTGTCCCTCTAGACAGTGCATAGTCAAATTATGGAATTTCCTGCCACAAGATATAGTGATGGCCACCAACTTGGATGGCTTTAAACAGGGATTATTAGGAAGATTTATGGAGGATAAGGCTATCAATGGCAACTAGTCATGATGGCTATGTATTACCTCCAGTATCGGAGGCAGACAAGCAGTATGTCTCTGTATACAAGTTGCTGGGAAACAAGTGGAAAGTGCTATTGCACTCATGTCCTACTTGTGGGCTTAGCACAGACAGATGGTTGGCCACTGTGTGAACAGAATACTGGACTAAATAGGGTTACCTCCCTCGGTTTGTGCTGCTGGCTGCTTCCCTTCTTTACCAGAACTGCTGGGTGAGGTGTATAGAAAATGTGAGAGTGAAGTGGGGGGGGAGAGGAGAGTATTGGTGGGGGTGGGAATGGCGGGTGATGCCCTTTTAAACTAGATACAGGAACAGTGACTTTTCTCTGGACAAACATGCAGGTTTCAGGGTGACCCATTCAGCAGTGGTAGCAGCTCTTCCAGATAGCAGTCAACAGGCTTCCGGGTGAACATGGAGCTTTGAAAGCCGCACAGAAATTCTGTGGGGAGCTGGCACAGCGTTTCCTGGCCAGAGAAAGTCTCAGGCTGGGGGATCTACTTCTCATTAGAGAAGCGAAGATCTGAGGTTACCCCCAAATTATCTCATAGGGTCATAAATCGCTTTTTGTTTGCCGTATGACGAATAAATGCAGTGGTGACCTGAGGTGGGGGAAAACGGCGCTGTTTTCCAGAGACCGGTTTTACCGATCATCAGAAGTTTGCATGTTCGCTTCCAAAATAAAGGAGTACATCTGGAGTGGCTAATTGGAATCTTTCGGCAGCAGAGTGGGATTTATAATTAACTGTAAGTAGACTATGTTTATCTGGGAGGCGAAAAAGATAAGAGAGGAAACCTGAAAGGAGGTCTATAAATCTTATATGTTTGGAAGCGGCTTGGAAATATCTATACGCAAGGCAAGATGTTTGCAGTTGCAGCATTCTTAAACCTGTGGAACGAAATGGAGAGAGAAATTCTAAACAGATTGGAAGTAAGGATCCAGGCTTGGAACGTAAATCTGAAAGTGGATCAATCAGAAGAACAACGTAAGACGGATTTCTTTACAGGACCGGCAGAGGAGAAGACAGAAGAAGTAAATAAGGACTTGGGAAACTTACCAGAAATTCACAGAGACTTTGAAGTTTTAATTGGGTCGAAGTGGCACGAGAAGACAGTTCAGGAAGAAGTTGTGACGCACTTTTTAAAATCTAAGATGGCGGAGCCGGAGATCGGTATGCAGGAGACCACAAAACAACAGAACAAGCTGATTTCATTCTTGGTTCAAAACCTGGAACTTAATGAATTTCCCTTTGACAGAGGAAAGCAATGAAAGGGACTATCTTCACGGTCTTTTATTGGCAAAAGATAAAGGGTTGATGTATACTGAACTATATGTCTAGTTGGAATATAAATAATCTTTTGATTTTAAATATTAATGGCAAAGGTAAAGGGATTGCTTATATGATTTATTTGAATTTTAAATATTAATGGTGATGTAAGAGAAATTATTATAAGTAAGGTATAATTATATTTGGTCTGTTTGGAAACATTTATTTAAAAAATAATAATAACTTGTTGTTGTTGTTGGGGGTGTTGTTTTGTGGAGGCTTTGAAGTATTAAAGGGGAAGGTCTTTTGTTTTTTTTGGTTCTATAAGTAGCATGATGGCTTATGTGCTTGTGCTGTTTTGTCAGACGTCACTTATTTTTTAATTTTTTAGACTTATCTTTCTTTTCTTTCCTTTAAAAAAATATATATCTTGGAGATTAAAAGTGAAGGAATTTCTGCTTAGATAGAAAGGAATAATGAGTAATTGTAATAATACAAATGTATTGATTCGATGGTTAGGTACTAGAGAGTGCGGGAGCGATGGAAATACAAAATGCTTTTGGTATGTGGTCATTTGCTAATTAGTTTATAGTTACTTTTTACTTTTGGGATTCTTAATATACTGTATTTTGGAATTGAAAACACTATTTAATGAAACTATAGGTTTTCTTTTTTGGAGTATCTATAAATGTTGAATTTAATAGATTAAATAGTTGATGTTTATTGGGGGAGAGTGGAGACCTCTGGTGTTTGTTCCTTTTAGGGTTCTTTTTTGCCATAACTGGAAGTGATTTTTTGTTAACAGAAAAGATTTTAAGATTAACTGTGGTTGATTAAGCTGTGGAGAAGATTGGAAGTCCATTATTGTGTTTGTGTTTGTTTGTTTGTTTTATTATGAATAAAAAATAAAAGTTGAAAGCAGATAGCAGTCAACAGAAGCCCAGCAACAACAAGAAAAGAAAGTTGCATAAAGGTCCACCAGAAGAGCCGGAGCTTGCAGGCAATGAGACACCACACAAAAGAAAAGTGAAAAACAAAACAAAAACAGATATTTCCCTGATATTCCTATGCACTCCTGGGCTGGGGCTGTAACTCAGTGATGGAAAAGTTGCTTTGCATGCAGAAAGTCACAGGTTCAATCTGTGGCATCTCCAGGTACTTAAAAAGGATCTCAGGGAGCAGGAAAAGATAGCTACCTGACATCTGGGAAAGCTGCTGCCAGTCAGAGTAGAAAATACAGGATGAAATGGACCACGGATCTGACTTGGTATAAGGCAGCCTTTCACAACCTGGTGCTCTCCAGATGTGTTGAACTCCCAGAATGTAGGGAAGCTGAGAGTTGATGGCTCCTCAACGTTTAATATAGTTTTAATGTTTAATATGCACATTCAGAGGATGATCTCCAAACTATCCTAAATGCTTTTGCAGAAGCATACGAAAAACTTGGTCTCTCACTTAACATCAAAAAAACCAAAGTGCTTCATCAGCAAGTGCAAGCCAATCCTTTGGTGATGCCATCTATCCAGCTTGGCGGGACAATACTGGAAAATGTCGATCATTTTCTCTATCTTGGCAGCTATCTTTCTGTTACAGCTAACATCGACAGTGAAATCCAGCATCGTCTGAGCTCCGCAAGTGCCGCATTTTCTCGAATGAAACATAGAGTGTTCGAGGATCGGGATATTTGTAAGAAGACCAAAACACTGGTTTATGAAGCCATTGTATTACCAACTTTATTGTATGCCTGCGAAACATGGACTATCTATAAACGTCACTTCCACCTCCTTGAAAGGTTTCATCAACGTTGCCTCCGGAAAATCCTGCAAATTACTTGGGAAGATAGGCGAACAAATGTCAGTGTACTGGAAGAAGCAAAGACTACTAGCATTGAAAAAATGATCCTTCAACGCCAACTTCAGTGGACCGGTCATGTTGTTCGAATGCCTGACTGCCGTCTCCCAAAGCAGTTACTTTACTCCCAACTCAAGGATGGAAAGCGGAATATCGGTGGTCAATATAAGAGGTTTAAAGATGTTCATAAGGCTAATCTAAAAAAATGCAATATAAACATCGAAAACTGGGAAGCTCTGGCCCATGAACGATCTAAATGGAGGTTGGCCTTTCACAAAGGTTCCATGGACTTTGAAGAAGCCCGAGTGCAAGGTGAAAGGGAGAAACGTGCTAAGCGAAAAGCACGTCAAATGAATCCTTTACAGGACCATCTTCTATCTGGTAACCTGTGTCCTCACTGTGGGAAGCTGTGTGGATCTAGAATTGGCCTCCACAGTCACTTACGGACCCATCGCTAGAGTCTACACAATCTTCTTTAGAATTTCCTCCTTTTATCCCGGAAGACAATCTTACTCGGTCACGAGTGATCGCCTGATGATGATGATGATTTTGATACTTCTATTGTTGTATTTTTATTTTTTTAGTTATGCTTCTGTTGTTTTGGTTTTATGATGGTAAACCATCCTGAGGTAGTTGCCAGTTGTACAGTATACAAAACCAACAAATAAATAGTCCAACACATCTGGAAGCCACTGTGTTAGGGGAAGGCTGGTATAGGGCATGTTTATAGGTTCAAATATTCATTTGCATTGCATCCAAGTGTCATCTACATGAAAACATTATGGGGAAAGCCACTCTTAAACATAAACACATGGTCACATCTGTTTTGGCCCTTCCTTCATTTCATTTCTCTAATTCAAAAGACAGGACTTTAAACATTACATCTTCAATGTGAACTGTGTGTACCGACATCATTCAATGACACATACTAGGTTTTCTTCTCTCTCCATTTCCTATTGTGTAGGAAAAGTAGCCACCAAAAACTTTCCTCTTTAACTCCAGTCTGTCTTCTTTCTTTCCTGCCTAGTTTTTAGCCAGCCCAACCAAGGTTCATGGTTTCCTCTTTTGTCTCCCCAATGCTTTTTAAAACAAATATTTGGTACTGGGCAAGGGACAATTTTACATCCATTTAAATGACGACAAATACAAATGATAGGATTGCTAATTAGCAATGGGCAGACTTCTTAACATTTCCTTTTCAGAGTTAGCACCATATCCCTTCCCTCAACTTACCACTGCCATTAATGGTCAGTTTTATCCAGCCACTTGCATTTTTGCCATTTACTCCAGTGTAATAACAGTGGTACATCCCAGAGTCAGAAGCTGTGATATTCTGAAGTACGATTGTGCTATTTGCTTCAGTGGCACAATCCATCTCTACACGATCTTGATAATCTGAACCATAGATTGGCATATTAGAATTAACACACTGGACTATGAAGTCCACACGGTCTACTTGGATCCTTTCCCATATCACTTGATTCACTACTATGTCAGGGTCATATCGATGTGTAAAGGTGACATTTTTCCCTGGTTCAGTAACCACATGAAGAGCTGACAAGATCTGAGGCTCAAAATCCCCTGTAAAAAAAAAGAAAATAGAGAGAGGGGAATGAAAGAAACTATTTGTAATAACAGATGTAACAATGATAACTATTGACATATCAGACATTGCCCCCCACAATGGGTCATTTCTTGGACAATGTAGAAAGTTCAGCCAGTAGGATTAGATGGAATATCAGGGGTTCCAAAAGTAAAGAGCTATCTATAAGCACTAAATCAGCTAATCTCAAAGGACTGAAGGGAGTCAAATTAAAATCAGGGATGATATGAATACTGCATGTTTTTCCCTAAATTGTGGTTGTTACCTTCAGGGATCCCCAACCTTTTCGGACTGATGGGCGTATTTGAAATTTTGAGAGAGTGTCATGGGTACTCTCACAAAATGGTTGCCATGGTGTGCATCGCCAGTCACTAAACACCCATTGTCCAGAAGACAAACTGGTGAGGCTAAAAGAAAGGTAACTTGTTCAGGACTCTACGTAGAAGGCAGAAGTGTGGTCTGAGTTCCAAAACACTAAACCACTCTATTGAACCCACAGTTTTCTGCTCCATTTCGCAACAGGCAAACTGATACTGCTCAGAGAAACATACGCAGAGCACAGGCAAAACACCTCCCCCTCTGTTGTGACATGTAGCACAAACACCAGCTGTGGCACATTGTTGACATTTGTAAGGTACAGAATGGCTGGTAAACAAATCATGTTTAGTCTTCTACTTCCTGCCTGTTTCTCATGGGAAAAGTAGGTGTGAAAGAAATACGAGCTGGTCACATGGTTTGTATGTTCTGGTGACGTACTACTGACTTGTTAGCTTTCTGTTCTGTGGCCATTTTTGGAGAGAGATGGAATTGCTTTCTTCTTCTCTCTGTACTTCTGACTAGTGCTTGCTGGACTTAATGCAATCATGTAACGTCTTAAGCTGAGGTGGAGTGATAAACAACTTGCTCCACTGGATTAATGCTTGCTATGCATTGTTCTCTGCACATGGACTGTAAATTAGGAGATGTATACTCTGTAGGATATACTTGCTATAGTAATAAACAGGTAGAACAATAACCTGTGGAGTCTACAGAATTATTTCCTTATTACTGGGATCTGCAAGGAGGAAGCTGAGTTGGCTGACATCCGATACGCTTGGAATGCTGCGTGGAGTGGGAGAGACAAGTCTGAACTTCTGTGTGTAGATTTATGGGCAGCTGCACACGGGAACAGGATTTTAAATCTTCCATCTCACACAAGTGAAGCGCTCTGCTTTTCCAGGAGGCTTGTGCGCCTTCAGGGTGGGTCAAAACACCTTCACCCTCCACCTCCTCCAGCCCCCCAGGATGTTCTCTCCTAATCCCCAGATTATCTTTTCCTTTTCTCTGGGTGGCTGGGCATGCTACAGAACAAAGCACTGGGCTGCAGGCAACCAACCTCTTTATTTTCTGAGGGCAGAGGCATTCTTGGCAATAAAAGATGGTGCTGGAGGTCAGCACTTCACTCTGCAGCATGCCAGCTGCTCATATAAAAAACAAACTTTCAAGAAAAATCGGAAGGGGCAGGAAACCAGGTGGGCACCAACAGTGGGTGTCCACAGTGCAGGCTCATTGGTGCCCACGTTGTGAATCCCAGCTTTAGGTGACACAGGACACAAGATTTTAAATTCTATTTGTAATTCCTATATATGTAGCTGTTTAGTGTGAATAATTTAATGGATGCATGGATGGACAGATGATTGAATAAAATAATTACACACAAATAATTACACTCTAAAAAACACTTTTTAGAGTGTTTAGAGTTTAACTAATAATGTTGTAATGTTTGTGTGTTAAATTTGCATGCTGCCTTTCCATAAAGGCAGCTAACAGCAATAATAAAATACAAAGTAAAAGAGACAAGGCAAGTAAAACATACCAATAGATAAAAACTATCTTGTTTGTTTCAGAGTTGGTTGGATGCACACACACCCCGCCCCCCAGACTCACAGAAACTCTGCCTTCCAAACAAACTTACACATTTTATTCAAACAAAACTTTTTTATTGAGCTGTCTCAGGCTGTGGCCTCTCTTACCTCAGGCCATCAAGAGAGTGACAGGTGATAGGCACAGCAGCAGCAATAAGACACAAATCCAATCCAGTGAAAGAATAATAAAATACAAAGAGAGAGAGAGAGAGAGAGAGAGAAGGTGCATATCCCCAAGTAAATGAATTTAGCGTCAGGATAGCTGAAGCAAACTCCATATTATTCCTGTAGTCATGATGGTGCTATGGTCTAAGGGAGTTTAAAGTGTGAAACTGCACATGGTCAGAGAGAGTATTTCTTTTTTTAACCAGAGTTCGCAAGCAGTTTTTTGCTCTAACATATCAGGAATGAAGAACCAGTTGTAAAGCTGATAGAGGTGGCGGGGGGGGGGGGGAGAAAACTTAGTTGTGTGCTTCACAACTGAAGTAATACACATGATAGTCTAAAGACAGAGGACCATTAAGTCCAGGGTTTAAAATTACCTAGGTGCACCACAAGCCTTGTCATCAGTCACCCTTGGCCTATCCGAGTAATCTCCTCTACCAATTGATACATTTCTCTGGTGCAGGTAACAGAATCTTCTCTCTGTGAGTACAACATCTCCACCTATTAGAATCTGTGCTGATATGGCAGGCTACTCATTGCAATGTGTCCGCAAAGACCCACTACTCAGAGCAGACTGCATTGTTTGAACTTTAACTAGTTTTAATATCCAAGACTTTTTAAATGATGTTGTAATCTTTGTCAGTCCAACAAAGGGATTATTCTAGTTTGAAGAGACAGGTTTTGGCATGAGATTGTTCAGGTAGTTTTTATTATTGCATAATAGCCATCCACATGAGCTTTTCAGCACATTATATGGATTGGGAGAGTGGACTGGGCTCTATAGATTTTCATTCCAGATTAGCAAGATGGCTCTTTTTCCTGGCATTCATTTCTGCACATGCTAAATGTAGGATACTTAATAACGAGAGTGATTCTCTCAATTATGTTAATTAGGCATGTTGGCATATCCAATTTCTTTCTTGTCTGGAAATCCATCATTATGTAGTTCTTCCTTGTTTGTCTGTCATTTCTGGCTGGGTAAAGAGGGTGTAAAATGCACCATTCTGGCAAGGCAATCCTTCACACCCATCTAGGTCAAATATTAATGGCTACATGAGTTGAAAGTCCAGGTGTTCCAGAAATAGAGAGCCAGTGTGGTGTAGTGGTAAGAGCGTTGGACTGGGAGTCGGGAGATCCGGGTTCTAGTCCCCACTTGGCCATGAAGCTCACTGGGTGACTTTGGGCCAGCCACTGACTCTCAGCCTAACCTACCTCACAGGGTTGTTGTGAGGATAAAATTGAGAGGAGGAGGATGATTATGTAAGCCGCCTTGGGTTCCTTGCAGGAAAAAGGGTGGGGTATAAATATAATTTAAAAAATAAAATTTAAAAAATACACATTTAAGGCTGAATTTTAGATTTGTCTAGCTTGCTCCATCTTTATACAAGTGTTATCATCCTGCTTTCATTCTTGTCCGTACATATGCAAGGTGTTTTAGCACAGTTTTCTATACCTAAATAATGAAAAAACCTCCTCAATAATATGCACACACTGAATAAGAGAATATAGATGCTTGCATTCTTCATAGCTCTGAGGTTAAGAGCAGATTATCATTTGATAATATAATAAAAATAGAATTGGCAATCCTTAAATCATGTTAACATGGATAGAGTCCTTAATAGCATACATCACCTAGTATAATTTTAATACACTGCTAGATCATGCAGTTCTTTTCTAAAGCCGAAAGTCAGAAGTTCAGAATTTAATGGCTGGGTTATCTGTCCTACAGAATTGATGATCACTAGAAATGATTGTTCCTCATCCCCAGTTCTAACTTTTGGCTTTTCCACTTAGATTAGATTATCCACTTTGGTCAGTTTGGGAATCCTTATATCTGGATCTTCTCTCCAAATGGATGGCATTAGGTTCTTGGCACACTAAAACAGATAAGATGCCTCCTACAATCATGGCAGTTAGAGAGGTGTGGCATATTATCACTTGTCAATTACAGTTTGACCCATTTTCTCATGCTAAATTGACTTTATGGAAAAATCCAGATTTTAAAATTGGTAAGAAAGTGTTTATGTGGCGGACTTGGACAGACAGGTTGATTTTTACTTTGAATCAATTTGTGGGTGCAGATTATGATTTTTTGTCATTTTCGGCTTTGCGTGCCAAATACGACTTGCCTGATCAGCTGAATGGCAATACTTGCAATTGCAACATTTGTTAGGATCTAGGTTTGGCGCCCCCTGCCACTTTTACAGCTTCAGTGTCCCCTCTGCTATTGGAAGTATTGATTGAGGCTGAGCAGTTATATCGACCTATGATTCATGTTTACAAATACTTATTATCTGTGAATAAATATCATACACAGAGTCTTAAAGACAAATGGAATAGGGAATTAGGTTGTTCTATTTTGCCCAATCAATGGAACATTGTTTTTGCATCTGTGTCAGAAGGGTCTGTGGATCTTAGGTTGCGTCTTATTCAGCAAAAACTTCTGTATCATGTTTATTGGATGCCAAAACAGCTTTTTAATAAGGGTTTGTCTAAGTCAGCTATCTGTTGGAGGAGTAATACTGCAAATGCTTCTTATACCCAAATGTTTCAGCAATGTCCAGTGCTTGCTTCTTTTTGGGTGGAGGTCATAGTGTGGCTAAACTTAGAAATAGATTGTTCTTTAAGATTTACTGATGCACATGTTCTTTTAAATTATTTACCTGCTGTATGGAACTTATCACAAGGACAATGTAAGTAGATTTTCTGTGCCCTTTTGACAGCTAAAAGACTGATATTACAACACTGGAAAGAGAAATGTCTACCTCCCATCATACAATAGATGGAGGACCTAACAACACTTTCAATATTTGAACAGGTAGTATTGAGATGCCACCTGCGGTTGGATAAATGTATGGATATTTGGTCTGCTTTTTCTAAAGCTAATGCATAACTGTTTCTATTGATAGCTGTAGTACTACATACATATATATAGTTATGGATATACATTTCATACACACCTATTGTAAATGATTTATTTTAATTTCTGTAAGAAAATTGTATTTCCCCCCCTTTTATATGGTTTTCTTTGTTTTGGTGAAATTCACATTAAAAAAATTAATTTTAAAAAATCCTGAATCCTGATCACAGGAGTGATCAAACATTTCACAGAAATGTGCCCCCATAAATTGCTAGTCTCAACAGCCAACACTATATCTGTCTGCAACTGCAACCGGACTCTTACCCTGCAGATAGCGGGATTGTAGAGCAGCTGCAGGAACAAGATTAGGTTCTCATGTGCCTACTTCTGGCAAAACAGGAATGAGGAGTGCACCAGGAAGGACAATAGAGAGATGCCCTAAGAAGCAGGGAGCATATATCTCATATGGCTTTCAAATTCTTTCCTGCTCTGTTCCATTCGTAGACCCTGCTAGGAACATCTTTTGCAGCTACTAAGGATAAACCTAGGCCTACTTTGCACATCACAGCAAGCCAGGTTTTATTTTATGAACATGGCAGCATGCTCAATTGCTCCCGCTGGGAGCTGGAATGGCTAAACAACCCAGGGACACTCTGTCCCTGGGTAGTTTGCTGTGATATGTGAACCAGGAATTATGGCTTGTCTGTCCCCCAACAGAGTTGGAACTCAGCGAGTGGGAGCAAGTGGGCAACATGCACCATCATCCTGTCACATTCACAACAGCCCAGGGACTAAAAAAAAATAAAAATATGGCTTGTTGTGACATGAGAACAAACAGAGGTATAATAATAGAAGTGGGTTGTATTTTCATTCATTGGACTATCAGAGCTCAGATTTTGTTTCTTCATCAGCAGACAGTTACATTAGCAAGAATGTTCATGCAACTTGTTCATCACTCATTTGAAAGTATGTGTGTCATTTTTATGGCTACCTATCACAGGTTTCACTATTGCCAGATTTATGGCTTCTTAAGCTACAGGTTGGCTCTTCAGTTTCCCTTCTGTCATGTAACAACCTCATATTTCTATCATTTTAAACTGCCTTTTAGTGGAATGTACAATTACAATGACTTGAAATGCTGACACATTGCACATAAACCATAGCTTCATAAAAAAAAATTTTTTTAAGACATACTAGAAAATTATATAGGCATGTGGCACTTTGATTTTCTACATGGTAATAGAGATTTGACTATCATTAGCACTTAAAATCCATTTCCATGTCACCAAATTATTTCATTATTCCAACAGTATTAAATCTGCCATCATGTACACAGGTACACAGCGTGTTCAGCATGATGTAGTGGTTAGGGGTGTCGTTGAGAGAAGCCACATTTTAAACCCCTGTTCAGCTACAGTCACAAGAAGCTTAGGACACCTCACAAGACTTTTAGGCTAAAATTGCCCTAGGGCCACAGGGCAACAGAAGAAGAACAGCTTGACCCGTTACTTCCCAGACAAAGGACTAGAGGCTTCTGGGAATTTTACTTCCTCCATTTCAGCAAAGCTCCAGTCAGCCAAGCTCCAGTTATTGGTTAGCTAAAGAACCAATGACTGCAGAATGGAGGGCTGTTTTTACTGTCTTTCCAGAGAGATACTCAATTGCCCCGTGGCTGCTGCAGCATGGTGGAGGAAAATCAGGTCCCAGTCACTGGTCTTTCCCCCTCCAAGCAAGAACTCCAGTAAGGGAAAAGATTGGCTTGTCCTAAACTTAATTTAAATGCATCATTTTTTTTTAAAAAAAAAGTAAAATCGTCACTCTCGCCTTCGCAAACTGATCTGCTCTTCTACATATCCCCTCCACCACTTTTAAAAACTAGATTTATGTACCACACCTTGTTACTGTAGGCACTGTAGAAATAACAGTTATTAGTAATAATAATTAATAAGTGCTTCCATGGCAGGATATAAGTAGAATAGTGACAATAAATCACTTTGCACACTATTTCCAAACTCTTGATTATAGCAGTATTTCTTGAGGTAGGCAAGTATTTTTGCATAACTATGGGGAAACTCTTCAGTACTGCCACCACCTATGGGGAAACTGCTCCTTGACTGAAAATCTCACCTATGGGGTTTCTTATTCTTAGCGGGGGGGGGGTAGTAACATATTTGCAAGTGAATAGCAGAACTGAGAGGCAGTGTTCTTCTTTTCCTCTAAAATTGTAATGATAAGAAACAAAACAAGTTGTTTTATAGAATTGTAGAGTTGGAAGTGACCTTGGAGGTTGCTTGCTGCTGGTGGTTTCTCATGGACCATTAGCCCAATTGGAGTCCACCAGGAGAAGAACCTTCAGTGTGGTGGCTCCATTTCTGTGGAACTCCTTGCCTCTGGAGGTCAGGCAGCCTCCAACATTGTGCTGCTTTTGGCACCATGCTGAAGACCTCCTTGTTCCAGGAAGCCTTCTCTGCTGTCCAACCACCATTGTAATGTTACTTTGTTTTCCTTGTATTGTTTTTGTTTTTTCCTTCATACCTTCTCTATTTCCAAATGCTGCCTTTGATGGACACTTTAAAAAGGAGAAGGAGCCATCAGTGGCTGATGGGTATTGGGTGGTTTGCCTCCGAACCACTGACATCCCAGCATTCGGGGGGGGGGGCACACTTCATGTAAGCGGCATCCCCAACTATACCTCTTTACTTTTAACCATAAAAGTTAATCACTCCTGTTGAGAGACATTTAGAGTTTGCGTTACCAGTAATTTATAAAAGATGATAATAGAAACCATTCAGCTTACCTGACTGAACAACCTCTATTCTCTTTTCCCAGCGTCCAAATGGAAAGGTCTGAAAGGAACATATATAAAAGCCAGCATCTTCCTTGGTAGTGTGGTTAAAAACCAGAGACTTGTTGTTCATGGTATCATTACATACATTGACTCTGAGCTTATATCTGCTTTCGATATGTAAATGATAAGGCAATTTGAAGACTGCAATTGTCTCTTTGTCATTGTCCTTTTCCTTAATCCATGACATCTGGGAAATAGTTGCAGTCTTTGGGTAGACACATTCAAGAGTCATAGCATTGACAAGTTTCACAGTTGAGTCCACATATTTTCCTTTCACTGAGACAGAATCACAGCCTAAAAAAACGGAAAGTGTTAACTAAATTTTAAAAAAACCTGAACCACTGAATCGCACAACTGACATCCGCACATTTACTGATCAAGCAAAATGCTTCCAACCCAACCCCTTATAGTGTAAAGACGAGCCCAGAAAAACAAGCCCAGTGATACTGTTATTTATAAAAAAAAGTTATTTAGCATAACTTCAGCTGCAATCTTATACACACTTTCCCATGAGTAAGCCCCATTGAACATAGTAGGATTTCATTTCAAGTAAACATGCATAGGCTGTATTGCATATAGAAACAAAATCTATACTTGTACCTTTACCCTGAATAAATTACTTGGAAATGTATTTCAGTTGAACTTGCTACCAATTATGAATGCTTAGGATCGGCATGTAAGAAATCAAAGCAAAATATTACACCTAGTATGTCAGTAAGAAATCTATCTTACTTTTATGCGATTGTAGAACAGCAATAATGAAGAAAGCAAGGTGATCCATCTCCAACAATGCTAAAAAGACGTATGATAAAACTTCATGCAAGCTTCTGCTATTTCCTGGTCACATGATGTGACTGATGGTATTTTTATCCCCCTGACATGAATGAGCAAAACAAAAATTGTTGTCTCTCTTTTGGGAACTGCAGGAGTACCGTATATCTCTGAAGTGACTGCACTACACAAAGAAGTAATTGCACAGTTTTCTAGATATAACAACAGAGTCTATACATCTACATGGTTTGCAATAATTCTGTGGCAATCTAAGACACTTGATTTATTTACAGTGCCATCCTATGCTTGTCTACTCAGACGTTAGCCCCATTGAGTTCAATTGGTCTTACTCCCAGGTAAGTGGGTATAGGACTGCAACGCTAGATTACTTTCCTACCCATCCCCACGGCTTAGGTCATTTTCAATACTATTTGGCATAACTCCTTAGTCTTCATCGCCTACTGAAAATAAGCCTAAGTGAGTGTAATTTATTCCCCCTTGCCTTTGACTCCGTTTTCCTCCTCTCCTACTGTTGGCTTCTCTGTGTCACATTTTAGACGTTAAGCTTCTCAGGGCACCTGTCCCTTCATTGCTACTCTGCAAAGCAGTGCACTGTGCATGCCGAGACACATATATCCTTACCTCCATTTTATCTCATGGCAACTGAGTTGGATGAGTGTCTTGCCCAAAGTTCTGCAGAGCGTTTCAAGGCAGAGCAGGCTGAATCAAAACCCAAACCCAAAATTATAAATGAACTTTTTTTTCCAGAGGGAAACGGACCTCCCTGCCACGGAACCCTGCTTTCCATCCCTCTCCCTTGCTTACCATTGCAATGTCTTCCTTAGCGGGATGGCTTGCCACTCTAGCAGAGTAAAAGGTATACTAATTCAATTTGCCCTCATCAATTTAGTTGAATCAATAAAGCCCAAAAATATTGTCTCAAGTGAGCAAGCAAGGCTGTCACTGGCCTGGAGACAAAAATCTTTACTATGTATTCATTAGCCTCACAAGGAAAGGATGCCTTGTACAGAACACTACCCTAACGAGCAAAGAAGGCTGTTTCAGGGCTTTGAATGTTGCAATTTATCTTCTTTTAAAAAACAAACGAAACACAGCCTTGATAACCCCCTCCTCCCAAACACACACACAAAATATAGCTAAAAACACCACTTGCTTAGTTTATTCAATCCTGGCCTATCTTGTATTATGATACACTACAAAAGAGGCAGTATATCTATGTACACCAGTTGCCAGGGAACATGGGCAGGAGAGTGCTGTTGTATTCATATCCTGCTTGTGGGATCCCGTGGGCAGATGGTTGGCCACTGGGTGAACAGAGTTCTAGACTAGACGGACACTTGGTCTGATCCAGCATGGCTCTTCTTATGTTAACATGATGCCCATATTTCATGAAACACAGGGCAGCATATTCTTCCTCTCCCTTATTTGGACATGGTATGTCTATTTCCTCTTACTGGCCATTTGCCACAGTTTCAGCATTTACTTTCATAGATCGGGATGCCGTATCTAGAATTGTAAGTACGTACAGTTCAATATCATGTGATATGAAATTATACACATTTAGCAAGATGCAATGGCTACTCTTCTGCCACAGGCCGTTCTAGCAGTTGGAGTATATGAGCTACTGTGTAGACATGATAAGAGTCTCAGTGCTGTTGGTCCTGCTGTGCAAGTCTCCCTTTTAAAACCTTGGCTTTTGCGTATAAAGTGAGTGTACTGTTCAAATCCTAAGAGTGGGTGGAAACCACAAACCTAATTCCTGTGGAGTGGGGGTTCCAAGGACTTTTCTGAAACACATCTTGGGAACTGATTTGACCACAGCGGTGTATAATTAATACTGCTATAAACTACCATGATATTTCAGAGAAAATATGGTTGTTGTGATTACAGGAGATAGTTTTCAAATTCTTATTAAGCCAAGAGAGTCACTGAAACCAGACATCTTCAGCCTACATCCCCCATCTATGAAGTGGGACTAATAAGGAAGAGCAAGATAAAAATGTCAGTTTCCATGTTGAACCATGATAGTCGTAATACTCCAAGGAGGGCATGCATCACTTCATCATCTTAATTTAAAATCAGTATATAAAATGTCACACGTAACATTTGCCTCTTAACAGCCTCTTTCTAAATGGGACCATAGCAAAATGCACTGGCTATATGGAAGAACAACACTCTTTCTTACATCAGATGTATTATCCAAAGGCTGCAAAGCACTTTGCCATTGCCAACATAAATTAAGGCTTGCAACATACCACAATGAGAGGTACATAGTTATTTTGATTTAAAGAGATGAGTAAACTCAGTACAGAACGAGCCAGAGGCAGAAGCAGCATGAGGACTCAGTTGTAACTTACAAAACATTAGAAACTGCACAACATTTCACCCACTTACCCTATCATTTGTATTTTATAGTCCTTAAATCAGATGGCTACCCTTGCTTTTAATTTCTCTCTGAAAGTTCTGATTAGACTTGGCAATGAGTTCTGATTGGAGGCTGCAGACACCCGAAGAGGAGGAAAGCCTATTTGCTGTTTGATATTTACTTCTTACATTTACAGCCCCATAGAGGAGACTGCAGTAAAATTTCGGTTTGATAAAAGATATGTCATTGTGTTAAATGAAGGGCATTAAACACATTCCTATAAAATTAAATGGGGAGACTTCTTGCTCATGTTTTGCTCAGAAAGAGATCTCTTTCCATCCCAGTGACAACACTGGTTGTGTGTAATTTTTGTAAATTATTTTAGTTTAGATCAGTTTTGTTCTCGAAGACAGATAACCAGGTTTTTTTTCTTTCTTCAGTAATTCCTCAGTACTTCCTGATTTAATATTATAACCAAAGGACATTTTTCCTATTGACTTCAAAGATGCCCATTCTTCAGAGTCTTCATAGGTTGCATTAAGGAAGGTTTGGGATGCAGTAATGTTGTCCTATACACTTCTGACACCTCTTCATTGGGTGTAAGCTGTTCTGTTTGGGCAGCCACATTTCCCATAAGATGCTGAATGAATAGTTAGCATATGGAGGAAAGTGACAAGAATGATAAAAGTTTAAGTTTACCATGTTCAGATAGAATAATCTTTATATGAAACAAAATTGATGACAGCAATATTAGCGAGAAGGATGAACAAGTTTATTACTAAATATGTCGGGATAGACCAATGTGGTTTTATGCAAGGAAGACAAATGGCAGATTTAACAAGAAGAGTTTTAAATATAATATATTTAATAAAGAAAAATAAATTGAGAGCAGGGGTAATAGCATTAGATATTTTCAAAGCCTTTGATTGCGTGGAATGGCCAGCATTAAAAAGTTTAATTAAAATTATGGGGTTTGGAGAAAGATTTAGAGGAGTAGTTAATCAATTGTATTCAAAAAATGTTTCATCAGTTGTAGTAAATGATGGTTTAACAGAGCAAATTTACCTAGGTCGAGGAACTAGACAAGGATGTCCCCTTTCGCCTATTTTGTTTGCATTGGTAATGGAGATTTTAGCAAATGTATTTAGAGAAGATAGAAATATAGGTGGGATAGGGATTAGGGAGAAGATAAAAATAAATCTTTTTGCAGATGATACTCTTTTGACAATCGAAAACCCTATGGAAAATATGGATAGAGTGGAGCATCATTTAAAGGAGTTCGGGGAAGTAACGGGGCTACAGATTAATTGGGATAAATCTAAATTTCTGTTGTTTAACTATAGTAAAAGAGAAGAGACTGAAATGTGTAAAAAAAAAGTAATTATAAGATTAATAATGTAATTAAATATTTAGGAATTGTAATTCCAAAAGATATAGATAAATTGGGAGACCAGAATTATAGGAAATTAAAGAATGAGGTAAAGAATAAAATAGAGGAGTATAAAAAAATTGGACTTTCCTGGTTTGGTAGAATTGCTTTGATTAAAATGAAGATTTTGCCAAAGATAAATTTTTTATTTCGGATGATACCAAGTGCAATATCAGATAAGGAACTTAAAGATTGGCAATCAATTATTAATACATATTGTAATGGAGGGAAAAATCTAGGATTACTAAAACAAGATGGTATAAAGCACAAAAAGTAGGGGGTTTGGGTTTGCCGAATTTAAAATGGTATTATATAGCGAATCAATTAAGAGATATAGTGGATATTATAGCACGCCCTAACGAAATAATGTGGTTGGAGTTAGAAACAGGTGAACTATGTAGTACTTTGGGGAATATTTTTTTTCAAAAAAATAATAATAAATTGATAAAAAATATAGACAACCCTTTTCTAAGAAATTTGTTAATGATTTGGGGTACTATGAAGAGCATATTTATACCAGGGATATCTCCATTAACTCCGGTGGTAGCTCTTAAGGATTTTCCTGAAAACTTAAGATCAGAGCTGGAGGGTAAACTAAGAGAAGAAAGGGTTATTAGATTGACCGATTGGGTGGAAAAGATGGGGACTAGTGATCAAATAATGTAAATTGTTGGGAGAAGAAGATTATCGTGGTTAAATTTAGTACAGTTAGAACAGTGGTCGAAGAAATGGAAAAGGAAAACTGAGTACGAGAGAGATTTAACTAATTTTGAAAAGATGGTCATATCTAGAGATGGCCTACCAGGTAATGCATCAACAAGAGGTATAACAAGGGATTTATATAGATTGATTCAAAAAGCAAAAGAACAAGAGGATCAGCTTAAGGCAGTATGGGATAATGAATTTGAAGAGGTGACCTCGAAGGTGGGGTGGAACAATATATGGGATAGACGGATTGTGAAAATGATGTCAATTAGGATAAAGGAAAATTTTTATAAACTAATTTGGAGATGGTATTTAACTCCAGTAAGATTAAATAGAATAGATAATAATTGTTCTGCATTATGTTGGAGAGGATGTCAGGAAAAAGGGACATATGCTCATATGTGGTGGAGTTGTAAAAATGTATTGGTGTTTTGGCGAGAGGTTTTTACAGAAATATCGAAAATTATTGGTACTAATTTAGAGGTCTGTCCAAAATTAGCATTGTTATCAATAACTGAGAAACTTATTTGTGATCAAAATACGAAGGAGTTAATTGTAAACTTGTTAACTGCGGCCAGGCTAATGATAGCGAGAAATTGGAAAGTACAACATGTTTTCCTAATAACAGACTGGTATAAGGAAGTTTGGGACGTAGCCCTAAATGATAAACTAACTAGTAGTATCAAATGCAAAAAAGGATTGCTAAAGAAGAATAATTTTATGGAGATATGGAATCAATTACTAGACTATGTATTAATAAAGGGGAAGGGTAACATGCCTTGTCAGGATATGTTATATGTTTGGAATTTAGACTTTATTTGATCAAGAGGATAGAAGTATATTAATTAGTTCCTTGGAGGGTGGGGGGGGAGCACTTTATGATTTATTGTATGTTGATTATGTTATATTTGTGTGATAATTTTGTATTTTGTTAAATATATTTTTTTTGTTATAATTTGTTTTGAAAAAATAAATAAAATATTTTTTAAAAAAATAATAATCTTTGGGGGGAGGAGCTTCGCCAGCTATGGAACGGTAGCTTTTTGCAGAGCTCCCGGAATGATTTGATAACATCTGCAAAATACACAGGAAAGACAAATCGTGAGTTAAAATTCCTTTGCTGTTTGCTTTCTGGAAGGTATACGCAGATGCAGAGTTAAAAAGGAAATAAAAAGAACAGTTTTCTTTTGCTGTGCTTTGCTCTGGATTGTTTATGAGCTCCAGACGTGTGAAAAAGTCCCTACCCCCTCTTTGGAAACGCGATCGGGCGCATCCCTCGGATAACAGTTTGAAAAGGCTAATTAGGATCCTTGACACGAGAGATACTGAACTTTCTTATCAATCTGAGCAACAGGGTCCTGAAAAGAAGCTACGAGGTAGTGAAAGTTCCGAGACAGCGAGGGGGAAGGGCGGAAAAATGGCGGATTCAGCTGGCAAATTCCCTGCTGGTGCCAAGCCAAAGACAATATCTCCAGTTAAGCTTAAAGGGGCAGCACCAGACTGGGAGAAGATCTTATTACAGTTTCAAAACTCTATGGAAACAGGCCAGCAGAAGCATACAGAAGCAATTGAGAAATTTCAAAAACTGCATCAGGAGGATATGAAACAGATGAGAGAGTCCATGGATCAGATGGGGGTTCAAATTAAAGAGCTGCAAGTTAGAGTTGATAAGGTGGAAAAACTCCAGGCGATGGATGAAAAAAGTTTTGAAAAGTATGAAATGAAATTTAATGAGATGGAAATACAGATGATCAACATGCAAGACAGGCAACACCATTCCAACATTCGGATCAGAGGCTTCCCCATGGAGATGGGGGAGACTGGATATAAGTTGAGAGGCAGTATTTTGGAATGGATGAATGAAGCTGCCTCTGGAGAAACAAATCTTTGGGATGATATGGACATTGAGATTGTGCATAGAGTGGGAACATTAAGGCGTGGCATGACATCCAGAGATGTTGTAATGAAATTTGCAAATTTATACAAGAAGGATGTCTTCATGAAAGCGATCAGAAAGAAAGGTCAAGTAACTTTTAAGGGAGCTACTTTGCAAATCTACAATGATCTCTGTCAGCAAACAATTAATTGGAGGCGAAGTGTTAAACCGTGTACAGCAGTTTTGATCAGAAAGGGATTACAATACAACTGGGGTTATCCAGTCTTTCTTACTTTTGTGTGGAACAGTAAGAGATACAAGATCTCATCATGTGTCCAAGGCATGGGCCTGCTGGGAGAGCTGGGGCTTCATGATGATGCGGGTCCAGAATTGATGGGTCAACTGGAAGAAGAAAGAGCAAGCGGAGGAATTGTATAAGAGGTTGTTTCAGCACGAGAAGAAAAAAGAAAGAGAAAAAGTTTTATAAAGAAGTTATCCGGGAGGGAATGAGGGGCTGCTGTTCGGGTGGGCGATGGGTCCTTTCCCCCCCCCCTGGGATAGGTGGGTAGGTTTAGGGTGGGGCAAGTTGCCCTGGCTTAGCAGGGGGGATAGTTTAGATGAATGTGGGGGTGGGTTAATGGGCATGTTATTGTTTAGTTTATTCACTTTTGGGGACCAAAGAAGGAAAAATGAAGTTAATAGATGGATTAATAATGAACAATTATAGAGTTATTGTATTATTTGGTCCCATGGTGATGGGAGCACAATATTAGTTATATGTGTGTGTTATTTTCTCTGTATTGTTTAAAAATTTAAATAAAATTTATAAAAATAAAAATAAAAATAAAAATAAAAAATAAAAAAATAAAATAAAAAGAATAATCTTTATATGAAGAACTGTAATACTGAAATACTCAGTTCCTTATGTCATCACTGAATTGATGTGTTTACACAACCCTTGGGTTGTGGGTGGTAGTTCAGCAGTAAGTGGTTCACCTGTTCTTATATCACACTGTGACTATAGGGCGGAGGTGCCTGGCTGTCATAGACTAGGTTGGGAGTCTCCAAGATTTTTGGGTTGGTGGGCACATTTTGAATTTTGAGTCATGGATGCTCTCACAAAATGGCTGCCATGGAGGGCAGGACTTGTCCATTCATAAAATACCTACCATGGTGGGCATGGCTGATCACAAAACACTCATTTCCAAGAAAGCAAACTGGTGAGATGAAAAGAAAAGTAATTTGCCCAAGAACCTAAGTACAAGACAGAGATGGGTCTGAGTTCCAATACACAAAATCACTCTTTTGATCCAAAATAAAGATGGCACTGGAGGGTAGCACTTTGCTTTATAGCATGTCAGCAACCCAATTTTTAAAAAAAGGAAAAAAATGTCTTCAGAAATAAAATAAAAATCAAGAGGGGCAGAGAGCCTGGCAGGTGCCAAGAAAGGTGTTTGCAGGCATATTGGTGCCCTCGGCCCCCACACTGGATACCCATGTCTAGGTAGGTACACAAGCCCTAAAGGACAGATGGGGGAAGCTCTGAATTCTGAGAGCAGCAAGGATGGCATTGACTTTTTAATAACAACTTTTTGGTATAAATTGTTTTGAGTGGTTTATTTATTTGAAAAGTTTAGGTAGCACCCTTCATACACACACACACCCCACACCAAAAATATAATTAAAAACAACCCCAATGACACTATAAAATTCACAGCAGACACAACTTACAGATATATCATACTTACAAAGCCCGGTGCCTGAAAGATAATAATGTTGGCATGAGCAAAGCCTCCCTGGGAAGAGCATTTCATAATTGGGGCAGTACAGCCCCCAAAGCCCTCTCCCTGGTTGACATCCACCTTACTTCTGACGATGGACCCTCTGGTAGAAGTGCATCAGTAGAACACTTCTTCAGGTACCTGGATCCCAAACTGTTGAGGGCTTTGAAAGTGAGCACCAACACTTTGAGTTGAGCAATGTGGAAGAAGACCCTTTTTGAAGCATCTGCAACCAGTGATTTGAAGGGATTTTAGGCCAGTAGTTTAGTTAGCTTTCCCAATTTTACAAGAAAACGCAAGCTTTGCAAACAGGAGTGGTGAAAGGAAATAGAATGAGGGTCATAAGTAACAGAACCAGCAAATCAGAAAAAGAGAAGTACAGCGTATAGTTGGTATTGGTAGCTGGGTGGTAACAACTTGGGAAAGAACTGTCTGGTAGTTATAAGCATGTATTAAGATTACTGGCATGACCCCTCCCCTATCTAAAATGTACTTCTTGTTTTGAACGCTGTTTATGCTTGTGTGATCACTTATATAAACTTCAACAATTCTTAGGTGGGGCAGAGGTGCTTTGTATAGTCACACTGTCCTGTGTGACTTGGGGACCCTCTCCCTACAGCTGTGGCATTCTTTCAATCTCATGTGAAACATATTTTCTTCAACAGCTCAAAACTAATCAGGCATGCCAGTTCAGTTTTTAAAACCAGCAAGATATGATCTGTATTGGGATCAATAACTGGAAGACATTGCAACGAGGAGTAAGCATGAACTGTTCACAGCATCCAGCACAGGCCTTTAGTGTAGCCATAAAAGCAACAGACATTTGTTAGGTTTAATTGCTGAGGAATCTGCAGGGTAGCCAGGGGGCTCCGCAACTCCTTACCTCATTCTGGAGATAAGGATGTTCACACTCTTCTGCTGATGTTAATTGGAATTCCTGGGACTTCTCCTGCCCTCCCTTCTTTTTCCCACTGGCAGCTTTTGGCACCTTCTAGAATTTAGGGAGACATTTGTAAAATCCATAGCTTGTTAGCTTGTGCTTTGCTTTCGGCTTTGGATGAAGAGTGCAAGCAACTGGGGCCCTGGAGTTGCTATCGTATCAAGAAGCCCTGCTACTGAAGGGACATGTGTAAGCTTGTCTTTGCCTGCTTATTGATAATCTGTATCCATATTCCATCATTGCATTCAATAAACTGTATGTTATCTTTCGCACAAGTGGTTTCGTCTCTCCCTGATTATCCTTGAATCTAAATTGAGGTGGCCTTGGCTGGGGTATTACATGAGCCAAATTAACTGTACCAATTAAAATTCTAACATCTTTATTCTGTTCTATCTGAATCTTCCAAAACATTTTCAATGGCAGCTCCGCATACAACACATTGCAGTAATGCAGCTAGAAGATTACCCGAGTGTGGGTAACTAAGCCAGAGTTCTGGAGTCTTTCAGTCCCAATTATGGTATATAATCAGAATCATAGAAAAGTAAAGTTGGAAGGGGCCTATACAAGGCCATCGAGTCCAACCCCCTGCTCAATGCAGGAATCCAGGTCAAAGCATCCCTGACAGATGGCCGTCCAGCTTCACCTTGAATGCCTCCAGAGTGGGAGATCATAATACAAGTCATAATACATGTGGCTCAAAAAAGTGCCCAACATAATAATTGATAGGATCAGGTGGTTGTCCTATAAACTGTATAGGGAACCACCTATTTTTATTTATTTAATACATTTATATCCCACCTTTCTTCCATCATGGAACTCAAAGCAGCATACACGGGGTTCCCAGGCAGTCTCAAGGCACTGGGTTGGTTGTTAGTCTTTATTTACATCCCATTAATTTCAATGGACCTGCTCTAAATATGACTAAATTTGGAACCAACCCGCTGACCAGCTTAGCTTCAGTAAAGTGGCTGCATTATGTCCCTTCAGCCACGGGAACTTTCCTGATGGTACTTCACACAATCAGAAAGTAGCTTGTTTCTTAAGAATGGTTGGTCAAGATGCTGGAGCTTGCAGAGATGGCCAAACTCACATCATTAATTAGAGAAAGGACAACATCCACATTTATTATTGAGTGGAAACCTCTAATTGACTTTTTGCAGAGACTTGAAAATAATGATTTGTTTGTTTGTGGATTTATAGAATAATAAGTGAATTTGGGACAATGGGAAGAGATTTCTCATTCTGATTATCGAGTAAGAAAAATTATTGTTACCTATATTTGCTGTAGAAGAAAACCGGAGGTCTATTTTGTTTTGTTAATTGTTATATGTTTGATATTATGTGTTTGTTTTATATAGAAATAAAATTTAAAACTTAAAAAAAGAAAAGTAGCTTGTTTCTTCTCATAATCCTATTGCCACAAGGTGGGATCTTCTCTTGAGAACAAGGTCACATAGCAGGGGTGGGCAGACGATAGATTTATTATATTTATTAATCGCCCATCTGGCCGGTCACCCGGCCACCCTAGATCCCCAGAGGTTTAGGACTCCAACTCCCAGAAGCCTCTGTTAGCATGGCCAATGTTCAGAAATGCTGGGAGTTGAAGTCCAAAACATCTGGAGATCTACTTTCTGCACACTCAACATAGAGGAACAAGCTGCTTGTTGACTGCAGGAAACAGCCTCCTAGACATTATGAACACATAAAACACTGGCTATCACTGACACTGATAGTTGGATACTTTCTGTATTTGAAGCAGCATTGTTCCTTGGCAATCCTATGTGGTATTTAATTGCTGTTTGATGATTGTGTGTCATCGAGTTTCATGAAGTCACCTTCTGGCTTTAACACACTATTTTTCCTTTCTGCAAGAAACATTTAGTTTGCTCTATTGCAGCAGCAGATAAATTATCTCCAGATCTGTGGTTTTCACCTAGCAACCCACAGGCATGACTTATTTCCATGGTGTATGGAAATTCTCAACATATAGAATGTAGCTTTTTTCTCTCTCCACATAATAGTGACAGCACTTGCTGCTCTTCCTAAATTAGGAACCCTTCCAGTGGAAGATGCTGTATTATTTTTGTCTCCCCTCCTTTTGGTTGCATCTTAAAATTGCTTTTATCATTCCACAGATAAAACAAAACAAAACCCACTTTGCTTTAAGACAGGAGTTAAGGCACTTATAATTTTCATGTGTGGTCCAAAAACTCAGGATTTCATGGTCTCCATAATAACCATGGGAATGTCCCAACCTGTCATCAGCCTGACACATGTAGCAGTTTTTCAGCCAACCAGTGGATGGTGATCTGAAGGTGGGGGACTTTCAATCTGTAGGTCAGATCACCTCCTGTTGATCTTTAGACTGACAGCAGGTTTTCCCCTCTGCAAAGGTGGGGGTCTGGCTGACATGGCTGGCACTCCTGTCAAAACCTGATTGATCTGTGGAATGCAGAAATGAACTGGGCAGCTAACATGATTGCTTCTGCGTGCCCTCTCCACAGTAGAACTCTCAAAAGATCCCCCTTGGGATCTTATAGAGAGGGAGCACAGAGACTGCAGGTTCCAATATAATCTGTTGATTGATTACAGCAAGATAACTAATGGTTGCTCTTATTCCCTAATCACACATACTCACACAAGCAGGCTTAATGAGCTAGTCAGGCTAATTAATTGATAAATTACAGCTTGTGCTAAATGCAGCAACCAGAATAACAAGGACCAGGTCTGAGCATATAACACAATTCTGGCCCACTTACACTGGCTTCCTGTATACATGAGTCTGTCTCAAGGTGCTGTTTTTGACCTATAAAGCTTTACATGGCTTGGGAGCACAGTACCTGACTGAACTCCTCTCTCCAATGAACCTACCCAGGCACTATGATCAACACCTGAGGCCTTCCTCCAAGGAAGACTCAGACGGTGGCAACAAGGGAGAGGGCCTTGGTGGTGCTGCCCGATTATGGAATGCTCTCCCCGGAGAGCTCTGCCTAGCACCAACATTGCCAACGGCATGGAGAATCCATTTGTGCTGACCATGCATTAACTTCCAGGAAACAGGTAGATAATTTAAGAACATGTACATCAGTAAATATTAAGGAGTGTTCCAATTTATTCACACAATGACCTCCTCTCAAAAAGGGGCAACTACTGGGCATTGCCAAAACATGTTTAAAAGAAGCATCAGCTGTGTTACACCTCCAACAATTAGCTGACTTAGACAACCCTTATTAAAGAGACATTTTGGCATCCAATAGACACAAAACAAACGTTTCACTAAGACTGAGATCCATAGATGCATCAGATACAGATGCCAAGGCAGCAATCCATTGCTTAGGCAAAATAGGACAATCCAGTTCCCTATTCCATTCCTGCTTAAGACCCTGTATATCATATTTATAGACATGGATCCTATGTCAATTTGCCTCATCAGCTTCAATAAATGATTCCAATAGCAAGGGAGACGCTGAAGCCATAAAAGTGGCGGGGCCAAACCTAGATACTTACAAATCCATTCAGCCATTGCTGGCAAATCATATTTAGCCCACAAAAGCTTGCATTTGTGGCTTGTAATTTTTGTGAACTGTTCAAAGAACTTCAGCTATTGGGCACTATAGAAATGAAAATAGTAATAATATAATAATCAGTTTCCATTTAGTACTCTACAAAAAGGGTGATGTAAAACAAGTGAAAGACTGGGGGCGGGGAGTAACATTTATACTTGCTATTTATTTGGCATGTAAATTACAAAATAATACAATAGTTCTACAAAGACATGAAAACTTACGGATTTGCAGCTGATGCTTACTTTTATCAGAAAATTCGGATGAGAAACATCTGAGACATGAATGCCTACTGGAGAATCAAAAAGGTACTATCATGCTGCATTGTTGCTATGGACACCAATGATTCAAAACCTACTCTGGAAGATCCTAGGCAGGCACACAACACTTAATACTACCAAAAAGATTCTCAGTCTAAGATTCTCAGCCTCTGAAACTATTTGGAGCAACATTTTTTAAAAAATGCATGTTCAATAAAATATAGTTTTGGTTACAAGACACATAAAACTTGACTGGCTATCAGGGAGACAAGCTGACAGAATAAAGGTAGCTAAGGTTGTGGCACCTCCCGTGTCTGCCCATTTTCCTAGGGGACCAAAAACTTAAGTTCAAGTTACTCATGTCATATTTGAGCAGTGCCCTTTGGGTGGCAGGAAAGAAATTACAAGATCCTTTCAGTCAAGAACACAGCTAGGATTTATTATTATTATTATTATTATTATTATTTATTATCATCATCATCATCATGATCTATGCTTTAACTAGATGTATATTAGCATATTTACACTCCAGGGTTGTCGAGTCTTTCCTTGGACATTTCCCATCAAATTCTTTGAAAATACTTGTCTAGCGCTGATCTGTCACTTAGCTTCTTTTATTTGACTGGCGAGCAACAAGCTACAATGTTTGAGTGCAGCAACATAAGAATAGCTTTTTCCTTCTATCTTTGGATTGGTCACTGTATAGTAGCATTCATGATACAAGTAATAAGACAATCAACCTTTTGGTAACATCTTTATTTATGCAAGCTCAAACATTGTGAAAAAGTGTATTTACATAATTATAATTTACATAATTAAAAATCCATTATTTCCATTCTATTTTTCCATCTGCCATTTATAGCACCATGACAGTGTAACTGTGTTTCCAGAAAAATGAACACATCTTCGTAATTTTTTGGGTATAGAATCTCTAATATTAATCCAAAGTATTAGCATTCTTCCTCAATGGATCCTCCACAGAATGGATTTTAAACTCAATTTGGGTTATAATGCCCTTCCTGTGACACGCACTGTGTTTACATTGCATTGTTAAGTGCTGAGAAGTTGCACAAGGGTTTCCAGACATTTTAAGTGATAGGCATCCTGCTGGCTTTCTTGTTGCTGTTGAAGAGCTAAAAAGGGAGGGAAATGCATCAACTCTTTTAATACATGATAAATTGCAAACTCTGCCTCATAATTAAAGAAAAAACAAGTCATAACTTTGCAATAAAAATGCAGTTCCTTCTACCCTTTCATAATTTTGTGAGTAACATCAGGATTGATGTTTCATTATTAAGTATTTGGTTTCAAAAAGCATACTAGAATATTTTTTTTACAGCAGCATAGGAAGCTGCCTTATACCAAGTTAAACCATTGGTCCATCTAGCCCAGTATTATCTATACGACTAGCAGCAGCTCTCCAGCATTTCAGACACCGACATTTCTCAACCCTACCTGGAGATGTCAGAGAATTGAACTTGGACTCTACTCCACTAAGCTACAGCTCTTTCCCAATTATCCAGTAGCCTTGGGTAATTTATATAAATAACGCTACAAAATGTCTTTGAGTAGGTGAGGAGCATACTGGTACTTTGATCAAACTCTACGCCAGCTGCTATTCTCTCCCATTGGCTGCTTCCAGATGTGCACTTTCTATTGCACAAAGGATACTAAATCCTTGAGTTCATCCATCTTTCTACGCTGCCAACAACTGGCTGCACTATCTTTGCTGTAAGCCTTGCCAGTTTTTTCTTCAGCTAAACATAAAAAACACAAAGTAGAACCCAACAAAGTGGTGGTTCTACTTAGTAACAAGGTAAATAACAATATGTACATGGAGAAGGTAACCTATTCTCATTGACCCTTAGCATATGCTAGAAAACAACGCATGTCCCACTAATACACATTTTTGCAACCAATTTCCCCCAATATGTGCCCTTTTGCATACAATTCCTCCTAATGATATATTGTATACAGGCCTGTGGCTTACATTGTATATTGTATACAGTGTATATATACTGTATACAGTGTATATATATTGTATACAGGCCTGTGGCTTACGCTGGCTCAGCTTGTCTGAGCATGGAAAGCTAAGCAGGGTCAGGCCTGGTTATTACTTGGATGGGAGACCCCTCCTCTAGTTTCCTAGATCTAAGTGCATCACAAAATTCAGAGAAATTTGAAAACAGAAAGATAATTGCAATCCAACTTGCATATTAGTTCAGCAAGTGCAAATTAGGTTAGTTCATATTTAAATACAAACCAAACAAATTTGTCCCCATTCCTAGTATATATCCAGTTATGGGATGAAATATCCTTATGAAAGCTGGTCATGTGGTGAGGTGCTCATCTGATCATTCTGTTATTTGCTCAGCATACAACAAAGACTGCAAATTTCTTATTTAATTGCATGCAGATCAGTATACAAATGACATATGGCACAGCCTCATCAAAGATAAGCACTTGTAAATCCTATTTATTTCCATTGACTTGAGTACATCTTAATTCTTAAGTGTCTAATTTTGGGGCTGGACTGTGCTCATAACAATCATGCAGCCTAATTGATTGACAATGAATTTCAACCCACATCTGGCCTGAAAAGGAGATTGTATTGACTTCAGAAGTACTTACCTCTTGTTCACATTGGCCACGTTTACATGTCATGCTAAGCCACCTTGCGAATAAGCTACACACCGTGGGTTGTTCTCCCCCTTGTCCTCCAGCCAGCATCCCAGTGTCCTTCATGGCAGAAATAATCTTGTCTCCCCCTCCCCACTCTGATCGCTACCCCCTTTTCATTCACCACTGTTTTTTTAAAAAAATCCGGAACCTCAAAGTCACACAATTGGGGGCATATTTTTTTTGGCTCCAGAAAATTGAGCAATTGTGTTCCATCATTTTGGGAGGTAGGGTCAGTCTTTGGCAACTGCATGAGTGCAGTCTTATGGCTGTCCAATATATGTAGTCTTTCCTGGTCAATTTCCTTGTGTGTTTCAGCTGTCAAAGGGAGCTGTGAAGTGGAGTAAGTGACATACATGGAAATTAACAAGGAGAGACTGCATATAGGTTAAGTTGTGCACAGTTGCCAGGGACCAATTTCTGAGTTGTCATCTGAAAAGCTCCAAAAAAGAGGGGGAAAGCAGCAAAAGTAGGTGTTCCAAAAGGGGTGGGGAGGAGCCAATCTCTCCCCTTTCTGGACTAGCTGGAGACTCGGGGGTTGAAATGATGGTTACTGAGAAGTATCAGTTCAACACTTAAAATCGAGAGGATTACATTGCTAAGTGGGAAATATTGCCCCAATCCTTTTGGTGCACCTTCTTTTGCCACTTTCCCCCTTTACCAGTGCTTTTCAACTGACAACTCAATAATTGGTCCCTGGCAACTGTGCACAAATGAGCCTTTATGCAGTCAAGCAGTCAATTTCCATGCATGTTACCTACTCCACTTGCCACTCTGACAGCTGAAACATACAAGGAAATTAACCAGGAAAAACTACACATATTGGACAGCAATAAGAGTGCACTAACGAAAGACCAACCAAAATAAAATAATTAAAAATTATGAACACATTTGCACAATTTTCCGGGGCTGATTTTTTTTTTTTTTTAAACTGGCAAACCAGTAATGGCGGCTCCAAAGTGCCACTTGAGCATTGGTGGAGGGGCAGTCACTAGCAGCGGCAAGGAATGAGATTGCGAACAGTGGCAGGGTTTTTTTGCCAATCCCTGCAACCCATGAGGAAATTGCTCTCCCAGTTTTGGATAACAGGATAACCCATCATGGATGAACAACCGCTAGAGCAAGCCATGTGTTGTCAGGGTGACTTGTTGCCAGAAATAAGCCACCCTGCGGGAAGCGGTCTAAACTCAGACAACACAACAACTCATCGTGGCTAGTTACCCACGACGGTTGTCGTGTTGTGCAAATCCAGTCATTGTGTTTTTCAATGGAATGCATGTGTTTCTGCATCATCTGACTGGTAGGAATGCAAAAATCACTAGTAAGATTTTCCTTAACACTATAGGAGAAACCTCTGGTCACATGGTTGATACACAATGGGAAAGGATACTTCCAGGGTATGACTTCCAAATTATAATGCACAATGTATGCATTATATCCAATGTATGGATGCGAAACATTGTGGATCTTCTCACAGTATAAAATACTTAATATGATCATGATATGCGTAGAATAACTTTTAAAAAGGTTAATGTAGACTACACTTTGGCTTTTCTTAAACAATGTGGGATGAGGAAAAGCCACAGAAAACTATAAAAATATGCGTAATATTCAATTCTTGACAACCCTAAGCTAAGGAATTTCCTTTAAAAATGTTTCCTTTTTTAAAGGTCATTTCAAAAGTACAATACAGAGTTCATACTACTTCAGGAAGGGTGTTGAATTACATTGCAGTCCTATGCCCACATTATTGGGAGAAAGCCCCACTAAACTCAGCAAGACTTACTTCTGAGTAATCATGCTTAGGATTGCACTGCAAAATACTTAGGAAACAATTCTATGCATGTTTAGACAGAAAAAAGTCCTAGAATTCCCAGCATAAATGGCTGGGGAATGCTGGGAGCTGTAGGACTTTTTTTCTGTTTAAACATGCATGAGATTGAGCCCTTAAGAACATAAGAAGAGCCATGCTGGATCAGACCAAGGTTCATCTAGTCCAGCATTGTGTTCACACAGGGCCAACCAGCTGCCTGTGAGAAACCTACAAGCAGGACATGAGTGCAATAGCACCCTCCCAGCCATGTTCCCCAGCAACTGGTGTACATAGGTGTACTGCCTGATACTGGAGGTAGCATATAGCCATCAGGACTAGTAGCCACTGATAGCCTCATCCTCCATGAGAGGATACTTGTTTGTTGTTTTCTTGGGCAACATTGAATATTAATAATCTCTTCACAAAATGATTATAGAACTGTCTGCTATTCCTTTGAGATCGAAACTAAACTTTCTCCATGAAAACGTACTTTTCTTTGCTGAAATAAAGGCTTCATCTATTCTTCTTTTTATTGATGGATTCTTCAAAGTCACTTTTGCCTGTAGCACAAAGAAAGAATAATCCAATGACAGTATTAATTCCCCCGTGCTGATGCTCAAGATCATTCCTCCTTCTTGCACTCCTTTATTGGCAGCAGGCCACAAGGCTATGACATTCAGAAACTTAAGAATGCAACATGTGAGCATACCATTGTGAATAGTGCTGTGGGGTGGGGGCAGGGGAGGGGGAGAAGACAGAAGAGTTCAATGAAATATAGCAATAAAAGGAGGCACAATTTCCCAGAACATGTCTGTTTGCAAAGCTCAGCACAACAGGAAGCTCTCAGCTGAATATTAAGCTCCTTATGAGTGACACACTTGCCAACTTCTTGTGGAATACAACAGCAGTAGAATGAGCATAGATTGTCTGTTGCATGGCAATAAACAGCATATTTTAAAGCCATGCATCACATAACCTACACAATAATTTATTATGCTGCCATGTTCCAGTATTAATTTAATACATTCATGGATCTCACATGAATCCATGAATGTATGGATTCATGTGAGATCCATGAATCTCACATGAATCCATGCAGAAGCTGGGAGCAGAGGAAGAATATATGTTTTAAATAGACACACCATAACATGTCGCCTTCTTAACAACATTGAGAGCTTTATTAACTAATTGGGTTCAGGACAGAAATGTGGTCATGATGAGGAAATATCTATAGTAGAAACAGAATCCAGAACAGGGTTCTGAAAATAGGGAATGACTTGGTTCTCAATGGTTCCATCCATTGACCTGGACCTCTTCCAACTTAGGCTGAAGCCTCTTAAAGTGGTGAAGCCTCTGACAACAATTGTCTAAGCTTTGTGATGTTACAGAATATCCACAAACATTCCAGCTGCTCAGGGAACAAAGTTGACATGACAAATATTCCTAAAACAGCTTCTGTGAGAAGAGAGCTTTCATTTTGGCTAGGATTAAAACATCTAGAACAGCCTTTCCCAACCTGGTGCAGATATATTACAAGGTTTCAAAGTTTATTATACTAGCCGAAGGCCATGACAAATATGTATATATACAGAAACAGAAGAATTTCAAGTATTACTAAATAATACAAATAAATTTAAAACAAAACTTAACACTCCGAATCTCCAAAACAGTTTATAGCCATTTTGTCTAATTTTCTCTTCCTAATCTTTTTTGCTGCCAAAGTAAGCAGGGCCACTTTAGTGCAGATATATGGACAACAACTCCCATCGCCCCTGGCCATGCTGGCTGGAACTAATGGGAGTTCTAGTCCAAAACATCTGGAGGGCACCAAGTTGGGTGAGGCTGCTCTAGAAAATGTGCAGATTAAGGACTGGAAAGCTAACTGGCAGGACATCTGAGAAGGCAGGGCCTCTCAGGGGAAGATAGTTCATAACTATGGTGGCTGAAGAAAAGGGGAAGAATAGGCAGCAGTGATACAGAAAGTTTGGGGAAGGGCAGATAGAAGAGAAAGAAACCCAAGGAAAGATTGTAATTCATGGGAGAAAAGAACAATATCATTGCCACGTCTATATATAGAAAGGGATCCTGTGCCTTTATGCATTAGAGTAAACCCCCCCCCCCCAAAAAAAACCCTCCATCTCTGGCTTCATGAGCATTCTGGTCCAGGAATCCCAAGGGGACCATGAAGCAATGGCTTTGGGTGCTGAATACCATCTACTGGATTTAACTAAGATCAGACAATTTTGCTTTGAGCTTCCATTTTTAAATTAATTTACGCAGTGTTGAGTTTGTCAGTCATATTGACCACACTAGTGGAAACGCAAGATATATGACTCAATACATAAATAAAAACTAAAATGCTTGTGTGCAAATGTGTTAGAAGAAAAGCACTCAATCCAAAAAATACTAACCTTCTGATAATTGTGAATCAAAGCCCAAAGTGCAGATGCTCCTATTCTTTGAGCTACAGGGCTATCACTTTCCAGACAGGCAGATAACAATGCAATAGCTTTATCTATGAGGAAGACAAAAGACCATACATGTACCTAAGAATAGGCCATTATATCACAATTGCAGTTTTGCCAATGCATTCCTGTGGGTCATTTGTCTCTCTTCCTGTGATAAATATTACAACAGTACAGTAGGTTTATAGAAATCAGAATAATTTAATTTCAACTAACACCTATGGCTTGTTCCATTAAAAAGCACTCCTTGTAAAAATAAATCTAGACATAATAAATTACACCAGGACATTTCAGATATCTTAAGTTATAGACAAAGTAAACCTTATTGACTGCTGTATACTAGCACAGAAACAAAAGTTTCAGAACAGAGATGAGTACAACACTGCATTGATGTTGTACCAAGTGTAGTACATACCTACTTTAGTAAAGCAAAAAGAGGGGTGAGAATTAAGACACCAATACTCACCGATCCCTATGATTAAAAATATATTACAGTAATACCTTGGATTGCAAGTAACTTGGTCTGAGAGCGTTTTGCAAGACAAGCAAAAAATTTTAAAAAATTTTGTAGACTCGCTTTGATATAAGAGTGTTTTGGATTACAAGCATGGTTCCGGAACGAATTATGCTTGCAATCCAAGGTATTACTGTACTTTGCTTCTCACACTAGCTCTTCTGGCTACATAGAATCATCTCCAAAAGATACCTGCCATTGCACGTGGCCTTCCATTAACATTTTTTTCCAGAAGACCACCACATAGATTATGCTCCAGTTCAATTATATTGAAGGAAGATTATGCAGTTGAATGGTGACTGCTTAAGAAAGGTGTCCAAGCACTAAGGTAACTGGAGATGGAAACTGCTCAGAGTTCTGTTGGAAAGTAGTATAGCTTCTTTATTCCCCCTGGAGAGAAGCCTTGCAGCATATAAACATTCTATTTTATTACATTAAGCATATATACTCCTTGGGCACAAAATGTGTGCAGGTTTCTTATGAATCCATTTGAAGAGATGGAACAGCTTGGGCCTGATTTGCAAGGGGGCTTGAAGAAGAATGCTTTCTCCATCTCACATCTTTTTAAAGCTTCAAAATAATCTCATTTTACTGAATTAATAAGAAGGCTGTTATGAGGAGAGGAAGGAGAGGCCGAATGCCAACCTGCTTCACCAACCATGACACTTGTCCTCTTCATTCAACCACGACACTTCAGGAGCTAGCCAGGCTGCTCCTACTTTGATACTTCACATCAAAAAACAAATTGTGGTAATTATACTGCTCAGTATGCTGATGATACTGAGCTTTATTTCCCGTTCATCAGATTCAGGCAAGACTACCAACATGAAAAGGGTCCACGTGTTGAAAGGGGTGGCAGAGCTGTGCCGCTGGCGCCAATCCTTACATTGAGCAGCCTTACCAGCCCCACCCCAACATCCACACACTAGGCGTGGATGTCCGAGACAGGGAAGCCTACCTGCATAGATTTCCACAGGAGCCAGAACCCCAATCATGCAGGGCTCCAGCTCCCATAGATGTCTACATGCTTAGGCTTCCTTAGCTCAGATGTCAACACATGGATGCCAAGAAAGCTGTGTGACATCAGGGCAGGACTAGCTGTGCCCTCCCTGCCCCTTACAAAGTGTGGACCCCCCTTCATGCAAATAATGTGTAAATGCCTAGTGGAAGTCCTGAATCAGTATCTGTTTGTTTCCAATGGCAATCCAGATAGGACAGAGGTTCAATTAGTAGGCGATTCCTCTAACCAGGGCGGTAGTTTTCAACCTGTTTGGACTTGCACTCCCCCTAAAGAACCAGGTTCACAGTCATAGGGTACTAATAGATCCAGCATCGTCACTATAAGAGCTAGAGTCATCCATGGTACGCAGCACATTTTACTAGCCAAGGCTTATATGTCAGCTGCAACCCCTCCTGGCCACCATTATCCATACTCTGGATAACAGTCCTCTAGATTGGACTATTGCAGGGGTAGGGAAACTTTCTGGGCCATGGGCACATTTAGCAATTTGAGGAACTGTCCTGGGCAACACCACAACATGGCTGCCATTGGAGGCATGGCAAAGGACAAGAAACCTGCTGAAAAGGATGAGTACAAGGCAGAGGTGGGGGCTGAACCCCAACACAATAAAAAAAACTCCTTTGAACCTACAGTTTTCAGGACCAACAGAAACATTTCACGGCAATCCCAGCTGCCAGTCAGAAAATGAGTTAACTAACAACAACAAAAAAGTAGGAGGGGTAGGGCACCTTGGTGGGAGCCAAGAAAGATGTCTGGAGCACACTGGTGCCTGCAGACACCACACTTACCTCTGGACTACTGCAATGTATTGTACGTGACTCAGTTTTGAAGACTTTGCAGAAATGTCAGTAGTACAAACATAGATGCTAGGCTGCAAACAGAGTGGCTATAAAGGAACATATTTTACTTGTGTTTAAAACAGTTATAGTGGCTACCACTAGCACAATTCAAGGTGCTGGTCACCACCTAATAAGCTGTGAAGAGCTTGAGGCCTAGCTACATGGAAAAAACTATCACATGAACCTGTCCAGATCCTTCATTTTTATTAGAGCCGTTCCTCTGGGTCATCTTGCCATATGAAGATAGCCCTCTCCCCAGTAAGTCCTGCCTTTCTCAATTGTGGAGGTCCACATATGGAATGCCATCCATAGAGAAGTTCATCTGCTGCCAACCTTGACATCTTGATAGTTAATACTTTTTCTAAAAGTTTTCCAGTATTCTAGCATGTTTTATAGATGGACATAATTGTGTTTTTATACCTTTTGCTGGATTTTACTGACTATACTGATTTTATAGATCCTGCTCTACAATTTTATATTTTTTCTTTAACTGAGTTTTATTGCAGATGTTTTATTTTAAGCTGTACACAGCCCAGAATCTTGTACTGAAGTAGGGTTTATAAATGCATTAAATAAATTATTGGGTGCAGTGCCGAAACACATAATCTGTTAACTTCAGTGTGGAAACACCCTGAAGTAAACTTACAGGATGCTCCTGGATGGGAATTCTGAAATATTAGATTACCAAATGCATCAAAATTAATTTTAATATATACATTAGTTAATATATAAATTACGTTTGCTCATATACAAAATCTTACATATCGCCAGTTTCTCAACAGCCTACTTTACAAAAAAATAGCAGTATTGCATCTTGGCAACAGTCTAAACAAGGCAATCCGTACCTACCATTAGCTAGTATCTTTGGTTTGTTGGCTGGGCTAAAGCAGGTGTTGTGCAGAATTAGAAGGATTACGTTTGGACTACTTCGATGTTTGAATTTGGCCATCTCTATAAGTTGATCTAAGCTACCATTCATCTTCACAATCATTTGCTGTCCATCTTCTCCAAATGATAAATTCAATAGGAGCTTTAGCCAAGCAACAGCCAGCGCACCAAGGCTTTTATTTCCTCCTTTGGGCAATGACAGTGACAAAAAATTCTGCAGGAAGTTATTCTGGAATATGACAGGGACAAAATATACATTACTAAGCAACATCTTTCCACAGTTCTCCTATGGAAAAAAGCTTTCCCTCAAAAGTGCAATTTTTTCTCTAGAAGCATTGAACAAGACATTGAACTAAAACTGTGTTCTAAAGTTTTGATAAATTAGTTGAGCAATCCTTCAGATTGTAGCATTTGTTTCCCATTAACACATTGCTTCAGCATGATCAGAGCTTCAGTTGATAACGTCGGCCTACACAAAACATGTCATTTGCCAAAACATCCCATATCTGTGATCAGTTTCAACACTGCTTTGAAACTGGAATGCTGTTTTCACAACAATTTCAGTCAGAAAAAAATAAAATAAAATCCTTGCCTTCCTACACTGATTAGTCAATCCAATTTATGCATAGTAATCAGGAAAAGTAATTATAATAGGACATGTTATTACAAAGTGTGGAGAAAGCCAACCTAAGCCCCCTTTCTGACACACACACACACTCACCAAGGTGGGGGGTAGGAGACCCAGGGGGGGGGAGACAGCCAGTCTCCACAGAGGCCAAAGGGGACAAACAACATCTGCATAGAATCACCCCAGGGGGGAAGACAGGAAGCATCGCCAGGTTTGTCAATGCTCTCGTATATCAGCCCCATCTACATAAGACTTGAATACCTCGCCAGAGCAGACACTTCGGCACCCATAAGAAAGGACCACTCAACACCACAGGATGGGACCATTAAGCAAGTGGCCTCAAAGGGACCCCACCCCACGGGGGGGAAGGCGTCACCCCACCTGACCCAAAAGGCCGCCCCTCAGGGAGGGTGGCAACCCACCTGATTACGGAGGGAGGGGCTACCTGAAACACCAAGGTATAAAACACCCTGCGCAAGGGAACTGAGTTGTTGGACCTGATCAGCAATCTTGCCCCATGCTTGGGGTAAGGGGACGAAGGATCGGCAACCCCGGGTAGCAGCACCCGGCGCGCTCCAGCTAGCTGAAATCACTGGCCGCTTGGGTTGACCGGACCCCCGGGAAACCAAGCTGAAATCACTGGCCGCTTGGGTTGACCGGACCCCCGGGAAACCAAGCTGAAATCACTGGCCGCTTGGGTTGACCGGACCCCCGGGAAACCAAGCTGAAATCACTCACAAGCCGCTTGGGTAGACCGGACCTCCGCCGGGAACCCAGCTAGCCGCTTGGGTAGACCGGGCCTCCGCCGGGAACCCAGCTAGCCGCTTGGGTAGACCGGACCTCCGCCGGGAACCCAGCTAGCCGCTTGGGTAGACCGGACCTCCGCCGGGAACCCAGCTAGCAGCGTGCGGTTGACCGGGCCTCTGCCGGGACCCGAGCTGAACTAACTAGTTGAAAGCCCTGAAATCACGGTGTCCTCAAGACTTCTTGCTTGCTACTTTGTACCGTACTGATAAGCTGTATTACTGGCGTGTGTCTGGGTTTGTGAAGGTAATGTTGTAAATAAACTTGTTTTCTAAAAGATACTTCTGTGGCTATAAGTTATTCCTTTGTTCTGGGCTAAGGGTGATAGTCGCTGGGGACCTTGGAGAAGGCCCGCCCCAGGACTCGCTACCCCCTTAGCATTGAACCCGCGCAGAAGACCAGGTTGTCGGTCTTCCACTCAAAGTTATATTCAAGCTGCAGCCCACTGTAGAAGTGCATCATTAACAGATAATTAGTAAATAGACTGTAACAGATAGGCTTGGATCCAAACAACTGTACATGGAAGGAGAACAAAACTGGGTGCTCTTCCATGAATTCTTGAACAGGCGAGCAGAAGACTTCTTCTCGCAGTGCAACATGACAGTGCTCGGGGGCTGGATTACAGAATGAAAAACATGATGAATAAGGATGGACACAGCATATAAACTCTAGTGTGGTATAAGAAGATCTTAAGAGCTGGTGCAAAATCTTGTCCAAATGGAAGAACTAATCTAGATTGAAGATCAGTTCTCACAAAGCCTTTTTTCTGCAAAGTCAGAAACAGCCCTTCTATAAATAGAAGAGACTGTCTGCAGCTGGAAGGGCACCTTTGGATCCAAGCCATAGCATTTACATCAGGACTAGTGAACCTGTGACCTTCCAGATGCTGTTGGACTCCAACTCCCATTAGCCCTAGCCAGCATGACCAGTGGTCAGGGATGATGGGACTGCAATGCATCATCATCATCTGGAGGACACACAGGTTGCTCACCTCTAATTTACATACTTGCTGCAAATATAGCCACTGCTTACTCTATCACAACTGTATACGGGCTCTTTCCTATTCCACTCTATCATATTCTCTCAATATATATAGCTGGATATGGCTTAAAGATGCACAAAATTTGTAAGCTGCGAATTGCCAGATAGGGGAATAAGTGTCTCCTTTTTTGGGATACCCTCAAAATACAATGCACTGTTGGCACAAAAATCCCTGCACCTATTCATCTGAAACTTGGCAGCCTCGACTCCCACAGAAGAGGCAACTATGCCTGAAAATTTCTTCCAGTTCTGCCAAGAAATAAAGAAGTTGTTGGCATTTAGTCAAACTTTAAATGTGCATAGCAAAAAAAAAAACCCCAACAACCCTGCCCCTATTTGTCTGGAATTTGGGCCAGTGGAGGACACACAGGTTGCTCACCTCTAATTTACATTAGGGTCTAGCCCTAGTCTAGCAGCTAGGGCTAGACCTTGGGGCCAAAGTCCAGGGCCTGCAACCCGGTGGGGCAAATGACCACCCAAAGAGCAGTATGTGATGAAGACATCAGGGCAGCAAAAGCAAACTCCATTTTATTCTTGTAGTCATTATGATGCTAAGATTTAAGTGAGTTTAAAATATGAAACTGCACATCCTTGGAGTATTCTTTTCCCATCAGGGTTGGCAAACTATTTTGTTTGTTTATTGCTCTAACATATCAGGAATGTAAAAGCAGATTTAAAGCATGGAATGATGACTGGGGGAGAAGAGAAATGTTAGTTGTGTGTTTTGTAACTGAAGAAATGCACATGGCCATCTAAAGGAGCCCTACATAAGACCATTAAGTCCAAGGTCTAAAATTACCTAGCTGCACCACTTAATTTAGCAGGCATGATCCCCTCCTACAGGGCTACTATACCTGCAAATTTCATCCAATTCTAACAAAGGGGGGGGGTATAGCCAGTTTTAGATTTCCCACGATAGTTAATGGGAGGCACGAACATTTGGGTGTTCTAATTTTGACTCGCATTCAGTACCCAAGTCGAATCAGTCTGAGCTGAATTCGGATGTTTTCCGAATTGGGGTCCAAGCTGAATCTTGTGGTTGGTGCACACCCCTACACTATATGACAGTACAGCACAACTGTAAGGCTCCTGAGCTGGTTTTAAAGGGTAGGATTTCTGGCTGCAGGGGCTAAAATGGAGAAAACATTTTATCACACATCTGTACCTGAAAGCGTATAGGATGAAAGAGTACACCTGAGGGCATTTCAGGCATCTGTATTGGTTCAGAGATAGTTAGGAATATAACAATAAACTCAGTCATTGAAGTCTTTATTGGATGGTCTGCCTATTGCCCATATTTAGAGGTACAGTAGGCCTTCTCTGTTGTGGCACCCCTGCATCTGCAATGCCCACCCCTTGGAGGCTTGCCTGGCACCTACACTGCTTTCTTTTTGGCAGGCAATGGCCTCTTTATTCTCCCAGCTCTTTAGAACTTTTAGACTATAAGTAACTGCACAGTTTTAGCTCTATCATCCGCAGTCTGTTGACTGATTTTTTTATTGCTGCTGTGTCTTCCTTTATTTTATTTTTTAAAAAATCTGAAACTATTGTCCAAGTATTTTAGTGGTTTGTTAGCTGCCCTGAATGTAGTTTTGTAAAAATTGTGGAATATAAATTTAATAATCAAATCAACCTACACACACAGGCCTTAAATGTTCAACAACTGTTTTATCTCATTTTAAGTCAAAAGTAGTTTTAACTGTTGAAAGCTGTACTATGCCAAAACAAACTTATTAAGACACAAGATAAATCAATTCCTATTTCTACTCTGTTTGCTGGATAAAAGGAACAGAGACTGGGAGATTGCCTTGTTCCACACATTGCCTTGCTTTGAGAAGTGGGAAAGTCATGAGCTTACAGAAGAGGGAGGGAATTGTCTTAATGATGAACTGCTTTGAAAATGTTTCCGACAGCGAATGACAGCGTTCATCAGGCATAAGCAGGAAATTACTGTGCTATTCAAAGAAGAATTATTGCATCAAAACAAACCAATCATTTCTGGAGAAAGGCACATCCCATGCTTTTCATTTACAAGATACTGCACTGATACGAGAAAAAAGATGCAGCAAAGAATATAAATAAAGATCAGGGGATTGAGACCCAACTTTCTACAAAGAGCAATGCTGACACATGACAAAGTATATTTTGCGATGTATATAATTAATGTCTAAATGTACTGGAGCTGTATGCACAAATTATACTAATAATTTTACTTTAAAACATGCTACACTGAGAGCTGGTGATGTGGCACAGAAGGAGAAAAATCAGCTAGAACAGAATGCACAATACAGTCATTTTGACTGAATAGACAATAGGGTAGCTGATAAGAACATGTGTGTCCGGTGTATCAGTGTTTGCACCTATACCTCTATGCATCTGATGTCAATTGTGGGAAACTACACATACTTAAAGGCACTTGCTTTGAGTAATTTGTAACCAGGGGCCACAATCCAGAGGCACTGCTTCAATAAACATTAATTTATTTTAATATATAATTGTACGGAGTGAGGACTCAGATATAGCAAAAATAGTAAAGGTAGGATAATTTACAAGGTGAAGCATATTGAATTAAGAACTTATAGGTATAATATGCAAGATTTTATATATATTATCTAGGGCAATATCCAATACCGGCAACACCGCTAGTGCAAACCAACACTAGCACAACAGCATTAGCACTTCCTAGGGAAAGGGCAATTTGCCACCAAAACTTTGGCCCTTTGCCTTTGCGGCTAATGACATTGTGCTAGCATTGGTTTATGCTAGCACGTCATCATTAGCAGTAGTGTGCTGTAACATCATTGGATACTGCATCTCCCTCTCTCTCAACCACAGCTTTTCTTAAGACTATATTTGCCATCCCCCCCCCCCCCCCCATACATCTACATTTTGATCCTCTAATTCAATGCCATCGTAAGCCTCAATCTTCTATTCACTTTTTTCTGCTTGGTCCAGACCGCTGGGTGTCTTAACTACCTTACTTGAACAAAACCTAAATCTCTTTCTGAATTTAGAAATAAATTCACGATGGTATATGCCTACCTTCTGAAGAACCCCTTTACAGTCATGAGATACAACCAGGTTAGCCAGTAGGTTAAAGGTCATCTGCTGAATTACACTGTTCTCAGCTGGAGTTTGAGATGCTAACTTCACAATGCTATGCATTAGTGAGTTCCCAGCTGCAGTTCTTTGGGCTGTTTGAAGGGGAGACAATCCACCACTTGACACACACAAGGAGCCACAGCCTTTAAAGATTGAAGCATAAGTATTAGGAAGAAATATACTTGCATAGTTTCCATATAAACAAGCATCTTATTAATTTCATTCTAATTTATAAAGACATATTTTTAAAAAGTTGCAGATATATAAAAAAACACACACCTGAAAATGTCATTTAAAACAGAAGGAAATTGCCTTGTTTTATCAGTTTCTTATAGGCTCTTGAAAATAACCTTCAAGGTCATTTTTGAGGGTGGAATACACCCACATCTTCTTTGTTACCCTATATATAATTGATCTGGCATAGGTGCCGGCTTTTATAACACTGATGCCAGTACAAATAATTAAAAAATGATACCATGGGCTGGCCTACTATTAATGGGTATGGCCATATCTCCTATGTATGGTCATAACTTCATAAATAACAATCCAATCTCAAGATTCAATGCATCAAATTATATGAAATGACTTGGAAAATAAATATGTGATAGGGTTAAAATAGCTGTGTGGGATAGTTAAAATGGTATGTCATTCCACAGCCATGTTCTTGTCAGAATTTCTGGTGTTTTTTGCTTGAGCATTTACAGCACTTATCATCCATCAAAGACAGACTTCCACTGCTATTGTGTTAGGTAGCACAACTCCTTACCTTCAGTTTGGTGTATAGTATATCCGGATTGGTTCATTCCTTATAGACTTGTGTCAGCTTTCCTGAAAGTTGCCTAACCCATGCCATTCAGTGATATATAACCTTGAAAATGATCTTGAATGTCATTTTTTAAAGGTGGCATCCACCCACATCGTCTTTGCCACCTAGGTATAACTGATCTGACATGGGTTCTCTACTTTTATCATGCCAACTCATTCCCTAAAGCACTTTCTGGATGATGCCTGGCCTACTAGGGACAGGAAAAGACAAAACATACATCCCTCTTTCCCACCACTGGAGCAATAGGAAGGTAAATTGCTGGGACATTTGAAAGACATGTGGATGGGGGGTGGGAGCGGGGGATGGAGTTGAATTCTTCTCCAGATTAGAATAAAAATACAAGCCAGAGAAGAACCTGTGGGTTGTAATGCTTGCGGGTTAAAATGCTTGCCTCATATTTGAGGTGAGAATTATGGAGACATCTCTAATATTAATGATTTCTCTGTGATGCATTTTTTCCACTGAAAAGGCACATGCATATGGTGGGAGCCATTTGATTATGCTGAGAGCCAAACTTAATTTGACTGAATGTATGAATAAAATTGGTTTGCAGACTTCGGATCCTAGCCACAGCTACAACCCTAAAATTCACTGCAGGCATGCCGAAGGACTTGCAGACATACCCAAGGAATAGTCAGTGCAGACATGCTCAAGGAATAGTAGGCCAGCCAGAGATTTGGGCATGCCTAGTTTAATTGATTAATTATTTTCTTTAAACATGCCATGCCATATTACAAGCTACTTTTGAATGTCCTCTTAGCTTAAAAATAGCAGTTTGTGATGTGACATATGCTGTTTGAAAACAATAGCCCAAAGCCTGCCCCAGGCAAGCAGAACCTTGGGCATGCATGGTTCTTTGGATCCTCATCAAGACATATAATTTAAATTGATGTCATGTTTTATAAGACAATCATGAAATTAAAGCTACATCTGTAGTGATGCACACAGTAACATATCTTCAGAATCTATTCACAAGAGAAATTAGAGCTTTCATGAAGACACGTCAAACTATTTTTAAACACAAAAACTCATTTGCCTTCCATGACAAGTCGTCATGTTTAGAATCAAATTTTCAATTTTCTCCTATTCTGCTTTTGATTTAGATATACTCCTACAGGAAAAAGGTTGTAAGTAGAAATAGAATCATTAACTTCATAGCTACTAATTATAAGTTAACACAAAGAATTTCACCACTGGAGATAGAAGCACTCTATATTCACATACTGTAGATTTAAGTGAACTAACCACCCACATTGGAAGCTAAATGTTGCTAGGTACAATAGAGATCACTGCCTTTATCTCAAAATAATAATAATAATGATGATGATGATGGTGATGATGATGATGTCTGAAACTTTTATAACGTTTCCTCCTTTGCTGGAATGCAGTACTAATGGTGCTCTTTTTTCCTGTAATTTAAGGCCCAATCCTGGAAGGTATGGGTAGAATGTTTACACCAATTGCCTGGTACTCCATACAGGCGCAGTCACTGTACATATCAAGGAAATCTTGATGAAGCATACATTTGATTGATTGATAGGATCTAACTATAAATCCCATGTAGATAACACTGTGCTGGTCTTATTAGTTAGAGCTTACACCTGAAATGTTGGAAATCCATTTGCTAGGAGAAAGAACGGTGGATACAGAAAGAGAACAGAAAGGAATGCTGTCAAAGGATGAATACTTTATAAAAACAATGCTTAAGGAGATAGGCATGCATGCTATATCAGTTTTCATTCATATCTGAAAGGGAAGTGATATGAGAACTTTCATTCACATAGCACAAGGAGGAGGGACAGAGAATACAAAACTAACACTAACTGTAGTTAATCATGCCCTTTTTCTTTCCTCATAGCTTTTACTCCAATTAATGCTTTAGAGCCATTTGCATTATAGGAAATAATGTCTGAAACATCTACCTGAAGGATAGTTTGCAGTGTAGACACAAAGCAAATGCAGAGCAGTTTGCATCAATGAGTCATCCATTAAAAGCCATGGCCACAGAGAATGGAAAACAGAGATAAGTTGAGTTCCAAGAGCTGCTGCCTGCCAGACAGGGGGAAGAAGACAATGCAATACTGAAAACTACTTTCATAAGTGAAATTGTGTGTAAAACTTAAAATCTGACAGCTCACAAACAACAGTAGTATAACATAGTGCATAGAGGCAAAAAATATTGCCTCATCTTGTGAGTAAGGAACTTGAAGACACTATTTTTTAACCTAGCGCAGTATGAGGATGCCATTTTGAAGCACTTACCGAGCTCAAAAACAACATAAGACAGGCTTCGCCAACCTGGTGCACTCCAGATGTTTTGGACTACAACTCCCAACATCCTTGTCCATTGGCCATGGTGGCAGGGACTGATGGGAGTTGAAGTTCAAAACATCTGGAGGGCACCAGAGGCAGAATCCAATGGGGCGCTTCCGCCCCGCCGATTCCCTTCTGCAAGTGGTGGGTCCTGCTGATTCCGTTGTGCAAGTGGGACCCACCACTTATGCAAGGGCGAGTCAACGCTTCATAGAGGAAGCCCTGAAACCAGAGGAAATGCTCATTTCTGGAAGGAGGCAGGTCGGTGGAGCTCCCTTATGTGAGCTTTGCTGACCTGCCTCCTTCCAGAAACAAGTATTTCTGCTCATTTTGGGTTGATGTAAGGTTGAGATTTGCAGATCAAAACAAGGGTCCAAACTGCCACTCTGACTGGTTTCACACAACACGCTAAGCCTCAGTAGGTTAAATGGTGGAGTGGCTTATCATGTTGTCTGAACCCTGCGTGGTGCTTTATGAGCCAACCTGGTGTGGCTTATAAACCACCCTGCTAAGCCACGGCTTGCAGTAGGGTTAAGAAAACCCTAGTAGCTTTAGCGTGTTGTCTGAATCCGGACGACAGCCTAACCCACTGAGAAGCCAAAAAGTCACAGAGTCCTTTGGCAAGATTGGCAAAAAAGAGCTGTTGCTCTTGCCAAGGGACTAGCAGAGGGTGCTTTCCATTCCCCTCAACTTAAAAAATATAGCAGTGGGCTACAAAGTTCCAAATTGGCATGGACACTTGTCTGGACACAATGTCCATGCCAAAATGGAACTTTGTAGCCCACTGCTATTCCTTTTACTTTTTTTTTTTAAAGGGTGGGTGTGTGGAAAACACCCTTTGCAGCAGAATCTTTGGGGTTTTTGGTGGGGCTCATGTCCCCAAGATGCCATCACTTTCCCAAGTGTGGATAACCCAGAGGCACAGGCACACCCTAAAAAAACCCAAGATCCTGCAAAAAAAGGGTGTTTTGGGGGACACCCCAATTCCCCCCCTTTCCATGCAGGATCCCCGGAGCTTTTTGCAGGTGCTGGGAAGCCCCAACTGTCCCCTTGGATTTGCCATTCATCCCAAGTCGATAGCACCTCACAAAGTGGCAAAACCAAAGGCAAAACCCAGTGGCGGCGATGGGGTGTGCGCGTGTGTGTGTTAGTGCAAATGACAGCTTGGGGGGGGGGAGAACCTCGGTACTCCTGCAGTGTATCCTGGGATACCTGCAGCAGAACTGATGAGGGAAGAGGGCAGCGGAGATGGCCAGGGAACCCTGCTGCGCCCGATCATTAGTGGGGCACAACCAGGGCCCCTGGCAAATTTAAGCCCACAGAGGTTCAGAGCTTCTGTGGACTTCAAGTGTTGTGTGAACCCGGCCAAATTCAATAAACAGCCTCCCCACCACAACCCCCATAACTTTGAATAACTGAATTTTTCAGTGTGGAATCTCCTAGACATTAAGTCCAGAGCAGGATTGTTTCTCAAGCTTCTGTTAACAACTACATCCCTGGTGTTTGTGTGAGAGCCCCCCATCCACATCGCAGTTGAATTCTGCATGTCTCCCTTGTCTCTTACTTTGCAGTATTCATTCCGAAAGAAGCAATTTCGTAGGAGCTGCATGACAAGCTTTAATTCTTTGCTGAGATTATCATCCTAGTGGAACAAAAAGTGGTTTAGCATCAATATCCAAGCATAATCTACTGTATATGACATATATAGCACTTCTTGCTTCTGGACTTATTTTACCACACTCCAATTGCACCTGACCCCCTAGCCTTTCAAGCTGCTGACATTCTAAATGCTCGGTGAAAAAATATTGAATTTCAACGTCCATCCAACGAAGGGATGTATTTCAGTTCTATCACACATAAAGTAACAGAGATACAATACAGGATCCATAATAAGTGTAAGGTTTTCAATCATAGCAAATCCATTGGCTGATAATAAAAGGGTTTACTCTCAGAAGAGCAATGAGAGGGGTAGAAGTGAGGTGAAGAAATGGGTGGGGAAAACTCAAGCATCACATTTGCAAAAGGCTCAGCAGAAGTCTGCCCTTACATATTCAAGTATATGTTAGCACAAAGTACTTTGCAATTAAACAGTTTTACATACTTTTGAATACTAAATATTATCTAAAAAGTTTCCTTGGCAGAAAGCATTTGCATATTCATATGATTGGGTTTCATCACAATGTGACCCAGTTCACACGATTGCTGTGGCACCCATGGCAACAAGCCACCCTGCCTGGGTTCACACGTTACAATAAACCACAGTGTCTGCCCGCCACAGCTTGAATATTCAAAATGGCGGCCAGCACACACTGCAACCCTCTGTGGCTTATTTAAGCCATGGTTGGTGCCGGCGAACATGTGAACTGGCCCTGTGGTCTTAGATTAACAGATCTCAATGCATTCTGGATGTGGATTGTATGATGATATAAACAAACCATTTTACATGACTGCATAACCCAGTGCAAACTAGGACCCATCGACCAGGGCTCGGGAAGTTTTGAGGTGGGGGGGCAAATGACCTCCCATCTAGCCCTTCACAGGCTGCAAGACATCAGAGGCTGTGGCCACACCCCGATGTCATCTGGTCATCGTCTGAGGTGCTGTCCGCAACTCCAGCCAACACTTCGCCTGGAGACTGGCTTCACTGCGTGTGAGTCCTGGCTGGGGAAAGCTCACATGCAGTGAAGCCATTCCTGCCACCACCTCGGCTGGAAGACACTTCACCTGCACTGCATCCTCCTCAATGGGAGAAAGTGCAGTGCAGGTGAGACCCTGGCTTCATGCAGCATGTGTTGTCCCCATGGGGGTGGTGCACAAATGGACTCAGCTGGCACAGCTCCTCCCAGAACTGCTTGAGTACCCCGCTGGCCAACGAACACACTTGATGAACAGGCTGGATTGAACAGTAAAATAAAGAAAATTCCTATAAAAAGTAAACTGTTCAAGACACAAGAGTCAACAACTGACCAATCCCCGACCTTGGAGCAAATTTTCTTTCCTAAGGTTGGAATCTTAAACAGACTTACTAGGGAGTAAGCATCATTAACCACAGCGGCACTTACTTCTGGGTAAACATGCACAGGATTGTGCTGAATAATCTGAGTAGAAGAAACAAAGTTCATAGGATTCCATATTTTTAATATCAAGTTCGTAGAATTTTTTTACCCTTTTCCTTTGGATTGCTTTTCCAGGCCTCAAGGAATCAAGGTTCAGTTGTGCATGAATGTGTTTCATCTGTTCCAAGCAGGTCTCTATGAAGTTGGCTTTAATGACAAATGCACTCTATTAAACAGTTTGTCCACACTCAAAATAATTGCAAAATATGCAAGTAAGATATCAGGCATTGTATTTAAATCCACTGAGTCACCTTTTTGCCTTCATATAATTGAGGGTTCAATCCTATGCATGTTTGAGTAGAAAAAAGTCCTCCAACTCCCAGCATTCCCTAGACAGCCATGTCTAAACATGCATAGGATTGTGCCCTGAAACTCTTTATATTACTTAAATTGAATTATCCGAATCAAAATGACAAGTTTAAGCATCCCAAGCCTAGAGTTTGAAGATACTGTGTTTGAATTTAACTAAGCAATGATTCCCTTGAACAGTGAGCTCAGCGCCCCTGGGTCAACAGAAGCAGCGCCAAAACATGAGGGAGCTATCAATATACACAGAGGATCCTGACATTTGCAAAAGTGAACCAAAAAAAAAAAAAACCTTTAAAAAGTAAATCAAAACCACTCCAAAAAGTAGCCCAATGAGGACTGAGTTACTGAGCATTCTCAGTGGCCACTAGGAGCCATGGAACATTGAGCATCAGTTGGAAAAGAAAAATGGAAAACTAAAAGGGTCGAAGAATAAATTGCCTTCCTAGAGCTCCTAATAGCTTATAGCAGCCTTCCCTGACCTCGTGCCTTCCAGATCCTTTGGACTACAACTCTCATCAGCCCCATCCAGGATAGTTGTAGTCCCAAACATCTAGAAGACACCAAGCTGGCTTATAGTATGCTGGAAAAAGGCATGGCTGGTTAACTGGCACCCTGAACAACAGCAATCCTGTTAGGGAATGAGGACACACCTCAGTTTGTTACATGCCCCCGCATGTAACACAGGGTCTTCAAAGTCTGGTTATCTCTTTTCAGAAAACTCAGTTGCCACTAATATACAGTAAGCCCAAGAAAGTAACTGGGGAGACAGAACTAGGATGTGATCTTGATGCAACTCAGAGCAAAACTGGATGTGATGTTATTCATATCTTTAGCCCTGATGTGCAAGATATTAATTAATAAGTAGGCGGGGGGCAGGGGGAAGAGCCTGATCAGGGTCTTGTTATGGCGGGGTGGTGATGGTGGCGGCAGCAAGGGGAGTTTTGATCAGAATCGCCTCCAAGCGATATCTGCGATTCACAATAGGAGCTAAAATACATGATGACATTGATCTCACATTTTCCCAAAACTGAACTATATATTAATGTCTAAATGGAAGGTTTTCTGATCTGCAAGGCTTTCTAGAAGGTATTTACTTTGCTGCTCTCAGCAGCTAGAACTTTATGGTGTGTTTCTATAAAAAGGTTATATGGGGCAGGGAGCTGGGGGGGGGGTAGAGAATGAAGACTTAATATTATAAATACAAATATATTCTAGACAGAATTTACATACATAAATACAAAATAAGACAATGATATGAATTCTCAGCATGTTGTGAAAATGTGTTTTCACAGAGTATAGTACTGGCTCAAAATGGGCCCACCTTGGGAAAATGACAGAGCCTGTTCAATGGTATATAGAATAAAAGCAGACAAAATGGAGGGCAACTGTTTAATTTTGGACTTGATTTCTCTAGCAGTGAGCATAAGCAGTAGCCCACAATCTGATCATCATACCCTCTGCATTTATGAGTTTTACATGTCATAGAAAGTAGACCTGAAAACACCTGCCTTACGTAGGACATGTAAGGCTGTTGCAATGTTGACAGACCAACTTTTTGTGTTCGTTACACAATAAGGGCACCTGATTTAAAGCATGCTGCTGGAACATGACAGGAGCTCACCTTCCAAAGCACATTTCTGGGAACTTTTACTGACAGCCAAAAGGGGAAGCAAAGCACTTGCAGCAACTCGTTTCAGCACATCTTGAAAGGATTTTCCTTCATAGCTCTACCAATAAAGAAGCATTGGTCACCAAATGGAAAAAATATAAACACATACTACAGAAACGTTCACATTACCCACCTGCAATTTTCACGTATACATGTCTTGTTAAGCGTTTGGATTCCAATTATGCACTTGTATCCCTCTCTTAATCATCCTGTATTAAAATGGCATATTTAGGGGCACACAAGACATTACTGAGGAATCTTACCCTTGTGTAAGAATGTGGGTTGTGCTAAATTCCTATAATGTAACATATAGCATGAGCAGAGAGGGAGAGAGTCAATGAGCTATTTCCTGCCCAAAACCTCCCCCCCCCCCAAAAAAACCCCTTCTTCTCCATAGCTATTTTTTTCCTAATTGTTGGGGTTACTCTCCATACCAGAGCCCCACCAAGAGAAAAACTGCTAGGGAGAAGTGATGTCAGCACCTCCTCTTGCCCATGGGTTAAACTGTGTTTACCAACCCTGTTAGGATATTAAAGGCTTTTAACTTTTCCTTGTATAAAGATGCCTTGATGAGCTTATGTATTAGCTTGGCTTGCTTATTGTTCACTTATGTATTAGTGTGGCTTGCCTACAGTTACATTATCTGAGATGTGCTTTTTAATGAAATAGCCCTCTTTTTGTCATCTGTATGAACCTGAGAATAAGAAGTGAATGAATTGTTTGAGAGGACACTGCTACAGGTGAATAGTAAAGACATTTGGGACATCACACAGCTTCATAGTTTTACACCAAGATAAACATTGCAAAACAACTGAGCATTACTGTGGTTTCCATAGATAAGAAGTATATGAGATGAGAAATGGCTGAAGACAATTGCATATTTCAAAGATACAGATGCCTAATTGCCACAAAGCCCAGGAACAGCCCCCAGGCAGAAGGCTCAGGGGTACAGCTTGTGCAATTCACGAAGACATCCCAAGAACAGACCACTCATAATTACAGAACTGGTGTCATTCTGACTGGGATCTGGCAGCTTGTGGTCAGGATAACAAAAGGTGTGAAATAAAGGGGGCTTGGGCAACCCATCTTCCGAAGTGTATAAAAAGACTGAGGGAGGAGCGTTTTTGGACAAAACCTCTGCAATGCAGAAGCAGCATGAAGCTTTTGCTATCAGCCCAGCTCCATCCCTTCTGAATTTCTAGAATGGCCATCTAGGATTCAGAGTACTTGTCAAAGGGTAACTGAATTCCTCCTCCCTTGGAGTGGGAGAGGAAGAGAGAGAGAGAGAGAGAGAGCAAACACACATGTACATGCACAAGCTCTTTACAGTTTTCAACCGTATGTAACAAATATGGTGTTCCTTGCCTTTTCTCCTACAGAAGAGTCTCACTGATTTTTTAAAGTAGGGTTGCATGCACAACACCCCCTTGCTTTATAGAAATTCATTGACAACCCGATTCTAGCACATGGGTCTGCAGCTGCCATATCTAATTTTCCCATCAGTAATATCTGCAAATTAACCCAATACCTCCTCAAAAGAGGCTGGAAGAACAGATTCCTTCCGCTCTAAGTGGCATTCATTTTTGCTCCCACTGATAAGTCATCATCACCTTTTCACTGACTGCTTATCTTTTTGTCATGACGACTATCAATTCTTCAACATAGATGCTTTCAAGCTATTTTTCCTCCTCTCAATGTATAAACCTCAGGCCATCTTTTGTCTCCTTTGTTCTATGTACCTGGTTCTGATGGCTGTGTCTGCTTTGATTTTGCTACTCTAACTCCTTTTCCTGCAATTATATGCCTTTTAAGAAGTAGCAAGTGAATTCAGCTGTTCCAATAGTGTTATGTGCCCTTTACAGGAGTTGTCTTTCACAGAGAGATAGGGTTATTACCAAATTGCCAAAGAGCCTGTCACTATGACAGGCTATATTTTAATTCCTCCCCAAAATCTCCTTCTCAACCTCTGACTTCTCTGCCTGTTCTGCCACTCAGTGTCTTTTGTCGATCTGCTCAGATGCCACAGTGGGTAAACTAGCCACAATTTTCTAGGCTGCTAAGGGGAACTGTAACATCAGATTTGATTTCTAAGACTCACAAGCTCAGAAGAGGTGACGTTCATCACAGGTAGCATAATCATATGGTGGGAAAAGATCAAGCTTTTGGTGAGGCCTTAAATTGGCAAAGGCCAGAACCAACATGCTTAACATTTATGCTTGCGTGCAGCTTTGTCTGTTCATCATTACTTGATATTTCACCTATGACTCTTGCTATTTCTTGTTCTCCCTTTCTTTTGCTACTGGGATTTCCCCCCTTACAATGAGCTGGTTGAGATGTAATGCCCCAGCCACAAGCGGCAGTAAGCTTTGGGTTCATATGTTCTCCCTCCCCCTCAGCTGCAAGGAGTTCAGAAGCTTTTGTTTCCGTTTTAGATTAAACACAACTTGCCACGTCATCCGAATGTAGACAAACTCTCGTTACTCTTAACTATCATTAGTTGAAATAAGCCAACTTCAAATCAGTTTATGATGCTGGCTTGTTTTAATGAACCATAGTTAAGCTTAACCACAGTTTGTTCGGACAACACACTAATTTTCCATTAATCTAAAATGGAAGCAGAAGCTTCTGATATCCTCACAGCTGTACTGTGGAAAGAGAGATGGGACAAGGGAAGGACACAAAACCAAGGCTCATTTTCATCATGCTAAACCTGATATTTTCTTCTCTTTGCTGTGAGGCAAGGGTATTTGCATGAACCTGTTCATTAGCCCTGTGCAAATTCCAATCCACACACAAAGGGGTGGGATTAGGACAAATCACTGATAGCCATATGACATTCACACCTGAGGTTTAATGTTTCAATAAGAGCCCAACATGTCCAGGTTCTATCCATGCAGCTTATACATTGGCAGATTCTTGACTGTGGGTGGGGCAGCATGAGTCAGATCCCCAACTATGGCTGTGGATTGAACATTTACTCAGGGTTCCACCCTCCCTTCTTCCAGTTCTTTTCATTCAGGATATTCCACCTGACCCCCCACCCCTGACATCTCCTTAATTGCCTTTGTGATAAATAGATGTACTGTCCTTTATTTTCTCCTCTGATACATTCATTCTTTTGCTTTTTACTGAAATGTGGATTTTCTCTTCTGAGACCATTATTCATGCTATTGTATCTATTTTTTCTCCTTTCCAATCTGAGTTATGATGACAGAGCTAGCTTCCTTTCATGCTATCAATTTAATGTTTGAGTCACTATTTGAGATGCCTCTCCCAGATATCCCTTTTATTTCTTCCTTCGTTCTTATCAGACTGAAATCTTGACTCTCCTTTGCTTTCTTTCAGTTTTTCCTGAAAACACGTATTTTGAAACTTGCTGGAAATTCTGATAACTAATGTGTAAATAAACTGTCTTGCACGGATTATCTTCATCCTCTTTTCATTCTTCTGCTGTAATGTGTAGTGTTGCCCTTCCTGTTTGCATTTTTCAAGTGGTAACAGAGCAAATAACATCAAGCAAGCAAATAATTTTTCCATGCACATTTCAAGTAGCAGGGAATAAGTAAGTAAGCAAATACCTAGATAAGAGATGCAACCCAAAAAGAGTACAGTGATCGAGATCTGCAGCTAGAATACCAGTTTCCATTAAAATACTCTCTTAGGCACCTTATCCTTCAATATAATTAAGGCGACCATTAGACTGAAGTTGGTACGTGTTGAATGGGTCGTTACAAGAAGGTTACAGCACCATTTAAACTGAAATGGAGGGAAGTGTTAGAAGTTCATATTAACGGAAAGAAATCGGAAGAAGAACAAGCTTGAGGCCATAGCTAGTTGATGAATGCAACATCTTAAATGAGATTCACTTATCATTTGGTCCTAGACAGTAGCTATCTGGTATATTTTTCAGCCCTGTAGTTGTGCGGCAAAAATAATACTTTGTCAGAGTCATCAGCTACAGAAAAACAAGGCAAGAACAAAAGACTCAAAATAAATTATTAGAAGCCTAATATATTTGAGTACAGAGGGGGAAAACACAAGACCTATGGGTAACTGACCTGGTAAAAGGAGAATATTAAGGTATGAAGTGCTTCTGTATTTATTGCTAGTCCAAGGCTTAAGATGAAGATTTAAATGACAGTAGATCAAATAAAACTTTTTTTTAACAAGAAAATGGAAAAAAATAAAATACTTTAGGAATTGAAATTTTGCAAGGACACTGAATTTCTGCAAAGACATTGATCAACAGTGGGTAATAGGATTTCCTTATCAAGATCTCATAAGAGTGCTTCAGAACATCCTTAATGTCATTAACAGCTTAAATTAAGATGGGATCATAATATATCTGATGCCAAGAGTCTTGAGAGTTCTAAATAAATAAAATTATTTAGAAGAGATAGGCTTCAAAATTTTGGATCACTGCATATTGAGATACGGGTAAACAAATCTAATTGAACCTCTTTGATGTGTCTCAGCAAAACTGCATTTCAAATGAGAGAGAAAATGTAGGGATTACAGAATATACTTTCAGCTTCAGTATAGTTGAGAGATATCAACATCAATTGAACCCCAAAGAGTGCAACATAAAATCTGTTCCTTGCACTGCCCCCAGAAATGAAGAAGTTATTCAGAAAGCTTGATTCAGACAGAGGCTGCAAACTCATGCATATTTATCTTCACTTATTATAGTGGGACTTACTTCTGAATAAACATGTTTATAGGATTGTACTGTAAGGGCAGTATCAAATCCTGCTGCTCTACTTACACCATTTATATAGCATTAGCATAAATTATCTCAAGTGCTACACCAGTGGTGTAAGCTGGCGCAACAGGTTTCCCTGGAAAACATTGTGCTAGCTTATGCTATTGGAGTAGCACTAGAGGTAGCTTATGCTAGCACTACATTAACTGTGTAAGCAGAGCAGCAGTGTTGGATACCGCCCTAACTTATGGAGAATCCAGCATTCACACATTTCAGTACAATATACATATACAAGAAAGAATACATACATATTCTTATACATATACATATACGTGTATGTACATATATATATATATATATATATATATACACATATATATATGTATGTATATATATATATACACACACACACACACACACACACACACACACACACATACATATATTTATATATACATATACATATACAAGAAAGAAAGCGCATAGTCATTATAGAAAAAAAAAACAGTTATCCTGGATCAGTTCTTCTCTACGAAATATATTTAGTGTTATGAATGTTATTTAGTGCTAGACTTTGTGTAAAATATATGAATTATGAAGTCCCTGGCTAGAAAATTTAGAAAGGCCTGATGTATCACTCTGGAAGGAACTTAGCACATTGCACTCATGCTGCCACTAATCCTTGTTTCTCCCTTCCTCAACACTCTCTCCCTCCAGGGCTGGCATCAGCAGCTGACAACATTGGGCAGTGCCGGGGCCTCAGCACTCTAGTAGGGCCCTGTTGCTGAAACCTGCCGTAGGCCCTCTCTTAATTCTTTTCTTGCTCTGGAACTCTGAGCAGTGCCAGGTAGCTGGATTGAACCAACCTTTTAATTTCCCACAATGCCTGACTTAGTGTTGCTCTCAGCATTGTGGGAAATTAAAAGGATGACTAAACCCATCAGGGCCCACTGACAGAGAAGCCTAGAAGACACTTTGCACACGGCCTCCTCAAAACTGAAGCCACCCCATACCCCCACAATTCTATTGTCTCTACTTTTTTCTCCCACCTTCCCTCAAGAGTACACATAACTCTGGTTGTGTTGCTTTTCTGTGCCAACTTCCCTTCTTTCCAGCTTTTCAACTATTACAGTCAAACTGCAACTTCCTTTACCTCCCCCTGTCTGGTGACACTATGGAACAAAGGTAACTACATTTGGACTGCCAACGGGCAACAATCCTATGCACACTTACCTCAAGCAAGATCCATTTCCAAGTAAACTGGCATATAACTGGGCTGCGACTTTCTTAAACTATCCTGGGAGCTGTGCTGCATATGGCTTATAGTTGGGCCACACTTATCTTTTCCCACAAAACATTTTTGAGAAACAATTGTGATGATAATGATGATGATGATGAGGATGTTCTACATAAATCTTTCTTAGTTTGAGGGAGACACTGCACAGTTACCATTAAGACTGAGAAACAGTACACTACAACCGAGGTTGTAAATTTTTACCTGAATTATTAATTCACAAAGTTTGGCTACAGATGGTCGGCTCCTCTCGTCTTTATCTAGGAGGAAACCCACTGTTGGGTGGTAGCAAGTATTGTCTTTATTGCTGAGCTCTCTCTTCCCTTCTTCAGAAAAAATAATGGCAAGGAACTGTAAGCAGCTCATGTACAAGTTAGGGCGTCTGATGGAGAGATGCACACATTCACATACTGTATCTAAAAAGTCAAAGAAATACGGATTTTATACTGCAGCATTTACACAAATGTGTGTATCAAACTACATATTAGGAAATTAGTTTTAAAAGCATATAGAAGGTAATAGGATAGCTTATGGTGACTATATATAAAAATATGGACTATAATCCATATTGCATATTAACTTCATTCTTAAACTAACTCTTGGACTTCAACACATGCTGTTCGCAACCTGAACAACTTCTCCAGAGGAACTGTTTATCCAAATTTGCATTCCCATAGAGGAAGTTAGGGTGACATGAAATCCAATTGTCCTGGAATAGGGTGAGAAAATATTTGTCTATGCTTCAGATCTAACAGAAAAACTGTTAAACAGCATGAAGGGAGGCAGTGCAGTGCAATGGACAGAGATGGGGTAGGCAACTCAGTGTCCTCCAAATGTTTTAGATTACAGATCCCATAATCCCTGGCCATTGGCCATGCTGGTTGTGGCTTATGGGAGTTGTAATCCAAACTATCTGGAAGGCACCAGGTTGCCTATCCCTGGGATAAAGTGTTGGCCTTACAACAAGGTGACCCAAGTTCAAATTCCTACTATAAGAAGTAGTTCAATGCAACTGTTAAAAGTTACAGGAATGCTGTTGTCCTTTCCATTTGATAAATGCAGATAGCAATGGCCCATTTAATCCCTTCATCATTGGGAACTAAGTAATATCACTGTAAAAAAGGAAATTCTTACAGTAATGTCTGTTCTGAGTGTCACAGAAGACATTCCACACCTTGGGATGGTGCCTCTTCCTGGATCAAATAGGCAAGGCTCCACTTCTAATTCTTGCCTCTTCAGTGGGAGGAGCTGTCCTTTTCCCCAGACTGGCCTGGAAGAGCAGAAGCATCTTTCAGGGTGGTCTGGAGCATCTCTGGAATCTTGTCAGGGCTGGCCCATTCTGCTTTTCAGACCTGGTCAAAGCATTCTGGGAAGGGAACGGTGTGGGGCTTAGGTGGTCCTAAGGTAAACACTGTCTGAACTGAGTTAGTGTCCAGCGGAGAAGTGGGTTTGCCTGCGCATCCTTCAGCCAGATCAGTGTCTCCTGTGGCCCAAAACAGGCTGCAGGACCCACCGTGATTGGTGCTCTGGAGATTGTGTGCTCCATACTCTGGCTACCGAGGATGGGAGACATGGGAGCTCTATATGAAGCCGCTGTCCCATCTGCAAGCTGGAGTGGTGGTGGTGGAGGGAAGTAGTGGAGAGAAGAGCGAAAGACAAGAAAAGAGAGAGAGAAAAAATAACCCTAAAGGAGCTCCAACCTGACCCAACCACTTTGCTCGCTAGGTAGAGCCGGACAGCTCCTTCCACTGGAGAGGCAAGAATTAGAAGTGGATCCTGGTTACCTGCTCCAGGAGGAGGCACCACCCTAAGGTGTGGAATGCCCTTCATGAAACCCAAGAAAACAAAAAACAAACAGAACCCTTCTTTAACAGCTAAGAAATACTTTTGTGAAATCCTGGAAGAGACAGACAAAAGTTACAAAGTACAACATATAACGAAATACCACAGTGTGCTAACTGCTACACTCACACTTTTGAACATTTAATATTATGATCAGAAGTTATCCTTGCTTCTGTAGACCTTGTGGATACTAAGGCAGGTGTTACCTATTACTGCAGTCCAATGCTTTGCAAGAGCTGCAGTCACAGATGGTAGAGCAGCACAGCCACATTTTCTTAACAGTGTAGCCAAAAAGCTGAATAAGTCTTTCCAAGCTTGGTGAACTGCAGCTGATAACTCAGGCCCTGCCAATTAGATACACAAATAAAAAAAACCAGAGTGAACATATAAGTATCTATGTAGCTTACAGTTCAATGAATGTCCATATGTCCATATGGCAAAGATAGAAGGTATTCCTAATGTCATACATTAAAAGCCTGAAAAGATAAAGTCAGATGACAAATATATTACATTCAGTTATGAATGCCACAATTAAAACATCAATGCTTGGCCATGAAACTCACTGGGTAGCTTTGAGTCAGTCACTGACTCTCAGCCTAACCTACCTCACAGGGTTGTTGTGAGGATAAAATGGAGAGGAGAAGGATTATGTAAGCCGCCTTGGGTTCTTTGCAGGAAAAAAGGCGGGGTATAAATATAATAAATAAATAAATTTAATACATGTCCTTTTGCCCATAATCTATTTATATTTAGGAGAACTTTTATTTATTTATTTATTTCATTTTTATACCGCCCAATAGCCGAAGCTCTCTTTTTAATTCCTTTTATTATCGCCACTGTACACTGTACCACTGTAAATTGAATTTATTTGGCTGCTTGTTTTTATCGTGTTATATTTTAATATGTTTGCGTTTTTATACTATTTTTGCTGCAATTTTTGAGTTGTGTTTTGGAAACCGCCCAGGGAGCCTTTTGGTTGATGGGTAGTGAATAAGTATATTAAATAAATAAATGAATGAATGAATGAATGAATAAATAAATAAATCATGCTGATGGTCTCTAATAGAGGCTGATACACTGCAGAAGTGAAAGGATCCTGACGGTTTCCATTTGCAATCTGGAGGGTGCAAGACACTTAGTATACATGTCTACTCAGGAGTAAGTCCCATTGAGTTCAACGGGGCTTACTCCTAGGGTTGCAGCCTTAGGCTCTTAATGCGTCTGCATAATGCAAATACTCATCTGGGGAAGTTGGAAGCCACAGCAGCATCTGGGGCTCAAGACTCTGCTGTGTCCTCTAAACTGCAAATGGCAGCCCCTGTGCCTATTTCCGGTTAAGTAACCCATAGTGAACCATGTCCAATCTCTGCTTGCGGGCACTAGGAGAGCGCACATGGTGATGAAGCCATCACCAGTGCTAGGGCCAGGGGGACTCTACAAACAAGACTTCAGGGATCTGAATGCGTTGAAAGTTACAAAAAACACCACAACTTTGAGATCCATTAACTGACATATGTTCAAAAGCTTTCAGTAACATACTCCATACCACACATACATTACCTAAGCCATCCTTCGAGCCAATGGAAAGAACCACAAAGGTATTTTCCAAGAGCGGTGTCAATAACTCATCTTGCATTACAAGACGAGTGTCTACCAGCAAGCATGACTGCAGGAGCTGGGACAATGATGTAACGAACTGCAGTAGAAACAACATCTGTTTAAAAAAACACAAAACAATTTGGTTCAGATATAAAACAAAGTTAAAAAATCAGGCTACAGAGTAGAGAAAAATTTTAAAATATGAACCAGGTGTACAACATATTCACTGCTAATGATGTGCTGCACACTTACCAGAGAGTAAGCACTACTGAACATAGTGGGACTTACTTCTGAGTAAATATCCATAGGATTGAACTGTTAGAGCCTATCTGTAGAATGTTAGGCTACAATACTATAAGTAAGTATTTGGAATTAAGTCCCATTACTTCTTGACAAAGACTTACTTCTTTGTCAAGATGTATGGGACTGGGCTGTTATGAACAGAGAGCAATTTAGCAAAAAACGTTGCGCAATATTTTAAATCTATTAAACAGAGGACATTATTAGAGCCAGTCATTACCACCTCATTAAAGAGTTTGCAAGTTTATTAGGAAAAGGTCCAAACTGAAGCTATTAGCATGAATAAAACATGAATAACTGCCGTTAGTTCCTGAGAACCAGAATATATGTAACTTTATTTTTTTAAAGTCAACTTCAGTTCCACGAAGGAAGCAATGGAGCTTCTTTCAAAATGCTAGCACCACTATGTATTTTTAATTGTGCAGAACTCATACTTTTAATCACATTTGCTTGGTGTACAATATCTAGAATTCTATAGTTCTTAACATCCCATACTTTTAGTTAGTATGGCATTGAATTTTCACAATGTTACATTTTCAGTACAAAAATGGGCACCGAACAGGTGCAAACAGGCCTATAACTTAGTAATCTTCCTATTTAGTGTGTGCGTGTGTTGCACCACTTATCAGCCCTGATATGCTGTTGCTTGTCTGCCCCTTCTCCCCTCCCCATTCCTTTTTCCTTGTGTGTCGTGTCTTTTTAGATTGTCAGCCTGCAGGCAGGGACTGTCTTGTTTAATTGATTATATGTAAGCCGCTGTGGGAGCCTTTTTGGCTGAGGAGCAGCATACAAATGTGTCAAAAAAATTAACAAATTTTGAAGAGGACATTCTTCTTTGCACTGTAATCCCAGCCAGTCATGAATCACATAGCAAACATTCCAACACCACATACCCAATTCAGATCTGGTTCTGTAATGATGTCACTGAAGGCAAACAAAACCTAATTGTCTTCACTCTGAATAGGTGTGTGCACACAGCACCCCCCAGCCCCATTATACAAGGTGACAGTGACTCTCCTTGTTTGCTGCAGCACTCTTGTAACTTCATGCCTGGAAATTCTGCAAGACACTTGCTCCATTCTGTTCCTAGTCATACACAGTGTACACATGACCAGTTGGAGCAAAATATTGATGGGGATATGAAGTAAGATGATATCCACATGTATTGCATTACTTTCATGGGATGTGCATTTTAATGTACATCTCCACATTCTGCTCCAGCAAATGGCTGAATTGTAACAGCAGTAGCCAAATTGCCTCAGAAACAGGGATATACTCTACCTTCTCACTGACACCTTGAGAAGAGTTTTGCACCCTTTCACAAAAGGAAATACAAAAAGAGAGCCCTATTTCATTGAAAGCACAGGGAAATTGTTCACTAACATGTGTTCCAATTTCAACTTCCCAATAGTTCCCATAATTTTATTTTGCATCTGTCACTTATATGCTTAAGTATGTGTATCCAAAGGATATATTCTAAAACAAATTTTAATAGAAACAGAATAAAAATGAGATTTCTCATATCTTATATGAGAAGCAAAAAGGTTGTTATCCTGTAAAAACAGCTGATAAAACTGCAGTTGGTATGGCACATTATTGATCTAGCTTACGCTTTATCTTTCCTTTCATTCACAATAAGATTCACATAGGGAGGTGAGATCAAAGAAACTTTGATGCCACTGCTCTGTATTCAGTGGCACCACATAATTCTGTTACTGGAGTTTTTCAACTACTGGAGTCTAACCAAGGCTCCAACATTACTGAATAATTGATGGAGTTGAGATTTTAAGGCACTTAGACATGCAAGCATGCTAGCTTGTTTCTTCCTTTGCCAGTTTTGGTAACGCTTAAAGATGACACACACACCCTCCCACACACACAGGATTTTCTTTCAGGGCAAAACCATTATTGTTTTCCTGCTAGCAGAAGCATCTCTGGCAACTTAAGGCAACATTTGCCAATATATCATTTAAACCTCAATTTTGCAAAACCTGGTGAGGTTTGAACTTAATTTTTTTAAGCTAATTTGGTTCTGAGAGATTATGGTGACAAGAAATCACTACCCCTATAACTAAAGTAGCTGTCCTGCATGTGAACATGCTAGATACCAAAATGGCCCAGGAAGGGTTTGAACATAAGTGTCCTTCTGGATCAGACCAAAGGCCTCTATCTACTCCAGCATCTTGTTTTCCACAGTAGCCAACCAGATTTATATGGCGACATGTTAAGAATGAGTCAGATGAATCACATTCTGCCATTATAACCAGAAACCAGAGAGGCAGTAGGTTCTAAGGCTTATACATAGAAAATGCCTTGATGGATTGATCTGAAATTTGGCAGTGTAGAGGAGTGTGGATTGAGGATGGCCTGTGCCAATTGTGAGGTAAAAAAAAAAGGCAAGAAATGGCTTATTTTTAGGAGTTTAAATTTGACAAGTAACCTCCAGCAGTTTGACAGGCATTGTCTTTTCTTCTTCTTCTTGTAGACTTTGCTGGGGTTAAATTTATTTGCCGATTTCTCCTTCTGTACAACAACTTTCAGGAAAGAGTTTGCTAGGTTAGGGAAGGGTCCAGCATGTGCTGTGTCCCAGTAGTAGCATAACATGTTTGTGGTTTATTATTAAAAATACCAAAGAAATTTCCAGCCCATTTTATCCTCTGGCAGTTCGTAACATCTGTCCCAGGCATGCTCAGAACAATCCCGCAGGAGGGAGGTAGAATGAGAGTGAGTGTGGCTGGGAGATGGGATAGAATGCAGGGGAAGAGGGAGTTATTATGTCAGTTAAGGTTAGGCAGTTGGGAAAAAGAGGTTTTGAGGAAAAATAGGAGCTGCAATTTTAATTCTACTTTAATCAAGAGAAGAATCCTATCTCCTGGAGCAGTGTTCTCCAACCTTGGGTCCCCAGATGTTTTTGGCTTACAACTCCCAGCATGCCCTTGGAGAACACTGTCCTGGAGAACATCTATCTAGCTGCCATGGCTGATAGTTGCTGACTGGAGCACATATGAATTTGCTGCTGGGGTTTTTTTAACAGTCATATTTTTCAGCAGTCAACAGACCAGCAACTGGAGTACATAGGCATACTGCCTCTGATACTGGAGGAAGCATATAGATAATCAGGACTAGTAGCCATTGATAGCATTCTCCTCCATGAATTTGTCCAATCCCTTTTTAAAGCCCTCAAAATTGGTGGCCATCACTACATCTTGTGGAACTGAATTCCATTGTTTAACTATGCATTGTGTGAAGAAGTACTTCCTTCTATCTGTCCTGAATCTCCCAGAAATCAGCTTCATGGGATGACCCTGGGTTCTAGCATTATGAGAGCGGGAGAAAAATGTCTCCCTATCCACTTTCTCCACACCATGCATAATTTTGTACACCTCGATCATGTCTCCCCTTACTCATCTTTTTTCTAAGCTGAACAATCTCAGCTGCTGTAACCTTTCCTCATAGGGGAGTTGCTCCAGTCCCTTGATCATTTTAGTTGCCCTTTTCTGCCCTTTTTCCCACTCTACAGTGTTCTTTTTTAGGTGTGGTAACCAGAACTGTACACAGTATTCTAAGTGCAGTCACACTATAGATTTGTATAAGAGCAGTATGATCTTGGCAGTTTTATTTTCAGTTCTTTTCCTAATTATGCCGAACATGGAGTTTGCCTTTTTCACAGCAGCCGCACACTGGGTCGACATTTTCATCAAGCTGTCCACCACAACCCCAAGATCTCTTTATTGGTCAGTCACCACTAGCTCAGATCCCACCAGCTTATACTTGAAGTTGGGATTTTTCGCCCCAATGTGCATAACTTTACACTTGCTTACATTGAACCACATTTGCCATTCTGATGCTCATTCTCCCAGTTTGGATTGACCCTTTCGGAGCTCCTCACAATCCTTTTTTGTTTCACCACCCAAAATAATTTGGTGTCGTCAGCAAACTTGGCCACTTCACTGCTCACTCCTGATTCCAGATCATTTATGAATAAGTTGAAAAGCATTGGTCCCAATACAGATCTCTGTGGGACCCCACTGTTACATTCCTCCATTGGGAGAATTTACCATTTATTCCTACTCTCTGCTTTTTGCTTGCATTATGAATATGCAAGTCCTGGCCAGGGGTTGCTACGCTTGCCATGTTGTCCCACCTGGGCAGTAGGAGTAGCTTGAGCATTAAATAACCTTCGCATAATCTACAGTCCGTTTTAGGGTTATGTGAGGGTTGCTTAATCCTCAAATAACCCCCGCCGCCTGGGTTCGGACAACATGACAAACTATGGCAACCCCTGGCCAGAGCTTGCATATTCATAATGGCAGCTGGCATGCACTGCAGCTCCCTGTGAGTAAATTAACCCATGATGGGCTGCTGTGTCATGTGAACAGGCCCATGAAGTCTATGCAACGGAAGCTATCATGCAACTGAAACTACCTTTCCATTTTACAAGTACCCAACTCGCTGTTGGAATATGTGATGAGAAGATGTCAACTCTGAAGGGGTTTTTTTTAAGTCAATTGCCCATTAAAGAGTTACAGCAGACTGTGTATAGTTTGGCTAAAAGGCAAAGGGAGGAACCAAGCTTCTCTGACTAGTCAGGGGGCAGAACCACTTCATTGAATCAGGGGAGGGAATGCCGGAGGTTGCTTAGTAACGGGTTTGAATTCCATTCTAACACTCCTCTGACAGTTAGACTAGTCTAGTGTTAACTGACTTAACTGACGCTTGCTAGGGTTTAGTGATGGAGGGATTGAGCTGTGTGGTTTCCTTACCTCACAGAGTGAATAATGTTTAAGTAACTGCACTTCTGTAACCATTAAGCGTAGTACCTGAGTAACCTTATGTTACCGTTATTTATCTTTTAAAAAGCATCTACTTACAAACTAGTCCTGTGTGCGCGTGTTTGTCTGAGAGTCTGCTGCTGCTTTTGCGCACTGTCATCACTGTCAACCAACACCATCCACATAGAATGATAGCGTTGGAAGGGACATTGAAAGTCATCTAGTTCAACCTTGTCACAGGTAAAGATTTTCAAGCATCTTTCCTTTTAGCTAATTAAGTGAGAGAATGGGCAGGATAGAGACTAACATTGTGCTAGTGCCAGCACGACATTGCACATGTTATGAAGATATTAAAAGACAGTCCCTGCCCACAGGCTCACAATGTAATAGACATGGTAGAAAAGGAAAAGAATGTGGAGGGAAGAGGAAAGCAAGTATTGGAACAGCAGCTGTTTTACTTGCCCCTTACTATAAGGTTCTTTCTGGGAGATGGGGGTTGAATCCTCTCGTTGGCCCATGGTACCCTGGCCAATCAATTGTAGAGGCTAGAGTGTGCTTCCCTTCAGCTCTGCAGTCTCAGAGTGACTGGCAGAATAAAGATCCTCAGGAGACAAACTACTACAGTCTCTCCACTGGAACTCAGAAGTGCCCAGTTTGAGCACAGGGGCATTAACATTTATCCTATGGGTATCTCCTTATTTAACTTAGGGCCAAGTAGTACATAGGGAGTGAGGCTGGGAAGGTAAAAGGAAGAGACATTTCTTCCTCTTTGCCCTGCCCGTTTTTCCTCTACACAGATATACAGTACAACCACTATACAAACGACACATTTTTGTTGTAGTTTTACACTTGTATACTATAGTCTAGATTCCCCAAAGTGAACAAAAAAATAGCTTTACTTTCTAACAAGTTATAGCTTTTTCTTACTAAAACCTAATTTTTCACACTTGAGAAGCCACATCCTTTTTCAGAATTCTCAAGAAAAGCACCTGTGTTACGGTTTTAATAACAGACATCATAGTTAAACTGAACCAGAAAAATCCCAGATCATTGAATCAACTGAAAAAGAAAAACACACCTTTCAGTAGTTAAACACTTGTACATGCAATAGATGTATTTCAATATAATGGAATTGAAAGCAAACATGTGCACAACTAACCTGGATTTTTGCATACTCCATATGAGATGGCTGAGGCAGAGGTGCTTTCATTTCCATGATACATCTCTCTATCAAGCCAGAATTTACAAGACTAAAACAAAACACAGATAACTGTCTCAGGGTAGTCTAGGCTGTCTGCACATATGAAAAATATGGGATATTACAGCTATTCCAAAAGCAAGCATTTGCACACTCAAAACTTTTCCCCAGGTCATGTTATCCAAGACCTTCGCTTAGTGGAAGATCAGTGCGCCCTCTCCCTTCCGCTATATAGATGAAAGAACATGAATGGGACTCCATGTAAACATTTTTTTTTCTTTGTGAATTACACCAAAACAAAAACCATTTAAAAAAATGAAGAGGGGAAAAATGAACAACAAAAAATACAATTTTCCTTCAGTATTTTAATTGGATCACTTACATTAAATATGTATGAAATTATATATATCCATAAGTTTCAAAAAGTATGTAGTAATACAATTATCCATAAAAATAGTTATTTATTTTTGCTACGTTGAGAAACTTTCGCTTTTCCATGGAATTGCTGATGATCTTTTATTGTTCATTTTGATACTCCAGTCATTGGTTCTTGCTTTGATGAAGGAATTAAAAAACTTTGGCGATTTAATTAATTGGTCAAAGTCGGAATTGATGCCAATTGAAGAGAATATATCTCAAAGTGTATTAACTCAGTGGCAATTTTGATGATGCCCGGATTTTATTACTTACTTGGGAATACTTATCCCTAGAGACATATCCCAAATGATTAAACTTAATTTGAGTAAGCTGATTAATGAGATCTCATGGGATATAGACAGATGGGCATCTCTTGAGTTTGTGGGGTAAGGTTAATACACTTAAGATGAATATTATACCTAAGATTGTATATGTTTTATGTGGGATTCCTCTATTTATACCTGGCAATTATTTTCAAAAACTTAATGCTTTGTTTCACAATTTGTTCTGGGGTTCCTAGCCTCCACAAATCTATTTGAAAAGGATGCAACTTGCAACTAAAGAAGGTGGCTTTGGTTTTCCAGATCTTGCCTTATATCATAGAGCTTATTTGTTGACTAGTTCTAAATTCTGGTCCTTTCCACTTAGATTAGATTGTCCACCTTGGTCAGTTTTGGAATCCTTATGTCTGGATCCTCTCTCAAATTGATGGTATTAGGGACTTGCTACACTAAAACAGATAGGATGCCTCCTAAAATCACAGCAGATAGAGAGCTGTGGTGTATTATATCTCGACAATTATAGTTTGACCCATTTTCTCATGTTAAACTGACTTTATGGGGTAATCTGGATTTAAAAATTGGTAAGAAAACGTTCCTGTGGTGGACTTGGGCAGACAGGCTGATTTTTACTTTGGATCAATCAGTGAGTGTAGATGACGAGTTTTTGTCATTTTAGACTTTGCGTACTAAATATAACTTGCCTGCCTCAGCTGAATGGCAATACTTGCAATTGCAACATTTGTTAGAATCTAGGTTTGGTCCAGCTGCTTTTACAGCTTCAGAGCCTCCTTTGCTATTGGATGCATTGATTGAGGCTGAGCAGTTATATCGACCTATGATTTATGTTAATAATATAAGTTATTCACTTATCGGTGAATAACTATGATAACACAGTGTCTTAAAGATGAATGAAATAGGGAATTAGATGGTCTTATGTTGCCTAATCAATGGAGCATTGTTTTTGCGTCTGTGTCAGAAGGGTCTATGGATCTTAGGTTACGTCTAATGCAGCAAAAACTTCTGTTTCGTGTTTATCGGACACCACAATGTCTTTTTAATAACGGTATGTCTAAGTCAGCTAACTGTTGCAGGTGTAATACTGTGAATGCTTCGTTTACCCATATGTTTCGACAATGCCCAGTGGTAGCTTCTTTTTGGGGTAGCGGTCATAGTACGGATAAATCTAGTATTAGAATGCTCTTTAATATTTACTGATGCACACGTTCTTTTAAATTATATACCTGCTATATAGAATTTATCACAAGGACAACACATGTGGATTTTCCGCGCCCTCTTGCCTGCCAAAAGACTGATATTACAACACTGGAAAGATAAACGCTCACCTCCTAACACAATGGATTGAGGACCTAATAATGCTTTCAACATTTAAGCTTGTGGTATTTAGACGCCACCTGCGGATGGATGAATACCAGGGCTGTGGAGTCGGAGTCGAAGGAAATTTTGGGTACCTGGAGTCGGAGTCGGCAAACAATGCACCGACTCCGACTCCTACTAAATTTAGATTGGAATTTTAAAAAAAGCAAGTTTAAATGTCCCAATTCACAAAAAGTTATAATTAATGACTTCTCTACTGTAAGAATAAAGACCAATGCATGCAGTGCCTCACGTAACCGCAAAACGAACACGTTAAGTGACCGTGAAGAAGCATGCTTTTCATGTGCTTCACTATATGGCACGCAACGCACAATTAGGAGCGGCAATACTTATACTTTCCATAGTGTTGTGTTCTGCTGTTATAGGGAACGCAGCGCCCATGGGTAACCTAGCCTCTCACTGATAAGGGATTAAGTAAATATGTTTTCTGCAGGACTAGAGACACTTGTATAAGTGAAGGGAATGGAGGGTCAATAGTTCAGGACTGAAGCTGTAAACCATTGGAAAAACTGCTGTCATTCAGCTAAGGCTATAAAAACTTGTAAACTCCGATTGTTAGCTTAAACTTTAAACATGACTATGGGATTCTACTAGGGAAATCATGTTTTATAATAAATGCCCCTTCCTGGATCCTCCCACTGCCCTATCTTCAGCAGCAGATCAGCACACGAAAAGGAGAAGGCAGCAGCTTCTGCCCAACTACCTCTCTCTGCTAGAAGAGTTTTCTTTCTCACCCCCTCACTGTCACCAAGAGGTTGCAATGTGACGATCTAACCCCGGGTAAATTCCTCTTGGAATGGAAGAGCCTGTTATATTGCCTGAACAAAAATGGAGGGTTAATAGCTGAGGGCATTGCATCTTCAATGATGAAAAAAGAGAGTCTTTTGCTGGAAAATGAAATCTTGTTAGCGGCTATTTATGTCGACCCAATGAGCCGACTTTTGTTGAACAGTGAACAGACTGCTACTGGGAAAAAGGCCCTCTATGATGTAGCAGTTCGCATGAAGGGAGTACGACCTGAAATACCTCCACAGGAGGAGGAAGTTCTTTTAAGCAATAGTGGTAACTCAGGATCATCTTCTTCAAACGAAGAATTAGACTTTGATTCCTTCTTAGACAAAATGGAAGTTGCTAAAGGAAAGCGACGTCGCATAAGCGTTACAGAACCAGTAAATGTCCAAATAAAAAAATTCCAACAGGAGTTTTATAAAGCACTAAAAGAAGTTGAAAAGTATGATCGCTCATCAAAACTTACTGTTGAAGAAGCCATCCTTGTTTATCCAGAGATCGATTAGTGATGTGGCCAGAATAGTTACTGCAATACCACCCACCCAAGTCAGTGTCGAAAGATTATTTTCAGCCCTAAAAATAATAAAGTCTGACTTAAGAGCCTCTATGAAAGAGGATCTGGCAGAGGCAATTCTCTTCCTTAGAACTCTACATTGAATTGATTTGCATTTGCTAAGCCTATAACTACATTTCAAGATCAATATAAACCATTTCTAGGTTTTACAGATTTTGTTTTTGGTTCATATAGATAAGCTTTGTTTTTGTTCTAAAACAACCAAATAATGTGGTTTGTATTTTTGAACTGGTAAAGTTCCTGTTCCTGATATTTATGCCTGCTGCTACTATCCAGCCACTTGATTAATTAAATTAATAAAAAAAAATTAATAAAACTTTGTTGTTTTCATTTGTCTTTTGCTTAAACTGTTCAATACAGTAGACTGTTGGCTTCCCAGCCAGTAGTCCTGTGGTAATGACATGTATGTTGCCTTTCTTTCCTTCAAGGAATGTATAAAATACATTCACATATTAATACAGAGGAGTCGGAGTCGGGGAGTCGGAGTCGGAAGTACAAAAAACTGAGGAGTCGGAACATTTATCTACCGACTCCACAGCCCTGATGATACATGAATATTTGGTCTGCTTTTTCTGAAGTTTATACATAATTATTTTTATGGATAATTTTTATGGAACACAAGCATATTACACTTTCCACATACAAATGTTGAGTAGTGGATAAGGAGTAGTAATTTTATTTATTTAAAATATTTCTGAATGAGTGGTTGAAGCAATTTACAATAAAACCAAACACACAACAAAATACAGCTAAAGTAAAACTGATAAAATACATAGCAATAGAACAGGAGAACCTTTTAAAATCAAAGAGCAGCCTTAATCTGTAAAACATCAGTGGGACAGCATAGTTTTACCAGCCTTCTAAAAGCCAATAACAAGGAGGTCAACCTAACCACTCTGGGAAGGGAGTTCCACAACCAGGCTGCTGCCACACATAAGCCTCCATCTCGGGTACCCACCAACCTCACTTCTCCATGAGGTTAGAAGTGCAACAGGGCCTCAGATGAAGAACGTAGGCTCTGGACAGGTTATATAGGAGGAGGCAGTCTCTCAAATAACCTGGCCCCAAAGGTGTTTACGGCTTTATAGGTAACAACCTTGAACTGGGTGAAAACAAATAGAAAGTCAGTGAAGCTGTTTCAAGTCGGGTGTTAAATGGTCTATAAAATGCACGTCAGACATGCACAGCTAGTGCAAAACAAAACTACCTGTCATGTTTTGCACTAGCTGTAAAGAGACGTATATTTCTTTTTGTTAGTCTCACTTGAAGATATAGCTACTTATCATTCTGGTAAATGCCCAAGTAAAAGTAGCTGAACTATTAGATATTCCAAATCTGCTCCATGTTTTGCAAGAAGTGATGGCTCTCTCCTGGCTTGATTTTAAACATTCATTTTGAATTCTCAGAATACTCAGCAGTTAATCAATATCTGTAACAAAGCCTTGGGTGACATCTGTCCTATTTAGGCTCTTGTCTGTTTGTAACCTCAGTAGTTATTGATCTCTTACCTACTGAGTGCAGTTAGTGTATGTGCTTGCTGAAGAGCAATCGCAGTGTCTTTTGGAGTGACAATCAGCAGGTTGTCCAGCAAGCTGCACACAGCTGAGAGGAGAGGAGGTGTGACCACTGCACACTGATTAGGTCTTATGGTAGACTGCGGGGAATCATGTGAACTTGAAGATGCTGTTGTGGTTGTGTCACTCTGACCTAGAACACAAAATTCAGAGAAAGAATAAACATTTAAGTAATATGATTACTTGGAGATGAAGTGTAGATTTTCCTAACACATTGGGGAGAATTTCTCACCTAGACAGGACTAAAGGAGGACTGGTCAGTTTAATTAGCTACATGAAACTACACAAGAGCTGTTGCACCTGTTGATTCCACACATACAGTAATAGCCAGATGCGCTATTGTCAAAGTTGAGTTCTCCTCCACTGGGACAAATAATATGAGAATATACAGTAATACCTTGGGATTGCAAGCATAATTCGTTCCGGAACCATGCTTGTAATCCAAAACACTCTTATATCAAAGCGAGTCCCTGGCGGGCGTGAGCGGGGCCGATTTCGCGAGCGGTTACGGTACATCCCTACGTTGTCTTGCAAGACCTTGCTCGTTTATCAAGTCAAATTTTTTTAAATTTTTTTGCTTGTCTTGCAAAACGCTCTCAGACCAAGTCACTTGCAATCCATGGTATTACTGTATATTTATTTATTTATTTGTTGTATTTCTGAATAGCAATCTAAGTAAAAGGCATCAGGAGTGGAGAGAACACTCTCCAGGTCCAGATAGGACTTTTGGCAACCAGGGATGGCCAAAATAGGGGGTAGAATGTGATAATATAGTTCGTAGGTCTTTAAAATATAACTGTTGGTGAGTGCAATCCCGAAATATTGAAATTAATCTGTGGATACAGCTAAAAAAATTTATCTTCCTCCCCCTGTGAATACTGGAGTTTCAAAAGTAAGCTACTATGTGATGTATAGAGGTTGCTATTAGGAACAGGGTACGAAGGAAGGCCCATCTATCTCAGAAGACCTTGCATAAGTATAAGTAGCATTGTGGATCATGGCCATGATCAACATTCCCCCTCCCCCCACATGAATAGTTTTTGGAAGGGACTCAGTATTGGCTTACCTTGAGCCATGAGCCGATTAACTGGCACTTCACGAATAATACTAATAGGTGGTGAGGTGGGTGCTTGCAGTTCCACAGCACACCCCAGAGATGGTGATGCTGAAATGATCTAAGAAGCAGCAGCAAACAAACTCATTAATTTTCCTCTATTAACAAATTATGTCTTTACGGACAATCTTCATTAGCTAGAATCCAAAGTGCACCATGTGTGAAAAAAAGCACTCTCCACAGCCAGTGGAGTACTTTAGATTGAACATAGTAAATTCTGTGCAGGGGATCTCTGAAGCCAAGGTGTTTGAGCCTATAAGCAGGGATGGCAGCAACTGGGGGGCAGTAATGGAGAGCTGACTGCCACGACTCTGACTTTTTTAAATGGAGCAAGAAGAGGAAAGGCAACCTGACTGAAATAAGGTCTAGAATAAGACGTTAGGGAGAAACTGAGCAAAAAAGGTAAGAGAAGGGCCTCCTAGTTAGCTCAAAGTAAGAGGACTTACTAAAGCCAGCGAAGGAGCAAAACATTCCTCAGAGAAAACTCCTCCACAATGCTGTTGGCATGGAGTTTGCCCTGCCCAAGGGATGCAAGAGAATTTCTCTCTTGTGTCATCTCTTAGTCCTTAACTATAATACATTCCTCATTCTGCTTTAGGTAAGTACAGAAACCGTATCTATGACTGCACAGAGACCATACAGAAGAAATTTTATTGGCTCCTTTCCTTTTGGATTTCTCAGACGTACACCTCATTAATAAGATATACTTTATTTTTTTCTTTGTTAATCCATGTGATAGTGACTCCCTCTTCCTTCTACCTGTAGGAGCAAGGAAAGGTTCAACAGGCTCTAGAAAATCTAGCAAATGTTGCTGGCATTCCAGTCTGATAAGCCTCACATCCCCCACCTCCTCCAGCTGAGAGGACTCCACCCCAAACGGATTATCATTGCATCACAGGAAACTACTGCATGAGTAGGGAGGTGTGGCCTACTTGGCTTCATAAAGCCCTTCTGCACAATGAAATAGGCAGCAGTAGTTCAAAGGCTCGTGGACAGAGGAAAGAGGAGAATAGGAGCTGATGCTCAAAAAGCAAATATAAGCTCAGGGGAACAAAATACAGGCAACATCGCAGACCATCCAATTTTTAGAAGATTGGACAAACAATGGGAAGACGGGGAGGGAGGGAGGAAGGAACAACAAACCCACTTATTTCCACTGATCTTTGGATTGTCATCATCATCAGGCGATCACTCGTGACCGAGTAAGATTGTCTTCCAGGATAAAAATTTACAAAAAAGGAGATTTTAAAAGGAGGAAATTCTAAAGAAAATTGTGTAGACTCTAGCGATGGGTCTGTAAGTGACTGTGGAGGTCAATTCTAGATCCACACAGCTTCCCACAGTGAGGACACAGGTTACCAGATGGAAGATGGTCCTGTAAAGGATTCATTTGACGTGCTTTTCGCTTAGCACGTTTCTCCCTTTCACCTTGCACTCGGGCTTCTTCAAAGTCCATAGAACCTTTGTGAAAGGCCAACCTCCAGTTAGATCGTTCATGGGCCAGAGCTTCCCAGAGCTTTGGATTGTAGCCTATACAGTAATACCTTCGATTGCAAGTAACTTGGTCTCAGAGCGTTTTGCAAGACAAGCAAAATTTTTAAATAAATTTTGACTTGATAAACGACCAAGGTCTTGCAAGACAAGTAGTGTAGGAATGTAACCGCTCGCCTCGAGCAGGCCGAAATCGGCCCCGCTTATGCCCACCAGAGACTCACTTTGATATAAGAGTGTTTTGGATTACAAGCACGGTTCCGGAATGTATTATGCTTGCAATCCAAGGTATTACTGTACTTGTCTTGCAAGACCTTGCTCGTTATCAAGTCAAAAAAATTTGAAAAATTTTGCTTGTCTTGCAAAACGCTCTGAAATAATTACCTCTGGGTTCAACAGTTATAAAAACTCACACTTTGCATTGTCCTGCACCAGTTTGTACTGTTGATAATTTAGGTAATAAAAAAAAAAGAATTGGGAATATCCAGAAGTTATAAGTAGAAAAGACCTACTACCAGAAAACATCATTGATGCTATCAGGTTCTTTATTCCTAAATTGAGCTGCCCGGTTGCTTTAGATTTTAGAGCTCAAGAAAATCAAGCTCTTGGATAGGTAAAAATCAATAATAATTTCAACTACTTATAAAAATATAGCGTGTTAGTTTCTCACACCAGCTAAGCCCTTTCCAGTAATGGCTTCCCAGTGGGACAGAGGTTGAACACAGATATTTTCTGGTATCTAAACTAGAACACTTACAATAGGCATGTAAATCCTACTCAGTACTGGTGGAAAAGAATTGCCTATAGGCAAGAAGGAAGGAAGGCTTTCCTAAACTGTTTGAAAATGTATTCTTTTATTTTTTCTGGCTGCTGATGTATAATACAAATGACTGTATAAGTGTAAGTTGTTTGTGGACTTCTTTACAAGACTGGTGTACAGCAACACAATTAAATCATTTTCAGAATGAGCTATGTTTTAGAAAAAGAAAGCTCTTTTCATTAATCCTTCTCAACAGAAATTACTGAATGGCTTAGGAACATAGGAAGCTGCCTTATACCGAGTCAGCCCATTGGTCTACCTAGCCCAGTATTGGCAACACTGACTGGTAGCGGCTCTTCAAGGTATCAAGCAGGATTCTTTTCCAGCCCTAGCGGCGGGAGATGCCATGGATCGAACGTGAGCCTTCTCCATGCAAAGCATTTGCTCTACCATCAGCTATGGTCCTTCCTTGAGCATTATATGTCCTACAATATTTTTAGTATTACCTGATGAAAACAAACCTCTCTGAGTTTGATGGAACAAAGAACAAAAAAGAAGATTAAAGCCTAAAATGAAATGTGACAAACAACAGAGAAAGTACAATGGGATGTCAGTTCCTTGGACTATCCAATTAAGCAATATTTAGTTCTGATTACACTAGCAACTTTACTAGGTTTGAACTCACCACAGTGTCAGATGTTGACTGGGAACTTGGAGATTGGCTTTGACTAGATTGGATTCTCAAAAAAGAGAAAGAATCATCAAAATCTGGGGAACAAAAAGAAAGAAATTCATCTTTTTAACAACTCATTAGTCACCTCTTCCTGTGCACTCACAATTTTCCTTCAACTTCTTGGAATGGGGAACAAAAGCAAATACAGTAATACCTTGGATTGCAAGCATAATTCGTTCTGGAACCGTGCTTGTAATCCAAAACACTCTTATATCAAAGCGAGTCTCTGGCAGGTGTGAGCGGGGCCGATTTCGGCCCGCTACGCCTGCTCGAGGCGAGCGGTTACATCCCTACACTTGTATTGCAAGATGTCGCTTGTTTATCAAGTCAAAATTTATTTTTAAAAAATTGCTTGCCTTGCAAAATGCTCTAAGACCAAGTTACTTGTAATCCAAGGTATTACTGTACACATAAACACATTATGGATAAAGTATTCTTTATATGCCTTTTCCACATTTGACCACATTTTGGAAAAGTTCTAAGATATTCTACTAAATTCTAAGATATTCTATCCAGAGCCTGTAATGGTTATCAAATTTCAATCATAAATATCAAAATGCTCATTCTCCTGCTTATCCCTATTAAACATCTATAGTTTGGTTGCAAAGATTCTGCTGCACATGTGGAAAGCAGTTCTGCTCACACAGGGGATGGCCATTTTCTCTTCCCCTCCCTGTTTGCAGCTCCCAGACTGGGCTCGAGGGAGTCACAGCACCCATTAGAGCAGCTTTGTGTGTTCTTTTTCCCCAAGCAGTAACCTACAGTCATCACTGCACTGATTTTTGTTCATGTCCCATTTAGCATTATGTTTCATAGCCATAAGGGCTAGAAACAGGCTTCCAGATTTTCACCTATCATGACAAATGTCCCCTTGCCCTCTAGGGAGCCACCACTCTTTCTTTCAACCTTGGAGCTTCAGGAGATGAGCAGAGATTGTCTCAGCAGCTCCAAAGATGGGAGGAAGGCTGGACATGGTGCCACACTACCCTTTCTTCCTGGGAAAATTAGCAGTGGGCTTCTTTGGCAACTGAGGTCAAGGAATCCAAGAGCTCCTCAGGTGTAACCAGATCCAGACTATCACAATTTGTGGTATGGCTAGCAAGGCCTGCTAAAAATTGTTGGCCTCGCCCTCAACTAGAAAAACTTGTTACTTTAGACTTTTAAACACCCTGCCCCACAAAAGGAGACAATTGAAGGAATTATAAAGATACTTCTTCATCCCCATGGAAATCGTTGACCACATTCTACGAGGAAAAAGTTTTCTGCATGAGCTTCCTCCCACCAGCATTCCCTGCAACTTCTAGCTCCTGACTGCTGAAGCTCAAGTGTGGTACAGGCATCATAAATCCCCACAGATATTCATCCTAGTGGACAAATTAAGGCATTGGTGCCACATTAAGATGACAGTATACTATACTTTTCTGAAGTTGGCTGGAAGGAGCAAAGCCACCAGGCACTCACTGTCATTTCACACAAGAAACCCAGGGTTGCTACCGACAGTATACTCAGTAGAAAGCTGCAGCCAGACTGGCTCTTCTTCAGGCATGTCTGTACCATGCACATGTTTTCAGTCACCCATTTGCTGCATTCACAATTTATATTTTTCATAGTGTCCACTTCGAAATGTACATATAAAGTATCCCTTATTTCCTGTGGAGTGTTGCAAACCATTTCCATAAATTGAAAGAAGATTTCATAATCCCAATATGGAATTCCTCACAAGGTATTACAAAGACAACTGCTTAGAACAGAGCTGTGAAATGTTCACATAATCATAACAACCCACATATTGCTTTTTTCAGTGTCTTTTCCCCATTGTACTACAGATTTGTGCTTTTTGAAGTTCTAATTAATTTTCTTTACATTTCTCCTATACCCCATTATTATCCCTTCACAAAGAGAAAGAATGAATTATCCAATATGACTGTTTTCCACCACCAAAACCTCATAACTGCTTCTTGGATACTGAACCAGATCAAGTGATATTTCTATTTGAGAGACTATTTTATTTTTTACTCACAAAAAGGTAATAATTTAGCACACAGTTTAAAACCACAGTTAAAAGTAGAAATGGTATTGACAACACCTAGAAGAGCAACTGAAATTCAAGTGTCATTTACCATTTATACTATTCTTTTCTGCTGCCAGGCTGTCTCCCAAGGAACAATTCAGATCAAACGTATACCGACCTAGGTAGCACTCATTCACCATCTCATTCAAATGCTCGTAGAAGTGGCAATGATATAACAAGGCCTGCAGGGCAGGTTTCCCAGTCAGAGATAGACCAGATTCTTCATCATGCACACAAGGCCCCTGGGAGGGGGAGAAAAAACAACAACACCTTGTCAAAATGTTTCCTTACAGCACTGGTTGTCAATCGATGGGGTGCACACCCTTCCCATCAGAGTAGCTATGATCAAGGATCTGTATGTCATGAATCCCTGAAAATGCTACAGTATGCAGCTTATTCACAGAATTCAGCTCCCTGAAAACCTCAGCTTTCATTTTTTGAAAAGCAGCTTTCTAGCCCTTATTGCTTCTGAGATATGCTTGACAGTGTGTGAGCAATGTCAGGCGAATCTCAGAAATCGGAACTGCTGATTTCTGAACTGCTGAATAAGGCATCCACTGAATAAGGTTTCAGCTCATTGTTCCTAATGAATAGCAGAAGCAAGAATGGTGTAAAACAGTAAAACGGTTAGACAGAATAAGGGAAATCAAGAAAATGTGGATAATTTATACAGTTTTTGGCTAATTTATATATCACCTAGGCATAGCATTGTTTCCCCCACCTGCTCCCCTTTTTAGCACATAGAAAACATAGTCCTGGATACCAGAGACTTGCAAGGATATAAATGAAAACAACTGAGTAAAATGTGTTTGGTGAACTCAGTTGGCATACATTGATTTTTGGCACTTTTCGGGACTTCAGAGAAAGGGAGGTCGGTCACAAATGCTCATGTATTGAAGTGCCATTTGTTCTTTTCAATTTTTGCCAATATAAAAGTTTTACTTATTTCTACTACTTTTTTTTAATGAAACACAATCAGATAATAATTAGTTTAATAATTCTGCGCAGTTGTTTCTCAGTTCTATCTTACAGGATAACAATCCACGTGCAGAAGATGTCAGCAATATGCATTGATTGAATCAAGCATGACAACTGCCTACTCTGGGAATTTCGCAGATGTTAAGCATGATGACATTGCGTCAAAGTTTTGATATTCAGCTCCGTTGATGCCAATTTACAATTTCTATGCCTAGCACTCCACAGCCACAGGGGTATCCTAAAACCCACTGGAGTCAGTCACACATTATAAGTCTTGCGTGTGTAGTGACTTCAACCACCTTGAAGCCACACAACATCTTGTGATCTGATGACTTGGAATTACATGTGATTTACTGAATGCAAAAAAGGATTTCATTTTCAAGAGCAGGGAAGCTAAGAATCTACTGAACAGTGACATCAGCAAAATAATTGCTCCGACAGTAAAGCATTAATTTCTTATTATTACCTTGCGTACTATTAAGTCTACAACTTATCTTCTTAAAGAATACAGTACAAATATATTACTTTTTTCTTTTTGCAACATCGTCCATTCAGATAAACACTGTCCAAACTGGTTTAAACAGATAATAAGAACTAAAAACCTTTTTTAGGCAAGTCACTGCATGGTTTTCAGTCAAACTTTAGTCTTTATTCACACAGTACTGCCATGAATAGGGAAAGTGTATTTAACTTGGAAAATCATCTTGCACTATTAAATAATGATAAATGCCATTTGTTTACAACCATGGTGACTGCTTCAATACCTTTTCAGATGAATAGTCTGACTAAAATCTGTATACTTTCAATCGGCAATAAGTAGATTTAAATCACTAATCTAATCTAATACCTATTAATGCTTTCAAACTGTAATCTCACACAGCCTTGAGCAAAGTTGGTGCTTTGTGTGTAGATTAGGGAGAAGGGAGGGGCAAAACATATATAGCAAAATCTATTAGTGAAACGTGATATGGTGACATCAGCAGTATCCTGGAATCTTATGCCAGTCCCCCCTCCCCCCCCGTTTTACAATGCAGGACTTATTATACACTTCCTTAAAAATGAATTATGCAGTCTCAAAAATTATTACTGACAGTTTAGTTCTAAAAGCTATAGAATATAACCTCATTTTGGCTACTTCAAAGTGGTCCAATTACCAGCCACAGTGTACTTTTAAACCTTTACAAGAGCACAAAGGAACAACCCTGAATGCATTTTGCTATTAAAATTAAAAGATTATGGTGGCTCACTTTACACTTCTAAGGGGCTTTTGGTAGATTTCACAATCCTTTGAAACATGTGAGAACTGCAACTAGGAGAGAATGGGTATGTCTTGATCTGGAAGTGCCCACAAGACATTTTTAAAGTATTTCACAAGCATATTAAAAACCATTAAGGTACAGTTTGAAAACTGACAAGCTCAAATAGGCAGCTTACTAAATTTTCTATACTAATCTGTGTTGGCATTCTTTTTCCCTACAACAGGAATTCCATTTCCCTAAATCATCTTTCTCTGTCCCTGAAGCAGCTATATTAAGATGCTTTAAAATTAATTATTCAAATAGCTCTTTAGAACACTGAGTACCTGCAAATTTCTGAGTGCTTCCCTTTGCTGCCACTACCTTTGAGGGGAGCAGAGACAGGATCCACAACATCGGCCTGGGTGAAAATGCCGGCTACCAGGGAGACTGAAAACATCTGGCTACTGTAACACTGAATTGTCCTCCTTGGCCAATTACAGTAGCAACAGGTTTTGTTACTGAGCATAAGCCTGGTATATTATTTCTGGAGATGCAGACCTGGAAAGGCATCAACACCAGCAAGACAACTGTGATGGGAACTTCGTAGGTCACTGGTTTCCCACCATCCCAGTGCCTCAGAAAAAGGTAGTTCTAAGGTTGGGAGCGGTTGATACCATCTGTTCAGAGCAGCAGCAGTACTGAAAGCAGGAACCTCTGGTGATCTGGGAAGCGCTCTCTGAAGGACATATGTTCTTTAGTACCTCCCTTTTGCTGCCACCACCTTTGAGGGGAACAGAGCCAGGAGCCACAAGATATCACTGTTTGATACTACCGACAGCACCTGGTATTCTGAAGACAGGCAGCTTTAAAGAGGACAATTGTTTCTCTTTCCCTCAGGAATCCTCTCCGAGCAGCAGGATAACATTTAGGCAGCATCATTTCCTTTGCCTGGATACACTTCATTGGATCCATCCTTGTGTGGGCAATATCCAACCATAACTCAGATTTTCACTATTGTAAGCCACTTTGAAAACCATGATGATTGAAAAGCTGTATACAAATATTGTAACATGAAGTACGCAAAATAAATTACATGCATCGATTATCCCAAATTATGTCAATGGAAAAAAGATTAGGCACATGCTTCATATTGAAATGAATGGGATTGGGAATGCTCTTTAGCTGGATGATGTCCTAGCTTAATTTACAAGACATTTCTACGTCCACTGTGTAAGATAAGTGTAACTTAAGAACGATGAGGTTTTGGTTTTGTCCAGTACAGACAGAATCCTTTCTTTAAGGATCAATATGTGTGTGTGTGTGTGTGTGGTGGTGGTGGGAATCTTTTTGCCCTTCCCTCCTGATTTTATTGAAGACATGATCAGAATCTGCATTTATTTACATATCTAAAGCAGCTTGCACCCTTTCTTCCCTCTAAAAAGGTTATAAAGAACTGGATATGATCATACTACATACTGATGAACAAGGGCAACAGATCAAGTCCACTAGTCACCTGCCAAATGGGATCTTTAACCTCTTCAGTGGGCAGTGGGATCACCAATAGATTCTGAAGAATAAATGCAGCCTACAAAGAGAAATCAAACATCAACAGTGCCATCTGGCTGCAGTTAAATAACCTGAGCCAAATAGCAAACTTCAAATATATACTAAATCATTATAAGGGCAATGTCTATGTTCAAACCACTATCATCCTTCTATTTTAAGACTCCAGAAGCTATTTGCACTTTGGTTTTTTTCAGTCAGCAATTAAAAAAAAGTAAAATGCTAGATAGTACTGTACCAGTACTATAAAACTGAGGCAGGAAAGAAAACCTTCCCATTTTATTTTTAGAATAAATTCTTACCCAGAACCATAGCATAAATAGCTGAAAATCCATTACACAGAGAATAGGTGCATGCATAAAACTTATTTCTAGTAGTAATATCTTTAATTGTTGATACTTCAGCCAATTCTCTGAATGTTGCCTTTTGCATATTATTCTCACCTTGTTTATTTACATAGTATGGAAACAGTTAGCTTCCTTTATGTTTAAAGTAATTATGGGGACTCCTGTTGATTATTCCACATTTCTCTCCTCCTTGGTATCTAGAGAACATTAATTTTGAATCACAAAAAGGGTGACCAATAGGTGAAGTAGTTCTGCTCTGAAGACTTCTAAAAAGAAACTACTAGAATCTCCAGCACATCAAATCCAACTGGGTATACCTAGAATTTTTACTCCTAGTAAAAATGGGAGTAAGGAAAAAGCTTGAAATAAGCACAAGGGGATTATGGGATCTGGCCAGCCAATTCTGAAGTGTGTCCCCCCCCCCCCATGTAGAAACTTCTGACCTGTTTCAAGTGAATCAAGAAACATTTCTTCTAGTAACTGCCTCCAGACACACCCAAAGACAGCAAGCTTTCTACCATTTTGCCTTGGCACACTCAGATGCAATCCAAATAGTGCTAGAATTATTTGGACATCGTACCTAGTCTCCCTTATAAATTTTACTATTGACATTTTAATGAAGGGTACTGTGTTGAACAAATGGTTTCCCAAAGGAAACAGGTCTTAAGGCTTACAGATGGAATCATTAACTAAATCCTGATAGTATCATGACCATTGAAGCTTAGGCTGAAAACATTTATAGGTATTATATTCTTTCAATCCAACTTTTTTAAAAAAAATGTGTGTGTGATTCAATGGAGAGTTAAGCATGTGCCTAACTCTGTCAGTTAGAATTAATGAAACTTCAAAATGCTTAACTTTGGCTGAATCAAGACCAATATGATTGAACATTCCTATCAATTAAAAGCTGAGAGTATTTCATGTAGCTGAGTGCTTTATCATAGCTAGGAGGGAATGAGAGAGATATTTCATTTTAGGATTAGAGGAGCATTTTGTACATATTTCATAAAGTTCCAAGATGCACCCTGATTTAGAAAAGGGAACCAATTTGTCATCTGCACTCCATAACCCAAGAGCAGATGGAGCAAATTAAGTAGATGCAACGCTTCTAAAAAAATGCAGATGATTGCAAATTGGGAGGATGGCAAGTATTTTGGGGATAGGATAATAATTCAAATACAGTAATACCTTGGATTGCAAGTAACTTGGTTTGAGAGCGTTTTGCAAGACAAGCAAATTTTTAAATATTTATTTAATTTTTTTTAACTTGATATACAAGCGACATCTTGCAATACAAGTACTGTAGTACGGCTTAAATTAAAAATCTCTGTACAAATTTTTTTGGGGGGATTTCGTTTTGATATAAGAGTGTTTTGGATTACAAGCACATTTCCGGAATGAATTATGCTCTCAATCCAAGGCATGACTGTACAGGTTTAGAAACAGACCTAAGTTTTACCTAGACTATATTTAGGTTTCCCTTTGACAAAAAGAAGAATATCTCTTTGTATGTATCTTGTTTCATTGATGCCAGACTAAAATATTTCTTCCTTTTCCTCTCCATAATCTTTGGGGCAAAGCCGACAGGAGCTGGGAAGCATCCAGCTCGAGTTAAATCATCCCTAAGGGATGAAGATGAAAACGTTTCTGATTGCCCAAATGTAGAACGGGAGGAAACAGGCCATAAGCATATGGTAAACCATGATAGCCAATCAAAGAGGCCTAAGTGCCAAAACAGAAGTTGCACACGCCAGAGACATCAGGAGAGGGACACTGTGTATAGGTGTTTCTATGCAAATGCTAGAAGCCTCCAAGCTAAAATAGGAGAGTTGGGAGTGCCTAGATTTAAAGGAAAACCTAGATATAGTGGGCATTACATAAACCTGGTGGAATGGAGAGAACCAGTGGGATACAGTCATCTCCGGATATAAAGTTTATAGGAAGGACTGGGAAAGGCGTACTGGAGGAGGTACTGCTCTGTACGTCAACGAGAGCATAGTGCCCAGCAGACAGGAAAACCTAAAAGGGGCAGACTCTTCCACAGAAGCACTGTGGGTGACAATACCTGGCTCCAAAACTAATTTAGTACTAGAACATGCCATCGTCCCCCAGACCAGAAAGCTCAGGGTGATTTGAGATGGAAAACAAAATCAGGGAGGCCTCCAAACAAGGAAGTGTTCTAATAATGGGTGACTTCAATGGACTGGATAAATGCATTTATTGACATTGACTGGATAAATGCATGTTCCAGTCATGACAAAAAAGTTAAATTTCTCGATGTCCTAAATGACTGCCCTAAAACAATTGGTCATGGAACAGACCAGAGAGGAGGCAACCCTGAATTTAATTCTATGTGGTGTTGCCCAAGACCTGGACATGGTTTACTTGGACTTTCAAAAGGCTTTTAACAAAGTACCTCACCGAAGACTCCCGAGCAAACTTAGCAAACATGGAATAAGAGGGGAAGTCCTCTTATGGATCAGTAACTACTTAAAGAACAGAAAGCAGAGAGTAGAAATAAATGGTAAATTCTCCCACTGGGGTCCCACAGGGATCTGTATTGGGACCAATGCTTTTCAACTTATTCATAAATGATCTGGAATCAGGAGTGAGCAGTGAAGTGGCCAAGTTTGCTGATGACACCAAATTATTTTGGGTGGTGAAAACAAAAAAGGATTGTGAGGAGCTCCGAAAGGGTCAATCCAAACTGAGAGAATGAGCATCAGAATGGCAAATGTGGTTCAATGTAAGCAAGTGTAAAGTTAAGCACATTGGGGCGAAAAATCCCAACTTCAAGTATAAGCTGGTGGGATCTGAGCTAGTGGTGACTGACCAATAAAGAGATCTTGGGGTTGTGGTGGACAGCTTGATGAAAATGTCAACCCAGTGTGCGGCTGCTGTGAAAAAGGCAAACTCCATGTTCGGCATAATTAGGAAAAGAACTGAAAATAAAACTGCCAAGATCATACTGCTCTTATACAAATCTATAGTGTGACTGCACTTAGAATACTGTGTACAGTTCTGGTTACCACACCTAAAAAAGAACACTGTAGAGCAGCTGAGATTGTTTAGCTTAGAAAAAAGGTAAATAAGGGGAGACAAGATCAAGGTGTACAAAATTATGCATGGTGTGGAGAAAGTGGATAGGGAGATTCAGGACAGATAAAGGGAAGAACTATGGAATTCACTTCCACAAGATGTAGTGACGGCCACCAATTTGGAGGGCATTAAAAGGGGATTGGACAAATTCATGGAGGAGAAGGCTATCAATGGCTACTAGTCCATATGCTTCCTCCAGTATCAGAGGCAGTATGCCTATGTACTCCAGTTGCTGGGGAACCTGGGAGGGAAGGTGCTCTTGCACTCATGTGGGATCCCGTGGGCAGCTGGTTGGCCAGTGTGTGAACAGAATGATGGACTAGATGGACCACTGGTCAGATCCAGCATGGCTCTTCTTATCTTCTTATGGGGCAAGTGTTAAAATGGAGACTAGGAACAGAGCGATTATATACATTCATTAGATGTCATGTAATTTACAAGCATGTTAAGCCTGCAATCCTAAGCATACTTACCTGGGAGTAAGCCTGACTGAACACAGTGGAACTTACATCTGAGTGCAAGATTCCTTCACCTAATTTCAGGAGATCCAGCCCTCACTACACTCCCATATAACATGAACCACATGGTTCAGGATGGCCTCCCAACTCTCTAGAGAGCCTTTTCAGGGATGCGTGAAGGGGCTGAGATGAAGGAGAAGGCTAAATCAAAGATTGGTTGCATATGCTACCTTCCACTCACACAACAAAATCTAATTAAAATTTGCTTTTGAGAACACCATCACAAGACAACATTTTAGAGGGAGCAGGATATGCCTACCTCTCTCCGGACCATGCTGCATTCAGATTTGTCCAGAAGGATATTAATCACCGTTCCCCATAAGCCTCCTGATATGTTCCGGCAGCTTTCAGCTAAAGCAAAGCTACCTACTTCAAGTGATGTAAGTGCTGATCCAATTGCAAGTGAGGTGAACTTTACCTAGAATTAGTGAGAATCAAATGAATTTACACAGTAAAAATCCAACGTTGTGCACTAATCTAGTAATTACATTTTATAGAGCATTTTCACCACTCAGAAGTGCCTTGAAAAATTATGAATTGGTTGTTAAGGCGAATAACATGGTTTTAAAATGTTTTGCCTCAAACCAGTTGAGCACACACACACATATATATTTTATATATATCTATATAATATGTGTGTGTGTATGTGCGCGCACGCGCGCACACACAAAATGAACACAAAGCTACACATTCTAAAACACAAATAAACGAAGACTCTACAAGTCTTAGGTCTGTTCCCTAGTACATGAAATCAACTTCTCTTATTCCATACTATTGTTAAAATGGGATGAAAAAGTGTTTGTTGGTCTAACTACCTTCTTATGCAAGCAATTTACATACTTGTTCTTGCCCCAAAAGAAAAATAACACCTTTTTCTATAGGAACTCTTCATGTTCCTTCCAACCAGATTGAAGTCATTCTAGCACAGCACCCAACTGTTTAAAACTTTGAACAATAACGTCAATTGGGGCCATATTCCTTCCCTACCATTTGAGCCTCAAATGAATTCTAAGAACAAAACAGCTCAAAACAAATGATCAGATGCTTTAGCTGGGAAGCATTGTGGATGCACAGAAACAACTGTACTGTATAAGAAAAGGTAAGGTGCTATTTTTCTTCCCTTCAGGAGCAACTCTACACTGCCATATATAGGATATTCTCAAGCTTAAAAAGAATGAACAAGGAACCATTAAGGTGAATAATGGCACTGACATCTACTAAAGAGAGGGCTGGCTTGTGCTGCAGCAAAATTTGCAAGAATCCTTTTCCAGCAATAGGGAATGTATTATAGCAGAAAAGGTGAAGGAGGCTTTTGTTCTGTAGTTCATGTTTCTCATTCTGATCCTTGTGCTGAGAGGGAAAATAAGCTGTTAAAGCAGCTGTTCTCCTGACTGCCATCTTGGATAATAAGTAGGCAAGGTACTGTCGGAACAGAAGAGCTTATTTCACCCCAGCCCCCTCCACCTTTCCTCCTTCCTGAAAAAAAGAAAAAAAATACTTTTGCAATTATAATGGCTATTTCCCCCCAGCTGCAATCTCCCCCTTTTCTCCCATGTGCAGTGTACCCAGGGGACAAACAATTTCAAGAACTAAATGCCTTTAGCCTTCGTTACTCATTGTTGTTATACTCCAGGGGTGAGCAATTTGTTCAGCACCGAGGGCCACATCAAAAATACAGCATGAGCCAGAGGGATATCACAAATTTCATATAATTTAAATAGTTAGCTGCATGTAATTAACACATTTGCATATCATTTTAATGAATATCCACAGATGGCAAGCTACAGCTGGCGGATATGCTGTACTTATTCAACAATGTACTTATTCATTCATTTCCCTTTGGCATATTTAAAATTGGAGACCAGGCCTAGTACAGGTGAGTGAACAACTGGTTTTGAAGTTTCTTGGTGTCACCTTCCTACTCCAGATTTCTATGCTGGAACGGCAAGTTAATTTCACACACAGGAAAAGTGCTGGACATAAGGCAAAGGAGGGCAACTGGAACCCTCCTTGTACTCCAGCTGGGTTTGGCGGAGCAAGGCAGGCCATGGCATTCCTTCCTAATTTTGGTTTAATTTTAGGATGGTATGCAATCTTCCATTCTAATCTCCCTGCAGAACAAAAAAATGACCTTCCCTGCCAGAATTCTCTATGACTTGCAGCCATGGGAAAATTGTTTACGCTTAGAGAGGGTGATTCCACAATCACTTCAAATTTGCAATTTCAAAACTATGAAGACACAATTCCAAAAGATAGGATTACACTGACCTCTGGGTCTCTATCTACCCATAATGGTATCAGCCAAGCCAGGCCTTGCCGAGAAATAATTTGTTCTTCACTGTTATCATATGGCAAGAACCAGAGAGATACCCAGTCCTAAAATGAAATATTTTTTTTGTTAAAAAAACAAAAACAAAACAGAACCCTGAATCCTCAACCACAAGCCAGCCTTCATATAATGCAAACTATTTCTATTTTTCTTTCAGCATATAAAATTGTGCATTTTTGTGCACCAGAAATTGTGCACTACTGCTATCATAGTATAAATAAGGCACAAGAGGACAGTAGTTTCTACCCTAAATATAAGTGTGCTGTAAGCTCACAAAGGCCATATATAATGTGGTAGTGATAAGAACCCTGGTAGTAAAAGTTAAAACAAAACAAAAAAAACCATTCCTCAATCTTTGTCCCTTGCAACGTAGAGTTTTCATTTGAAATCTAACTACTTAGATATGGGTCTCCCAAATTAGACAATTAGAACTGTCAGCAACTTCATGTTATCTGAGACAAGGGCTCCTTTTAGTTCTCTTACCGTATTTGGGGCCTGAGCCATCATTTCATGGGACAAGTGAAGCAAACAAAGGATGGTGCTCTTTGTGACACCTTTCCCCATGAAAGACATGGCATTTCCTCCCCATTCGACATAAAAAGATGAGATGACCTGGAACGAGGGGGAAATACACAAAACAATGACATGACAGCTTTAACACAAGCTATACTTTGATACATGTAAACTGAACTACAGACGTGAGCTGCTGACCCTTGCAAAGATTACCAGTTCTTAACTTCACTACATATACATGAAATAGCTGTAACTATCTGGTCAATGATAATTTCAGATATTGTAAGGAAGATACTGTAATTTCTTTCTCTGAAAGAAATACACCTGAAGGAATAATTTTCTTCTAGTGGGAGTCTCTGCTGGGTCTCAATATAATGTAAATGGGAAGCATTATATTTTGCTTCCTGATTATATTAAAACCAGTACTCATTATTCACTTACCTCAAGAAGCCCTGCTAAGTATTTCTTGCAAATTGTGAATGGCTCTATTGAAACAGAGTATGAACTCCAGCCTGGGAATGCAGTAACATGAACCATTCCTCTTAATGTTCTTTCCAAGGAAGGCAATCCGTAGAAGTGAGGGGCATCTGTTACTCGTAAATACTGCAGAAGTTTCAGGGCTAGTTCTGTTCGGAAATAGCCTGTAAGTTCTAGGTCTTTTCTGTAGCAAACACAGAAGATTGATAACTCAGGCATTATATATTGCTTGATTTACAGGACAGCAACAGTGTTTATTTACATCTATAGTTCATAAGATTAAATTTAGAATAGCTAATCAAAGCTAATGTACTCGGAGAAAAAGGGAGAGTGGGAGGGAGGTAGATTGGGAATTATGGCAGAGCAGAAGTTATACCATATTGTTGTAGATACTGGTGTCTGGACATAATAAAGACATCATTGTAACTGGAGACAGACATGAAGATGCTGGAGAGGCATCCCACCCACTTTTGTATGCATCTCCAAAATGTTTGCCCTGATGTTAATATATTAATGATGAATATACTGATTCAGAGAGAATAATTATCCATTCTGCTTTTAAAGGGCACAGGGAGATGGAAGAGAGGAATGGCATGCAGATTAACCGCTTTACCACAATCAGGACAATCTATAGCTTGCACTCAAGCAAAACATACTAAACTGGTACAAGAACATTACAAGTCGTAACGCTGGTGGGCCTCTCCTTTCAAATAGTAGTGAGCACATACCACACTCTCCAATCTTTGTTAAACTAAAGACAGCACCCTGCCTGTGATCTTTAAGATAAGTGTTCAGCCACAACCATATCTTAAGTTCAAGAAGTTTTTCTTCCTTTTTCTCACAGTTCTTACCACTGAAGCATCAGTTTAGACCAGACTTGCACAACCTGGTGCCCTTCAGTTGTGTTGGACTACAACTCCCATCATGCCCAGCCAGCAGTTTTCAAACTGTATTACAGGGAGCCCTGCAGCTCCTCAATAAAAAGATCAGTAATGGCCAAGAAACTTCATATAATAAATTTATACCCCATCTTTCAAGGCAAGAAACCCTCCCAAAGTAGCTTACAACAATCTACAAATTAAAATTATGGTTTAGATACAAGTAAAAATCAAAATACCCCCCTCCCGCAGCTGCTAACAATCAGCATGTATAACAAATCAATAAACCACTGAGCAAAACAGAAGTTTAAGGTCCACATAAAGGCAGATAATGATAAGACCACACACACTCCTCTAGGAAGAGAATTCCATAGTTGTGGAACAACCAGTGAAACAACCTGTCTCTGGTACTAAATCAGAAAAGAGGGGAAGTGGGGAGAGGGAGAAAGAGAGAAGAGCTCACCAAGAAAACAATTTTTAAGGGATTTAAGTCAGAGAATAAGAAAGAAGTGCTCAGGGATCTAGGATTTAAGTCAGAGAATGAAGTAAAGTAAGAAACTCTGCCTTGAGCAAAGAGCAGAAACGAACTGGGGTGGGTGGGTGGGAGTCTACTAGCACTCAGCCTAAAGGAAAGATCTGTATCACATGATAGCTACATTTCTTGGGCAATAGGAAGGGTTAAGCTATTGTTAGAACAAAAAGGCCCTACTCCTTGTTACCACCCATCACACCTAAAAAGGTCGAAGGAGCTGGCTCAATTTAAGAATCAAATCATTGTATTGCTGACTTATATGGACAAGCCCTTTTATGCTATACCTGTCAGAAACAGACATGAAGCTGAGCAGAAGTGTATTAAAGAAAGCAATCAATTCTTTCTGCAGCTGTTGTCTGACAGCAGTCTTTAGATCATCTACTTCATCTTGTGCTTGGGATCCTGGCTGCACCACAAGATCTAGCAGAGACTTTGCATTCTGTAGTGAAGATCAGTGAAACACCATCAGAATAGAACTAATATTTCATTACCTATTCACCACAAGAGCTGGGAAATCAGCCTCGCCATTTACAACATAGTGGGCGAGTTCACACAACATGCTAAGCCACCCTGCGAATAAGCCCTGGTTATTTGTTGTTTGTGGTTAACAAACCATGGTTTGTTAGCACAGCTGGGTTCAGCCAACACATTAACCCACATTTCAACAACAATCCACGGTTCAGCGACAACCCACACTCAACCCTTGAGTGTGGGTTATTGTGTTGTCCAAGCCCAGCCATAAATGTTTGCTGTTTCAAACTATAAACCAAGAAGCTAGTTAAGTTCAAATTTACTTAGCAAATTAGCCAGAATGAACAGTACTACAAAACTACACAATAAAGAAAGCAAGTTATTCAGTAAGTTCTTTTTCAGTCATGTGTAAATTTCAAATGACCAGATGGTGAGACTCCTGGTAGAGCAAGTGCAGATTTAAGAAGTAGTTTATCACCTAAATACATCTTTTTAGACACAATGGGACTTTTGAGGAGATTCTCTTTTTGTGAAATAAATACACATTTATCACTTTCGCTGCAAGAGATCTAAATTCTGTGCCATATGCATATGTACCCTGAGCACAAAATGCAAGATTTTGTTGCAGGGAAAACATGACCTGTCCCCCATCTTGCATGTTTATTGTGACCATGTTTTGTGGAAAGTTCTTCTGTTAGCACAAGACCTTGTGCAACAGTTTATGAGACCTTGCGCAACAGTTTATACGAGATCATTCACCACTTTTCTCTGATTCCTTATTTTTATCGTTTAAATCCCTTAAAACTTGGCAAAACAAGCTCTACTGTCTGGAATGCAAGAAGTTCACCCTTTGTAAAGCATTGCAATGGGGGAACTACACACAGCTCAGCCATTATGGTTTGCTTTACATTATGGAGCTGTTTGTGCTCTGGCCATTAGGTCTAGTGAGTGAACTCATTTCATTCATGCTTCTTCGCATCAAACCAATACAGAGGAAAGTTCTAGAGAGGATTACCTGCTCCTCACTGCTTCTTTTTCAGTAACCTCTGTAGGAATTCTACCTATTTAGGGATCACCTGCACAAGTTGGGCACCTGGCACAATGGTACTTTGTTTCAGTGCAGGAACTAAATTATGAACGCAAAAGCAACACTACTAGATCGAACTGGAGCAGCAGTAGGAAACCTGGCGCTCTCCAGACGTTTTGGACTACAACACCCATAAACCCCAGCCAGTATGGGCAATTGTCAGAGACTATGGGAGTTGTCATACAAAACATCTGGAGGGCACCAGGTTGCATAGCCCTAAACTAGAGGTTTGTCTATTCTAGCTGAGACTTGAGAACCATTGTCAGCCACAGTGGATAGTATAGGATTAGATTAGGGGCAGGCAACTGGTGGTCCTCCAGATGTTTTGGGCTACAACTTCCATCAGACTTAGTCAGCATAGCCAATGGTGAGGAACGATAGGAGTTGTCAGCCAAAACATCTGGAGGGTCATTAGTTGCCCACCTGAGCTAGATAGATCAATTAGACTTACCCAGAATAAGCAACTTCATATGCTCAGTCAAGCCAAGGAAATGGTAATGAGTAGCTGGATGGGTTCTACAAAAACATGGTACCATTTACTGGGAAAGAAGGATTAAAGAGTCCTTTGCCAGTGTCTTACTGAGACATAGGCAATGTTACTAGCCCTTACTAATTTGAAAAAAAGTCTCTTGTTAAAAATTAATTGCTAATCATGCCCTTACATTCTGCAGGACTACGTCCAGGATCCATTTTAGGTGTTCTACCTCTGAAGTACCCTTCTGTTCCTTTAGAAACTTGTTTAGAAAACATATGACATCAGCCAGTAGTTTCTCATCTTCTGAAGAAGCTGGAAGCACCTGAAGAAACCTTCAGCATAAACAATAATAATATCTTTACTGGCGTAACTTAAGCTTATAACTTGATTGACATTCCTTCTACTCTACAGACTTGGAAGAGAAAGATAAATTTAGAACTGTAAAGAAAGCTAGCAATATTGTACAGATAGCAAGTGAAAATGTTAGGAACACAAAGTGCCTGAATGCAAGAGATCAAATAAATAAATAAAATGGAAACAATAATAATTTGCAGCCATGAAATTAGTGTAATGTGTGACAAGTTTTTCTCCCCACACCTGTGAAACCTCTCAGTGCATGGAATGACAAAAGGAAGAAAAGCAGGCTATTCATTCCTCCGTTGCTCTTGCTTCCCACTCCACACATCCTGCCATGACATGTGAGTCATATTACATGCACAGACAGAACAGAAATTACCACTACCAACAGTTTAACTCACCTAGGAACCATGTGGGCCAAACAGGCTGGAAGAAGGATGCACAACCTGAAGGGGGATGAGCAATAGGGCTAGCCACCCACTACTCAGCCCAAGATGTTAGTGCAAGCTGAGCACCAATTATCTGCTTGGGGCTTTGACTGGGCTGGGTTGGACATAGGAATGAGGTAGAATGGGGTGGGGGGAAAGGGCTCAGATGGATGATTTCATTCTTTCTGGATCTTGCTTTATATCATTAAGCCTATTTGTTGACCTGTACTAAATTTTGGTGTTTTCCACTTCGATCAGAGTTTCCACCTTGGTCAGTTTTGGAATCTTCTTGTCTGGATCCTCTCTCTCTAAATGGATGGCATTAGTTTTTTGGCACATTAAAATGGATAGGGTTCCTCCCAGTTACGGCTGTTAGAGATGTGTGGCATATAATGTCACGTCAATTACATTTTGATCCATTTTCTCATGCTAAATTGACTCTATGGGGAAACCGAGATTTAAACACTGGAATGAAAATGTATCCCAGCGTCTTTCGCAGCAGAACCCATCTTGTCTCCCACTCCCTACTCCGATCACTACCCTACCCCTTTTTGTTTGCCACTGGCTAATTTGCACAGTTGCCAGGGACCAATTGCCAAGTTGTCAACTGAAAAGCACCGGTAAAGGGGGGGAAGAGGCAAAAGAAGCACAAAAAAGTGTGTGTGTGAGGGGGGCAATATCTCCCCCTTAGCAATGTAATCTTCCCAATTTAAAGTGTTGAACTGACAGTTCTCAGTGCCCTCCAATTTTTCAACACTTCCCTGAGTCTCCAGCTAGTCCAAAAAGGGGAGATATTAACTCCCTGCCACACTTTTCACAGCTCCTTTTTGGAGCACTTACTGCTGAGGTTAGTGCAGGTGTGCAAATTTCCCCTCCATTTACATCCCAAGGCTGGTCAGGCAAAGCAACCCACAATCCGTGTCCACAAATATTTGTTATTGGTGAATAAATATGATAGACAATTTAAATACTGAAAATGGTATTTAACTCCAGTAAGATTAAATCGAATAGATAAAAATTGTTCTGCATTGTGTTGGAGAGGATGTCAGGAAATGGGTTCATATGCTCATATATGGTGGAGTTGCAAAAACATACTAGAATTTTGGCAAAAGGTGTTTATAGAAATTTCGGAAATTATTGGTATTAATTTAGAGGTCTGTCCAAAATTATCACTGTTATCAATAATGGAGAAAGATACTGGTTCCCAAAACATGAAGGAATTAATTGTAAATTTGTTAACAGAGGCTAGGTTAATGATTGCGAGGAAATAGAAGGTTCAACATGACTTTTTAATTACTGACTGGTATAAGGAGATATGGGATATAGCTTCAAATGATAAATTAACTTGTAGTATTAAATGTAAAAAGGGACAACTAAAGAAAAATAACTTTAAGGATATATAGGGTCAGTTTCTAGATTATGTGTTAATAAAGGGGAAAAGGAGTATGCCTTGTCAGGATATGTTATATTTTTGGAATACGGAATAGTAACTGCTTAATGGGATGGAAGTATATTAATTGGTCCCTAGGAGGGGAGGTGCACTTTATGATTTATTGTATGTAGTTTTAGTTAGATTTCTGTGTTATTGTTGTATTTGGTTATAATGTGTTTTGGAAAAATTAAATAAAATTTTTAAAAAATAAAAAATAAATATGAAATACAGGGTTTCAAACAGGAATGGAATAGGGAGCTAGATTGCCCCATGTTGCCTAATCAGTAGACTGCTGCTTTGGTGTCTATACTTGTCACGTCTATGGATGTTAGGCTGCATCTTAGTGAGCAAAAATGTTTTGTATCTGTTGGATGCCTCCACGTCTCTTTAGTAAGGGTTTGTCGAAGTTGGCTAATTACGGGAGGTGTAACACAACTAATGCTTCTTTGGCAATGCCCAATAGTTGCCCCTTTTTGGGATGAGGTTATTATACAGATAAGCTTTGTATTGGAATATTTAATATTTACTGATGTATATGTCCTTTAAAATTATCTATGGAAGTTAATGCAGGGTCAGCACAAATGGATTCTCCATGCCCTTTTGACAGTTAAAAGACGAATATTACATTATTGCAAGGATAAACGCTCACCTCCTATAATGCAATGGATTGAAGACCTTACAACACTTTCAACATTTTAACGGGTATGCCATATAGAGGCAATCTGTGAATGGATACTTATTTGGAAATTTGGTCTGCTTTTGTTGATGTTTATGTATAATTCTTAGAAAGCTGTATTTATACACACACACGCACTCTTCATATGCATGCATTGAAATTTATATTTTAAAATTATGTAGCTACTATCTTTTTCTTTCCCCCTTTTTTGTTTTGGTGAAATTTCACAATAAAAAATTAACTGAAAAAACAATTCTTCATATCATTTTGTAATAGTAGACATTGTGGGCAAAGAAACAGAAAGACTCAGCTGCACATGCTTTGTAGTGTCTCATTCCATCTTCAAGTCAGCCTATGAATTTGAAAACTCCCTCCCTCCTCGCTGATCAACACAGACAGGTTTACCACTCTAAAGATATGTGCTTCAGTGGCAAATGCTTTGGGAGACACCAAAGAGACTGGATATCTTTGAAAGTTTCAAAGCCAAATCTACTGTGACAGATGGCTTTGTAGCCAGTTATGTACCTTGCACTTACACACTGACCTGCTTAATGCTGTTTGCCAAGCCAAGCACTTCAAAGTAGCCCCACAAGGGCCACTGCTGCACATTAATGCCAGCCTGTCATTCAGAATATAAAAATTCATTCTTGTGACAGCAGCCCTAACTTCCCTGTGAGACACTGCTTGAATGATGGAATTAAGACAGTCTTGCAGTCCACTGGTTGCATGTGTTATCTTCAGCGTAATAACATCCTCCGAGGAGAGCTTTAATGTGTCTAAAAATCTGAAACAAAAAAGGAAATAAAAGTAACTAAGGATGATTTATAAAGAGAGACTAACTAATGAAGCAATTAATGGTTTCGTCTTTCTTCCTTCATCCAATGAATTTCAATTTGGCAGCGTTTTGAGAGTTAGGACCAGGGGAATGAACATTTGAGGCTTAGGAGCAGGGGAATGAACCCGACGATGCCATTCTGAAGTGTCACCCCCTTCTGACATTTGGCACAACTCAGAAAGCTACAAAACCCTCTTATAAAAAAGATTACGTACATAGACATTTCAATTACGATGATTGTTACAAGTAGGAAGTGGGGGGCCCTTTTAAAAGAAAAGAAAAGATGCAAGCGAAGGTACAATCTACAATATGGGAATTCCTTTATAATAAGCAAACCTTGTCTATCCAGTAACTACAGAATAGCATTCACTCTTCTCTAATGCTACTAATATCGGAGGGGAAACTGCTGCCACCTTCCATCAGTGAAAGACATGAAACTATCTTGCATGTGCTGGGCCAAGAACTTTCCTACCTGTCTGGAAGACACAGAAGCCCTGATTAACAATTGTTTGTCTTAGGGAAGCTCAGATTTTCTTTTTACTTCTGACAGCAGACCACAACTGTGTTTTCAAAGCCTACAGCCTAAAAAGCTTCCAACTGTCCTAAAATAAATGGATCAAACATCCAGAACTCAGCTAATTCTGCTATCCTTCAGAAGATCAAGCTGTTACATCTACAGTAAATAAGAAGAGACCTTAGATTAAGGATTGCAGTAAGGCACACAGTAGGACACAGCATTCCCTATAGTTATAACAATATTTCACCCAAAATAGAAATCCTGTTTCAAATTCTAACACATATGAAGGGATGCAGAGTGAGTTTTAATGCTACAAAGGTGAATAGCTTACTGTTCTGTTCCTGACTCATAATTTGTGAGTTTTAGTAAGTTATCAACTCCATGGAACCAAGACAAGTTCCAAGCCATTTTAAGCATGTCTGACACAGGTTTTGAGGCCCAGAGTTCACCAGTAAATGGTAACACCACTGAGTTAGGGCTCACAGCATGATAAGCAGAGACTCTGACAGGCAGACGATACCTTTAAGGGGGGAAAAGGAAACAGTAAATGTTAAGATAGTTGTCTGTCTTCTGAGAACCTCTACATTTGAGATAACGGTAACAGTTAATTAACCAGTAAATACATGGCTTAGACAAGACTTTTGAGATATTTCTTGCTTTATACTTAGACCTCATTCTTACATGGGATTTACAGTGGCACTGACAGGTCCATACCAGCTTCATTTCAGCAATGCTATAGCATCAGATGACCCTATATCATTCACTAGGCTCTGGCTTAGAAGTGACTTCAAGTAGAACACAAGCTCACATGTTGCAGTTCCCAAAGATACACACAGAATGAACAGCAGCAAGGTCTTCAATTAACAGAATAATCTTGTAGATGAGAATAACCAAATGTTACATTGGGCACATTAGCACATCACACTAACCCACCCTGGCAACAAACCATGGTGGGTTGGTTGTCGTGTGACCAACCCACATGAGCACAAGAGATGATCGAGCTCATCGTGGGCTGTTGGCCCCCTCCCCCCCCACCTCGATCTTCCTGTGGGTATCCCAGGGGATACTGCAGGAGGACCGAGATGTCTCCCCATTCCCTGCTGCGATCATGAGCCATTTTTGGCTTGCTGTAGCTTTTATTCCTTCCCCCCCATCCCAGATTGTGAGAGCCGGCTTTGACAAGTCCCATTTTGACAGCCACCAACAGCCTCTTCAAAGTACCCATCTGGAACCTTGGGGGGGAGGGAGCACAAAAAAACCACTTAATTTTTTTTAAAAATAGTCACACTTGTGCAACTGTAAACCTTCGCGGTTGCACGAGTGAGGGGATTTGAAGCCTCAGCTGGGGCAATCTCCAGGGGAATGCCTGCTGCCAAGGTGCAGCAGGTACCAACCCTGACATTGCCCAGAAGAGGCTCCAAATTGTATTTCCCCCCCTTTGGTTTCTCTTCACAGCTGTCAAAAGACAAGCTTTTGTTATCTCCAGGAAAAAAAAAAAAGGTAAAGAGAAAAAAGGTGCGGTGAGTCCAGAATGGCTCGTGATCGTGGTTGGCAGGGGGGGAAGCCAGTACCAGCTGACCTCATAGAATCATAGAATCATAGAAAAGTAGAGTTGGAAGGGGCCTACAAGGCCATCGAGTCCAACCCCCTGCTCAATGCAGGAATCTAGGTCAAAGCATCCCTGACAGATGGCTGTCCAGCTGCACCTTGAATGCCTCCAGAGTGGGAGAGCCCACAACCTCCCTAGGTAGTTGATTCCATTGTCTTATTGCTCTGACAGTCAGGAAATTTTTCCTGATGTTTAGGTGGAATCTAGGTTCCTGTAACTTGAGCCCATTATTCCGTGTCCTGCAAACTGGGATGATCGAGAAGAGATCTTTGCCCTCCTCTGTGTGACATCCCTTCAAATACTGGAAGAGTGCGATCATATCTCCCCTCAGTCTCCTCTTCTGAAGGCTAAACATGCCCAGTTCTTTCAGTCTCTCCTCATAGGGCCTTGTTTCCAGTCCCTTTATCATCTTTGTTGCCCTCCTCTGAACCCTCTCCAGTTTGTCTACATCCTTCTGAAAGTGTGGTGCCCAGAACTGGACGCAGTACTCAAGATGAGGCCTAACCAGTGCCGAGTAAAGGGGAATTATCACTTCCCGCGATTTGGAAGCTATACTTCTATTAATACAGCCCAAAATTGCATTTGCCTTCTTTGCAGCCACATCGCATTGCTGGCTCATATTCAGTTTGTGATCTACCACAATTCCAAGATCCTTCTCACTTGTAGTATTGTTGAGCCAAGTGTCCCCCATTCTGTAACTCTGCATTTGGTTTCCTCTCCCTAGGTGCAGCACTTGGCATTTATCCCTATTAAATTTCATTCTGTTGTTTTCGGCCCAGCGCTCCAGCCTATCGAGGTCACTTTGAATTTTGTTTCTGTCTTCCAGAGTATTAGCTGTTCCACCCAACTTTGTGTCATCTGCAAATTTGATAAGCATTCCCCGTACCTCCTGATCCAAGTCATTAATAAAAATGTTGAAGAGCACCGGGCCCAGGACCGAGCCCTGTGGTACCCCGCTCGTTACCTCTCCCCAGTTTGAGAAGGAACCATTGATAAGCACTCTTTGAGTCCGATTCTGTAGCCAGTTGTGGATCCACCTGATAGTTGTTCCATCTAGCCCACTCTTAGCTAGCTTACTAATCAGGATATCATGAGGCACTTTGTCGAAAGCTTTGCTGAAGTCCAGATATATAATGTCCACAGCATTCCCACAGTCCACAAGGGAGGTTACCCGATCAAAAAATGAGATCAGATTAGTCTGACAGGATTTGTTCTTGACAAATCCATGCTGGCTTCTAGTAATCACTGCATTGTTTTCAAGGTGCTTGCAGACTGACTTCTTTATAATCTGCTCAAAAATCTTCCCGGGGATTGATGTCAGACTGACTGGCCTATAGTTCCCAGGTTCCTCCTTCTTGCCCTTTTTGAAGATGGGAACAACATTTGCCCTCCTCCAGTCGTCTGGCACTTCACCTGTCCTCCATGATTTCTCAAAGATAATAGACAGTGGTTCTGAGAGTTCTTCTGCCAGTTCCTTTATTACTCTAGGATGCAGCTCATCAGGCCCTGGAGATTTAAACTCGTTCAGAGTAATCAGGTGCTCCTTGACCATTTGCCTATTAATCTCAAGCTGCAATCCTGCCCCTTCAGTCTGCACTTCAGGTTTGCCAGGGGGGTCATAGACCCTCTTTTGGGAGAAGACCGAGCCGAAGTAGGAATTGAACACTTCTGCCTTTTCTTTGTCTTCTGTTATCAATTTGCCATCCTCATTGCGTAGTTGAACCACCAGTTCTTTCTTCTGTCTTTTACTGTGCATGTATCTGAAGAAAGCTTTTTTGTTGCTTTTAGCATTCCTCGCTAACCTTAGCTCATTCTCAGCTTTAGCCTTCCTGACACTATTCCTGCAGTTCTGTGCTACCTGCCTGTACTCTTCACTTGTAGCCTGTCCTTCCTTCCACTTCCTATACGTGTCCTTTTTTGTTTTCAGGTCGTCTTTGAGTTTATTGTGAAGCCACATTGGCTTCTTCTGTTGCCCTCTGCCTTTTTTCCTTTTGGGAATTGTTTGCAATTGTGCCTTTAAAATTTCCTTTTTTAAAAACTCCCACCCCTCCTGGGCTCCCTTTCTCGTGAGAGTCACTTGCCATGGGATCTTACTAATCATTGTTCTGAGTTTGTTAAAATTGGCTTTCCTAAAATCCAGGGTACGTGTTTGGCTACACTCAGCTTTTGCTTCCGTTAGAATCAAGAACTCAAGTATAACATGGTCACTTTCCCCCAGAGTTCCCGAAACTGCCACTTTATCCACTAACTCGTCTCTGTTGGTTAGAATCAGGTCAAGGATAGCCGATCCTCTAGTTCCTTCCTCCACTTTCTGTAGGAGGAAGTTATCAGCAGCACAGCTCAGGAATTTCTTGGAGGGGCCATGTTTGGCTGAAAAAGTCTCCCAACAGATATCAGGGAAATTGAAGTCTCCCATTACTACCACATTGTGCCTCCTTGAAACACTGGCAATTTGTTTTTCAAAAGTTCCATCCTCGTCTTCTCCTTGATTGGGTGGTCGGTAGTAGACTCCAACCGCCATGTTCGTTTTATTCTTTGCCCCCTTTATTTTAACCCAGATGCTCTCAATGGGGCTGCCAAGCTCCTCTTCCTGTATCTCTGTGCAGAGATACGTATTTTTAACATACAGTGCAACTCCACCTCCCTTTCTGTTGCTTCTGTTCCTTTTGAACAAGTTATACCCTTCAATTGCTGTATTCCAGTCATGGGAGTCATCCCACCAGGTTTCAGTTATCCCTATCAAGTCGTACTTGCCCTCATGTATCAAGAGTTCAAGTTCGTCTTGTTTGTTGCCCATACTCTGGGCATTAGTATAAAGACATCGAAGACTATGTGCTTTATAGTCCGACTTTCCCCCTACATTTTGTGGTAGACTATCAATGGGCACCGCTGGAGCTGTTCTCTCCATTGTGGCATAGAGGCCTTCTTCCATTGGTACCCCCGAGTTTATGTCTCCCTCCCCTGTTGGATTCAGTTTAAAGCCCTCCTGATTAAGTTCCTCATGCTGTGGCCAAACACATTCTTCCCAGTCCTTGTGAGGTGCAACCCATCCTTTGCCAGCAGTCCATCTTCCAGGAAGTGTAGCCCGTGGTCCCAGAATCCAAATCCCTCACGTCGGCTCCACCTTCGTAGCCAGTCATTCACTCGGAGTATTTTTCTTTCCCTTTCTATGCCTCTTCCAAGTACTGGAAGGATGGATGAGAAAACTATCTGGGCCCCGAAGTTCTTGAGTTCCCTTCCCAGCTCTTCAAAGTCTGCCGTGATTTCTTTGTAACTCCGCTTGGCAGTATCATTTGTACCCACGTGGAAGAGAAGAAAGGGGTATGTGTCGGTGGGCTGCATGAGCCTCGGCAGCTGCTCTGACACATCCTTAATCCGTGCTCCGGGGAGACAGCACACCTGGCGAGTCCATGGGTCTTCGCGACATACTTTGGCTTCGATCCCCCGCAGGAGGGAGTCTCCCACTATGAGTACTCTTCTCTTCCTCTTGCTGTAGGCCTTGGTTTGATTGCCTCCACTCGACTGACCCTCAGCCTCTTGCTCGCTATCACGTTGGGTGCCCGGTAATCCGTCCTCTGCAGGCTGTCCTCTGCTCTCGTCCTCAAGTACATGGAAGCGGTTCCATAGCTCCACTGCTTCCACAGGCGCAGAGTGTCTTGTAGTTCTTGTGCTCCTAACAGTCTGTCTTGCCACATGGGCACTTGGGGGTGGGAGCCACTTGGCAAGAGTGGCAAGGGTTTTTTGCCACTCTTGCTGAGCGGCTCCATAGCCAATTCCCTGTACCCACGATGGGGTTGGTCGACTGGGTTCAGACAACACGACAACTCATCATGGGTACATTATCCATTCAACAGCCCATGGGTTGTTGTGGTGGCTTGTTGCCCACAAACAAGCCACGCTGGGGAAATCGGTCGAGGTTCACGCGACGTAACAACTCACTGTGGGTAGCAACTCACAATGGGTTGTTGTGTCGTGCAAACCCAGTCATTGTGTGCATGAGAAGGCTTGTCCATACATAAGACTACGTTTACTTTCCCTTGTCAAGTCTATTTATTCCAGCCCAATGGCTTGATAGGACTTGAACATTGAAAACTCACACACATTCCTGTCATTCAGCTTATAGAACAACAACAAAGTCTCTCTAAATTGAAAGATATGACAACACTTCTGAACGATTCACACACTTCAGGTACTCCAGCAGGCTTCCAGGGGAAACAAACTTCAACAACTATGGGGAAGTTTCCAAGATTTGCTCTACATAGCAAGCCGAAGTCCAGATGGAGCTTTTGCTGAGAATTTGTGATAGAACAAATAAAAAACTTGTTGGCTTCGAAATTATCGCTCCATGAATGCAAAAAGTTTCCAGTCACAGAAGGATAATTCTACTAACAGAACAAAGAAAATCCAGGACATTTAGGGTCTTAAAAACAGAACAAAACTGGCACCTTGGAAGTGCACACATAACACAGAAGGATGCCAGTGGAAACCTGGAGCTTGGGATTAATCAATCAGGTCATAGACAGGACATATTAAGAACATAAGAAGAGCCATGCTGGATCAGACCAAGGGTCCATCTAGTCCAGCATTCTGTTCACACAGAGACCAACCAGCTGCCCACAGGATCCCACAAGCAGGACATGAGTGCAACAGCACCCTCCTGCTCATGTCCCCAGCAACTGGTGTACATAGACATACTACCTCTGATACTAGAGCATACTGCCTCTGATACTGGAAGAGCTGAAGTTTCTAAATTGTGAACTTACATGACTAGGAGAGGCTAAACACTATCATGGCCTCAAGGCCTACCAAAAATCATTAAGCATTATCTAGGTATTTGCTTTAAAAAAAGGTATTTGATTTACAGTGGAGATATCATTATTTTTGCATGGATCGTTCACTCTTTTGGTAGGAATGTTATACAATAGATATTTCAAATATACTACAAGGATCAAAAACATCTTCCTAATTTAACCGTCTACCATAACACCAGCAATGCATCTTTGTTACAGGTACACAGAAGAGACTTACCGTCTCACAATAGCAACAGGCAAACTAAAGGGGGGAATGCTATTAGAATCGCAGGGAACAGTATCAGCCCTGTAAAAAAGAAAATATTTGTATATAAAAAATACTCTATAGGTTAATGTATAATCAGTGCTTTCATACTTACACATTATGATATCCAAGACCTTCTGTAAGAAATTTGAGGTCTCAGCTTTGTGACAGCAGTGTAGAGTGGGGGAGAGGGTGCATGGAAGCAAGAAATACATATAGGCTGAAGTGGGGTTACAATGGCCACAGCTTCATTAGTAGAAAATCCAAGCATCAGGCCACCTATACATGGCTCCGAGATCCGCTCCAAGGCCCCATGCCCTGGAGCTGAGCAGCAAAGCATATTGGCTCCTGAGACAGGATTTGAGCTACAACACAGCTGGCAGGCACCCAGAACACCAAGCCATGCGCTCCTCTCACCCGCAACACACACACACAAACACACACGATGGCCAAAGAAGGGGGCCCTGATAAGTGTGGTTCCAAGGCTTATAAAGTTTATGAAAATATTTAAATAATTTACCACTTCATAACTGAAAAATCAATTCACTTTTAAATCACTTCTCCTTTGAGATCAAAGCAGAGATACAAACTCTCTTGAAAGAAAGAAGAACAGGTTGTTTACCTGTAACTGTGGTTCTTTGAGTGTTCATCTGTGCATTCACACACATGGGCTCTGCGCCTGTGCTGAGACCAGTTCGGGAAAGTTCTATAGCTGAGGAAAATCAGGAGAGAGTCCCTCCCCCATCACGCATGTTCCTTAGCAGGGCTCCCACCCGTTCCCTCAGTTTCCTGAGACCGCCTATTGTGGCACTGGGACCAAGAGCGAAATATTGACATTGACCGTGATCCCGAAATAGACAGCAAAACCGCAGGACCCAACCGCTGCTGGAAGACCCATCGAACTCGACAGTGACACTGAAGCGGAGTTGGCGGGTGGCTTGTGTGAATGCACAGATGACCACTCGAAGAACCACAGTTACAGGTAAGCAACCTGTTCTTCTTCTTCATGGTCTCTCTGCATCACACACATGGGCAGAGTAGCAAGCTGACTTACCGGAGGAGGGTTGGTGTCATCCTCATGGTAGCACCAAAGAGAGGACAGCTCTGCCAAACGCATTATCTGCCCGGGCTTGAACATCCAGCCGATAATGCCAGATGAATGTCATTGGAGAAGACCAAGTAGCCACCTTGCACAGGTCCGGTAGGGTCATTCCTCTCCCAAATACCACCGAAGTTGACACTGCCCTTGTTGAATGAGCTCGAATCAAGGCAAATAATTGTTGTCCACCAAGCTTGTATGCTAGTTTAATACATCCGATGATCCACACCGCAAAGCGCTGCGCCGACACCAGCAAACCGACAGTCTTGCCACCATAACAAATGAAGAGTCATGGAGAGCGATGGGCAGACTCAGTGTGGGCTTTGTAGAATGCCAGAGCCTGACACACGTCCAATGTATGTCGAGTCCTTTCGATGGAGAAGCTGGAGCAGGAAAGAACGCTGGCAAAATAATATCTTGGTTCAGATGAAAGAAGGCGAGATCAAGTAAGATCAGGTGGAAGAACCACGTTATCTCTGTGGAAAGTATGGTATGGATAGTTCACCATCAAGGCGCAGAGTTTGCTGGAACGTCGAGCGGACATGATTGCCACTAGGAAGGCAGTTTTCCACGATACCAGCCTTAGGTTGGCCATGGCCATGGGCTCGAATGGTTTTGCAGTCAGCACTCAGAGGACGAAGGTGAGATCCCAACCAGGAACCAAAGATTGAACCGGAGGTATCAAGTTCTTCAAACCCTTCAGAAATTGCTTCACTAAAAGAGGTGTACAAGGTACTTCTGTGCACGATCAGACAATATTGCTGCCAAATAGACTTTGATGGATGCCAGCTTCAAGCCTCGAGACATCAATTCATGGAGGAATTGTAAGATGTGTTCGATGGAGCAACATACGGGATCCACACGTAACTCCTTCGCAAAAGCACAGAAAGCAGTCCATTTCCTTGCATAGGAAGAGCGAGTTGATGGTTTTCTTGCTGCTTGAAGAACAGCCTGCACCTCGGTGGAGAAGCATGAAGAAGACGCCGCTACCGAATCCTCCATAACGTGAGGCGAAGGGTACACGTATCTCGATGGCAATGTCGACCCTGAGCCTGGGTAAGAAGACCCGGGATCGATGGCAGAGACTGATACTCTCTGCGAGATAGACAGAGCAGAGGTGCGAACCATGGCTGTCTCGGCCACCACGTAGTCACCAGGATGCAGTCTGAACTGTCATGTTGAATCTTCAAGATGACCTTTGTTAATAGCAGGATCAGAGGAAAGAGATAGAATAGTGTCCCCATCCACAAGAGCAGGAAGGCATCCATTAGTAACTGCGGTTCCTGGCCTGCCCTGCCGCAGAATATCAGGCAGGCAGCATTCTCCCTGGTGGCAAAGAGCTCCACGGTCGGCACCCCCCAGATGTCGGAAAGTGTTGTCTGGATCCAATGGTCTAGTTCCTATTTTGGGGGCTCCACTGATACCCGAGGATGTTTTCTTTCCCCGCTATATGGATCGTGACGAATGAGATCTTCCGGGGGAATCGCCCAATCGAATATTTTCAGAGGCAAATTGGTAAGCCTGGCAGAGCGAGTGCCCCCTTCCTTGTTTAGGTATGCAACCACTGTTGCATTGTCAGTTGCTACCTGGATTGTCCTGCCTTTCAATATGGATTCGAGGACCCTCATCGCATTCCATACCGCATGCAGCTCGAGGACATTGATGTAATTCACCCGAGACCACCAGACCCCCTTGCACTGTCATGGATTCCAGACGCTTCGCCGTTGCGGGGTTCGACGGTAGAGTCTTCCAGGTGCTCTGAACCATCTCCAGAAGGGTAGGCAGAAAAGGGATGAGGGTTGGAGTTGACGTTGTTGATGAAATCACATCAAGGGATCCATCAAACACTGGATCCCTTGCCTTCCTTTCCTCGACCTTTGCCTCCATGCCCAGCGCTTGTGTCATTCGCTGGACATGGATGACAAAGTGTCCCATGTCTTCCGAAGGTGAGACTGCAGCTTGAGACCCCACTTGCTGATCCGGAGACGAAGACGATGGTGTTGCAGAAACCAAGGAAGCAGAGTCGGAAGAATAGCCCTCCGGGGTTGAGAAGCAGCACACTGCAGGCAGCTGAAGACTTGGCTGAACCAGTTCTTCACCAGGGGGATCTGCCTGCCTCGGTGGTAATTGTAGTAGTATTCTGCTCAACATCTGCAGCCTTCTCCATATGAGTGCCGAGAGGAAGCCACCGAGTACTCCGATGCAACCTTGTTTATGGGGGACCGGGACCGGTAGCGGCGGTCCCTTTCCCACAAATAATGGGTTTGGGCTGGGCAACTCTGGCGCAGCGAGTCCATCATCAACTCTAGAGGAGGCATGGGACCCTTGAGCGGCCGGTGTCGAGATGCCTCCATGTCCCTCAAGCTGGAATGCCCCCTGGGGCGATGCATCTGTCCCATAGGCTCGGATTGAGGCACGGTGAGAAAGGGTGACTCGACGATCTCACCCTCTGACACAGAGGCAACCTGTATCCTCCAGCTCGAGGAGCCCTTTGGGGTCGGAGAGCGGGACTGGTTACGTCTGATATCCATCGCTCCTGATGTCGAGGTCATAGAATCATAGAAAAAGTAAGAGTTGGAAGGGGCCTACAAGGCCATCGAGTCCAACCCCCTGCTCAATGCAGGAATCCAGGTCAAAGCATCCCTGACAGATGGCCGTCTACCATCACCTTGAATGCCTCCAGAGTGGGAGAGCTCACCACCTCACTAGGTAGTTGGTTCCATTGTCTTATTGCTCTAGCAGTCAGGAAACTTTTCCTGATGTTCAGGTGGAATCTGGGTTCCTGTAACTTGAACCCATTATTCCGTGTCCTGCAAACTGGGATCGTCGAGAAGAGATCCTGGCCCTCCTGTGTGACAATCCCTTCAAGCACCGGAAGAGTGCTATCATATCTCCCCTCAGTCTCCTCTTCTGAAGGCTAAACATACCCACTTCTTTCAGTCTCTCGTCGTAGGGCCTTGTTCTTAGTCCCTTTATCATCTTTGTTGCCCTCCTCTGAACCCTCTCCAGTTTGTCTACATACTTCTTAAAGTGTGGTGCCCAGAACTGGACGCAGTACTCAAGATGGGGCCTAACCAGTGCCAAGTAAAGGGGAATTATCACTTCATGCGATTTGGAAGCTATACTTCTATTAATGCAGCCCAAAATAGCATTTGCCTTCTTTGCAGCCACATCACATTGCTGGCTCATATTCAATTTGTGATCTACAACAATTCCAAGATCCTTCTCACACACTTGTAGTATTGAGCCAAGTGTCCCCCATTCTGTAACTCTGCATTTGGTTTCCTCTCCCTAGGTGCAGCACTTGGCATTTATCCCTATTAAATTTCATTCTGTTGTTTTCGGCCCAGCGCTCCAGAGTATCAAGATCACTTTGAATTTTGTTTCTGTCTTCCAGAGTACTAGCTGTTCCACCCAACTTTGTATCATCTGCAAATTTGATAAGCATTCCCTGCACCTCCTCATCCAAGTCATTAAAAAAAATGTTGAAGAGCACTGAGCCCAGGACCGAGCCCAGTGGTACCCTACTCGTTTCCTCTCCCCAGTTTGAGAAGGTACCATTGACAAGCACTCTTTGAGCCAATTCTGTAGCCAATTGTGGATCCACCTGATAGTTGTTCCATCCAGCCCACTTTTAGCTAGCTTGCTAATCAGGATATCATGAGGCACTTTGTCGAAAGCTTTGCTGAAGTCCAGATATATGATGTCCACAGCATTCCCACAGTCCACAAGGGAGGTTACCCAATCAAAAAAACGAGATCAGATTAGTCTGGCAGGATTTGTTCTTGACGAATCCATGCTGGCTTCTAGTAATCACTGCATTGTTTTCAAGGTGCTTGCAGACTGACTTCTTTATAATCTGCTCCAAAAATTTCCCAGGGATTGATGTTAGACTGACTGGCCTATAGTTCCCAGGTTCCTCCTTCTTGCCCTTTTTGAAGATGGGAACAACATTTGCCCTCCTCCAGTCATCTGGCACTTCACCTGTTCTCCATGATTTCTCAAAGATAATAGACAGTGGTTCTGAGAGTTCTTCTGCCAGTTCCTTTATTACTCTAGGATGCAGTTCTCCAGGCCCTGGAGATTTAAACTCGTTCAAAGTAATCATTGCCTGACAACGATGGCAAGTGTCCACCACATGGGCTTCCCCCAAACAGAAAAGGCAAAGAGAATGGCCATCTGCCGGAGGCAACTTCGTGCCACATTTGACGCACTTTCTGAAAGCCGCCTTAGCTGGCATGGCTGTTTGATCCGATGAACAGTAGACGAAGGATAGTCATAAAGTAGATGAGAAACTTTTTTTTTGTATGTATAGACGAAGAAGAAATGAACTAGAATACGAAGCAACTCAGCTAACGACACTGCAAAATGCAGAAGGAGAACCTTCCTAAACCAACCAGTCACAATGGCGGTCGAAGAGGAACTGAAGGAACGGGCGGGGGCCCCGCTACGGAACATGTGTGATGCGGGAGGGGCTCCCGCCCAATTTTCCTCAGCTATAGAACTTTCCCAAACTGGTCTCAGCGCAGGCTCTGCAGAGCCCATGTGTGTGATGCACAGAGACCACAAAGAAGAACACAAGGGTACAAAACTAATTTATTTCACTGACAAATTCAAACAATACTCCTAGTAATGTAAAGATAAACTGAATCTGAAGAGGTTTACTGTTAAATACGTTCCATTCATGAAAAAGTTATCAAAGTTTTGCAATATCACCACCACTAACTAATATACAATATATTATCTGTGACAATACATTTGACCTACATGATCAAAGAGGAATATGTATCAAGCTATTATAAAGAACTTCTGTTAATGCATTAGCAGTTAATGCAGGATCAAAAACATCTGGCACTGGTTTCAATTTTGCAATTTATTACATTGACCCTTCTTAACTAGCATTGCAGCCTGTGGAACTGCTTTGGATAAAGGCTACAAAACATTTCATCTAATGGAGGCAAAACACTTAGGAGGCCTTGGATGTTCTAATGTTAAATTTCTAACGCTAATGGACTTTATCTTATTCACAGATTTGGTGAAGTCACTATCCCATTCATATTTTTAGATAGATAGACAGACACACACACACACACGTACGTGTGTGTGTGTGTGTGTGTGTGTAGCACTCTCTAAATAGTGCTGGGGTGAAGGTTAAGAACAAGATCATTGTTGATGCTTCAGATTATATTAGCTGATCAATATAATAGAAAAGTGTGTATAAACACACACAAATCTAAGCTTTATTTATAATTTACATTTATCTTAAATATTTTGTTTGGTGGGAAAATAAAGGTACATAAAACCAATCACTTTAGATTAGCCTACCACATCTCTTTTCTTGCTGCTTCATCGAACAGTAACAGGGAAAGCAATGCTGCTGCTTCACTCACAACAGTACCACAGTCTTGGAATATCAAGGAAACTAAAAACAGAACACAGGAATTTAATTTCCCCCCGCCCAAGCATAAACACTGGGTAATAAAAACCTACCAGACTGCTGACTACTAATTTCAGAAGAACAATGGTCAAGTTTGGATTTGCTTTTTAAAATTATTTCATTTGTTAACAAATTTTGTTAAAATTTATGTGGTAAGAAATTGCAGACCATCTGGAATTATGGCTAGTTGTTTAACCCCTAAGCAATCCAAAGTGTTTGGATTCGGACATCAAGCTCACAACCTACAAATGGAGCGATCATAGGTTGTTTACTGAAAGCAGAAGTGAAGAGCACGCCAGAGGCTGCTCGCTCCCGCTCACACCTGCCAATTCGTGGGCTAAGTAACCCACAAATTGGTGTTAGATGTGAACCAGGTCACTAACTCAGTTATATTGTTCAAGCAATTTTTAAAAAACTTTTAATAAACTAGTTCTAGGATGTATACCTGCTTCCTCAACAGAATGCCTACTCTGGATAACAAGAGTTTAGAGAAAATAATTATTTTAGTTAAGTGGATTGCTAAACTGACACCAGAAATAAGCCAATGGGACTTCAGAGTTACTGAATTTAGCTGCCAAATTAAAGATATTGACTTCTATTGTAAACTACCAAACTATATATGACTCAATAGGGCAATCTTTCTTAAATATTTATGCAGAATACTTAAGGCTTTTGGATCTACCCACTTAATATGTTACTTTAATTTCTTCTTGATAATGGGTGATGGATGGATAGATTGCAGGGACTCTTATTGTAAGAAGGGGCTGTAGCACAGAGATAGAGCACATGCTTTTGCATGCAGAAAGACCTACGGTCAATCAATGACATCTTCAGTTAAAAGGATTTCAGGAAGCAGGACTGGGAAACCTCTGGAAAGATGGCAGTCAGTATACTGGACTATAGGGACCAATGGTCTGATTCAGTAGAAGGCAGATTCCATACACATACAGATGTGTACATACACACACATACACGCACACACTGCATTTTAGTGTATTGCAATACTTATAGTATAATTCTATATAATGGGAAAATCTTTACATTAAAAAAATCTTGATATTAAAAAAAAAAAGTGAGGCTTCAGAGAAAATTCTATGAAGAGACTGTCCCAGCATTAATTCTATCTAAATCAGCACTTATTTGTTAAATAAAAAGAACTACACTATCTTATAATTGGTCCTACTAAAAAGTTATACTTTGCTGCGGCTTTTGGATCTTTTCTAATGGACTAGGAAGGCTGCCTACAATTTCTACTATACTTTTATGAATTTACCTCGAAGTAACAAGAGCAAGACAGAAGGCTGGTAGGCCAATGCCAGCCGTTTCACTGGATCTGCATATAAAAGTTTCCGTAAGAGTGTAAGACACGGCAACATCATACAGTCCATAATCTGTCAAAACAGAAAAAGGCGTTGTTAAAAGAGGTCCTTTACGGAGTGCTATACTCAATGGAGCATTTCCTCCCCCCACCCCTTTTATGCTTCCCTGGGGTCCATTTTTTAAAGAATTTAGAGGGACTTCAAAAAGACTTTCATAGTCCTCCTGCTTCTTCTCTTTTGATCCACCTGTCCATGATCCCAGGTCTAGAGAAATCAATGCTAATTCAGAAAGCTCATATTTCAATACTCAGTTGCAAAGGCATACATTTAATGGAAAGACTTCACAACACATCTTTCATCTTTCTCTCTCTCTTTCCCTTTTTCAGTCCTTAGGGCATTTTTCTTCAAAACTCACAAAGCTAATATAGATGGAAATTTGAAATACATTAAACTATTCATCCAAACTCAGACATAGATTATAGAATGCATTATCTCTTCTTGATGCATTGGAGAGTGCCTGCAACTGGGATATGCCCCAGCCAACAGGGCAGAAGGCAGACATAGCCTGGATGGTACCCTCTTGGGTAAAATAACTTTTACGAAGATTACTCACACTCCCAGATGTATTCCGCTTGAAACAAGGAAGCAAATGTTACTCAGCTCTCCACATAAAAAGAAAGAACTTCCCCTAAATTCTCTTTGATATGATCATTTATAGATCTAAATGAATAAAAGCCTCACACATCATTACTCCATTTCAAACACAACGCTAAACCATGGTCCTAGTTTCATATCTATGTTAACCAGCTGTGGTTTGTACAGACCGGTTTCCCATCCTTTGATGAAATGGGAAATGGTGGTTTGTTCCAAATTGCAATAAGAAACTTTAAATGTTTTAAAAGCAGAGGCAAGAAAGGAAAGGCAGGGGGAGTATGTAAGCCTGAGATTCACTCTGGCTTCTGAATGTAATGGCAAACCAGAAAAAAAAAGTTACAAAGACTGAGCAAATCCTTCAATATGGTATCTGTCATCTTTAATTTAGTTCCTTTCACCCCGATTGCATTTTATGGTAGTGCACTATGGTCTGCTGTTTGGTACTAATTTGTACATGTGTTATGGCGTGGCAACTAAAAACATACGTTCAAACAGCAGTATCCAATGGGATGCAATTGCTAATGTAAATTACACTGTGCTAGCATAAAGAAGTACTGTACTCTGGTGCAATACCAATAGCGTCGCTCTAGAGTTTACACTAGCGCAACGTAATTTACGGTAGTGGTTGCATCCCATTTATTTATTACATTTCTATACCGCCATTCTGCTAAGGCACCCAAAGCGGTTTACAATGTTTAAATACTTTATTTATTTATTTATTTATTTAATACATTTTTATACCGCCCAATAGTCGAAGCTCTCTGGGCGGTTTACAACAAATGTATTTGTTTAAATACATTAAACAAACAAATGTCCCCCCCCCCCCTCCCCAAGCCAAACATACACCAGATCTCTCAGGCCAACTGAAGGTTTCTTCTGGAGCTGCTGGTACAATCTCCCTGGCCTGGGCTTTTCTTCTGCCTTCCCTCTGTAGCCCCAGGGAAGGTGGGGGAGGGGCTGCCCCAACAGCCCTCTCAGGCCAGTGAGGTGAATGTCGTTTCAGGAGCTGGTGGCATTTGCTCCCTGGCTTCTCTTCTGCCTTCCCTCAGGGCACACAGGTCTTAAATAGCCCATTACATTCTTCAAAATACACATGCTCCCAGCCTTGAAGAATGTACCATGATTTGGCATAAGGGTTGGGAATCTATGATCCTCCAGATATTGTGGGAATCCAACCCCCATAAGCCCCAACCACAATGGTCAGTGATGATGAAACTTGTAGTCATAAGAACATAAGACCACCCATGCTGGATCAGACCAAGGGTCCATTTAGTCCAGCATTCTGTTCACACAGTGGCCAAGCAGCTGCCCACAGGATCCCACAAGCAGGACATGAATGCAACAGCACCTTCCCGTCCATGTTCCCCAGCAACTGGAGTACTTAGGCATACTACCTCTCCAACATCATCTGGAGGGCCAACAGGTTTGCTACCTCTGGTTCAGTGCTATGTGCACAAGCAAAAAGGAGCCTGAGGGAAGCCTTGGGCTCACACACTCCCCTCTTCCTCCTCTCTATTTTATTCTTACAACAACCCTGTGAAGTAGGTTAGGCTGAGAGTCAGTGACTTGCCCAAAGTCACCCAGAGAGCTTCATGGCCGAGTGGGGACAAGAACCAGGATCTCCTGCATCCCAGTACAACACTCTAACCACTACACCACATTCGAACCCTGCACTTCACGCATTCTCTTTTCTGCTCATGCATGTATGTATTTATTCATTTATTTGTTGTATTTCTAGATCACCCATCTAGCCGGCACCCGGCCACTCTGGGCGATGTACAACATACAATGAAACAAAACAAGAGTAAAATACCGGTACACTTAAAACCGTATAAAATTTTAAAATCCTAACCCACCCCATATTCCCGCTGGAAAAGCCATGTTTTTAATGAACGGTTGAAGCTCATCAAGGAGGGGGCATGGCGGAGGTCACTGGGGAGAGAGTTCCACAGTTTGGGGGCTGCCACAGAAAAGGCCCTCTTCCTAGTCCCCACCAGTCTGGCTGCTCTGGCTGATGGGACAAGGAGAAGGCTGTCCGTGGCGGATCTTCTTGAGCAGCGTACTTGATATTGCTGGAGATGCTCCTTGAGATAAACTGGACCGGAGTCGTGTAGGGTTTTAAAGGTCAAAACCAACACCTTGAATTTGGCTTGGCAAACAACTGGTAACCAGTGCAATGTAATGTTAGACTATGAGTTAGTGTTACACATGAATGCAGTCAATGTGTTTTAGTCACTCATAGCACTTTATTAGATCAGTAAATTTGTTTACCATGAACACAAGAAGCATGAACTTGGGAGAGCTGATTGAAAACACTGGTGTAGTTATGTTTTAATTGAAACACTGGTGTGATTACCTTGACCTGGATTTAGAACTATGGTCAACGGTTACTCATTATTACAAACTGAATGATGTTGGCTTTAAAGAATTAGAGGAAAAGTTGACTTCCACTGAACTAAGTGCTTAATCACACTGTTGAGGTAAGAGTTTTATCTTTTATCTGATCACGCAAAAATATGAAAGTGTCCTATTGTACAGTACAGCTGCATATTGGTACAAGTACAGCAGTATACTTGAAGTATCAAGTATTTAATTTCTACCCAAAATAATATTACTGAACATACAATAATTGGATCTGGGGAAGGTGGGGTGTTGAGAAAAGTGTCACATCATACTGTTTATATGGATTACCTTGCCATCCCGGTCAACACATTCAGTAAAATAAGCAAGTATTCTGTCTATCACTCCCATCTTTTTGATAATGTCATGGATTTTAGAATCTAAAAGGGGAAATCAGAAAGATATAGGCTCTGTGCATGTGTATACACATTTACCAACAATATAACACTAGATTTTGAACTATTTTTCCTACAATAGTTATGGTCCAACTCCAGAAAGTGTCTCTCTTCCCTGCAGTCATTAAGCTGCAGTCATGCCCACTTCCAAGATACTCTATTCCATTCCCCCCTGGTTTTCCATTGTCTCCTGCCAACAATCAGCATTGGTCATTGAACATACTCAAGATCCATCAGCCTATTTTGGAGGAAGCCCTCCTCTTACTTTTTTCCCCTTAAAGTTTTTTTTTTGTAGTTCTGCAACCCTTGGTGTTTCCACAAGCATGACAATACCTCCCTCTTATTTCTTTGTGGCCTCATTTTGGATACAATCCTGTTGTCACTCACCAGCTGAGTTCACTATTACTATATATAATGTTTTGCAATAAAAGCAACAGCCGTGCCTCTCCTTTTCTTTCCTCTTTTCCTCCTCCCAATGCCTGGTAACATTTGTCATCCAAAATGTATGACGTGACATTACCATGCTCAGAGGTTCCCCATTTCATTGGCTGCTAAATCACAGGGGTGTGGAAACGCCAAGTGCAGCAAACTGATGTTGCACATTTCAGCTCAGCTAGGACTAATGGCCTTTTGCCAATTTCTCTCCCCCAAAACTATCCCTCAGTGGCCATTCCACCTGTTTAATAAATACTTATATAATTTTATGAGGATATAGTGCCTTATTCCGATTCTTTTCCTGTTTTCTTCCCATGTTTTCTCTTTTGTATTGTGTCTATTAGATCGTAAGCCTGCAGGCAGGTGCTTTATAAATAAAAACAACATTTTCATCACCATCAACAAGTAGTATTAATCAGTGGGATAGTTTTTTTAATGATCCACCTATGAACACTTTGTCAGAGTAAATCATACATGAAAGGATTTCAAAAATTATCCAGGTCACAGGGTTATCTCAAGAAAAAAGACTTACATGGATCACATGTCCCGAAATATTATATCAAGATTACCCCTTAGGAAACAACTCTGTGACCTATTGGTAAATACATGTTTGAAAGTACTTTACCTTGCATAATTACAGCCAACTGCTCAGCAGCAGACTTCCTCAAAACTAGATCAATGGTGTCAGAGATAAATATATCATACAGTTTTGCAACTGTTTCAGCCTAAAAATCAAACAAATGCATACTGTTATTTATCTGGAATAATATTTGCCTCCATCATTCCACATGGGGAGAGGAGCACCTCAATCCCTATGTCTTCAGTGAAATAAGGCAAAACACAGGAAACCTCCAAGGATTGTTCAATAAACAGTTGTTTCCTTTTCCCACAGTTGAGTTACTAGAGAGAATTCTTTTGGACACATTCAAAAGATCAAGTCACAGTCTTATAGTACCTTGAGGTACAGACCACCAACATATATATTGGCAGCTGATTCATACTTTCCTGAGTGTCTTTTCAGGAGCTTCTTACTCATGCTTCTCAAGGGTTGAAGGGCTTCCAGGTTCCTCTATTTTATAGCCTCATCTACACCTGCAGCAGACAACTTCCACTAGAATACCCTTGGGAATAACTAGCTCTCTCACTACTTTGTTTTCATTGGGTACTCCTGGTTACCTCCCCCTCCAGTACCCCAGGCTGCCAGTAATCCCTTCCTGTCTCCTATCTTGTCCTTCTGTCAGAGCTCCTCCTCTCTGCTTTCTTCCTTCAATATCCTCATCCTGGATCTCTGTTCGCCTTCCCTAATCTCTACTCACGCTCTCTTTTTTCCTTCTTCTCCCACTCTCCACCCTCACTCTCTTTCATCTCCCCATCTGCATGACAACCGTAATTTAAACGACCCTGGTATTCTGGCAAGGTCCGCCCCCTCCAACCTCGCAGATCATCCCAGTTTCTCTAGATAACTTTCAGGTCAGCTCATTGACCTCTCACACCTGGGTGCAGCATCAGGTGCAGCTGACAGAGCCAGGGGTCAGCACTGCAGGGTCAGAGGGAGATGACATGCCAAACCTCAGTGGCACCTCACAATCTCATACAGTTTTTGTCTTACTACAGTTCATGAATTTGCTTCCTTTGGAAACATAATGTCTTCAAATAAAGCTTGTTCAGGCCAATCAGAAAGGAATCAAAATGAGGAAAGGTGGCTGCGTATGGCAAAAATTTCAAGTTTTTTCTCAAGACCAGCTCCATCCTCCAACTATGTTTGAACCACTTTTGGAGTTCTCTCACATTTAAAAAGCCAAATATGACTTGCCAGCTATGGCTGAGTGGTAATACTTGCAATCGCAGCATTTGTTAGTATCTAGGTTTGGCCCAGCCGCTTTTATCGCATCAGTCTCTGTCATTATCGGAAGCACTTATTGAGGCTGGTCAGGCAAAGCGACTCATGATTCATGTCTATAAATACTTGTCATTGCTGAATAAATATGATATACAGGGTTTTAAGCAGGAATGGAATAGTGAGTTGGATTGCCCAATGTTGCCTAATCAGTGGATTGCCGCTTTGGCATCTATACGTGTCACATTTATGGATCTTAGGCTGCATCTTAGTGAGCAAAAACTTTTGTTTCATGTCTATTGGATGCCGCAACATCTCTTTAATAAGGGTTCGTCTAATTTGGCTAATTGATGGCAGTGCAATGCAGCTAATGCTTCTTTTAAGCATATGTTTTGGCAATGTCCAGTAGTTGCTTCTTTTTGGGAGGAAGTTACTATACAGATAAATTTTGTACTGGGACAGTCTTGAATATTCACGGATGTACACGCGCTTTTAATTATTTACCTGCTTCAAGGAAATTAACAAATCGTCAGTATAAATTGATTCTTGGCACCCTTTTGACGGCTAAAAGACTGATATTACAACATAGGAAGGAGAAATGTTCACTTCCAATAATGCAATGGATTGAGGATCTTACAACGCTTCAACCATTTGAACAGGCTATGTATTGACATCACTCCAAATGGATACTTATTTGGATATCTGCTTCATTTTTGATGAAGCTTATGTAAAATTAATAGAAAGCTGTATTTCCACATATATGCATTTCATACGTATTAATTGCTATGGATATATACAAATCCATGTATGTATATATTTGAAAAACTGGGGCAGGGTGAAGCAAAAAACCCCACCACCTTGTCTTATAAGAGCTTGAGTGTTTGGGGGTGCAATCCTATGGGATTGCTGCCTGATAGACACAAGCTTCCAAGCTTAGAGGCTTCTGAAAATCAGATGCCTTGCTGGGCTGTTGCCGACAGGAGGAGCTCAGAGGTGACTTCACCAGCTGTGAGGGGGCAGGGGGAAGGATCTAATGTCAGATTTCCTCTCCCAAAGTTGTAGGAGCTTCTACGGCTTAGGGAAGAAGAATGTGAAATATCCTATGGTCCCTGGGGCAGTCTCCCAGGGACCACAGGATTGTTCTGTTTGTTTCTTTACTTTGCCCTCCTGAGTATGTTAAAAAAAATAAAGAGTACAGCAACAAGAAATATCAGTGTAAAGAGATTTAGAATACTAAGGCTATCATAAAAACAACAAACAGAAAACTAAACCATACTCACAGAGGAAATGTCTGAGGAAAATAAGACAGTGAAAAGTTACCCACATGGTAGATAGTTGATTCCTCGAATAGTTATTGCTATAGTAAAAGATTGGGCTTTCTACTTATTTTACCTAGACCAGTCTTTAAATAGGCCATTCCAGACTACAGTAGTGTTGAGATCTCTTCAGACTGATTATTTGGATTTGTTACACAGTTAAAGATTGAGCTGTTCAGTATTAGAGACTAACTTGTTTAAGACAACTGATGCATGTCCCTGAATGGGCAAAATTTGAATGCAGTATGCCATGACCAAGATTGACAACCCACTGGATCACATTAGCCTTCACACATAAGCCTTTACTTAAGTTTCTCTCAAATACCTTGAATCATTTATTGTTCAGAAAAATCATAAAAGCATTTCCCAACTCAAAACTGAGACAGAGTACTTCCTACAGTGTCAGCAGTACTGCAACTCCTTGCATAGGGGATATTTCCAGTTCAGTGCTATCAACCCTGTTAAATGATTTCTTTGTTCACCTTAAAAACTGACTCTCTTGCATCATCCAGTTTGAGTTCAATAGGCTTTTCCACAAGAAGTAAGTTGGGAATGCTGGAAAGGGCACTACCATGCAGCAGTGGGCGCTTCAGGTTTGCCTCTTCAAGCGTAAGATGAAACATTAAATGTTTGAGTGCCATGGAACGGACTCTGAAGAAATAAAGCAATTGCTTACTTTAGGGAAACCCTTCCTGCTCTGTAATGCAGTTTTAAATATGCACATGCACAAAATCCAACAATGCTTTACACCAAGTCCTATCCCTTTCCAAATAGGATGGAATGTTTTCAGTCTGTCTGCTCTGCAAGTCTTGTCTATTTTAGTTTCCTATTGTCTCTTTTAGTTTCTTATATGTGCAGTCATTCCTGTTAAAGATTAGGAATTCAGTTAAGAGATAGATGGTTTGTCCAAAATTACTCATTAATCCTTTATCATGTTTGGCTGAAATGACATAGTTTGAATGCATAAATCTCATCTAACCAAACTGGCTCCCAAATGTTAATTCTTATAAACCTTCTGAAAAATCTAGAAGACCACATAGACCAGCTATCAATCAATGTTGATTTTTTAAAAAGACACACTAAATGCAGTTGTATTCCTAATATTTTACAGGTTGATTTTATTGTCATCCCCACAGAATCTCCTAATTTTTATGCCCAGTCTTTCATACTGAAATATGCACTCTTCTTTGCTGCGCCTTCATCTCTGCCAGCCAAATTCTACTTGTACACAGCCTAACCATGTCCTCACACTCTTCCAAACTATTGTCTTTCACATGTTCTGCAGCCCTCTAGGGATATGCTTAATTTCTTTAGACATCCAGCACTTGAGGATGTTATTTCACGCTGAAAAGATTTACCTAGGAGGAGGGCTGTCACTTGCACTTCATGCCCTGTTCTATCATTCTTAAAATAAGCCATATGAAAGTTCCATAGAAAGAATTGGTATAGGAGTGCCCGGTGCTACCAAAAAAAAAGAGTTTATCTTCAGACCTCTGGGAAAGAGGCAGACCATGATGATACGGATAATATTAGCCCTTCACATACACAGAAATTATTGTAGGTTTACTCACAATGGTTTTTTTGAGAACAGAAGACGCAGGGCAGCCCTAAGTCTAGTAGTTCTTGGTAGAATCCCTTCTTTTTCAGCAGTTGTTTCACTCAGTGTGAGGATGCAGTTACCTAGAGGTTCTTCTGTGTCCGCATAACCCTGAGTATATATTTAAATTACATTGACTATTTAATGGAGAAAAATGTCATGCATTGAAATAGTTTTGGTGGTAATAGTAAATTAAGGACTACCTCAGTAATTGGCAAATTGAAGTTTATAGGCCAAATTCAACTGATGGGCAACTCCCAAAATGCACACACACACACTCACCACTATGAACTAGTGCTGCACTGAATTCTTACTGCAGAACCTACTCTTTCAGGAAAGTGCTATTTTAAAAACCCTACCACTTCTGCACATTCTGCAGAGAGAGCCAGTGTGGCGTAGTGGTTAGAGTGTTGGACCAGGACTCGGGAGATCCGGGTTCTAGACCCCACTCGGCCATGAAACTCACTGGGTGACTTTGGGCCAGTCACTGACTCTCAACCTAACCTACCTCACAGGGTTGTTGTGAGGATAAAATGGAAAGGAGGAGGAGGAGGATTATGTAAGCCAGCTTGGGTTCCTTTCAGAAAAAAAGGCGGGGTATAAATATAATAAATAAATAAATAAATTTACTATGCTAGTTCACAGCCATTGTTCCCAGAATGGCTATTGTTTCAGGGGGCTGTGTAAAAGGTAATGCAGTCCCATTCCCCCAGCAATCCTGTCCTGTCATGCTGTGCTGGCAGTTTCATTGCGCACCAGCACTGTGTGGCAAAACTTTCACTCCAAATCCATGTTTAATGGACAGGTGTGGACACATCAACATATTTGGTGTGCAAAATAGGCCCTCTATGTTTCAGCTCAGCACAACTATCCTCATGGTCATAAGGTGGCAGGGAATCTCATGTAAGAGAGACTTGGGCAATGCTTCTAAAGCAGATTATCCTGACATTTCTTGCTAGTTCATACAAGAAAATCTATTATTTGTCCCGAGTCATGATCAGGAAGGATTTAGGATGGTTAGAAACAATAAGATTCTGTTCAGAAAAATGCCAGGTAATCCATTTGAAATTAATATTTTCTATTTTAAAAAGCTTAATGCTACATTGTTCTCCAGCATTCGTCCAGAACATTCAAACAAGTATATTGATTAATCCTCTATTTCTTATTTGCCTGGTTGCCATGCTTATATACTTTCCCCTATTGTCTAATGTCAGTGCTGCTCCTATCGGCAAAGCAATTAAGCTTAGCTCAAGATAAACTGTGCTTCAAGAAGCTGAGATTACCTGAAGAATTGGAACAACAGGATAAAGGGCCTCAATAAACTTGTTCCAGGTCACTGCTGCCATCATCAATCGGCCCTGAAGAAGATACATCAGTATAAACGTGGCAGCTGAGCATACCTGTTTTAACGAGAGAAGGTAAGAAGGTGCAATAACGGCTGGCTAAATCAATTTGTTGGTGTCAGAAAGGGAAATTAGGCTGTGTTTTGGCACTTCATGCCAAATAGTTTTTGTGCTTTGCAAAAACAACAACAATAATGACTGTGGTGAAATACTATCATGAGTCTACTGCCTGTTCGCATCAATCTTCAAGTAGAGTGTAAGACTCAGCTGCAAGAATTGCCTGTAGTAAAGTATCAACAAGGAATGGCAAAAATAACTTCCTCACCCTAAAATTTAGGATATGTTTACAGCCTATGGTTTGCTTTGCGCACACCCATGGTTTGCTTCCTCTCCCAAGAGTAGGTGACTGCATTAGGGAAGGTGATCTCAATGCAATAGCTAAACTTTATTTGTACTTCCATGTACATAGCAAGAAGCTTGAAAACAGAATATTTACTCCATGAGAAATTTGAGCTTTGGGAAAGCAGCAGTAAGAATGAGATGGGGGCTGCTTTCTCCTTGTTTTGTTTTGTTTGTTTTTGACACATTCCCTACCTGCAGGATTGGAACCTTGTGTCCCATGAAGGACAGAACAGGCTACAACACTGTTGCACAACGCTGACTTCTGGGGTTGTCCCCCTTTAAAGAGAACTTTTCAGCCTAGGTACAAGTTGACTTTGAATTCTTATTTGGATAACAACATATCATAACACAAAAACATTTTGGCTATGGAAATTTCAATCAGTTACTCTCACTGCTGCATCCCCCCCCCCGATTATTGTATACTTTGGTACTATTAATATCATGGTGTTGACAGACTTTAGAATTGTAGACACCCCTTTTTATTGATAATGAATTAGGCTAATTAAGAATCTGCTCTTACACTTCATGACCTCTTCCATCAACTCCAAGGACTGCCTTTTCTCTTTAAGATTAACTGTTTAAATTGGACTGCTGCATGTGGATTTTGGTTTTTCCAATTGATCTTTAAGTGATTTCTAATCAGTATATTAAGGTTTTAAATATGTGGTTGCTTTTCCCCTCTTTTAAGCAATTATATTTAATAATTACAAAACAGGTTTTAAGTATTCCACATTCTTGTAGATTCCTAGATTACAAAATAATGTTAATTAATTTTGATCATCTAGGTATCATAGGGAAACAAGATCATTGGGCACATTTGCATATCATGCCAACCCACCCTGGCAATAAGCCAAGGTGGGTTGGTTGTTCTGTGAACAACCCACAGTATGCCCGACAGATGATTGGGCTCACCATTGGTTGTTCACCCCCTCCTGCCCCCCAGTCCTCCCGTGGGAATCCCAGGGGACATCACAGCAAGACGAACTTGTCTCCCTCCCCTCTGCCACAATCACGAACCATTTTGGGGGGTTAACAGCAATATGTCCCAGTCAAAAGCCACACATTGCCCATAAAAAAAACCCTTTTAATGGGGACCCAGAGTTTTGACAGCTAGTTCCCGTAAAACTCCTTTTCCCCAGATGCACTTTTGAACTTTCCCGAGCACCTATAGTCTTGGGGGGGAAAGCAAAATGTGAATCACTCTGAGCACTGTCAGGGGGAAAGAAAAGATAAGGATCTTGTCATTAAGGGGGTATAAATCATACCACCCCAGTTTTGTGAGCAAAAATCACTTGCACCTTTGCTTTCCATTGACAGATCACTTTTTGACAGCTGTCAAGAAAAAACAAAGGGGGAAATATTTGGAGCCTCTTTGGGTCAATGTCCAGGGTTGGTACCTGCTGCACCTTGGCAGCAGGCACTCCCCAGGACATTGCCTCAGCTGAGGCTTTGTATTTCCTCAGCTGTACACGTGTAGCTAAAAAAATTAAAAATGGATAAACAGGGAAAAAACTGCGGCGAGCTGAAACTGCGACGAGCTGTGGCTCACGATCACAGCAGGGAGAGCAGCAAGCCAGTGCCAGTGGCCCCCAAGGTTTTTTTTTTTTTTGGTCACTCTTACCAAGTGGCTAGATTGCTGATTCCCAGTATCCACGAAGGGGTCAGTCGCCCATGTTCAGACAACATGACAAAACATTGTGGGTACAACAACCCCTAGAACAAGCTATGGGTTGTCAGAGTGGCTTGTTGCCCTCAAACAAGCCACCACACCCTGCAGGAATCAGATTGGGTCTATACAACATGACAAGGACAAAATTATCATTATTTCACTATGCCTCCCTCCCTACACAAAAAGGATTAGAAATTAGAAAAAGAGGATAAGGAAGATTTTGCATGCCACCCCCACGCCACCCCAGCCCTCCACCCCCAGGACCCCTGCCGCCACCCCCAGACACCCCACCCCCACCCCCGTACCTGCACCCACCGCCGCCGAAGCCCCTCCCACGTCGAAGCCGCGCCGCGCCGCAGCCCCCCCAGACACCCCCACGCTACCCCCAGACACCCCCCAGACACCCCCCGTCACCGTACCTGCTCCCGCCGCCGAAGCCCCACTTCGGAAGGGGAGGGGCGCGAGCGATCCTCTTCCCGCCCGAACCTACGTTTGAATCGCGGAGGCCCCTTGAGAAAGCGCCTTTCGCGGCCGGCTGGCCGGCCGGCCGAGCTGGCTGGCGGGGGCCAGCTCGGAGCGCGGTGCCATCGCGCTGGGGGAGGGCGCACGGAGGCCCCCTCTCCACCGCTCTCCACCAGATACCAGATCCAGGGGGGCGCCTGAAGGAAGGACGAGCCGCGGAGCCAGGCGAGGCGGGGCGGACGGTCGGGGCTCGTCCTTCCTCCCTTCCTCCCTTCCGCTCAAGCAGCGCCCGGGCAAGCGGGGACGGCGTTAGATCCAGGGAAAGCAAACGCCGCCCCCCGCCGGAAGAAAAATAGAGAGGCGGGGGGTGAAGGAAACTTCAGGCGCCCCCCTGGATCTGGTACTCATAAATTAGAGCATACGAAGGAATTTAACCATAATAAATTGATTTTAAAAAATTAAAAATGAATGAACCTATTTATGCACATTTTGTGAGCAATTTTTTTTTGGGTAAAAAAAAAAAAAAGGCATGCCAACCCCTCCAAAGGCTGGTAGTCTGGCCACTCCAACCACCCAGAGGGCTTCAGTTATTGGGAGGTATAGAAATGTAGTAAGTGAAATGAAATGGGTATCAGCGGCTGTCAAAATGGGGATCAGGATCTCAGAAATTTTGCAATCTCAGGGGGAAAATAGGGTAAAGTGCAGAAAGGTTGCAGCAAGCCAAAACAAACAAACAAACAAAAAAAAAAAAACCTGTCAGTAAAGTAGCTGCATCAGTCCAAGTATTCCAATTGCAATGGCACCTTTCAATTTCCTTTCCTTTACCACCACCAATCCATTCCCATATATATTATTCCTGTATAGCTGCTATGATAGCATATATGCCCTACCTGAAAGAAAACAGCATGTACCTATGTGTAGCAGCATACCACTATTTTTGACATATAAGTGGCTTGAAGTTTAAACAGAAGCTGCCAATGGGAAGTCTCCAAAAGGTCAAAAAACAGATACATTAGCCCCAGGGATTCTCTCTATCCACTGTGCAAAAAACCCAAGGATAACGGGAGCGCTTAAGACAGCAAAGTAAACCAAAAAAAGAAGGCCACCTGGTCAGGCCCCTCCTTCAAAATCCCAGGAGGATTCTTCTTCCAGGATGGGGGTGGGGAGGCTGCACGGACTTTCCTTCTGGTGAAGCCCTGGTGATGCTCAAAAAGGTACTGCATTCCCCCCCCCTCCAAAATCTCTCTACATATTTTCTATCATGCTTCTGATTCTGTTAAAATATTCTAAGCTAAGACTTGCTGCAATTCTAAGCACACTTATCACAGAAATACATTCTACTGAAGTCAGGAAGGCTTACATCTAAATAAATGTGCTCAGGAAAAAGGTCCACGAGGCTTAATCTGGGATTGAAAAAGTTTGAGGCCTTCAATGAATGCAATTCCTTTTAACCTACAGATTAATTCACAGATGATACAATATACAAAATGCAGTACCTCATGTTGGGAGTCTTGAAGGCCAAAATTACAGATTTCATACAGAACTTTGGGATGAAGCAGGAAATGTACTCCACAGCTGACTGCAGAAACAGGTTTAGCGATATTATGAATGCCTAAACATTCCTAGAAGGAAGAGGTAAGATAGTTAAAGATAGAAGGAAGAGGTAAGATAGTTAAGTATTGACAATATCGGAGTAATGTTCTCATGTTTCTTAGGGCACAATCCTATGCATGTTTAGACAGAAAAAAGGCCTAAAAACTTCCAGCATGCCTCAGCCAGCTATGCTAGGATTGTGTCTTTAGACTATGCATAATAGTCAAGCTATTTCCATCAGGGTAATGATGATATCAACTAAAATCAAGTGTTATGGGCTGGGCTGTTGGCCTTGTTTATCTTCCTTAAGTGAACAATGATTTATATACCCTGGATGAGAAGAAATATAATAAAGTATGATTTAGCAGGAAGATGGGGGGAAAGACAAAGAAATCATGTAAACATATCCTATTCTCTCTGAAACTCCGCTAAATCTAAACATGCTCAGGCATCATTCACACCAGGCAAGCCTAACTTTATACAGCAAAATGCTGGGTTTTCTGCACAACACTACTAAGGCAGATTTTCAAGCACACTATTCTATATGCATTCTTATGAGATTACAAAATGCAAGAGAAAGTAATTTAGTTTAAAAAGAAAAAAAATATTTCTTTGTTTTGAAGAAACAACAAGCCATTTTAAATACGAACATTAACAGTTTTGAGGCAGCAGCGATAGGCTTCACTTCTTATATTCAACAGGGGATGGGACAACAGATGGAGGAGCACCTTCTGACTCTCAGCCTGCAGAAATGGGTTTGCTTGGGCAGACTTCCAGCTACAAACAGAAATATGTCAATACAGAAGACAGAGTAATTGCTTTAAGACACAGGCAGCCAATTCCTTAAGCCTTGGGATGCAGATTCTCCCTAGCCAAGGCACTCAGGAGCTTTTGACTAATTCAGTTATTTGCTCATTGTTGTCATTACTTGTTTAATTGTTAAACTATCATTTACAATGCTGATATTCAGAGCTTATTTACCAGGATGTAAAATCCAGTAGCCCTTTTTTCTGAAGAAAAATGTTTCTGAATAAACATGCACTAAAATACCCTTTCCTGTGTTTGTCCCACCCATTTTCTCCCCCGCTGCCAAGAGCATTTGGAATTTTAAGGTCTTCAGGGCAGGACCCTATTTTATTTTAATTTTCTTTGGGGTTTTGCTTATTGTACTCTGTAAATCATCATGTATATCTATAGCACATTATAAATAACAAGTCACCCAATAAAAAAGAGCACCCAAACACATTTACTTCTTAAATTTACCCAATATGTTTTTCAGATGAAGCAACAATTTTAATTGAAAATGTTAAACAGTCCCGTACTCTATCTATGGGGTTTTCTTAAGTCATGCAAATTGAGATGCCCTACCACTTACATATTTGAGCAAACATTGATGAATTCCTGAAGTAAAATAAAATATTGATGATATGGAAGGCTTTTTAGGGCCTGTTCTGCCAGCTCCAGTAAATCAAGAAGATTTCTTTCTCCCTAAAAATAAGAGGGCACACAGTTAAACACAATATCTGAAATATGAAAACAAAAACAAAAAATACCACTTAGTAGTTAAATGATCTAAAAATTATATTTCAGTCACATGAATGTTCAACATAAGTCATCTCCTAATCACAATGCATGTAACTAGCAATAGTAAGCCACAAAAATGCCACACAAAAAGAACACCAGCCCATCAGTGGACCCACTAGCTGCCATATGAAATCCCTAAATAATGCAGCATGAGTGAAGCTTATTGGCAAAAGTGAGCTAAGATGGACATAGGCCTGTCCACACTGCAACATGACTTCATCAATGTACATCATCTGAGAGGGATATCTTGTCACAATATCATGGGATAATTATGTTTTCTCAACCACCTTCAATAAGCCCCAACCACACAGTCTACCTCATCATAGAGTGTGTGTGGGACTAAAACTAGACAAGATCTAACTCAGAACAACTAATACAACTCAGTTTGTTTGTAAGTAGCAAGGTGAATTTTGCATGTAGAGCAAAAAGCTACGGCAACAAAGGGCAGTATCCAACTGTGTCATTCCACTAGAGCAAATAATGTTGTGCTAGCAGAAACAAGGTTCCGAACTATGTGCAAGAGGAGAATCCAACTAAAGTTATGTTTGTACAAGTGCGCTTGTGTGTTACCATTGCGCATTACCTTTGTGCAAGCATAATGCACAACTACTTGGCAACAGAAAGGTTCAGGGGAGCTCCACTAGTACTATCTGCGTTTGCAGAATGATCCCACTGGATACTACCCAATGTGTTTTGCAGAATGTTGGCAGCAGCTAAACAGCATAATTTTTAACTCACCGCATACTGACAAGCCCATTAAGTCATTGCCCATTATCATGGAATTTTCTTGCTATATTTTACGAACTAGCTCTGCTGTGAACATGAAATAGCAAGCATCATATATCTTGTGTGATGTAACAACCATATCCTAAGGTGCAATCCTACAGGGATGCCCGTAACCCTCCAAACTCAGAGGATTATGCATCCTATGCAGGGCGGGAGAAGCATGGAGGCAAACACAGCCTCCGCACTCCTCCCTCTCTGCAAAACAGCTAGACGGCCAATTTCAGCTGTCTAACTGTGACGCTTCGGATGGGGAGCGAAGGAGGCTGAGGTACCACCAGGATATGTCATATCTTGGCGGCGCCTGTCTCCTCCCCTTCCCTGGAATGCCCAGTAAACCCTTTCTCCGAGGTTGCTTTCCATGCCAGCTGTGTGTGTGTGTGTGTGTGGGGGGGGGATATCCAAGCACAGATCCCCAGTTCCAAGGTCAGAGCGATTTTCCAACCTCGGAACTGGGAATCTGAACAATCCTATGGACATCTAGAAGCTGTCTAGGGGCCATAGGATTGCTCTGCTAGATTTAAACAACTTTTACTAGCACAAGAAAACCAAGTGACAGCCAGATTAAAATGTCTCCCCCCACCCTACAGAAGTCACTCACAAGTCACATACATACCAAACCTCACTACCTAGGGATGAGAAGGACTCTGAACAGAAAACATAGCCCATTGCCCCCTTGTCTTTATACTGGGACAGTGATGAACAGAACCTAACAGATGTTGTCTTCCTATTACCCTTTTCAACAAAGTGCACAAATATATATACACACTATAAAATTTACACCTAGATATTCTGATAACCAAACTTACTCAGGCAAAGTTTCCTACCTCCTTGCGGACATCCAGCATAAAGTTACAGGTGCACTCAATTGAATACGCAGCCTCTGCAGCTTGTTTATAAATAGTGTAGTTTTTCGAATTCATTTGTTCCAAATAAGCTGTGACAGATTCATGAATACTTGGATATTCCAAAGAGAAAGGCATGTCCACAGAAAGGACAAATAAAGCGGTCGCTAAACTTTCTGGCAAAATACTGCTGGCCTTGAAAAAGAAAAAATTGAAAATGTTAGAGGAATGAAAATCAGTATAAATACAAGATATTCAGCTTAACTTTTCATTAATTGGCAATTATTTTCATATACACAGGGCAAAATCCAATGGGGCACCTCTGCCCTGGCCGATTCTCTTCTGCCCTGACTGCGTTGTGCAAACGGCTCCCATTGCTTATTCAATAGCTATTTAGCACTTCCAGGGCAACACGAAAGGAGCAGAAATGCTCACTTCTGGAAGGAGGCAGGTTGGCAGAGCTCACATAAGGGAGCTCCGGTGACCTGCCTCCTTCCAGAAATGAGTGTTTCCACCCATTTCGACACTTCCTCTAGGACGCGCTAAATCTTCTTTCTGTAAGCAGTGGGTCCCGCTTGCGCAATGGAATAGGCAGGACCCACCGCTTGCGGAAGGGAATCAGCGGGGGCGTAAGCGCCATTGATTTGGGGATGCTTTACACTAAAGTTTTTATTCAAACTGATGGGCACACTGTTGAGGTTGCTGTAGAATCTGAGCCAAAATATATGATTCAGAATGCACAAGTGATCCAATAGGCTGACACACTCCTGTAATAAATTATGGTTGTCATTGTTGAGCTAGGTAATTTGGGGTATTTGGATTTAAAATGCATTGCAATAGCAGAATACCCTTAAAACAGTTCAGAAACTGAAGGACAAAATGTAGCAAGCAAGCACATCCTTACGGGAACAGTGCACTAAGGGGCACATACTATGAGCCAGTACTAGCGAGCTTCTCAGCAGAATTCAAGATAGTGCTTTCAAATCATGGGCCTAGATTGCACTGTCGGTTTCACCCTGTCTTATTACTTTACTCCAGATTTGAGGATCCCAGGTTCTGCCTATTCATCCTAGAGGTTCTTAAGCAGTGGACCTTTTCAGTAATGGTACCCTAATGATCAAGCTTTTCTCCACCCACCTCCTTCAAAAGAGTGCACAATACAGTAATACCTTGGATTGCAAGCATAATTCGTTCCGGAACCATGCTTGTAATCCAAAACACTCTTATATCAAAGCGAGTCTCTGGCGGGCGTGAGCGGGGCCGATTTCAGCCCACTACGCCCGCTCAAGGCGAGTGGTTACATCCCTACGACTACTTTTTCTTGCAAGACGTCGCTTGTTTATCAAGTCAAAATTTATAAAAAAAAATTGCTTGTCTTGCAAAACGCTCTCAGACCAAGTTATTTACAATCCAAGGTATTACTGTAGTCCAAACTTGGGCTAACAAGATGGAAACACAAATTATACATTTTAGAAATGAACTGATGACTATAGCAACTAAAGTCTCCACACCAGAAAATACTATTTTGGATGGTACAGTAGCTGGATCTACACAATGATTAGCCAGTGTCTCTACTGTGCTTTTGCAGCTATACCAGCATCCATTAGCTAAGCATCTATTGCCCTTTACCATTACCAAGCTATATCAAAATGCAGAGGTAGGGCTACATCTGCAAGTTCTATAACACAGCTGGAAATTTACTCTATGTAAGATATATATTGTATGACACAGCAGATGAACAGGAATGTAAACTGAAGTGTAAAGTTCTTCTCTAACCACCAGATGGCAGACACCACACTTAAATCTCCATTTATATGCTGAACTGTGTCCCTTTATAAAACAGTAATACCACAGGCTTCAAAACATAGTATGGCATAATTTCTTTAACTTCAGCTATGTGCATAATCTACAACAAACACAAATGTCTAGCAGATTTAATTTGATAGTTTCAACTGGAAACAATATTATATTAAAAACTGAACACTTAAAACACTGAAAAGCAACCAGGTAATCTGCTGATCCCATGATTGATCCAAAATATAAACTAGACATTGAGCTACATGTTTTTCAGAAACTAGAGACAATATGCATTTATTTAGCTGTTTCTTATGAATTTGCGCCCACTAGCGTGATCTAACTTAGACCACCTGCTTTCTGGGATGCATTTTAACCTGAAGTGACACTTCAAGGAAACATAGTGTTCAGTACATTTCCCACTTAGTTTCAAATACATGCACACCCAGTTATCAAATGTGCAGGTACATGCTGTCACAGGTTGGAGATCTGTTATGAGGGGGACAAAGCAGTAATAAAAGTTCAAATATGATGCTATTATTATTATTTATTTATTTATGTGAAAAGCAAAATTATGTACTACTCAGAAGTATGACTATACTGCATCTCCTACTGATGAACATTTTAGGGCGCAATCCAATCTGGATGCCCGTAACCCTCCAAACTTGGAAGGCGCCCTGCAAAACACTTAGGGCGTGTTCGCACAACACGGGAACCGCGGGGGAGCAGAAGTCCCCCGCAGTTCCAGTGCCGTGCGAACGCCGACTGGCATAATTATCTCACATTATGTTCATCATACGCCTCCCTAGCATATACAATGGCCATCTGTGCATTGCATTACTGTGTACACTCATTTACATGCGTGTGCACTAGAGACAGGATGTATCCAGTACCCCACTTGGAAATTGATCTTATAGAGACCCTGGGGAGGGAGCCTGGAGACTGACACCAACTTGACTGGGGGTGCCCCCACGGGACTGCCACGCGCGGGACACACGCAAAGTGACCATGGGCGGCAGAGGGGTAAGCCCCACCGCGTGTGGCCACCCTGCCATGCGAACAGCGGGCGGCTGTCCCGGGGGGCCGTACAGAGGCGGCAGCCCAGAGTAGCCGGAGCTGCGGCCGCTCCGGCCTGTAGGGGCAAATGGCCCCTCTGGGCATCCCAAGCCGCCGCCGCCACCCCCTAGCGCTGGGAGGCCCGCACTGCAGTGCGGAGACTGCCGGCTCCACCAGGGTCCACCCACGCGCACAGGGTGCAGGTCGTCTGCGGCGCCCCGCCGGACCCCGCAGTGCCTCCCCCACTCGCAGCCTGGGTTGTGTGAACCGGCCCAGTGTGTTGCGCCTTGGAACATGAAGGAAGGAGGCTGAGGTACTGGCAGGATACCTCTATCGTGGCAGCGCCTGTCTGCTTCCCTCCCCGCCCCGGGAACACCCAGAAAACCTCTTCTCCAAGGTCGCATTTACGACCTCGGAGAAGCAGCCAGTGCGGTTCTTTCTCCGCTGGCTGTGAGTAGCGTGGGGGAGCGCAAAACTCAAACCGAGTTTCTGAGGTCAGAGCTGGGACTCAGAATAATCCTATGGTCATCTAGATGCTGTCTAACGGCCACAGGATTGCGCTGTTATTGATTTTTTAAAAAAATCTGTAGAAGCAAATCTATTTGAAAAAGTGAAAGAAACTGCCCCTCCACTTACCAAAATCCTACCTCATGAAAGATTTTATGTGGATAGGGGCCAAACCATGTTTCTCCCTAAGCAAATTACAACTACCAATTAAGAAAGCAGGTTTCAGTTTTCCCAGCCTACATTATTTTACCACTGAGCTTCTCTTCCAAGTGCCTCAATCCATTGGCAGCGCCCACACGCACATGCCAAAGTAATTTTGTGGCATAACCCAGAGTTGAGAAAAGGTGGAAATACCAACTTCTGGTTAGGGAAAGTGAGTTCAAGTCATTTCATGATCTACAAAAGAAATTTTGCTAACTAAACAAGTCACATTGGCAGTTTCTGCAACTTCCGCATCTATTCACATCTGTTTTTGGAACAGTTGCTTTGCACTCCCAAATCTTCTGGAAGACATAGCTGGCTTGTAGGGCAGCAGCCTATTTGTAGTAGTGGTGCTCACATAGATTTAAGGTAGACATATCTTATTTCCATGAGAAGTGGAATACGGAATTGGAGTGTCCATTCAGTCTAAGCAACAGTCCGCAGCACCCCTATCTATCAGAAGGACCTCCCTTGACCTGAGGATGCATCTCATCCAACAAAAGCCAGTGTTCCAGACTTACTGGACAGCATACAGAATCCATCGCAACTTGTTATCCCCCTCTTCAAGGTGCTGGCAATGTGGGTGGAAATTGGGTACCTTACTCACATGATGTGAAGCTGCCCAGTTATAAGCTTCTTTTAGGGTGACATTTGGGTAAGTATTGGAAACTTCACTGTATTTTAAAGATATGTGTGTTTTATTAAACAGTATTCCCATTACTTAACACCAGGCCATGGATGTGCAGTAGATCATACATGCAACAGGAATGGCTAAGCATCTGATACTCCAACACTGCAGAGAAAAGACAGTGTCCACCACACAACAATGGATTAATGATTCCTCATCCCTTTTTGAGTCAGTTTCATACTGACATGAGCGCAAAGATGACAAAAAAGATACTTGGTCAGCTTTTCTTGAGTCTCATGTTCAACAGTCATCATATTGTACATGGTTTCTTTTTCCATGTTGGTTTAGCATACATTGTTTCTTCTTCCATGTGCCTCAAACCATAATCCACCTTCCCCTATCTTTCTTGTATTGTATTTTATTTGCATTGGGTGTTTTCCTACACCTTTTCCCTTATTTGTGATTAACTGAAAACTTGCAATTAAAAACCTCCAAACCAAACATAACCCTTTTAAGCATCCCCCACAAGTAGCCCATCGTTTGCAGGGAAAGTGGTGCATCTCACCTTCTCTACAGGCAGAAGTGCCTGCAGTAATCGAACTGTGAAAAGTGAAACACTAACAAACACGATTCTGTGGTGCATTATCAGAAGCTCGGATTGCTCTGAACTTGCATTACTGTTATGGTAGGAAATCGTTTTGCCTAATGAATCTAGGATTTCAAGCAGCTTTTCCTTCTGCAAATTGAAAAGAAATTAGCAAGCCAACATTAATGAATAGAAGATGCCAGGAATATACCCAGTGACTAATAGAGGTACTTTTAGAACCAGGTAAAGAACCCTAGTAAATTCCTACCTCACCCCATTTTAAATAATATATATTTAAAATAGGGTGAGGAAGGAAAATGTGTGTGTGCGCGCACACACACACACACACACACTCACTTGTGCTCTTACATTTTTTAAAAAAGTATTTTTCAACTGTGTCCTCATCCCACAAGATGGTTCTATACAGTTTCACAAGCTCACTATGGCAGTTTCCAATTACCGGTATATCATTCAGCTAGCACAAATGACATTGCACTAGCGGAAACTAGGTTCCAAATTATTTGCTAGAGGATAATCCAACAGAAGTTATGCTTGAGCAACCCATTGCGCTACTACTTGTGCATTATGCTTGCACAACCTGTTGCTCTATCCTTTGTACAACTGGAAGATTCAACAGAGCTCCACTAGCACTATTTGAGTTTGCAGAATGACACTGTTGGTACTGCCCTATAAATCCATTTTAGCCTCCCCAACTGTTAAAAATCTATAGGAAAAATGTGCTTCACATCCCTTTTGCTAGGAAAAGTGAGATCTGTTATAGCAAGGCTTCCTTAAGAGTGGCACCCCAGTTGCAGAAACACTTTCTCTACACAGCAAGGTTTTGTGTTGCCTGCTTTTCAAAGGCATTAAAACATTTGGTCATTTCACTATTTGTTATTTTATATTTTAAGAGTTTGTCAATTATTATATTACCCCAAAAATTCCAAGTTTGACAGCTGGAAATAGAGATCTACAGCACTGCTGCTAGCTATCTCTGCTCTTACTCTGGTGCGCTCAGGAAGAGGGGAAAAGGCAAGCTGCTCTAACAAAAGAGGGGACAACCGAGAAATAACTGGAGCAAGTGGGGAGGTGTTCAACCAAGGAAGGTGGGAAGGGACAGGGGTAGAATTCATGTAATGGGAAAGTAAAGATTCATCCTCAGCTCCACCAATGGAATTTCATGGGCATTTCACTCATATTGTATAATGACCGAATGTGATTTTTAAAAATATATCTATAATATCTATCTATAAAGACAGAGGTTTTTGTAAATCTGTTACCCACTCTAAATTCTTGGCACGGACTAGAAATTGATCAAATAAATGCAGGACATTTCTGATCCATTTATACAAAAGCACACTATCAAATATTGTTAGCTAAAATCCAAGGCATTCGATATGCTCACAAGTTCTAGCCCAAAGAGACTGCTGTCTTCCCAAACATCTTCAGACACGGCATCGACAATAAGCAGAAGGTCTTCAGCAAGCAACTCCAGAACTTGCATGGTCACTCTCCTACCACCTGAGAATTTGTATGAGATGGATGTTAGAGCTATAAAATAATGCAATAAAAGAGGAAGTATTGGAATGGTGAAGTCTGCAAGTTTCCTTGGAGCTTTAATGCAAGTTGCTTAGTATCCAAAAAGAGCTTTAAAATTATTAAAAATAATGAGTGTTTTCTTGCCAAAGCAAAGCCTTTGGAAATCTTATATAATAGAATAGAAGAATGATATATAGAACTCCTGGACTATTCACAAGCAAAAAGTAATAAAAAATATATATGTATATACCTGTTCTTAAAAGAGGCACAGCATATTCCAAAACGGCTACACAGAACTGAGGAAGACTAAGCTGTTGAAATTGTAACTCCAAAGTGTCCTCATTTTCCAGTTCTGGCAAGTCAATACGACCCATGTCGAAAGGTGATGGAACAGATATTCTAGAATTCGTGTTAGCATGAGAACTGCTTCCACTATAAAAACAAACAATGATATAAGTATACAAGATCATCTTACTATTTGCAAGTAGAAGTAAGCAAGCTGCATAGGAAATATGGTTTGGCAAATTCTTTAGCTCAAGGTCACACTGTTGGATATTATTGTAGATCTCCCTATCTTCTTTATTTATAATAAAAGAGGATGTGTGCCTCTCAGCACCATAACACCAAGTCGGTGAAATTGGGCATGCATATTAAAGGGACGCTAGGGACATGTACCTCCAGGTAACTTGGTTTTTAAAGCACATTAATTTTAATTAATTTAAATGTGTCCGTTGAGTATGAAGCCTGCAGTACCATCTTCAGTCACTAGCAGCAGACTGTCCCTAACCAGCATATAACTGTATTAATTCCCCACTTTATTAAAAAAAAAAAAAGCCACCTGCCAACTTTCTCACCTGGAAGATACTGTATCCCAATCTTGACCATCACCTCTGGGACGTTGACCTGTACGTCCTATCACAGAGGGTCGAGGACTACTACTTCCAAGGGATGGATTCTGAGAATGAGAGAGTCTTCTGACATCTTGGCCATGTGACACTGAGGAATTCTGGGAAATGGCACCTTTTGTAACAATACATATATATCAGACTCCTGCATGCCACAAGCACAATACTACTTAAAAGAAAAAATATTTACTATTTATTCTGCTGCATCAAAACAATCTAGTATAAACCATGAATTAGCATAACACTCATATTGCACTTCCACCAACACTAACAAGAATCCACTGTTTTTGATACTAGAAACTTAGCTAGAATAATTTTAAGTTGTCCAGGTTTCTTTCTGCTAGAAACAGAAAATGCAGCAAAAAAGGTGCTAAACAATATATAAATAATATATTTTATTCACTTTTGCAATGAAGATTGATCAGATATTTGTCTCCAAATATATGCCTTCTGTACCCAGGACAAATGTTAATGCAAGCATGTGTAGGTGAATCTACAACTGATAAGGCACAGACAGGCAACATGATCATATTGATGACTTTAGCTGTAAATAGAGCTTTCACTTCAACAGCTGTATGAGTTCCCTATGTGAGGCAAGAATAGAACCTTTGCGTCATTTGCCTCTCAACAGCCCCCTCTTCTCCACTGCACCTTTATGCCAGTACAATTATATAGCAGCATAAGGTGGACAGGCCCTCTCTTATAGTAGGTAAATATTTTGATTCCCAGATAGGCAGCCTGGAATGTGTAAATCAATGATTGCTGGTAGCAGTACACCAGCAATGGACAGAAAGTTGATCTCTGGCCAGCTTGCAGTAGATTGGCAAGGGCTTCTGACTTCCAATGGTTTAACTATAGCGCAGTGATTTTCCCCCCAGCTAAATTCAGCTGCTGAAATGAGGAAAGCTTGGCATAACCAGGAGTGGAATGCTCAATCATTCTAAGTGACCTATTTTGCTCATGGCTCTGGTTAGTGGATCTTGGGGTTCCAGTAAAAGACAAACTGAAGTTTGCCAACCTACAGTTGGCCATATTCTTTTTTGATCTGTTTTGGTGCCTATTATAGCCACCATCACATTTGTTTAAAGTTAAAATCTGAGGAATAGGCTTCCTAGCTGCAGGAGCTAAGCAGAGTCTAAATCCTGAGCATCGATGTGTTCTGTTCCTTCACATCCCCTCTGCCTGGTAAGAGACCAAGTCCGCTGAATATGCCTATATCCCACTTTGATGGAAAAACAAAGTGTTTGGTTGACGGTGAAGGAAGAATCAGCATATCATGATTTAGCTATATACAAACCTGCTTCACTTGAGACAAAACTTGGATCTCTATGAAAATTAAGTCTGTTCCTTAAGAAGTCACATAACTGCTGCAGACATAAGACAGCCTGTAAGGCCAAACGGTGTTGTCCATCTCCCCCAAGAGCCAGTGTTGTTAGAGACAAAAGACTCTGAAGTAAACAAAACTGTGCATTATTGGCATAATATGATTATGTCTACACCTTAGATGGAATCAGAGAGGTAGCTTGAGATATGTGCATGCATATCTGACATATGTTCAATATAGCCTGTGGGCTAAATCCAATGTTACATAAACAGATTTCTGCTTGCACAACAGGATTTCCCTTTTCCTCTTCCCTGCAGCCTGCGCACACCATCTGGAACAGATATGGGGGGTGCACAGGGAGCTGCAGTGGAGAGGGTAAATCCATTCACCAGCACAGTCTGTTTTACTGGCAGAAGGACACTCTCGGATACAGCCCTATAAATGCACAAATATACCTCTCACACCAAGCTTCGGGTGCATTTTGGGGGGCGTTCCAGCGGGGGGGGGGATCAGCGCCACCAAGATATGATATATCCTGGCACCTCAGCCTCCTTCCCTCCCACTCCGAAGCACCGCACTTAGACTGCCAAAATCAGCCATCTAAGTGCTTTGCAGAGCGAAAGGAACATGGAGATGACCTTCACATCCGCACTCCTCCCTGCTCTATAGGATGCCCATAATCCTCCAAGTTCAGAAGGTGATGGGATGGGCATCCCCATAGGATTGCACCCTAAGAGGGAATAAAACTGTCCTGGGAGTTTTACATTGAAGCAGTGTATAAATATATTTAATTATAGGCTAGGTATTAAATGACATAATACCCATTTAGTTACCCAAACTATTATTTTAAGATTTCAGAGAATGAAGTCAGACAACCATTTTTGCTTCCTTGATTTTTCTCAGATCAAAAAACTTGCACACAAGGTAAATGTTACAAGACTACTTTAGTATGTAAAAATAGAAAGAACCTCAAAACAGTAACATTATCAGTACTAACAGAGACGAGTTAGTGGATAAAGTGGCAGTTTCGGGAACTCTGGGAGAAAGTGACCATGTTATACTTGAGTTCTTGATTCTAAGGGGAGCAAAAGCTGAGTGTAGCCAAACACGTACCCTGGATTTTAGGAAAGCCAATTTTAACAAACTCACAATGATAAGTAAGATCCCATGGCAAGCGACTCTAATGAGAAAAGGAGCCCAGGATGGGTGGGAGTTTTTAAAAAAGGAAATTTTAAAGGCACAATTGCAAACAATTCCCACAAGGAAAAAAGGCAGAGGGCAACAGAAGAAGCCAATGTGGCTTCACAATAAACTCAAAGATGACCTGAAAACAAAAAAGAACACGTATAGGAAGTGGAAGGAAGGACAGGCTACAAGGGAAGAGTACAGGCAGGTAGCACAGAACTGCAGGAATAGTGTCAGGAAGGCTAAAGCTGAGAATGAGCTAAGGTTAGCGAGGGATGCTAAACACAACAAGAAAGCTTTCTTCAGATACATGCACAGTAAAAGACAGAAGAAAGAAATGGTGGTTCAACAACGTGATGAGGATGGCAAATTGATAACAGAAGACAAAGAAAAGGCAGAAGTGTTCAATTCCTACTTCGGCTCGGTCTTCCTCCAAAAGAGGGTCTATGACCCCCCTGGCAAACCTGAAGTGCAGACTGTAGGGGCAGGATTGCAGCTTGAGATTGATAGGCAAATGGTCAAGGAGCACCTGATTACTCTGAATGAGTTTAAATCTCCAGGGCCTGATGAACTGCATCCTAGAGTAATAAAGGAACTGGCAGAAGAACTCTCAGAACCACTGTCTGTTATCTTTGAGAAACCATGGAGGACAGGTGAAGTGCCAGATGACTGGAGGAGGGCAAATGTTGTTCCCATCTTCAAAAAGGGCAAGAAGGAGGAATCTGGGAACTATAGGCCAGTCAGTCTGACATCAATCCCTGGGGAAATTTTGGAGCAGATTATAAAGAAGTCAGTCTGCAAGCACCTTGAAAACAATGCAGTGATTACTAGAAGCCAGCATGGATTTGTCAAGAACAAATCCTGCCAGACTAATCTGATCTCATTTTTTGATCGGGTAACCTCCCTTGTGGACTGTGGGAATGCTGTGGACATAATATATCTGGACTTCAGCAAAGCTTTCGACAAAGTGCCTCATGATATCCTGATTAGCAAGCTAGCTAAAAGTGGGCTGGATGGAACAACTATCAAGGTGGATACACAATTGGCTACAGAATAGGACTCAAAGAGTGCTTATCAATGGTTCCTTCTCAAACTGGGGAGAGGTAACGAGCAGGGTACCACAGGGCTCAGTCCTGGGCCCAGTGCTCTTCAACATTTTTATTAATGACTTGGATCAGGAGGTACAGGGAATGCTTATCAAATTTACAGATGACACAAAGTTGGGTGGAACAGCTAATACTCTGGAAGACAGAAACAAAATTCAAAGTGACCTCAACAGGTTGGAGCGCTGGGCCGAAAACAACAGAATGAGATTTAATAGGGATAAATGCCAAGTGCTGCACCTAGGGAGAGGAAACCAAATGCAGAGTTACAGAATGGGGGACACTTGGCTCAACAATACTACAAGTGTGTGAGAAGGATCTTGGAATTGTGGTAGATCACAAACTGAATATGAGCCAGCAATGTGATGTGGCTGCAAAGAAGGCAAATGCTATTTTGGGCTGCATTAATAGAAGTATAGCTTCCAAATCGCGGGAAGTGATAATTCCCCTTTACTCGGCACTGGTCAGGCCTCATCTTGAGTACTGCGTTCAGTTCTGGGCACCACACTTTAAGAAGGACATAGACAAACTGGAGAGGGTTCAGAGGAGGGCAACAAGGATGATAAAGGGACTGGAAACAAGGCCCTGTGAGGAGAGACTAAAAGAACTGGGCATGTTTAGCCTTCGGAAGAGGAGACTGAGGGGAGATATGATTGCACTCTTCCAGTACTTGAAGGGATGTCACACAGAGGAGGGCCAGGATCTCTTCTCGATCATGCCAGTCTGCAGGACACGGAATAATGGGCTCAAGTTACAGGAACCTAGATTCCACCTAAACATCATGAAAAAATTCCTGACTGTCAGAGCAATAAGACAATGGAATCAACTACCTATGGCGGTGGTGGGCTCTCCCAGTCTGGAGGCATTCAAGGTGCAACTGGACAATCATCTGTCAGGGATGCTTTGACCTGGATTCCTGCACTGAGCAGGGGGTTGGACTCGATGGCCTTGTAGGCCCCTTCCAACTCTACTTTTCTATGATTCTATGAAACAAGCCCAAACTCTTAATATACAATGAACAGAGTTCAATAACCTCCCTTGCCAGGGTAAGAGGGAGCCAGGTTCTGTCAAGTGAGATGAGCAAAAGGCTTCCTCCAAAACTGGAGCTAAAAGAGAAGAGGACACAAAATCTGCCCCCTTCCCCAGCCAGAGAAATAACAAACCTCCAGCTCCAAGATGGAAAGGAGAAGCTGTCAAGGTTCCGCTACTGCAGGGACCCCTTGACCTGCCTTTGGAAGATCTCTGCCTCTTCTCAAAGCCTCTCCCGTTCCAGGAGATCAAATCCTTTGCCTGTTTCCAGTAGCATGGGAATAGGCTTTAGACGTGGTGAATAAGTCACTCCAACAAACCAGGGTACACAACAACACTTTACTTATTATTTTCGGGTATTTACATAATAGAGTGATTATAATTCAAAAGCAAGTATGATAAAATTAAACAAATAATACAAGGTTCTCTAGCTTAACTTCAGACTACCTCTCTCCTCTGCAGTCAGTCTCTCTCTGCAGTCAGTCTCTCTCTGCCCTCTGCTGACCACACCCCACACATATATAGCCTTCCCAGGATTGGAAGGTTATAACCATGTGAGCTTGCACAGGAGAACTAATTCTTAACTTCTATTGGGTGAACTAAAACTCACAAACTCCCCCTCCCCTCCTGAGTTGTTTGGGCCTTCAGGCTTCAACAAATCTAGGGAAGTGTTTGGGCCTTCAGGCTTCAACTAATCTAGGGAAGTGTTTGGGCCTTCAGGCTTCAACAAACTTAAGCCTGTGTAGGCCTCAATCCTTCACAGAAGCAGATCTGCATCTATGCTTGCTCTGCTCCTGTATCTCACCAGTGCCCCAGTTCAATGTTCCCAACAAGTGCAGAGGCAAAGCAAGCCTCTGCTCCTACATCTCTGAACTGTTGGGGGGTGGGGTCTTGTTTTCTGCACACCCCACTGACATCCCAGCTTGGAACTGGAGATTTCCCCTGACCTCATGCTGCATTTCAAAGAGGGAGGTCCTGGAAACATCAAATTTTGGGCTTGTTAGTAAGGCCAGCCAAAATTTGTTGACAGCCCCCTTGCCCCAACAATGAAATGTTTTAGTTAAAAGCATTTCCAACCTGAACAATCTTCGGTCTCTGGAGAAAGATCTCAGCAGGAAAGTCTTGCATGATAACATCTTGCAGAAGTTCACAAGTATTCCAAATTAACCTGTGATTTTTGCTTCTCAATGAGCTGAAAAGTATATTTAAAGAATGCTATGTAGAAATTGCATAGTTTTAAATGATTTGATTATAGCCCACCCTTTCATCAAGACTCAAGGTAGCTTAAAATTTAAAAAAAAACAAAAAACAAGTGAGGGGGAGGAGAGAAGACAGACCCAGAATAGTCAGACCCTTTTGCAGCAACTTAGAGGACACAGCTCTATGGTCTGCATAATTGCAATTTACCTCTCTCCCCCAAAATAAATCCTTGACAAGATAATCAATTACAGGCAAAATGTATGTCTGTCATAGGATGGAATAAAGACACAGTTAATTTCATGTACCTTTCACTTGAGGAAAGAACATGCCTATCTGTTGTGGTCAAGGATAACCAAGGAAACGTAGAAAACTTCAAGCACTTCACTCCATGCTTCACTGGGGGAAGAGAAAAGCAGTTTTTGTTGTGTGCCATTATACCCAACATAGAGGAAACACATATTCATTCAGTGAACCCATCATTGATGAAACCCTTGAAATTGATTGTGCTTCTACAACAGATGAATGTGTTTCCATTTACTTTTTCACTGTGTAAAACAATTTCTAATATCAACAATAATCGAGGGCTTATATGTTAAAAAGTATGTCTTAAAGTAGTGTCTGAAGCTAGAATTCTTATTTTTATTTATTTCTTTGCCTCTGAGCAGTTTTCCAACCCTGAAGAGGGAGGAAAAAATAAGAATGTGATGCTAGAAATCTACAAGCCAAGGATGGGCAGCTTGTGGCCCTCCAGATGTTTTGGCCTACAACTCCTATCATGCCTCACCATTGGCTATGCACAGCTAGGGCTGATGGGAGTTGTAGGCCAAAACATCTGGAGGGCCATAAGTTGCCAACCTCTGTCTTAGGCTATTTAGTCCACAGTACCAGATCCTTCACAGCAGTCTACCAGAAAGATGAACTGATAAATTTTCTAACCCATTTTGAATCAAACTTAAGAACCAAATTATTACAGCTACTGATTCCACATGTTAAGTGTGATTGGAATTAAATCAACTCATTTGATTGTTGCAATTAGAATCATTTTTCAGTAGCTGGTTACTTCAAATCAATATCTGAAATTCAGCCCTCCCTTGTTATTAACTGCTTTTTAGTTCAATTTCCTATTTCTCTGACTTTTTCCTTAAGTCTCCTACTTTTTCTTATACATTCTCAGTCCATTGCCTACTCAGAACTATTCTTCCAGCTACTTTGGCTCTGTGATCCCCACTGTTAGGCTTCCTTATACCCTATAATCGTTCTTCCTATCTTCACCCTGCTTCATCACAAAGCTACACCTGACCCTCCATCTGTATGATGTTTTAATTCCAGCCAAACCATCCATTTCCCCTTCTCTTACAGAAGCTGGTAGCTTTATTCCTCAACAGCTTATAATGAACATTCCATGCCATCACATCAGATCATCCAATCAGTGTCAGAGACATTACTGCCATTGCTATAATACAATACAGACAGATTCCCCTACTGAAAAACCAAACTAAAAAAAACTATTTTTAGGCAATATGGAAACCTTACTGCTTCTAGTGTAACTCAATAGCACTGACATATTAAGACAAAATTCATCAAACATATGTTGACTTGCATAAAGACATTATAATTACGTACCAGCCAGCTGTTTTGGTGGTGCTTCTGTTTCTTGTAAATGACTTTTCTCTTGCTGAAAGTATCCAGCATGAGCTTCTCGGGACAATATTTAAAAATATAAAACCATAGTAAATAACAGTGTTCCCTGTAAACTCTTCTTAACTGTGTACATTATTTGTTTCCATCCGATCATTCTTTTAAATGTAGCCCTTCTTCCTCCTGCCTCTTCCAGTTTTGAAGATTTATATTCTCAAATTGCCTTTTCTTTATCTGGAAGTAACTTAAGGGATCATCAGTAATACATACGAATGCCATTAACAAAACTGCAGTATCTAGGCTTAAGTAAACTGACAGTATTCAGTGCAAGGCCCACACTTACAAACAAATATGTTGTGAACTAAAGGGAGACTTACCAGAATTAGCTGCTATTGGCAAGGGTTGAGCTTGATAAGGCATTGCCTGATAATCAGAAGATATTTCTGAAGGTAGCACAAATAATCCATCCAGAATCCCATCAATCACAGTCTGCAGATTTGGATCCACATTTGGACGCAGTTGGGAGAAGAACTCCACTGCCCCAATCCCAACCAATTGCTCCACAGCAGACGGGTGCTAAAATTACAAAGATTATAATGAGTTTAAAAAAAATGATAGATGTTTCTGAGCTTTTGGGAGGTAAGAAAGTACTGAGCATTTAATTCAAGCTACCTTTCAAAAGACTAGTCTTTTTCCTGTTTGCAAATATAGCATGGTCTAGCAGTTCCCAATGTTTTTTGCACTGACAACCTAACTATTTTCCTAACCACGTGACCACCAACCCAGAAAAAAATTATCCTTTCAGTGTGCAATCCAATCCGGATGCCTGTAGCCCTCCAATTCGGAGGATTACAGGCATCCTATGCAGGGCGGAAGGAGCGCAGAGGTCGCCTCTGCACTCCTCCCACCCTGCAAAACATTTAGATAGCCAATTTGGGCTGCCTACGTGTGGAACCTCAGAGCTGGAGGAGAGAAGGCTGAGGTGCTACCAGGATACATCCTATCTTGGTGGCGCCGGTTTCCTTTCCTTTCCTTCCCTCCCCTCTATTATTATTATTATTATTATTATTATATTTATGAATTACCCATCTGGCCAGACAACCGGCCACTCTGAGCAATGTACAATCTAATAAAATACAAGAAGGGACACACACACACACACACACACACACACAGTATAACACACAATTAAAAACAGTACAAAACTTAAAAATCCTAACCCACCCCATATTCCCGCCTGAAAAGCCACGTTTTTAATGCACAGCGGAAGCTAATCAAGGAAGGGGCATGGCGGAGGTCACTGGGGAGAGAGTTCCATAAATTGGGGGCTGCCACAGAAAAGGCCCTCCTCCTGGTTTCTGGTCCGTGGCAGATCCTTGACCCCCTCCCCGCCCCTAATAGCCTGTCCCCGAGGTCACTCTTGTGACCTTGGAGATGCAGCCAGCGTGGTTCTTTCCACACCAGCTGCAAGAAGAGGGGAAGGGGATCAGAGCTCCGAACTCCAGCTACAAGGTCGGAGTGATTTTCTGACCTCATAGCTGGGGATCCGAGCAATCCTATGGCCATCTAGATGCTGTCTAGCAGCCACAGGATTGCTCTGTTAATTGTTTAGGGTTTCTGTATCAGGGTAAATTTTAAATTAAGTGGGATAACATACAACTAATCATTGATGTAAGTATGGATGTTAGTTAAGATCATTCACTATTTCTAGGTTTTGTTAATGGATACCACTATCAGAGAAAGCCATACCTTCACCAAGTTGCTCACTAAATTTAGAACTTCTTCTTTCATTGGTACTATAGGAAAGTTGAACCACTCTAAAAGACTGAGAAAAAGCAGCTTTTCTTGAACCAAATCAGCATATGTAATCAAATTGTGATCTAATTTGCACAAAATATTCTTAAGAGCTCGTTCTCTAATCTCAGTCAGCTGATGACCTGTTCAAAAAAAAAATGGATGACATTCAAAATAAAGTTACACTTTATACTGTAGTCCAGATGGATTTGTTCCCATGCATGCCTGCTGTTATGTTCCTCATGTTTAAAAAAGCCAGAATCTATAAACTCAGCATGGAAATAAGCTTTGGTTGCCTAAAACATTGAAATTAATTTTACTTAAAAAATTTGGGGGGGAATTGATTAAATAGAAAATATATATCATTGATTTAAATTTTAAAAAATCAATATTTTCTATTTTTTGCAAAAAAAATATACCGTATATGATTTTTTGCAACCCTGCTTTACACAGTTGTCATAGTTTTAGTATATCCACATGGTCCAACAACAGTTGAAGTGGAGACGTGCACGTATAATTGCCAACCAATCTGACAGCTTGCCTCAGCAAGGCTTACATTTTCTGAAACACATTATAATGGTCAGTATTCTTGAGTTCACCAGTTACAAAGGAGAGTTTTGCCCCTGCATACCTTAGAGAGCACCCCCTCCCTTTTATGGTACTACAATCCCCAAATCAATTTGATATTAGTACCAAATTTGAGAAACATGGACACAGTGGTCTTCTTAGTGGCAGCTATTTCACATTCACACATGACTATTCCCATTGATGTCCAAGCATCTTGTCAGAAAAATGAAATTACATTGGTTGTTAGAGGTATAGCTATGGGCTGTCATTTACTGACTAAAATTAGGTATGCAGTCATTTAAGCATGTGATCCTATAGCCACTTATTTGGCACCAACAAAATCCAATGGGACTTACTTCCAAGTAATCATGTATCAGAATTCACTGTTAATTGTGCACATACCTAATATAAACCATGTTTTTAACCACTCTGAGCTTCCAGGTATATATGGCCTGCACACAGTCATATAAACAGGACAGCATCATAAGACCAATACAAATATTTCCATATTGCACAGTACCCATACAAGTATGAATGCAGAAGGCTAGAATCTCATCTACATCCTTACAAAAAAAAGTTTGGTTCTGAGGATATATTTGCTCCCAGCTCAAAATCAAAGTCCATTACATGTACCCAGTGGCTAGAAGTGAAAGTGTCAGAAGAATGAACCAGGTCCCGATGTCAAATTGCAGTTTTGAACTATTATCAGAGGCTACATTTTGGTCAATGGGTATGGGTTGCACCTTACTGCTCATTCCTACGCAAAGTTAAGCATGCCAAAGCCCATAGAAACAAATGGTCTTACATGAACCTAACTCTGCATCTCAGTCATAAAGCTATTAGATGCTGTGACGACTAAGATAGCAAACATAAGCACATTTCATACAAAGTAAGCCCTACTGAATTCAATGGTGTCATTATTATCAACAATATCTTTACGCGATTTACAGAACCAGATTAAAATACATAATTACAAATACAAACAAATGATCAATTAAAATGTTTAAAATATTGAAAACCAAAGCTAAAGCACAAATAATAAGCAAACAAAGGAGCACACATGAGTAAAGAGATGGGTCTTTAACAGGCGCCTAAAATATGTACCTCCCAAATATGGGGGGGGGGGGATTTAATAAGGTGGGACCTACCCCAGAGAAGGTGCACTTCCAGGTTGCCACCACATAGAAATCTGCAGGTCACTGTATAACCAGTAAGGCCTCCTCTGATGATATTAGTAATTGCACACTTCTATATCAAGGAAGACAATCTGTCAGGTAACCTGGTCCCAAGCTGTTCAGGGCTCTATATGCTGAAAGCAAAACCTTAAACTGATAGCTAATAGGTAGCCAGTGGAATTACCGTACTTTTAACACCAGTTTAATGTGTGTTCGGCCAGGCGCCGCACTCAGCATCTTGGCCACTGCATTCAGCACCAGCTGCAGCTTCCAGCTCAAGCAAAAGGGTAGCCCCACATAAAGCACATTACAGTAACCTAAACACAAGGTTACCAATACATGGACTATAGTGGCTAGGCTATCCCTGTCCAGGAAGGGGCATAGTTGACACACCAACCAAAGCTGGTTATATGCATTCATACTTGTATGGGTACTGTGCAATATGGAAATATTTGTATTGGTCTTATGATGCTGTCCTGTTTATATGACAGTGTCCAGGCCATATATACCTGAAAGCTCAGACAGGTTAAAAACATGAATATATATCATGTGTATAATCAACAGTGAATTCTAATGCATGACTACTTGGAAGTCCCATTGGATTTTGTTGATGCCAAATAAGTGGGTATAGGATCGCATGCTTAAATGACTGCCTCGTCACAGAACTTACTTTGGCTTCTAATGACAATGATGAATCTAGGAGTATCCCCAAGTGCAAAGTCTCCGATTCCTGTACCCGGAAACCACCCACCAATAGTCTCCATCTTGTCAGGATTCAGACTCAGTTTGTTGGCCCTCATCCAACTCATCACTCCATCCAGGCACTGGATCAAATCATGCATGGCCTGTCCCAATTCAATGTCACAGAGAAATAGAACTGGGTGTCATCAGCATACTGATGGTGCCTCACTTGAAATCTCCTAATGTCCGCCCACAGCAGCTTCATATAGATTTTAAATAGCATTGGGAGAAAAGATTGTACCCTGCGGCACCTCACAGCAGAAAACTAGAATATTTTGGTCATATAATGAGAAATGAAAAATATAGACTGTTGCAGCTGATTATACAAGGGAAAATAAATGGGAAAACAAGTGCAGGAAGAAGGTGGTGATCTTGGCTGAAAAACCTTAAAGAATGGTTTGGGGGAAATACAACATCATTGTTTAGAGTGGCCATATCTAAAGACTGTTTAGACATGATGATGTCCAACCTCTGGTAGGAGAGGAACAAGAAGACGACGACTGAGATGATTCAAAAGAATATCATGGTCAATGGTATCAAAAGCCACTGAAAGATCAAGCAGGATCAACAAAGTCACTCTCCCTCTGTCTTTCTTCTGAAAGAGGTCATCCATCAGGGCGATCAGAGCCAGTCCTGTCCCAAAACCAGGCCTGAATCCAGAATGAAATGGGTCAAAATAATTGCTGTCCTCCAGGAATGCCTGGAACTGCACAGCCACCACACTCTCAAGCACCTTGTCCAAAAATGGGGTATATCTGACTAAATGTAGGACCATGCTGTTTGTTTTCTAACATACTTCAGTAAACAAAGTTGCCACCAAAGGAACATAATTCACTTGTACCTCTACCACCCTTGGCAATTCCTGCACTGTTCACTGCTTTACTTTACATTGGTTTTAGTTTTATCACACATCATCTAAAAGCCTGGTTCTAGAGTTGGCCCTAGATAGGCAAAAACATCCAACGAATTCCTCTACACATGGTTTGGGTTAGTAGCGGGGAGGGGAAAGAAAACATTCATTTCAATGAAGAACACAGAAAATATTCTGGAAGAAGTCAGATTATTACCAAAAGCAAAAGAAAACAAACCAAACTAAGCAAACACTTCCCAGATACAAAAAGAGCAAGTGCACTCCAAGTAAAGCACAATTACCCCAAGAATACAAAAAACCCAGTTCCTCCCTAAAAACAAAACACACACACGCACAACTCTTTATCAGATAGGAGTCATATTAATAAAAGCAGCTACAAGAGTGATACAGGTACAAGTGAATTATGTTCCTTTAGTGGCAACTTTGTTTATTGATGCGAGTTAGAAGGCAAATAACATGGTCCTATGCTTAGTCAGATATACCCTGTTTGGGGGCATGGTGCTTGAGAAAGTGGTGGCTACGCAGTTGCAGGCATTCTTAGAAAGCAGAGATTATCTTGACGCATTTCATTCTGGGTTCAGGCCTCGTCTGGAGCTGACATCCTCCCGGGTGCCCTGCCTCTATTCCTCCCCTCCCTTTAAATGCAGAGGTATTTATTATCATTTGACAGGGAGGAAAACAATATGTGCGACTTGCATGCACTGAAAATGGGCTCGTCTCCCTAGCAAAAGGGGGCAATCGAGCACTTACGGAGCTTCCGGATGAGTGGTGACAAGGACAGCTCCATCTGAGGAGGAGGAGGAGGAGGAGGAGCAGCAGCACCACACCCGGCCATCGCTGCCACCTTCCCTCACCGGTCCAGATTCAACCGCCGCGCTCCAAGCGCGCTAGGATAGAGTGGGAGATGATCTCGCGAGAGTCGCGGAACGCCAATGGCCGCTGGGAAATGTAGTTCTAACACTACCCTAAGGGCGCCCTCCAATGCAGACAGGAAAAAAATATTCCTACAACTCCCAGCATTCCCCAGGAAGCCATGCTAAACACGAATAGGAGCGTGGTTTAGGTTCATGATCACGTGCAAGGCCTTATGGGTGGCGGAAGTGAAGCTTCCATTCTCGCGAGTCCTGAAATGGGGTTTATGGTTGCCTGGGTAATGAACTTCCCCCGCCCTTGCAGTGTCTCTCGTGTGGGCTTGGGGCAATGTTGAGGTCCCGCCATGCTTCCCGCGTTGGCTCCTATAACGAGTCTGACTGAGCTGCGATGGTGTTTCTAGAGAGGAGGGAACTTCTGGAGTAGCGCAATCCTGTGGATGTTTACTCAGAATTAAGTCCTGTTGAGTTCAATAGGACTTACTCTCAGGTGTGTCCAGGATTGTGGTATAAAGATAATAAAATCTCGAGCTACTAAAACTGCAGAAAATCACTTTGTGTTCTAGTGTTGTGCCAAAAATTTCTCCCATATATATATATTTTATTATTCTCATTCAATCTGATAGAAAAGAAATTGCTTTCAAAAACAAATTAAATGGTGAAGAAATTTTGGGGAAATTCTCATGGGTTGGGTTTGCAATTCTTGTGCTTACCTTACGGAGGTGGCCAAGACATGTATTCCCGCTCCCCTGATTTCTCATCCCCTTCTCTTTCTCTCTTTCCTCCCATTTTGCTTTTCTCCCCTAGGTGGCAATTAGGATCTGGGGGAGAAAAAGGTCCCATTTGCACAAATTGGAGCCCTTAAAAAAAAACCCCACACAATTGCTGCTCAAAATGCAGGGCCAGGAGAAAGGCCATGGGTCAGTAGTTCCTGGACTGCAATCCTATACATGTTTCCTCAGAAATGACTTAAATGGTACTTACTTCCAGGTAAGTATATAGAATTGCAGCATCAGGATATTTGGAGGAGGTAGGATCAGAATAAGCAGTAGAGCTCATTTATTATTTATTGATGACTGCATGGTTTTTAATTGCACAATATTGGAAAAGAGCAGAAATGCCTTCAAATGTGGTATGTAAAATTTAAGAATTTGTCTTTAATTAAATTTAAGAATTTGTCTTTAATTAACAGCACAATCCAATGTGGCTGCCCATAACCCTCCTAACTTGTGGTTGCCTCCACGCTCTTGTCCTGCCAGACTTAGATGGCCAATTTTGCAAGGAGGAGAGGCTAAGGCACTGCTAGGATTCTATGCTACGTATCATGGCGGAGCCTCTCCCCTCTCTGTCTCCCGGAATGCCCACAAACCTCCTACTCCAAGGTTGGTCTTCCAATGGGCCTCTGTGGGCTTAAAGTTGCCTGGGCCCCCGACTAATGATCTGCCTCTCCCCTCTTCCTCCCGTTGGTATCCCAAGGGACACCGTGGGAACACAGAGGGGAGAGGAGTGTAGATGACTGCTGCCAAACTGCCCAAGTGGCACTTTTTGTTAGCTGTCAAGAGGTGGGGGGATCTGCAGGGTAGAGGAGAAAGTCTAATTGCATGAGCAGAAGTCTACGATGTTAGATTCCACATGTTCTAATCTCTGTTCTAAGTGTTAAACTTCAGAAACATAATAGAAGACATTTGCCATCGCTAATTTTCTAATTTTGTGAACAAAAGGATATTGAATATTTCAGGTTGATTAATATACATTGGGTTGGATCCAGACTTAGTCATATGTAGAGTAGACCCATTGAAATCATTCAATTCAATGATTTCATTAAATTATGAAATAATTTAACTCATAACTCATTAAATTATGGTGTTGAATAGCTCCTGATCATGCATTGTTCTATTTTATACATGTTCTTTCTTTATAAATAATTTGTCTACACTGTTCCATTTTCTAGTCATTCCCTCTCAACAAATTCCTCTTTCTCTTGGTCATCAATCACTATTTTCCACAGAAGCTGCATTCATTCATATCTCTCCTTATATATCATGTTTACCAAGCTATCTTCTTGCTACTTTTTCTCTGAGCTAACAACTTCTCATAAGTGTAGTAAATAAAATTACACACAGTTTCCAAAATATCTATACCTGTATACAAAGCACTTACCATGTTTCCATGAATAAAGCGTGTCACACTTAACAGGAATTTATAGTCTTGTTAATCACCTACTAAAACTGAGGCAAAACAGTGGTTAAGTATTTTGAACATACCCACATGGGACACAATATAGGTATAATTAAGGACTTGTTGATTTCAATAAGCAGGTTTAAGCATGTTGGAGTTTATAATTTTCAGGACTGTACCCAAGGTCTTTAATTTCCTTTTCATATTAAACATACAGTAGACCCACCTGATTATCATTCAAAATCCAGGGGGAAATATAAACATATTATATATCATATAATACAAAAAGTTTGACTGTCTAGATATCTTACAAAAATTGTGGCATCTCCAAAACTGCCAGTCTTATGTGCCTGGGGAACTTAGGAGGTGGCAGCCCCCCAAAAACTCCTTTTTGGGGCCAATAATTATGTCATAAGGAACATAGATGAAACAAGCAGCATCTGTTGGCAAATAATGTACGGTATGTAATTACAGACTGTTCAACCTGACAGACTGTTGGGGCATACCCCTGAAAAGGAGACTGTTAATTACATTGTAAGTTACATGGCTGAAACTGATACCATTTGGTAGAAAACACCTTCCTGCATCTTAAAATATCCAATCTGATTGCTTTATGTGGGGTCAACCCCAAATCAGACCATTTAATATGATATAGATATCCTATTCAAAGAATCCAAAAGAAGAATTGTCTTACAAAGGCTTAACAATGATGGATCACAATAACTGCTGACACTGGTGTCCCCTGTTCCAGGCCCTCAGAAGTTAGGAATGGTAGGAGCAACCCTTTTCAAAACCTTGCATTCCTTTTAATACCTCATTCAAAGTGTCAGACTTAGTAATGATGTACCCTAAAATCTGATTGGCTCCTGCACCTTTGACATTCTGGCCTATTCTGATCTATCCATGCCTCACACGTATGCCACTTGTTTGTTCCAAATTTTTGATTACCATTACTGCTCCCAGGAAGTCCTCTAGACTTTTAGATGACAAACCCATCTGTATGTCCCTATTCTTTTGGCTATCAAGTCAGCAAATGCCTCCTGGGTTCCTTTTCTTATGACCATTCCATGCCTCCGCCATCTTATGCTAACACCAGCTTTTTTTGGTCAGGTTTGCGTTACAGCTGTGCTATGAAACTTTTTGATAGGCCTTTTGACTTAACAATGGTTGCACGCTAGCAATATGTTTAGTGTGCTTATCATTTAAGTCAGTGATGGCGAACCTTTTTGAGCCCGAGTGCCCAAACTGCAACACAAAACCAACTTATTTATTTCAAAGTGCCAACACTGCAATTAAACCTGAATACCGAGGTTTTAGTTTTAGAAAAACAACTCATACAGTTGTCCGAACTAATTAATCTCTTTTGTCTTTAAAGGACTGCAAACACTGCATTAGGTAAAAGTTTGCATTGGGCATGCTTTTGCACAATTAATGTGATTTTTGCTATTGCATGCATGCTGATAATTTGTCAAACCTTGGCTCATACTCCGTTAGTTTAAGAGCAACACATGCAGCACTCAGGTCAACTGTTAGGGCTTTACATCCAAGCCATGCTCTGTGCATCATTCTTCAAAATCTTTTAAATGTGATAACAATGTAGAAAAGAATTCTGTAACAGGAATTCTAGAATAAAATCATTCTGTTCCACACTGTGAGAAAGAACAAGATCATTAAGGTTTTGCAGAAGGGGACGGTCTTTTTGCGATCTGGTGACCAATGGCTCGAGTGCCCACAGAGAGGTCCCTGCGTGCCAGCTGTGGCACCCGTGCCATAGGTTCGCCATCACTGATTTAAGTGATGAATAAAGAATATATGTGTGAAAGAAGGCAGAGTGAACGAGGCAGGAGCAGGCAAAGGAACATCAGGGCCTGCTCCAGTTGGGCTGCCCCCCCCCAGGGCTAACTGACATCCACGGCCCTGTGGGAAAGAAGGAAGAGTGAAGGAGGCAGGAGCAGGCAGAGGGAACATCAGGGCCTGCTCCAGTTGGACTGCCCTCCCAAACCTGGGAGATGAGGGGGGAGGCAGGGCCACAGGGAAGCCAGTGTTTATGTGAATTGCTGTAAACCGCCCAGAGAGCTTCTGCTATTGGGCGGTATATAAATAAATAAATATAATAATAGTAATAATAATGTGTGTGTGACTATATTTGTATATATGTTTTTAGTAACCATTCTCCTTCAGCTGCAGGTCCCATTTGTTTTAACTGTCTTCTGTTTCGGGGATGTAAAGTTCCTTAGTCCAACCTACTTCTTTAATTAGCTTCTTTAGAATCTCAAAATCTGCCCTTAATTATATACTAGCTGTTTCCAGTAATGGACACTTCTTTTATGTATTAAAAGAAGGAAGGAAGGATGTATTAGTTTGATTAAACTGGCATGTTCTGTGAATGGCACAATTACATATATGCAAGTTCGTCTTTTCTGAGCAAGAAATAGTGATACTCTTTTGTAATTGAAACCAGTTGTTAGAGAACCCAAGCAAGTAGCTCTGCTTGTGTTGACAAGAATTTAAGGATTATTTTTGGATGATTAGGGGACAATTCTGCCCATTCAAATCAGTACTTGGTAAGAATTGCACAGTTCAGTTGGTGCTCAGAGCTGCAAGATTAAAGGAGCTGTATAACAACAACAGCAGCTTGCTGATGGCATAGCTACAAAGATAGTTTTCTGCAAATCGAGATTTAACCTGTGATGAAAAACAAACATAGGTTTTTCTGCTGAACTTTGGACAAATAGATGTTTAGTAGCCTATTGTGAAATACCATTTCTACCTTCTGTTTCTACTTCCTGGTTATTGCATTTGAAAAATGCTTTCTGTAAATGGCATAAAATAAAGAGCAGTACAATGCTGAGTGGCAAAATACTGACCTTCCCCACCCCCTGCCCAAAGGACTAGCAGATAGTAATTTTTGTAACTGAAGCAGGGATGGGGTAGGAGTGTTTGGTTGTTTGACTCCATTGTCCCTTAGAAGAATGTCTGGCGTCCACTAATTCTCTCCTTTCTACAGCAGAGAATTTAGAAGACAAAAAGTAAAAGTATAAATCTAACTAGGTTTCCCTCAAGGATTCATCTTATGGGACTAAAGGCACTGCAGGCTGAATCATCTGATTCTTGCTTCAAATAACTGTCACAGATCCACAGGAAGAAAATTGTTGAACTGAAACAACATTGTGGTCTGGTTTATATGACTCCCCAACCCTGACGCCTCCTCTGTTAGCCCAGAGCTTAGCAGCTGACCCCACTACTAAAGCAAACAAGGCAAATCTAGAGAACCCCTGCTGAGAGTGAGCAGCTACTGCAAAAAGAGAGAGTGAGCGAATGAGAGTGGCAGAGACCTGCACTTGAGGTGATCGGGAGCCAGTGGCCTTTGGGCTGCAGTGAAGAAGACTGATCTAGAGCCTTTGTTTTCTAAAAATAATGATCAGGATCCAAAGCAATGTGTACATAGTTCTGCCCATTTTAGATTTCTTGAGCAGCACCCCTCCCTTTACACCAAATATCAAATTACTTTTGAAACTGGGTTTTCAAAAGCAGCTTGCAGTGAGAGATGGTGGTGTGATGTTCAAAGAGGAAAAAATTACAATCTTTCTGAGCTAACATCTGAAGGCCAGCTTTAAACATGTCTGGAACAGCTCCTTGGATTTTAGACAATGTAAATAAAGTCATTTTAGAAACCACAATTACCAGAACTAGCACAGTGACTTGATGCATTGAAGTGTCGAATCACTGTCAAAGAGTAAATCTCATGGTGCTGATATTTTGCCCCATGCTGGCCTACTACTCATGTACAGAATAGACTGGGTTCACTGCAAAGCCACTTAGTCCTCCCCACACATGCACACTGAGCAATGTTTCCCCCTGCTTTCAGTGGTGCACATATGTAATTTTAGACTCTGGACCTAATGGTCTTAACAGGTCTTTAGACAGCCATGTGTATTACTTCAGTTGTGAAGCACACAATTAAACTTTCTCTTCTCAAACATCCACTCGCTCACTGTAATTCCATGCTTTACAACTGCTTCTACATTCCTTATAAGTTAAAGCAAAAAAAGAAAAAGAAAAACACAACTATTTGCCAGCCCTGATTTAAAAAAAAAGAAAAGAAATAAATACCCTGAAAATGTGCAGGTTTTTAAATTTTAAATTCACTTAAATCATAGCACCATCATGACTGCACGAATAAAAGGGATTGTTTCTACTGCCCTGATACTAAAAGCATTTACCTGGGAATAAGCACAATTTTGATGTAGAAAAGGATAATATGTTTTTGAGGTAAAAAATAATTAAATGTGCACCTGTAACCATACATGCCTGGCTCCCACCTTCCTGCCTAAGAAATGTTATTTAGGGCACAATCCTATGCACGTTAGACAGAAAAAATTCCTATGACCAGCGTTGGTCCCAGTAGGCATACAGGCCCAGGTGCTGACAGTGGGCCTGTTTGCATTGCCACTGCCTCCATCATCTGCTGCTCACTGGATAGTTATTTGAGGGCCCCTTAGGCTGCAGGACCCTAGACTTTGGCCCTGGACTCCAGCCCTAGCTGCACCCAGGGCCGGTGCTACCATTGGGCCAACTAGGCAGCTGCCTAGGGCGCAGGGCTAAAGGGGGCGCCAAAAAACGCCTTGGAAAAAAAATACAGCGTAGAACCCAGAGACAGTCAAAGTATTTTAGCACCTGAGGCACGAAAGCCAGCAAGTGCCTCCGCCCGGGAGCAAAAATACAATTAAAATAAATAATTTGCTGCCTCGGACGGCCGCTTCCTGCGGAAATGTCCCCTCCCTCCAGCACTCCGCCCCCACCACACCAGGTCAGTCTGGACAGAGAGATGTTTTCAATTTTTTACGCCTTTTACTTCCGGGGAGGGAAACCCCCAGCCGAATCCGGTCCACGGAGGGCTGCGCACCCTCTGCGCGGCGCTTCCCAAGCCCCGGCCCTGGCAAGATCGGAGATATGCTGGGGCTTCCCCCGCCAGCCCAGCCCAGCCCCCCGCAACTCCCTGACTCTCTGCACGGAGGATTAAAAGGGGGGGGCGCACGCAGAGGCTGGGCAGCTTTGGGGGCGAGAGCCACCCGGATGTCTTCGGACCCGAGGGCTTGCTTGGGCGGAAAGGAAGCTCCTGCCCGCGCGCCTTTCTGCTGCTCTCCGCTGCTGCCCAGAGCATGGAGGCGGGGAGGCCTTTTAAAGGGGCAGGTGCCCTGCCTGTGCAGCTGAGTCGCCCAGGGCACAGGAGCCGAGGCCAGCAGTCTCTTTCTGCGGCTGCGCTGCCCGGGCCCGCGCGTGGTTGAGAAGCGGCGGCAGGCGCTAGAAAGTCCGACGGCTCTGGAGGAGTCTGTGCTGCATCTGGTTGCCAGGAGCAACCGCGGGATACTCCGCTGAAGGACAGCGCCTCGACCGCCCGCAGATGCCTCTGATGTGAGGTGGTCGTGTCATTCCCCACCGGCCCCCAACCAGTCGTTCTTCTACATCTCTCTGCTCTTTTGCATGCTTGCATCCTATTTGTCTGGCCGGGGAATGCTGGGAGTGGTGGCAGGGTTCTTTTTATGTCTAAACGGGAGTCCACTCTAGCCAGCACTCGCGGTTGCTAGCCGAGTGTTCTCCAACCTTGGGTCCCCAGATGTTTTTGGCCTACAACTCCCAGCATGCTGGCTGGGGCATGCTGGGAGCTGTACGTCAAAAAACTTCTCCTTTGCTGATCTGATTATGATTCAACATCTAAGAAATATTCTCCCCTTTGCCCTTGGAAGGTGACAGTTCTTTTAAAATAAAATTTCCAAAATCCATATCACTGGAATACCTCTGTTAGGTCAACTTAAAGATCTCAAAATAATCTGCAAGCGTTCAGGTTTTCCAAACTTCCATCAGGCAAGATGGAAAACAAAGCAAAAGGGGGGAGGGGGAATTCTTTTAAATTTCTATACAAAACTGAACAAATACTAAGCACCAAACAGGACTGCCATGTCCACTGAAAGTGCAAGCATGTGATCCTGGATTTCATCAGACATCTGGATCACCTTAACCCAAAGTTAAGGGGAACTTAGGCTTGTCAAAGGCATGCAAGCTAGAAAGACAATATGGGGAATGCTGTGGATGGGTCTGAAATGTAGAAACAGGTGTTTGTGCTACTGTAGCCCTCAGCCGAGTGTCAAATTTCCATGGGCTGGTGGTGTGTGTCAGCCACCTATTTGTCTGTGATCGGGGGCAGGGCTGTGCGGCCATGGCTGGCTCAAATGGAGAGGGTTTGGGAGCAGGACTCTAATATTATACTAATGTGGGGCATATGTATGCATCATGGAGTATGGAGAGATTGGGGGCAAACATTTATAGAGTGGGAAGGGGCCTACAAGGAGCATCCCCTGCTCAATGCAGGAAACTAGAGGAATGGCTGGGCAACCATTTCAATTGAATCTCCGCATCTTCCTTTAGACATTAAAGAAATGGTTTGCCAGTTTGCCAAGAAAAATGAAGTTTTAAACATTAAATGTAGTTTCTGTCACACTTCACCAGGAATTTTTCTATATAGCAAATTGGTACTGCATCAACATCTATTTTATGTATGTTTGTCAATGTTTATGATAATAATTTTTTTAGGTTTTGCCAATTGACTTTTATTTCATAATGGGCATAGGGCTGGAGGGAGGGAGGGCTCAAGTGGGAAGCGGGGGGGGGGGCGCTAAATATCTGATCTTGCCTAGGGCACCAAACTGTCTTGCACCGGCCCTGGCTGCACCACTGCCTGCTTTGGGGGACTGCGACTGTGAGGAGCTGAAATATTGCTGAAGCATGAGATGGGAACATAGGAAAGCCTGCCTGCAGATGTGCTGTAAATACAGGGCAAACAAAACATGGAACCATATGCTAACCAGAAGTAACTCCTACTGTATCTAGTGGAGCTTACTCCTGAGTAATGTGTTTAGGATTGCAGCCTCAACTTTTGAAACTGTATTATAGTAGCTGACTACTGATGGGTCTTCATGTAGAGCACACTTCATCCTTGCAAAGATACTAGCAACAGAGTTCTATCACATCCTAAAGTAATACAGCTTTTAGATGGTAGCAGCTGAATATTTTTAAATGTGAAGTCATTTCTCTGTATCTAGCAGCAGCCAAACTTGTGTGCCAAGCTGCCAAAGGGCATTTTATCCCCGAAGGTGCAACAGAAAATGCTATAGTCCCCTTGAAAAGATAGCATTGTAGTTGTTTGTCAGTAATGAAAATTACTGTTTTATTAGGAGCACTATAGTCACATGGTGCTCACTGTCCCATGTCTTTAAACCAATGCTCTTTTTGTCAGCCGCCAGTCAGATGATGATTCAGCCAGACCCATGACGAGAAGCCAGATCCATTAGAGAATGATGGAGCCATAAAACACAAGTCTTGAAATTCCTTTCCCTAATTAGCTAGGTTTTTAATTTTTATTTTATAATCTGCAAGTTACAGTTGGCTACTAAGTGTAAAGTTATAAAAGTCAGTGTAAGTTAAGATACAGAACTTTATGATGGTAATATATGTCTCCTTAACCATGTGTGGTCAACTGTATGTGTTCTAATACAATATTAACATAAACAAGTTAAAAAAAACATCCTCCCAAATTGTAGAATGCTTTCCCTTTAGAGTTAAGATTGGTCTCCGCTGTCTCAGCTTTTCAGAAAGGAGTTAAGATGCATCTCTTTAATTCAGCCTCTTAAATTGTGAGTAGTGGTTTTAATGTTTAAGTGTTGCTCTACCATTTTAATATGGTTTTACTGCTTTTATGTTTTATGTATTAATCTTATTTGAATTGTCATACATAGCCTTGGTGACACTTGTGAAAAGGAGGTATATAAATATTATTAATAAATAAATATTAAAAGTGGTTTGACTCTTTGGCTGCAATCGTGCACACAGAATTGGCTTCAATGGATGTAAGCAGACTACTATAGTCTGCCTGTACCTAATCTTTTCCTTGTTGATGTTTGGTTGATTTATATTGAGGCATGCGGGGGGGGGGGGATTTTAGGACTTTTTTCTGTCTAAACATGTCATAGGGTTGTGCCCTTGATGCTCGTTAACCCCTGACTTGGAGGCTTATGAGCATCCTACGCAGGGTGAGAAGAGCAGCAGAGGCGATCTTTGCCTCCCTGTCCTCCTGCCTTGCATTTTCACTAGAGGAGCTTTTTTGTCTGTCTAGCAACAGTGTTTAAGAGAGGGTGGGAAGTCCTCAAGATAACTCGCACCCTGGCCTCTCCAGTCTCCTCCCTTCCCCACCCACCAGAACAGCCCCCTTCCCCCCTCTCTGAGGTTGCTTTCCCAACCTTGGAGAACAGCCAGTGCAGTTTTTTCTACACCTGGGGAGGGAGGGGGGTCGGAGCTCTGATTCTTTGCTGTTTTTTCTGCCATTGACTAACATGGCTACCCTCTGGAAATTAAAAAAAGGGGGGGGAGCAGCATAAAGCACATCAGACTAGAAAATCAATATAAAACAAACAGTATCACAAGTAAGAAATATATAAAAGGAATAATAGTATTTTGAATGCAGACCATTACAGTAGCCTAGTCTGAATGGAATCAGGGCATGAGTAACCAAGGTCTGATGATGAGCTTGTACCATGTTTGGAAATTGAGAAATTGGGTGCTACACACAGAGCAGTCCAAAATAATCCTCTATCAGAGAGTAACACACACACACCCGCCTCCTGTGATCGTAAGAATTGATTCCACATCCTGTGGGGTCTTATTGGCTAGACTGTGGAGCACTGTGAGCAGAGCTGTTTGTTGAATGTGGATACAGCTTTTAAGTATATTTTTTCTACACATCTTTGAGCTTTCATACAATGCAAAAACTCCAATGATTTCTTTCAGTGGCTTTTAATGTAGCACATGTATAGAAGTATGGATTTGTAGCATGATATACTGTTTCACTACTTGGTGATATACTTGGTGAATTTTGGTTCTTTGTTCATGTTATACTCTTGGTCAGCTTTGGGTTCTCATTTACATTGTTCTTGCTAAAACAACAATCATCCCAGAGAGCTAAAATAGCATCACTGCAAATCCTTTGCATGACTAACAAAGACGAGTAGTGAATGCTCACAAGTGGCATTGTTTGTTAATTTGTAATGTGGCAGTCACATATAATGGAATCTGACCTCTAAGGGTAAGAGGAATTGCCCATATGCCATTCCCAGAACCGCAAACAAAAGATCTATACATAAATTGAGACTGCTGTTAAATGGCTGTTGAAAAAAGAACAGCTTGTACTTTATTTCTTTGTTTATTTGGGGAATTCCCCCCCCCCAAAAAAACCCTCAGTTACAGTGTAGCAACAAAATTATCACCATTGCTTGCTCTATACAGAAAAATGTCCAACTTGCTGCTGCTCCTCCAGACTGAAATAGGAAAAAAAGACCTCGTGACATGAGACGTTCTCCTCATACAAGACAAACTTGTCTGTCTTACTAAGTATTAAAAAAGGGGTTTCACTCAAAGGTAGAACTAAAGAACTTGCACTTCACCAAGCGAGAACAAAATCAATCACTTTTGTGTTTCTGGAATGATGGATATAAACTGGTAGTTTTACTACGGCCTTGCCTCTGTGGTGAAGAAAAAGGTTTCTATACGTGGGATGGCACTATTACATACCCAAGAGACTCCTGTAATGGCATGATCCCCTCCCCTGTCGGTTCTATGCCAGATGATGAACTCATCTATATACCTATATAAAAGCTGGGATTACATTGTTGGGTAGTCCCGAGGGGGAGGGGGCAAGCATGGAGTTCACTGTTGTGTAGTCCCATGGGGGAGGGGGAACAGGGATTACATTGTTGTGTAGTCCCGGGGGCGGGGAGCAGGGATTTCATTGTTGCGTAGTCCCGGGGAGGGGAGCAGGGATTTCATTGTTGCGTAGTCCGGGGGGGAGCTTTCATTGTTGCGTAGTCCCGGGGGGGGAGCTGGGATTTCATTGTTGCGTAGTCCCAGGGGGGGAGGGAGCTGGGATTTCATTGTGTGGTCCCGGGGGAGAGCAGGGATTTCATTGTAAAGTCCCGGTGGGGGGAGGAAGCAGAGATTTCATTGTTTAGTACCGGGAGGGGGGACACAGGGAATACATTGTTGTGTAGTCCTGGGAGTGGAGGGAAGCAGGGATTTGATTGTGTAGTCCCGGGGAGAAAGCAGGGATTTCATTGTACAGTACCGAAGGGGGGAGCAGGGATTTCACTGTACAGTACCGAAGGGGGGGGGGCAGCAGGGATTTCACTGTGCAGTACCGAAGGGGGGAGCAGGGATTTCATTGTGTGGTCCCAGGGGGGGGGGAGGAGCAGGGATTTCATTGTGCGGTCCCGGGGAGCAGACAGAGATTTGATTGTGTAGTCCCGGGGGGGGGGAGCAGGGATTTCATTGTACAGTCCCGGAGGGGGGAGCAGGGAATTCATTGTTGTGTAGTCCCGGGGGGGACTGTGATTTCACTGTTGTGTAGTCCCAGGGGGGGGGGGGGAGCAGGGATTTCATTGTGCAGTCTCGGGGGGGGGGGAGCAGGGATTTCCCTGTGTAGTCCCAGGGGAACAGGGATTTCATTGCGTAGTCCCGGGAGAGCAAGGATTTCATTGTGCAGCCTGGGGGAAAGGGAACAGGGATTTCATTGTGTAGTCCCGGGGGGGGGGGAGCAGGGATTTCATTGTGTAGTCCCAGGGGGGGGAGCAGGGATTTCATTGTGTAGTTCCGGGGGAGCAGGTAGTCCCGGGGGAGCTGGGATTTCATTGTATAATCCTGGGGGAGCTAGGATTCCATTATGTAGTCCCAGGGGACCTTTCCTATGGAGTAATTCAAAACAGCGGTCAGCTACCTTAAGAAATTTCAAACAAATAGTGCCTATAGGAAAAGGACGACCCATGCAACACCGGGTAAAAAAAGCTAGTGGAGCATATGCCTTCTCCTTAGTTGGGCTGAGGGAACTTGTTCCTCCATTGTGATCTGTTTGATTTTTCAGTGTTTGAAATTTTGTGGAATGCTTCCACAGATACAGTAAGCTCTCCCCTTCAGAAAGTCCCTCTCCATGCATAGAGGGAGATGGAGGGGATGGAGCGAGTGCACTGCCTCTCCTCACATGTTTATTTTACTCACTTTCAGAATGCTTGAACAGGGCTAATGTCTGAAAGTAATAGTAAACTAACCTTTCAGTACTATAGCTGAACAAACACTTTCAGATGTATTTATGATCCATTCCACCTTTATAGAGGTTTTTCAGTAGTCTTGCTCATTTTTTCTTCTTTTCCAAGTGAAAGCACTATTTCTTTAGAAGATCCCTTTCAGCTTGAAAATCATTTTTGTGCTGGCTTGCACATAAATAAATAATGGGCACATCACAGGTGCTAGAAGATGGCTCTCTTCAACCCTATTCTTCATGGCTTGAATGCTACCTATCTTGAATAGCAAAACATGGTAATGTCAAACTGAGGAAGTCTAGCAATTTCAGTACTTCCAGATACAAGCTGTCAAAATGACACTGAGTTATTGTTTATACAGCTTCCTCTGAACAGTTAGCCTCACATTGCCAATTGCTCTCAGTATGATGAGCTTTACTAGGTTGACTATTCTTTCTTTGCATATTTCATGCTTGCTAGAAAATCTCTTTGATCCAAGTCTAATGTGATCCTTCAGCAGTAAGGTTATTTATGAAATACAGTAATGTCACATTTAAAAACATATGGGTTAAATAATAGTTAGCTTAGCAAGAAAATTAATATCTGCAAAATAAACATGGAATAGGAATCTTAAAAATAAGAATCATATGTGAACAATTTAAAATAATTTGGCCAGAAGGGACATTCAAAAGGTTATCCTGACCGAGGGCTCTCAAAGTTCAGAAGGCCTCCCTAGGACTAGAAAAAATATATACCAAAAGCTCTCCAGATGTAAGTAAATAAAAAAGATGGCTTGGCTGATAGCTCTTCTCATGCTAAGCTTCACAGCCCTTAAGGGAACAATCATATAGTCCCTAGATAATGTCTAAGGGGCAATAGGATAGTTTGGATTCCCAGCACTCCGACCCTGGAGCTGGGAATTGGAGCTCTGCCCCCCCTGCCCTGCCCCTTGCAGACAGAAAGCAACCTTGGAGAGGGGAGAAGGGGGCATTTCAAGAGGCTGGAGAGGCTATCCTTACACCTCTACAGCCTCCTTCCCTCCCCCTCTGAGATGCTCCAGATAGATGGGCAAAAAGGCCCATCTACTGGAAAATGCAAGGCAGGAGGACAGGGAGGTGAAGATCACTTCCGCACCACTCCTCCTGCTCTGCACTGGATGACCATAACTCTCTCAGCCATCACCATAAGATTGTGCCCTAAGGATGCAATCCTATGCATGTTGAGACAGAAAAAGTCGTACAACTTACAGCATTACCCAGCCAGAATGGCAGGCTGGGGAATGCTGGGAGTCAGGACTTATTTTTGACTAAACATGCATTGCACCCTAAGTTAAAGTGAGACATCCAAATAAATATTAAAAAATTGTTTCTAATTGACCTCAATAACACAAATAGAAAAGCATGGCAGTAGGAAACCAGGACCTGGCTTCCCCATTGGAGAACATGGGTCCGTTTTCTGAGCAGGTGGTCCTCATGGCACAATCCCTCGGCCTGGAAGCAGAGCAACCAGTTGTGAGGGTGAAAGACCCTGTGTTCGATACGGTTCATGCTGAAGCATCAACTCCTGTTGCAATCCTGCTTCTACCAACCTTGCTACAGACTATCCAGCATTCCTGAAAGGCGCTCTCTCCTCTGTGGCTCCAAAGTTGAAAAGACTGGAGGTTATGTATAGGGTGCAAGGGAATGATGTGGTTTCCTGTTTACACACCTGCCTCTTCACTGTATCACAGTGGTACCAAAGTGGCAGTATCTAAGTCCTGCCACTTCCAAGTCCTGCAGTCCTCACAGGAAACAGGACAGCAGTCTTTGACTGCCCCCACTTCCTTCTTTGTCCTTCTGTCTGTCACCCCACTTTCGGAACTCATCTGGCATCTTTTCAACTGGCTTGGGCATGTATCATGTCAGACTCCTGGTTCCTTTCCTTCATACAGAAGGGTTACAGGATTGACTGCCATGCTCTTCCCTCTATTGGATCCATCAAAGGCACAGCCTTGTCACTGGTGCTGCAGATGGAAGTAGATACCCTCTTAGCAAAGGGTGCCATAGAGCGCGTCCAGGTGCATCAGCTTCATGACTGTTTCTATTCCCATTACTTCACCATTCCAAAGAAGGATGGAGGGCTTCAACTGATCCTGGATCTCATGGATGTGAATGCCTTTATCACATCTCATGGATGTGAATGCCTTTATTCTGGATGATCACGCTGGCATCCATTCTGTTCCTACAGAAAGGAGACTGGTTCACATCCGTGGATATGAAAGATGTGTATTTCCAGACTGCTGTCAATCAGAAATACCAGTTCTTCCTTTGGTTTGCCATCGGACCCAACGCCTACCAATTTTGTGTGTTGCCCTTCAGACTTGTCACTGCACCAAGGATCTTTACCAAGTGCAGAACTGTGGTGGAAGCTCTCATTCATGTCTAAGGGGTGGGGATATACCCCTACATCAATGATTGGCTGTTGGTGGCATTCACAAAAAAGGGGATCATATCCCTTATATGTCACCTTCTGCAGGACCTTGGTCTCTACTTGAACATAGAGAAATCCCACTTGAAACCAATGCAGAGAATCCAATTCATCAGGGCAGTCTTGGATTCTATGGTGGACCAAGAATCCCTCCTTCCAGACCATGCATCAACATTGACATGCCATGCAGGAGAGTTATTCACTCATGTTACCCCTGTGGTGCACGTCCAACAGTTATTGGGACTGATGGTGGCTACCACTGTGGTAGTGCCTTTCACATGCTTGAGGATGAGCGTGCTCAAGAATTGGTTCGCCTTGGTGTTCAACCTTTGGTGGGATACCTGTTGCACCTGTCTTAGTGTACCCCTGGAAGTGGTGTTGGCATGGTGGATAAATGCTTCTAACCTGGTTGTGAGAATCCCATTTCTCCAGCTTTCCCCATCTCAGATCCTTCCCACAGATGCATTCCTGTCAAGATGGGGGGGTTCACTGAGGGCCCTTAGAGGTACAAGGTGTATGGACCATGGTGGAGTCTGCACATCACATCAACATCTTGGGGTTGCTGGCAGTCAAGAAGGCCCTGAAAGCTGATTTCAGAGGCCACTTGGTTCAAGTAGTCTCAGCCAATACTACCACCATTTACTGCTTGAACAAGCAAGAATCTTTCCTCTGGTTGGAACACTTCCCAATAACAAAAGTGCTAGCAAAAATTAGGCCGGATGAGATGGACTGCATCCTGATCATGCCATGGTGGCCAAGGCGACCTTGGGTCACCCCTCTATTTCAATTCTCTCATGGGAAGTGCCAGCAGCTTCCATCGATACTGAACCTGATCACATGGAATTGAGGCAAGATATGGCATCTGGACCTCAATGCGCTATGACTGACAGCATGGAGAATTAATTGACCCTTTCTGCCCCTTTGGTCCCTGACATGGTACAATGCATTCTGGACGCTACTTGCAAGCCATCTACAAGACATTCCTATGCCCATAACTGGGCATCCTTTTGCTCCTTTGCTACCACTCATGACTTTGACCCCATTCAGTGCTAGTTGCTCCAAGTGTTGCAGTTTATCTTGTTCCTTTATGACAAGGGTTTAAAATTTTCTTCCCTGAGAGCATATCTGTTGGCCATCTCTGCCTCTCACACTCCAGTGAACACTAAACAGTTTCTTTGGGGTGTACGTAATCTTGCTCCTCCAATTTGGCTTCTGGTACTGACTTGGAGTTTGTTGGTTGTTCTGTAGGCCATTCAAACTGTTTGCAATGACAGATTTCTGTCTCCTGTTTTGGAAAACTGCCTTTCTGGTGGCTGTTACATCAGCCAGCCAGTCCAGCAAACTGTGCATTGCATATACAGACCCACCTTATATGACTTTCCATCATGATAAGGTGGTGCTCTTTCCTGACATCGCATTCCCTCCCAAGGTGGTGTCAGAGTTCCACTTGAATCAAGACACGGTACTCCCAGCTTTCTTTGAATCTCCTTCCACTCTGATGGAACCTATTCTTCATACCCTGGGCGTTCAAAGGGCATTGGCTTTGTATAAATCAAGGACTGAGCCATTTCATCAGTCCCCTCACTTATTTGTGTACTATGGTGGCAAGTGGCGCAGAGGCTGTCATCCTTGGTGGTAGTAAGTTGGCGTATGAACTGGCTGGCCTTGACCTTTCCAGTCCAATCCGAGCTCACTCGGCTCATGCCATTGCTTCTTTGGTGGCATTTGGGAATCTCCCTTCTTGAGCTCTGCAGAGCAGCCACCTGGTTGAAACTGTCAACCTTGATCAGCCATTACAGACTTGATGTGCAAGCCAGAGTGGACTGCTCCTTCGGCTGCACAGTTTTATCTGCTATCTTACAGTAGGACACCGATCCACCATTGGTAAGTCAGTTTGCTACTCACCCATGTGTGTGATGCACAGAAACCATGAAGAGAAAGACAGGTTGCATACCTGTAACTAGTTCTTTGAGTGGTCATCTGTGCATTCACACAAACCAGCCACTGTCCCTGCTTCGATGTCAGTGTTGATATCGATGTTGGTACTGAGGCTCTGCTTGGTTCTGAGGCTGCAATTGGCACTCTCAAGGAACTGAGGGAATAGGTGGTAATCTATTAGGGACATGCGCACTGGGAGCATGGGGGTGTGTGTTCCTGCCCCAAATTCCTCAGCTACAGAAGTTTCCCAAACAGAGCTCCGCACAGGTGCAGAGTCCATATGTACGAATGCAAAGATCACCACTTGAAGAACTACAGCTACAGGTAAGCAACCTGTCTGTTTCAATTGTCAGATGAATGTGAAAATTCTTGCACATGATGCTTTATTAAGCTCCTTTTGTGGAAGACCAGCAACTGGGTCTTTGACGTGAGTTCAGCACTTAACGGGTTAATCGCGGCTGAGATATAGCCCGTTCAAGCAAGTGAAATTGACTAGAACTCTGGCGCAGCGAGAATAAACACTCTGAGCCTTTCGTTGCCCAAATAAGGCTTTATTTACTAGTAGTTAACTGAAGCAGAACTAATAGCTTTCTAGGAATACTATGCGTCAACACAACCTGAGCGTGACCTCCGACTTTATGAATGAAAGGTTCCCAGGCTAGCGTATTGAGGGAAGCAGTTACCTTAGGTTCAAGACTTTATGCTGGTGAGTTTCCAGCCTGGCTCCGAGTCCTGCCTGACCCGGGGAAGAGAAAAGCTTGCTCCAGCCACAGCTGGACAGAGTTGTGTTCACCCGTGTTCCCAACAACCCCCGGGGGTGCGGAGAGGGGTTTTCTACCCGTTTTCCCGCCCTCCCACCTGGTCAGGTGGGCTTATGCCTGCCCCTTCGTGTCAGGTGGGCTTATTCCTGCCCAGGAAAAGATGACGTGTCATGGTTCCTGGGGTACTTTACAGCTCTTTGAGACTGCCCTGCCTTCTTGATGGTCCATACTTGTTTTGTGGATTCCAGCCTAGGTGCCCCATTGTTGGTATGCCAGATCCGTCTGGCTGCCCCCCCTCCCCCGTATCTCCGGTGCCTCTCTCGCCCCCTCGGGGAGATTATGCAGACAGGGAGGGTCAGGGAAGTCGTATGTGTGTGTCAGGCTTTATCCACACATTTTAAAAAAGCAGTCATTCCAAATATGTTGGGTATCTGCTCATCACTATAACAGTAAAAACTGTAACAGTGAATTACCATGTGCAAATGAGGCTTTGATATGAAAAAGCTCTTCAGAGAGCCTGTAAGAATTATTTGCATATAAACAAACTGTGATATCAATGAATTTATTAACTTCATCTTGCAATTTACGTAAGTATGCATGCTTATATCTTATGTTTTCAGACCAACTCAATTCACAGTTTATATTGATGCCCTCACCACCTCAGTGGATAGTCAGTCTAAATGCTGCAGAAAAGGCAACAGTTGGATAATGCAGGCAGGGGAGCAATAAAGCAATGGCATTTGGCATAATCAGGAATGAATGCTGCACACTGCTTGTTTAGCCCTGCCCAATCATAGAGAAAATCAGAGATTAAGGACTGATTCAGACACACCGTTTCTACAATGCTACACTCCTATGGGCTGTATCACTTAAAAAATCACATGGAGTGTTGCACGTTTGATAGCTGCCCCATGTGCAGATTGCACCCCATGTCAAAAAGCTTAATGTTTCCACTGCTCTTGCCTACCCACCCCCAAGCAGTGCTCAAAATGGGGGCAGATGCCATCCCATTTCTTTTTAGAAGAACCTAAAACCACCCCACTTCTTTGAAATGGATGTGTTTTTAAAAATAAACCCATCCTGGGATATTACTTAGAGCAGGGTTACACTGGTATTGTGAAAAGTCATGACCTCAGGGCCCAGAGCTGGGAGAGGCAGGCACTTGTAAAGTCAGTTTCCTCTTCCTCTAAGAACTGAAACTCCAGACCCAGCAGCAGTTCTGCTGAGAAGGAGACTGTGCAAGTGCCTTCCTACTGCCTCTCCCAGTTCCACAGACAGTTCTGGGCTGGTACGGCTAGAAGATGTAAATAAGGCCTTGTCACAGGGGACTGTTCAGACCATGCCTGTACCTTGTTTAAAGTTTTAAAGGTGCAGGTTTTTTTAAGTTTGACATTCAGGTTTTTAAACTTTTCTAAACCATGGAATCTATTTCTCCATAGCCAAGCTCACACATATTCCCTATATTTCCTTTGCATTCACACAAGTGAACCTTAAATGCTAAAACCTCCAATAAAAGGGAACATGCTACCGAAACTTACACCTCACCCTCCTGCCTGGCAGCAATAAGCACCCCAATTGCCAAGCTTCTAAGAACTCGAGCATAAGTGGCACTGTGAGGGATTGAGGCCTACACGGGATTTGGTTTACTGAGGCCTACACAGGCTTCAGTTTGTTGAAGCCTGAAGGCCCAAACACTCCACGATGGGAGGGGGAGTTTGAGAGTTTTAAGTTACCCAATAGAAGTTAAGAATTAGATATCTTATTCAAGGTCACATGGTCATAACCTTCCAGTCCTGGGAAGACTATATATGTGGGGTGTGGTCAGCTAGCAGTCAGAGTGTGTGCGGGGAGAGAGCTAGAAGCAGCAGAGAGAAACAGCAGAGAGAAGCAGAGAGAGAGAGAGAAAGAGAAACTGGCTAGTTGACTGCATAGGAATTAGGTAGACTGAAGTGAAACTAGAGAACATTGTTTGTTTGTTTGTTTGTTTTATTTTATCATACATGCTTTTGATTTAAAACCACTCTATTAAGTAATTTCCCTAATACTATAAGTAAAGTTTGTTGTGTACCCTGGAGTTTGGAGTGACTTATTCACCACGTCTACAGCCTACACCCACGTTACTGGAAGCAGGCAAAGGACTTGATAACCTAGGGAGGGAGAGGCTTTGGGAGGAGGCAGAGATCTCCCAAAGGCAGATCAAGGGGTCCCTGCAGTAGCGGAACCTTGACAGGCACTCATACCTATTGTCCTATTTCAGTGGTTGGACCCCCTTGAGCTGTCAGTTACTTTCCTGTACCCCAAGATAAAGGTGGGGTGAACCCTGATAATTTTGTCTTCATCTGAACATTGTAGAGATCATGCATACATGTAAGTTTCTGGCTGGCTAAATACTACAGTACTAATTTTATTTTTTGTCTTACTCTGTACTCTGCTTCTCTCTCTCTCTCTCTCTCTCTCTCTCATTATTTTTAAATGTATATCTCTCACAAGCCCAGCAATTCAATAAAATCTAAAAATCTGTGTTTAATGTTATAGCACCATCAGCTCTAGGATTAACTATCCTGTTGCATATGAAGGAGAATAGGTATTACCAATTGTTCTGCTGGGAAATAGGATACAGCACAATTGAATACAGTACTCACTCATTTGAAAAAACCTTAATATTCAATTGGCTTTTATGCATTTCTTTGGTAGCTAAACAGCAGCACATTAGGCATTCTACTTTTCCCAGTTTGATACAGGTATTGCTTTATGCTTTATTCCAAGGGTTCTAAAGGTATATTATAAACATCCCAGAAAGCATTAGAAGGAGGAAAATGAAAGACATTTGTTCACAGTATCTAGAGCATTGTGTAGAACTTTTGATGCAACATTGAAGAAAATTACTACTTGATCAGTGCAGTGTAGTGGAAATCAGAGATCTGAGATCTGAAATGCCAGATGAAACAGTCTTAGATTGAAAAATGTAAGCTGTGTTTAGTCTGTGTCTGGGAATTAAAAGACACGAGTTAAATTCCCATCTTCACTGAAGATTTCCCATGTGACTTGAAATAAATCACCTGGCTTCTTTTGGTAAAATCCTTATCTACTAGAGTCAGTAAAATATATTTCTTTTTCATTAACTTCAGTGTGGCATTAACTGAGTACATCCCCAACTCAGTTCTCAAAAACTGACTGTCTCAGCACATAGTATCCATGCATGTTGTATATGTATCATCTCAGAGCATCACAGATCTTAATAGCTTCAGATCTTTGAGAATATTGTAACATGATACTAATCCATTTCCAGCAGCCCACTCTCTGCACCACCATAAAAAATATTTATGCCAATGTGTAACAACAGAGATGAGGTGCCTGGGAGGGGAAGGAGCAGGAGAAGAGCTATAGTACAGGTGGAGTCGAGAGCACATAATGCAGGCCACATGCTGAAGCTAAGCAGGTATGAGCTGGGTCAGTGCTTGGATGGGTGACTGCCTGGACTGCCTACATCTGTTCTTCTGCATTGAGTAGGGGGTTGGACTCGATGGCCTTATAGGCCCCTTCCAACTCTACTATTCCGATTCTAGGATTCTACTCTGGATGTCTCCTCCCCCCCCCCCACTTACAAACAGAAATGGAACTGGAGAAGCAAGGACTTACCGTATTTTTCACTCCATAACACGCACCCCCCCAAAAAAATAGGGGGAAATGTCTGTGCGTGTTATGGAGTGAATATTGTAAAAAATAAGTAATTTTTTTTTTTTTACATACCTCTGGGCTCCTGGGCGGAGTGGGGCAAGCCCCCGCCTCTCAGCTGATTCGGCTGCGGCGCCCCCCCCGGCAGCAGGGACGCGCGGTACAAGGCCGCCCGCGCCCACCAAAAACTTTGCCGCTGTGGCGGTGTGGTGGCGGCAATGGCAGCGAGGCGATGGCGGTGCGGCAGCGCCCTGCCCCGCAGCAGGGACGCGTGGGACAAGGCCGCCCGCGCCCACCACAAACTTTGCCGCTGTGCTGGTGGCGGCGCGGCGGCTGCAATGGCGGCGAGGCGATGGCGGCGCGGCGGCACCCACACACCCCGACAGCAGGGACGCGTGGGACAGGGCCGCCTGCGCCCACCACAAACTTTGCCGCTGCGCCGGTGGCGAGGCGGCACCCCCCCCCGACAGCAGGGACGCACGGGACAAGTCCGCCCACACCCACCACAAACTTTGTGGCGGCGGCAGCGATGGTGGCGTGGCGGCGTCTCCCCCGGCAGCAGCGACGCGGGCGGGCGGGTGCAGGGCCAGCTCTGCTCCGCGCGGTGACCTCCGGAGCCCACCGGCCCTGCCCCGCCCACCGGCGAAAGTGACGCGACGGGACCAAGAACACTTCCTTTGTCCTGGTTTGTTTACTTCCAGGGACACTCTGGAAAATGGAGCATCTATGGCAGGAAGTTCCTGCCAGGAACCATAGAGCCTTACTGTAGCATCTCTCATGAGTGTTGTTTGGCAGCCAGACAGTGAGAAGTCACTAGTGCTGCTGATGAGAAGTTTACTTTTGGAACAGTAAAAGTACGGTAAGCAGATGCTTTGAAATGGGGGGGGGGGACTAGGTCTGAATGAGGAGGAGAAGTGAGCCTGGACCACTGCACGCATGCAATATAGCAGGGAAAGGTGCTTACTAGCAGCGAGGGCAGCAGCAGCTAGGGAGGAAGGTCCAGTATTGCCCTTCTACTCAAACTAATTTGCGTCTAGTAAGTGCACTGAAATATGAACTGAACAATTTTCTGGACAGTTCACAAAACTTAAAACCATAAAATACAACAGTTTAATAAAATGCAATATAAAAACCGCTATATGTTTAAAACAGAATAAAACCAAAGTAAAAGCCAGCAGCAGTGTATACGTCGTACGTCGTGGACACAGGGAGTGAGCGGGAGGAGGCCAATGGCAGACCGGTTTTGTGGGATCGGTTTCGGCTTCTTCCTTCTGATGAAGTGGACAAGGTGCTTTCATCTGTGAGGCCGACCACCTGCTTGCTTGACCCTTGCCCGTCCTGGCTCATCATGAGCTGCAGGGAGAGACTGGGTGAGGGGATCAAGGCGGTGGTGAATGCCTCCCTCGAGGAGGGAGTGATGCCATCAGCCCTCAAGGAGGCAGTAATAAGACCGCTTCTAAAGAAGCCCTCCTTGGATCCCCAGGATTTAAACAACTTTCGCCCAGTCTCCAATTTACCATTTCTGGGCAAGGTGATCGAGCGGGTGGTGGGTGCTCAGTTGAAGGCACACTTGGATGAAGCCGATTATTTGGATCCGTGCCAGTCGGGCTTCAGGTCTGGACATGGGACGGAGACGGCCTTGGTCGCCTTGGTGGATGATATGAGGAGGGCTTTGGATAGGGGCGAATGCTCCTTTCTAGTCCTCCTCGATCTCTCAGCGGCTTTTGATACCGTTGACCACGGTATCCTCCTGGACCGTCTGGAGGGCTTGGGCTTGGGAGGTACTGTATTGCAGTGGTTCCGGTCCTTCCTCTCTGGAAGGTATCAGAGGGTAGTTCTCGGGGAGGAGGCTTCGGACCCTCGGCTGCTCACTTGTGGAGTGCCACAGGGTTCCATCCTCTCCCCGATGTTATTCAACATCTACCTCAAGCCGCTGGGAGCTATCATCAGGAGGTTTGGGGTGCAGTGTCATCAGTATGCGGATGACACGCAGCTCTACCTCTGTTTCAAGTCCTCACCGAGGTTGGCCGTTGAGACCCTGTCCAAGTGCCTGGAGTCAGTGGCTGGCTGGATGGGAAGGAACATGCTGAAGCTGAACCCCGACAAGACCGAGGTACTTCTGGTGGGGGACAAGGGAAGGTTAGGGGATGTTGACCTGGTGCTGAATGGGGTACATCTACCCCTGAAGGACCAGGTCCGCAGCTTGGGGGTCATTCTAGACTCCCAGCTGTCCATGGAGGCTCAGGTGGCAGCTGTGAGCCGGGCGGCGCTGTATCAACTCCATCTGATACGGCAGCTGCGCCCCTACCTTCCTAATCACCTGCTCCCATCAGTGGTTCATGCCTTGGTCTCCTCTCGCCTAGACTACTGTAATGCGCTCTACGTGGGGTTACCCTTGAAGACGGTCCGGAAGCTTCAGCTGGTACAGAACGCGGCGGCTCGCCTGATTAAGGGCAGCCGCCGGCGTGATCACATCACGCCAGTGCTTAATGAGTTGCACTGGCTACCAGTTGCTTGCCGAGCCGAATTCAAGGTGTTGGTTTTGACCTTTAAAACCCTACACGGCTCCGGCCCAGCTTATCTCAAGGAGCGCCTCCAACAACATCAAGTAGGCCGCTCAACAAGGTCTGCCACGGACGGCCTTCTCCTTATTCCATCAGCCAGAGCAGCCAGGCTGGTGGGGACTAGGAAGAGGGCCTTCTCTGTGGCGGCCCCCACATTATTGAACTCCCTCCCTAGTGACCTTCGCCATGCCCCCTCCGTGATGAGCTTCCGCCGTGCATTAAAAACATGGCTGTTCAGGCGGGAATATGGGGTGGGTTAGGTTTTTAATGAGAATTTTTTATATTGTTTTAATTATTATATTTTATTGTGTTTTACTGTATTTTAATTGTACATCGCCCAGGGTGGCCGGGTGACCGGCCAGATGGGCGATTGATAAATATAATAAATAAATAAATAAATAAATATACATCTAAGATCACAACATTTTTTTTTAACTGAAGGACTACACATCGCACATGATTCCCCCCCTCCCCCGTTTTCTTCTTCTAAAATCTAAGTGTGTGTTATGGGCAGGTGCGTGTTATGGAGCGAAAAATACGGTATACAGCAATGAGCTGCTGTAGCCATCTCTTCACTCGGCAACACGTCCACCTTGTATGTCACTTCCCAAATCAACTGTATAAAGCTGGAGTTGGGAGGCCTATTACATTTTATTTGTTTGAATAGAACTACCTTCAACTCCCAGGCCTTTTAGTCCTCCAGTTTAGTTTTTAAATGTGTTACTGTGTTTTTAGATTGTTACCCTGCTGCTGGTTTTAACTTTGGTTTTATTCTGTTTTAAACCGTTAAAGGTTTTATATTTTTATCATGTTGCATTTTAGGGTTTTGATTTTATGTGAGCTGCCCAGACAGCTTTGACTATGAGGTGGTAGAGAGATGTAATATAGACACGCAGCTGGCTCAGCTTGTCTGAGTGTGGTAAGCTAAGCAGGGTCAGGCCTGGTTATTACTTGGATGGGAGACCCCTCCTCTAGTTTCCTGCATTGAGCAGGGGGTTGGACTCGATAGCCTTGTAGGCTCCTTCCAACTCTATGATCTATAAAATCTATGATACCTTGAACAAACAGATGATGTGATGCCATTGCTTTGCCAAAAAGGTGACTGTGGCGTAACCCCGCAATTCAGTTCCCTGGTGTATGTCTGCTTTAGTATGTTTAGTGTGTCTAGAATGTTGAACCGAGTGGGTGTGGTTTGTGATATCTTGGAAAGGGTGGGGGGAGGAGTATATAAGGAGTGTTTGAATGATGTCAGAGTTAGTTGGGAGTTGAGTGAGTTAAGAAGTAGAGTGTTGGTTGCAGTGTGTTGGGAGTGTTAGAGAGTTTGGGAGTTAGGTTAGCTGGGTTATTCGTGTCTTGTCAGGAGTTTTAAGAGGAATCAGTGATTGTATGAGGAGTGAGAGTATTTGGTGTTATAGGGACTTTGGTTAGTTATAAAGTGTTTGGTGTAAACAGGTTTATTTTCTGGAACTAAGATTTTGAGAATTAAAATAAACTTATTTTTATTTGGTTTGCTACCCAAATCCTACGTGTCAGCTTGGTGTTATTAACCTGCATTACTTTTAAATCTACACACACACACACCTTTGTACCCACAGAATCATAAATTTAAGCTAGATCCTTAATAACCAGTATTAATCTTTTCCCTCATTAGTAGGGGAAAGGTTTCATTTGACCCTCCCCTCAGGTTTTTAAGTGTTGATGCTTAGCCTGAGAAGGGTTTATGCACCTGGTCCTAAAGTGTAAAGGGCCGTGTCGTCGCATATTTGGTGGCAGTGTTGGTGGGATCCGTAATAGATTTCTGGTTCTTTGTTGTGGCAGAAGTCAAAGGATCTCTATTTTTGAAAAGGGCTCAGTGTGATAGCCTGTCACAGTTACTGTGAGGCGCCACTGAGTTCCTAGCTATTGAAGCTGCATTATATCTAGGTCAGAGGTTGATTTGATACAACTCTCTAACAGGATATTTTTTTATCTGTGGTAATAGAAATCTGTTACCATAGTAAGTTTTAAACTCCTGACTTTATTTTAACAACTCCAAGTCCCAATATATTTCTGAAATATATAACTGTCTGGAAAAAGAATGGAATTTTGGGGGATGAAAAAAGAGGCCCTGACACAGAAATGTAAAAACCTAGGTTTGCCAGTGGAGGGTAAATCTGTAGATGAACTAAAATGGATGCTCATTGAATATTCCAGGGGTAGTGGTGCTGGAGAGGCTGAGGTAACTCCTGTAAGGCCATTACCTATAGAAATGTCTCAGTATTTGGAACTGGAAAGGGAGAAACTGAGAATTAAAGAAGCTGAATTAAAACAACAAAGAGAAATTGAACTAGAAAAATTAAAACAGCAAGAACAACAAAGAGAAATTGAACTAGAAAAATTAAAACAACAAAGAGAACAGCAAGAACAACAAAGAGAAATTGAACTAGAAAAATTGAAACAAGAAAGATTGAGGGAGGCTGAAATAAGAATGAGAGAAAAAGATAGTGAGGTAGATTTAGAATGACTTGGGTTGGAGAAAAAGAAAATGGAGAGGGAAGATCAATGGAGAACTGAGGAGAGAGCCAGAACTCCTAAGTTATCTCCAAAAGATTTCACTGCTTACATAGAGGGACAAGATCCCCAAATTTTCTTTAACACATTTGAGAAAGCAGCCATGATGTGGGAAGTAAATCCACAAGATTACATGAAGTTTATCCCAAACCTGATAAAGGGTGATTTGGCCGAAATCTATAATAGTTTTCCTGTGGGGGAAGCTCTTGCTTTTGAAACATTTAAAGCGGCAGTGTATAAAAGTGTGAAGGATCACCAACAGGATCCTTTGCGTGAGTTCGGCGCTTAACGGGTTAACCGGCACTGAATTACAGCCCGTACGAGCGCTGGCAACCGCCTGCGAGGCTTTCGCACACAAGAGGAAACCGCAGCCCTTTAAATGACCAAATAAGGCTTTTATTTGTTTATACAAAAACACAGAACGGAACTAACAGCTCTTCAGGAATACTACAATGTCAACACAACCTTAGTTGACCCCTGAGTTACTCAATGAACAGGCTCATAGACTAGCGGATTGAATCTGGTCAGTTACCTCAGATCAGAGACTCTACGCCTAGTCAGTTTCAGCCTGGCTCCGGGTCGGCCGATCCGGGGATGAGACTGGCTTAGTCGGGCTGCCGCTTGAAGGACGAAGCTGGCCCCGATGTACCCTGGTTCCCAACAACCCTTTACCGGAAGGGAGAGGGGTTTTCTACCCTGGAGTTTCCGCTCTCCCCGCCCTCCAGGTCAGGTGGGGCTTATGCCTGCCCCTTCGTTTCAGGTGGGCTTATTCCTGCCCGGGAAGAAGGTGACGTACTGGTACTTTACAGCTCTTTGAGACTGCCCTGATAGTTTGATGGTCCTTGATGGTCCTTCCTGGGTTTTTGTGGATCTCCACCGAGACTCTTCTTTGTTGGGGATGACGACCTGTCTGGCTGCTTCTCCTGTGACTTCATCCCTCCTCCCTCACCCCCTCCCTTAGGGGAAGACTGTGTGTGTGTGTGTGTGTGTGTGTGTGTGTGCAGACTTGTGTTGGGCTTTCTCCACAAAAAGATTTTGCTATGGCCTTGAATATTTCAGGAAGAAATTCAGGAGCACTAATGCTGCTTCGTCCAGGTCTTCTCTGGAGTAGAGCCACAAGTTAGCTGATCATTTTGGGAAATGGATCACTTGTGCTGAGGTAAAAACCAAACAAGATTTGGTTGACCGTATGATAAAGGATCAACTGTTTTTTCAGATACCTCAGGAGATAAGATTATTAGTGAGGGACAGAAACCCTAAAAACTATCAAGAGGCAGCTTTGCTGGCTGATCAGTTTTCCTTGAACCAGGGCTATAATATGACAGGCAAGACTAATAAAGAGACTAACACAAAGCCTGTGTATAAGCCTGGAGGGTTCAAAAGGGAAGCTGAGGGAGCCAAAAGTCAGTTGACCACCAAAAAGGCGGGAAACACCACAAGACCATTGTTTGGCAAAACTGATCTTACTTGTCATCATTGTGGGCTTGTAGGACATATACGACCTCAGTGTCCAAGACTTATGGACCAAAAGGAAAAAAATACCGCAGTGAGGAGGGTATATGTTAATAAAGACTCTGAAGAGGCTAAGAGTCCACAGTGCTACATGTTAAAGTGGGGTGACATGCAGGAATCAGATCAGTCTTTGTGGGAGGAAGTGACAGTAAATGGAAGAAGACATATGGCTGTGCTTGATACTGGAGCACTAATTTCTTTAATTCGTGAGGATTTGGTAAATCCTGAGGAGATCATTCCTCACAGAACAGTCACCATTAAACCTGTGAGAGGCCCTACAGTGGAGATCCCAGTAGCAGAAGTGGATGTTACTGTTGGGTTTTGCATAGGCAGAACGAGATTACCACCTGACATCGAGATTATCACCTGACCTGGTGGGTGTCTCTTGAGTTCAAGTACACAAGGTCTTTGGTCACGAGACATAGTCTCAAGATGATATGACTCAGCAACCTTGGACAGATTTGGGGTAAACATGTTGATGAATACGTTATACAACTGGGGTGAGTAATATCCTATTTATAGGTGGTATAAAGCTAACACACTTGCTGATAGCTTCACTCCTTCTCTTCACTTCTCCTCTCGTCTTGACTTGTTCTGGACTTCACTTCATTTAGCCTTACCACTGGGGTATTGGATTTGAGTCTGCAATGATGTAGTGAGTAAGAGATGCATTGTTTGCCTTAATCCCATGTAATTGGGTCTTACAAATAAACTCTTTAATCTTTATTAACTGCTGTTATCTCCTCCTTCCGCCTGCGTGACTGGGACTGAGGGTCACTGGCTAGGGAAGCTTTTGAGCCCGGGTCAGTCCAGCTCTCACATCTGGTTATGGGCCCAGATAATCAGTAGAGATAAGCCTGATGGTTATCTCAGATGGGCAGATAAGCCCAGAGACGCAGTACGGAGAAATTCGGCAGTTATAGGGTTAAAGGAATTGTTTACTATTTGTAAGAACGGTTTGTAAATAAACCGGGAGGCGATGTTGCTAGAGCTGGGTGCTGATAAGAGCGGCTTGGAATGCAGCACAAATGAAGAATGCAGGACAGAGAGACGGAGGATTTTTCGTTTTGGAAGCAGCTGGAACGGAGGTGCCAGGCTTGGCAAAATCCGAGGCTACTGGGCAGCTACTAGGCTGAAAAGTGAACAACGCTGGACACAAGGATTTCGTTTTCCACAGCTTGCTGGAGTGATTGTCAAGAAACTGTATCGGGCAAGGAAATATCTCCAGGAGGCTCTGTGTCTACTCATTTGAGTCAAGGCTACAGCAGGAGGATCATATTTCTTTTACAGTTTGCTTCTTCGCTCAGCAGCGGATCAGCTATCTTTTGCATTGTATCAACAAGTGGCTTGGATTACAAATGCGTGGATTACGTCTGACGTGGGCAAAGCGTCTGGAGCGTCATGTCGCAGCAAAGCAAAGTCACGTGTGACAGAAACGTATCTTGGGAAACTTGATACTACACGGGAGGCTGTATCAAACCAGCGGAGGCGTGGTTTTAAAACAGCAGGAGAAAAACAGCGCGACAGTTTTGAACAGAGAAAGCTGTGCTTAAAATGTGAAGCTGTTCTTCATTTTATTCATGTGGGATCACAGAAGAAGGAGCTTGAAATCAGCAGGGGTGCTGCTGATGGGAAAAAACTTTGTGTTTTAACCCTGGACATAACAAAATGGACATTATTTTGTTGTGAACAGAAGCAGTGGATTGTTTAAACGAAGCTTTCTGTGTTGGACATGAATAAGCAGAAAGAGGACTATGCAAATGGTCAGAGGTTTGACAATCATGTTTTTGGAACTGTATTTCTTGAAAGTGAATAACTTGGATTCAAGAAAGTGTAATATATGCTCTTTGAAATGTCAGGAAATGTACTGAATGTATATATGACTTGAGTATATTGTGGATCTTTCTGTAGTAAAATGTAGACTACTGAATAATTAGGTATGTTTATATGGCAAAGCTAAGAGATGGATTATTTCTTTTATACTGTAATGATGTAAATAAAGAAATGGAAAGTTGTACTGATGCAACTATAAAAGGTTAAATGCTTATATGTATGACATGTACATGCATGCATATCACATGATGTTTGATCATTTAGATTCACAAGCCTGTGAAAGAAAATGCAAACTGTGTTTTGGGGAAAGCATTTGGAAATTGTAATTTTCACATGAAAGGTAATTTTGTGCACATAAACAAGGGATGCTAGCTTCAACAGGTAAACTGGAAGGCAAGCTGAAAAACCAGTTCATTTCATTTAAATTTGTTCCTGGTAATCTTGTGGGTACTCGGATGGTTTTTAGAGGAGAGGCACGTTATTTCATGATGTTAATTGATCAATACACGAGGTACAGGTTGTGTACATGTTAGATAGAAAGCTGGAGTATTGAACAAAATCAAGGTGTTTTGTGCTTCGGTGGGAAACAAGCATATTACCCATGTTACCTATTTCTTTTGAGATAATGGGGGAAGTTCAATTCAGTGCATGTTTTGATGCATTTCTAACAGGATGTGATATTGAACACATGGATTGTGTGGAAGAGTAAACAAACACTCAGAAGAGGTGATACTAATTTGGATAATGAGGTTTGGGTAGAAGCTCTTAAATGTTTTGATTATGTACATGATAGAAGTTTTAGTTCTGTGATGAACTGTACACCTTATAGAAAGTAGTGTAGAAGGAAGAATCTTCTGGAGAAACATTTCAGGATCTTGGATCTGATATGTAGGTACATACACCTCAAAGTTAGAAGAAATCTGTAAGGGAGCTTACAAGAGATTTTTCTAGAAATGAGAATATTGTGTTTCACATGAACAACACTTGGATAGTGAGATTATCTAGAAGTGTTTAGTATAATGCTGAATGAAAAGGTGAGATCATTTTTCAAAATTAATTCGGTTAATACAGGGGATGCATCAAGTTCAGAGTCAGAATAGAAAAGCATTTGCTGAAAGACAGTCAGGTAAATTTGACAAACTCTGATACACATTTGGTTTAGAGGAGGCTAAACAAATGATTGTTCATCATTGGTGCAAATTTATTAGAACTGGAACCTGATAACTGATAAGGTAAGGAACAGGTGAGTCAAACAACCTGTGAGATATCAGGATGAATTTGCAGGAAAAGCCATTTGAAATTTCAAAGAGGTGAAAAATTGTCTGTTAAGGAAGCTGAACCATAGCTTCAGGCTATGCAAGCTGAGTTGAATTCTTTGGATAAAGAACAAAACATGGAAGCTGGTGAAACAAACAGCAGTCCATGGAACTCATTGTTACCAGATAGATTTTTTTTAGGTGAAAACTAACCAGATTGGAAAAGATTATATGACAAATAGCAAGATTGGTTGCTTGTGATTTTGCTCTAGTTAAAAGGAGCAGGATAATCATAAGATAAGTGCAACTACAATTTGCTTTGAAACAGTTAGACTGATATTTAAGAATGTGGAAAGATGTATGAATATTTCACAATATTGGAAATATTGGAACATAAGCATTTTAAATGAGAGGAAGTCTTTGGAAAACTGTCTGAGATTTTCTGTAGGAAAAGCTAGAATCAGCTGGAGGCTGGAATTCTGTTTTGAACTCAAACATTGCTGAATTGAGATTTGCACAGAGAGGCAGATCAATGTTTGTTTGTTAAACAGGAGGAACAGGGACATAGACTGTATGTACTTTGTTTAGTTGGATGATCTATTGTTTTTTCTGGACAGATAAAAGCAATATGATATAATTGATCCAGGGTTTGGGATTTCATTGAATTGAAACTGCTTGGTGGTGGATCAACTGTTTATTTGTAAATGGAAGTTGAGGGAGAACCAAGAGGGCAGTACTTACTGCAACAAACCAGAGAAATATCATGGATGTGATTGAGAATTTTGGAGAAAGTAAACTCAGTGAGAGACTCCAAATAATTGATGATTTTCAAGCACATGTTGATGGAAAAGCAGTTTGAATGCTACACAGAAGCATTGGGCTGTTGAGCTTTACTGTACAAGCAACAAGGCCAGATATTGCTGTCAGTGTAGTGGGCAGGCTGTTAGACCAACAGGACATGCTTGGAGAGCTCTGAAAAGGAGTTGAGTGTTATCTGAAGGGAACATCACACCAGATTACTTTACAAGTCAGAGCACAGGTGGCTTACAGATTCACAGAAATGCCAGTTGTGGTTGTGATAGTAAGAACAACAAGAACACACCTGAAGTTTGTTATTTTTATAACCATACTTTGTTTGATTGATTTTGTTAGAAACAATCATTTAAAAGTTAGAGTTCAACTGAAATTGAACTGAATACATTGTATTGTGTATTGTGCTATTATGCTATTGTAAAGCTTGAATAGTTATTGCATTTGTTTAAATAGTTTAAATTGTTAAAAATGTTTAAATGATGCTGGGATTGATGTGAAAAACCTATTACAGTTTTTTCAGGAAACCAAGGCAGGATTGCTATGCTGCAGGCAGATAGCAATACACAACGTTTTGGGTTTGTAGATGAAACTGTGTCATAAAGAGGGATACATCAGAAGTGATTTGATGGTGGTTCAAATTTTCTGGCAGGTAAAGTCATTCCTGCAGAAGTTTTTTTTTATCAAAGTCCATAGATGAAGGAACAGCATCAGATGTCAACAAGGCTGTTGCTGTTGTATGAGGTAAATAACCACGTTCTGCGACAAATGCAAAAGCAGGGGGATGTTGGGTTTTGCATAGGCAGAACGAGATTACCACCTGACATCGAGATTATCACCTGACCTGGTGGGTGTCTCTTGAGTTCAAGTACACAAGGTCTTTGGTCACGAGACATAGTCTCAAGATGATATGACTCAGCAACCTTGGACAGATTTGGGGTAAACATGTTGATGAATAGGTTATACAACTGGGGTGAGTAATATCCTATTTATAGGTGGTATAAAGCTAACACACTTGCTGATAGCTTCACTCCTTCTCCTTCACTCCTTCTCTTCTCCTCTCGTCTCGACTCGGCATGTGTCTTGTTCTGGACTTCACTTCATCTAGCCTTACCACTGGGGTATTGGATTTGAGTCTGCAATGATGTAGTGAGTAAGAGATGCATTGTTTGCCTTAATCCCATGTAATTGGGTCTTACAAATAAACTCTTTAATCTTTATTAACTGCTGTTATCTCCTCCTTCCGCTTGCGTGACTGGGACTGAGGGTCACTGGCTAGGGAAGCTTTTGAACCCGGGTCAGTCCAGTTCTCACAGTTACGTGGAGGGGATTCAAAGGGAAGTGAACGAGATCGAGCCGTGTGAGTGGAGCCAACAATTCATTCTACAGACTGATCAATTTATTTTGGGCGTGAATTCCTGTCAGGAAGAACCTAGGGAAAGATCTTATGGAATCAGATGGCAGAAAAGTATATATTGTGACCCGTTCTCAAAAAGCAGCTGCAGACCTGTCAGGAAATTGTACCAAACCAGAGGAAGCCAAGAATGCAGCCTCAGTGTTGCCTAGTAACTCAGCTGAAGAAAACTTTGCTACTCCTGAGTTCCCACAGGCAGATGAAGATTTCAAAGTGGCAACTGTAACAGATCCCAGCCTGGAAGGTTTAAGGACACAGGCAGAAGTACACGACATCTCTTTTGCTGACACCCAAAAAGAGCAGGTTTTCTGGGAAAATGGACTCCCATATCGAAAGTGGTTACCCTTGGGAAAGCCAGGAAGTTGGGGGGTTGAAAAGCAGCTTGTAGTTCCAAAGTCATATAGGGACCAGCTGCTGAAATTAGCCCACGATTCCTTTTTGGCAGGCCACATGGGTATAGGGAAAACCAGAAAACAATTGAGGGCTCATGATTACTGGCCAAACATGGCTGGGGAAGTCACTGAATTCTGCAAGTCCTGTGAGAGTTGTCAGAGGGTGGGAAAAAGTGGGGACAAGGTTAAGGCTCCACTAAATCCCCTACAGCTAATAAATAAACACTTTTACAGGATTGGGCTGGACTTGCTGGGACCCTTTCCTAGACCTACCCAATCAGGAAAACAATTCCTATTAACCATCATAGATGGTTAATAGGTTCCCTGATGCTGAAGGTTCCCTGATGCTGAAGCCCTCCGAAAGGTTGATGCCTTGTCAGTAGTTGAAGCCCTATTAAGAATCTTTTGTAGATTGGGGTTTCCTCATGAAATTTTGTGTGATAGAGGCTCTGCATTCCTATCAGTTGTTATGAGGTGTTTGTGGAGGTGTTGGGGAGTGAAACATATCATTTCTACCGCTTTTCACCCTCGAACAAATGGGCTTGTGGAAAAGTTTAATGGTACACTCAAGCAAATGATTAGAGCATATGTAGCCAATCACCTCTTTGACTGGGATAAAAAGTTACCCTATTTTCCCTTTGCCTACCGGGAGGTCCCCCAAGATTCCACGGGGTTCTCACCTTTTGAATTAATGCTGGGGAGGAATGTGAGGAGTCTCCTTAGCATTCTTAGGAAGAGCTGGGAAGGGGAAGAGGAGGAAAAGAAGGAGCCAATCATCAATTATATGCTCAACCTGCAAAATGACATGCATGAAGTCATGGAGCTGGCTCACACCAATTTAGCCAAAGCCCAACAAAGACAGAAGAGCTGGTACGACAAAGGGGCCAGAGCTAGAACACTGGAGATTGGAGACAAGGTCCTACTGTTTTTGCCCAAGAAATCTAATCGACTGGAGGCTGGTTGGGAAGGACCATATATTGTTCAGGATAAATCAGACCCAACCACATATCGCACTGAGTCTGAGTTGCCTGTCACTGACGCATCAGAGGTCGGAGTCGGGGCTGTCCTAGTGCAGACCAGAGACGGTGTCAAGCATCTGGTGGCCTACTTCGGTTGGAAGTTGTTGGATCGGGAGCGAGGCTGCTCATCGGTGAAAAGGGAGTGTCTGGCGATCGTGTGGGCCTTGGATGAGATCGAGCCGTGTGAGTGGAGCCAACAATTCATTCTACAGACTGATCAAAAAGCACCGTTGTGGCTGCAGACAATGCAAAACCACAACCACCTTTTGCAGTGTGCTGGGAGTGTTAGAGAGTTTGGGAGTTAGGTTAGTTGGGTTATTCGTGTCTTGTCAGGAGTTTTAAGAGGAATCAGTGATTGTATGAGGAGAGTATTTGGAGTTATAGGGACTTAGGTTAATTATAAACTGTTTGGTGTAGGCAGGTTTATTTTCTGGAACTAAGATTTGAGAATTAAAATAAACTTATTTTTATTTGGTTTGCTACCCAAATCCTACGTGTCAGCTTGGTGTTATTAACCTGCGTTACTTTTAAATCTACACACACACACACACACACACCTTTGTACCCACAGAATCATAAATTTAAGCTAGATCCTTAATAACCAGTATTAATCTTTTCCCTCATTAGTAGGGGAAAGGTTTCATTTGACCCTCCCCTCAGGTTTTTAAGTGTTGATGCTTAGCCTGAGAAGGGTTTATGCGCCTGGTCCTAAAGTGTAAAGGGCCGTGTCGTCGCAGTGACCAGGATATCCAACTGCAAAACTGTATTTCAAAATGTTAAAGGAAGTACTTTGTTTAAATATTGTATTAAAATGCTGTATATTTCAAAGTAAATATATAATTTTGTCCAGAAAATTATATAAGTATTCTAATACACTTAGTCCTCCTTTACTACCATCAGAAAACTTTTAATTGGTTCTCCCAATGTTCTGTCATTATATAGTATAAATGCAATAAAGCGGCAAATAGTCTAATTATTTAGAAATGGGTCAGAGAACATAAAAAATGTATAATGACAGAATATAGCAGCTGCAATTTCTAATCCATACTCAGCATAAATGAAAAATAAGGATTTAAGGCTCATTAAGATAAACATACACTGGTAAGAATACCAAATCCATCAGATTTAAAATTAAGTGAAATTGAAGACAATAATAATTGATGTTAATGTTGCTCCTGAAAAATAAAAGTGTCATATAACTGTGGTGTTTGCAGAATGTGATATATATTTGCAAGATAAGAAAAAGCTTAAGCAATATTCTTTGCTATTTTGAGGGAGCAATAAACATCTGTATTAAGGGCCTTCCATGACTGGCTAATAGCCTACTCCTAAAGAGTATCATTTCAGGACATAGATCTCTATTTCAAGGCTAATTAAGACTAGATGGGCACTTGTTGACAGCTGAATATGTGGTAAACTATTCCAAAGGAGAGGTTCCACATGGCTTTCTGCCATGAGATCATTCTGTCAGAAAGTCATTTTTTTTTAGCAGAAAAAAGGTTGTGCAAATTGACCTAAAAAAAAAAAAAAGTGAGCATGTACATTTATTTAAAGTATTTTTAGTGTCCTCTAGCCAAAAAGGGTCCCAAAGTGGCTTACATAAGAACACGGCTTGGGACCACAAGACTTGATGGAACGCCTCTCCCAACCACCATCTATCCCAGGGACCATAGGAGTTGTTTAAAATGTGTTAAGCATGTTTAGTTTTCTTGTTTATCTTGCTCATCCTAGTACAGGTTGACTTTTACTTTTACTAATCCAACACCTGTAGAAGCAGGGAAAGGACCCGGGGTAAAGCTTGCCCCATACAATTTCAGTCTAGCATATAATCATATTAGAAGTTGAGAATCCCTTATCCAAAAATACATGCGCCTAATTATTTAAAAAGTTTATCTAAATTACCTTCAGGCTATGTGTACAATGTAGTACTATAAAAAAAATTGAGTTGATGTTTTTTTCAATAAAAAACTGTTTGTATCAAAGCCCTGTTATTGTGTTTTTCTTTTAAGACAAAAGATGTTAATTAGTTTGGACAACTGTATGAGTTGTTTTTACTAAACTAAAACCCCGGTATTCAGGTTTAATTGCAGTGTTGGCACTTTGAAATAAATAAGTTGGTTTTGTGTTGCAGTTTGGGCACTCGGGCTCAAAAAGGTTTGCCATCACTGACCTAGTCCATGTTCAACAGTAGCTAGTTCAATAGTTCAACAGTAGGAAACAGAATGCAACTCCAGGTGCAACCATTTTTCTTGCATGTTAAAATTAACTATGACAATGAAGCATTCTCCCCCAGAGCTACCCTAGCACAGTTTAAAGTCATTTCATCTTATGGGTAGGGGGAGAGCAGCAGGTTTCACCTGCCCTGCAAGCAACCTAGCCATCAAAAAAAGGATCACAGGATATGTGTGTACCATCTCCCCAAAACACTAATAGCTTTCCAAAGGATACCTGTCAAGTACAAGGACCACTCCGTCTTAAAAGAGGGCCAACATACCCCTAAGACCCATGCTCCTGGTGGGTCCACATGGAGCTATGGCCTAACTGGAGTCCACCTGGAAAAGAGCCTTGAGTGTGGCAGCTCTATTTCTCTGGAACTCCCAGCCTGGAGGTCAGGCAGGCACCAACATTGTGTTGTTTCTGGCACCTCCTGAAAACATCACTATTTCAGGAAGCCTCCCTTGGTTGACAGGCACTGTTTTTTTAAAAACAACAACAACTGATGTTCTGTTTTAATATAGTGTTTTATTCTTTTTATTTTTTTATTGCCCACCGCTCCGGAATCTGTTTAGATGTGGATTCCATACACCCTGTTTCAGGGCCGGCGCTACCGCTAGGCAAACTAGGCGGTTGCCTAGGGCGCGCGGCTGAAGAGGGTGCAGAAACGCTGCGCTCCTCTTCGCTGCCGCCGCACCGCCACCACCAGGCCTCCGCCTCCCCGCCCGCCGCCGCGCCTCCCCGCCCGCCCACCCACCGCCGCCGCGCCTCCCCACTGCCCTCCCGCCGCTGCGCCTCCCCCGCCCGTTGCCGCCGCAACCCCCCGACCCCCCCGCCACCTACCTTCTCCGTGTCGCGTCGCTTCCGGAGCCCCGCCCGCGTTGTTTTGGCGGGAGGAACCAGGGCAACAGGGCTTAAACAGCCCTGTTGCCCTGGTTTCCCCGGCAAAAAACAGAGCGCGGGGGTCCCGTCGCGTCACTTCTTCCTCCTCCTCCTCGGAGGCGGCAGCCAGGGCGGGGGGGGGGAGGTAGGTTGGTGGTGGTGGCGGCACGGGTTTTTTTTTTGCAGAGCAGGGCTGCTTTGCTCCGGAGCCCCCCCCACGGCACGAGAGGGGGGGCGCTAAATTTCATTTCGCTTAGGGCGCCAAACTGCCCTGCACCGGTCCTGCCCTGTTTAGATTCCATACACCCTCAAATACCATCAACAGCAATAGCCATGTTGAAAAGTTTACTGACTGCCATTTTGGAGTAAGGAATGCCACTTTTGACCTTCTGCAAATAAACACCTTCTGCAAATAAAGAACACTAGTACATCAGGAAGAATGGTTCTGGCCTAGCCCTTTGCCTGCTGTGCTGGTTTTCTATTTGTGTAGGGTTTTTTGTTTTTGTTTATTCCTACAAAAACAAATGGCATGCCCTTTCAGCAACATTCACAACTGCAATCCCCCAACTGCAATCTGGAGAGGTGCAGACTTATGCTAGCATCTTAGCATGCTACCATCCTGCGTGTGGTGGACCAGACCTTTGTGTCCTCCATGCCTCTCCTAATAAGTGGCATCCCCTCTCCTCCTTCTCCATGTCACTTGTCGCTTTACCCTTCCCGTCACCCGGTAAACAAACTCCCTCCCTCCCTATCTAGACTTAATCCTCTAGAGACTTAACCACTCAGCATCCCAAACCGCTCACCACAACAAACTTATCACGGGTGCCCGCTTTTCCCATTTTTCCTGCCCAAACTCTTCAGACTCCCAAACGCTTCCCCACCCGTCTCTACAAGCATGTTTGAACAGGAAAAAAAGTCCTACAACTCCCAGCATTCTCCAGCCAGCATGGCTGGCTGGGGAGTGCTGGGAGTTGTAGGACTTTTTTTTTTTTTCCTGGCTAAACATAGGATTGCGCCCTTACTTAGAAGAACTGAGTATGCTTACTTGATAGTGTGGTTTACTTCCAAGCAAACCTGCGATCCTAAGGCGTACTTAGCTGGCAGCACGTCCTACCGAAATTCAGGAGGCTGAACATGCATGGGGAATGATTGCAGCTCTGGACTATGACAAGGTGTATGTGTACCCACACCCGTCCAGCCCCTAAAGGAGGAAGATAAGTTACCAGTAAGTGTGCACTGGAGAACTTGCATCTTCCTTGCCCAGCTAAGAGTTGGGTGGGTGAATGTACATTGGCTGCTCTTATGTGCTGACTAAAGTGGCCCTGGCTAACCACCAAGGGGGCGAGCAACAAAAGGGGGAGGAGAAGGGGGGCGAAAGTCTGCGGGGAGCAGGAGAGGGGCGGGAGAGGCAACGCGGGCCGGGGCTTCCTTGTGCATGGGTGCGGGGAGGGGGAGTCAGTCAGTGGACAGCGAATAGGCATAAGAAGAGGCCAAGGGAGAAAAAGCGCCGACTTGGGCTCCGTCCCCTCAGCCGGGCTGCTGCAAGCGTGTGCGAAGCTTTCTTGTATGTGGGCTGGCGGCAGTAGCGGCCTCGAGCCCCTGCGAAGACGGGGGGTGAAGAAGAAGGAGGCGGAGGCAACTGCAACGCCAGGAGCAGGGAGGAGGAGGAGGAGGAGGAAGCGGCGGCGGAGGCGACCGACGAGAAGGGAGCCTGGCGGAGGCGGAGCCGGCGCTCTAGCCCGGCCGGCCTGGACTCCGCGCAACACGGCCACCGCCGCCGCCGCCGCCGCCACCACCGGCAGCCGCCCCCGGTGAGTCCGATACACGTTGCCTGCCCCGGGCCCTTCTTCTTTCCTCCCAGGCCAGCGAGCGTGTGTTACGCAGAGAGGGAATCCAGGCCTCAGTGGATCTTGGGGAGCCAGGCCCGGAGTAGGGGAAGCTGCGGCCTCCAGTGAGGAAATGTTTCTGCCTGGCCTGGCTCTGCCCGGGTCAGCCTCCGCTGGTCAGCCTCGCGCTCCCTCCCTCTCTCTCTCCCTCCCTCCCTCTCTTCTTTTGTTCCATCTGGGGCTTGCATTTGCACGGCCGGGGCCTGTGGAAGGAGAGGGAGAGAAAGGGAGACGGGGCTGCGCTACGGCCTGCAAGGAGACGGGGAAGCAGCGTGATAGCCCGGCGGGGGCACTCTGACCGCAGCTTTATCTCAGCCCCAGTGTAGCGGGTGGTGTCTCAGACAACCTCCGCCTCACTAACAAATGATCCCAGCCAGTAATGGTGCGATGTCTACTCAAGGGCTACCCCATTCGTCCCAGCTCCTAAATAACCAGAAGCTATATCTGGATCGGTTCCGCTTTACAATTCAGAGGCATCTGGGAGAGTCTGGCTCATAAACTTCCTCACAGCGTTACGCCCTCCTTCCAAATAGTGTTTGTTTGTGTTTAAAAAAAACCCATCTTCATTTCCCCCCCTCCCTCGTTTCCAGTTTCAGATAATCAAGAACAAGGCTAGAAATACCGTGTTTTAGCTGCTGCTAGGTAGTTTTTAGAATCTCCTTTCAGCAGGAGGGAAAAGATGGGAAAAGCTGAAATTGACGATGAGGAGATCTGAAGTACTCTCACACATCGAAGCTATAGTCCCATGCTACCCTCATTTCTTCTTTCCCACATTACAAACAATGAAAAGTATAGACAATTGATACTGTCTTGAGGTAGGCCTCTTACTTTCACAACCAAATGAAGTTCAGTGATTTTCCCGATGTAAACACCCATTAACAGAGCACATCATTCTCTCATTCACTTCCATCTTGAAGTGTCCCTGACTTACAACCTGAGTAGACAGTGGCTGTCAGGCCTGTCCCAAAGTGTAGAAGATTCAAAGCAGATATATCCATTGGATGAACCTCAGTGTTTATAGGAGTATGCATACAAAACTGTTGGGCAGAAGGTGGTCTAATATTTTTTAAACCTTCTTTGTATTTAAACTTTTACTAAACTTTTTTTTTTTTTTTTACAGTATTTGCTTTACTTTACATCCTAGTATCCTAGGACCATCCATAATTTATGTTGTTTTTAAAGGTTCAGAAATTGACAAGTTTCTGACAGTGGAGGGAGGAACATAGGGCAAAATGTGACAAGTGATGTAACATGTTTTTTTAAAAATGTAGCATTTTATGCATGCTCCCTTGTACCATTAATGCTTAATTTGTTTTCTAAATTAGTATTGTGGTTCCTCTTGTTCTAATTCTAAGTGCATTGTACTAACAAACTTTCAAAAATAGCTCAGCTAATAGAGAATATTTTTGTTTGTATTGAATATGTTTTAAGAAAATAAATTTTAATGGAAAGGTGTATACTAAGATCTTCTGCAAAATATGTAATTTGCCTAACAACAACAACAAATCCATTCTCCGTAACTGAGTAATCAGTTACTGGTCTTAAACAAAGGTCCATGGTAGTTTCATTCTTCACCCTACCTCTCCTTCCTGAGCACAATGGCCCAATTTATCAGTAGGGTGGAGGACATCTGTTTAAGATTCTGTGCTTTCAGTTTGGCCTTTGAAGGAGTTTCATTTAGGGATACTGACAATCTAATTCTCTGGATAGTCTCCTGACTCAGATGCTGCTTATTCTGAGCTTTGATCCCCTTAGCAGAGAAACAGTCTACGGGGGGGGGGGGGGGGGAGACTCAAAAGTCTTTTTCAGACATCTTTAAAAAACAAAAAGAGATTGTATTCTTGGTGGTATAGCTGCATAAAACTATATCAGTCCTAGTAAAGCAATATCCCATCCTGTTCCATCATGGGGGTGGAGGTGGGAGGGTGCCCTTGTTGCAAGATGGGTTGCCTCTTTGCCTTCTTGTTCTTGTGTTTTAAATGAGGTATGTAATATGGTACTGGAAAGAATGGGTGCACAGCCTAGAACTATATATTAGTCAAAAATAAAGGTTCAGTAAATGGTAGGAGAATTTTCTGCAGGAAAGATATTGTGTCAGTTGGTGTTCACCAGATTCCCCTCTCCCCATTATTAAAATGCTACATGAGGTGGCATTTTACACGAGATGCTCCTGCTGCTGTGGCACAGTAGTCACAGCTTAATCTCATTAAAAGAAAGAAAGAAAGCTTAAAACATCTCAAAGTGACATGGAGGGAGTTTGTCACTTGCCCCCAGTGATGTCATGAGTGCCTATGATGTTGTATAAGCACAGTACAAATGGTACTCTAGAAAGCAATGAAAGAGTTGGGAGGGAATCACATTTTTTTCCAGTGACAAAATATTGCAATTTTGATTCACTGCAAAAACTAAGTAACAGCTGTGTGTTTATTGTATAGTTGAATACTTATCTTAAAAGGTGCTTTAAAAAGCCTTAGATATATACTTGGGCTTGCTTCTCTATATATTTCTACTGCCATCCTGTACTCTACTCCATTCCTTTACAAGCCGTGTATTCTCCCCTCCTTTAGAATTAATTTCCCTCTTCTATGCTTACACTTCCTATACAGTCATGCCTTGGATTGAGAGCATAATTCGTTCCGGAAGCGTGCTTGTAATCCAAAACACTCTTATATCAAAACGAAATCCCCCCCCCAATGTGTACAGAGATTTTTAATTTAAGCCGTACTACAGTACTTGTATTGCAAGATGTCGCTTGTATATCAAGTAAAAAATAAATATTTAAACATTTGCTTGTCTTGCAAAACGCTCTCAAACCAAGTTACTTGCAATCCACGTAACTTATAGTATATGTATAGTATATATAGTATATATACTATATATAAACTACTGTATATAGTTTAAAAAGTAATACAGTACTCTCTTCTGTATACAACTTGTTTCACTGCATCATGACCCAGTGTGCTATCTCAATTACTTTCTCTTCTTTATACAGTCAACTTTCATAATCCCCCTGCCCCCAAATTTGCTTATTTTATATTGAACTTCATTAACTTGGTATACTTGTTGACTTCCCCCAACTGCAAATTTAGAGATAGAAAGCAACAGGGCCGGTGCAAGGCAGTTTGGTGCCCTAGGCAAGATCAGATATTTAGCGCCCCCCCCTTCCCACTTGAGCCCTCCCTCCCTATTTCTGGCACCCCCTTTAGCCCTGCGCCCTAGGCAGCTGCCTAGTTGGCCTAATGGTAGCACCGGCCCTGGAAAGCAACTAACATATTGACAAACTGAACATAAGGAGCAAAGGTACTGGAATATACTAATTAGTTATGTTTTTTGGAAAGGCTAAAATTTTATACTTTTATATTCAGATAATTAGAGGTGTTTGATTTCACGTTTAGTATATGGGTAGTATCCAAAGCTGTCCTTGCACTAGTGAGAATGACTGCTAGCGCAACGAGGAGCTAGCACTTCCTACCTAGAGCAACTAGAAATTAGACAAAACTACCCATTCTGGAACCGAACAAGTCAGCAGAACTCGCAAAAGGGAGCCCCCACTGACCTGTCCTGTTCCGGAAACACTAGTTTCAGCTAGTTTCCAGGGTTGCTCTAGGAAGCGCCAGCTTCCTGTTGTGCTAGCAGTTGTTCCCACTAGTACAACCTAATGAACTCTGGCACACTGCCTACTTTGGATACTGCGCCATGTTTTAATTAAATCTTAGGCAAGTTTAACATGAGACTGCCTATTGGTAAATTAGGGATTTTAGACTTATGAATTCTCTCTCTCCTATTGAACTCTAGATTCAATGTATAGTATTTAAAACTTGGCGTCTGATCATATGCACGTTTAGTTAAAAGGAAGTCCTACTGGGTTCAGTGGGATTTCTCAGTATGTGTGCATAGGATCACAGCTTTGGCTGTAATATGTATATGTATGTTATTAACAGCACAACTCTGTGCACACATACCTGGAATTAAGCCCCATTGAACATAGTGGAACTTACTTCTGAGTATATATACCGTACCTAGGATTGTTCCATAATATACTCAAATAGGGTTAGCTTTTTCTACTTAATGGCAGAATAAAGAACTAACACAGTGTCAGTAAAACTTTGTCAAAACACTTGCCGTAAATGAAATAACATGGCTTGGTGGAACTTCAGGGAAATGGTGTGTCTGTAAATACACAGAAGATGCAGCATTAGAAGACAAATTTGGTTTGTTGTTCACCAAACACTCCAATTGAAGTACATAATGCATTACATTTACAGTAGCATGAAGCAATAAAGATACCTTAAAGGAAAATGTAGCTGATGCTAAGTGACTTCAGTTGACAAGTTACATGTGCCTCTTTTTAACGGAGGATATGAAGCTATCAAAAGAAGTCTCATTGAGTCTTGAAACTGAATATTCATTAATCATGTTTAAATATGGCAGGGTGTCATTCACCAAATGTATGCCTCTGATCTTCCAGCAGGTAAACACTATGATGTTGGCCATGTTTTATTTCTTTTAAGTAGTAAAATGAACATTCTAGTGAAAGTATTTCATAGATCAAAATTTGGGTGATGAAAGATGCAGGCTGTTTTAAGGTTGTGGAATCCTGGTCAGGAATTACCGTAAATCTAACAGCAGGCATAATTTTGAGTTGAGCAGGAGGGCCAGCCTAGCAACATTAGATCCATCTATTGACTTGCTTCTGAATAAGCTGTGACACAAGCAAAGAGCCCCATAACCTTTCTTTCTTTCTCTTGAGAACAGCAAAAGAGGGTTTGATAGAGCTTCTGTTACTTTTCAGGGGAAGGCATTAAAAGTACTTTGCTTGTATGTTACAATGAGCAGCTGAGGCCGCAATCCTATACACAGCTTTCTAGGAGTAAGCTCCATTGAACACAGTGGGACTTACTTTTGAGTAGACATGCATAGGATAGCACTGTAAGGTGTATTATTGGGGGAGGTCTGCCAAAACATCTCTTACTCTATCCTGGGAAAAGGGAGCTGGGGTCTCCAACATTGTATCCACAGGTACCAGTGTGCCCTCCACGGATACCTCTCTTGGCATCTGCCAGGTTCCCTGCTCTTCCTGATTTTTATTTTATTTCATACTTTACAAAATTAAAAATACTTTTTTTAAAAAACTGGGAAGTTTACATGCTGCAAAGTGAAGTGCTGACCTCCAGTGCCATCCTTATTTGGGTTCAGAAGAGAGAAGAGTATTTTTTTGTTTTGGAGCTCAGCCCCCACCTCTTCTTGGTCTCACCAGTTTGCCTTCTGGGAAATGAATGTTTTGTTACTGGCTTTTTCCAGTAGCAAGCCCTCCCCCATGACAGTCATTTTGTTAGAGTGCTCTCAAAATTCCACATGTGCCCACCAACCCCCAAGGGTTGGGGAACCGTTAATGAGTCCTATGACGAAAGGCTGGTTCTTACATTACCAGCCACTCTGTTCATAAAAAACAAAACAAAACCTTCCTTCATAATCCCCACCCATGTATTCCTTAAACTGCCTACAGATGCAATCCTAGGCATGTGGGAATATGCACCAGTGAACTTGGGGGGACATCTCCAAATGAACATACATGGATAAGGCTGCATGTATATTAGAGCACATTCACAGCATCACTAAGATTGCAATCCTAAACATACTTTCCTGGGAGTAAATCCAGTTGAACTCAGTGAGGATTACTTCTGAGTAGATAGGTATAGAATTGCACTCTAAATGTGTAGTTGCTTCTTAGCACACTTTAACTGCCTTTTGTACTCTTAATCATAATTTTATATTCCTCCCATATATATATATACATACATACATACACCTATCTGGACCTTTCGATCATGTTCTCTGGCTGTCCCAGGCAAATGGCTACTGAGAGAGGGTCTTGATGGGTGGCTACTAGAGAGAGGGTGATAGTTCCTCAGTTGTGGTATGCCCTCCCCAGATAGGTTCACCAGGCACCCATGCTATGGTCTTTTTGGCACCAGGTGATTACTTTTTTTATTTTTATTTTCCCAGGCATTTTAATCTTAATGTTTAGTGACTTTATAGCTTAATGTTTTGCTGCTGGTGGTTTTATTCATTTTAATTTATGTTCTGTTTGTTTTATTTCTGTTTTTATTTTTTTTTCCTATGGTAATGATTTTAAATTTTATTGTTAACTGCCCAGAAAATGTCAATTATTGGGCGGTATACAAATCCTGTTAATAAAAAGTAATCAGGGCAATTAGAGTAGTAAAAGTGACTTTTATTGGACCTCCTTGAACTTATCCTTAAAATTACACACAGGATTTTACCATGTAATAGCCATCTACTCAGCTGCTGAGTGAAAATTCACAATTGAAAAAGTAGGAAATATCCTCCCTTTTTAGCAGAGAGTGTTGGACTGGGACCCGGGAGATCCGGGTTCTAGTCCCCGCTCGGCCATGAAACTCACTGGGTGACTTTGGGCCAGTCACTGACTCTCAGCCTAACCTACCTCACAGAGTTGTTGTGAGGATAAAATGGAGAGGAGGATTATGTAAGCCGCCTGGGGTTCCTTGCAGGAAAAAAGGCAGGGTATAGATATAATAATAAATAAATAAATAAAGCCACTCTTTACACATACTTGAGATTGCTTGATACACACTGATTGTGCATTAGCAGTGCTTTTTTTCTGGAGAAAAGGGTACCGGATTACATTTCCTCGGGAGTAGATGGCGATTAAATTGTAATGCAATTAATAGAAGAAAAGGTGCTGGAACTCAGTTCCGGTGAGTTCCACCAGAAAAAAAGCCCTGTGCATTAGTATACTGTAACCAACATTTTTACAGTAGGACTGTTCTCCACTGCCTTGAAGAAGCAGTGGTGGGGTTTTATTAAAAAAAACACCCAAATTTAGATCCAGTAGTTTGGAATAATTGCCACCAAGTACCTAATCTTTCATTCTTGGGCAAGGCGTTAGAATGTGTGGTGGCTTCTCTACTCCAGACAATGTTTGATGATTTTGATTATTTATATCCTTTCCAATCTGGTTTCAGACCCAGATTTGGGACAGAATCAGCCTTGATTGCCCTGCTAGATGACTTATGCCAGGGAATGGATGCGGTAGTTCAACCTTGTGTGTCCTCTTGGACCTCTCAGTGGCTTTTGATACATCAACCATGGTATCATTCTGGACTGTCTTTCCAGATTGGGCTTGGAAGGTTCAGTGTTATGGTGGTTTCACTCCTTCCTGAAGGATTAGTCTCAGAATGTGGTGCTATGGGACTATTCTTCCACCCCATAGCCATTGGCTTATGGGGTATCACAAGGTTCTATCTTTTACCCTATGCTTTTGGATATCTACATCATACTGCTTGGGAAACTCATCCAGAGATTTGGGCTTAGGTGTCATCAGTATGCAGATGACTCTCAGTTCTACCTTTCATTCCATCTTCTCATCCGAGTGAGGCGATAGAACTCTTGAACTGGTGTCTTGAGGTGGTTTTGGGATGGATGAGGGCGAACAAGCTTAAACTTAATCCAGGCAAGACAGAAGTACGGTGGGTAGGGAAACAGACTACTCTGGATGGAGGCTTGCAACCAGTCCCAGATGGGGTTGCACTCCCCATGAGGGATTAGGTACGCAATTTGGAAGTTCTGTAATTTGTGCTAACTGGAGATGCTCTGGTGGTGGTGGTAGCTAGGAATACTTTTTTACTGGGATAGGTACACTAACTGCAACCCTATCTGGAGAGGGTGGACTTTGTTTCAGTTATCCATGCTCTAGTGACATAAAGGTTGGATTACTGTAATGTGCTCTATGAGGGGCTGCCTTAAAGATGGTTCAGAAACTTCAACAGATACAAAATGTGGCTACTCAAATGCTGGTGGGTGTCAGGTGGTTGGATCTTGTGACACCTATATTGTACCAGTTGCACTGGTTGCCAGAGCATTTCTGGGCCCAACTGAAAGTACTGGCATTGGCCTTTAAAGCCCTAAATGGTTCTATCTGGTTTTAACTGTTAATTTTGATATTATTATTATTATTATTATTATTATTATTATTATTATTATTATTATTATTATATTACGTGTTATGGTTTTGTTGTACCCGGTTTTGGGAGGGCTCGCCCTAAAAGGTAGCTTATAAATCTTTCAAACAAATAAAATAAATAATACTGTTGTGTTAAAGAGTGCTTTAAAATATGCAGCTATAATTTGTGTTCAGTGGAGCTTCCTCCGCTTTAATTGTGTTTAGTATGGCAATCTTAGAAATCAGCCTATTTAGAGTTATTGCTAAAAGATGGTCAGAAAATTATAGGAAATGAGTACAAAATCAGGACCACTAGGGTAGCCTTATAAATAATCCCATAAAAGTTATTAGGCTGCAAATATTTTACTGGCCTGCTAAGAGGCCAGTAGCCTGTGTTTCCATGCTGGCTAAGGAGGAGAGGAAGCACCCCTTCCTCCAGCCAGCATGGCAATACAGGCTACTAACTTTCTACCAGAAAGACTGGTGGAAGAGGGTTGGAGCTGAGGGACAGGTATCCCGTTCTTCATGGCCAGCACAAAAACCAAGTGGACTGGTAGAGGAAGGAAAGAGAAATCTATCTTCTACCAGCCCACTCATTCATCTGCATGGAATTCCTTGTTGCCTATGGCTGCCAGGCAAGTTGTTAAACACAAGGCTAGTATAGCCTCCCAGTGACCCATCTTCATCAGAAGGTGGTTTTTCCCACATCAGCTGCAGCCTCCTCGAGCAGCTCCACATACATTAATCTGTGCTCAGGGTTATGTAGGCATGATACAGATCGGGTCTGTATCAGGAATAAGAGATTCAGATGGTTGAAGAGTCAAAGCTTGATGCTGTAAATTGATTTGGTATAGGATCCAATTGTATGGCATCTCAGTGAAATTGATTGAGTATACACACAGATGCAGGAAATATTTTTTGGCTTGCATTAGATCGCAGTTATGGCCAAAAAATTCTGTTCCACAGCCAATTGTCTCAGCTGCATTGTCAGTCTTACAGATCTTTGCAAGCATTTATTGTAGCAAAACCTCACTCATACATTACTAAATCAAAATGTAATTTCTTTCTCTAATATATGCTAGCTGAAGACAGCAAAATATAAAAATATGACATTGAAACCTTTGTTCTCTTTTGGAGAGTGATTAACTATTCATGCAATTGTGCTGACATTGTATTCATATCTCTTGCATTGTATGTTTTTCTTTAAAGAAAAAGGCAAAAAAGATAGTTGCAAGATTTTGTTTGCACAGGTCTCAAACTCAGTCAGCAGCTCTGTCCATGCTACACAATTCAGTGAGTTTGAGAGTGCAATCCTAAGGGGCTGCCACTTTATGAACAGAGCCCTCTGAGACCGGAGCCCTCTGTCTACCCCATGCCCTGCCAAGCAGGGCAGGAGCCACAATGGAGGCAAAAATGTTCCTTCTGCCAAATATTTTTAGCTGGACAGGCCTCTGAGCCCATCCAACTTGCTGGCTTATCTGGGGCTGTGACTGGGAATGGAGTGGTTTATGGATCCTGTGGACCCATGGCCTTTTGGTTGCATGCCCCCCAGCATGCCCCCTTCCTACCCTCCCTAACCCTCTTCCAAGATCACAATAGTGATCTTGAAAGAGAAGCTGCCATGGAGCTTACTGTGGTGGGTGGGCGGGGCAAAGAAAAAGAATCCTCATTCAGATGGCCTTCCCAAGGTCAGAGCAGTTTCCAAGGCCTTGGGAGGGGAAATCTGCTATATCCTGTGGTCCCCGGCAGAGTGTTCCAGGGACCATAGATTTGCTCTGTAAGCTCTTTACTCTGGAAAAAATAAGTTTTGCAGAGCTTTGTATTTGCCTCAATACAAAACTTGTCATGCAAGTTGCTTAGTTAGTGAATATTTAGGTTTAGAGCAGTGCACCAAAAAGTTGCTTGGTTAACTCTTTTTAGGACTAAGCCTTTTGTACAGATTCTGTGAGCATACTTTTACTAATTCCATCTGTTTACATCTGCAAGTATTTATAGGATCAACAGATGATACTCAGAAATAAGTTTCACTGAATTCAATGCGGCTTGCTCCCTAATATGTGTGCTTAATATTATAGTTATTTAAGACAAATAAACACTTCTGTGTTCCTACACAACACATTTATATGGAAGTGAACACAACTCATTGACTAACTGGGTTCACACGACACGCTAAACCTCAGTAGGTTAATTGCTACTGAGGTTTAGAGTGTCGTCTGACCCCCATGGGGTGCTTTAGAAGCCAACCTGGCGTGGCTTCTAAACCATCCTGCTAAGTCATGGCTTGTGGTAGGGTTAAGGTAACCCTAGTAGGTTTAGCATGTCATCCAAACCCTGACGATATGCTAACTCACTCACAAGCCAAAAAAGGCACAGAGCCCCTTGGCCAGTGCGGCAAAAAAGGGCTGCCGCTCTGGCCAATGACAGCTCCAAAGTGCCTAAGTGGCACTTTGCATGACTGTCATCAGCTTCCCACCACACTCCAGCCAATGCCGGGGGAATGGGATTGCTCATGAGCAATCCCACTCTCCCAGCCTCATCTGGAGCGTGGGGGTAAGCCCCAAAGGACCTGCAGTAGCAGCGAGGGATCCAGGCACCTGACCACGCTTGCTGTCGAGGGGGGTTCACCGCAAGGTGTCTTTCCAGGACAGGACATGGCCAACCTCCCCGCCACCACCGCATGGCTTGTCCCCCTGCTCCTGCTTGTTGCTGTGCCCGAGGGTACCACAACAAGCAAGTGCAGGGGGGCGAGCTGGTGGGGGGGAAGCAACCTTTCTTGGCGTGGGCACTGCTCAGCTGAGCAGTGGTCATGCCGAGAAAGGGCCGGGGACGAGCCCCGTGGCACTGCATTTCCTCTCAGGGAAACACCGTGCCATTGGGCTCATTGCCCTTGCTCGGTGGGGCCGCAACTCAGCTGAGTAGTGTCCCCACTGAGCAAGGGCAACAGCTTCTGACAGCTGGTGAAAAGTGCTGCTTGGGCACTTTTTGCCAGCGGTCATCCCCACTCCTCTCAGTGCTCCCGTGGTGTTCCCTGGGATACCTATGGGAGGACTGAGGGAGGAACATGGGAGAGGCGGCGCCTCCGGACTGCTGCTGCGCCCAATGGCAGCTTTAAACCCACAGAGGCTTCAGAGCCTCTGTGCTTTTAAAATGTTGTGTGAACCCGGCCATTGAATATACTTTGTCATGTCATGTAGTTGCCTTCAACTACAGTTGCCTTCAAGGTTCAGTTGCCTTCAAGGTTTTTCCATAGCAAACAGCTATTTCTCAAATTGGTTGCTGCTAACTATTTTAAACATCTTAGATAACTGCATTGTGCCAGGAGCTGTACAGAAGAGACTTATAGTCAAGGCAATGATTTACAGGACAAAGAGAAAGAGAGACAATATAATGAGGATGGATGGTTCTGTTGCTCTGGAAATCAGCCTTGTGAGTTGAATTGTGGTGGCAAAGTACCCTTAGGTAGGTTTCTAGTAATTTTTAGCCAGTAGGTAGAAAGCAATGTCAAAGGTTCAAATGCATATGAAGCAAATGGTGTATTTCTACAGATTCTGTTGGATTTTGCTTTTATGTCGTCAGATTCATTATCTGCTATTTTTGGCAAGTAAGCTATGAAATACTTCATTTGCTGAAATGTGGCTCCCATCCTAGTTTATTATAGCTGAGTTTCTTGTACTTTGTGTTTGTTATATTGATACCATTGAAATAGCAACATTTTCTGAATTCCTATGGTAGGTCTCGCTAAATATTCCTGGGCAAGGTGCTTGAGCGGGTGGTTGCTGGTCAACTCCAGGCGCTCTTGGATGACATGGACTATCTAGATCCATTTCAATCTGGATTCAGGCCTGGTTTTGGAACGGAAACTGCCTTGGTCGCCCTGTGGGATGACCTCTGCCGGGAGAGGGACAGGGGGAGTATGACCCTGTTGATTCTCTTGGACCTCTCAGTGGCTTTCGATACCATCGACCATGGTATCCTTCTGGATAGGTTGTCTGGGTTGGGAGTTGGAGGCACTGCGCTCCAGTGGTTCCGATCCTACTTGGGCGACCGATTCCAGAAGGTGGTGCTGGGGGATTACTGCTCTGTCCCTTAGCAGTTATGCCAGGGGGTGCCACATGGCTCTATTTTATCCCCTATGCTGTTTAACATCTACATGAAACCACTGGGGAAGGTTATCCGGAAGTGTGGGCTGAGGTGTCACCAATATGCAGATGACACCCAGCTCTATCTCTCCTTTTCATCTAATCCAGGTGAGGCAGAGGCTGTTCTGAATCAGTGCCTGGGCACGGTAGTGGACTGGATGAGGGCTAATAAACTGAGACTCAATCCAGATAAGATGGAGGTACTGTTAGTGGGCGGTTCGTCTGCCCAGCTAAGTGATATTCAACCAGTTCTGGATGGGGTTGCACTCCCCCTGAAGGATCAGGTTCGTAGTTTGGGGGTGCTCTTGGATCCACAGCTGTCACTCGAGGTACAGGTGAACTCGGTGGCACGGAGCACCTTTTATCAGCTTAGGCTGATATACCAACTACATCCTTATCTGGACAGAGATAGCCTAGCTACAGTTATCCATGCTCTGGTAACCTCTCGTTTGGATTACTGCAATGCGTTATACGTGGGGCTGCCTTTGAAGACGGTCCGGAAACTTCAGCTCGTCCAAAATAGGGCAGCGAGATTGTTAACGGGGACTGGCCGACGAGAACATATTATGCCAGTGCTTTCTCATCTGCACTGGCTGCCAGTCTGTTTCCGGGCCCGATTCAAAGTGCTGGTGCTAACATTTAAAGCCCTAAACGGCTTGGGGCCAGGGTATCTGAAGGATCGTCTCCTCCCATATGTACCTGCCCGGACACTAAGATCTGCATCAGATCTGCTTCTTCTCCGAGAGCCCCTGCCAAAGGAAGTGAGGCAGGTGGCTACCAGGAGGAGGGCCTTTTCTGCTGTGGCACCCCAGTTATGGAATGAGCTCCCCAAAGAGGTTCGCCTGGTGCCTACTTTGTATTCTTTCCGGCACCAGGTGAAGACCTTTCTGTTCTCCCAGGCATTTTAATCATTTTAATAATCTTAATCATTTTAATCTTGTAACTTGTAATTGGTTTTAATTCCGTTATTGTAACTGCTGCTGCTAGCTCTGCTGTTTGTTTTTAATCTGTGGTTTTAAATTTTATATTTTATATTGTATTTTATGATTTTAACTGTTGTAAACCGCCGAGAGAGCTTCGGTGGGTGGTATAAAAATGTATTAAATAAATAAATAAATAAATAAATAAATAAATAAAATATTTGCATATTAAAGGCACAATCCTATGCATGTTTTGACAGAAAAAATTGTACAGCTCACAGCATTCGTCAGCCAACACTGCTGACTGGGGAATACTAAGAAGTTGTAGGACTCTTTTTTGTCTAAATATGTGTAGGATTGTACCCTAAGAAAAATGTTCAAATACAGGCAGTCCCCAGGTTACAAATCAGTTCCATTCTTAGCAGTGTCTTTAAGTCGAATTTGTATGTAAGTCAGAACAGCATAGCGTTCTATACGTTAAAATTGGCATTTACGCAAATTGCGTAAATTACACAAATTGTGTAGTATACTATGCTATGTACTTTACGTAAACGACGTAGCACCGGGGAACCCAGAAGTCCGTTCTTAAGTATGGGTTGTCTGTAAGTTGGACGTTCTTAACTTGGGGACTGCCTGTATATCCTTCAAAGTTATTTCTTAACCAATGTATGCAGTTTATGAGAAGCATCTAACGATTGCAAAACAGATGTGTCATTGTTTACTTATTACACAGTGTAGCAGTACACAACCTAATCTGATAATGTCAGAATAGTAACTTGAAACTCCTTTTTAGAACTTTGTAGGAACCTGTAATTAAAAACACAAATAACAGGCTTTGTTGCTAGGTAGCAAATTCTGTAGCACCCATACACATGTACTTTTTTCCTGATATATGGTAGCTGATCATGTCCTTCAACAGACCTGATTTTTGATCTGAAATAATGAAAGATTTCAATATATTTGTTCCATATTTGTGAGCCAACAGAATACCCAGGAGTATTCATAACTATATAAGAAGAGCCATGCTGGATCACACCAAAGGCCTATCTAGTTCAGTATTCTATTCGTACCGTGGCCAACCAGATGCCAATGGGAAGCCCACAAGCAGGGCATGAGGGCAACAGCACCTTCCCTCTCATGTTCCTAGCAACTGCTATAAAGAGGCATATGAGCCAGTGTGGCGTAGTGGTGAGAGTGTTGAACTGGTACTTGGGAGATCTGGGGTTCTAGTCCCCACTCGGCCATGAAACTCACTGGGTGGCTTTGGGCCAGTCACTGACTCTCAGCCTAACCTACGTCACAGGGTTGTTGTGAGGATAAAATGGAGAGGAGGAGGAGGATTATGTAAGCCGCCTTGGGTTCCTTGCAGGAAAAAAGGTGGGGTATAAATATAATAAATAAATAAATAAAATATGCCGCTGATACTGGAGGTGACGGGCCACTTTGCGTGATCGAACAGCCCACCATGGCTGCAGTGCATGCAGGTGCATGGCCATTTTGAATATTCAAGCCATGTCTTGCTGTGTCATCCAAACACGGGGACCGTGGGTTATGTGACCCTTGTATAACCCAACAACAGACCATGGGTTATGTATGACCCTCGTATAATTCACGCAGGGATGGGGACTCAGACTCTTGGACTTGACTCGTGAGTTGGACTGAGTCCCCCCTCTGACTCGAATCCCAATATATTTAATGGGACTCGAGACTCGACTCGGGACTCGAGACCAAGGACTCTTCAACATCCCTGGGCTGTGCCAGAAGGAGTGCAACTGCTGGCAAAGATTTTATTTTTTAAAATCATTTTCCTAAAATGCAACCTTTCAGACATTTTGGGTTTGGCTGCCTTTGCCTGCCTGTTTGGGGTTCCCTGCCTCCTCTGCCTGCCTGGTCTCTTCTTAACCAGTTCCACAGTTTGAATTGTCCAAGACAAAGGCCTCTGCCTGCCTGCTTTGGGGTTCCCTGCCTCCTCTGCCTGCCTGGTTATTTTGGGTTTGTCTGCCTGGTCTGTTCTTGCCAAAATCAGTTGCAGAGTTTTGAAACAAAAAGGCACACTCGTGCCTAGAATTTATTTAAGCCACACATCTGAAGTAGCCTTATTTTGTTGGGGAAAAAACCCATTGATTTTGATAGGGACTCGTGGAGTCAACTTTGGGAGGGACTCAGGACTTGTGAGTCACCATTTTGGACCAAGGACTCGGACTCGAGTCCAAAGACTCGTGACTCGAGACCAAGGACTCTTCAACATCCCTGAATTCACAGTCCTTGGGTTTGGATGATGCAACAAGCCACGGCTGCAGCTTGAATATTCAAAATTCCCCCAGCATGTGCTGCGGCTCACCATGGCTTACAAGCCATGGTGGGCAGTGGTGATCGTACGAACCAGGTCAAAATATAGCCATCATGACTAGTAGCCACTGATACCCTTATCCTCCATGAATTTGTCCAATCTCCCTTTAAAGTCATCCAAATTGGTGCCCATCATGAGAAGGAAGATAAGGCTATCAGTGGCTAAGTATCAGAGGCAGAATGGCTCTCAATACGAGTTGCTAGGGAATATGAGCGGGAGTGTGCTGTTGCCTCATATCCCATACTTGTAGGCTTCCAATAAGCATCTGGTTGGCCACTGTGGGAGCAGAATGCTGGACTAGATAGGCCTTTGGTCTGATCCAACACTGCTCTTCTTATGTTCATATGTTCTCATTTGCAAGCTCCTCCTAAAAACAGGTTTCAAAACAGCTTTAAAAAAAAAAAGCTGGAAATTTTGTAGGTAACCTAAAAATAATGGGGGGGGGGGGAGAATGAAAGCAGCTAGACATTTTCATAACTAAAAATAGGGGCAATTGGTAATAGCCCATTAGTAATAAAAGAAGGTGAAATCCATATTTGAGTATATGACTCCTTTACAAGGGGCACTGCAGTCCATATAGGATTGGATCCAGGCTTACATTCAGTAGACTTGACACTGGTGCTGGAGCAAAGGGGCAGGGCAGTGATTTTCTCTGATTCCCCCTTCCCCCTGTCGTCCCCAGTGTCACCTCCCATGCTCTTTCAGAGAGTTGGAGGAAGCCTCCACTAGATCCCAGTTTCCTCTGCGAATAGAAGGAGCTTTTCCGTGTGTGGAAGGGGCAAGTCTGGATCCAACGTAGAATCTTCAAAAGGAAGATGCACCTTTTCTCAAGCAGTCTGTTTACATAAGTAATTTTTAAATATTTTTGTTAAGCTGGTTAGACCTGACTTTATGCGATTTGCTATGATTTGCTGTGTTTTGGCTTTAACCTCTTAAAAGTCTGCCAAAGGCTGTTTAGTTTAAAATAGGATAACAGGACATTTCTATAATTAGATTTAGATAGTGCAGTTCTTTACTGATGTAATTGACCTTATGTTACCTGTATAGATTCTATACTGAGACCAGAAGTATAAGTCAAACACACATCCTCCCTGGGAGGCAAAAGCAACTTGGAAAGGATTTGGGGCAGGAAACTGGTGGGCCTTTGGGGCCTGAATTTTTTTTTAAAACCTGGGCTAACACTAGGCATCTTAACACAGTCTGTATGCTTTAGTTTTTACAACCTTCATTCTAACACAGGAATAAACTGTTTTATATTTGGGTGTCATTTTGTGTACAAGCTGTTTTACTATTTAATGATGCAAAATATTTTCATACATGAGAAATTTTTGTTGTCTTCCTGTCACTTTTATGCCTATTTGCAAAAGTGAATCTTGAAGCAGGTTTTATAAAAGGTGCTAAGAATTGCTAGTTGTGCTTGACAGAGCATGTTGTTGATAGGCAGGTTTTCCTCTTCAGCCTAGATGTTTCTGAAGTTTGATTTGTATGTATGTGTCAGTATGTCAGCTTAGTATATATCAGTTTAGGCTGATATACCAACTATCTGGACAGAGATAGCCTAGCTACAGTTATCCACGCTCTAGTAACCTCTCATTTGGATTACTGCAGTGTGCTATGCTTGAGTCTGCCTGTGAAAACAATCCGGAAAGTTCAGTTGGTCCAAAATAGGGCAGCAAGGTGGTTAATGGGGACCGGCCAGTATGATCGTATTACGCCATTACTTTATGATCTGCACTGGCTGCCAGTCCATTTCCAGGCCAAATTCAAAGTGCTGGTATTAACTTACATTTGTGCCCTAAATGGGTTGAGACCAGGTTACCTGAAGGATCCTCTCCTTCCATATACGCATACCTGAACCCTAACATCATCCTCAGAGGCCCTTCTCTGGATGGTCTCAGTGAATGAGTTGAGATTGGTGGCTATGAAACTCACTGGGTGACTTTGGGCCAGTCACTGACTCTCAGCCTAACCTACCTCACAGTGTTGTTGTGAGGATAAAATGGAGGAGTGGAGGAGGAGGATTATGTAAGCCGCCTTGGGTTCTTTGCAGGAAAAAAGGCGGGGTATAAATATAATAAATAAATACTAAGAAGAGAACCTTTTCAGTGGTGGCACCCCTGTTGTGGAATGACTTCCACAGAGAGGCTCACCTGGTGCCTACATTGTGGTCTTTTTGGTGCCAGGCAAAGACCTTTTTATTTTTCCAAACCTTTTAGCCCTTCAGTTTTAAAAATTGCATTGGTGTGTTTTTAGATCTTTGCACTGCTGTTGGCATTTATCTTGGTTACTACTTTGGTTTTATTATGTTTTAAAAATATGGTTTTATATTATGTTTTACAGTGTTACAGCCCCATCCTATGTGGGTGCCGATAACCCTCTGAACTTGGAAGATTACAGGCAACCAAGTGAAGGCAGGAGGAACGAGGTGGATAGGATTGCTGCCGCACTCCCCTCACCCTTCAAAACATTTAGATGACTGGTTTCAGCTGTCTAAATGTTTTTCCCTCCTCGCAAGGAGGAGAGGCTTAGGCACTGCCTGGATTCTTCGTATGACCGTGGTGTCTTGCTCCTTCCCTCCCTGCCCCCGGGAACACCCCCCCATGCCGGAACCAACAACGGTCTTCTGTCTTTGATTCCCAATTGGAACAGAAAGAACCGCACCAGCTGTGAGGTTGGGGGAGGGCACTCCGCAGGTGGAGTCCCCACTGCAACCTCAGAAGGGATTTCCAATGGCAGCAGGGAGTCTGACCTATCCTATAGCCCCCCAGGCAAGGTTGGAGGGCCATAGGATTGCACCCTTATTGTATTTTATGGTTTAAGCTTTGTCTTGTAAACTGCCCGGAGAGCTTTGGCAGTATAGAAATGTAATTAAGCTTCAGGCTTATGCATTTCCTCCTCTCTGCATGAGAGAAGGAGATTGACATTCTTCACTGTTGAATTAACCACAGTTGCCCATTTAATCTGAACTCAGGAAAGTGTAATTTGTTCTAACTATGGTTAGTTAGAATAAACCAGGATCAAATTGTGGCTTTATATCCACAGTTTAAAACACAAAAGGTTTCAATCTCCTCCTTTTGCATGTGAAGGGCATGTGTGAGTGGTTGATTCTAGAAAAAACTTGTGAAGCCCAAAATATTGTCAATTGACTGTCTTCTTTGACTGCAACACATATTGTCAAGTATCCCAACAAGCCTTGGTGCTCAAAGAATTTGCCTGCTACCTACTTAGCACAATTGCCTTTTAAAAAAAAGATGTTAAAATAGCTGCTATCGCTTTGCTTTATTTCTGTTTTGTAATTGTAGACTGACCCTGGTGTTCTAGGTTAAATGCCTAAAAGTAGACTATTTGGCAAACTGTTTACACTTATGGAAAGTATCTAACATGCTGCGTTCAGATGGATCAGGAATGAGCAGTAGGCCAATTCGTCACACATCGTGGCTTCATGGAATCTTTGAAAATAACTGGCTGTGGTCAAACAGTAGCTGGTAAGTTGAAAATAAATGACTGGTTGTTTGACCAGTGTGCCAAACCTAAATAGCACATTCAGTATTAAAAACAGTATAAGAACAGATAAGAAGATCTAAAAGCCTTGGCAAATAAAACAGTTTTTACCCGGTATTGAAAAGACATTAGACTTGACGCTAGGTAAACTTTTGTGAAGAAAGCATTCTAGGTGCAACAACCTAAAAGGCTAATGAGGAAACCTGGAGAAGGACCTCTGAGGAAGGTCTTAATACTCAGACAGGTTCATGTTTGAGAATGCAATAATTAAAAATTTAGAAAGAGGTTCAGATGTAATGAGAAACTCAGCTTTGTTTAGAATGCAAACTGGATGCTTCCAATCTCCTGGTGGCCAAAGCAGAGAGGAGTGGGGAGCTGTGAGTCCAAGCCTTGTTGCTGCTTGGCATGCAGTGTTTTTTATTTATTTATTTATTTATTTATTTAATACATTTTTATACCGCCCAATAGCCAAAGCTCTCTGGGCAGTATACAACAGCTAAAACTATAAAATACAATAATGTAAGCCGCCTTGGGTTCCTTGAAGGAAAAAAGGCGGGGTATAAATATAATAAACAAAATAAACAAATAAAATAAATAAAAAACCTAAAACCACAGATTAAAAACAAACAGCAGAGCTAGCAGCAGAGTTAAAAACAGCTACAAGATAAAAATAATTAAAATGATTAAAATGCCTGGGAGAATAGAAAGGTCTTCACCTGGCGCCGGAAAGAGTACAAAGTAGGCGCCAGGCGAGCCTCTTTGGGGAGCTCATTCCACAACCGGAGTGCCACAGCAGAAAAGGCCCTCCTCCTGGTAGCCACCTGCCTCACTTCCTTTGGCAGGGGCTCTCGGAGAAGGATCGCCGATGCAGATCTTAGTGTCTGGGCAGGTACATTTGGGAAGAGATGATCCTTCAGATACCCTGGCCCCAAGCTGTTTAGGACTTTGAATGTAAGTACCAGCACTTTGAATCGGGCCCAGAAACAGACTGGCAGCCAGTGCAGATGAGAAAGCACTGGCATAATATTTTCACGTCGACCAGTCCCCATTAACAATCTCACTGCCCTATTTTGGACGAGCTGAAGTTTCCAGACCGTTTTCAAAGGCAGCCCCACGTATAACGCATTGCAGTAATCCAAACGAGAGGTTACCAGAGCATGGATAACTGTAGCCAGGCTATCTCTGTCCAAATAAGGACGTACTTGGTATATCAGCCTAAGCTGATAAAAGGTGCTCCGTGCCACCGAGTTCACCTGTGCCTCGAGTGACAGCTGTGGATCCAAGAGCACCCCCAAACTACGAACCTGATCCTTCAGGGGGAGTGCAACCCCATCCAGAACTGGTTGAATATCACTTAGCCGGGCAGACGAACCACCCACTAACAGTACCTCCATCTTATCTGGATTGAGTCTCAGTTTATTAGGCCTCATCCAGTCCACTACCGTGCCCAGGCACTGATTCAGAACAGCCTCTGCCTCACCTGGATTAGATGAAAAGGAGAGATAGAGCTGGGTGTCATCTGCATATTGGTGACACCTCAGCGCACACCTCCGGATAACCTTCCCCAGTGGTTTCATGTAGATGTTAAACTGCATAGGGGATAAAATAGAGCCATGTGGCACCCCCTGGCATAACTGCCAAGGGACAGAGCAGTAATCCCCCAGCACCACCTTCTGGAATCGGTCGCCCAAGTAGGATCGGAACCACTGGAGCGCAGTGCCTCCAACTCCCAACCCAGACAACCTATCCAGAAGGATACCATGGCCGATGGTATCGAAAGCCGCTGAGAGGTCCTAGAGAATCAACAGGGTCACACTCCCCCTGTCCCTCTCCCGGCAGAGGTCATCCCACAGGGCGACCAAGGCAGTTTCTGTTCCAAAACGAGGCCTGAATCCAGATTGAAATGGATCTAGATAGTCCGTTTCATCCAAGAGTGCCTGGAGTTGACCAGCAACCACCCGCTCAAGCACCTTGCCCAGGAATGGGATATTAGCTACCGGCCTGTAGTTATTAACATCATCCGGGTCGAGGTTAGGCTTTTTCAGAAGTGGCCTAATCACCGCCTCTTTCAAAGAGGCCGGCACCACTCCCTCTCTCAAGGAGGCGTTTACAACCTCCTGGACCCAGCCGGCTATCCCCTCCTTATTTGATGTAATAAGCCATGACAGGCAAGGGTCAAGCACACAGGTGGTCGACCGGACTTGGCCAAGCACCATGTCCACATCCTCGGGCCTCAACTGAAATTCATCCAAAAAAACAGACCAGACAGTGCTCTGGACACCTCTACTAAAGGAGCTGCTCTAATTGTGGTGTCCAACTCATGACGAATTTGAGTGACTTTATCTTCAAAGTGCCGTGGAAACTCGTCACAGTGTGCAACTGAGTGTTCTACCATTACTCTCGCTGGCCCAGAGTTTAAAAGGCCACGGACCACTCGGAAAAGTGCCGCTGGACGGCACTGAGAAGATGCAATGGTGGTGGAAAAGAATTATCTCTTCGCCACCCTCACCGCCACAGAGTAGGCTCGATAATGAGCTCTAACCTGTGTTCGGTCAAATTCAGCACGAGTTCTCCTCCACCTGCGTTCTAGCCGTCTTCCCTCTTGCTTCATTGCCCTCAGCTTTGGGGTATACCAGGGAACTGGCCGGGCTCTGCCCAGATGGAGAGGGTGCTTGGGCTCGATCATGTCAACCGCCCGGGTCATCTCTGCATTCCACAGAGCATCCTGGGCTTCAACAGGACCACCAGCCACACCAGCAGGAAAATCCCCCAGAGCCCTCTGGAATCCATCGGAATTAATTAACCTCCGGGGGCGGACCATTTTAATAGGCCTTCCACCCTTGCGGAGAGGAAAGGCTGCTGAAAGTCTAAACCTCAATAGGAAGTGATCTGACCATGACAGAGGAACAGATGTTAATTCCCCCACTTTCAGATCACCATCTTCCTGCCCAGTCGAGAAAACCAGATCAAGTGTATGTCCTCTTACATGTGTTGGGCCGATGCCCCATGGTCGTCATGGCAGCCATGAAGTCCTGAGCCACCCCGGACACAGCAGTCTCGGCATGGAAGTTGAAATCCCCCAGAACCATCATCCTAGGGGTCCTCAACACCAAGTCCGAGACCACCTCCGTCAGCTCAGGCAGGGAGTCTTCTGGGCAGCGGGGTGGGCGGTACAGCAGCAGAATCCCCAGTCTGTCCCGAGTACCCAACACAAGATACAGACACTCAAGCCCTGCACTTGAATGAACAGGAAGCCTAGAGAGGGAGATAGAATTCCTATAGACCACAGCAACAGCCCCTCCCCAACCCTCGAGTTTTGGTGATGTGGAATTATGATATAAAGCATAATGTTTAGGACTGCTCCTAAAACTTTCCTGAAATTTTGCGATTGATGCATTTCTCTAAAATTATTGCATTTAAATTAAGCAGGAAAATACTGATGAATATCATTGTAGGGAATCACTTCAGTTGATAATATTTCTTAATGACCAGATAATTATTTTCATTTGTATACAAACACATATTTTTCTTCTAGGCATATTTTTAGTTGTATACTGTGGAAGGTCAGTGAGACCTTAATGTTATTCTCAAGGTTAAATACTAAGTCAGTGGCTGATCATTGCAAGGCCAGAGCCAAATCCAATTAAAATAAGTGAGAGTCTTCTCATTGAAAGCAGTGGCTTTAGATCAGAGCTCTAATTGATTAAATGACACTGTTTATCTTTGAGCAGCCAATCTGGTACTTTACAGCATACACAAGGTTATTCTGCAGATAGACACGTGCTAATGTTTTCAAGGACCTAATCCAGAGTTCTTGCTCGTGACTCCTTTTAGAGCCATGAAAGAAGTATGATAAGCTGTGTCCAAATACTCCATATTAAGTGGTTTGTGGCTCACACTGTAAATGCTGTAGTAATCAATTCTGTAATAATTTTTTAATCTTTTCCATTAAATAAATTGGTTGGCCAGATGTAAAGACTAATATCCAAACAGACAGTGGTAGATCTCTACTCTAGCATTTATAATCTTATAGATAAGGTGTAAGAGGAAGACATTCTGATGGGACCTTTACACACCTTTTAAGTACCCATATATACTCGAGTATAAGCCGACCTGAATATAAGCCGAGGCCCCTAATTTTACCCTCAAAAAACTGGGAAAACTTATTGACTCGAGTATAAGCCTAGGGTGGGAAATGCAGCAGCTACAGGTACAGGTAAATTTAAAAATTACAGTAAATTTTAAAAATTTAAATTTTAAAAATAAAGATATGGTAGATACCAATAAAATTACGTACATTACGGTAATTGAGGCATCAGGAGGCTGATGGGAGTTGGAGCTTTGGCGGCGGCGGCGAGGCTTTTCCGGCGGCGGGGGGGTGCAGGTGCGGTGGCGGGGGTTGGTGGGGGGGTCCTGGGGGGGCTTTGCCAACGGCGGGGCTTCGGCGGCGGCAGGCTTTCGGCGGGGGCGGAGCTTTGGCGGGGGCGGGAAGGCTTTTTTGGCGGCGGCGGGTGCAGGTACAGTGGCGGGGGGGTCTGGGGGTGGCGGCGGGGGTCCTGGGGGGGCTTTGGCAGCGGCGGGGCTTCGGAGGGGGCGGAGCTTTGGCGGCGGCGGGAAGGCTTTTTCGGCGGCGGGGGGTGCAGGTACAGTGGCGGGGGGTGGTGGGGGGTCTGGGGGTGGCGGTGGGGGTCTGGGGGTGGGGGTCTGGGGGTGGCAGTGGGGGTCCTGGGGGGGCTTTGGCAGCGGCGGGGCTTCGGCGGCGGCGGAGCTTTGGCGGCGGCGGAGCTTTGGCGGCGGCGGGAAGGCTTTTTCGGCGGCGGGGGGTGCAGGTACAGTGGCAGGGGGGTCCTGGGGGGGCTTTGGCGACGCTGACTCGAGTATAAGCCGAGGGGGGGGGCATTTTTCAGCACAAAAATGTGCTGAAAAACTCGGCTTATACTCAAGTATATACGGTACCTCTTATTTTCCCACAATTGTTGGAAATCTGCTTAGTCTGAAACAGTGCTAAATACTTGTGGCAGGCATTTTATTTAGAAGTCAGTGTTTCTAGTTTCACTTTCTATAAAGGAACCTATGCATAAGGTATGGCCTTGATCCTCATTAGGTCCAATTAAGTTCTAGCGGGTGAAATGTAATAGGCTGCAGTTTGCAAAATCGCTGGAAGAGGGGAAAATCTGCACAAAATAACTGGACTTACCCCATGGGTATCCTTGAGTATACACTTTTATTTCTACCACCCTCTCTATGCTCTCATTTGTGGACATTTTGATAATCAGCAAAAACTACTTCTCCCCTTCTGTCATGCTTAATCGGTTCCTAATAATAATAATAATAATAATAATAATAATAATGTAATACATTGGATTGCAAGCATAATTCGTTCCGGAAACGTGCTTGTAATCCAAAGCACTTGTATATCAAAGCGAAATTCCCCATAAGAAATTTGTACACATATTTTTAATTTAAGCTGCAATAAAGAATGATAGTGTAAAGTCTTCATTTTTCTTGACCATACTACAGTACTTGTATTGCAAGACGTCACTTGTTCATCAAGTTAAAATTTATTTTAAAAACTTGCTTGTCTTGCAAAACACTTGCTGATCAAGTTACTTGCAATCCAAGGTTTTACAGTAGTAGTAGTAGTAGTAATAATAATAATAATAATAATTTAAAGCTATATTGAAAGTTATTATTTACAGTATTTGTATACCACTCCACATTCAAGTAGATTCCAGAACAGTGAACAATAAAAAGATAAAAACAGATAAAACAAACAAAAACAATACAGGCAGTCCCCACGTTACGAACGAGTTCCGTTCTTAAGAATGCCTTTAAGTCGAATTTGTATGTAAGTCGGAACAGCATAGCGTTCTATACGTTAAAATCGGCATTTACGCAAATTGCGTAAATTATGCAAATTGCATAGTATACTACGCTATGTACTCTACGTAAACGATGTAGCACCGGGAAACCCAGAAGTCCGTTCTTAAGTATGGGTTGTCTGTAAGTCGGACGTTCTTAACTCGGGGACTGCCTGTACAATGAAAACAAAGTAACATTACAATGGTGGTTGGATAGCAGAGAAGGCTTCCCGGAACAATATAATAATAATAATAATAATAATAATAATAATAATAATAATAATAATAATTTATTTATTTCCCGCCTCTCCATCTAGTTCGAGGCGGGAAACAACAGAAAATATAAAATACATGAACTAAGACAACACAATACATACTATTAAAACATCTTAAAACATCCTAAAAACATCTTAAAACATCTTAAAAACATCTTTAAAACATCTTAAAAGCATCCTAAAATTCCGCCGGATAGGCCTGCCGGAAGAGTTCAGACAAGGAGGTCTTCAGCGGGCGCTGAAAGCAGCACAATGTTGGAGACTGCCTGACCTCTAGAGGCAGGGAGTTCCACAGAAATGGAGCCACCACACTGAAGGCTCTTCTCCTGGTGGACTCCAATCGGACCAAAGGTCCATGAGGAACTACCAGGAGCATTCTATCTGATGACCTCAGCGACCGGGCAGGTTGGTATGGGAGGAGGCGCGCTCTTGGGTAACCTGGTCCCAAGTTTTTTGGGGCTTTGTACACATGTACCAGAACCTTAAACCTGACCTGGTAAGCGAATAGGTAGCCAGTGGAATGACTAGCTGTTCTGAAGAGCTAGTCTTTCAAAGCCAAGGTTATCCACAGTGGTATATGCAATTTTTTCAAGTTTAAACAAAATATAGCAGAGGGGTAGCTTTGTTAGTCTGTTGTGGCAAAAACAACAAAGAGTCTTGTGGCAACTTAAAGATCAACAAAGTTGTTATGGTTCATAGACTACAGTTTTTTTCTTTGAACAAAAAACAGTTTTACCAGAAACTGCATCTTAAAATAAAATGCACAGATTCAAAATTTTCTTTTGTAAAGTATATTTGTTTTGAATAATACCATTTTCAAATTTTACTTTATGAAAAATCAGACATGCAGTCTTTTCTTCTGATTAAAATGTGATTCATAGGAGGCCATTATTGGGCATTCTCCAAAACAGTTTTGTTAGGAGTTGTCATATGGACGTCTAAGCAGTAAACGTATTTATCTGAAACCCATCAAAGATGGTTGCTTGAAGATGCTGGAAAACTGAAACTTGTAAGCTGCATGAGAAAGCTTGTCCAAAGGATATAATTAAGATCTTCTGAACAGAAATATATCAGGAATAATCTTAGGAAGTTGTCTGTTCATCGTACAGAATCCTCTCATTAATGCTCTGGAATATTAATGCTTATACTTAATGAAGCAGTTAGTAAGAAAACTTGACCCAAGTTCAGAAAATGAGTATCTTATGTGGCTGCAATAATTATTTTAGTTCAAGTCATTTACCGTAGTTAAACTATTGAGTGACAGGTATGTAATTACAGTGATATGTATTTCAGTAAGTCTTAGGTCATAAAAATACTGGAAGACCCAAGTCATGAAAAATATTTACCTAGACGCCCTCCCAGAATGTTGCTATTTAGATTTACTTTATATAAGAGTTCTAAAGTTGCACTCCCCTCTCCCAGTGACAGGGTAGGTCATGTCAGCCATTAATGCATGGTGAAACTTGGCTACAGGTTCCTTTTCCATGTGAAATTGTCTGACTCTGCATGCACAAATCTATAGAGTCATGCATTACTAGCTTACTTGTTTGTACATTTTCACTTACAGTTTTTCCCAGTTGCTGGACATTTCAGTACCACAGTTTGTTATATAAATCTCTGATGAAAACTAGAGTGCACTATGTGGGTTTTTAGCTTTCTCTAGCTTTGGTTGATGGTAAAAGTGGAGATAGATGCTGTTCTTCTTCGTGGTCTCTGTGCATCACACATCTGGGCTCTGCTCCTGCGCTGAGGCCTGCTTTGGGAAACTTCTAAAGCTGAGGCGTTTTAGGCAGGAACCCTTCTCCCACTGTTCCACTGCGCATGCTCCTAGCGGGTTCCCACCTATTCCCTCAGTTCCTCTTCGACCGCCATTGTGGCTGGGTGTCTTTGAAGCTTCTCTTGCATGTTGCCTGCCCAAATGCTAATTCCTTCATCATATACTAGTAAAAAGTCTGCAAATATGATGTTACATACAGTATTTCCTTCCTTTCCTGCAAGTGAATGACTTCCATTGACTTCTTTGGAAGCAAGTAAGGGACTGCAATATGTAACTTCGTTAAGGATCACAAATACCTGGGGCACAGGCCATATTATTCCTACTTCAATGATATCTATGATTCCAGTTCTTTTTATTTTATTATTATTACATTTATGAATTGCCCATCTGGCTGGCCACCCGGCCACCTTGGGCAGTGTACAATTAAAACAATGCAATAATAACAGAACATAACAATTAAAACAGTATAGAAATTTTTTTAAAAATCCTAACCCACCCCATATTCCCGCCTGAAATACCACGTTTTTAATGCGTGGCAGAAGCTCATCATGGAGGGGGCATGACGAAGGTCACTGGGGAGGGAGTTCCATAACTTGGGGGCCGCCACAGAGAAGGCCCTCTTCCTAGTCCCCACCAGCCTGGCTGCTCTGTTTTGGGCTTTGTACACAAGTACCAGAAGCTGTTGCAGATCTTGTTGAGCGGCCTACTTGATGTTGCTGGAGGTATTCCTTGAGATAAACTGGGCCGGAGCCCTGTAGGGTTTTAAAGGTCAAAACCAACACCTTGAATTCGGCTCGGCAAGCAACTGGTAGCCAGTGCAACTCCTTAAGCACTGGAGTGATGTGATCACGCTGGCGACTGCCTTTAACCAGGGGAGCCGCCACGTTCTGTACCAGCTGTAGCTTCCAAACCGTCTTCCAAGGTAACCCCACGTAGAGCACATTACAGTAGTCTAGGCGAGAGGAGACCAAGGCATGAACCACTGATGGGAGCAGATGATTAGGAAGGTAGGGGCACAGCTGCCGTATCAGATGGCGTTGATACAGCGCCGCCTGGCTCACAGCTGACACTTGAGCCTCCATGGACTGCTAGAATGACTCCCAAGCTGCAGACCTGGGATAGATGTCCTTCAGGGGTAGATGTACCTAGCGTTGGCTCCAAGGCCGGGTCGCACCCCCGACCCGATCTTCCGCGGGGGCGCCGACCCGACCCGATCTTCTGAGCGGCGTGGAGAGGTTCTCCACGCCGCTTGATCTGGCGTCTTCTGCCCCGTCCATCACTTCCGAGACCGGAAATGACGCGACGGAACCCTGCGCAGACGCAGAACGCGCCACAGGGGTCCAGCGCGCCTGCGCAGAGTTCCGTCGCGTCATTTCCGGTCCCGGAAGCGATGCGACGGAATGGACCTTGCAGGCGGCTCGCCACGGAGAGGGTGAGCTGCCCCGAAGAACAAGGTAAGGCCTCGCCGGGCGTGATCGGGGCCAATTTCGGCCTCGTTTCTGCCCGGCGAGGCTCGATCATACAAGCCTAGATGTACCCAACTGCTGGCTGGGGAATGCTATTAGTTGTAGGACACTTTTCTGTGTAAACATGCATAGGATTGTGCCTTTAGTGACTCAGAACATTGCTTGCTCTCTCACTGTTATTTTTCCTTTCACTGAGGTAAGGAGCTGACACAGAGCCTGTACTCCTTTGTGTAGCCACATAAGGGATGATTATTATTTTTTGGTGCACTTTGTCTTCCCAGTTTCAATCTCTGTAATTATGCAGTGTTCCCCCAATTAGAAAGAAATGTTTTCTTCCTTTTCTTTACAACAATACACTTGGCCTTGATTTAGTACTTAGTACAAACTATAAAACCGTATCTGCTTTTAAAGCCCTCAGAACACCAGCACTCTACTCTTTCAGGCAGAGAGGGAATGTGGGTCCTTAGATAAGAAATCCAGCTCACCACTGTGGTGTTTCTTTAAGTTGTGGGAGCAGAGTTGTCAAGAACAATTCTCTCCATCACCAACCAACCCACTACTGTACCTGCCTGGTTGCCTGGAACTTGTGGCCCTCTATTATATGTTGCTGGGCCAGCAGGCACCAACTTTAGCAGGAAAGTGACCTGCCCTTCCTGTACCTGCAGGCAGGGAGATAGTGCTGGTGAAGTGTGATCAGATTGTAGAGAATCATTGAAACCATGATTGGGGAGTAGGTGTCACCCGACCACTGAACAGGCAAGACTAGGACACCAGTTATCTATTACTGATCATGGAAGTGCTGAGTTACCGATGGCTCTCCGTAACAGACAGTCACTAAAAACAGTGTACTAAAAACACTGGAACAGCTACTGCTAAGTTCCGCCTACTTCATCCCCAAAAGCACTGTGATTGGAAGTAAAAGAGAGCCCTGGTAAAGTCATTTCCTGGTTGGAAAATAGAGCTGTCCATCACAGGACTAGATTCGCTGCCTTTCCCTCCTGCCCGCTTGGCTTTTTTTTTTTAGGGAGAGCTTGCCTGTGCGAGGTTCAAATTGGGTTTACAAGCAAACTAAAAACGAAACCTTCAGGGCCATTGGGCAAGTCCTCTTTGATCTGGACTGCTACAGAAAAGAGTCGCTTCACTTTGGAGGTGTTCTGAATGTTTCTGAAGCAGACTGCTATAGTTAGTGCTTGCTTTCCAAAGCAGAATCAGAAACAATAGCTTGAATTGGGTATCTGATTTTTATTTGGAGGACAAGTAGTGACCTTAGCTTACCAATTTCATGCATGCACATCCACAGCTTATTTATGATCCTCCAGACTGTAGTTGTCATTTTAATCCAGAGTGTGAAAACAAAGCCAACAAAACAAAAATAAGCAATATAAAATATTATTTGCACAATAAAAATTGCTTATCTTTGGGCCAAACCATACATTGTTAATTGTGTATTGTGTAGCGCCAATGGAAACTTTTTTTAACTTCCACCATGGGGGGGGTGAATTTTGGGGGGGAAATAGGTGTGGGGGAAGATTTGAAACTCCCCTCATACTGGTCTTGATCCAAATTAGGGTTGTGCACAGTTACACTAAAGTAAATAAAACTATCAGGCTCAGCTACATGCTACACAATTAAGGTAACTGAAGGTTTGACCCTTTGTAAGCCGCTGTGGGAGTTTTTTTGGCCAAAGAGTGGAATACAATGCTTTACATAAAAATAATTATAAATATATGATTTAACACTAATTATGTTGATTTTTAAAAACATTTTTTGCTTTTCCTTTCAACTTACATGTCTTAAATAGTGCTGTACTATAAAGAATGTATCTTTCGTGAAATTTATTTATTCTTTGTTTGTTTGTATTCAGGAAATGGGTCTTGGAAGTCAAATGAGACTGGATGAGGCACATCAATGAAGAAACTCCTGCTTTATATGTTTTAAGGACAGAACTCCAGAAGAGTTAATCAGCCAGTACAGTTAATCTGCTGTACTTTCATAATGAAGAAAATTAGTCTCAAGACCATTCGTAAGTCTTTTAATTTAAATAAGAGCAAAGATGAAAGTGACTTCGTTGTGGTTGGACAGCCATCATTAAATGATTTTGGAAAAGATGACTCCTTGTTTGGTAGCTGCTATGGTAAAGATTTAGCTACCTGTGACATCAACAGTGAAGACGAGAAAGGTGGCAAAAACAGATCAAAGAGTGAAAGCTTAATGGGTACGTTAAAAAGAAGACTTTCAGCAAAACAAAAGCAGAAAGGTGGCAAAGGTAGTACACCATCTGTGAGCTCTGCTGATGGTGACACCTTTTCTTCTTCTTCTGCTCCAATAACCTTCAAAGATGTGAGAGCTCAAAGACCTCTTAGATCTACATCCCTCCGAAATCACCATTATAGTCCTACTCCATGGCCCCTTCGTCCAACAAACTCAGAAGAAACATGCATAAAAATGGAAGTAAAAGTAAAGGCCTTGGTCCACTCCTCAAATCCAAGTCCTGCACTGAATGGTGTTCGCAAAGATTTCCATGACTTGCAGTCAGACAACGTGTTCCAGGAACAAAACAATGCATTAAAAAGTACAGAATCTCAGAATGGAGATTTGCATCTCCATATTGATGAACATGTGCCTGTAGTTATTGGACTTATGCCTCAGGACTACATTCAGTATACTGTGCCTTTAGATGAGGGAATGTATCCTTTGGAAGGATCACGTAGTTACTGTTTGGATAGTTCCTCACCCATGGAGGTTTCAACTGTTTCTTCTCAAATGGGTGGTAGTGCATTTCATGAAGAAGAAGTTCCAGTGAGTCAAGATGTTGTAGTTGCTCCAGATATCTTTGTGGACCAGGCAGTAAGTGGTTTATTAATTGGTACCACAGGAGTCATGTTGCAAAGCCCAAGAGTTAATCACAGTGATGTTCCTCCACTCTCTCCATTGCTACCTCCAATACAGAATAATCAAATCCAAAGGAACTTTAATGGCCTGAATGGCACAGATGTCCATGTGTCTGAAAGTATGCGCTGCCATTTGAATTTTGATCCTAACTCTGCGCCTGGAGTTGGAAGAGTTTATGATTCTGTACAAAATAGTGGTCCTATGGTTGTGACAAGTCTCACAGAAGAACTGAAAAAACTTGCAAGACAAGGATGGTACTGGGGCCCAATTACACGATGGGAGGCAGAAGGAAAACTGGCCAATGTTCCCGATGGTTCATTTCTTGTACGAGACAGCTCCGATGACCGCTATCTTTTAAGTCTGAGTTTCCGTTCCCATGGTAAAACTCTTCATACTAGAATTGAGCATTCAAATGGTAGATTTAGCTTTTATGAACAACCAGATGTGGAGGGACATACATCTATAGTTGATCTAATTGAACACTCAATCAGGGACTCTGAAAATGGAGCATTTTGCTATTCAAGGTCTCGATTGCCTGGATCTACAACTTATCCCGTCAGACTGACCAATCCAGTATCTCGTTTTATGCAGGTGCGCTCCTTGCAGTATCTGTGTCGCTTTGTTATACGCCAGTATACTAGAATAGATCTGATTCAGAAACTGCCTTTGCCAAACAAAATGAAGGATTATTTACAAGAAAAGCACTACTGAAGGCTTATGGGAACCTTGCATCTTGCACTTTGGGAACAACAACAAAAAATTAAAGGAGAGATATTGAAATACCGTTTACAAACTTTAATTTCTATCAGTCTTTTGCTGCCATAATTTCATTTTTGTGCATAAAGAAGGGTAATGCATTTTTATTTGTTTAATGGGTGGTCTGGGTTTTTCTTTTTAAAATAATTATCTCAAGGTTTTTTAGAAGAGTGAAATTGCTATCTTTCATTCAATGTGCAAAATAATCACAATGTGAATGATAAAAGTTTTCCTAAAATCCCCCATCTCCTTTGCTGCTAACCCACTGTGATTTTTATGCATTTGAAGCACATTTCATGTGTTTTCAACCATAAGTAAAAGTTGAAACTTGATGGGATATGTTTTGTCTTCTTCAAATAGCCTGTTTTGTTTCTTCTTTCTTTTTTTAATTAAAAAATGTTGTGGATAAAACGTGCTGGTATACAGAATTTAGATATATGCTTAAACTGATTTCCAAGTATCCTGATTAAAACCCATAAAGTTAACTGTAGGCTGGAGGAAATGTGTGATGCAAGTTATACAACATATTTTTTGAAAGCCTCCTTTCTCCTAAACAGTTTCAAAGATTGCAGATATTGTTTTGCTTTTTTGTTCATTTTTAACCATTTTTAAAAGTTTTTTTTAATGGTCTTTCAAAACAGACTTGGAAAATAGCTATTGAAATGTTCATGTTAGTATTTAGACAAAGAGTAAAATGTAAATTAAGACCATTAAAAAAATTATTTGATTTCCCTGTAGAAGCTCTGATTTGGACTAAGCTATGGTTGCACATGGCAATATGGAAAGCTGTCTTCTTTTCAATATAATTTCAGTGTTGTAGGTTTTGTCTTAGTGGAATTTAAAAAAAAAAAAAATTCACTGGAGCCAATCATTACCCCATAATTACTGTAAAATAGGACATTATCTAACCAAAGTTAAGCATAGTCAAGTTCCATTAATTTCATTGGGTGAGTTAAACATATGCTTAAATTTCCCCATAGAAATAGATGGGATTAAGGAGTACTTAACTTTGCTTGATCATGCCCTTAGTTTTAAATGTGTTTTTCTTTTGTTTAGCATTCATTTTCCATAATTATATTTCATTTTAATCCGTGGGGAAGGATTACATTTACCCCTGAAGGTGATTGTTTTAAATCTTGTATGTTTTAAAATCAAAGATGAATTGATTACATCATAGGCATCACCATAGGAAATGTTTCAGTGCATTACCAATTTCATTTCTAGTTAGTTGAAACATGGACAACTAGTTCTATTAAAAATACTTGGCATGGGAAAATCCATCCAGAACTGCTCCTACACTAGTATTTCCAAAACGTAAGTGTACTCATGTATATCTCCCTTTCACTTCAGTGAGGCTTGCACAGGATAAGTTTCTAATGAATTGGAAGGGCTATGGATGTGTACTTTACACATTTGACCTAATATAGAGAACGCTGGTCATGTGTCTTATTGAAAACAATGGCAAAAGTTGCAAATAATTTGAGCCGCATTGATTTCAGTGGGACAAGTGTAACTAACAGTGCAATCCTGTACACGTCTATGCAGAAATAAGTCCCACTAAGTTCAGTGGGACTCGCTCCCAGATAAGTTGGTACAGAATTTCAGTCTAACTTTCTCTGGATTTGAGCCATTAGGATTTGTGTTCATGGGACTGCTTCTGCAGGTTGTTCCCATGCTGAACATTGCAGTGTGGAAAAGAGGTATGTCTATTTTTTATTAGGAAAGATCTTGTGAATAAAAATCTTAACAAGTAGGCAACCCAACTCTGAAGCTTCTGAAAGAAATTGTACAATTTGGGAATGTGTTTTTAAGGTTACAGAATTTTATTTTGTGCCATTTTCATGTGTCTTACCTTATTTTTTGCTATCCACTGAAAGTTATAGTCATTAATAATTTTCTTTTTCATTTTCCCATCTAAATAATTTGAGTACATTTCTGTTTAGTAAAAATAAAATAAAGGGTGATGAAGTTTTGAGAAATCTTTTTTGGATAATTCTCTCTTGCTTGTTCTACCTAGCCTTTTTTGCTCTGAATGAGTTTATAATATTAAAGTACAGTGTTGCTGCAAGGTGCTGCAATGGCACTACATCCTGGGTTGCCTGAATCAATATGCTAAACTTCTATTTTTTAAAAATTTATTTTTAGATCATAGTGTTTAAAAAGAATATCAGAGGCAAAGCATGTCTTTTGCTCTGGGAGATAGAGGTGGAAGTGTCTCTCTTGCCCAGTTAAAATAGATTTTGAAAATAAAATAGAGCGAGTGATGTATTCTTAAATTCCTGAGCAAAATATATATGTGTGTATGTAAGTCATTTCTTGGCTTTGCCATTCTGATATTTATGCAAAATCTTCATGTTGTTTTCTGATTTTTACCCCCAAAGCAAGACTACAAATTTTATACATAAAAGGCACAATAATATATACGATGGTACCGTGTTTTGAGTCTGAGGAACAAAGAGGAAATCCTTTTTATACAATAGGAAACATAACTGTTATTTAGAATAAAACCTGTTATGGGAGGGGGAGCGGAATCCCCCTTCAAAAGTTAAAAAAAAATTGGTTGGGGCAGGGGAAGCTTCCTTGAACAGTAAAGTGTATTATGGCAAAGATTTAAAGTAAACGTTATCCCAAAGTTTAAGAATCTAAATAATGATTTTTGAGACCGTGATGGTATTACAGTTCCATATGAGTTATGTTTATTTAGATTTCTATTGTCCCAGTCATATTGCTGTTTTGAAACAGTAGATCAAGAATCTGCAGGCTGGATTTCTTCCCATGCTTTCTCAACTTCAGTTCATCAGTACTGAAAATAGGTTTTCCGAAGTGGTCACCCAATACTTGGAATGCTCTCCTACTGTTTCTTCCCTTTTCTTTTGCTATCGTAGTACAGGATCAGCTGCTGTCTCCCACTTTTCTTGGGGAACAGTGGACTTGGTGAAGGCAGTGTGGCCCAACAAATGGCAATAGATTGCCCCAATTCACACATTGCTTGGCACCCACCGTGGCTTAAGCCATGGTGGGTTGCAGTGTTTGCTGGCTGCCATTGTGAATATTTAAGCCGCACTGAGTGGTTGCCACAGCTTTTGTGACATGGGAACCTGGGCAGCGTGGCTTGTTGCTGTGGGTAACAAACCACCCAGGACCCATGTACTGGAGAAAAGTTTCTGGGGTTTGCATAATTGGCAGGAAGTTAAGCCACAGTGACTTGTTAACTTTGCTGTGTGTGCTGGTCACATGCCGGGGGGATTTGTATAATTATCCTCGGCAGCCTGGTTTGTTGTAGACTGGGTTTCATAGATTTCATAGATCATAGAGTTGGAAGGGGCCTAACAAGGCCATCGAGTCCAACCCCCTGCTCAGTGCAGGAAACTAGAGGAGGGGTCTCCCATCCAGGTAATAACCAGGCCTGACCCTGCTTAGCTTTCCATGCTCAGACAAGCTGAGCCAGCGTGAGCCACAGGCCTGTATGTTCAGACTACACAATAACCCACGCTCAAGGGTTGAGTGTGAGTTGTTGAAATATAGGTTGTTGAAACATGGGTTGATGTTGAAACATGGGTTATCGTGTTATCTGAACCCAGCCGTGGTAACAAACTATAGTTTGTAAGCCCAACTGGGTTCAGACAGCACAATAACCCACGTTTTAACAACAACCCATAGTGGGTTGACTGCGGGTTATCATGTTGTCTTAACCCAGCCTTGTGCAAACCTGGCCTGGTTGGCTTGTTGCAGTGGGTAATTCTGCAATTCCCTCCAACACTGGAATTGTACTTAAGCCACCATTGCTTGTTAACTGCCTGCCGATCATGGGGACTGGGCAATTGCCATGTGTCCCAGGAAATAATGATATGGGTAGATCTTTCTTTTCCCCTGCTTAACCTTCCCACTGCCTATCCTTCATTTCCCAGCAAGCCATCCAACTAATAGCTAAAGAAGCAACAGCCAGTGTGCCATGCACTTGTCCTCATCCATCTAATAAACAAACAGTGGTAAATAAAAGTGGCAACATGAACACACCTTGAACCATTTGGACTGAGCAAGCATTTTAGTTACAAAAACAGCTCAGTGGGAGCAGGTACCTTCTGTTTTGCTGCTGTCAGCCATCTGGCAAATCTATGTGGGTGGATGAGCAGGCAGCATTGCCACAGTGATTCTGGCTTCTATTTCTGCTCGGGATGGCCCTGAAGCAAGTGGCTGGCTTGGTGAAGTGGTGGGGAAACATATGATCTGTAGCCCAACACCATATCTGCTGGGAGTTCTCTCTCTTTGTCTCTGTTGCTGTCTCTGTCTCTCCTGACCCTAAACTGTTTAAAGCAATGAGATACACAGTACTTTTGGCAACTGTTCTGTATATGCCCAGGCTTCAGTTTGCCATTTGAGGTAACTGCTAGCTGTTTGATGTAATTGGCAAATTGCATCCATGTGTTCCATATGTGAGTGGATACATTCTGAAATGACTTTCGAGGACTCTACTTGCTCTATTCTTTGAACATCATGGAAGGTTCATCTCTTATTGCCACACAGATTCATACGTTATCTTCAGTCAGGATTTAGTGCATTTTAACTGTGCAATGAGTGCATGCTCACATGTTCAGTGTAATGAAATAACTCATGCAACACTTCATAACAGCTTCCATGAACACAGCCTGCTGGGAAGTGGAACTCCCTGTTCACAGCTGTTGCTGCAGCAGTATCACCTGAATTCCCTCTTCCCATGTTACACTGTCTATGCCAGTAGACCACTCATGCAAGCTGTTACGGTTTGCATGATAAGGGAAAATAAGCCGCAATGGCTTATTTTCTCTCCCTATGTGTGCCAGTTGCAAGCTGCCTAATTGGCATAATTACCCTCACTGAGCGCGATGACGTCTGAACCTGGCGAGGGTGGCTGGCTGGGGTGGTTTACAAACCACCCTGGAACCCTAGAACAAGCCACTGTGGCTTATTCTCTCTCTGTGATAGTGTGAACCTGCCCACTGAGTCATTTAACATGTAATAGGTTTCAGATGAACAGTTAAGAGCATCGAAGAAAAGGGACCCCTCAAGATAAGGGAGAACTAAATCAATGTAGCTGCTTAGCACTTTTTGTAACCATATGAGGTCATTTCTTCAGGTTTTATTGCCATTCTGTAAATCAAACTGCATTGATTACAGATCACCATTTCTGTGCGACTGAATCACAAGCAGAAGGAAAATAACTTGATGGATGGCTTCTGATAGTATTGGTCTAATACTTATGGCTGGTTATTATAAAAATTACGATTAGCTCTACATTAGCACCACTTAGGTAATAAATACAATTGGTAAATGTTGCTACTGTAACCAGAAAATGCTGTTGTAGATTGACAGGAAAATAGCAGTATAAAATTAGTGTGTTACAAATTTGATGATAAAAATAGGACAATAAACCAGGCTGGAGTTTATATGTACTCAGCAAACGAACAGCCCATAACCATTATACTTGAGTGTGTCCCTTTAAAAGAAAACTGCTTATTTTAGTCTTCAGAGGATAACAAGTTCTTTTCAGTGGGTATGTTGTAAGAAAGCAAGTATGAATTGCAGCAGCAATTTCTTAGCCTACAATGGTTAAAGATCTTTGGATGGAACCTGGTGTAAGAAACAAAAGGCACAGTCCAGCCTCAAGGACCTGGACACTGACAGTAGGATCCACAATTGTTTCAATAATAAAAGGAATATTTCTTTTAAGACTGGCCTTTAATTGATTTTTTAAACTCCTATTGTTAGAGGAAAAAGTATCAGAAAAAGTATCAGTGCTGCTGTGATGTATCTGCCTTGTTTGCCATCTTTAAATGGCTATGAAATAACATATGAATTGGAGATTTTCAAACACAGTACTGTATATTCAAGACTATAAAGATATAAATAGCGTACATTCATTTTCACACTTCTGTAATATGCAGTTAAATTTATCAGTGTAGCACTGGTTCTGGTGAAGCACCAGCAGGTTTTGATTTCTCTTTCTCCACCTGCAATCATTGTCCACTGCTTTAATTCTGGCCTGTAATCATAGCACCGAAGTCTGTCTCTCAACTTTGTCTCCTCTGTCACTTATTTTTTTCAGGCCTCCCCCATCCCCTACACTTGTCATTCCTAAATCTTCCCTAACCAGATACACACGTACATACATTCTCAACATATGTTCTTACAGACCCAATGCTGAGAGTGCATTTACATGAAACCATCTAAGACTGTCTGATAATCTCTGATTTGTATTTCAAAAACTGGACACAGTGTTTGACAGGAGTTCACCTACAGCAGGCAAGGCATTGATTTTTTATATTCCCAAGGATCACAGTTCATAGGTTGGTGGCAGAGCTTGTAAAGGGTTGGAGTATCATGCTATAGCTTCCCCAAATCCAGCTCTTTGCTGTGGTAAACGTAACAGGTTCCCCACCCCCACCCCCCATGGAAAAATCTCCTTTTGTGTCTTGGAATTGGAAGTGAAAGTAGCGCAGCCTTGAACCCAATAATAGCTGCAGTGGAGACAACAAAGCTAGTGGTCAACCTTCACAGAACTGTTCCTTCCAGTTTGGACTGCTGTGGAAGAGGTAGGGAAGGCATGCTCAAGTTGCTAGTGTCAGTGAGGGGCAGAGCTTCTTCAATAGTTGTGTAGAAGGGAAGCTTTCAGCAAGAGTGGGAATTCAGATGAAGCTTGGAAGTAATTTCCCCTATAAGGAGCGAGTAAGCTCCACTTTTCTAATTTTAAGCAAGTGATCCTTGGGCAGGGGAGAGGATTTAAACTAGAACTTCATGCATCCCCAACATTTTTTCATTCTGTTGTCAGTATTTACTTGTCCCAGGAGATCAAATCTAGCAAATCTAGGGGTCTGTTTTTTGTTTCTAAATGTCCCAGGTATCTTTAATATTCATGTCAAGGTGCTTATCTCCATACAAACTCTTACTGCTGAACTTCATAAAACATGCGGTTTTTCATACAAATGCATTTCTTAATGTGTAAATATTGGAACTGTTAAGTGAAACCAAAATACCAGCAATATACTGACTGTGAATTCCAGTAAGGAAGGGTCTTTAACTGCATAACATTGAAATTTTAATCTAAAATATTGGTCACATCAGCAATTGCTAATATTGTATCTTTGAATACTATAAAAATTATATGAATGATGCATTCTTTAACAAAGATGGAATAGTTCTTAAGATGAAAAATACTGTAGAGTTTGATGTATTTGGAAAATGGTCCAAACTCTTTATGCCAATAATGGGGCGGGGGAGAAATTCTTATAGAATTTTGTATTACTATGTATTGGGTTAAAGAATTTTTATAGTGGTGATGGGAGTGCCATGAAATTAATACTTAAAATCCAGATTGCTGTAGTTTACACTTTTCTGTATGTTTCCAACTAAGTGTGCACTATTTGTACTAAGCACACAACAGAAATTATCCAAAGTCCATTGATTTTAAATGTGTTTTGGTTTGTTAAAAAGATTATAGTAATTTCTTGCACATTTTTTGAAAAATTGTATAAGGATTTATGTATCTGCTTCTAGATACAGTGTGTAAATAAAAAAAAAATCATTCACAAAAAATAAATCAATCTGTGGTGTATATTTTAGTGAAACACTGAGGACCACCCAGTAAAATCAGTATTTCCGTAGAGCAAAACCATTAGAATTATGAATAATCATTTTTCCCGTTTGTTCTGGGATGCTCTTTGAAATGGTAAATCCTTCTCGCTAAAGAATTCTGAACCTTGTGTAGATCCATATTTACCTAGGTAAAGTAAGTGTGGTTAAAAAGAGTGCAACTCCACAAGAACCTAGTAAAAGAACACCAGGATATATTTGCTTCTAGTAGCAAGCTCAGGTGGTTGAGTGCCTCAGTTTGGAAGTGAAACAGGACCACTCAAAAATAAGTGAATGGGCCTGTAGGCCTCTTAGTGGTCCAAAACATTGAAACTGGAGGTGAGGGAGCAAAAAAGGGGATTGTTCTTCTCAAGCCTGTAACAACTTATCCTGGAGAGGAAGATTAGGGTTAGGAGAATGTGTGCTGTGGGTTTGTTTTTTTTAAAAAAATCCAATATTATACAGAGATATTTAAGGTGGAAAAGGAAAGATAAAACACATTTTCCTCTTCCCACTCCCCAGAGCAACAGCACCTACTTTCTATATACAGTAATACCTTGGATTGCAAGTAACTTGGTTTGAGAGCGTTTTGCAAGACAAGCAAATTTTTAAATATTTAATTAATATTTTTTTTTTTACTTGATATACAAGCGACGTCTTGCAATACAAGTACTGTAGTACGGCTTAAAAATCTCTGTACAAATATTTTTTGGGGGGATTTCGTTTTGATATAAGAGTGTTTTGGATTACAAGCACGTTTCCGGAACGAATTATGCTCTCAATCCAAGGCATGACTGTAGGTATAAAATGTGTCAGGAATCCGGATCTCATCTGACACGGACCCTCTTTGGAGGAAAAGGTTTGGGATTCTGTGAAAAACCCTCACTTTGGCCTAAGACCAGGAGGAACCTGGAATAGTCCAAAGGCAGAGTGAAGAGCCCCATCTGAGGGGTGCATTGCCTGGACATCCCCTCCCCAATAACCCCTCTGACTCTATCCCAAGCCCTGCCTTGGTCCCTGATTCCCTGAACTGGAAGCCCAGAGTCTCTGTAGTCTCTTGCCAGGAGTCTACTTGGGCAAAGTGCCAAGACCCAGCTGCAAGCAATGACCCAGCTAAGGAGGGTCTGGCAGACAGGTAGAGTCTATCTGTGTCATTTCCTGGCAAAAAAAACATAAGTTGGGGACCATGGGCAGGGAGATTTTGCCGCTCTTGCCAAGGGGCTCTGTAGCGGTTTGGCTTGACCCATGATGGGTCATGTCCAGGTTCGGACGACATGACAACCAGTCGTGGGTCAAACAAACCATGGCTTGTCAGTGTGACTTATAACCCAAACTTAAGCCACCCAGACAGAGAAACCCATCACATGTTTGGATGACAGGCTAACCCACGGTGGCTTATATGCCACAGTTGCTTAGCATGTCATGCAAACCCAGTCACTCTTTGGCTGCTTTCTTTATATTGCTATCTTTCTCTCTCTCTGACAAACATGGAGTGGTGGCAGTGATGCTACCTTTCATTTCGTGGTGGTGGTGGTGTATGAGGGCAGAAGACTGGCTGCTCTCTCCTCCACAGCCTTCTCTGGATGATTCCTTCTCTCTCTCTCTCTCTCTCTCTCACACACACACACATACACGCACACGCACACACCTCATCTCATCTCCCACCACAATTTATGGTAGCTGATTTATTTCCAAAGAATTGACCTGGACATCCAGTCCTATACTAAGATTTATCACCTGGATCTAAAATGCTATGGACAACCTCTGTATTTTCATCCTTGCCATTAAGATGTCAGTTGCACTCTGCTGACATTGACATATGCACACTTCTCACTGGGACATTCCTTCTTCAACTGGCAGAGACCTAGGTAACTGCGAATCCTCTGCAAAGAACCATAAAATTCCTTCAAAAGAAATATTTCAGCTAACTTGGAAGTTCAGAGGTGAAAGACAGGGTCGTGATTAATCCCAGATGAAGCATATGCAAAACATTAACTGCTGTCAGTTTGAATAATTGGGACCCTATGTTTGAAGACTAATGGCTAACAATCTTATGAAGCTAACAACCATTGGTCCATGACTAAGGCTTTTACAAAGCTTTCATCTCAGAATCCTGAAAATGTGTTTATATTCTGCACTGTGTCCCAATACTTACCAACCCATAGGAGGGTTGTTGTTTTTTAAAGCCTAAAGTGAATTCAAGGTGTAAGAGGCAATTCCTTTGATTGTTTAAGAACAAGCTGAAAGATAAGAAGCTGGGCACACATGAATGGTCAGTTCTCACACTGTGGAAAAAGAAACAACCAAACCCCCAAGGACCCTGGTTGTCCCCAGTCTGGTGGGTCGTGTACAATTGTGCACTTGTGTGATACCAAAATAGAATCAGCACAATACTTTTCAAACTCACAGTGACTTATGGCACAAATTTATGCAGGGTGTACAAACTGCATAACAAGAACAAATGAAATAAAACATTGTGAAGCAGTTGGGAAAAAGATTTGATTTCTTGTGGCCATTACTGTTGTACTGTGCAATGGGAAAGGCTGGGCAAAAGGAAGCATCGCAGGAACCACAGGTATAAGGACCACTATGACATTGCTGAAACCACAGGTATATATCGGCAGCAAAACTTCTGTATGTGCACATTTTGCTGAGCTGGAAATGAAGATACACAATTCATTCTTTTAGAATGCTGTTTAACATGGTAATAGTTATGGCCACACTCATCTCACTGTGGCATCTTAATGGCACACAGCTGGAAAAGAATGTTGAATATACATTCAATAGATATTTTTGTGTAGTAAGCTGCCAGGCTAGTAAGGCCGCAAGAGGGCAGTTAAAAGAATGAGCAGTGTAATGGCAGATGAAATTTAATGTTAAGTGCAAAATAATGCACACTGGAAGAATAGCTTCAAGTTGACTTATGCCCTATTCAGTTATGAATTACTTTCGCCATTCAAGAAAGTGATTTTGGAACCATTGTAAAAAGCTCCCTGAAAATATATGTGCAATGCACTGCTTATATAAAAAGTTAAGCTTCTTGCTTTCTATTCCTTTCCAAACAATCTCCAACATACTATTTAACATAATATTCATGTATACAGTCAACATTAATCAGCACTTAGAGTGGGGATTAGACCCTTTCATGAAGGATAAGGCTATCAATGGCTATTAGTCATGATAGCTATATGTTAAACTTGGTGATATACATAGCCTTATTTTGTCCATGATTTTGTCTAATCCCTTTTGAAGTCTTCTAAGTTGGTAGCCATCACCACATCTTGTGGTAGGAAATTCTATAGTTCAGCTATGCATTGTATGAAGTACTTATTTTTATCTGTCCTGAATCTCCCAGCATTCAACTTTGTTGGATAACCCTGGGTTCTACTAGGAGAGAGGGGGAAACCTTCTCCCTATCTATTTTCTCCACACCATGCCCGTATCATACCCACATACACCTTTTTTCTAAACTAAAAATTCAAAAAGTTCTAACCTTTCCTCATAGGGGAGTTGCTCCAGCCCCCTGATTATTTTGATATTCCTTTGAGATGTAGCAACCAGAATGGTACATAATATTCCAAGTGTGGTCTCACGTATAAAGGTGTTAAAGTACTAGCAGTTTTATTTTTGATCATTTTGCTAAAGATCCCTAACATGTATCCACCATTTTCACAATTACATAAGAAGAGCCATGCTGGATCAGACCAAGGGTCCATCTAGTCCAGCATTCTGTTCACACAGTGGCCAACCAGCTGCCCACGGGATCCCACAAGCAGGACATGAGTGCAACAGCACCCTCCAGCCCACATTCCCTTGCAACCCTGGTGTACATTGGCATACTGCTTCTGATACTGGAGGTAATATATAGCTATCAGGACTAATAGCCATTGTGTTGATGTTTTTATTGAACTGTTCACTACAGCACCAAGATCTCTTTCCTGATCAATCACTGCCAGCTCAGACCCATCAGTGTATGTGTATTATTTTACATTTATTTACATTGAACAGCGTTTGCCATTTTGTTGCCCATTCATTCAGTCTGGAGACTCGTAGGGATGGAGAAATCTGTCAGTTTTGCTTTCTCCCACATTTGAATTTTTTCCAAAAAAATCTCCAGTTCTTTCTATCCCTTTATTGAAGACATTTGAGAATGTTTTCTTCTTTAAAAAAAAAAAAAAAAAAAAAAAAGTTCTTACAGGAAAAAAACCTCTGAACTGAATGAAATTCTCACCTATCTACACTGGTAAAATTCAATAGTTATTTCCAGCATGGAGAGGACCATGTTGTACCTGCCTTCCATGTAGCTGTTAAAGATGGGAAGCTTGCCAGAACAAGAGAGGTGTAAACTCTGATTCAGCACCACAATCATGGTTGAATATCCAGGGATTCATACCCAGACTTTTAAGATGAAGCACTCAAAACCTGCTGCATGGATAGATGAATCTGTTAGTTTTGCTTTTAAATCTCAAATCCTTTCTCTCCTGTTACTGAAGAAATTTGGTAAGTTCTTATAAAAAGACCAAACCAAACAAAATTCTTACCCATTCATATTGGAGAGACCCCTTTGGAGCTCTTTGCAATCCCTTATTATTTTTATCACCCTGAATAATTCTCTGTCATCACTAAAGTTGGCCTCACCCCTAAATCCAGATTGTTTATGAACAAGCTAAAAAGAACCAGTTCCAATCCATTCCATTCCTTACATCCCTCTATTGTGAGAACTGTTCATTTATTCCTACTCTCCTGTTCTCTAACCATTAACTGATCCATAAAAAGACACATTTGTTTATTCCATGACTGCAAAATTCATTCAGGAGCCTTTTTTGAAAGTCCCAAGTATACAGTGACTGCGTTCAGACAACACAATAACCCACACTCAAGGGTTGAGTATGCATTGAGTGTGAGTTGATGTTAAACCATGGTGTCGGGGCCACAGTCCTGCAATCACGCATTCTAGCACTCTGACTCCAGAGGCTCCGATCAATGAGATCCTTTGATTACAGCAAATCCCATGGCAATGGCATAAGCTTAACAGTTACAGTCTTCAGAAATCATATAGCGGATGACATTTTGCTACAGGCTCTTGAAATTGTTCCACATCAAGGTAGGGGACTGGAATGTCTCTAGGAACTAAATTCCCCCACATTCCACCCCAAGAATGGATCTGAGCCAATCCCTAATGCTCCTCAGACAAGGAAAGCATTGGAGCCAATCCCAGATGCTTTTGCGACAAGAGAAGGGATACTAGAAACAGGCCTGACTTTTACCCCACACCCTCATAGAGAGCTGAACCAACCTTGCCACTGGGTTGGAACCTCTGGGGTGCCGTATGCCTTGGTCTTAGGATCTGAGCAACTCCTAGCTGCTCCTCCAACAGGGGAAGGATTGGAGCTGCATTGCTCCTGTGACAAGGGAAGGGAATCTAGAAAAGGACCTGAACCAGCATGCACACCTCCACAGAGGTCAAAACCAACCCTGCCACTTCAGTTGGCCCCTCTGGGTACTATGTGTCCAGGCCTCTCAACAATCAGGGTCCAGAACAAGATCAGACTTGATTCCAAAGTACTTCCCCACATGCAGAGATTCCAACATCCAAAGCTCCCAGCCTTGGAATCTCTATGCCACATGGGTCGAGGCATAGGGAAGTCCTGAAGTCGGGAAATAGCCCCAAGCCAGCTGGGCTCCTCGACGAAGACACATCTATAGCCTTGAGAATGCACAGTCTATGAAAAGTATGACAGTCCTTTTCATGGCAGGTTCTTGACAGTAAAAGTCCAAAGAGAAGAAAATACAAATTAGGTAGAGTCCATGTGCAGAGTGCTCCCAATAGCTCAGTCGGTGATAGATCCAAACAGAAGGATGCAGACAGGGAAGGAGAGAGAGAGAGAGAGATTCTTAGCAAAGGCTCTGGAGGCTAAGCGCTGGCCTAAAAGCCAAAGTGTGGCCATCTTAACCCTCCTTCCAAACCACTAATTGACAAGGGAACTGGCCCATCCACGAGGCCCCTATCCCACCTGGGTGTCTCCCTTCTACCCTTCAGGATGAGGCTTCAACCAGAGTGACACCTCTGCAAACCACCCCTTCCCTCTCCTGAAGTTCCCAGAGAAGGCTGCCAGCTCCTATCTCTGTAAGATTGAAGTTGCAGCTGGACGGGGGAGACTCCTGCCTGCTTTCTCCTGAGAACTGACAGTAATAAGCTCACACTGGTCTTGACATTCCACAGACTGACTAGGCCCCAAATCCTTCTAAACTATTGATGACCAGTTTCTGGTTATGAACTAGAAGGCCCACTGTATTACTGACACTGAACCCCCACACATGGATTGTTGTTGAAACATGGGTTATCATATTGTCTAAAGCCAGCCGAGATAACAAAACAAACCATGGTGAACAACCCACAGTTCACAACTGATCAACAAACCATGGGTTCTCTTCATGGGTTGTTTGTGGTTAACAAGCCATGGGTTGTTAACTCAGCTGGATTCAGACAACACGATAACCCACATTTCAACAACAACCCACGGTTCAGCAACAACCAACACTCAACCCATACTCAACCCTTGAGTGTGGGTTATCGTGTTGTCTGAACCCAGTCACTGTCTACTAGATCACCCGTATACTTGTTGACCCTCGCAAAGAACTCTAGAACTTTGCAGAAGGCAAAAGCTATGTCGATTCTTCTACAGCAAGACTTGGGGCACAATCCTATACATGTTTAAACAGAAAAAAACCTACAACTCCCAGCATAGCCCAGCCAGCATGCATAGGATTGTGCCCTTGTTGCTCTCCTGTATGTTTGATAATTGCCCACCAATTTGCCTGGAACAGATGCTAAGCTAACCAGCTTGTAATTTTCTGGAGTCCTTTTGGAGCCCTTTTACAAACAAACAAACAAACAACAATAACAATAATGTTTATTTACGGTCTACCGACCACACCAATATATATATACAATACAAACAAGATATACCAGCTCTCAGTTGTACACTCAGAATAAAAAACATACAATAGAACCGAATCAGGCAAGCATAGAAGGCCTAGTCAAAATAGCAACATTCAAGAATTTTGCAACTTCCTTAGTTATTAAACTATTAGAGCCATCAAGCAAACTGGACAAAAGAGACTCTAAAGATCGTCCAGGGAAAGTTTGTGTGATGTATTAGAGTCTCTCTAGCCCCTCGATAGAAACTGCAATTAAATAGAACATGCACAACAGATTCCACCTCCTCGTTGTTGCAGGGGCAGCATCTATTTTTCACTGGGATTTTATTGTATCTGCCATCCAAAAGTTTGGAGGGTAGAACATTAAATCGGGCTAAGGAGAAAGCCCTCTTGTATTAGGGATAGATAACCACTCAAAATAGAGCATCCCATTTTTAGGATAAAGGCCCGACAAACCCAGTGACAGAGGGGAACATGGGCCCTGGGCCGCTGCATGGAGCTCCTGAAAATTGATGTCAGTCAGTCTCTGCTTGACTAGAAATTTAGCTTTCTCCCAGGACAAGGATAGCAAATAGGAAGGAGACAGCCCAATTGAGGCAACCTTTTGCCTCACTGCTTAATTCCAAGCAGACACATAGGAATCTAACATTACCTGGGAAACAAAAGTATTTGGCTTAACCAAAAGCTGGCAACGAAGCCAGAAGTGAATAGAATGTATCCAAGCCAGACAATTGAGAGAATTAAGGCCAGCTTCAAGATAAAGGGCAGCACCAGCGACACACTTGGGCATGCCAAATATAGATCTAAGGAAGTAAGACTGAATGCTTTCGAGAGAGTCTTTAAGACAAGGAAACCAGATAGGAGCTCCAAAAAGAATCTGGGATACTATCTTAACTTGAAAAACATGGATGGCAGCTGGAATAAATTTCCCACTTCTAGTGAAAAAGAAGCGCAATATGGGACTCAGATTTTGTTCGGCTTTAGCCTTAGCAAGCTTTGCCTGGACTCTCCAGTTAGCAGTCTCATGAAACCAAATACCCAGATATTTATAGGAGTCAACTTGATCAAGTCTACTGTTATCCATAACCCAAGAATGTCTAACCTTCTTCCTTGCAAATACCATAACTTTAGATTTGGAGTAATTGATTGTTAAAAGATAGATTTTTATTACAGAACTCAGCAAATCCAGATAGTAATCGCTTAAGACCTAAGCATGTCTGTTAAATTAGAACGGCATCATCTGCATAGAGAAGGATAAATATTCTTATGGAGCAAATCTTAGGGGGATGGGAGGCTAGCGACCCTAGATGAGAGGGGAGATCGGCCAAATACAGATTAAATAGAGTGGGGGCAAGAACGCAACCTTGCCTGACACCACGAGATGAAAAAATCTCCTTAGAGAAATGGCCATAGTTACTGCAACGCACCTGGGCAGATGTGTTATGATGCAGAGTACGAATTAGTGACCAAGATGGCGATGTGACCACTAGCTTTTATTTTAGCTCTGCTGCCTGCATCAATTTTTCACCCTTGGACGGCTGCCTATTTTCTCTTTTTTATTTTTGTTTTACTATATCTCTATGCTTTTATTTTTTATATATATTTTTTCATTTCTTTTATCGGCCGCCCAGACAGTAGAGATAACGGGGTAGCGGGAAAGTTCTCATCAGCTCTCTTTTAAAACTTTTTCTCCCCTCCCATATTCTGGTTAGTTTGTTTTCTTTTTTGTTTTCTTTTCTGATAACAACTGCAATATCGGGATGGGCAAAAAACGCTCCAGAACCAAGACAAGCCCAGCTACTCACCAACAGCCAAAGGCGTCCAAACAGCCAAGGATTGATGAAATGCTAACTTCCAAAAGAAATGTGAGTAACTTGAGCCCCTTCTCCACCTCAAATGGCTTTTCCACTCTGGACCCAGAGGTTCTAACATCTCTTTTTCCTGAGATAGAAGACTACCACGGCAATACAGCCCTGGAGCTGAATGAATATTTGTCAGTGAACTCTCCGCCACTTAGCAAAGAAAATCTAGCCCAGCTTCACTGGGAGTCCATCAGAATTTGCTGCTAAACACTGTTTGCTGACTGCACAGACAGTCATAGCAATATTCGACCATCTAATTAAAATTGACAACCAGCTTATCCATCTCAGGCAATCTTTTGATGCCTTTACAAAGAAACATGTGGCTGTTCTACCAAGCCCGTCAAATCTGCTTGTCCCCCCAGCACAAGGGAGGAAAGCAGATCCTGAATCTGTTAAAACTGGTAGAGACATCCGTGAGAAGAGGGTGATGCAACCTCCAAAGGGCACTAGCAGAGGTGATCATTCTCGAATTCTCCAAACAACTCCAGTTATGCTACTTATAGCTGAAAACAAGTTAAATCATGGACAGTGGGGATCGCGGGGGGCAATAACTCGCTCTCTGAGTTTATTGCTACGCTCCCTTCCACAGCAGATTGACCTGGCTAATGTTGAATGGCTGCCCAGCTCGCCTTCTCATAAGAGAGTGCTGCTCAATTTCAAAAAACCTATTTTGCCGAGCATGTTGTTAAAAATGAAAGACTTTCTCTCTTCACTCCAAATATTTCCAGTCAGAGTATTTCGGGATTTAACTCCTCGTCCCTTAATTGTAAGAAATCCTGGACCAGCTGTGGATCTGCAAATTCCTGTTATCTCTAAGACCTTGGGAGTTAACAAACTGTGCCTATCCTCCCCCTCCCCCAGTCAACCTTTATGTAAACAGCCTCCTCTGAAACCTGCAATGGAGACTAATGAAGATGTCTTGGAGAATGAAATCATTAACTCTTTTGGATCCTTTTCCAAATCTGAACTGGCCAATTTTGTTGCCAGGCTGGACCTCTTAAAGGAAATGCTTACAGCTGCTCGCTCCTCTGCAGAACCTTTATGTACACTGATAGACTCAAATGAGATCTGTCAGGAGGAGGAAAACAGTAGAGCAACGGATTATAAAACTGCTCCATCTCTACAAAAAGAAGGACTTGGGACCCCTACATCCATCTTAGTGATGATGATAGACTACTCAGTGACAATTTTTCCTCCTTAAAGAGGATTGCTAGGCAGAATCACCTAAATCAACAAATACAGGATGACTTGCCACTGGACTACGAGGATCCTCCTCTCCAACTCACAGATTCCACATATAACAACCTGGCTGCCTCACTTACATCCAATCCAGCACCAACTGAAGGATGCATAGATTATGAAATAGATCTATGCTCTGTATCAGGGCCGGCGCTACCACTAGGCCAACTAGGCAGCTGCCTAGGGCATGTGGCTGAAGGGGGCGCACTCCACTCCTGCCGGCCGACTCTTCCTCACCGCCACTGGGACTGCTGGGCGACGCGCTGCCCGCCTGCCGCTCGCTGAGCCCGGATCTGATGCCACCGGCCATGGGCGACAAAGGCACCAGTCACACCAGGTCAGTGCGGGGGGATTGCGGGCAGGCTCGGTGTCACGCTCAGCTTTCCTCGGTGGGGGGGGCGAGCCTCCGCCAGCCATCATGAGCCAGGGCGCCTCCGCCCACTTCTCCTCCAGCTCGCCGCCCCGCCTGCTCTCCCGTGAGGCTGCTGTAGCAGATGCTCCACCAGGCCCGGCACTCACCATCTAAGCCTCCGTCCCCGGGCAGGTGCAGCCAACAGCGGGGCGGGGAGGAAGGCGGAGGCTCTGTCCCTTCCTCCCTGGTGCCTCCCACGGGGATGCCCAAGCGGGGATAGCATGGCCCAGCGCCCGGCCGGGCATCCTGGACGGGCCCCGCTGAGCGCGCTGCTGCTGGCCGAGATGCTGCTGGTGCTGCTCCAGGCCCGCAGAGGGCTGCTGGCCCCGGTGGCGGGGCCAGGCGGGGGGGGGCACTGGGCGAGCAGGCGTTTCAGGCTGCTTTGCTCCGGAGCCCGCCCCCCCACACGAGGGGGGGCGTTAAATACCTGACTTGGCCTAGGGTGCCAAACTGCCTTGCACCGGTCCTGCTCTGTATGCAACGAATCTCTCTACTCTGAGTCTGAGCACTCAATAACTCTGGCCCAAGAAATACAAGAAGCCCTCTATAAAGAAAGCACCACACAAGCCGTTTCCACCCAGCAGAACCAACTGCAATCCTATCTTCATCTGACCCCAAGGAAGTGTGCTGGAAATAATAAAATGATAGATCTGGATTGACGGAGTCAGCGGAAACTCCCATCTCCTCTTAAATTTCTTTCTTGGAATATCACCGGGTGGAAATCTAAATGTTGCAACCGTGACTTCCTAGATTATTTCTCTGGTTTCGATATAATTTTACTCCAAGAAACATGGTCTATTGATTGTATTTATGCAAATGGTTTTGTGACCTTCTGCCTGCCTGCTCTCCCCTCTAGAGGGAAGGGCAGGGCCAGTCAAGGTTTAGATTTCCTCAGCTCTGGATATTTCTTTTCAATCACAGAGCTTCCAAGTTGTGAATCGTGTGTGTCAGCACTGGTTTTGGAAATAAGGACTTGCAAATTATCACTACTTCTATTTAATGTCTACCTAGCCCCTGTGGCTTGTAAGGAGGATGCTATTACAAACTGGCTCAAAATGGAATGCTATTTTATGGAGCAGCTTGCAAAATTCCCTTATGCCCTGCCAATTCTTGCAGGTGATTTCAATGCTAGGACTGGGACCCATTTCCAGGACCCTAATTTGCCTAGCTTTCATTCCCCTGTTAATTTGGGTGAAATTATGGGCGGCTTGCACCACTCCAAAGATGGATATGTTAATCCTGCTGGGATTGGTCTGCTCCAGTTTGTTTCAAACAAAAAAATAAAATCAGTGTTACATTGGCTGCTTTTCCAGGCCTCTGGGACAGAGGCCAATCTTAGGGACAACTTTCATATTTTTGTTAAAAGATCAGCATTTTCACATTTAAGTTCTTCAGCAACTCTCAGGTGGATATTACTCAGCCTCCCTTCTTGAAAAGTCAGTTCCGGCATGGGTATCTGGTTTGTCCTACATCTTCCTCACAGAAGATTGGGGGCGTGGGATTATTCAGCTTTTCAGCAATTTCCTAAGCCTCCTTTAACATACCTTTAAGCCACCTTGAGAAGGTTAAGTATTTTAAATAAATAAAAAGTACAAATTGTAACTTCCATGATGTCCAATGGTACAACCACATCCGTAGCTGTTTTCCTGCTTCTGATGTAAAGTATTTTATATTCTTGGTCTTAATATTATTAAAGGTATGCCTTAATAACAAATACTTTTTTGATATCCTTTATTGTCGGCTTGCATTTCTTTTGCCAAAGTTTGTGTGCCTTTTTGTTCTCATTTGGGCAAGACTTCCATTTCTGAAGGAAGCTTCTTGTCTCTAATAGCTTCCATGACTCTGCTGGTATCCTCTTGGACTTGATGGTACTTTTTCTGATCTGCAGTATACAGACTAGCTGGGTGTCTATTACTGTGTTTTTGAATACTCTATCCTGAAAAGATTAGACCTCTTTGACTTTCCCTTTCAACTTTTTTTTTACCCCCTTTAGAACTTTCCTCTTTTAAAGTCAATTGTGATTGTGTTGGACTTCTCTGGCAATTGTGCACTTACATATATGTTAAATTTGACAGCAGTGTTGGCACTCTTTCTAATCCGTTCAACAACAGAGAGGTCACACAGTACAAGGGTTCAAGACCCACAAAGGAAGCAAAACAGTGTTTTGTTTTTATAAGGATTCTCATTCCATCTTTATCTCTGCAGGCTCTTTCTAAGGGAGCTATGTGGATCCTGTGTTGCATGGCTTCTCCTTCCATATCTTCATGTGTTGTGCTCAAAAATAGTGCTTGTTAGCAGTGTATGGTATAAGGGGACTCAAACCCAGGACCGGTGCAAGGCAGTTTGGCGCCCTAGGCAAAATCAAATATTTAGCGCCCCCCCCACTTGAGCCCTCCCTCCATCGGCGGCGGCAGTCCCGGCAGCGGCGAGGAAGAGTCGGCCGAGCGAGCGAGCTTCCTCCTGCTGCTGCTGCCACCGCCGGCCTCCGTGGCCCGGGAAGGGAGGAAGGAAGGAAGGAAGGCGAGAAGAGGCGCCAAGCTGTGGTGGATCAGCAGCCACCAGCCGCTCCAGCTGCGCCCGGGTGGACAGAGGCGAGCCCGTCTGCCTGGAGGAGGAGGAGGAGGAGGCAGAGTGGGATTCGGCGCCAAGAGAGCAGGCCCCGCACGGAGCTGCCTTCATGGGCGCAGCTGCTGCTGCTCCATGCCCGCCTGGCCGCTATCCTGCTCGGCTTCCTTGCCCAGATCGGACACACCAAGCGCAGCGAGCCCCGGCTGCCTGACGCCTCGTGTGCTCCTGCTGCTGCTGCCGCTGCCGCTGCCGCCGGGAAATCAGGCTCGCTCGCTCCCGTCTTCCTCCTCCTCTTCCATACACACATCATGCACCGCGGAAAGCGGAGCGTAGGCCCCACGCCCTCCCTTCCTCGTCTGTTCCTGGAGGAGGAGGAAGAGAAGGGCGAGTGTCTGGGGCACAGGCAAAGCAGGAGCGGAGCGTTTCTGCGCCCCCTTTAGCCATGTGCCCTAGGCAGCCACCTAGTTCACCTAGTGGTAGCGCCGGCCCTGCTCAAACCCTTGCCTGCAGTATACCTGGGGACTCAGAGCAGCTGGGTCATTGCTGCCTGTGCCACAGGAGCTCTTGGAGTGTGGGGCACTGTGGCAGTGTGGGCGTGTGAAGTGGGGCAAGCAGCTGTCCTGGAGGCATGTCTCTGTTGTGCCTCCGTTTGGAAGACATGGGGCAGCTGTGCCAGAGTGTGTTTGGGGTGGGGTCAGGCATGTGTCATCTGCAGCCTGGCCCAGCTGTGCTGCCTTGCTAATCAGTGCCTGTTTAAAAGACAGGCCCCAAACACACTTCAGACACTGGAAGCAATTGTCATTGCAACTCGACCATAGCCAGATACTCCTGCCAGCCCCCGGACCGAGACTTGTGCTTTCTTGACTTCAGAACACCCCTGACCATACTTCAGCCTACTCCTATACTGCTTTGTTTTATTTTGGTTTTGGACATATCTGTTGGCTTTCAACCTTGGACTGTGTTAACGACAATAGCTTACCTGTGGACCTGACTGATTTACAACAGTCTCCATCAACTTGGCTCCCTCCAAGTGTGAGTGGCACAGAGGTGTCACCACCACAGTGGCCCATGATTTGTGGCTACTGGCGGTGTTGCCATGGATGCTGGGGTTGTGACTGTCATTTTGGCTCTGTTCCATGTTTTTCTGAAGATCTGTGTTTTCCCCTCAGTCCTGGGTGAGTATAGGGTATGAAGGCCATTTCATTGGTATAGTGGTGATGTATTTCTTTCCCCAGTGTATCTGGTGTGTAGGACTGCCCTCTGCAAGCGCAGATTGTAATGAATGGGAGTTGTGTGACAGCAGCACTCTGCTGGCCTGTGCCCTTTATTTATTTATTTTTATTTATTACATTTATATCCCACCTTTTTTCCTCCTGCAAGGAACCCAAGGCAGCTTACATGATCCTCCTATTCTGTTCTATAACGGCATATATATTCAAGAATGGGGCAATGGTTGAAGAGTTATGGCACCTAACTTGGTTTCTGAAAGGTGCATCTTCACATTTTTTCCTGGGTCTTGCATCAGATGCTCCCCCTGTCTAATTTCACCCAGCTGTTAATGACATCCTAACTAAAGCGAGACAGAACTGGCCATGTTCCACAGCCTGGTACTACAAATGAACCTTAGAGGGCTGCTGGGGCCAAAAAGCTGAGGATAGGATTGTGATGGCGAAATCAAAGCACCACCATACTTGCTCCAACTTATGAAATATACGTGCTGATCAGGACCTGAGGCTGAAAAGGAAAAGGAAATGACCTGAGTAGTTCTTGTCACCTATTTTCTTTCCTGCTGAGGATTCATTTCATTATCACTCACTTGCTGTCATCATTCCTGCCTAAGCCAACTTCAAAGCAACACATGCTCTCCTTCGTTTCTCTCTGCCCCCTCTACCCCCACCCGCCAAAAGGTAGCCAACAATATGTCCTAATAACTAGGTGCTACAGCTACCACAGAGGTAATTGGCTCTTATAACTGGCCTCTATGCCACCTGCAAGTTTAGAGAGCTATGACTATCATGGACAGGTAAGCAACTTTTAACTTTAAAGTCTTGGAGGTGGATTAAATCAGTTACAACAGCTGTCAACAATGCCACTCCTCAGCTTGCCAGGGGCGAGTATCCCTTGCCCTCTGGCAAGAGAGACTCACAGCAGTGCAGCCATTTGTGAAGGAGGCTGATCTTACGCCAACCCTGCAGGGCAGGCCACAGTCCCAAAGTTCCCTGGACTGGCACACACCTCCCAAGGTCCCATACACCAAACTGGTGTAGCAGCCCCAACCTTTCAAAAAGGAACACACACCAAGATTAAGTTGGAGACTTTATTAAAAGTAAGAATAACAAATTAGTCAGTGTAGGGTCTCCAAGTGTCCAATATAAGTAAAATAATCCCTTATAAGAAAGGGCTAAAAGAAGGTAACGGGGAAAAGGGGGTGAGGTAGTTGTTGTGAGGAAAAGGGAATGGGAATAAAAAGGGACTCTAAAAGAACATAAAAACAAACCCCAAGAGTCTGCAGGAACAAAGTAAGTCAAACCAGGCCTAGCTTTTCTTAGCTACCCTGTCAGAGTGGCATACCTGCCCAGATGGAACTTCCCAGCATCCACGCCCCAATGGAAGAACACTGAAGCCTTTTCCCCTAGCTCCTTTATTGTCACCAGGGTCCAGTTTCCCGCCCAGCGTTCACCAATCCTGTCTCCCTAACTGTCGAAGGAGGGGCCCCCGCCCTTTCTCAGCTGTAAACACTTTCTCATGACTTCATCCCAATTAACGCCTGACCTTGCTTTCCAGCTCTGCAGCTCACCCTTATCTCCCAGGTGCTCCCAAACAGCCTCCCAGTACATTCCAAAGACTACAGTAAAAATCCGTTAGCTAAACAGCAATGGGGGGGGGGGGAAGAAGAACATCTAACAGGGTTTCTTCTAAAGTCTCAGCTACTACAAGTCCCATCTTCACACCATTTACTTCAGAACAAAAACAGCAGGGATTTCTCCCAGTTTCTGTCCTAATCCAAACCTTTGAGGAAGTGAGGTATGATCCTGCCTCTTCCATCAGTTCTCCATGCTTACTAGAGGACTTTGAGAACCTATCAAAATGTAATGACTGCAATTGCTCCCACCACAAGGAATAACAAAGATAAGACAGAGTTTTCAAACCTTATGATTCATTCCATTATTTCCTGATGAAACGTCATTAAACTTTCCATTCTCAGCCCTACCTTCTTTTCAATGGCCAATTTAAAGTCTCTTGTCCTAACACCAGTTTCAACAGCTGTAATGAGTTACTCATTCTCCAGGGTGTTTCCTTGCTTATCAGCAAGGGACTAAGGTGTGGCATGCTGGTTGGCACCAAGTGTAGGAAAGTATTTCCCTTTTCCAAAACTAGTTAGCTATATTCACATGGGCGGGCAACCACTAAAAAGAACTGCAGTATCAAAGGGCATCTCTGAGCCAAAGTGAAACACATTGAAGTTCCATTGATTTCAGTTGGAGAGTTGTAATTACTACAACTTGTATTTGTCATCCTTGTGCTTGTATTTAGCAACAAATTAGACACTAATAGTACGAGCATGTTGGTAGGGCCAGCTCTCCCGTGAAGCAAGGTGAGCTGACTGCATCAGGCAATGGAGCGGGAGGAGCAGCAAATTGCCCCTGCCAGCTCCAGTGGGTGCTCTGGAGAGCCGCACCACTCTCCCACTGTGGCATTTGTCTCAGTGAGAGAGCAGTCAGCAGGGCTCCCTAGAGTAGCTGCCCACCCTCTGTTTGCCTTGTCTCTCAGAGAACTGTGCTTCCAGAAGAAGGGGCTGTCACGGCCGGGTCTCGTGAGAGCCCTACAGCTGCCACTTCTGGCTGCACAACTCTCTGCAACTCTCTGCATTGGTCAGTTATTACTGTGCACTCCACTTACAACATAGGCACTCACTACTGACAGCTGCTTGTACTGGATGAAAACAGATAATTGTTTTCCATTATTGGTAATTATGGGATCATAAAGTCAGGAAGGACAAAAGCCATCTGCTTCAGAAGAGAAACCCATTATTTCTGCAATCCTAAACTCAGTATTGGGAGAATATAATAAATAAATAAGACTCACTGAACACAGTGGGACTTGCTTCTGAGTGCTTCTGAGTATAGGACTGCATGTCATATACATACATGAATCCAGATGCTATTTAGTGTTGAGGCCATTCCTCTCTCTCATGCACTCTCCTCCTTCCACTGACAGGCCAAGCCCTTCTAACTAAAGCTTTATTATGGTAATGAAAACCAGCAAGGCTGGCTTTAAAGTACAAATTAAGACTATTGCAGAAACCAATAACAAAAGAAAAGAAAAAACATAGTTAGAATTGATCAAGCCATTAAGGAAGTGTGACCTCAATGGTAAGAAGTTGAATCCAAACTGAGGGCCCCTCCTCCCTGCCAAACTCAAATTACCAACGCCCCACCTTCCTTTAAGGTGGATCCTCTTGCTTTAGGGCCAACCACTTAGAATGCCACACTTCTTAATTGGCCAGCCCTCTTTAAATGACATCTGATCCTGGGATTAGTTCCACCTGTTCCACCCTCCTCCTCATTAACAGGCTCACTGTGGCTTGCTTCCCACAGTATCTGAAGTAGGCATGTCTCCAAGGCTGGGTCGCGCCCCCGACCCGATCTTTCGCGGGGGCGCCGACCTGACTCGATTTTCTGAGTGGCACAGAGAGGTTCTCCGCGCCGTTCGATCGGGCTTCTCAGGCCCCGTCCATCACTTCCGAGACCGGAAATGACGCGACGGGACCCTGCACAGGCGCAGAACGCACCACAGGGGTCCAGCGTGCCTGCGCAGGGTTCCGTCGTGCCATTTCCGGTCCCGGAAGTGACTGCGCGGGTGGCTCGCCTCAGAAAGAGCGAGCCGCCCCGAAGAACAAGGTAAGGCCTTGCCGGGCGTGAGCGGGGCCAATTTCGGCCTCGTTCTGCCCGGCGAGGCTCGATTACACAAGCCTAAGAAGCGAGTTGACTCTCTTGCTACTTCCTGGATTATCTCTGAGTCAACTGGCCTTGGCATTTCAGCTAGGAATTCCACCCTCCCTCCTCATTTGATTCAGAATCTGTTCCCGCATCCTTTGAAGGCTCTTCTGCAGCAGCAATGGGCCAATCCCTACACTTAGCACAATATGCTACAAACAGAGATCAGGTGCGCTGCAGAAAAGATGCATGCAAAGTAAATAGTCCCTGGTGGTTCATGCAAGTAAACCCTCTCCCAAATCAGTTACTAGCCAATCTGGGTGGGGGAGAATCTTTCCTGATCAAAAATACGGTGATCAATTAGACCCTGAATCAGACCAACGCTCATGCACTGGGAGATTCTAAGACAAGTTTTAAATATCAGATTAAAATAAGTTTTGCTGCCTTCCCCAACCTGGTGTTGGGGATGATGGGCATTGTAGTCCAATATGTATGGATAATGTTAGCTTGGCCACAATTACCTATGGGGAAAGTCTATGTATAGTATCAGTCTATAATGTCAGTAGATATGGCAGTATTGTCAATACCTAATGCTCAATGGCAAAGTGGGGATAAAGTTTCAGTAGAGGAAGGATTTGTGTGAGAAAATGAATTATATATTTCAACTAGCTACCATGTTTCCACATTTTAAACTCAATTTTAATCTGGCCAATCATGCTTATAAGTAGTTGTTTGGGGGATCTTAAATCAGCTAGCACAGTGAAATTCATACTTTGTCTATGACAGGTGTTTTCACATTTTATATTTTTGACCAGTCTAAAAATGTCCTGTGTAGGCATTAAAAGAACCAAGGAATCTCTAGGAAGGGAACATAATCCCACCCTCACTCCAAACTTCCATTAGGTCATGGGTGTGTACTGTTTCCTTACATTATGCAGACTGCACGAAGGTTACAGAAGTTCAGCCTAATTAATCTCTCATGGAAAGACTTGAGAAATGAGCATTTACCTAATACAATTAAGATCATTTTCCAAATAGTGAAAATTATGTGCTTTGAGTACAGACAATTTAAAAATTTTTTAAAAACATGTTAATACCGCCTTTCTTTCTGTTTAGAATTCCAGGGTGGTGTATAATCCATTACATCACAGCATAAAATACAACAATACAGCTATGACAAAGGTGCTGCATTTAACAACCTCACCTCAGTATTTGAATAATGCTGAAGTTAGTTACTAATAATTGTTTATCTTCAAGAGGAAAGTTCCATAGTCTGAAGATATATGATATGGAGTAGTCCAAAGCATACTTTGGGGATGTATGTGCATTGCATATAAACTATAGGTCCTTATTCAGTTTGCTGACTGAGCTCTGTTTCAAACATTTGTGCAAATAAGGAACTGTAACCAACTTCAACATTGAAGTATTTGATGTGATGGAATGAATTTTAATCTAAATTGTCCAATCTCCTTTTCTGTGAAATTAAAAAGAAACTATGGGTTAGGTCCAGATGTAGTCATGCTTAGAGTAGATCCAATTATCTCAGTGAGACATAAGTTAGTCATGACTAACTGAAGTCCCATTAATTTCAGTGGGCCTACTCTAAATATAATAAGTCTGGATCCAACCCTGTGGAGGGATGGGGTGGGGACAATGATGGAAGAATAGAAGGGAAGCACTTCTTAGCTGCATAGTAACTGAAGGACATATTCCTCAACCACTTCCATCCTTTTGTGTCCATGGCTAGGGCTGGACTGCTGTTGTGGTGGAGGTCCAATTGACAACTGCTGACTGAACAGACAGTAAGGGAGATGTTGACCCAATGTGGGGGCAATGGAAAGAGGTATCTAGACTACACAGGTAGGTATTGTCTGAACCCAGCTGCATGAACAAGCCATGGCTTGTTAACCACAAACAACCCATGAAGAGAACCCATGGTTTGTTGTTGGGCTGTAAATTGTGAGTTGTTCACCATGGTTTGTTATCTCAGCTGGGTTCTCAGACAACACATTTCAACAACCCATGGTTCAACGACAACCCAAACTCCACCCATACTCAACCTTCCAGTGTGAGTTATCATGTTGTCTGAACCCAGTCATTGTCTCTCTCCTCCTTCAGAATGTCACTAAGCAACTCATCATCATCATCAGGCGATCACTCGTGACCGAGTAAGATTGTCTTCCGGGATAAAAGGAGGAAATTCTAAAGAAGATTGTGTAGACTCTAGCGATGGGTCCGTAAGTGACTGTGGAGGCCAATTCTAGATCCACACAGCTTCCCACAGTGAGGACACAGGTTACCAGATAGAAGATGGTCCTGTAAAGGATTCATTTGACGTGCTTTTCGCTTAGCACGTTTCTCCCTTTCACCTTGCACTCGGGCTTCTTCAAAGTCCATGGAACCTTTGTGAAAGGCCAACCTCCATTTAGATCGTTCATGGGCCAGAGCTTCCCAGTTTTCGATGTTTATATTGCATTTTTTTAGATTAGCCTTATGAACATCTTTAAACCTCTTATATTGACCACCGATATTCCGCTTTCCATCCTTGAGTTGGGAGTAAAGTAACTGCTTTGGGAGACGGCAGTCAGGCATTCGAACAACATGACCGGTCCACTGAAGTTGGCGTTGAAGGATCATTTTTTCAATGCTAGTAGTCTTTGCTTCTTCCAGTACACTGACATTTGTTCGCCTATCTTCCCAAGTAATTTGCAGGATTTTCCGGAGGCAACGTTGATGAAACCTTTCAAGGAGGTGGAAGTGACGTTTATAGATAGTCCATGTTTCGCAGGCATACAATAAAGTTGGTAATACAATGGCTTCATAAACCAGTGTTTTGGTCTTCTTACAAATATCCCGATCCTCGAACACTCTATGTTTCATTCGAGAAAATGCGGCACTTGCGGAGCTCAGACGATGCTGGATTTCACTGTCGATGTTAGCTGTAACAGAAAGATAGCTGCCAAGATAGAGAAAATGATCGACATTTTCCAGTATTGTCCCGCCAAGCTGGATAGATGGCATCACCAAAGGATTGGCTTGCACTTGCTGATGAAGCACTTTGGTTTTTTTGATGTTAAGTGAGAGACCAAGTTTTTCGTATGCTTCTGCAAAAGCATTTAGGATAGTTTGGAGATCATCCTCTGAATGTGCAGAGACCACATTATCATCAGCATACTGAAGTTCCACAACGGAGGTTGTAATTACCTTACTTTTTGCTTTCAGCCTGCTGAGATTAAAAAGCTTTCCATCTGTTCGATATATAATTCCCACACCGGTGGGAAGTTTCCCCTTGACAAGATGTAAAACCATGGCGATGAAAATGGCAAATAATGTTGGGGCGATAACACATCCCTGTTTAACACCTGATCCCACTTTAAATGGAGCACCATGAGAGCCGTTGTTGTCCAAAACTGTTGCCGTCATGTTGTCATGGAGAAGTCGCAAGATATTCACAAATTTATTGGGGCATCCAATTTTCATAAGGATAGTCCAGAGAGCTGTACGATCTACAGTATCAAAGGCCTTAGCCAAATCAATAAATGCCATATAAAGGGGTTGATTTTGCTCCCGGCATGATGATGAGGGGCAAAACTGTGTGTTTCAGTCCTTTTATCAGCTTCATGTCTCCCATTCGGTCTTTTTGCTATTACCTGCATATCAATGAGTTCCAATTCTTTGAATAAGAGGCTTAGGGGGGAAATTCCACTCTCTTGAGGATTACTCCATCTGGTGGAAATTCTTCAGAAATGCCATATTCTAGCCATCAGAATTTACATCTAACTTCTCTGAACTAAGGATTTGCCATCAGCTGAAACAGTATCTTAGGAGTTTGGATGGCCTGAAACAAATTCCAGCAATCTTTAATGGATATTCCAAGGAAAAGGCAACAATATTTTTGACTTCAAAGAAGCAAATCTCTCTAAAATATATGGGATCATCAGTTTTAAAGTTGTAAAGGTAGATGAACTTTTCTTTGCCTTTGGCTTTCAAAACCTTGCTATGAGATATAATTAACAGAAAAGTGTTGTATGATTTCAGATCCAGCAAGGTCAAGGAAATAAGGAACTGACAATCTTATTCCTATTCTCCTCCAAACTTTTTAAATGATGTGATACATCGTTGTTGCAACAAAGACTAAGGCTATCACTGTAAACACATTTAGGGTGTAAGCTCCATTTAACACAGTGGGGCATATTTCTGAGAAAACATGCATAGGCATCCAGTATAAGACTCCTAATCCTTCGTATACTTACAGAGGAGTACATTTCATTGAACTCAGCGGAACATGATTAAGAGTAAACCAGGGATGTTGAAGAGTCCTTGGTCTCGAGTCACGAGTCGAGTCACAAGTCTTTGGACCCGAGTCTCGAGTCCGAGTCCTTGGTCCAAAATGGTGACTCATGAGTCACAAGTCACTCCCAAAGCTGACTCCACGAGTCCCTATTAAAATCAATGGGGGGTTTTCCCAACAAAATAAGGCTACTTCAGATGTGTGGTTTAAATAAATTCTAGGCACAAGCGTGCCTTTTTATTTCAAAACTCTGCAACTGATTTTGGCAAGAACAGACCAGGCAGAAAAACCCAAAATAAGCAGGCAGGCAGAGGAGGCAGGGAACCCCAAAGCAGGCAGGCAGAGGCCTTTGTCTTGGACAATTCAACTGTTGAACTGGTCAAGAAGAGACCAGGCAGGCAGAGGAGGCTGGGAACCCCAGACAGGCAGGCAGAGGCAGGCAAACCCAAAATGTCTGAAAGGTTGCATTTTAGAAAAATGATTTTAAAAAATAAACTTGCTGTACTTCCTAAAACTTATCCATGTTGCATTTGAGGAACATGATTTTTTCTAAATGTTTGGCCCCTATTCTGGAACGGTGAGATCTCATCACAATTCCACCCTCACTGAACACCCGCTCCACTGGTGATGAACTTGCTGGAACCAGAAACACACTCAGAGCAGCCACACAGAGTAATCTCAGGTCCTTCTTCTGCCTCTCCCAGTACGCAACACATCAATCAAAATAAATCTTGACACACTGTTGGGGCTACACTCCTGGTAGCCGTCCATAGTGGGCGAGCAGCGGCACACCTCGCTTCCATGCGCTCTTCGCCGGCAATCACGCTCCTCTCCACTCCTTCTGGCACAGCCCAGGAATGTTGAAGAGTCCTTGGTCTCGAGTCTCGAGTCCCATTAAAAATATTGGGACTCGAGTCCGAGTCGACTCAGAGGGGGGACTCAGTCCGACTCATGACTCGAGTCCTTGAGTCCAAGTCCCCATCCCTGGAGTAAACATGTATAGGATTGTGCAGCATGTTTAACTTCAGCTCTAAAATATCTGGCCTCTACTCTCTCTTCAGTCTGAAATACATAATTCCCATATCAGATGCAAAATAACTTCCCTTTTCTATATTAGATGGGGCAAGATCTAAACTTCTACTTATATTCATGTCAGGGGCTTGCACTGACACGGTGGATCTCCTCCCCAGGTTCATGACATATCACAGACTGTCAGAAACTTCCCCCAAGTTTGGAAGATCTTGGCCAGACACTTCCTGAGAGTTATCTGAAAGGAAGATCCAAAATTTGGGGGGGAATCCAAAATCCACAGTTAAGCAATACCAACCAAAATGCCACAAAAGATTGTGCAAGCTTCAGAGGCTATTCTTGTTTTTTTAATGGAAGATGAGTTGTCTTTTTGTGCTATTAGGCCAAGGGGAGGGGAAGGGTCTAGTTTATCCTGTCATATATATATATATGCTCTCTGCAGGAAATCCTATGGCATTATGGGCTTCCCTAGATATCTGATGGAGCGCAGGCATCTGGTGGGGTGTTAATACTGTGAACCCGCATCTTCCGCTCAGCCTGTTTATATGTGTAAATAAACCTTATATCACTGAAACACCATACATCTCCAGTGACCTTCTTCGAAGGAAATAGAGTCCTGGGTAAGCACTGGGACCCTTGAAATGTCTTACTGCTAGAAGTGGGGTGCACTTGCGTAACAATACTTAGCCATGAGACATGTTGATGGTGTGTGCACACGCGTGTGTGTGTTCATGCACTACTGTTTAAGAAAAGCAGGTCTATAGCCTCCTTGGCTTGCAGAGAAAAGGTTGTATCACTGTAATCTCTCTGCTTTTAAAATTGAGATGAGATGAGTTAGAGGTCATATACTGGATTGGGAAAACCAGGAACAAAGGCCTGCAAACAGAGACCAAGGTACAGCAGCCTGTGCTGTTACTCTGTCAGAATCAGTCTGACTTGGCAACAGTTATCCATGCCTTGGTTACATCATGTTTAGACTACTGCAATGGAGGAGTGGAGGAGGAGGATTATGTAAACCGCCTTGGGTTCCTTGCAGGAAAAAAAGGCGGGGTATAAATGTAATAAATAAATAAATAATAAAAATGTGCTTTGCGTGGGGCTACCCCTGAAGAATGTCCGGAAGCTTCAATTGGTGGCAGCTAGGCTGCTAACCAGGCACGGTATCTATTTTGCATGTGTCCTGAACTGGCTGCCAATTGCTTTCCAGGCTCAATTCTAGATGTTGGTCTTAGCCTTTAAAGCCCTAAATGGCTTAGGACCTGGCTATCTAAGGGACCTGTCTTGCTGTGAACTTGTCTGGGTATTAAGGTCTCCAGGAGAGGGCATTTTGAGGGTGCCAGTCCCTGCAGAGGGCTGTTTGTCAGGCATGCATGAAAAGACTTTCTCCAGTATTCCTCCCTCAAAAACCACGATTGGGCCCTACTCTCTTGAATTTTAGAAAAAAATCCTAATCATGATGGATGTCTAAAAGTGACTTTGGATCTTCTGACAAGAACTGAACCAGGAAGCATGAGAACGATACATTGACCATTTTTGTGCCACTGCTTTCGAAGATGCACATTTTGTCCTTCCATCAGGAGCGGGGGGAGGATTCGGGGAGACATGAGAGTTCCCTTTTTGAACTTTATGAAAAAAGCACAAGACCAGGAAGTGAAATTCATGCTTCCTGTTTCATTGTTCTTAGAACATGTCACTACTAAAATATATGTATGAGGATGATTTTTATCTGGTATTCTCTGACTGACTGACTGCAATTGTTTCTATCACCTGGAGTTGTCTACATGGACCTTGTTGTAGTACACCTTGTTCACACCCGTCCCCTGCTTGTGTGGCCTGGATTATGTGGGCTAATCCCCTGTTGGAGGAGAGAAAAAGGACTGATGTATGAAGAATCTTAGCTTGGGCATGCCCAGCTTTGACCTTCAGGTTCCCTTTAATCATTTCTGCAGCAGTGTTAATATGCAAAGAGCTTTATTTTACAATCCTTTCATTCTACCTATCCACACACAAATCAGATAAATCACTGTTATTCCTTAATATGATGATGATGATGATGATGATGATGATGATGATGACGATGATAGTAAATCACTTTGAGAGCCAGTTCAGTTGAAAAAGGAGGGGAAAAATAGAACCAATAAAAAAAATAATAATTTCCAATTAATGGACTGGGCTCCAAAGCTGGTGCCTATTCAAGTGCATCCAGTGAGTTTTGTATTATGTTTTTTTGTTATGTTTATTGTTTGCTTCCCTCTTCTTTTGTTTTGTTATAATTGCAAATTTTCTTTCTTTTTCTTAAAAGTCCATCCAGTGAGTTTATAGTTCTGAAGACAGATCCAAGTCCAACACTCTACAGCCCTATTCACACCTTCAGCATCAAGAGAGGATTTCCCCTCCTCCCACCTCCACATGTCGATCCATTATTGTACAAGTATGCACATGTACAAGTATGCACCTAAATTACTGTATCTCCATGAGGTTGAGGGAACCAGGATTCCCAATCACTCACGAAGCTGTAGGTGTAACTTTGGATCAACATGTGGAGGCCGGAGAAGGGGATGGTGGATGTGATCTTAAGTCTCCTCTTCATGTTGACCCTTACATACTTTTTGAAAGCTTGAATAGAGCTTGCATCTCTGCAATTCATGGGTGGCCAACCTGTAGCCTTTTAACAGAGTGGGCAACTTGTGGCCCTCCAGATGCTGCATCATGGACTGCATCCCCCATGATCCCTCACCATTGGCTATGCTGGTTAGAGCTGCAATCCAGCAACATCTGGAGGGGTATCTATGAGTTGCCTACCTCTGCCCTAGAGAGAGTGCTTCCTCCAGACAAGGCTTCCCCCCCTGCAATCATCCTTCCTCATTCATGGAATTTTATAGGGGAACTCTACATCCTCTTCCATTTGTAACCCTCCTGTGTTTTCCCATCACTTCTTCCATCTTCTTGAGTTACCAGCTGCACAATGGCTTTTCTATACAAGGCGTTTATCATGCACTCATCATTCCCTACTCATTGTTTACGGGTTTCTTAGATGACGTTGTGACTCTCCAGTTTTGCTTCTGTGTCTAACCAGCACTTTCAGTGAGCTTTTTTAGAGGAAGAAAAATGTGGCACTTAATTGTGAAAGTGAAAGAAACCATGATTTCTTCTTGTGTATTTGTACTATTCTACTACACCACAGTGCCACCTAGGGGTTACATAGCAGAAAAGCAGGAAAGGAAATGTTCCTCATGTAATCTCAATTCTGTGATGACCAAAAGTAGATACACAGGATTAACAACCTCACGGAGAAAAGCTCAATGTGTTTTGACTGGTAGTGCTAGGAAACCTCCATCTAGAAGCACCCATAAAGAGAAAAAAGGGGTGTCCCCTCCCAGCACTAGCTCCTGCCCTTCTCACCGGTGGCATATGGCCCCCAACTGGATTATCCTTGAGGGAACATGGCCCTCGACTGGAGGGGAAAAAAAGGTTCTCCACCTCTGCCAAAAATCTGTGGGTGTGGCAGTTGATAAGAGTTTGAAGGCTGACAATGGACTATTGAACCCAGTCTGCTGCCCTGGGACAGACTGTCTCAAACCTCAGGCAACCTGTATAAATGTTTGTCAAGTTTATCTAGAAGACTTCTGAGAAATAATGTTACATCATCTTCCGAGAGATCTTATAGGACGTTTTCCTTAATGTCTGAAATAAATCATATTCCTGTAATGTAAACCGCTTCTTGTCCTAAGACCAAAGCATACAGTGATAAAATAATAATTTAAAAAATTGGCCACCTTGTAGCGAGTTATCCCTGTCCTGGTGATAAATTGACAAATACTAATATGACTCACTGCATCCTGTTGTGAACTCTAAGTCAAAGCAACCACACTGGACTGGTGTGTGGGGGAGGTGTGTGTGTGTGTTGGAATCTGCCAACATGATGCTAGGAGAGTCACGTGGTGTTTGAAAAAGTTACGGTGACATTCACACCGTATGGAGACTGTTGGTTTTTTTTAGCAGCCTCACTGTGTTTTTGCACATGTTCCAGATCTCATTCTCTGGGTAGGACGGGCAAATTAATTGGATGGATGCAAAGGATGGTGGTTTTAGATTTGGCTGCATGGTGACTGGCACACCCCCAGGCTCACAACGCAAAACTTCCAAGCATCACCACACCACACCACACACGTGGGTTTGTGATGGATAGTGAGGATAAAAAAGGGCTATCTGCTGGAGATGAGAACCTAGGGTAGGGACAGGGATGGGGACTCGGACTCGAGGACTCGACTCGTGAGTCGGACTGAGTCCCCCCTCTGACTCGACTCGGACTCGAATCCCAATATTTTTAATGGGACTCGAGACTCGACTCGGGACTCGAGACCAAGGACTCTTCAACATCCCTGGGCTGTGCCAGAAGCAGTGGAGAGGAGCGTGATTGCTGGCGAAGAGCGCATGGAGGTGTGCCGCTGCTCAGCCACTATGGACGACTACCAGGAGTGCAGCCCCAACAGTGTGTCAAGATTTATTTTGATTGATGTGTTGCGTACTGGGAGAGGCAGAAGAAGGACCTGAGATTACTCTGTGTGGCTGCTCTGAGTGTGTTTCTGGTTCCAGCAAGTTCATCACCAGTGGAGCGGGTGTTCAGTGAGGGTGGGATTGTGATGAGATCTCACCGTTCCAGAATGGGGGCCAAACATTTAGAAAAAATCATGTTCCTCAAATGCAACATGGATAAGTTTTAGGAAGTACAGCAAGTTTATTTTTTATAATCATTTTTCTAAAATGCAACCTTTCAGACATTTTGGGTTTGGCTGCCTCTGCCTGCCTGTCTGGGGTTCCCAGCCTCCTCTGCCTGCCTGGTCTCTTCTTGACCAGTTCAACAGTTGAATTGTCCAAGACAAAGGCCTCTGCCTGCCTGCTTTGGGGTTCCCTGCCTCCTCTGCCTGCCTGGTTATTTTGGGTTTTTCTGCCTGGTCTGTTCTTGCCAAAATCAGTTGCAGAGTTTTGAAATAAAAAGGCACACTTGTGCCTAGAATTTATTTAAGTCACACATCTGAAGTAGCCTTATTTTGTTGGGAAAACCCCCCATTGATTTTAATAGGGACTCGTGGAGTCAGCTTTGGGAGTGACTCGGGACTCGGGACTCGGGAGTCACTATTTTGGACCAAGGACTCGGACTCGGACTCGAGACTCGGGTCCAAAGACTCGTGACTCGACTCGTGACTCGAGACCAAGGACTCTTCAACATCCCTGGGTAGGGATCCCCAACACAGTGCTTGCAGCTGCCATGGCACCTACAGGGATCTCCAATGGTACCTACAAAGCTCTCCCCTCCCTGCCCCCTTCAAAAATAATTGTTTTAAGAAAAACCTTGGAAAATGTTAGGGCAGTCTTCTTTCTCTCCCTTTCCAGCTTTGCTCTTTCTCTCCCCTTTCTCCCTTTGCTTTTCTATTTCCCCCTCCCTCCCAGCCTCTAGCCTTGCCATTTCTCTCCCCGCCTTTTTGCCTTGCTGCTTCTCCTCCCTCCCAGCTTCTAGCCTTGCTCTTTCACTCCCCTCCACCACTTTGCCTTGCTATTTTCTCTTCCCTCCCAGCTTCTAGCCTCACAATTTCTCTCCCACTTTTGACTAGCCAGGCCCGATGGCAGCCATTATGTGACTAGCCAGCCACATCCTCCATGGAAGCCATTTTGTGGTTGTGCCCACAACAATTTATCAAATTTGCAAGTGTGCCCATGGGTCCAAAAAAGTTGGGGACCCCAGACCTAGGAGGACCAATCTTTAAGTCAGAGGTGGAGAGGCTTTAGCTCTCCAGATGCTGTTGGGCTAAAACTCCCAACACCCCCGACTATTGGCCATGCTGTCTGAGGCTGATGGGAGTTGGAGGCCAACAACGTATGGAGGGCCACAGGTTCCCCAACTGTGCTTTAAGTGGTTTAAGGTGGCCATCATATGGCTGTTTGGCAGTCTGAATTCATCACCTCTGACTTTCTCTAGCTAGCACAGCTCACTTATTGTTTTGTAACAAAAGGACTTGCTTACACTTTGACAGCAATTAAAATAATAGATAAAAGGCAGTGCAGATCGTCACTGTGCTAGTTAGTGCTGTGATTAAAGTGCAGTTAAAATAAGCCCCTCACTGTTCTTTAATTTTTCCATACTTACTTTCCCAAGAGTGGTTTTTCAGGTTAAATGATAACACTACCCCAAATTTGTGCCCATCAGTTACAATGATTACTTCTTTATTGACCTCACTTTAGTGCTGATCTGTTTGCTGAAACTCAAATTAAGCAAAGACCTTCTTTGAGAAGTGAAATTCGATTCATCATTTGCTTTGCCAAACCTGGGCCTGCATTTCAAACACTTTGCCTATTTTCCTAGAGATCATAGAGCTAATGCAAGATGTTTTCAAATAAACTGCTGTGGAAAAAATGATAGTGAGTCAATGATAAACAGGCAGTGATGGATGCTTTTAATACTTCCCATAGCGTAAGAGAGGCTGTTATCAAACCTTTTTTTTTAAATAAGCATGCTCCATACCCTTGAAAAAAAGATATTATACTGAATACCTGAAAACTAATATTCAAAGTCTGCAATGTTGATTTTCTGCATTCACCCACATGTGTCTTAGCTCTGTTAGGATGCAGCCTTAATAAAATGCTCAGTTGTAGAAGGTTGTTTGGAGGTAGACTGGTTCAGTCCAGGATTCCATTTTTTTTCATCCCAAACAACATAAGAAGAGCCATGCTGGATCAGGCCAAGGGTCTATCTAGTCCAGCATTATGTTCACACAGTGGCCAACCAGCTGTCTGCAGGAAACCCGCAAACAGGATATGGGTGCAACAGCACCCTCCCACCCATGTTCGCCAGGAACTAGTGTACATAGGCATACTGCTTCTGATACTGAGGGTAGAATATAGCCATCAGGACTAGTAGCCACTGATAGCCTTCTCCTCCATGAATTTGTTTAATTCCATTTTAAAGCCACCCAAAGTGGTGGCTATCACTACATATTGTGGAAGTGAATTCCATAGTTTAACTATCCCTATCCCAGCACAGTCAGAATTCCATGCCCATTGAGCATGCATTGCACAGTCCTTATTTTCCCCTTTCTGAAGTGTTATTCCCCCCCCTGTTTTTTGGGGGTAATTATGCAAACCTTGATTTGGGTTTCCCCAGGCTTGCTGATATCTTCTTTTTGTGCATGGATGGTGCCATTTTGGGTTTGTTTGATCTCTCTCTCTCTCTCTCTCTCTCTCTCTCTCTCTCGTTATCTCTATATCTATTTGGTGTGTGTGTGTGTGTGTCTGTGTAGATATATGAAGACAATCGGTTTACTAATGGCACCCTCTAGTGGTAAATTTTATTATTCTTGAGTCAACACTACTTTTTTTCAAAAAGTTAAGTAGCTGAAGCAAATGCTTTACAAACTCTTTTTTGAAAAGGTACTCCCAAGAAAAAGTTTAATTAAAAAATCTGTTATTAGTGAAAAATGCTTTTTAAAACGTATTTTTCACTATATAATTTATTTTCTATTTTATAGATTTTTTTATTGTTTCACGGAAGGTATACCAAAATGAATGTCTAATGGAGTTTCCAGTATATGGACCTTGATAGTCCACATTCAGTGTGAATCACCATATATAGATCCTTCTCTATGAATATACTTATATTTACAACTCATTTCCACCAAACCACTGAAATCAACCTGCTCTTTTCCATTTTGGGGCCAACACCAAACAGCATTATGTCCATCTTGCTGTCATTTGTGTTTTCACAACAGCTGAATGAGATTAAATGCAAAATATGTTTAAAAGAATATTAAGTGCAATGTAACATTTGGCAACCCTGTCCCTTTGAGACGTCAGAATCTGCATATATTCATCTTTTTGTGAAGTATTATTCAGGTGTTGGGGCTAGATTTGGGCAAGGCTGACCTTGCCAGAAGTTAGGGTCAGCTTCTGGCAACATAGACACAGCCAAATATGCCACAGGCAGACGTCACAGTCAGAAGATGAGATGAGTTAGAGGTCATATACTGGATTGGGCAAACCAGGAACAAAGGCCTGCAAACAGAGACCAAGGTTCAGCAGCCTGTGCTGTTACTCTGTCAGAATCAGTCTGACTTGGCAACAGTTATCCAGGCCTTGGTTACATCATGTTTAGACTACTGCAATGTGCTTTGTGTGGGGCTACCCCTGAAGAATGTCCGGAAGCTTCAATTGGTGGCAGCTAGGCTGCTAACCAGGCACGGTATCTATTTTGCATGTGTCCTGAACTGGCTGCCAATTGCTTTCCAGGCGCAATTCTAGATGTTGGTCTTAGCCTTTAAAGCCCTAAATGGCTTAGGACCTGGCTATCTAAGGGACCACCTGTCTTGCTGTGAACCTGTCTGGGTATTAAGGTCTCCAGGACTGGCACACTTGAGGGTGCCAGTCCCTGCAGAGGGCTGTTTGTCAGGCATGCATGAAAAGACTTTCTCCTGTCTTTTCCACGATTGGGCCCTACTCTCTTGAATTTTAGAAAAGGTGTAAAGACTCATCTTTTCAATTTAGGGCGCAATCCAATCTGGATGCCTACAGCCGTTGAAACTCGGAGGATTACGGGCATCCTATGCAAGGCAGGAGGAGTGTGAAGGAGAAGGTTGCCTCTGTGCTCCTCCCACCCTGCAAAACACTTAGGTGGTCGATTTTGGCTGTCTAAGTGTGGGCTCCTCGGAGTGTGAGGGAAGGAGGCTGACGTGCCAACAGGATACTTTGTATCATGGTGGTGCCTGTCTCCTCTGCTCCCCGCCTGCTGGAAAGCCCACAAAACCGCATCTCTGAGATCGCGTTTGCGACCTTAGAGAAGCAGCTGGTGCAGTTCTTTCCACTCCAGCAATGGGGGGGGGGGAAGGCGCTCTGAGCTTGGAGTCCCAGCTTTGACTTCACAGTGACTTTCTGAGGTTGGAGTGAAAGGGCAATGACTCAGCCCTGAAGGCTTTTAAAACCAATCCACCCCAGCAGGCCCGCCGGCCCCGTGGAAAAAACAGCAGAGTGAGATGGAAGATTTAAGATCCTGTTCTGTGTGTGTAACTGGCCCATGAAGTACACACAGAGCTCCAGACCTGTCTCTCCCCTCGCAGCATTCCAAGCGTCTCGGATTTCAGCCAGCTTTCAGCTTCCTCTTGCAGCATCCAGTAATAAGGAAATAACTCTGCTAGATTCCACCAGGTTTCTTTCTACCTGTTTATTTCTACATCAGAGTAAATACAATCTCCTACATTACAGTTCATATTGCAGATTATAATGCATAGCACGCATTAGTCCAGTGGAGCAAGTCCACTTTAGCATTTGACTTTACATGATTGCAAGTCCAGCAAACAACAGTCAGAGCATCAGAGAGAAGAACCAAAGAAGCAATCCATCTCTCTACTAAAATGGCTACAGAAACGAAACCTAACAAATCATACAACGTCATCAGAAAGTACAAACCATGTGATCAGCTCGTATTTCTTTCACACCTACTTTTCCCATGAGAACAGGACAGTAGTGACAGACTCAACATGACTTGTTTTTCCAGCCATTCTGTACCTTTCCAAATGAAAACAATTGTGCCACAGCTGTTGTTTTGTTACATGTCACAACATGGAGTTGGGACTCCAAATATTCCTATGGCTGTCTAGATGCTGTCTAGCAGCGATAGGATCACACTGTCAGCCTTTTAAAATGTGTAGCTTAATGTTTTGATTTTTAAAAACCATTTTTAATGTTTCTGTTTTATGGTTTTATCGTATTAAATTGCCATACATCACCTTGATAGCTTTTTAGCAGATAAGGCAGTATATAAATGCTAATAATAAATAAATAAGTAAAAATTGCTCAGACTGAAAAACCATACCCTCCAACATTTCACAGATGAAAATAGGGACACACATGTGAATTTGTAAGAGGTATGGTTAAGCAACATGAAGGTGTGATCAAGAGGGTGTGGCCAGGCAACATGAGGGCATGGCCAATATGGCCAGGCAACCAAAGGGCATGGTCAAGTACAAAAGTTATTAGAGCTTCGGAGAGAACAGGAAGTTTCTTGCATTTTCTTCTGACACTGTAACCTCACCTGTTAGAGGCAAAGAGTCAGCTCTGTTAGGAAATAAAATCTTTGGCAATATAAAGATAGGAATCATGTGATAAATAGTGGTGTCCATGAACCTGCTGGGGGGGCTGCCTTGCCGCCACCTTGATTCTCCGCGGCGGCAGCCCCCCCGCCTCGATCTTCTGGGTGGCGTGGAGCAGTCCTCCACGCTGCTTGAGCCGCCCGCGCTGGTCCCGTCACTTCTGGCACCGGAAATGATGCGACGGGACCCTGCACGGGCGCAATACGTGGTGCGGGGGTCCGGCGTGCCTGCGCAGGGTCCCGCCGCGTCATTTCCAGTGCTAGAAGTGACGTGATGGGACCAGCGCGGGCGGCACGGGCAGCTTGCTGCGGAGAAAAGGTAAGCCCGCGCGAGCGGGGCAGATTTCCGCCCTCCACGCCTGCGCGAGGTGAATCGGTACATCCCCCTCATTCACCTCTCCCTTGGCCCAGGCTTTCACCCAGCTAATCCCTTTCCCACAGCAACGTGCAGCAGAGGAAACAGGTAGAGCATGTGCGCACATCCTTGCCTGGCCCTCCCTGCTTACTGCAGCTGTTTGAGCCTAAGCAGAGCTATCTTAAAGGGGCCATGGGCAAAATTGCAGCTAAGCTAAAACTGCAAGCTTAGCTTTTGCCCACGGCCCCTTTAAGTAGCTTGCAGTTGCGGGAGGCAGGGGAATTTGGGACTCTGCATGACAAAGTGAGAAGCCATGATGGCTTAAGGGTTTTCATGACAGTCCCAGCATTTTGGGGGCAATTGGAGACTATGAAAAACATAGTTTGAAGAAGGGGTTATATAGAAGCTGCCAGGTCCCTATTGGCCCCTTACATCACATGGTCCTGGCTGACTAAAGAGGTGCAGTTCCAGCTCTGGCCAGGATATGGGTGATGCTGCAATGTAACAGAGATACCTCAACCCAGAAGCTGTCTCAGTGGCACAGTAAGTCAGGTGCCTGGGGCTCTATCGCCCATGTCTCTGAATTGAGGCCCTGGTTACATTCGCTTGTTCTGGCCACAGTTAAGTTGGCATGGATTGGCTTATTTATTATTTATTTATTGTTACACTGAACAACACTTATCAGGTTAGGCTAAAAATATGTTATATCTTCGTGGGATTTTGTTTTATAAAATGCCGTTCAAAACACAGTCTGAAGTGGTAGGAAGCCAGGGAGGTGGGGAAAACAGCAGCTACCCAAACAGGCTGTCCTGTACATTGTAGCCTGTTCTCCATTTTTGGTGGCAGCTTCACCCTGCCTTGTCCTAGGATAGTCTCTTACACTCAGTCCTGTGATCAGCTGCCTCAGTGCCTTTGGGAGAAAGTCCATAGCTCAGCACATTCTTAGCACACAGAATGCTAAGCACACAGAAGGTCCTGGGTTCAATCCCTGGCATTTCTAGTTTAAAGGATTGTGTAGCAGGCAATGTGAAAGATGCACACTGCCCGTAGGTGGCCTAGCAAGACAAATAGTCTGACCTGGTGTAAAGCACTGTCATGCCCCCACTTGAGGAATCTTTCTTGAGGAGGAACCTGACTCACCTGGCCTCAGCGATGTTCTGTCCCCTGAGGAGGAAGCGGAAGCAAGAATTCAGGAAAGAGACAGGCTGGCTTGGATGAGGAGGCAGGGTCCTCAAGGATGAATGATGGGACATCCTGGAGAAGACTCGGAGTCTGAGCAGGAGATGGGATGACCACCCAGCCCCCAAGAACACCACCCCACTAAGAGAAGAGCACAGGTCTTCCCTTTTAGGTGAAGTGGCAGGTAGCACACCAAACCTCTGTAATTAGCTACAGCTGGGAGTGTGGGCAGAATCTAGGTGGTTCCGGATAAAAGACTCACTGGCACGCTGAAGAAGCTGCTGGAAACAACGTCTTAGCTGGCTTCTGAACCCTGCCCCTTGTTCCTGTGCTCCTGGATCTGTTGCTATGACTGGTCTTCTGTGTATGACTCAGGACTGACTTCAACTATGCCAAACCTTCAGTGGATTTCTTTTGCTTGCTGACCTCAACTCTGGAGCTGCCTGTCCATTCTTTGCCTCTTCCCTGTATGCTTCACAATGGTAATTAAAACGACCGTGGGCTATCTGTGTTACTACAAGCTTATCTGTATTAGTGAGACAGTTGGCTGAGTTTCCGGCTGCACTGTTGTTTGCTGATTCAAGCCGGCAGTAAACAGGACTGGCACCTTCCAGTGCAGCCACTCTTAGGATCTGGTTGGCCAAAGGAGAATGTGGCTCATCTAGCATCCACTGTTCATAATATATAATTTTAGAAAGCCAAAGTCTTGTTAAATGTACACAGGGCTGGCCCAAGGTATCTTGCTGCTTTAGCAATGCAGCAATGGTGCCCCCCTCCCTCTCCACAACACAGAGAGAGAGCCAAGATGCAGAGTATCCAAGGCCTGTCAAGATATTTTGGCACCTGAGGCAGAAAATCCCAAAACAACTTTTCCTTTTCATGGCCATCAAAATATGATGACGACGACAACGACCACCACCACCACCACCACCACTGTTTCCTACTCTTTCAGCTGCCTGAGTAATACATTTTTGGTCAGATGTTCTGTGCTTGATCTGGTTGCCAGTGGCCACTTTCTTCTTTCTCCGTCCTGCTATGATGCCAAATGTGCACTTGGCCTCCACATTTCTACCAGGGATGTTGAAGAGTCCTTGGTCTCGAGTCACGAGTCGAGTCATGAGTCTTTGGACCCGAGTCTCGAGTCCGAGTCCGAGTCCTTGATCCAAAATGGTGACTCACGAGTCACGAGTCCTGAGTCACTCCCAAAACTGACTCCACGAGTCCCTATTAAAATCAATGGGGTTTCCCCCCAACAAAATAAGGCTACTTCAGATGTGTGGCTTAAATAAATTCTAGGCACAAGTGTGCCTTTTTATTTCAAAACTCTGCAACTGATTTTGGCAAGAACAGACCAGGCAGACAAACCCAAAATAACCAGGCAGGCAGAGGAGGCAGGGAACCCCAAAGCAGGCAGGCAGAGGCCTTTGTCTTGGACAATTCAACTGTTGAACAGGTCAAGAAGAGACCAGGCAGGCAGAGGAGGCTGGGAACCCCAGACAGGCAGGCAGAGGCAGCCAAACCCAAAATGTCTGACCCTAACCCAACCCCTCCACAACAACACATCAATCAAAATAAATCTCAACACATAGTTGGGGCTGCGCTCCTGGTAGCTGTCCATAGTGGCCGAGCAGCGGCGCGCCTCGCTTCCATGCGCTCTTCACCAGTGATCGCGCTCCTTCTGGCACAGCCTAGAAGATTCGTCAACAGCCCAGGGATGTTGACGAGTCCTTGGTCTCGAGTCCCGAGTCGAGTCTCGAGTCCCATTAAAAATATTGGGACTCGAGTCCAAGTCGAGTCAGAGGGGGGACTCAGTCCGACTCACGAGTCGAGTCCTCGAGTCCGAGTCCCCATCCCTGATTTCTACTCTCCCTATTTCTCAGCCAGCAGGTTTCCTGCAAGTTTAGTTATAAATTCAGGCAATCGTCTTAAAGAAACCATGAGCAAAAGAAAGCAAAAACCATGATCAGTTAGAACATGCCAGGAAGCAGGTGATGTGAAAGGTCTTGGCCTGAGAGCTTTAATAGCTGCTGCTACTTGGACAATATTGGACTAGATCAGAGATGCAGAACTTCGGACCCCAGGACCAAATACAGCCCTTCTGGAGTACCAATATTGCTCTCTGGGGCCATGCAAAGCACATGCTATTTCAGTGAGCCATGGCACTTCCCTGTGGTTTGAACATGACCCCAGGCTACTGTATGATTGTCACAAGCAAGTGGGCAGGGTCAGTGTTTGCTACCTAATCAGCAGACCATCATCGATACTGCAGCACAGGGAAGTGGTTCATGTCCTGTTTGGTGTGTGTAAAAGGGCCTCAGCTGAGCAAAAACTACAAGAAGGGTAGGAAAAGCCCAAGGAGAAAATCAGAAGAAGCTGTTCACCTTGTATGGCTGTATCAGGCATCCTTGGAAGTTAGAGTATGCCCTAAATCACGGGTATTATTGAACTTTATGCCCGTGGGCTTGCCTGGGGTCCCAGTCTGGGTTCACCATATGGCCACCTTCCCTCGACCACTGATAGTTTGGTGATTTCTCATCTTTTGCGTCATGGTTTTCACCATTCTAAAAGGTTTGAAATGCCTCTCTGAAGGCTTATATTTATTTATTTATTATATTTAGGCTTAGGCCTTCACTACGTGAGGCTTTTAACCCGCCACTTTACTGAGGCGCCTGTTTCCAGATTCTTTGAGGGATTAAGTTCAGCTCCTTTACACATGTTTCCCCCCCCTCGGGTTTTTCTTTCTTTCTCTGCCTTTCTATATGTTCCATTACACAACCACAAGGTGGCACTGCGATATAGAGGAATTGCAAAAAATACACGAGCTTCTCATTCTGGTTCATCATCATCATCATCATCATCATCATCATCATGCGATCACTCGTGACCGAGTAAGATTGTCTTCCAGGATAAAAGGAGGAAATTCTAAAGAAGATTGTGTAGACTCTAGCGATGGGTCCGTAAGTGACTGTGGAGGCCAATTCTAGATCCACAGTTTCCCACAGTGAGGACACAGGTTACCAGATGGAAGATGGTCCTGTAAAGGATTAGTTTCACGTGCTTTTCGCTTAGCACGTTTCTCCCTTTCACCTTGCACTCGGGCTTCTTCAAAGTCCATGGAACCTTTGTGAAAGGCCAACCTCCATTTAGATCGTTCATGGGCCAGAGATTCCCAGTTTTCAATGTTTATATTGCATTTTTTAAGATTAGCCTTATGAACATCTTTAAACCTCTTATATTGACCACCGATATTCCGCTTTCCATCCTTGAGTTGGGAATAAAGTAACTGCTTTGGGAGACGGCAGTCAGGCACTTCGAACAACATGACCGGTCCACTGAAGTTGGCGTTGAAGGATCATTTTTTCAATGCTAGAGGTCTTTGCGTCTTCCAGTACACTGACATTTGTTCGCCTATCTTCCCAAGTAATTCGCAGGATTTTCCGGAGGCAACGTTGATGAAATCTTTCAAGGAGGTGGAAGTGACGTTTATAGATAGTCCATGTTTCGCAGGCATACAATAAAGTTGGTAATACAATGGCTTCATAAACCAGCGTTTTGGTCTTCTTACAAATATCCCGATCCTCGAACACTCTATGTTTCATTCGAGAAAATGCGGCACTTGCGGAGCTCAGACGATGCTGGATTTCACTGTCGATGTTAGCTGTAACAGAAAGATAGCTGCCAAGATAGAGAAAATGATCGACATTTTCCAGTATTGTCCCGCCAAGCTGGATAGATGGCATCGCCAAAGGGTTAGCTTGCACTTGCTGATGAAGCACTTTGGTTTTTTTGATGTTAAGTGAGAGACCAAGTTTTTCGTATGATTCTGCAAAAGCAATTAGGATAGTTTGGAGATCATCCTCTGAATGTGCGGAGACCACATTATCATCAGCATACTGAAGTTCCACAATGGAGGTTGTAATTACCTTACTTTTTGCTTTCAGCCTGCTGAGATTAAAAAGCTTCCCATCTGTTCGATATATAATTCCCACACCAGTGGGAAGTTTCCCTCGACAAGATCTTATCCCATCAGCCAGAGCAGCCAGGCTGGTGGGGACTAGGAAGAGGGCCTTCTCTGTGGCGGCCCCCACATTATGGAACTCCCTCCCTAGTGACCTTCGCCATGCCCCCTCCGTGATGAGCTTCCGCCGTGCATTAAAAACATGGCTGTTCAGGCGGGAATATGGGGTGGGTTAGGTTTTTAATAAGAATTGTTTTATTGTTTTAATCATTATATTTTATTGTGTTTTTACTGTATTTTAATTGTACATCGCCCAGGGTGGCCGGGTGACCGGCCAGATGGGCGATTAATAAGTATAATAAATAAATAATAAATAAATAAATAAGATGTAAAATCATGGCGATGAAAATAGCAAATAATGTTGGGGCGATAACACATCCCTGTTTAACACCTGATCCCACTTTAAATGGAGCACCATGAGAGCCGTTGTTGTCCAAAACCGTTGCCGTCATGTTGTCATGGAGAAGTCGCAAGATATTCACAAATTTATTGGGGCATCCAATTTTCATAAGGATAGTCCAGAGAGCTGTTCGGTCTACAGTATCAAAGGCCTTAGCCAAATCGATAAATGCCATATAAAGGGGTTGATTTTGCTCCCGGCATTTTTCTTGGAGCTGACGTGCAGTAAAAATCATGTCTACTGTCCCTCTAGAGGGGCGGAAACCATATTGAGTTTCAGGGAGGATCTCTTCTGAAATAGAAGACGGTTTGAGAGAATCCTAGCAAATATTTTACCTGCGGTAGCTAAGAGGGAAATGCCCCGATAGTTTCCACAGTCTGTTCTATCACCCTTCTTAAAGAGGGTGATAATTATGGCATCCCTGAAGTCTTCTGGGATCTCTTCTCTTATCCAGATTTTTTCGATGAGTTTATGAAGATGTTGTACAAGTTCGGGCCCCCCTTCTTTAAAGATTTCAGCAGGAATCCCATCTGGTCCACTAGCTTTGTTGTTCTTCATTTGATTAATGGCTTTTTTTACTTCATCCAAAGTGGGGAGTATTGCAAGTTCCTCTCTAATTTGTTTTTGCGGGATTTGCGAGAAAATCTCTTTATCCACCTTAGATTTACGATTTAAAAGGTCATAATAATGCTCTTTCCAATGCAGTGCAATAGACTCTTTGTCTTTTAAGAGTTTGGTGCCATCGTTTGATTGTAAAGGGTTTGTACCATAGGTTTTTGGTCCATAAATGGCCTTTGTGGCCTTAAAAAAGCCCCGTGCACCATGAGATTCTGCAAGTTGTTGAATTTCTTCAGCTTTCTTTTTTCACCAAGCGTTCTTAAGTTCTCTTGTTCTTCTTTGGACCTCAGCCTTTGCGCTAGCGTAGATTTTTTTCTTGGAGTGCAGTTAATATCATTTTGCCATATTTGGAAGGCTTTCCTTTTTTGGTCAATTATATATTTAATCTCATTATCATTTTCATCAAACCAATCCTGATGTTTCTTAGTTTCATATCCAATAGTTTGTTCACAAGCTGCAGTGTTGGAGGTTTTCAGCTTAGACCAATGGTCCTCAATGTTGTCAGGAGGTTCCGTAGGTAGATGTTCCTTAAGAAGTGATTGAAGACGAGTTTGCTTAATAGGATCTTGAAGGGTGTGGATGTTCATTTTACGCCTTGGTTTCCTTCCTTGAAGCCTACGTTGGGGAGCAATGTTGATAACCATTGTGGACCGGATTAGTTGGTGGTCTGTCCAGCAGTCGTCGGCACTCACCATGGCCCTAGTAAGAAGTACATTGCGGCGATCTCTTACACGGACAATTACATAATCCAGAAGATGCCAGTGCTTTGACCGTGGGTGCTGCCATGATGTTTTAAACTTATTCTTTTGTCGAAAGAGCGTGTTTGTAATCGTGAGATTATGCTCTGCACATATAGACAAAAGTAAGAGTCCGATTGGGTTGCTTTTACCAACTCCGTCTTTTCCAATAGTTTCTGGCCATAAATAAAATTCATGCCCGACTCTTTCCATTTCCACCAATTTCCGACATCCTTCCATTTCCACCAATTACCTTATGAGTGATCAGACCTGCCATCAGCTATCCAGAAATGGCTAAAGTGAGTTCAGGTCAATCACCTGGGGAGAGTCTGATTGCTTCTTTTCTAAGGAGAGCAGGGAGTCTACAGTACTCACACTACTCTTTAAGTTATTTCTCCTTGTTTTAGAAGTTTCATTTCCTGGACTTTTCAGTGGGAAAGGTGGATGTTATGGCTACGTTAGCAAACATAGTTTTTTTTGAAGACATTCTGTAAATATAAAGGGGAAAGATAAACACAGCCCAGGTTGGCAACAGTGGTGCAATAAACTATGAGAACAGGGTAAGGATGTTACTTGCAATGTAACCATTATTTTTTAAATCTTATTTAAAAGTATTTTAAGCTGTCTTTAAGGGTGAAGCCTTTAAGGGTGGAATAAGTTCTGAATTAAAAAATAACAGTGAAATCCTATGTATGTCTCCTCAGAAGTAAGCATCACTGAGTTCCTTGCTCTCGGGAAAGTGTGTAAAGGATTGCAGCCTATATCTCAAGAAACACACACACACACACACACCTTCCTTCATTTATCAAATGCTTCATTGTCTCTCCCCCCCCCCCCTTGCCTTTAAAAAAACCTTTAATGCCCTTTTACATTGGTGGATGGTGTATGTCCAGGTTACTTAATGAATTACCTTTTCCAATAGAGGGTATTTAGTGTTTGTGTATGTGTGTGTGTATATATATATATATATATATATATATTGTGTGTACTACACACACACACACACTGTAAGCAATGAAGAGTGCTGTCTTTTCTGTCACAACAAATAAATAACAGCCCCAGGTTAGAACCACAGTGAGAGCAGGGGATGCCTTAACCCTTGCCTCCACCCTGGTTTAGATTAGGATTCTCATCTTCCCCCAGAGCTGCTTTTTGCATTAGGAGGATGCACTGACTGGGTTTGGGGTGTACATTCATGTGCTCATAAAATGTGCCCTCTCTTGCATTACAATGGCAGAGTCAATTGTTTTTAGAACTGAGTTCAGAACAGCCCCTTATTTTTCTTCTCATTCTATGGCTTTAATGAAGAGGATAATCTCCTCACACTGGTTGGGTTCAGGCAACATGACAACCCACATTCAAGGGTTGAGTATGGGTTGTCATTGAACCATGGGTTGTTATTGAAACGTGGGTTATCCTGTTGTCTGAACCCAGCCATGCTAACAAGCCATGGCTTGTTAACCATGAACAACCCATGAAAAGAACCCATGATTTGTTATTGGGTTGTGAATTGTGGGGTGTTCACCATGGTTTGCAATCTTGGCTGGGTTCAGATGACATGATAACCCACGTTTCAACAACAACCCAGGTTCAACCCACACTCAACCATTGAGTGTGGGTTATCATGTTGTCTGAACCCAGACAATGAATCAGGGGTGGTCAGTCTTTTTGCCTCCAAGGTCTGCATGCAGCAATGGGTGGTGGGTCACACACAGATACACTGAAACCCCCACTTTCAAACACACAGAGATAAAGCTTCGAGCCTTGGTGCCTATTCTTTCTGTGGGTTTCAGTGCCCAGATACACAAAAGAAATCCATTCCATCTTTTGAACAGAGAAAGAAACATTGATAACTCTCAGCAAAGGTGCCACGTTTATTATTAAAAATGCAGTATCAACTCAGTTTTCTATTGTTTTCCTGACTCCAGCTGTTAAGTTCAGTAGTTCTCATTTAAGGCACAGAGAGCTTGCAATAAAGCTGTGAAATGGCATGCAGTAAATGGAGAAAAATATTAAGCAAAAATGTCCTATGAGTGCCTTCTATCAATTTACCTCTAGAAAGGTTACTTTTTCTGTTATAGGGTTATATTGTGAATACCTGTTGGGCATATGTAAAAGCATTCTGGTATACTTTCACATACACGTAGAAAATGTTGTCTTGCCTTTAAAAACAACATATGTCTTTCTTGGTGCTTTGGTGTTAAGAATATTCATTATCTTTATATCTATTTTTCCATCACAGTCATATTATGGTCCCCCTAAAAACAATGAAGCAATCCTTAATCATGAACGAAGTATATAGCATTTGTGTTTTTGTTGTTCTTACTTGTTTAAAATGGAATCAATTGAAAATGTAAATGGATTAAATAATATGTATGAGCATATGAGTATTTTTTTTATTTTTTAAAAAACAATATAAGGAAAGAACTACGGTATTGTAATGATTCAGGAAACTTGTGTAAACTGCAGATTCAGTAGTGATTGGTCTGTTCTATTTTTATTGTATCTTATTTGTTAAATATGCTAAAATATACTACTAACATTAATGTGTGTATATTAGAAAATTAGGGAACTTCTATGCGGCATTAAGAAATACAAAAATCAAAGATGTGCCTTGTTATGTAAGGACTTTTAAAATTTGAGGTTAAGGAATATATGTCAGGACAAGGCAGGTTATAATGTTATTATAATAATTATTATATCACTATAATAAAAGAAGTCTTTTAAAAAAGAAACCAATAATTGTTTTATATATCTATCTATATCTATATCTCCAATACAGAACAAGGGACCTTCTTCGAGAAGTGTTACAGAGCAGCTCAGATGTGCTGGTTCGCTGGGCATGTGTACTGTGTGTGCTCTGTAGTTCATTCACAGTACTCTGACACCTTGGCTCAAGAATCCATTTTGGCTCCGGAAGCAGCAGCATGGGAAGGCTGCCAGGAACATCGTCGTTAAGGCTCTGGATGGCTGCAGAGGGGTAGGAGTCTCTGTGCGTATGTGTGTCCTCCACTGATTAGATTAAAGGGGTTGTTCCCAGTAACTGCACAGACATACATATACCTGCCTGATTGGAAACCCTGATAAATCAGTGTTTGCAATCATGGAATCTTCCTAATCATGTTCAGCTGAACACATTACAGAACCGTATCCAGACCTTCATGCTCAACGTGCAAAGATCTAACCAGAAGCAGGTGCATGGGGATGTTGGGAGCTGGGCTTACGTGTGTGCCCGCATCCACCTACACACTTTCCCCTACATGTGAGCAGGGAAACACCTGCATAGGGCTTTTCTTAGCATGATTCCCTGCACCACTCAGGTGCCTATCCCACATTTCCAGGGCCAGAGTCCTCTGCTTTCCTACTGAACCACCTTTTTGTCACATTTGCCCAGCAAGATCCATTTCTTTTCCACACTGGGCCCTTTAGCACTGCTGGGGCATCTCTTTTCTGTAATAAGCTGAAAGTAGAATTAAAATACTGGATCTATATGGTGCTTAATATAGCACCATATTATCCAGCATCACCCTTCCCCATTGCCAAGATTTTGTTTATTCACAAATAAATCTGGTTCTGTATGTTGGATAATAGGAAAAACTCCACATGCTACCAGACACTAGGGGGCAATAGAGAACATGGTATATCAATAGCTGCTTGTCTTGTTCATCCCTCTTGTTGTCCTGTAAGTTGATTGGTTCCTGTCTCCTACTCCCTCCTCTTCATCTTCTTCTTCTTTGCCTCTGCCACAAGCAACATGCACTTTTCTCCCTGTGGGAAGCAAGTAACCATATCTCATGCCTTCGCTTACTTACATTCACACACTCAGCTTTAGGGGGTACTTGTAGTTAAACAGTGTTAGATAGCCTTCTTCGATGATGTATATTAAAGCATTAATAAAGTAAGTTGAGGTGAACTTATTCTAAACTGGCTCTAGCCTGTGTTTATTCCCTCTAATACTAAATGCTGTGTTACCACGGCTTCTTTATATAAGGCAACTCTGCTGTAAGTCACACCAGACTTTCCAATACTGCAAAGATCCCTGGAAACATTCATTAGTAGCTTTCTCCTTGTGCCATCTGTCCCTTTTAAAGCTTCCCATTTAGCACAGGTGGAGGATTACTGAAGAACTGCCTAATTAGTCAGCTACTGCATCAACTACTGATTTCCTTTCATTCTTTTCATTAGTGCTATTTTACTATGAAAATACATAAATAAATAAATAAATAAATAAATAAAGTCACCCTGTCCCAAGGAACAGGAAGCAATAGAAAAGACAGAAGTTGCAAGGAGGAAGCTTTTAATTAAAGGCATAGTACCCCTTAAGACCCTCAATAACAGTTTGACTGTTGACACTGAACAGAATGGTACTGAAACTGCATCTTATTGCAAAAAACAAAACAAAAATGCAAATGAACAAAAAAAACCCTGCAACAAAGCAGATTTACCCCCCCCCCCCAACACACACACTGGATAACAACATGGAAAATATTGCCAGTTTATTGCAGACCAATATTATCATCTGGATTCTCCATGAAAAATAAGTGAACAAAGGATGGCAATTGCAGAGAAAAGAGCAAGTGTGACAGCAACCACAGTGCTCCTCCAGCCATTAAAGACCAAAGCAGATGTTCTGAAAAGACATAGCATGCTGTTATTTATCCACTTTTGATTCAGGTAATTACAGGTGTGTGTGTGTGTGTGTGTGTGTGTGTGTGTGTGAGATGTAAGAAATGCTGCATGTAAGGAGGGGAGGCATATGTCTTTGAACCCCAGAGCAGTTAGAGTCTAAACCACCTCCCCTACACTGCTGTGGCTAGAATGAAGAGAGGAAAAAATCCCATTGGTGCCAATGGGATTTCCCCCCCCCCTGCATTCTACCCACACTGTGTGCGTGTGCGTGCATGCGTGCGTCTGTGCGCACACGTGTGATTTAGACTCTGATGGCATGGGGAAGTAAAGGCACAAGCGTCGTTTCCCTGCACAAAACATTTCCAATAAGGATCTTCTCTCCCCCCACTCATAAGCTTAATCAAAAACTGATATGTAGCTGTATGTTACATATTTTCAGAACATCTGCTTTGCCTTTGAGTTCATGTGATAGAAGTGGTTTGAAATTTGAATGCATATTTACTGCACGCTAAGACATTTGTTTTCAGGCTACGGAATGGTTATTTAAACCACTTCTATCACACTTACACTGGTTTCACACAACATGATAACCCACACTCAAGGTTGAATATGGGAGTGTGGGTTGTTGTTGAACTGTGGGTTGTTGTGTTGTCCGAACCCAACCGTGCTAACAAACTCATGAAGAGAAGCCAAGATTTGTTGTTGGGTTGTGGACTGTGGGATGTTCATGGTTAACAAACCATGGTTTGTTATCATGGCTGGGTTCAGACAACTCAACAACCCATGGTTCAACAGCAACCCACACTCAATCCATACTCAACCTTGAGTGTGGATTATCATGTTGTGTGAGCCCAGTCTTAGGTTGCAATCTGATGCACCAGTCTCCCCCAAGCTTTTGCCCTCCAGGTGTTTGGGACTTCAACTCCCATCTGCCTCAGCCAGCATGGCTAATGGTCATGAAACCTGTGAGTTGTCATTCAAAACATCTGGAGGGCAACAGCTTCACGGAAGGTTTCTATACACACCCAAGTCCCCTTAAACTCAGCATGGCTTAATTCTGAGTAGGCATGTGTACAATTGCATCATGAGAGATAATACAAGCAGTAGCTATAGTTTCATGGGAAATCTAGGTGCATGTTATTGCTAAGGAATAATCATCTAATATGTGGTCCTTTACAGATCCTCCTGTTATGCATGCACTTATAGTTCCCAATACCAACATTTATCTGCTTTCCCTTTTAATTATTGGTAAGGAAAAGGGCAAGGTCTGTGTTTTAAACATAATGAACTGGAAATTATAACAGTGTGACGTCCCATTTTTTCTTCTTAGGGCTCCCTGCATGTAGGCATTGGAACGGTATTGGAATGAATCTGGATATTTCCATACAGTTGTGTGAAGTCATTTTAATGTATCATGAGGTCTCAGCATGTAGGTCAGGATAAAACCCTTATTTTGATGATTACAGAGGAAGATGGATGTATATTCACAGAATATGTAGGACAAATATCTTTCTGCCCTCTCATCTTGATCTTATTTATTTGTATTGTATAAATAATAAGATTTATTTATATACAATTAGCACTACCATTTGGACCCATTTGGGTGGATTTCTATTCTATGTTGTCAGTTACTCTGAAAAAAAATTGCAGTGGTGTGCCATGGAACCAATTTTCATGGGCTTGTACAAATCTAAAACAGGAACTGTCAGAGGAACCAGTAATTGACAGAGGAGCATTATAGCAAAAGGGGGAGGAGGAGGAAAAAATATCCCAGCTGATTCAAGAGAAGTGGACATCAACTTGAATCCAATTTATATCATAAAATGCTGGACGAAAAAAAATCACACTGCCTAACTAAATAAAGGACTCAATTTTAGAGATTTTTAGCCATTCGTTCGCTGTTCCCAACTCATCCTCTTGCTTCTTCTTGCTTAAGCACTAAAACTTTTTTGTGGCAAAGTTTTAATGAAGGAACCTTGTAGAGAGGATGTGGCTTTTCCAGGTGGTGATGTCTTGCTTGAGACTTTCAAAACGGAGCTCACACAGAGCAGTTGGAAGAAAAATCTAAGGGGAAAAAAAACCCCAGTCTGTCATTTAAATCTATTTTAAGTTTAAAGATCTTCATTCTACTGCCTGAAATTGAGCCAGTGCATGCCTAGGATATTTTCTGACTTTGCTTTGTCCGACTTTTGGAGCCAGAGCTGGAGAGATACACTCAAGAGCCCATCCCAGCTGAAGTTAAGCATTATAAATATCACAGATTTCAATGGGAAAGGCTGATGCATGTGAATAACTTTATCATTGGGGGGGGAGAATTAAGAGTGCTTTGGCTGTCCTCAGTTCTGCACTCTTAAGTTAATTAGACCCCTTTCAAATACATATGCAAAGGCATTGGAGATGCCATATCAGGTCAGCTCATTGGTCTAACAAATGACTTGCCCAAGGCAGCCGACTGAGTACAAGGCAGAGGGCGTGTTTGCACATCACGTAAACCCACCCCACTCAGAGTTGTGGGAGGGTGAGTGAGTGAGAGTGGGGGGTCTGAGCCCAAATATCAAACCACTCCTTTGCCACCATATTTGCTGCAATGCTATGTTATGCCATGCTCTGAACTGCTATTGTCAAGTTTGCCGAAACAAGCGTAAAAACAAATTCACAGAGCCTCACAAAGAAATGTAGTAGGCAACCTGGTGCCCTCCAGATGTTTTGGACTATAACTCCCATCTGTCCCAGCTGGGATGATGGGAGTTGTCAAAACCATCTCAAATGGCATCAGGTTGGCTACCCTGATGTCTCTGCCCCTGTATTTTTATTGTGTTGTTTTGAACTGAATGTTCGGTTTTATATTATATTGTTGTTTTAATTGTTGCAAGCTGCTCTGTGTGGTGCTAGTGAATGGGCACTAGAATGATGGGATATACATTTCTATATGAATAAAAAATTTAAAGTTGCATGGAATTTGCTGGCATGGTGAGTGGCGATTGCGGCTACTTTTTTTTAATTATTATTTTTAAAGCAATAGAAATATTTCTGGAGGATAGAGTTATCAATGTCTAGTAGCTATGATAGCTCAGTGCAGCTTCGAGGTTCAGAGGCTGTATGTTTATTGAAAAGAAGTTGCTGGGAACAAACAAGAAGGGGAAAGCTATCATTTCTATGCTATGCTGATTAGCTTTCAGAGGCATGCAATTGGAAACAGAATACTGGATTAGATGGTCTGACCCGGGAGGGATCTTCTTATATAACAACCAAACCCAATTACCACTCTTCTACCCACAGAGACTGAAAGTATTTTCTCTCTTTACACATTTCTTTTCTAGATGCCCTCCTCAGTTTCATTCCCTTTCAAAACATTCATTTCCCACCCCTTTCTCCCCAAGTTCACTGTCTCCAAATTAATTTCCCTTTCCAAAAATTCATTCTCCATAAATGTCTTCCATAATAATTTCCTCCCAGATCTTGCAAATTTATTCATTTTTAAAATTTATTTATTTACAGTATTTGTATACCGCTCCGCTCCATATCTAGACAGTTTCTGGAGTGGTGAACAATAAAAAGATAGAACAGATAAAAAGAATAAAAACAATACATTAAAAACAGGATAACATTTAAAACCGTGGCTGGTCAGCAAGAAAGGCTTCAGCAGGCACCGAACACAGTGTTGCTACCTGCCTGACCTCCAGAGGTAGGGAGTTCTGTAGAAATGGAGCTGCCACACTCCAGTTGGGCCATTGGTTCATGTGGAACCACCGGGAGAATGTCCTCCGATGACCTCAATGACTGAGCAGGTTGGTAAGGGAGGAGGCAGTCTCTCAGGTATCCTGGTCCCAAGTTGTTCAGGGCTTTGTACACTAGTACCAGAACCTTAAATGTGGTCCAGTAGCAAATAGGCAGCCAGTACAGTTCCTTCAGCAAAGGAGTTGCATGCTGAAAAGGGGAAATTAATGCTTTTTCTCTGGGCAATCCCCATTTTTTCCCCACTTGTGCCACCAGCTGTTCAGTCTTTGCAGTCCACTCTAGAATGTCGCTGTCCACCTGACTGGAGACAAAAGGTGTGAAATTTAAGGTAGAGGACAGTTTATGGTGAATAAGGACCCAACAAGCCAGCCTTCTTCATTAACCCACAACCACGAATCTAGGCTAGGCAACCCAGTGCCCTCCAGATCTTTTGGACTACAACTCTCATCAGCCCCAGCCAGCATGGCCAATGGTCTGGGATTATGGGAGTTGTAGTCCAAAACATCTGGAGAGCACCGGGTTGCCTACCCGTGATCTAGGCTGTAGTGCAATGCTCCATGCATTTCCTGAAGTGGTAGGCCACTGCAGACTGGGAATAATCCCGCTGAAAACTCGGGTTTACTTCTTTCCACTCCCAGTGTTCACTCACTAGTTATCTGTTATTTATTACTGCTCATGTGTGGCATCATCAGAGAAGTTAGATACTGTGCATGTGCAGCACCTAAACACATGCTAAATCATTTTATGTATTTAAGTTATTACTTAAGGTATTCACCCTTCATACAAGGTTCACCATAACAATTGTTCACCATAAGAATTTGCAAAAAACACACAACAAGAATTTACAAGAATGTGCAGTAGAATCCAACTGCATCATCAGAACACTACAAAAATGCAATCAAAACAAAACAAAAGCACTTTCCAAATTCCCCACAACTTCGGAACCATTTCGGACAGTAGAATGGTTAACCCAATTACAGTGTTTCAAATACAGCTGCTTTTTCCTCCCAGATCTAAAGAAGAAGAAAAAAATGATTTCATTTGAAATGGCTGCGAGAATAATAATTTAAAAAGTCTTAACCTGGTGCCTAAAAGACAACAATGTAGGCACCAGATGAACACTCCTGGGGAGGGAAGTCCCACAACTGGGGCACCACTGATGAAAAAGCCACTGCTCTTGTTGCCACTCACTTAATTTCTGATAGAGAAGGGGCCTCAGTGGACGCAGTTGATACAGAACAAGGTGATCCTTGAGGTACGTGGGTCCCAAGCCTTGAAGGTTAAAAACAGGATCTTGTTGAATTGAACTCAGAAGGGAATCACCAACTAATACCATCAGCCCCCTTTCACAGCCCCTCAAAAATTGCCTGAAGTGGAGAGGTGTGTTTTCTATGGCTGTTACATCCCTTTTGGCTGAGCCTTACACAGCTCTCTCTCTCTCTCTCTCTCTCTCTCTCTCTCACACACACACACACACACACACACACACACACACTCTAAGAGCTTGCAGCTTTATCGGTATGAAAGAAGCACTCTTGAGTTTTCCCTGGTGGGTTGAGATGTGTCAGACACATGGAGAACAAGCAAATTGGAAGCATTTTCTGAGGCTATGGCTGTGTCATTACATGGTCATATGTCAGTATGTTGCAGAACACATTTTTCTCAAATATAATTTCTGGTTTCTTTTGGAGCCTACCTGGTGTGTAGAAAAAAGGGCTTTAGTGCTCTCATTTCTGATGTTGTAAGGTTGCAGGCTCTAACCTTGTGAAAGTTTACACTAAATTTGATTTTTATTGTTTCACAAAATGGGAATTGTTTTCTGACAGTCAATAAAACTGTAGGTGATGGTCCTTTTATAATAGATTTGAAGAGGCTATTACTATTTGTTATAGGGGTTTAACTGCAGGGCACCCCTGTAAGGGGGGGCACTGGAGAAACACACCAGACTTATTTTACCAGACTCATTTCTCATATTACTACATGGAACAGGACTCAAGACTCACCCGTTTTGATGGGGGAAAGTCAGGAAGTTATTTGAGTGAAAGCATCCCTAAAAATGAAGACACACACACAGAGCACACAGCACATTGTCTGTGTACATAATAGTTCTGTACAAAGGATAAGAGGACAGGTCCCTGCCTGAAGGGGCTTACAATCTAGAATAGATGCAAGGGGGGGGGGAACAGAAAAAGTGGAAGGAAATAGAAACTTGGGTAAACAGGGAAAGAATATGTGATCATTTCAGTTATGCATACTAGGCTGTATATAGCTGAGCAGTTGTACACCTGTCTCTCCACATATTAGGTTAAATACAGAGTGCTAGGCCACTCGGTCCCTCTTGTCATGTTGGTTGCATTCATTTGAGTGTGGGAGGTAGATTCTGCTTCCATGCTCTCCACTTTTTACCCTTCCAGTGGGGTGCCCTCCCACACCAAACATAGATGCTTGAATGAAAACCAGATCTTATCCAAGTACATCCTGCTCACACAATTCAGGAGTGGGGGGGGGGGAGGAAGAGTGGATGGTTTATACAAGTGGGCCCTTGTATAAATGGATGCAGATTTAGATGCATGCAACTAGGATGGCAGAAACAGACTTCCTCATCTGTTCTGCCCACAGCAGCTCCTCCAGCCCCCGGAAAATGCTACACAGAGGGTCAGGGGACCTGCCTGAATGGGGTGAGCTGTGCTGCAGGGTAATGGGGTGTGTGTGCCCAAACACCAGAAAGAGGCACTTTCTGTGAGCAGATGCCTTCTGTCAATGGAAGGCAGATCCTGGAGCCAACACTGTAGGTAGGTTCCAGTTTTGAATCACAATTCTATGCACTGGGGTGTGTGTGTGTGGGGAACGTAGCTCAGGGGTAGAGCACATGCCTTGCATGCAGAAGTTCCCACATTCAGTCCCTACCATCTCCAGGTAGGGTTAGGAAAAAAGCCTACCTTGAAACCCTGCTGCCAGTCAGAGTTGACAATACCAGGCCAGATGGACCAATGAACTGACTCAGTCCAAGGCAGATTCCAATGTTCCTATGAGGGGATGCAAAATGCATGAACTTACTTCTGTGACATTGGTCAGCAGTACTGAAAAGACTACAATTCCCAAAGCTCCTTGTGCCTGGCATACAGACATGACTGCATGCCAGACAACAGAGATAGGGGCTGGGTGAAAGCACTCCATTCTCTGCCATTGCAGAAAGAAATTTGGGGTGGGTGAGAGAGGAGGCTTGGAAGCAGAGTAGGTTGGTGGATGGGTGAGCAGCAGGAAGGAGAGAAGGCTTAAATTTCTGTCTGGCATGGAGTAAAATATTTTGGGGTTGTAATTAGTGATGCCACCAAATTTTGTAATTATTGGTCAATGAGTTGTCTCATTTGGTCAAAACTTGTCTGTTCATAATGCTCAGCTTTGTAGTGAGCCTGGACTGATATATTATGAATTTGCTATTAAGTTCAGAATCAGAAATGATTGCAAGCTTCAGAGTATGGCACAGTAAAACAGTTCACCGATTTCCCCATACCCCCTAAATTTTCAATTGTCCAACTACCTAGACTCCCCCAATTTACATGGAGCAGTCTCCTTGGCTGCTTCCCTCATCACCACCACTGAGCTCTGGCCCTGCGAGGAGGAGGATGATTCCATGGGTCCATCTTCATACCAGTGACTGGCGAGGGTGAGTAAACATCACATGACATCACACAGGTAGGCCACATGAAAACAACCAATCAGAAAGGGGGAACATAACATGGTGATGCACGGCATCATGCTGCATTACACGATTTCAAACTACAGCTCCCGAGATGCATGTTAATATTGTGCATGCACAGAAACTCGTCATATACATGGAACAAGATTTCATATTAAAGGAGAACTCTCATCTGAGCTCACATGGATGGATTTGTTACTTTCTGAGTAGATAATGAATTCCCTTGTGGTATGTTCTCCCGTCACTAGTTAAGTAGATTAGACTCATTGAGTAGATCCAATGGGACTTAACTTAGTCTTAAATTAGAAATCTGATGATGGTTAGGGGAGCATTTTGAATGTTTAAAAAATTGAGATGAATTTAGAAGAAGGACTTTTTAAAGATATCACATCAATGGTACCTACTTCTCTATACACTGAAATTGGTTTACAATTTGTTGCATGATGATCGTTGGTGTTGTGGTCAATAATATGCCAATTATATACACATATTTTGGAAATGTATACATGGAATGAGATTTCAAATGAAAGGAGAACTCTTATTTGAGCTCCCATGGATGAATTGGTGTATTGGATTTCCCAGCCATACTTGGATAATATTTGGCAGCCTCACTAGTTAAAACTCAAAACAAATCAAGCTAGAGAGCCAGTGTGGCATAGTGGTGAGAGTGTTGGACTGGGACTCAGGCGAACTGGGCTCTAATCCCCACTTGGCCATGACGCTCACTGGGTGACTTTGAATCAGTCACTGACTCTCAGCCTAACCTACCTCACAGGGTGGTTGTGAGGATAAAAGGAAGAGGAGGAGGAGGATTATGTAAGCTGCCTTGGGTTCCTTGCAGGAAAAAAGACGGGGATATAAATATAATAATTAAAAATAAATAAATAATAGTATGGATTACTGCATTTCATTTGAAATAGGCTCCTATCCAATTACATATTGGCTATGCTAGGCTCAAGGAGTACACTGGAGCAGGGCAAAGTAGTAGCTTGGCCTTGCTCAATCCTTGATGAACATAACTTCTCCCCTTCCTGGCAGCCACTTAATTAGTCAGAATGGGGTGGACTGTGGAAAGCACCACGGACCCCAGATACGGAAAGTGGCCATTCAGATCAGAAGTAGAGTTTCTGGCTTCTCTCTAGATCCCTGTTGATATGTTTTGACACACCTGAGATTTCATAAGATGTTTTTCAAATGCAATATGTCTGTACTAAAACAAACACAAAAACTTTGCCCCAGCACAACTTTGAAAAGTTTTAGTCCACATCAAGACTTGCACGTCATCTAATGTTATGGGAGATGACCTATTTTACACCACTTTGGGCTCAGTGTTTTCACCTCACCTCACACTAACAATAAATTCTTACAGGATTGCACAGGGTACTACTTAAAGGTTCTATCAGGATTTTTAAAAGAGTTTTCTTCAGTCACAACAGCTAAGTGTGAAGTTCTGTATTTCCTCTTCATTTTGCTCACTGGAGTAGCTGTGTGACAGATAAGTGCCTGAGAGGATAAGTCATCGTCAAAATTGCTCCAGCATGCTTGTGTACAGTGTAATCTATGTTTCACATAAGATGTTCTCTCAAAAAATAGGAGACAGTAACATGAAGCAAGCAGAAAAAACATTTATGACTCAAAATGGAGGAACGCGTGACAGAGAACAAAAGCAATCTACACTTTAAAAATAGTAGAATAAGAATCTACAAAATGTCACAGCCAAATTAATGCCAACAAATCTCTTCTGAATAAAAATCTTCAAAGTGTTGATTAAAGTATGTCAAAGTAATTAGCAGGGTTACATTATGTTTGAGAGGGCACATTACAGGCTGTGTTTAAATTGGGCAAAATTGCCTAGTGCTCATTCAAAACAAGGCTGCTATGTTAAGCATACTCACGAGGGAGTGTGTCTCCTTGAACGCAATGGAACTTACTGCTGGTAGTGATGAGACCGATTTCGACTGAGTTTAGATGCAGGCTGCAAGAGAGCTATGCTGATTCACACAAGTGGAGAGAGCGTTTGATTCCATACGTTTTGGCTTCCATATATTTTGTCAGGTAGTGGCCACTAAGCAAGTGCTGCAGCCATGTTATAAGGTTCGGATTTTGCTTGATGCAATTATATGATGAAATATAAGTGGGGCCTGTAACAAAATGTTGCAGTGTGGAATACTGCTGTTCAAGATTCCAGCCACTCCATTCTATCTCTCCCCCAAACAGTCAGTTAGCATTCCACAGTCACTGAGCATGCTTAGTACTCTTTGGACTGTTTTTCCCTACATATTTTTTGTACTTGTATAAACCTTGGGGTTCCCCCAAGCCTACTGCGACCTCTCTCTGGTGCATGGGTAGTGCCATTTAGGCTCCATAAACAATGGCTCTCGCATAGCTTGGACATTGAAAATAGAGGAAATTATTCCATCTGCTCAGTGACTAGAGAGACAGTAAGTGCAATCTAAACACAGTCTGCGTAGGGAGTTCTAGTTGCAACTATGGAGACAAAATCGACCCAGGTGCACAGAGATTCTCCATTATATATGAAAAGCATCCTCCTCTATGCTCATAGAATTCCATACTTGCTTGAGGGCAGCAAGCAGCCATTGTTTTGTACCATACTAATACTGTGGAAATAAGTCTGCCCGAGTCTTTCCATTGATAAGTGTTATCAATATGACCACTCTATTTAATTTGAAACAATCACATTGTGTTTCTTATTCAATAGCTGATAAGGACACGTCGGTTACATGCAGGGATTAAACAACACAGTGGGAGTTCTTATCTTATCCAAAGGATGCTTTCAACATTCTCCATATTTGTGATGACAAGAACAGCTCTCACACACTGTGTCATTGCATTTCGTTACAAATTCTTCATCCAAAATCAATGTAGCATATAACCACATTGCGTGGTTACTGTGACACAACAACAACAACAACAACAGCTCAAGGGTATAAAGAGAAAAATGACAGTAGTATCCACCTAGGTTCCAGCATGGCTTCAGCCCCAGGTCAGACTTTGTGTCCCAGTCCCACTATAAATGCTATAAATGCTATATAGGTCTGGCTATAAATGCTCCAGGTCAGGCTTGAATCTTTGCCTGGGCAACTGTAGAAGTGCTGCAGCTCAGTGGTAGAGCACATACCTTGCCTGCAAAAGTTCCTGGGTTCAATCCGCAAGTAGGCCTGGGGAAGGTTCCTGTCTGAAGCCCAGGACTATCTGGGGTGGGGTGAGGGACAGGGTGACAAAGCAACCAGGGAAGTCTGAAGGGCCCCGAGGGCATCTTGTCCAGGGACCCATCAAGCCTGGCAGTGCCTCTGCCAGTCAGAGTAGGCAATATTGAGCTAGGTGGCCCAGTGGGATGACTCAGTATAATGCAGCTTCCTATGAAACTGAGCCCATGGCTGCAAGGCCTGTGGCTCATGCTGGCTCAGCTTGTCTGAGCGTGGAAAGCTAAGCAGGGTCAGGCCTGGTTATTACTTGGATGGGAGACCCCTCCTCTAGTTTCCTGCATTGAGCAGGGGGTTGGACTCGATAGCCTTGTAGGCTCCTTCCAACTCTATGATCTATGAAATCTATGAAATCCTGTACCCACTATTCTGGTAGTAAGCCCCATCAAACCCAGTGGGACTTACTTCTGAGTAGACATGTACAAGGTTATATTGTATTTTTGGTATTTCAGAATTCACCTTACATAACTTTTCAGTTCCTCTCTCTCTCTCTCTCTCTCTCTCATATATATGAGAGCTGTTTTTAGATCCTTTGGGTTCAAATCCCTTTTCAAATGTGGTTTCACTGGGTGGCATTAGACACCATACTGTTTCTCAGCCTCAGTTGTCCAGCTCTTCAAAAGGGAATATTAATGTGTGGTTATGACACTAATATTTACTTTAAGGCAAATGACACTAATATTTACTTTAAGGCAAATGACACTAATATTTACTTTAATTTTGTGTTTTTTCAATTGTATGTGATTTTTATCACTTTGTATGTCTCATGGGGAAAAGTGGTCTGCATGTCTGTAATTCTTGTAAAGTGCTTTGTGAAAGAAAAGTGCTCAATCATCAAATCAACACCAGTGTATCTCTATCTCTATATTGGGTGGGTTGGTGAGCTTTGGAAAACTAACAAGTGAACTTAATAAGAAACAGATTCAGAGAAGTGCAGATGCAGCCAGTGCTTTATTTATTTATTTTATTAATTATATTTATATCCCACCATTTTTCCTGCAAGGAACCCAAGGCATCTTTAGCTACGTAATTTCAGACCCTGGACTTAAGGGTCTTATGAGGGCTTCCTTTTAGGCTGCCCTGTGTATTACTTAAGTTGTGAAGCACAATAGCTACCATTTTGCTTCCTCCATCCCCATTCCATGCTTTACAACTGCTTCTACATTCCTGATATTTTAGAATATTTGTCAACCCTGATCATCATCATCATCATCATCATCATCATCATCATCATCATCATCATCATCATCATCATCATCCTGAGCATGTGTACTTTTTCATTTTAAGCTCATTTAAATCATAGCACCATGATCACACAGGAACAAAATGGAGTTTGCTTCTGATGCCCTCATACCCTGCTGCTCTCTGGATAGGCATTTGGGGCCCTGGATGGTGGCTTAAAGGTCCAGCCCTAGCTGCACCACTGGATGCAGCAGGGTTGTCTCAACTGTGGAAGGCAAAGATCCTTGAGTGCAAGCAGTGTTTGTAGTACTCACAGGGAAGGTTGCAGTCCACCATCCCCTTTTCTGGGTGGAAGAATGCCAGTGCATGCACAGAACTCCTAGAACTGCTTCTCCATTCAATTCAAAGCAAGAACTCCAGTATGTGCAAGAGATTTGTGTGTGTATCTGAGTAGCGGGCATCTCTTTTATCAGAAAGATAATCTCTGAACTCTTCAGCAAAGCATACTGGCTTGGGAAAAGGAGAAGGAGAGAGCCTCTAACAACTCTTTCGAGTAATAAAGCATCACTTAACAAACCACGCGGCTCATCTCCCCATGTGCTTCACTGAGCTTCGCTTCCAGGCAACAACTAATAACTGTAGTCTATATAAATTCTCACATGAAACGTTGGCAGCTCCAATGTGAAGGCAAAACAAGAAGCACTGTTGCTCTCAAAGCATTCAGCAATTGGCAGAGCTTCATCAGCCATAAGTTAGATTAGTTTCAGACCTAAATGTCTATAATGGATACAAAGAGGCTGTTGAAATCCATCAGAATAAAAAATAATGTTCCTTGTCATGCCAGGTGCACTGATTCTGCACCCGTCTTAAACTGAAGAGGAGGGCATGATTCCTCAGATAAATGACAGAAGCTTTAAAAAAGAAAGAAAGAAAAAGAAACTACATCAATTTCTGCAGTCATCCCACAATGCTTTTTCCTCCTTTGGAGATGAAGGCCTATTTATGTCCCTACATTGCTGTACTTGCAGAGAAGATGGCCACCTCACAGGAAGGTCATAAAGTAAGTACACACAATATACTGAAAAGCTCACTTTATCTGACTCAATTATTTTATGCCACATAACCAGATCATCCAGAAGTATTAATTCAGAATATCTATCACCATTGATTGTGGGGCCTCAGGCAAGATACAATCACCCACCCACCCACCCACCCACCCACCCACATGTGCCAGAGTCCTGTGCAAAATACCTTCAAGTGGTGTGGACACAGGTCACAAGCAGCACATGCTACCTTTGGTATGGGTAGGGTAGGCACCACATAGGCTGGCAAAGATGGCAGCCATGGCTTTTGGCTTGGCAGACCCCTAAACTGGTTGAGCCGTGATGACTTCAAACATACCTAGTACTGCATAGGATTCTAATTCCAACCATAAGGGCTGATTTGAGTGTTTTGGTCCAAATATGAAGCCACTGAGAGCCTCTGCCTTTAGTACCACTCCACACGCCGGCTGTAACATTTGGGAGGTGGTCCAAGTTAGGGCCTGCCAGGACTATGCCTTGCTTGACATGGAGAATCTTGAAGCAGCTAAACTGAACTATGTGGAAAGCAGCTTTCCAATGCTTCCATGACTCCACTGGGCAACTCCAGGAAGAAGTATTGCCAGACAGCTTTACCAGAGGTCTGCCATGTATGAATTGCAGGGAATACATTGTCCCCATATATGTATTGTCCCTAGAGAAATATCTAAAGGATCATTCATCAAGTTATTCACCTTTTGAGCACTCTTGTACTCCCAATCGAAGAGCAGTAAAAGGGTGGATTTTCTCATTAGATATTTCTCTCGTTCATTGAACTTCTTACTTCTAAGATAAAGGTTCTAAGATAAAGGGCCTTTGAAGATACACTTGCACTGCAGTATGCTGCTGGTTTATCTCTTAAAGAAATGCTAGACATCTTCCTATGGCTGTTGTATTTGCATTTCATCAAGGCGGTTTCTTGTTAAGTTACCAATGGCAATTCCAGCAGGGGTTCCATGTATCCAATGGGAAACTTTGGTTAAAACAACAACAACACCAACACAAACACAGAGTAGATATTGATGGAATGTATCAGGGAGTGCTGTCACAGTATTTATGCAAAATGCATTTACCACTGTTGGGGCACATGCTAGTGAATACAGTGCAGTTTCCACTAGGTTGAAAACGTGATCTTGTATCACACACAAATGGAAAGGTGATGTGTGCAGCGGAAATGGCCCTTCTAAGTTTCTTTTTTTTAAAAGATCCATTAAACTTATGTGCACGTTTGCTGGTGCGAAAGAGCAGAGATTTTTTAAAAAGTAATTCACAGCTCCTTTCCGAAAGCCAAAGCAAACCCTCCTCTCCCGTGCTGACATTTGCAGGAGTAAGCACCATTGAAGACAATGCAATTTACTTCTCAGTAGACATTTATTGGGTGTGTTTTGTGGGGGGGGGGAGGCTGGTGGCTCCTATTTCGGTGGGGCTCCTTTTCCATTACAGGTTTTTCAGCTTTTATTTGGAGCTTCATAGGAGCTAGCCATGGTACTGAACTCCACCTCCAAAATAGGATCACCACCAGGGAGCACCAATGGATGAGCTCCCATGAAGCTCCGAATAAAAGCTGCAAAACCTGTGATGGAAAAGGAGCCCCACCGAAATAGGAGTCACACCAGCCCCCCCTCCCCCCGGTTTTCAGCTGGTTGTTCCTTGAGGCAAGACAATAAAAAGGACAAAGGAGACAATTGGGAAGGCTTGAAAAGACATTCCAAACTTTTTTTTTTCTTCAAAGGACAGGGGAGGGTGGAAGCAACATTGCATTTACTCCCCAGTTCCCTGGGCAAGGAGCCATGGGGGGGGGGACGACAGCAAGGGAGGCCCTAAAGCAACTGAAGGCTGATTGGGCTTCTCTCCTCCTCCTCCGAGTTGCTGCTGTTTTGTCGAGGCTGCCCATTCTGAGCACAGCCATGAGCAGCCATCCTCACCCAGCACTTGAAGCAATGTGAGAGGTTTGTGTTATTCACAGATTCACACCTCCGCAGGTGCGCAGTAGCAAATAGTGTTGGGGAAAAAAAGCCCGATAGGCTACTTCCTCATTGCAGCACCACTCCCCCCCCCCAGCCCACCACTCCGCGGAAGCCACTCCTCCCCCCCCCCAGAACAGTACTGCAAGTTTAGCACACACTGAAATATATACCACACCAAAAACACAAGATATAAAGAAGTCGTCTCGTGATATCATATAACTGGTCTGAAGAAATGTGGGATATAATGGCAGAAATAGCACGAGGAGGTCAGTTTGGGGTGTGCATCGTGTGGCATGTGAGTGAGCCGGGCATTCCAAGGACAGCAAATATCCCTAGTATAGATCCCCCCCTCCCCAAAGAGAATATACTGGGTCCTTGGCCCAGTGCTCTTCAACATTTTCATTAATGACTTGGATGAGGAGGTACAGGGAATGCTTATCAAATTTACAGATGACACAAAGTTGGGTGGAATAGCTAATACTCTGGAAGACAGAAACAAAATTCAAAGCGACCTCGATAGGTTGGAGCGCTGGGCCGAAAACAACAGAATGAAATTTAATAGGGATAAATGCCAAGTGCTGCACCTAGGGAAAGGAAACCAAATGCAGAGTTACAGAATGGGGGACACTTGGCTCAACAATACCACAAGTGAGAAGGATCTTGGAATTGTGGTAGATCACAAACTGAATATGAGCCAGCAATGTGATGTGGCTGCAAAGAAGGCAAATGCTATTTTGGGCTGTATTAATAGAAGTATAGCTTCCAAATCACGTGAAGTGATAATTCCCCTTTACTCGGCACTGGTTAGGCCTCATCTTGAGTACTGCGTTCAGTTCTGGGCATCACACTTTAAGAAGGACGTAGACAAACTGGAGAGGGTTCAGAGGAGGGCAACAAGGATGATAAAGGGACTGGAAACAAGGCCCTGTGAGGAGAGACTGAAAGAACTGGGCATGTTTAGCCTTCAGAAGAGGAGACTGAGGGGAGATATGATCGCACTCTTCCAGTACTTGAAGGGATGTCACACAGAGGAGGGGCAGGATCTCTTCTCAATCATCCCAGTTTGCAGGACACGGAATAATGGGCTCAAGTTACAGGAACCCAGATTCCACCTAAACATCAGGAAAAATTTCCTGACTGTCAGAGCAATAAGACATGGCCCGCTTGGCCATGAAACTCACTGGGTGACTTTGGGCCAGTCACTGACTCTCAGCCTAACCTACCTCACAGGGTTGTTGTGAGGATAAAACGGAGAGGAGGAGGAGGATTATGTAAGCTGCCTTGGGTTCCTTGCAGGAAAAAAGGTGGGGTATAAATATAATAAATAAATAAATAAGACAATGGAACCAACTACCTAGGGAGGTGGTGGGCTCTCCCACTCTGGAGGCATTCAAGGTGCAGCTGGACAGCCATCTGTCAGGAATGCTTTGACCTGGATTCCTGCATTGAGCAGGGGGTTGGACTCGATGGCCTTGTAGGCCCCTTCCAACTCTACTTTTCTATGATTCTATACAGAATAGCCATTATTATTATTTTTCTCAGCAAAGCAAAACAAAGCAAAGCAAACCAGAGAGTTTAAACCACATGGAAATAACAGCCCCGAGATGAAATGCTTTACTTACTCCCAGCTACTTTGCAAAGTCTACTCCTGCTTGAAAAATAGGCTTCAAAAGCTCAGTACCAACATACCGGGTTGTATCCGATGATGTCCCTCTGCTGCCAGAAGGCTTTTTGATCCAACGGGGGCGTCCATCGGTGGAATGGGGAGGGAGGCCATTTTTGCCAATTTCCTCCTCTCCCAAGCAGCCCCCTGTGCCCCCAATTATGGGACCTTTGTGAACAGCATGGGTGGTGGCATGGGGTGGGGTGGGGGGGTTGCAGAAGCGAGGAGGAATGGGCAAATATCACCTTATTCCCCACTGCACAGATGGAAGCCTCTGCTGAGTCAAAGCGCCTTTTGTTGGTGGAGGGACACCATTGGATACAACCTATTGTATGTGATTAGAAGAAGTGTGGGTTCTGCTTTCCCCTAAGGTAAGATTTGTTTTCCAGCCTCTTGTACCAAAGAACACAGTTTTTCAAGTCACGGATATCTTGGTTTTGTAGATAATTTATACTCCTCCCCACTTAAAACTTCATACAAGTAGCCATGATAGTCACTGCAGCAAAAACAACAAAGAGTCCTGTAGCACCTTCATTATGAAAGTGTTAGTCTTCAAGGCAGGAAAGCAATTTTTATTGTTGTTTTTCCTTGTAAGACTCTAGAGACTGAGACTCTGAGAGCATGATCCATGTGTGTTAATTCAAACAACCAGCAGAGGGCACTATGCACTGATTTTCACCATGCCTGGGTTTATTATTATTTCAAAACAAGAGTTCTGAGCTTTTACAAATCTGTTCTTTTTTAGAACTGCAGAGTATTGGCTCTGTCACCCAAGCGACAATCAAGATGTATAGGTCCAGAAAGAAACACAAGAGAGGAGATAATGGAGAACAAAAAAAATAAAATCATATGAAAAATAAATCCATCAAAATTAATAACTGAAAAAACAAAGTGATGATTCATTCTTATTAACCATCTTTTACAGAAGATGCATTAGGCTCTTTAGTAAGATATCATCTCACTGTTACATGTAAATTTAACTTGAGGCCCTAGAGAATAATTTTCCCCTCCCAAGTGGCTTAATAAAGTCCACCCTGAGCAATATAAGGGGGAAGGGCTGTAGTTTAGCATTAGAACTCTGGATGCAGAAAACCCCACATTCAATACCTGGAATCATATGTTGTTGTTTTTTTAAAAAAATAATAATTAGGTGGCAGGGCTGGGAAAGGCTCACATCTGATAGCTGAGGCCCGTCGGAATAGATAGTTCTGACCCAGCACTGACTACTATGATTGGCAGGGACTTTCTAGCCAGACCAATAGTCTGACTGCATAAGGCAGGGAAAGACAACCTGCTGCCCTTCAGCTGTTTTGGACTACAGCCAGTGGTGTGGTGGTAAATTTTGGGATGCAGGCACTCATGGCAGTCCCCATTGCCACACTCCTAAGGAGAGGAAAAAAACACTGCAGGCAGCTGTGTTGATCCGTATCAACAAACCAATTCTAGCAGTTTTCATCTCCACCAGGAGCAGGTCTTTTGCAAATCTAATGGGTCTTAATTCCCCATTTCAGACCAAGCCACCCCAAACTATTTTGCATTACAACAGGGAACAATATATCATTGTTGGGAAGATTCATTTCCCCCCCAGATACTGTGAGGTAGGGATGTGCAGTAGAACTTGATTGGGGGGGTGGAAGTGGGTCGAACTCGCCCCACTCAACCCCCCCCCCCCTGAGCTCCATGTGAATTACCTTTCTCTGGCTTGGCACATCTCTGTGCTAGAGGAACTGGAGAGGAGCCAGGGAAAGCAACGTCCAGGTCCCCGGCGTGTCACTTCTGGGTCTCCGGCGCTGCATTTTTAACGTAAAAACCAAGGTAAACCACCTTAAAATGGCTGCGATTTGCTATTTGCAGCAGTTTTAAGGTAGTTTACCTTGGTTTTTATGTAAAAATTGCAGCGCCGGAGACCCAGAAGTGACACGCCGGGGACCTAGAAGTCCGCCAAGTGCCTCAGTTGGAGGGGGCACTCACCGAGCGCCCGGTGAGTCAGGGGATAGGCAAACTGCCCACCCCAACTGTGAGGAATGCAGCTAAATTCATAGGGAGCAGGGAATTCTGAGGGGGTGGCAGATAACATCAGCATCCCTGCTCATAAAAAAAGCGCCAGTACTGTGTCCCTGTGAGCCCTGGCTCCACTACATCACTGACTACAGCTCCCATAATCCTTTAACATTGGCCTTGGTAGTTGGGGCTTATGGGAGTTGTAGTCCAAAATGTCTGGAGGGCACCAGGTTGCCTACCGCTGGTACAGCTTTCCCCAACCTGGGGCCCTCCAGGAGTTTTGGACTTCAGCTCCCATCAGCCCCAGCCAGAATGGCCAGTGGTCAGGAATGCTGGGAGTTGTAATCCAAAACATCTGGAGGGCACTAGGTTGGGGAAGGCTGCCCCGGTAGAAGGCATGCTCATAGCACCAAGGGAGGTGTCTGTGGGTGCCCTGGCACCCATGGGCACCACATTGGAGACCTCAGGATTATAGATAGAGTTGTACATAGGGCTGGTCTATGAAGAGAGTTAGGAAACTTTAACTTATACAGAATCTGGCCACCAAGTTAGTAACTGAGACCTTGGAATGTTAACATATGTTGCCAGTCCTGGCTAGGCAGTTTGTCTCTACTGGCAAAATTCAAAATGCTGATTTTGATCTTTACAGTCCTTACTAGTTGGAACCAGGTTATCTGAAGGACCACCTGCCCTCATATCGATCTGCCTATCTCTTAAGATCTTCTGGTTGGGTTCTGCTCCTGGTGCCCCCTCCCTTGGGACATGAGGTGGGGGACAGGGCCTTTCCTGTAGTTGCATCCAGACTTTGGAATGCTGTTCCCAGCCATATTAATCAGGTATCTATATTGTCAGGTTTCCAGGTGTCAAATTAAGGTCATCATCTGAAGGTACATGATGCAATAACCTTGCTGAAGCTAAGCAGGTCTGGGTCAAATGAAGTACAGTTGGTGGTTGCTAGAGGGGGCCTTTTTTTGTGGTGGCACCACCGATGGTGGTGGCTCCACCAGTTGGGGAATGCTCTCCCCAGAGAGGCTTACCTGGTACCTACATTATTACCATCCTTGCAGCACCAGGTGAAGGGCTTTTTATTCTCCCAGACATTTTAAGACCATGGATCTTCAGTTTTTGTTGTTGTTTGTTTTTTGTTTAGCTCTGCTACTTTAATGTTTTGTTATTCCTGGTGTTATTTTTATTTATTAAGCTTTGTACTGTGGTTGGTTTTTATTCTGTTTGATTTTTAGGACTCTTGTTGATTGTTTTTATGGTTTTTAAATTGTGATTGTTAACCACCCAGAGGACATTGTTAATTGGATGCTATTCATATGATGCAAACTGATCAACAAATACTGCCTCACAGTCCCTGGATGAAAGATGGGATGTAAGTGCAATAAATAAATAAAAAACATGACAAGCTTTGACTGATGCTAACTCTTGTTTTGTTGTTGTTGGCTGCTAGTCTTGCCCTCTGCTTTTTGTTTTGTTTTAACCTACTTAATTTGAAGGGTTTTTTCCCCCCACTTACAGAAGAGAAATATATTAACCAACATTTCTCACACACTCTCATTTCACACATAACCACCAATGTTCACTTACATTTTTTCAGAGTTACCCAAGATCAAATTTATTAAAAGCATGACACATTGTCATGGACATAAAATTTGCATCACCATCTCTGGTATCGGTTTAAACTCAGTTTGTTAAAAAATTTTTTTGTCAGTGTCAATATCACAGTATAAATAAAATATAGGATTGAATCTAGCAGGCCTTTATACATCTCTCTTTTGGAGTCAATCTGTCTGGGGGGGATCAGGGGAGGGGAGTGATCTTGCGCCCCCACTGGAGGAATCCCCCTCTGAGAAGACGTGCTCAATTACAAAGGAGGACTCCTCCAGTGCAAGACCTTCCTCCCAAATAGGACTTTTGCCAGAGGGTCTGTAATGCAGCTGAGCCCTGGGTGGGGCTCAGGAAGCTCTGGCTATGTAAGCCTTCAGTTTTAGCCTAGCTAGTGCTGGAACAACATCATCCTTTCAGCTCTAGTGACTTGTTTTCTGGAGCTTGCCTTGTGATTGATCCTCTCTGCTACTGACCCTTGGACTCCTGCTTGACTCTGCTTCTGGACTGTGCATTGTATTTGACTGCTTAACTGTGCTTTGTCCTTTGCTTGTATCTTGACCACTCCTGCCTTAGTCTGATCCGTACTGGAATGAAACCTTTGTGCTTGACCATTTGCCTGTTTTGTTGCCTTGCCTTTTGGATTGTCCCATAATTTGCTCCAACACTGAGTTTGATTCAGCCATAGCAGGACATTAAGAAGCATTTCATCTCCCAATGAATGTTATTAACAGAGGGAAAAAATTATGCAGGAACTGACACCATTATAAATAGCATGCATATAAAATCCTTTTTAAATTACTATAATAGGTACCTAAATCAGCCCTGCTAATGGCCTATGAATCACAAGTGTCCCTGCATCCATTTCGGCATGTTGTCTCCTATGACTCAGAGAACCTCTTGCCTGTGTGCGTGTATTTGTTTTTCAATCGCCTTTTGTCTCCCCACTTCTTTTCTTATTCTTTTGCATTCATGCTCCCTCTGTGCTGTGATTTGGTGTCTCCTCTCCTTCCCTGCTGCCTCATGCAGTGTTTTTCCTTCTCAAATATAACATACTACACACACACACACACACACACTTTAATGGTATGACTGCATGGAACCCTGAAGTAATGTTGGTTTATGCCTTAGGTTATGGAGCACTAAGACTGAAAAAGTGCATTTAGATACATAGGTTTGAACTTGACAGATTCCCTGCTGTAAATACGTAGATTGTAGAAATGTACAAATGGTCCCCTAGGACAGATCAACTGCTCAGGGTAGTACAAGGACACAGTTCAAACTGTTTCCCATGGACAGTCTCCGTTCTCTGGTATCTGTCCCGGGTTAAATGCTGTCTCTGTTTTGTCTTTTGGGAATCACAGAATCATAGAGTTGGAAGGACCCTCCTGTTCCATGTAAGAAATGCAGAACATCCCCAACCAGTGGCTGCCCAGCCTCTGCTTGAAGACCTCCAGTGAGGGAAGATGTTGGGTACGGCTTTATAAAAATGTTGTTAGTGTGTACACGCATGTACCAGGTTGCGACTTAATACAGTTGAGGGGCTTTGTTTCTTCCTTTGTTTGTCATCCTCCAGTCTCTAGAAGTTAAATACCTGATAGGTGTGCATGCACAGATGCATCTTGATTTTAGTTATGGCTCCTCATTTTGGACAGGGCTGGCTGTACCACGCAGCAACGTGAAGTGAGCTGCTTCAGGTGGCAGAATCTGGGTGCCTTTCAGGGGCAGCATTCTCTCATAATTTTTAAAGTCCTCTGATTTTTAAAGTGCTGTCCTGTGGAAATCACTGCCCTCCCAAATATACAGTAGATAGATACATGAAGACAGGAAGTGAGGCCTGAATGATGCAACAGAACTTTTTGGAGGCTGGCCCTAGATTGCAGAATGGGGAACTTTTGGTTTATGGGCCTAATCTGGCCCACAGAGGCCTGCCCCCTCACCAGGTCCCATCCTCTTTCCCCAGGTCACACTAGGAATCTCTGCTCACTGACTGGAGATAATGGCAGGGATTTCCCTTTGCATGCTGCTTCCTGTCCCAGTTGGGATGTGAAGCAGGCACAACATTTGACTGGTGCTTGGGGGCGGAGTTCCTCTAAGCACCAGCCAAGTCCCTTTCTCCATGCAGAGAGAAGCCCAGAACTCTGTGTCTCTCTCTGCATGGAGAAAGCTAAAATGGGCATACAGGAGGGGGTGGGGCTTCAGGGAAGAGGCCTGCCCCCAATGTCATCACTTCTGCTGGATCGGTCTTGGGCGCAATCTGGTTCCTAAGACCAAAAGGTTCCCCACATCTGCCCTAGATGTAGGATTGGGTGTGTGTGTGCTTCAGGCAGAAAAATGTCTTGGGCTGGTCCTATTTTTGGATGAAATATTCCCTCTGCTATGAGGCTTGGCTTCTTAAACTTGGGATCCTAGAGTGCTTCTGTCACCCATAGGACTGCTTGGTATATGTGAAGGATTGAGGCCTACACAGGCTTGAGTTAGGTTGAAGCCTGTAGGCCCAAACATCTCCTGATGGGAGGGGGCATTCGTGAGTTTCATTTTCCCCTCATGGAGTTAAAGTTTCCTTTCCCCCCTCATTGAGAGAAGTCTCCTTTCCCCCCCTAATAGAGTTAAGTTTGGTTTCCCCAGTTTGAGGTTACCTGATTGTAGGCTCCTAAAGTTGTGAGAGTGTATATAAAAGGGAGGCAGAAGCAGCAGAGGAGGGAGAGAGAAGCTGTGTGGATGAGAGGAGCTGCAGGCACCAACGCAGAGGAGCTGCAGGCACCAAGAAGCAGAGACAAACAGAGAAGCAGAGACTGAATATCACTAAAAAAATGCAGAACAGCCAGGGCTAGGCTGGGAAGGAATCTCTATTAAGGTTACAGGCGAAAGAGTAGCTAGGTTAGAGAGAACTGCATTATTATTTCTTTTATATCTATTATACCTGCTTTTTGAAAGTATACAGCTCTATTTGTGTAATTACCTTAAGTTATTGTGAATCTACTATACCAAAATTTACTAAAGTAAACAGTTATTGTTAACATCAAGTTGTTTGGAGTATCTTTTGCACCACGCCTAAGGCCTAATCCCACGTTACTGGGAAGAGAAGGTAAAAGGCAGTTAATTGGCATCCTGATACAGGAGGGGCTCTTAAAGAGGCAAAATATTTTTAAGAAGCTGATCAAGGTGTCCTGGTACAGGTGGAACCTTGACAGCATATTGTAGGCATGGTTCAAAAACCCACAGGGAATACAAACATAAAATACAGAATTGTTAGGTAAAGGATTTAATAGAAGATTTATTTGAACTTTTACAGTTTGTTCAAACATGACTAATTAAGGCATCTTTGGAAATAGCTCCTGAAGTCCATGCATAATAATGAGTTGTTAATAGGATTTGTTTTTAAACTCAAATTAAAATGTTGCCCCTTTATGTGATGCTGTGTGGATAGCCTTCTAATCACACTATTAATATCCAGAAAAAATATATATATCTAGGAGACTGAATATGAAAATGGCTGCAGCTGCTATGAAGCTAGTACATATCCCAAATAGAATAGCCCTGGAGACATTTGTCATCATAAACAGGGTAGCTTTATTGATATGAAAAGAAAGGTCTTGTGTACATGGATACATTGCATTTGTTGTTATTTATTTTATTTATTTATTTAAATACATTTTTATACCGCCCAATAGCCGAAGCTCTCTGTTATTTACACTTGCACTGGATCATTGAATATTTTCTCATTTTAAATTGCTGTTTTTCTAGCAAAAGCAGAATCAATAGCAGTTCCTATGTAAGTGTGAGGAGTGGATCATAAGTCCCTAGTGAGAGAAAATGTGTGCATATGTAGAATTTGTTTCCCTGTTCCTGTCTACAGTTCTAGGAAGTTATTTATATTTAATCAATACATTTATACCCCACACACATTGGTGGGGCTTCAGTGTTCTTTTTTTTTTAAAAAAATTATTTTTTATTTTTAAAAAAGAAAAACAAAACACAGACAAACATCACAACAACACAACAACACTAAACTAAAAAGGACTTCTGATTTTCCCCACAACAAAGTATAAGTAACATTATATACTCTATAGTTTACAAATAAATTTCTTTTCTATTGTCAAACATGTTTCTTCTTGTACATCCACCTCACAAGTTCACACAAACTTATTTTAACCATAGACATATGTGTTAATTCTTCTACTTCTTCTAGCAATCTAAAACATTTCTACTTCTATTTAATACAGTTCTCTAGTTTCTTTCCCTCTATTTATCAAAAGGACAAGCCACCACATATTTTCCCCTTACAACAAGACCTCAGATCCCAATTTTTTGACCCATTTTATTTACATTCGTTCCATTACTCATTCTCACAAATTTCAGCGGAGATCAGTGCATTTTACCTATAGCACATTACCTTTCAAATTCTAAGTGACTACTAAAAGAAATCCTTATTTTGTACTAATATCTCCAGCTTCTTCAGAAACCCTCTTTCTATTAAAATCCTTCCCAATGATCCCAGTCAAGTTCAAAATCACCTTAATCAAAGTCTTCAATTCCCCCTCACTACTTTAGATCTTTCTAGCATTTGTAAATAAGTGCACCCTTAAGAACTTCTCTCAATTACCATTTCTATTACCTTTAAAGAGAAAAAAACCCCTCCAGTGATCAGTAACCAGCATAACATAGATTAAACAATTTCTGTCAGTTCCAATAATCAGAAACCAACTTCTTGTTAATGTCACCGACTTGATTTCCCTCGGTCAAACACAGTATTTTTATGTTTCAATCTCATAGTAGAAAAAGCACAGTCTCTCTTCTTACAGATCTCAGTGAACAGCTCCTTCGAGATGACCCTGACCGTGTCTAGTGGGACAGTATTCTAGGGATGCTGGCGAACCTCTTACCTCCTTCGCCAGCTGGTTTGCGGGAACCTCCATGCCGCTCGACTCTTCTCACGGTGACACGAGGCTCCCGGTGGACTTTCCGGGGACCTGGAAGTGACGCGACGGGACCCGTGTGCTGCGTTTTTCAGGTAAGTACCATAGAAAACCAGCTTAAAACAGCCGTGAATAGCTAATCGCGGCTGTTTTAAGCTGGTTTTCTATGGAACTTATGTGAAAAGCGCAGCACAGGGGACCCAGAAGTACCTCTCCCCGGCTCCTCTCCGGGAAGATGTACTGAGCCAGGGAAAGGCAAGATCCGCGGGGCTTGGGAGGGTCGAGCGGGGCGAGTTCGCCCCTGCTTCCACCCCCTATCGATTTTTGCCAACATCCCTATTTTTTTTTATTTCCAGTTCAGTGTGAACTTGAACTACTGTTTTCTGATTTTCTCCCTCAGTGGCAAGGTATTTCTTCTGAGCCTGAATTGCTGTTTTCTGATTTTCTCCCAGTTCCAGGAAGGCCATATCCCTTCCTTTGTAAATCTCTTCCGATTCCACCTCTCTGTTTGAAGTTTCAATTTTTGACTCTTGCAGCATTCCAACCTTCTCACCTGATATTGGCATTTCCAGCTCTCCACATCCTTGTTTTATATGGGCATGCACATTTTCAGTTTTCTGTAAAAACAGTTCTTCTAAATCCACCAACTTGCCAAGTATTTTTTTCTCAAATGCATCAAATCTGTTCAACATTTTTCCAGTTAGCTTAAACAACAAGTCCTATGTGGCCATCTTGACTCTTTGTTTCCAGCACCAGAGACAACAGAATCCATTCTCATGCTGTGCAGATTTATCATGCAGCTACTCCTCTTATAAACTTTCCCAAAATTAAGAATAAGAAAATTTAAAGTACCTCTTTCTTTCCCATTTATTGATCTTCTCATTGTGAAGCTTTAAACCATATTTCTTTTTGGAATTTCCTGAAAGAAGATTACATCACTGTAGGAAATTTAAGCTTTGTTGTAGATAAAAAATCTCTCTTCATTACAGATTGGCACCATAAATCTTAGAAGAAATGGAGGGTTTGTGGGCTTAAGTGCCCTTTTCAGGTCTCCAACCACAGCATCAAGCAAAAGTTGTTAATCCATCACTCCGAGTCAGTCCCACCAGCCAAAACTGTCGGAAACGACAGTTAAAACGTATAAAGAATGACTCTAAGGAGTAAATAAGGCTTATCTCTCATAATTCCCATTACTTCAAGGGAATTATCCTCGGCTGAAATCCCTCCCAGCTGGGTTTCAAACCGTGTTGTACCTCCACAGATTTATGGAGATGTTCAGTCCGCTATGCCCTCCACCGATAGCTGTGCATATTTATTTATTTAGTTTAGTTTAGGTATTTATATATTGCTTTTTAGGGACAAAGAGCCTCGCAAAGCATTTCACAATTAAATTAAAACAACAATTCAACACATCAAATAAAACACAAAACTAAAACCGCAGAATACATAGGAACACCAGCACTTTAAAACTTTTATTATATTTCATATTCTTTATTTCAAACGTTTATGTGCTGCCCTTAAGGATGGAAAAGTCTTTCAAGGTGGCGTCCAAAGAAGAGCACAGATAATAATAAACTTAAAAATTTCAACATTAATAAGAACCAGAAAATACCAATAATGGTAACAGACAACTTCTAAAACCAGACATAGTATAATTGTCCAGCCCAAAGAACACTAAACAACCCAACAGAAATATAGCTATAAAAAATAACTAACATCAATCTGATAAAATCTCTCTTATGAGAAATTCATAGAAAACCAACGAATCTTTAAGTCTTTTCTAAAAGCCTGTGCTCATGGGACCTGACTGACCCCCGCTGGTAATGCATTCCCAAAACGTGGGTTCCTCTCCCTCATGTGAAAATCATAAGAAGATTGGAAGCTGCCTTATCCTGAGTCAGACCATTGGTCCATCTAGACCAGTATTGTTGATACGGGGTGGCAACAGCTCTCAGGGGTTTCAGGCAGGGGTCTTCCCCAGCCCTTCCTGAAGATATTGGGGATTGAACTTGGGTACTTTTTGCATGCAAAGAATGTGCTCTACTACTCAGACGTAGCCCTCTTCTTCACACTTGCTAACAATATAATTAGAAGCAGAACAGAATAGCCTGGGTATGGGGGTGAAATTTAATTGGTTCACATTTAATAAGAACCAACCTAATTCACAGTTTCCAAACCAATATGTGAACTGGAACACAATTATTCTCTAATTTTTGCACTTCTCCAAATTTTGTGATGCAGCTCTCAAACGGCATACAAAAATGCACACGTTTGGGAAATTATGTGCAAAAAGGCATACATTTAGGGAAAGTGCTTGCAAAAATTGGATGTACTAGAGAAAACTGTATACAAAACGCACACAAATGTTCACACACAAAAACAATGCATGTGAGCATTCGTTCAGACTTCAAAAAATAGTTTGCAAACTGATGAGGAAATGTGATGGAATGAACTTGTGTTTGGGGGGGGGGGATGTAAATGTTAGAGAAAGGCAGATTTTGTCCATCCCTAGAACAGCCGGGTCTTCTAAAACTCACTGATGGGGGAACCACACATCCTGGAGGGATGGAGCCACCACTGAAAAGGCTATGGTCTTATACCCAGCAACCTAACAGATCTCAGTGGTGGTCATGTGAGCAGGGTCTCTGTCACTGATCTCAGGGCTCTGGCAGGTTCATATAGGTGTAGGTGGTCTTTCAAATAGCCTGGTCCCAAATCATACATACCGTATGTGGTAGAAAAGGGGGTGATAATGAAGACATGGGAGGAATTTTGTATCTAAGACAGTGGGGAGAGGGTTGTGTGCAAGGCTTGAGCATGGAGGTGAGAACCTATGCATCCCACCTGGTTCTAAGGGAATCAGCTACACAGGGTGGCCATGTGCCCTACATTAGAAGGCAGTTCTGTATTTGAAGGCACCCTTTATTTAAAGGGCTGCCAAGTGCCATCCCAGTTTAAACTGAAAGAACCATGGGAAGGGAAGGGAAGGGTCTTGAAGCTGTCCATCAACAGTTAGCACCTGGGCAGAAGACTAAGCAAGCACCCAGATTACCTGGTCACAGTTTCCCCCACTATGGTGAGATGTATTGTCGTCGTCGTCATCATCATCATCATCATCATCATCATCATCATCATCATCATCATCAGGCGATCACTCGTGACCGAGTAAGATTGTCTTCCAGGATTTAAAAAAAAAATAAATTACAAAGGAAATTTTAAAAGGAGGAAATTCTAAAGAAAATTGTGTAGACTCTAGCGATGGGTCCGTAAGTGACTGTGGAGGCCAATTCTAGATCCACACAGCTTCCCACAGTGAGGACACAGGTTACCAGATGGAAGATGGTCCTGTAAAGGATTCGTTTGACATGCTTTTCGCCTAGCACGTTATTTATTTATTTATTTATTTCATTTTTATACCGCCCAATAGCCGAAGCTCTCTGGGCGGTTTACAGCAATTAACAAGACAGTCCCTGCCCGCAGGCTTACAATCTAAAAAGACACGACACACAAGGAAAAAGGAATGGGGAGGGCTTTCACCTTGCACTCGGGCTTCTTCAAAGTCCATATCTACATACATAGATGTATTGTATTTCTATTTTAATTATAGTAATGATTTCTAAATTTGCATCGAAACCTATAAATTAGCAGATGGCAATGTTATGCAATTGCAAACATGTTCATTTGAACAGAAGAGGACAGCAAGAAAGGTGATGGAGGAATAGTGGCGCTAACTTGTTCATTCTTGCTCTCCCTCCTAACTTGTTAGTGTAAGTAAGTTTCTGAATGCTTGAATAGTGCTATAGCTTCAGGGAATATGGAAATTTATTTTTTGCTAGTCTAGAGGAGCAGAGATGGAGAACTGAGATTGACAGGGACTTACACTGCAGGCTGAAGCTCAATCTGCTAGCAGAGCTGTGGCACTCCCTATCGCTGAGCCTCGAAGCTGGGGGGAAAACCCTACCTGTAGAAGTTCTGGTGGTGTCATGCAACTATTAAAGCTACAGAGTGCAGGGGGAAAAGATTACATAAATAAATGTAATTTATTTATTACATTTTATACCATCTGATATGGTATAAAATACCATCTGATAGCCAAAGCTCTCTGGGTACATTATTTGAAAGAGGGGAGGTTTTATTTAATTTAATTTATGTATTTTATTTATTTCCAAACTTTCTACCCAATCTTTTAATTAATCCCACCACCAGAAAAGTGGCTTTCAGCCAATAAAAAAAGCAATCCAACAACTAAAATAATCTAAAGAAAACAAAGGTAAGAGATGCATTTTGTCATCAGTGTACACACACTCCAAAATAACTTGATTTTTTATTGTTCAAATTGAACCTAGAAAGTTGTAAGAAAAAAATGTGCACATCTAGAGTCCCTCCATCGCTTCTGAGCTTCCTTAGGCTGAGTCTTACTTAGGAGACAAACCACCAAGTTTGTACCAGATGAGGCATTCAAATAATCTTTTCACAACATTCATTTAAAATAGTAAGTTTCTTCAGTATAATATTATTTTCTAACTTTGCAATCCTATGTACGTTTATTCAGAAGTGAGCCCCAGTATGTTCAATAGGGCTTGCTCTCAGGTATATGTAGATAGAACTGCAGCTTAAGTAAAGCAAAGTTGTACTTGTTGTTCAGTGGCAGAATCCATGACCCAATGGAGTAAATATTGTATGAGGGTGGAGGAAAACAAAAAGAAAACTCCTTATTCACTCACTCATTTTATTCAATCAGAGAAGCATCATCCTCATTCAAAGCAGCATCCAGAAATGGTTTACGTCACTGAGATACTTGGCATCAATATTTGAATGTTGAGTCTGGCTACGATCTGAAATTTATGGTCTTGCTTGTCACACCAGCCAAGTCATGGACCTGGAATTAGCATATCCTTGGATGCTCCAGATGGACTTGTAACAGAGGTTTACACAATTTTCTGTTAGCTAGGTGGTTGCTTGCATCTCACCAAGGAATTTTGTTGGGGAGGGGAGAACACAACACAAGAAATGCAATCATAAGACCTATGAGTTCTCTTTGAAAGATGAGGATGAAAGGGGAATATTTGCATTCTGGTCAGGATGGATACGACCCCAAACAAATAGGCGTGTGGAGAAAACAAGCTAATTAAGCATTCTGCAGTCCCAAGATCTACAATACTTGGCAGGTCCCCATATTATTGAACTGTATGATCTCCTGGCACAGTGCTCTTCCTCCTAATTGCGATGATTTATTTTCATTCCGGAGAAGTTAAACCTTTGTTGTTATGCTTCTAGCTCAGTGCAGTCCTTGCCTGGAGGTGGCTGTAGCTCAGCCCTCAACTATGTTAAATAAGAAACCATAAACACTACGGACCTTGGGAGAACACATAATAAGGAAGAAACATTACAGTTCAAAATAAGAGGCTGCAAATCAGAGCACAGATGGTTTCTAGAAGATGCTGTGGATGATCTTTTCGTCTTCCATTAGAATGTCAATTTTAAGCATGAATTGTGTGGGCCTTGTGTAATAAATTTTGGGGAGTTTCTTATACACCCTCTTAAAGATGTGTCACAAGATCAAGAGGAACCTAAACACTTAACTGAATAATTTGGCTGACGGGTAAGCTATTTGAGAGGCTGCTCCCTGCCTCTGCACACCCTGGGAGGGAGCTTGTACTGTAGAGACAGGATATACTGGGTTTTGATCCTGATGCAGCAACAAAGTGGCTGAACTTAAGGCTGAATGAAAAGGTCTCCCAAAATTTTCCAGGATACTTGTGGGCATTGAAATTGGGTTGCGGGATTTCTCTGGAGCAAAGCAGAATTCTCTAACAGGAAGGACTGGTAAAGAAAATTCTCCTCTCAGAAATGTCAGTGCAGTTATTATGGAATGAAATTATATTATTTCACACAGGTGGATGAAAGGAAGCAACGGGCTGATAGAGGAGGACTGAAAGGAGTAGCAGCCAAGCCCATTTCTTCCTTCATCAATTTTAAACAATGTTAAACAGGACCCACAGTTGTATCCTAAATTTTCTACCCTATTTAGTTAAGGCTTCATATTTAAGCTGAGGGACAAACTACATGTACTGAGGGCCCATATCTCTCAGGGGCATTGCAAGGCCTGGGCCCATGGGGCTCAACCCAAATGCATTTCCCAGCACCCTGGATCTTTTCCCCAGAGCCTGGAGTGTCTATTGTTGGTGCCAACAGAAGGTTTTTTTTCTTAGTTTAATTGCCAGTCAGGAGTGATTTTCATGGGGGATTAAAGCTGGGGAGGGAAGGGTTGACTGTTCCCTCCCCACATACTGCAAGCCCCCCAAATAAATCTGTCCCTGCATGGCAATAATGCTTAGGGGGGGAAAAAACCCTTTTCCATTGGTTTGGGACGATCCGGGGCAGGGTGCAAATTCATTGAAGAATTTCTTTCATTAGAGATTATTTGGATGAGAAATTAATTGGCTGGCTTTACGTCCTGTGAAACTCAAATAAATCCTAATTATTTCTGTATTTGCATATATAGATATAAATCAACATATGCAAATTGTATGCAGATTTCTTTCCTGTGGGCCTGAGTCTCAATTTTTTAAGGTGCCTAGCAACAACCCTGCCCCGATAATTACTGGCATCATTGCAGGTGTGGAGGGGGAATTTAACTCTTTCCTCCCCTACTATGGTCCTGCTGAAAATTTATGTAGATGTATGCATTTATTTAAAGAATTCCCCCTCTGCTTTTCAGCTGAAACGGCTTCCAGAGCAGCCTACAATGTGCATTAATAAGACAGTCCCTTCCCTCAGGTTTACAATCTAAAAGACATGATACTAAAGGAAAAGGGGTTGGGGGGGGAGGGAAAAAGCAAACTTGGCCACTGCTTCTTAGTTACAAAGTTATTATAATGACCAGCTGGAATGTAAACAGTACAAAGAGAGCAGTAGCAAAACATTCCTGGTTTGTCAGCTGAGCCGAAGGTGCACCTTGGCTTCCAGTCTCTCCCTCTGCTGCAGCCTGATGGAAAGGCTGCTGTCAGGTGACAGCCAATGGAGGGAGGAACCTGGTAGAGCTGGCTTCTCAGCAAAATCCCACCTCAGAAGCTGCTATTTGCATTGGGAGGAGATCTGTACTTTAAACACCTGCACGTTAACTGCAAAGACACATTTAATGTCATGCACAGTTTGGCCTGAAATGAAACATAGGGAAATAAAATCAAAAGTGCCAGATTTAAAGTATGCAAGTATTTCCTGGTAGAAATCTCTCTCTCTCTCTCTCTCTCTCTCTCTCTCTCTCTCTCTCTCTCTCTCCCTGTGTGTGCGTGTGTGCGTGGTTAATGAAGATTGAAGAAAGTGTTACAATAATTACAATATTAATAAAACAAGGACCAATAAATCATACTAGCACAATAAAACAGTTTAAAATGGAACAATAATTATCTAATCTAAAAACACCAAAATGGAGGTATACATGGCCATCAATAAACACGTCATCAGCAAAAGCAGCTCGGACCCTAGAAAAAAGTCCAGAACTCCCAGCATGCCCCAACCAGCCATGCTGGCTGGGGCGTGCTGGGACTTGTAGGACTTTTCCCCCCTGTCTAAACATGCATAGGACTGTGCCTTATGGTTTGGACAGCATTAGAAAGAGGGCTGGTTTGAAGTAAGTATTCCATCTAAAGAGGGGGCTTCTCATAAGACCGTTCAGACCAGACTCTAAAATTATCTAACTGCAGCACTACTGGGAAAGAACTGCAAGCCAAGGAAATGAGAATTTGTTTAGTTTGTTAAGTAAAATATGTAAATGAAAATAAGGACAGACTGAAACCACCACCAACTTTCGATAATTTATGGAAAGATACACTGGGCTGAAAGAAATAAAGCAACATGATGAGACAGGTTTTTTAAATCGGGGTGGGCAGAAGGTTGATCTCCAGGTGTTTGGGACTTCAACTACTAGAAGCCCCTGCCTTCATGGCTAATGGTTAGGAACGGTGAGAGTTGAAGTCCCAAACATCTGGAGATCTACTTTACAGCAGGGTCAGCACTAGCAATGTACGAGAATTTCATCTTGTTTCCTTTTTGACTTGAATTTGCCCCGCTTACATCTCTGAGCGTGAATACTTTTTTTTTGGGGGGGGGGAGTTCACACATTTACAAACTTGTGTTTACATTTGAAAAACGAGCACTTAAAAATAGCACTTTAAAAAAAAAGCATTTCCATGCTTTAGTCTATGGGAGTGGGGAAAGTGGGCATTTCAATGCACACTTTCAAAACATGCATTGTGAAATGTGCACTTTTCCCATTTGAACGAAAAGACAAACAGATTGCAATTGAAAATGGGAGTGAGGTGGACTGAGCTTCGAGGTGGAACTCAAGAGAACCTTGAAGAGAGTTAGAGCCTCGCTGATTCTCCCATCGCTAGCCAGCACTTTGCTGGAAAACAAAACACAAAACCAAACTTTAAACACCCTATTTTAATAGATGCATGCAACACACCTGTGGATCATTGGGGTGGGGGGGAGGGAACTTACTGCGATACTTTTAAGCATCCACATGTTTTCATCAGTTGGTATTTGGCCTGGAATCTTGGAGGCTAATTTTTATTTTTTGGGGGCCTCCCATTTTATTGTCAGCAACTGCCTCTGCATTTCTTATCAATTGTAGCCATATGTGTGTGTATGGATGTATGTATGAGAGAGGCTTTCCACCCACGTACGTATATCTTCAGAATGATCGCTTAGGGAAGTGGATAAATTAAAAATGTTTCTTGGTGGGAATCCACCTGAGGGGCCAGCCATGCATGCCTGATGCTCTTCATCTATCATGATCTATTTTTCTAAGCAGTGGATAACTGTGAGATGAAGTCCTCTGTGGCTCCCCACTGAAAAGCCCAATTCTTTTCAGTGCGGCTCTGTTATGTTTATTTATCGTGATGCTGGTTCAGTGTGCATGGAGCCTCTGCAAAAGAAAAGAAAAGCTCTGTAGAGATAATAAAACAACCAGAAGGCTTTCTGTGTGTTTGTGTCACCTAGAAGGGGGGCTTGGGAAAGAAAAATAGGAACTTATTTCTTTAGGGAGATTTTTTTTTTGTGTGTGTGTGCATGACTTGCTATTTTGAAATCTGTTTCAAAACACTTTTTCTTTTTAAGTATTTTGAAATCTGTTTCAAAATACTTAAAAAGAAAAAAGTACAGTAGAATAATTTGTTTTAGGCAATAAAAGAGGGTGTGGTAAAGTAATTTCATTTAGGGAATGATCCTATGGTCTCTAGATATCGTCTGAGGGGCCATAAATAATAACATAGTTTAGATTCCCAGCCTCAAGGCTGGAGGCAGTGTTCCAACCTCGGAGCTGGGAATTGGAGCTCTAGCCCCTCAGTCTCCCCCAGAACAGTCTTTAATATTCACTGATGTACACGCCCTTTTAAATTATTTACCTGCTTCATAGAAATTAACAAGTAGTCAGCATAAATGGATTCTCCATGCCCTTTTGACAGCTAAAAGACTCATGTTACAACACTCACATCCTAAATGCAACGGACTGAGGACCTTACAATGCTTTCAGTATTTTAATCGGTGGCAAATAGACACCACTTTCAAATGGATACTCATTTGAATAATTGGTCCACCTTAGTTGAAGCTTATGTATAACTCCTAGACAGCTGTATGCATTTCATATGTATTCATTGCTATAGATATATACAAATCCATCTACCGTATATATATTAAAAAAAAGAAATTTTAACAAGTTTTGCAGGTGCCTTTGGGCACCATGTTGGAGACCCCTGACCTACCAGTTATGGAGAGGAAAAACTGGACTCGATGTTGCTGATAATGTGCAGTTCTTCCCTAAGAGACTTTTCTAGACTAAACAAACTCATGGAGGATAAGGCCATCACCGTCTATATTCATTTTGGCTGTAAACTACCTGCAGGATAGGTATACCAGTTGCTGGGAACCACAGCAGGATAGGGCTAAGTCACTCATGTTCTGCTTGTGGGCTTTCCAGAGGCATCTGATGGACTATTGTGGGAAACAGAATGCTAGGTTAGATTAGTCTTTGTTCTGATCCAGCAGAACTCTTCTTGCGTTCTTATTTAAAATGATCAATGCTTCAAATGGCAACGAGGCACAGTTCTTATTGAACAGTGCTCCACATATTCAATGTTTCTTCTTCTGTGCTGGGGATGGGAATGGTTTTGAAGTGGAGGGGGTGGGGGGTTTGCAAAAAGATAATGTGATGAGTTCCTGAGAAAGGGTCCCTAACAGCCAAATCCTTACAGTTCAATCCATATTGATGGCCTCTGCCAGTGGAGAGGAGCACCACCAGGTATCGGTGTTGTCTCTGCCATGGTGGAGGCTCCTGCTGCATCCAGGCAAGTGGAAAACAGCAATCAGGAAAGCCCCAAAATGGGGTGTTCCATGTTCGCGCTGGAGGAGATTTGTTGTAATCCAATATGTGTGCTAATAACGCAGCCTGGTATTCCACACACAGATCTTGCAGAGTAAATCCTCTACAGCGCAGCCTGCCCTGCCCTGCCCTTGTTGTGACTTAGCTCCCAGCTTCCCCAGTTGCAGATTAATCCAGTACTCAGGAAGCACTCTGTGACACCACAGGTCCATTCTGCCTGTTTATTTACTTAGTCAAAGTAAGTTCTACAGAGTATACATTTCCTAGTTACAGTCCATGTGCAGAGTATAAATGCATAGCAAGCATTAGTCCAGTGGAGAGAAGTTGAGCTTCACCCCACCTAAGCAAAAGCATTACATTGTTGCAGTTGCAGGAACAAAGGAAGAAGAAAACTAGAACAAAACCTTCTCCTTAAAATAGCTTCTGCCCGAACAGGTCAGTACGTCATAGAACAACAAACAAACACGTCACTGCTGGCTTGCTTCATTCCCAGAGAACATTCGTTTCCCAGCCTGGAGCATGGGAACGGACTCCCCGTCAGACATAATAGCACTGTTCACAGAGTCAAGCTGTTCCTTAGACATGTGTAAACAACTGTCTGCAGTTTGTAGTGATAACACATCGTAACATTCCAGAGACAGGATTGGGAGGAGCCACCTCTGGATCTGCTGAGCCCCCTGAGTTGCAGTGACTTGGCCAGGCCTCCCTTAGCAAATGTGTGGGCTGTGATGACCAATGAGCATAACTGACGACTGCTTTGGGGCTCTGAACCAGGGATAAGGGTTGTCCATTTATGGGAATGAGGATGGTAAAAGAGTTGCTCCCCAGCCCTGGTGCAAGCTCTCTTGCTGCCTGAGGTGGGAGGCATTGCATCCTTCCCGCCACATCATCCCTGTTTCTACCACTGCTGCCGCGGTGGTGACAAAAGTAAGGGGGGCATGTGACAAGGGAAACAGAGGGTGGGTGGCTGCTTCAAAGAGCCCTGCTGGCTGCTGTTTCACTGTGGAAAATGCCATAGTGGGAGAACGGTTGGCGGGGCTACCCAGACCACCCACTGGAAGTGGTAGGGCAGTGACAGCAGGCCCTCCTGGTGGAGTGGGGGGGGAGCATCACAATTCACTGCTCCTCGCACTCGACCAGCTGATGTGGGTGCCTCACCCTGCTTCATGGGAGGGCCAGCCCTGATGCTCCCACATTTCATCTTATGAGAAACCTGCACTGGAGTTGGGAGTTTCTGTTTCAATTTGTTGCAGATCCTGTTCCTGTAATCTTAACAAAATTATGGCCCTTGATTAATCAAAGACATTGTGTCGTCTCTTTATTCCCATGCCCACGTGCCAAGGATACCTTGATTTAGTTTGACTAGCTGTCTTTGGAAAGAAGAGGATAAGCAAATATATTCTGCTACTAATGCAGCCAAATGGCTGGGCAAATTTCAATATGTGGATTTTCAAAATTTGTTACCAATATTATTTACTGACCTTCAATTGTACTTAGTGCTCTGACACCAGTGTCATGTGCGATGATATTCTCAGGACCGGTGCAAGGCAGTTTGGTGCCCTAGGCAAGATCAGATATTTAGCGCCCCCCCTTCCCACTTGAGAGCGCTGTATTTTTTTTCAAGGTGTTTCTGGCGCTCCCTTTAGCCCTGCGCCCTAGGCAGCTGCCTAGTTGGCCTAATGGTAGCACCAGCCCTGGATATTCTTATTCCTTGATAGAATCTATCAATGTTTTAGAACTATTCTACATGAGGCATTTATTGTGCACTCATGATTCCTTACTCATGGTTGTTTATGGGCCCTCCAGATGAAGTTGTGGCCCTCCAGTTTTGCTTCTGTTTTTTCAGAGCACTTTCCCATTTTTTTACAATGGGGATAATGAGGTATTATTTTAGAACAGGGGAAAAGCTTGCACAGCTTTACCTAGAGGTTATGTAGCAGAAAAGCAGGAAAGGAAGGATCTCAGTGCTGCGACAAAACTGAAAAGTAGATACAGCGATTCACAGCCTCATCTAGAAAAGCCCTTAAATACAAGCTTGATGAATCACAGATGGTGAATGGGGCTGCAATTCTATGCCCAATGATCTGCGAGTAAGCTCTATTGAAACCAATGGGTTTGTCTTCAGAACAGACACGTTATAGGATCGCAGTGTAAAACACTTGAGAACTTTTCTTTCTAGTATCACTATAAAATTAGTGTCATAAATGCCAACAATTACTTAAGTGGTTCACTTATTTAATTTTTTTGTATAATTTATTTATTCTGCTTATATCCTGTATTTTCATCAATAGGTTCACAAGGGAGCTTACAACCCAATTATGAGTAGTACTGTAGCCATCTCTTAAATTGTACTCATTCTTTTAAATTAATGAAATATTGTCGGTATGTTATACAGTTTCACCCCCTACTCCTTCATTTGCCCAGTACCGTCAATAATCATAACAATGAATTGTGTCCACAGGGAAATGTAGACACTTAGGAGTAATTAACAGATGTCATTTTTACATTAATGAAGTCAATAACAATGGACCTTTTCCCAATGGGTTTTAGTGCATTAAACTAGCGTTGTGAATATTTCAGTACAAATGTAGTTTGTGATTCACCATGTCCTGGTTTAAACCAGTCTTTGAATATGTTTTAGAAAGTATCAGAATTTATTTTACTTATAAAAAATATTGTTTTCCCTGCTCTGTCAGGCAACCCCCCCCCCCAAATCTGGGCAGCTAGAACATAATTTAAAAATGGCAATAATAGATTAAAAAGAAATCAAGATAAAAACCAGGCAGCAGTATAGAAACAGTGCTTAGAACAACTAACTACAGCAACATAAAGGTGAATAAACATGTCTTCACCTGTATAGGAAAAACCTCAGGCGTGGCAACAGATGACCCTTGCTGAGAAGAGACTTTCAAAGTCAGGATTTTTACAGAGAACAGTGAGCTAATACTGAAAAGCTCTCCTCATGGATCCCCACCAAACTTTTGAAGGGATAAGCCCCCCCCCACCCCCGCGCAAGATCTTAATAGCCAGGTGGGCTCATGTGCACGGGCAGCCCTGAAGGAACGTTATTAGAGTTCTCAGGGCCATTCACAACAAGAAACAAAAATTTTTAAAATTCAATAACAATAAAAGAAATAATGCAATTAGAATAAAGCATAAAACCATTGGTAACAGACAGTAAAAAGACCCTAAAGCTCAGACAATTGAAAAGAACTAGGAAAATAAAAAGGTCTAGCTCGCCCTGCATGTGGAACAGATAGTAGTTCAGAGAAAGCCACCTGGTAGTCTCAGATTTCAACCTCCTACCTAGCAACCTAAATTTGTCTTCCAAGACCGCATGGCATGCCTCCATTTCCCCACATCATTGGTACCAAGATGGACCATGACCACTGACTCCACTCCAGCGCTATTTACAAAGCTATCTAGATGGTGTGTGATATCCTCTCAACCTTCACACCAGGCTGGCAATTTACCACGTGGCCTATGCGCTCATCACAAGCCCAGCTGTCTATCTGTCTAATGATTGAATCTCCCGCTACCACAAGCCACCTGCCCCCGGAACCGCATCCTCGCCGGCATGAGAGGATATTTGCTTGTCTTCCGAGGAATGGGTCCCTTCTAAGGGATCATTTCCTTCTTCCCCAGAATGATGCCCTCCTTCCCTGAGTCCCTCATTTTCTGTGACATCAGAGGAGCTGCCACCCAGGGATTGGGACACCACTATTAGGTTCCTGAAGGTCTCGTCCACCAACCTCTCTGCCTCCCTCAGGTCAGCAATCTTGGCTTCAAGGGAACGAACTTGTTCCCTGAGAGCCAGGCACTACACTGAGCACACACCCATGACTTCTGTCCAGCTGGCAGATAGTCATACATGTGGCACTCTGTGCAATACACTGGATAGCCCCCACACCGTTACTGGCTTTCTACCTTCATAACTGTTTTTTTTTATTGTTATGATTGGGTTTGTTTACAAAAAAACTAAGTTATTTACTAGGAGAAGGTTTCTTTATACTTATTTCTTTATAGTTACTTACTAGGAGAAGGTGGGGAAGAGTCAACTGCCCTGGCCTCCTCACCCTGTTGCTAAACTCACACGGGTGCTTAACTTTCTTGTGTCCTGATGCTTTGTCACTGGGGCTGAGCCTACACTGAGATAGCCTACACTGTTGTTGTTGTTGTTGTTGTTGTTGTTGATAAGCATACTCTTCCACTAGCTAGACCTGTACAGTGGCCCTTGCCAATACAGAGCTATGTATTGCTTTTATTGCCCCTTTCCAAACTTGGGTTTAATTTAAGTATGTGGTTAAGGTGCTCGTCAATCAACCACACAGGAATCTCTGTTACAGCAGGGCTGCAAGAACTGCTAGGTTCCTGCTGGATTTCCCCCCTGGGATTTAACTTCCCAACTGTAAGTTTGTAAAGGGTTATCCTTCTGGGATTTATTTAGCTCCATTTGCTGTGCCATTGTTTTGGCTTCAGCTGATGATTTATGAGTTTAAATTAGTTTCAAATGATTACCTGAGATAATTTAATAAATAAATAATTATATATATAAATAAGTAAATTGCACTTGCCTTCTCCTCACATGGCTACTTAACTCACTTGCGTGCTGATGTGTTGTCACTGAGGCTGAGACGTTTTGTCACTGGGGCACCGCCTCACGCTCAGAAATCTGTGCTTCCTCACAAGCCTGCCTCCTTATATAGCCCTAGCTAGATAGCTCCAATTGCGGCTGCAGCTGTTCAGATTAGAGGGCCTCATTTAAGAAGCAAGGGAAGGTTCTTTATCTTTAAAGTGGACTTTGGGCTAGATGGCCCTTCAGAATGAGGAGTGTCCTCTTTAAATAGGACACATGTACCAACCCTGAACATGGACCTCCAAAGATGGAGAATATAATTGAGGCTTTTGCTAAATTCGTTTTGAATGCTTTCTTTATCATTAAATTTGTATGTAGACCCTTGTTTTGTATATTTAAAGTATGGTTTAAATACATAATAAAGACGATGATGATGATGATAGGATAAGATCTAATGACACCACCCGATTATGAAACTGGTCTTTTAGGGGTAGGGCAGCCAAACACCATCAGTGGTACAGGCAAACCACCAGCAAATAGGATTTTCACCTTATTGGAACTAAGTATCAGTTTATTGGTCTTTAGTACCTTCACAACTCCACCCATATCAGTTAAAAAGAGAGACAAAAAAGAGATTAGTGATCTGAAAACATTTGTCTGGAGTCTGGACCCAAACATCAGCCAATAACACCTTAAGAAGCATTAAATACAAAACACCAGGAAAACAAACTCACTCCGTCTGCCTTAGTTTTAGAACATTTTTCTCCATATACCCAACATTTTAATATTGAACCACAGCAGGATTTCCCCCTTGGCAAGAAATCTTGAAATGATGCATGAGGCACACACTGTGTTTCAGTGGTGCATACCGGGGGATTACTTACTGCTTGCAAATGAAGTGTTCAAAGAAGGATGCTTTTTGTAGCTCTCAGATGAAGCGCAGGTCACAACAGACTTGAAGAGTGCACCTCCATCTAGCCATTGCTTGGGTGGTTTTTCTGTGGAGAGTCAAAATATTGCTATCTAAGGGCCAGACTAGATAATAAATATTATACATGAATGCATTCAATATGTCTTTTTTTTCTTTTAAGATAGGAGCTACAGAAGGGGGAGGATCAGGACCACGGTGCATGTGGAGGGTTTTTTTTTTTTTTTAAACCCCTTTCTCCGATGCCATGATGTTGAAAATTGCCTCCCAAAGTTGCTATTCATTCCGAGGTGAATAGCAGCTCTGAGGGAAGGGAGATTTTCATCAGGGTTATGCTATGAGAGGGAGCAGAGATAAGCCCCCCCTGTAGTTCTGATCATGATCAGCTTCCCTCCCCCCACCTTATTTGTTTGTTTGTTTGTTTATTTATTTAATACATTTTTATACCACCCAATAACTGAAGCTCTTTGGGTGGTTTACAACAGTTAAAACCATAACATACAATATAATATAAATATAAAATTTAAAACCACAGATTAAAAACAAACAGCAGAGCTAGCAGCAGCAGTTACAATAACAGAGTTAAAAACAACTACAAGATTAAAATGATTAAGATGATTAAAATGCCTGGGAGAATAGAAAGATCTTCACCTGGCGCCAGAAAGAGTGCAATGTAGGCACCAGGCGAACCTCTTTGGGGAGCTCATTCCACAACCGGGGTGCCACATCAGAAAAGGCCCTCCTCCTGGTAGCCACCTGCCTCACTTCCTTTGGCAGGGGCTCTTGGAGAAGGACCACTGAGGAAGATCTTAGTGTCCGGGCAGGTACATATGGGAGGAGACGATCCTTCAGATACCCTGGCCCCAATCCGTTTAGGGCTTTGAATGTTAGTACCAGCACTTTGAATCGGGCCCGGAAACAGACTGGCAGCCAGTGCAGATGAGAAAGCACTGGCATAATATTTTCACGTCGGCCAGTCCCCGTTAACAATCTCGCTGCCCCATTTTGGACCAGCTGAAGTTTCCGGACCATTTTCAAAGGCAGCCCCACGTATAACGCATTGCAGTAATTCAAACGAGAGGTTATCAGAGCATGGATAACTGTAGCTAGGCTATCTGTCCAGATAAGGACGTAGTTGGTATATCAGCCTAAGCTGATAAAAGGTGCTCCGTGCCACCGAGTTCACCTGTGCCTCGAGTGACAGCTGTGGATCCAAGAGCACCCCCAAACTATGAACCTGATCCTTCAGGGGGAGTGCAACCCCATCCAGAACTGGTTGAATATCACTTAGCCAGGCAGACGAACCACCCACTAACAGTACCTCTGTCTTATCTGGATTGAGTCTCAGTTTATTAGCCCTCATTCAGTCCATTACTGTGCCCAGACACTGATTCAGAACAGCCTCTGCCTCACCTGGATTAGATGAAAAGGAGAGATAGAGCTGGGTGTCATCTGCATATTGGTGACACCTCAGCCCACACCTCCGGATAACCTCTCCCAGTGGTTTCATGTAGATATTAAACAGCATGAGGGATAAAACAGAGCCCTGTGGCACCCCCTGGCATAACTGCCAAGGGACAGAGCAGTAATCCCCCAGCACCACCTTCTGGAATCGGCCGCCCAATCTTAAAAGAAAGAAAACCATATCCACTCAGTGCACACACACACCTTGAACATATGGAGTAAGCCTTATGCAGACATTCAATTTGCATAAGCAAGGGTTAAAAGTGTGGTGGGAACAGAGCATACCTGGCTCCTCTGTAGATCTTTGTGCATTGAGCACAGAGGTCTACAGGGGGGTTGTAAGCTTGTCCAACTGAATGTGAACACAAACTTCCCTGTGATCAGGAACACTGATAAGATCAATTAGAGGTGCCTGTGCACCTGGAGATGTTGAGGGAGAGGCTTGCGTGCACAACCTTGCGCCCACCACACTTTTAACCTTTACATGTACAGGCTGAAAGCCTGCATGGGGCTCCAGTTGGTCCTAAACATTGATCTATTTGCAACCTTTGGAATCTACTTTCTCTATGGGCAGCAGCGTCGCAGTTAAATTTTGGGAACATGGCTAAATCAGAATTGTCAAACAGAAAAGATCATAGAAATATATTTCTGAAATTATGCAATGGCCTACACTGGGGCTATTCTACCATACCCCAACTGCACGCGCACACTCACCCCTTTTGCTGTTTTTTGTTTCCCCGTCATCAATGTCCCTCATCATTATGGTGTCTGTCTCGCCACCTGGCCCTCCCTCTTCCTTCATATATCATACTATATATATATATATATATATATCATATAACATAGCATGGCTTCATATATCACACAAACTACACAGCTATTTCTTTCTTTTTTCTCCAGAGCCATAGGAGGTCTCAATGAGTTTGAGCAGATCGAAATCAGATCTCAATATTAGTCTTCTTGTGAGCAATTTTTTTTTTAGAGATATAGTGTGTGTATGTGCACACACACACGTGTGTGTGTGTGTGTGTGTGTGTGTTTGCATGCTTGTGAATGTATAAGAGTTTCCTAAAAGCATACAAACGGAATGATCAGCTTTGGCACTCTTTTGTCGGCAAGTAAAACTTTTAGGCACCTCTGCTCCATTCTAATACAAGATCACTATTTTAATTGGCCATTTTACAGCTTTGCACCTCAAGCACAGCCATTTTAAGTCTCTCCCCCTAGTAAACAAGGCTATACCTGACAAAAGGAAATGGCTGGAGGTATATATTCACAAAGCCCCTCATGATGTTCCCCTGACATGTGCTGTCCCAGTTTTATAAATTAGAAATCTGGTCATCTCATTTTAAGTCTCTAAGCAGTGCCAGCTGTCTCCCATCTCCAATACTTCCAAGATGCTTTGAAGCTTTTTCTGTATTCTGTTGGCAATATTTGTGCAGAAAGGTTTGAAGAATATAATAGCTGAAAAAGGTTACACAGGATCACGTAATTGACAGCAGCAATATAAAATATTGCCTGCTTTCTGTTTTGTAACAAAGTAGATATTGCTTTCTTTTAGGTTTGAAAAGAAACAAAAAAGTACAACCGAAATGTCTGTTCTGCTAACTTTCTTAACTTAAAGAAGGAAATCTGTATTGTTAAATGCTGTTCCTCTTGCTGTGTACATGAGTCATCATTCCATCCAACTTTTTCTTTTTGTTTCCTTGCAATGATGAAGGATAACTTGTGCTTCTTTAAAAGAAGCCGAGGCAGGGATATGGGAAGATGAGGGTGCATTTAAAGTGTGGGCGTTTGTTGTGTCAAAAATTGTAACTTTCACTGAGGCCATTAAAAAAAAAAATATGTTACAGAGCAAGGAAATGAAGTAGGAAACTGGAAGCTTGAGGGGCCATTGCTCAGGGAATGCCATTTGTTTGCACATTTTCCAGCTCCAGGAGCCATCTCTACTCAAAGGATTTTAGGTAGCAGATGCATCTCAACATCTGCCAAGGTTCTAGAGCACAGACAGGACCTGCCAGTTGGATGTCTTTCCTGGGCCACACAAACCAGGTGGTGGGTGGGTATGAGCCACCATTTTACATTTTACACAGTGTCCCAGACAAAGTGTCATTCTGGGACATTACAGGAAATCTAAAACATTGGCTTGTAGTTTCCCTTTGCCTGCACCAGGTAAACCTGAAACTGGGGCAGGGGAACATAGGAGGAGCCCATGGAGGACCTGTTGTCAGGAGCTGGCCCTGACTTGAGCAAAGTTAAGATATCTCCCTAAGTTTCCATAGAGTCCCTGGCCAGAGTGATTAGATAGTGCTATGAACTATTGGCCTGCCCCATAGGCATACTGCTTTTGATACTGAGGTGGCATATAGCCATCAGGGCGAGTGTCCCTTGGTAGATCCTTTTAGATCTACATTGAAGAGAATGAGCCCACTGGTAAGTCCTATGGAAGCTCCTTAATTCATATTTGTATTTATTTTATTTATTTACTAGTGAATGGACCCAGCTTTGCATGGGTTGCAAGCAATAGCCCTCAGTTAGATGCAGTGAAGCCTTCAAGCAAGCATACACAGCTGTCAAGAAGTGGTACACATGATACCTGCCCCATCTGAGTGAAGCCATTCCTGCTGGCACAGTTCCTGCCATGAGGCACCCCTACAGCCCCATGAAGGAGAGGTCTGTCCAATCGATTTCCATGAGGGCGGCTGCCCCATGGCAGGGGGGAGGGGAGAGGGTGGCGTATAACTATGTCGAATCTCCCCTGGCTTCAAACTGTAGCTATGTGCTGGTTAGGGAGGATTGCCCCTAGTGGCTGAAGATGTTACTGCAGGTTTCAACTGCATGACACATTTACATTAATTAATGTATTAAAAAAAACAAAATAACTCCTAGGTTCTCCTTAGTATGCATGCCAAATTTCAGGTGTCTAGGTTTCATGGTCTTAACACTACGGCTCGGACAGATGGACAGAAGGACACACACACACACACACACACATCCTCTTTTATTATTATAGATTATTTATTCATTAAAATATTTCTATACTGCCTTTTAATCAAAGACTGTCCAGGCAGTGTACAATACAAAATTTTAAACTCCTCAGCCCACAGAACATAAAAGCATGGAAGCAGAGTAACACTATTAGGAACAAGAGCAGTGCCGTGACATGATAGCATATGCACCGAACAATATAGCACCTGCCAGACCTGGCTCCAGAGTTTTAGGGGTCCTGGGCAAGCTGCTAAGCATGTAAGAAGAGCTGTGTTTGATCAGACCAAGGGTTCATCTAGCTGAGCATTCTGTTCACACAGTGGCCAACAGATAACTGTGGGAAGCCCAAAAGTAGGACATGTGTGCAACAGCACCCTCTCATACATGTTCCCCAGCAACTGCTATACATAGGCATAGACTTGCCTCCAAGGCCAGGTCGCGCCCCTGACCCAATTCTCTGCGGGGGCGCCGACCCGACCCGATCTTCTGAGCGGCGTGGAGAGGTTCTCTGTGCCGCTCGATCGGGCGTTTTCTGCCCCGTCCGTCACTTCCGAGACCGGAAATGATGCGACGGGACCCTGCGCAGGCGCAGAACGCGCCACAGGGGTCCAGCGTGCCTGCGCAGGGTTCTGTCGCATCATTTCCAGTCCCAGAAGTGACACGACGGGATGGAACGGACCGCACGGGCGGCTTGCCGCGGAGAGGGTGAGCTGCCCCGAAGACCAAGGTAAGGCCTCGTTTCTGCCCGGCGAGGCTCATTTTCACAACCCTACATAGGCATACTGCTTTTGATACTGAGGTGGCATATAGCCATCAGGGCGAGTGTCCCTTGGTAGTCTTATCTTCACCAGCCTCAGCTCCTCCCTCGCACTGGAGTGGGCTTACCTGGTGGTGGTGGTGGTGTTCCCATAGGCTGGTGAGCCAAGTGACTGCTCAGATCCCTGGCTCATTGGTACACAACCAGTGCTCTTCCCTCCCTCTTCCCTCCCCAATGGGCTGCAGGAAGATGGACAGATCAGTCTTGTCAGAGGTCTGAACTGATTGCTTGCAGAAGGCTCTTGAAATTAGGCCATGGGCTGCATGAAATTAGGCAAAGGGATGCAAGTTGCTCACTCCTGCTTTATAGAAGTCAACCATCCTTCTCACCTAGTTCTTTTGGTTCTCACTAAGCAGGTGAGACACTGCAACTACCAGTTTCTGGAAAAAGATCTCCTAGAAGATTGTTCCTAAAGGAGTGTTCAATTGACAGGTCAAACCAGACAGCTGAAGACCATGTGACTGGGATTCTACCCATCCCTAAATGAATGAAAAGTGTTGACTCTCTTATGGACAGTTCTCTCAAGCAGTTGGCCATAATCTGTATCCTAGGGCTGGATTTAAAGAATTGTTCGGTCCTAATCCATGTCCCTTTGTAGAGGCTTCCTACAGAACTCTGTGCAGCCACAGCCAGTCTTATCATCATCATTGAAGAAAGAGATCTGTTGGAGCCTATTCAAGTTCTCATAAATCCCCTAGATCTATCCAACAATCTGTTGCTAAATCCCAGTTTGAGAAGAATTTTGCAGCAACCCAAGTAAACTAGGATGACTTTTGGAACTCTTATTAAAAGGCTTACCAGATTTTGCCTGCTAAAAGGTTTAAAACTGCAGAATGCATGGAATGAAATTTAAAAAGGAAAAAATGCACTGCAGCAATAAACTGCTAATCAAATGCTTACTTATATTCAGACAGTCTTTTACTTGTTCTGAGACAAATTATTTCTAAGTTTGTTGGTTGGAAGACTATTTCCTTTCATCATCTGTGTCCATCTGGCTCTCAGTAGAAAGCTGGAGAATAACAAGTTACGGGAACATAAGGGGGAACAATATGCTTGAATGTGTACAGACGACTTTCTCAAATCGGATTTGAAGAAAATAACTCAGAATGGAATGAATAATGTGTCATCATTGTCAATGGGAAAAAGAATACCCCATTCACCCTAAGTAGAATTTCCTTGGCCACTTGGTTGTATGGAAGTGTTTGTGTGGGGTGGGGTGGGGAGACAGGCATGACTTATGGCAACTATATTCTTCAGCCTCAGACCATTCTGAATCTTATACCACATTGCTGTTGTGTACTGCTACATCTGACAAACATTATTGGGAGCACATTATTCTATCCTTTATTCAAGTTAGGCAATCATTATGGTTTCAGCAATTGAAGTTAACAACAACAACAACATTCATATACTGCCTTTCACCTAAGAAGGGTTTCAAGGCAGTTTACTGAAAAGTTAATCAAAACAATTAACAAAATACCAAACTTAATTGAAACAAAATTAAATACAATTACCCAAAATTCAGAAGAAAAAAAAAGTTTGCTACCTCTAAAGTCAATGAGAAAACCACACAATATGCTTATACAAAAGACTTCTAGCAGTCCAACCAGCCTTTTAGGGCAGCAGATCAAGTTCTTACGTGTCAGGTGCTGCCAGGGTAAGAATGCTTGCTAGCCTGCTTTGTGGGATGGGGAGGAGGAAAAAGCTGCTGCTGTTGCTGTACAGATCTGCTAGGAGAGGAAGGCTCCTGAAGCAGTTCTGAAGAGAGACTTCTAGTTCTAGCCAGATTGTCAGTGGATGGACCAGTTTCTCTTCTTGGGACAGCTTGAACATTGAATGGGCCCAGCATGACTGAGCCCATTTAAAGCAGCTATGCTCCCCCCCCACCAACAGTTCAAAGGTATGTGGCTGGCAGCCTTCTGCCCAGCCACCAGAGTTCAGCTGCTGATCAGAGAAAAGAGCTTTTACCTGTGGGGCAGAGGGGTGAAGGCAGGGGAAGAAGCTATGGAGTGATTCTGTCCTCCTTACATCTGAGCCTTGTCTTGCAGAGGCCTTGCCTACTTACTTCTTCTTCTTCTTCTTTTTTAAAAAATATTTTATTATAAACAGAAAAAAAACCCACAACCAAAAAAACAAATACAACAAATACATATAGAAACAGACAAAAGTCACAAAACATAAATGGACTTCCAATTTTGTCCACAACAAAACTTAAGCAAGAAAGACTTTCTCTTACAATATAATTACAAAGAAATCAGACTCCCCCCCCCCCATCAATCCAAATTTTTGTTCTTACTGGACGGACCAGCAGCTTGTTTTAGACCAGGGGTCTGCAACCTTTAAGACAAAAAGAGCCACTTGGACCCGTTTCCGAAGAAAAAAAAAAACTGGGAGCCGCAAAACCATTGTGACATTGTGCCCCACATATAAAATGTAATAATTTCCCCTACCTATGCACCCAACATAATCCACCAGCAAGAGCTGGTTGATTATGTTGGGTGCATAGGTAGGGGAAATTATCAGCTGACGGATGATGGGGGTGTTGCTGGTGGATGATGGGATGCCACCAGCAACATCCCCCCCCCCAAGCAGTAGCATCCCGTCATCGGCACCATCCAGCAGTAGCACCCTCATCATCCACCAGCAACACCCTCCATGTGGTAATAGCACCCCTCATCATCCATCAGCAGGATTTGCTGGTGGATGATGGGGGTGCTACTGCTGGGGGGAGGGTGTTGCTGGTGGATGATGAGGGTGCTACTCAGGCCTGTCTTTAATGTGGGGCAAAAGGGGCAGCTGCAACAGCTGGAGGCACCCTGATTGGGAAACAGAGCACTTCCCCCTACCCTGGGGCTCTTTAGCTGTTGCACAACTACAACTCCCAGCATGCCCGGATAGCCAAAGGCCTACCTGCCTCCTCGCCTGCTTGTGCTCTCCGCGGCGAACCGGCCGCGCTGGTCCCTCGACACGCTGGAGCCCGCGCTATGTTTTTGGCGGGGGGGGGAACTTTGGCGCGTGCAGGAGCCCTCCTCTCTTCTGCCGCTCACCCGCTCGCGTCCCTGCTGCCCAGGGGGGGGTGCTGCCGCCGCGCCAAAGTTCCCCCGCCCCGCCAAAGTTCCCCTGCCAAAATCATAGTGTGGGGGTCCAAGCAGCTGGATGTGACGCGGCGGCGGCTTCAGCGGCTCCGGCATTGACTCCAGCGGCGGCGGCAGCTAGAGCGGCGCGGAGAACGCTCCGCGCCGCTCAGAAGAGCGAAATCGGGCTGCCCCCGCCAACAGAATCAGGCCATATGTGAGGCAGCGGCAAAGTTTTTTGCGGAGCAGGCAGCCTTGTCCTGCTCTCCTCTCTTCTGCTGCCTGCCTGCTCGAGTCCCTGCTTCCGGGGGGGGGGTGTGTGCCGCTGCCACTGCCGCTGCCAAGTTTTTTCCCCTGCAGGAGCCCTCCTCCTGTCTTCCACTGGACCGGTTGGAGGCACGCAGAGGAAGGTAGGGGGAAAAATATTTGGTTTTTTCCCCCAGCATTCACTCAATAAGACGCACAGACATTTCCCCCTCCTTTTTGGGGGGAGAAAAGTGCGTCTTATGGTGCGAAAAATACGGTAAGTGAGAGGCGGCCAGGCCAGGCGGCCAGCGGAGTCTCAGACTGGAGCGGAGCCGCGGCAAAGGTTTGAAAGAGCCGCATGCGGCTCCGGAGCCGCGGGTTGCAGACCCCTGTTTTAGACGCTCTCTTTTAAGTTCCTTTTAAACTGTGTTTTCTTTTAGTCTTTGGGGATTTTATCTTCCCCCCTTGTTTTATATCATGTTTTACCCTTTTTTATATGGTTTTATCTTGTGCATGTGAGGTTTTATCTTTTTACTGCGGTTTAAACTAGTGTTTTGAAATTTTATCTATTTATTCACTGTGAGCCCACGTTCCTGTTGGTACCACCCTATTACTGTTTGCCATTTCTCCTTCCCTTCTGCTAAAGACGCTGGGAAAACAAACCAACTGTAACTAAGATTGCACAAGCAGCTAAAACTAAGAAAGGGAAAAGGGAAAAGAAGAGAATTAGCAGCTATTTACATTTTTTGGGCGGTGTAAGTTTTACATTCCACTCTCCTGCTCCTTGACTGCAACCATTAAAAATTTACCTGCCAGGACCTGGGAAAAGAGATGAAGAGAGGCTTCGAACTTCACTGGTACCTCAATTTGATTAAAACAAGAGGAGGACGCCAACTGACATGTGGGAATTAAATGCCTAATTAGGTCTTCTCCGTGAAGTCAGAGATTCTGAGCCTCTGGAATTTCAAGAAGACTTGTCAGAACTATTTATTATTTCAGAGTTTATTGCTTGAAACTCGAGAACTGTGATTCAATGACCACGGCTTGTCGTCTTTGAAGAGTAAGTTTATACCTTGATAAAGAAGAGGGAGTTGATTTATGTTAGGTATAACAAGTGAAGACTATTAGAACGCTCAGATACTCCCTTGCTAAAACTGAGCCGAGCCTGTGGTGTGGAACACAGGAAGGAATTCTGAAGAGGTTTCGAGAAGCTTGAAGAAGACGTAAAGGACATTGTTTTTTTGGGGGGGGGTTGACTACATGTATTTATGCTAGTGGTGGGGATGAGCCTGGAGTCGGCTGGAGGCTCGCTCCGGGCTCGGCCCTCTGCTAGCGGCGGTGGCCCGATCTCGCTCTTCAGAGCGGCGTGGAGCGTTGTCCGCGCCGCTTGCACCACTCGAGCCGCCGCCGGAGAAACCCCCCGCGCATGACCCTCCCGCCGCTGGCGGACCCCTCCTGCCACTGCCACCAGGACCCCCCCGCCGCCTACCTGGTCCTGCGTGCCGCCTCCGCAGCCACTGCTCCGTCGTGCTGGACCCCCACCCGCGCTCTGTTTTGGCGGGAGGAACCAGGGCAAGAGGGCTTAAACAGCCCTGTTGTCCTGGTTTCCCCCACCAAAAACAGAGCGCGGGGGTCCAGCGCGACGGAGCAGGGTCCCGTCGCGTCACTTCCTCTGCGCCTGAAGTGACGCAACGGGACCCATCGGACAGGGAAGGAAGGCTCTCCGCTCTGCGGAGAGCTCAGGTAAAGCCCGCGGGGGTGGCCAAGTTGCCCGTCGGACATGAGCAGGCCTAGTTCGGGCCTTGCTCCTGTCTGACGGGCTGCTCGGCTACATCCCTATGGATGCTTACTGAAAAGGGTCCTAGGAAGCGCTCCCGTAATAATTCTAATTTATCCTCCCCACCCAGGACCGGTGCAGGGCAGTTTGGCGCCCCAGGCTACCCTTTCCAAGACCACCATTGGGAAACGGGTTGGCATTAATGCGTCAAATAAGGATGAATTTAATCAATTTTCTGAACCTATTGGGGTTGGAAAGAGTCCATTCATGGATTCTAATTTACTTCTTCAGACTCACCAGGTAGCATTAATGGTTTATCCCTAGAAAGGATGTACATTATTGTGGAATACGACAACCCAGGCTTTGAAACATCTCAGTGTTTTATTATGTCTACCGATGAAGGACATTGATCTTTCATTTATTAAAATTTTGTATGCTCCCCCTCACATGCAAAAATGCATTTTAGTATTTAAGTCTGATAAAATCCCATCTTTATTACTTAGGAAGAAAGACTCCTTGGCTATGTTAGGGGTGTTACCTACTAGGGTTTTTTTGGACACAACGCGGAAACCACTTCTGACCTTAAATAATTTCCAGGGATTGAGAGGTTATTATTTTGGGCCACCCCAAAATAAGGAGTGGATCCCAAAGGAAATACCCTTGATTTCCTCTAATAATGAAAATCAAGATTCCAGACTACATTTGGTATCAATGAATAATTTGGAGAAAGACTGTCTTCCAAGTTTACATAGTAACTCCAGGGCCACTGAAGAAGAACAGTTAATGGACTCATTCAACCTACTGCCCCAAATTGAGCAAAAAACTATTATAAATAGACTAGATAGCCTAAGAGAAAGACTAATTTTGCAGAGCAGGGCTAAGTCGGACCTAGACCCCAAGGTCTTACTAAGCACTACTTGTAAACTCGATAGGAATGATAATACTGTGTCCAAGGATTATTTGATCTCTCATGAGGTCTCTCCCAGGGAAAGAAATGTTGTCTTTAATAAATCACGTCAAATTACGGGCAACTGGTTACAGATGAGAAGGTTGGAGCCTAACGAATTAGGAGAAGAGAAAGTTGACAGAAAACTTACCACCTTTGTGGAAATACACCAACCACAACATAATCTCTAACTCCCTAAGAATGGGTCAGTAGTATTCGCAGAGCAGGCTATTGAAATGGAAGACACTACACAACAATGACAACCAACACAAATGAAACTTGGACTTAGTTGTTTATCCTGGAACTTGGCCGGATGGAGGAATAAATTAGAGGATGATGATTTCTTGCAGTATATAATGACTTTTCAAATTTTGCTGCTGCAAGAAACCTGGTTAACTCAGGAAATCTGGCTACCAGGATATGTGGCTTACTCAAGCTCCGCACTTCATTCCCCTAAAGGAGGTAGACCAAGTGGGGGATTGGCTATATTAGTAGCTACTTACTTACAGGCATCAACTATTCACCTTAAAGGGTTGGCTCCATGTGCTATGGCAGTCCTTATTAAAAATACAGTATACTTTTATATTTTTGTTAATATTTATGTTCCCCCTAGGAATTCACCATACTATGATGTAGATTGTTGGAACAAATTAGAAAATTATTTAGGAGAACTTGAGGATGAATTCCCCTCAGTTCCTTTAATAGTGGCTGGAGACTTTAATGCATGTATGGGCTCAACTAATCAGGCCATTGTTAAGGTTTTAGGAAGTCCAATGGAGTTATGGGATGATCTAGAAACTCGGAAATCTAAAGATACAAAGATCAACGACTCTGGCCTTGCCCTTTTTGCATTAGTTACTAAATTGAATCTGATACCAATTAATGGCTCTCAATTTGATAACTCACAAGGAGAATATACCTACATAAGCAATCTTGGTGCAAGTATTGTGGATTATGTGATGATTTCCTATTTGTTTCGACTATCAATTTTGTTTTTCTCAATTGATTCAGTAGTTGGTAGCGACCACCAGCTTCTTAAATTCTTTCTGCAGTGGCCCAATAGTGTGATTATAACTTCTGATACTTTTTCAAATTCTGATCAAGCACTATTGACATCAGATAAGCGGATTAAATGGAATCCCTTACAAGCAGATTTGGAACATAAACTTTATTGAGAAGAATTATTGAAATTAAGAAGTGATTTGGTCCAAGTGTCTAATATTGAATCAGCAATACAGTTATATCTAGGACTAATAGATGCCCTTAGACCCCTCCTTTTTTTTTTTTTTTTTTTTAAAGGCACTTTCTTCAGGCAAATATCAAACCAGAAGGGGTAATGCCTGGTTTGATGGGGATTGTAGGAATTTAAAAAGACAGATGAGGAAAGTAATAAGATCTTATCGTACTAGCAGTTCCCCCCCAATTCTATGAAATGCGTAGGAAGTATAAAAGGTTAATCGGGGGGGGGGAAGGATCTATTATGAGGAGCAATAGAAGGAACTAGGTTTGGCACTCCTGCAAAAGAACCCAAGTAAATTTTGGGATATACTTGCAAGATTGGAAAAGAGATCGGCCCATGTTCTGGAAGGAAATATTGCTAAGACTGAATGGGAAAACCATTTCAGGAGAACATTCAATGAGTCTAACCCTTCTAGCCCTTCTTCTGGGGCTTTAGTCGAAAGTAATTGGGAATGTTGTTGGGAGAATATTTCAATAGATAGGGTCAAATAACTAATTTTAAGACAAAAAAACGGCAAAGCCCCTGGAGAAGATGGTCTTCCACCAGACATCTTTACTAAATTCCCTGATTGGTGGGCTCCAATATTTGCATCACTATTATCCTTAATCAACACCACTGGGACTGTGCCCCCCAGTTGGTTATCAGCTATTGTGGTTCCAATCTATAAAAAAGGGCCTAGGAGTGATCCAACAAACTATAGGCCAATCAACCTATTGGATGTTCCAGGGAAAATCTATGCCAGATTTCTCCTAGAAAAATTGGAGGGCTGGGTAGAGGATCATGCTTTGCTCGTCCCAGAACAAGCAGGTTTCCAACCAGGTCGGTCAACTTTAGATAACTGTTTTATGTTGAAATACATCATTGATAAGTATTTGGCTGGAATTGTAAAACATGTTTGTGTAGCTTTCCTTGATTTGAAGGCTGCATTTGATTCTATTTCATGGGAACGCCTTTGGAGTAAACTACAATTAATGGATATTGACCCACAGCTTTTAAAATGTATAATGACCTTATATTCTGGGACATCCTTGCAAGTTAGAATTGATGGAGGATATCTATCTGATTTTGTACCAGTTACAAAAGGAGTGCGACAAGGGTGTTTACTTGCACCACTTCTTTTCAACTTGTTTTTAAATGATGTAGTAGAGTTTTTAAGAAGTGACTGTTATTTCCCAGTTAAAGTGGGAAATCGGAAGTACTCAATCCTCCTTTATGTGGATGATGCCATTTTGATTTCATGTACCCAGGTGGGCTTGCGTAGACTGCTGAACCAATTCAGTGTATATTGCAGGAACGAGCTTCTTCCTATCAACTACCCAAAAACAAAAATCATGATATTTGGTAAATCCAAGAAAATTCTTAACTGGACACTAGATGGGAACAAACTGGATCAAGTGCCCTCTTTTAAGTATCTTGGTGTGGTTTTCCAGTGGACGGGGGCATGGTCCCTACAGATTCAGTCAAACACCCTGCTAGCTGGAAGAACATTAAATGGATTATTACGATTTTATCACACAAAAGGGGGTAATTTGGTCCAGCCCATTTTAGAAATATACAAGACCAGGGTTTTGCCAAAATTATTATATGAAGCTCCACTATGGGCTATGGCCAATTTAGATCCACTAGAGAGAGCTCAAAATACATTTTTGTGTAGACTGTTGGCAGTTCCTGTTTCTACAAAACTAGAATTGGTTCGTGCAGAACTGGGTGTAATGACCATAAAGGCTGAAGCCCTCAGATTAGCCTTGCTTTTTTTGGTTAAAAATCATTTTTAAGCGGGTGTCAGAATTTATTTTGGTGTTATTAGAAGAGATGGGCCAAAACTCATGGAAGCAAAAGATGCAATTGGCTGTTATGAGTCTGGGATTCTCTACTTCTTTTCTTTTAACTCAAGGATATGATAGAGCCAAAGTGATACTGATTCAAAGACTTAAGGACACTGAGATGCAATCCCAGAATGCTGGGATTATGGTCTGTCAATCAAACACTTTTTATGCCTCTTTTATTCCATCATATTTATCCCTCCCAAAATATTTGGTAGACTTGCCAAACATTAAAATGAGGGTAGCGTTTACTCGGGCAAGATTAAATGTTTTTCCTTTGGCTGATTGGGTGGGCCGTCTTAAAGGGATTCCTAAGAAAGATAGAGTATGTGATTGCAATTTGGTATCAGTTGAAGATATAACTCAGATATAACTCACTCACAGTGTTCAATTTATAATGATCTTAGAATTAAATATATTTCTGCATTGATAAAACCATTGAAGGGAAGGCCATCATTTGCAAAGGTATGTTTCCTGTTGTCTAATGTTGACAAGTATATATCCTATAGAACATCCAATTTCCTTGTAAATGTTTTACAAATGTATACTGTAAAAACTTAATGTTATATGGGAAATTATTTAATTTCTGAAGGTCTATTAACTAAGTTCTGATCGTGTATAATGGCAAATTGCTATGATACAATAAAGTTGTTGTTGTTGTTGTTGTTCTTACTCATCAAACCCACAAAGAAGCAAATCATTATTTTCAAAACTCTGAAAGAAGTCTATGAAAGGTTTCCACTCGGCTATAAACCTAGATGTTGACTTTTCTCTGATTAAAGATGTAAGTTTAGCCATCTATGCCAACTCCAGCATCTTCACCATCCATTCTTGTACTGACGGTATAGTTGGGCATTTCCATTTTTGCGCATAAAGTAGTCTTGGTGCCGTTATCATATATAAAAGTAAAGTTCCCATGGGTTCTTTCCAACTGATTGTTCATTATTCCCAAGAGGAGCAACTCTGGTTTCAATTGTAAATCAGTCCATAGGATTTTCTGAATTATTAAATGGATTTGTATCCAGAATTTGCTGGCTTTCCTACAAGTCCACCACATATGGTAGTACGGGCCTCCCGGCGCTAGGGGGAGGGGCCCCGGGATGCCCAGAGGGGCCGTTTGCCCCTATAGGCTGGAGCGGTGGCTGCTCTGGCCGCTCAGGGCTGCCGTCTCTGTGGGGACCCCGCGGGACGGCCGCCCACTGTTCGGACGGCATGGTGACCACACGCGGTAGGGGCTTACCCCTCTACCGACCATGGTCACTTTGCGTGCGTCCCGCCCACGGCTGTCCTGCAGGGGCACCCCCGGTCGGCGTGCACACGACACGGGAACCGCGGGGGACTTGTGGTTCCCGTGTCATGCGAACAAGCCCAAAGGGTTGTTGTACACTGAATTGCTTGTCTAGTTTGAAATATATATATATATTTATTTTAAATATTATGGCAAAGATAAAGGGATTGTTTATATGATTTATTTGGATTTTAAATATTAATGGTGATGTAAGAGAAATTATGATTATAATCAAGATATTTGGTCTGTTTGGTAAAACTTACTTTAAATTTTTTTAGTAAGTTTTCTGCAGGCTTTGAAGCATTAAATGGGAGTTGTTGTTTTTTTGTTTTTTTTTTAAAAGCAAAAAGATGGCTTATGTGCCTCTTCTTCTTTTTTTTTGAATGTTTTTTTTATTTTGAATTTTAAAATCCATAAAAACAAAATACCAAGAACAAGACAAAACAAAAACCAAAAAAGCATACACTACAGAAACAAAGCAACATTAAACTAAAAAGTACTTCCGCTTTCTCCACAACCAAGTATAAGTAACATCAGATATTCTATATAATAATTATAAAGAAATTGCTTCCTTTTCGCCCTTAAACAAACAAAAAATAATAATCAAACAAAAATTCCCCCCCCTCTCTTATTCAACCTCACAAGTTCACAAAACCGTGAAACCTTACAGCAATTTACTCCTAAACACATATAATAATCCTTCTAGCTAAACAATATTCAATATTTCTATTTATGTTTAATAAAAATCTCTATCTTCTTTCCCTCTATTTATAAACAGACAACCTAGCTTTTATTTTATTTTTAAAATAGTTTCACATTTCCACATTACTTCACATCTCAAATTCTATTCCATATTTAGTTCATTCCTTTCCATTGGTTATTCTCTATGCTATATTTCATCTAGACTCAATACATTTTTTACCAATAATCAACCACCTCAAACTGGAGAAGTTCTCCTTTCTCTCAAAGGGGTCCCTCTCACTAGCCCTTTAGGTTCAGGTCTATATATATTTTCTTTGGATCACTATCAGCAATCCATTTAGGTTTGTCCCATTTAGATTTCTCCCACCAATCCATTTGGGAAGCTGAACCCTCTTATTTCTTACATAAGAACCCCATCTCCCAATATTCAGCAACTATCATAATATAAGTCCAACCATTTATTCCATCAAATAATCAGCAAACCCTTTTTATCCTAACACAGGTCAAGCCATTTATCCCATCCAATAATCATCAAATCATTTTCCCCGATAAAATACAGTATTCACGATATGCATCTTCTTCAGGCTCATGTTCCAGAAAAGACTTTCCCCCCCATGTGAGCCCCCATAGCTGTCTTCCTCCAAGTAGCCCGGCAGCAATCATCTTTCCAGTTCTCCATGAAAGGCTTCCCGAAAACCTCTTCACTGTCCGTTTCGCTGGCAATCCTCCCTTCTTTCTTCAAAGGTCCAGTTGTTATCTCTCCCAGTATATCAATCTTCGCCTCGTCCTCCCTGTTCTGCACTTCCAGTATCACTAATCTCCCCAGCAGTTTATTTTGGAATGCTTGAAATAGTTCCATCAGCTCCCCGGCCAGTTGCAGCAATAGATCATAAGTAGCCATCTTCTTGTGTCGCAGTAAAAATTTACAGCTACTTTTTCCAGAATTCAAAGTAAAAGGAGTTACAGTACCTCTTTCTTTCTCGTTTCAAAACACATTTGTTGATCTTCCCCTTATGAAGTTTTTAAAGCACATTTTCTTTTTAATATTCCAGAGACGAGGGTATTTAATCCTGATTGTGAATAAAATTCCTCTTTATTACCAATTGTCAATAAATCTTTAAGAAATGGAGTTGTCGTTCTTCTGGTTCTTAAAAGAAAAGAACTCCAAACGCAGCGGTGAGCGATGATGAAATCTCCCACTCTCTACCCCTCCCCGAGAGAATCTGCAGCAGCGCAAGCAGCTGCAAAAAAACAACAACTCAGAGAGAGCAATTAAGAGATATACTGGGAATCACTCTTAGATCATCCTCTTGTTCTGAGGAGATTAAGCAGCTAAGATAACCTCTTGACTGGATTTCTCACTGCGCTGGTCTCCCTAAATTTCAAGGGAGCTTCAGTCCGACATAAGCTCTAACCGGAAGTCCGCTTAAGTGCCTCTTCTGTTTTGTTAGTTGTCACTTATCTCTTAATTTTTAAAAAATTAAAAGTGAAGGAGCTTTTGCTGGATGGATAGAAAGAAATAATGAGCAACTGTAATAAGACAAATGTGCTGGCTAGATGTTTTGGTACTAGAGAGTGGGGGGAGTATTAAAAATCTTTGTTATGTGGTTATTTACTAAATAGTTTATAGTTACTTTTTATTCTCAGGATTTTCAATATGCTCTATCTTGTAATTGGAAGCAATATTAAATGAAACTATAGGGCTTTTTTGTTTATCCATAAATGTTGAATTTAAAGTAGATTAAATAATTGATATATATTTGAGGTGGGTGGAGACCTCTTGTGTTTGTACTTTTGTTTTTTGCCATAACTGGAAGTGATTTTTGGTTAATAGAAAATTTTCTAAGAATAACTGTGGTTGCTTATAGGCTGTGGAGAAGGTGGGAAGTCCATTTTAATTTTGTTTATTGTTTGTTGTATATGTGTCTGTGTTGGGGTTTTTTATGATTAAAATTCTTAATAAAAATAAATAAATGATAAAAGAGAAAAAATAGTTCAGAATTTGAAAAAAATAAAACAGGATATTATATGTCTACAAGAAGCGCATAAAAAAAGAAGAGATACAAAGAGATATTTGGTTAATAAAACTTTGGGTGAAGAATTTATTTCAGTAAGTATAAAAAAGAAAAATGGAGTTGTTTTATACATTAAGTTAGTCCCACTTAAAACCAGAACTTGTTTGTTCGGATGACCAAGGTAGATTTGTGGGAGTAGAAATTTCTCTAAATGGTTCTAAGACTTTGGTGTTGGGAATTTATGCTCCTAATGAGGATAAAGCAGCATTTTATAAAAGACTGATGGACTGTGTAATGGATTTAGCTTATGACAATTGGTGTTTGATGGGAGATTGGAATGGAGTCATTTTACCACAAGTGGACAGGACCTCTGGTAAATATATTAAAAGTGGTCAAGGTAAACTTCCAAAAAGTTTTTTTGATTTGATGGATGGCCTAGGGGTGGTAGATCTATGGAGGCAAAAAATGGTAATGCAAGGGAGTATACTTACTTTTCAGAGAGACATAGATCCTTTTCAAGAATGGATATGATTTTAACATCTATAGACCTTGCTACTAAGGTTTCAAAAATAGAGATTTTACCTAAGACTTTTTCTGATCATAATCCTGTGTCTATGACTTGTAAAAGAAAGGTTATTACTTTCAGATGGAGATTAAATGAAACCTTATTGCAAAAGGCAGATATTGTTGAAGAACATGTAAAAAGAAACTAAAAGAATTTTTTGAAACAAATTTAAATAAAGGTACAGACCTGAGAATGGTTTGGGATGCGAGCAAAGCTTTTATCAGAGGATATCTTATACAATACAATACCCAGTTTAAGAGGAAACGGCAAGAGAAAACACAAAAGATCTTGGAGGAGATAAAAAGGAAAGAGGAATAACTAAAGAAAGCTCCTGGAAATATAAAAATTTCTCAACAAATTAAGATTTTACAGCAACAGCTATCTCTGTTAACAATAAGAGAAATGGAAATAAAATCGAATTATCTGAAACAAAGGAGCTTTGAATTGGCCTTGCCTGCTTACTTCTGAGTAGACATGCAGGGCCTTGACCAGCTTATTGTAGACATGCTGCTCATGCTTACTGCTTGAGTACACATGCTTCCTACTATAAACTGGCAACAATGGAATTTTTCAGCCCTGCTTACTTTTGTTTATGGGTCCTGCCCACTACTGGAATGCAGCCCCCGAGAGCTTATGTGAAATGGATTCTGGCCCTAATCTTACCCCTGCTGTAAGGCTTAGCTGGTGCCCAGTAGGAATTTTTGATCCCCATGCCTAAATTAGCCCTAGTAAATAGAGAATTGTTGCCTACACTGCACTATCACATCAGCTGGGTTCATGAATTGATTGATTTCATTTAGCCTCATTCATAGGTTGCACCTGGTACAAATACAATGAAAGTTTGAGGGGGGGGGGAAGAAATAGTGGATAGATTAGAAGCACCCTGAAGCATTGGAGTGATGAAGGGAGAATTACCACAAACAGCTCAAGGTGACCTAAAGTAGGCAGCTTCTCCCTCTACCTGGACCCTGTCAGTCTCATTATCCTTAAGGCTTACATGCTCAGGCTGATGCTAGTGTCAGGATTCCTCTGCACAGCTTTCCATTCTGTGGGCAATGAAGACCAAGACCAGTTATATATCCCTGACCTGATGCTTGGAGCCAGAGTGGGATCACCCACCAAAGTGACTGGCAGGAACAGTGTTTCTGGTCCTAAACATGTTAGCATCTATACCTGCACTGAGTGTGGGGACTGGGGAGATTGGCTTTAATTAGTGAAGAACACTGTGGACTAGTAATGTAAATTAAGAAAGCTGTGACCTGTAGTTTAACTATATTACTTTATCTGATGTCTTAATTCTGGGAGATTGGGAGGAAAAGCTATGCTGGGCTATTGGATCAGGGCTATGCTGCCCTCTTTGGCAAGCCATTCAGGGCTGTAGACTGAAGGATAGTGGTGTAGTGCAACCAGGGCTCACAGGGTCCAACTGCTGGGACCGAAGGACAGTGGTGTAACGGAGTCAGTGTTCGATGGGTCCAACCGCTGATATTTTTTGATTTGCAGGGACAATGACACTCACACTTCAGACTTCCCTGTTCCTTCTGAGAATAGCTGCAATCCTCACAGTAGCTAGGTGGAAATGGGTTTCTCCAGCAACAATTTACTGTTGTGACCTATTCTCATTGTAATACAAAGTGCTTTGGGGGTGGTTTGGTCTTGAATGGGCAATTAAGAACCATTAGCATTACTAAATACCTATTTCTGATGGAGATGGAAAGTGCTGGAACTGTTTGTTGACTTTGAGATAAAATGTTTAACCTCCCCCACCCCCTTTGCTGGGAAAAGAAACTCCTGGAAAGTCTTGAGCTGGTGGTCTTACACAGTTTGGCAGCATGTGTAAGACCACCACTTTCCCTTTCTCATGCAGTCTGAGGTGTCTCCAGCCAAAGTCCAACATGCTAACCACTACACTGCCCTTTGCCAGTTCACTATTCTATGACTGTTAGCTCATCCTAATTGGGTATTATGCTATGTACTATTGCTCTTTGGTATGTATGTGTGTGTATACACACAATACACATGTGTACAAACACACACACATGGATCAACACATCTACCTGAATTTTTGGACTCTCTTTGGGGGCATGGCTACTTACCACTACACCCCATGCTAGATTATGACATCCTTCCAGGTTCCAGGGTGATTCCATCTACCCAGACAACCCATTAGTTTTCCCTGCCCTGGTAGGAGTATAAAAGCTTATGAATCAGGCTTGGCTTTGTGTGAGATACAGTCAAGTCACCACTGACTTTACAGGCAGTCCCAGAGTTAAGAATGTCCGACTTACAGACAACCAATACTTAAGAGCGGACTTCTGGGTTCCCTGGCGCTACGTCGTTTATGTAGAGTACATAGCAAAGTATACTATGCAATTTGTGTAATTTACACAATTTGCATAAATGGCGACTTTAACATATAGAACGCCATGCTGTTCCGACTTACATAAAAATTCAACTTAAAGACATTGTTAAGAACGGAACTCATTCGTAACATGGGGTCTGCCTTTACTGCTTACTATCCCTGGGTCCTGTTCCCATGCCTGCTTCCCATCTTCTGGCTTTCTTCCAGCCTCCAGTCAGAGTCTTCATGCTCCCATGTTGCCAGCTATCCAGGCTGCCTATGGCTCAACATGATGACAGTGGGGGAGATGAAAAGTAAGGAAAGTAAATTACTCTTCTTGTTAATTTGGTGCTTTCAAACTTTACAGTCAATAGAATATTAGCAAGCCCAGAGCAATTGTGATCTAGCAAAATAAAAGGTAAAAGAAGTCATGTTAGAAAGAATCCCATCTCCTCACAAAGTAAAGCAACTTGTCTTGTGAGGTCCAAGGGCCATTTTCATTCCCTGGATGAAACTTTTTCACTTGGAGTGAAAAAACAATAACAATTTAAAAAATTGCTGAAATTTGCTGCCGAAATTTGGTGGCAAACTGCTCCATAGTGCTCAGTAGCACTAAGAGGGACATATTTAACTTGAAAACAGGCTAAATATGTCTGTTTTAACCCTCCATACCTGCTACAGTGAGCTATTTTGTTTGTTATTTTTTTTAAATTGTGGGTGGTGGGGGCCACATCTAGCCTGTGGGCTGCATGTTGCCCACCCTTGACATAGAAGATGCAAGTCATCTCTAATCTCACATCTGAACCTTTAGCATCAAACCATCTCCCCCCCGCCCCCCCAAATAATACACTGTTTCCCACATTTTAGGGACAAGCCTTCACAAGGCAGTTTACAATAAAAATACTGAATGAAACAAAACAATTGGACAAACATAATAAAAGCAGCATCAGATTAAAAAAAGTATAAAACATCAGATTACATAATGGGGCAGCAATAAAAAGTTTGCAGGAATAAAAGGAAATATTCAGGGATGTTGAAGAGTCCTTGGTTTCGAGTCACGAGTCGAGTCACGAGTCCTTGGACCCGAGTCTCGAGTCCGAGTCCTTGGTCCAAAATGGTGACTCACGAGTCACGAGTCACGAGTCATTCCCAAAGCTGACTCCACGAGTCCCTATTAAAATCAATGGGGGTTTCCCCCAACAAAATAAGGCTACTTCAGATGTGTGGCTTAAATAAATTCTAGGCACAAGTGTGCCTTTTTATTTCAAAACTCTGCCACTGATTTTGACAAGAACAGACCAGGCAGACAAACCCAAAATAACCGGGCAGGCAGAGGAGGCAGGGAACCCCAAAGCAGGCAGACAGAGAGGCGTTTGTCTTGGACAATTCAAACTGTGGAACTGGTTAAGAAGAGACCAGGCAGGCAGAGGAGGCAGGGAACCCCAAACAGGCAGGCTGAGGCAGCCAAACCCAAAATGTCTGAAAGGTTGCATTTTAGGAAAATGATTTTTAAAAATAAACTTGCTGTACTTCCTAAAACTTATCCATGTTGCATTTGAGGAACATGATTTTTTCTAAATGTTTGCCCCCCATTCTGGAACGGTGAGGTCTCATCACAATTTCACCCTCACTCTTTGCCGGCGATCGCACTCCTCTCCACTCCTTCTGGCACAGCCCAGGGATGTTGAAGAGTCCTTGGTCTCGAGTCCCGAGTCGAGTCTCGAGTCCCATTAAAAATATTGGGACTCGAGTCCGAGTCGAGTCAGAGGGGGAACTCAGTCCGACTCATGAGTCGAGTCCCCAAGTCCGAGTCCCCATCCCTGGAAATATTTAGGGACTGCTAAAAGGCCTCTAATATATGTGCATGACAAATAACTTTATGCAAATCCCCTGACATAATGCAGCTGCAATGGAACAGTTTCAACTGCAAATGAAACATGTAGGGACAGAAGCATCCAAGGCCTTTATTTAAAGAGAGGAACCAAATATATTAATATGAACTGACATATAGCCATGTCCTGCTGAAATCAAATTGGCATCTAGATTGTCTATGGGAGTCAATGGCACCAAATCAGGAAATGGGAAATGCAGTTCCGAGTTCCTTCAATGGTTTCCATGGAAATCTAAACATGTTTAGGCCCGTTCAACACAACAATTGTCATTTGCTTGTGGGCTTGCAATTTGGGCCCACTCACATGAAAGAGAGCAGCCACTTATGTGAAATAGGATTAAGAAAACACAATTCCTTCAAAATAATACTCTAGCATAAGCATTTTGGCTAAAGCCCTATTCTATAATATACATAATGTAATTGTCAGTCAGTGGTAAAACACATGCTTTGCACGCAGAATGTTGGAAATTGTAATGTTGCCTGCTTAAATCAACGAGGTAATGTAACCACTAGTTACAGTAGGAGGAAAGGGTTAATTGAACGATCCCCTCCTCCCAACTTCTTGCCTCTCTGTGGCCTGCGCTCTCTCTCTCTCTCCCTCCAGCATGGTGGACACAGGCATATGAATAGTTCAGTACTTTATTGTTCAAAGCCATAGGCCACCACAATTCAAACAAACCAAAAATAAAACAATAAAATACATAATGAATTAAAATACATATATGAACCATTTTTTAAAAAAACAATACACTAAAATGTTATAAAGATAAAAGCCAATTTAAAAAGGAGGGAATATACAAACAATAATTAAAAAAGAAATAATCAGTAATGTGATATAAATAATATGCAGTCAAATATATTTCTTTCTGATCTTCTTAGCAGCAATTGCAAAGAGAGCTACATGTCAGGTCACATATTTATCCATATTTGCTAGGATATAGAAAGCCATATCCAAGGGACTCTGGCTAGGGAAACTTGCAATTAAGGGTACCAAAAACCGTTCTCTTGGGTCATTGTATAAGGGTCATTTTACCAGGGTTTAACACAACCCATATGGTGATAACCAGTTTCAATAACCAGGCTGTGCATAAGGGGGAAAACTCTGCTTCGGCCTAACCAGTATAGGGCCTACTCCTTCCCATATCCTCCAACACAGAAGGCGTCAGGTTAAATGCTGCCCTGGCCTTTCCAGGTAGGCCTTGGATAGACCTTGTCCGAATCCCTGGAGAGCTGCTTCCAGTCAGTGTAAACCAGCCTTCCTGAACCTGGTGCCCTCCAGATGTTTTGGACCTCAGTCCCATCAGCCCCAGCCAACATGTCCAATGGCCTGGAATGGTAGGAGTTGTAGCTCAAAAGATCAGGAGGGCACCAGGTTGGGGAAGGCTGTATGGACCAATGGTCTGACTCAGCATAAGGCGACTCACCATTTTCTTCTTGTCAGTCAGTCCAGTTCAGAAACTGCATTCATGAGATCAGCAAACCCTATTCAAACAATGCTTTGTACAATGCCCCTCTTCATTGTTATGCTGAAAAGAGAAACCTTCAATTTACTTTTTATAAACTGTTCATTGCATATGTTTGTGGGTCCCTCTAATAAACAGGGGGCATAATCAAAATACTTGCCAGTGGGCATTTTAGGGGTGAAACTGCTAAGCTTCTGAAGAGATCCATAAAATATTTATTAACATGTCTGCAGTCTGCTCCAGATATACACCAAGGAGGGGGTGACAGTGATTAAAATGTTCAGCATCTACCCTGAGATATGTGGAGCTTTTAATGTACTGAATATAGATTGCATGGTGAAGAATCCCAACTGTTTGCCTCTTTGTAGCTCTTCACAATGGGAGGGAAAATGAATACACTAATTTCTTGTAGGCAAAATGGGGGCATTCTGCCTTAGTTGAGAAGGAGAGTATCCATTTTTCCACCTCTGTGTGTGTGTATATTATTAATATAATTATTATTACTACAACATCTTTTCATCTTTTTTCTGACTTGCCTGTATCTTCTATTAATAGGCCATTGCTTAAAGGAATACCTTCAAATATAAATAATAATAAATAATAAATAAAACACTGGGATGAATTTCATGTCCCCCACCCCCACTCACCTGGAAACCCTCACTCCAAATTTGGGATTGGGAATTCTTAATAAGAATTCCTCCTTAATTTCAGAAAGAGCAGAAGAGTTTTGGATGATGGTGAGGAATAGGCTGCATTCACATAATGCTAAGCCATGGTTTATGTTAATCATGGTCTGATGCTTTAATCATGAATTGTCTTGCAGACAAACAAACTGCTGCAACTTGTTTTCCCTATTTGTGGTTTGTTTCTTTCGTGCCCATTTTGCCAACCTTGAAAGACAGTTCATTTTCAGGCTGCTCTTGCTGGACACCTCTGTTACAAGGGCAGACAGCAGTGCAAACAAACCAGGGATAAGCCGAGGTTCTGTGTACAGACATCACAACAAACCATGGTTTAAACAAGTCAGGCTTCCTAAGCTAACAACAACTTCTATTTGTGGCTTATACCTGGCTAAAACACCATGGCTTGTTTGCAAGGATGGATTCAGACACGACAAGCCAGATTTCAACAAACCACACCATGGCTTAGTGTTATAGGTGAACTAGGACATAGACCTGGTTCTCATGTAATGACAACCCAGAGTATGGTCTGAGTATGGGTTGTCGCAGAGTTGTGGGTTGTTGTTGAATCATGGGTTGTTGTTATGTGTGAACCTGGCACTACGATTTAACTATGGATTGTTAACCATGAACAACCCAGAGTTCACAACCCAACAACAAACCATGGGTTCTCTTCCTGTGTTGTTTGTGGTTAACAACCCATACCCAGCATCACTTACTACCTAGGCCAGAGGAGTGTTTCATGCTGCTAACACCCAGGACTAAGGATTCATGCTCTCTCTCTCTCTGTATCTCTTCATAAGGGTTCCCTGTGCTGCTGCTGCTGCTGCTGGAGCACCACCACCATAGGAGAATGCTGAGTTTAATTAATTATATTTATACCCCGCCTTTTTTCCTGCAAGGAACCCAAGGCGGCTTACATAGTCCTCCTCCTCTCCATTTTATCCTCACAACAACCCTGTGAGGTAGGTCAGGCTGAGAGTCAGTGACTGGCCCAAAGTCACCCAGTGAGTTTCATGGCCAAGCGGGGACTAGAACCTGGATCTCCCGAGTACCAGTTCAACAATCTCACCACTACGCCACACTGGCTCTCATTGTGTTGCCCTCACTAAGGTTGGCCTTTTCCCTTCTTTGGCTTTTAAAAAGGTCTTGCAGTTTCTAATTCTTTATTAATGAAAGTTTGATACTGACATTTAATTTTTGTCATTATGAAACTGTTCATTGTTTTTTTTTTTGTTTTTTTTTAATGGAAGTATTAGGGATAGTTATCACTGATATTTTCTGGGTTTCCCCCCCCCATGCTCTATTGTGTGAACTTTTTTTGGATACAGAAAAGTCGTATACAAATTAAATGATGGACAGAGCGATCCTATGGCTCTCAGGCAGTGTCTAGAGGGCCATAGGATTGTTCAGATTCCCAGCTCCGAGGTTGGGAAATAGCTCTGACCTCAGAGCTAGGGGATCTGAGTTCGGAGTGCCCTCCGTCCCTTGCAGCTGGCAAGGAAAAACCCACGCTGGCTGCTTTTCCAAGGTCATAAGAGCGACCTCGGAGAAGGGGTTTAGGGGGTGTTCCAAGGGGTGGGGAGGGGAGGAGACTGGCATCACCAAGACATGATGCATCCTGGCAGTGCCTCAGCCCCTTTCCTCCCCCCGGAAGCACCACAGTTAGACAGCTGAAATCAGCCATCTAACTGCTTTGCAGGGTGGGAGGAGTGTGGAGGTGACCTTCACCTCTATACTCCTCCCACCCTGCATAAGATGCCCGTAATCCTCTGAGTTTGGAAGGTTATGGGCAGCACAATTGGATTGTACCCTTACTATTACTTTTCATTTATAATTTCCTTCATGTGTTTTTAATACAGTAATACCTTGGATTGCAAGCATAACTCGTTCCGGAACCGTGCTTGTAATCCAAAACACTCTTGTATCAAAGCGAGTCTTTGGCGGGCGTGAGCGGGGCCGATTTCGGCCCGCTACACCTGCTCGAGGCGAGCGGTTACATCCCTACCTTGCATTGCAAGACGTCGCTTGTTTATCAAGTCAAAATTAATTTAAAAAATTTGCTTGTCTTGCAAAACACTCTCAGACCAAGTTACTTGCAATCCAAGGTATTACTGTATTATTATTATTTTTTTAAGAAGGCATAATATGAACCAGTACACTGACACAGTGGGGTAACAAAATTACTCATCACCCTGTTACACACTGGCACTAGCTAGCAACCATTAGGATGTTACTAGGATACTATATCCAAAAAGCTTCCTAGGACAGGGGTGGGCAGAAAGTAGATCAGGATCTCCTGGTAGATCTCTGGGTGATTATTTATTTATTACATTTCTATACTACCTGATAGCCAAAGCTCTTTGGGTGGTTCACAAAAATTCAAATCATAAAATACAATATGGTAAAACATAATATAAAATCTTTAAAAGTTTAAAACAGAATAAAAACAAAGTAAAAACCAGAGTAAAAGCTAACAGCAGTATAAAGTTCTAAAACACATTTTCAAAATAAAACCAAAAGATGAAGGGCTTTTCTAAACAAGGCATTAATTGTGCACTCATCATTCCCTACTCATGGTTGTTTATGGGCTCTTTAGACGATGTTGTGACCCTCCAGTTTTGCTTCTATGTCTAACTAGCAATTTCAGTGAGTTCTTTTAGAGCAGGGAAAATTCAGCATTTAATTGTGAAAGTGAAAGAAAGTGTGATTTCCTCTTGTGTACTTGTGCATTGTGCTATTCCACTATACCACAGTGCCACCTAGAGGTTATGTAGTGGAAAATCAGGAACAGAGTCTCTCCTTGTGTAGAGCTTGGATCTCAATGATTCAATGAAACCAAAACTAGAAACAGCGAATTAACAGCTGATTAACAGCCTTGTGTAGAAAAGCCCTTAAATGCGGTAGGTTGCAAGGGTAATTGTCTCCCAGTTGTCTAAAAATAGCAACAATTTATTGAAAGGGTTGGACCAGGAAGAATTTCGTGGTTAAATTTAATCCAATTAGTTCAATGGGGAAAGAAATGGAAGAGGAGACAGGAGCATGAAAGAGAATTCACCGCATTTGAGCAGTTGGTTATGTCTAGAGAACTTATAGAAGGGAATGTATCAGCTAGAGGTATTACAAAGATGATATATAAAATGATTCAGAAATCAGAAGAGCAGGCGGAAAATCTTAAAATAGTTTGGGATACAGAGTTTGAAGAGGAAATAGCAAAAGAAGAGTGGAATAAGATATGGGATAGGTGAATATTGAAAAACATGTCAATAAGGATAAAAGAGAATTTCTATAAGTTAATTTGGAGATGGTACTACCTGACTCCGGTGAGAATAAAAAAAAATAGATAATAAATGTTCTCCAATGTGTTGGAGAGGTTGTCAGGAGCTGGATACGTATGCTCATATGTGGAGTTGTAAAAATGTATTGGATTTTTGGAAAATGATTTTTGAAGAAATATCAGAAATTGTTGGTATTGATTTAGAAGTTTGTCCTAAATTAGCATTGTTATCAATAACTGAAAAGGTGGCTGGTCCTCAAAATGTTAAATAATTAATTGTAAATTTGTTAACGGCGGGTAGATTAATGATAGCAAAGAAAATGGAAAGTTCAGCAAGTTTTCTCTATCATTGACTGGTATAAAGAAGTGTGGGATATGGCTTTATATGATATGTTAACTTGTAATATCAAATGTAAAAGGGGACAATTAAAGAAAAACAATTTTAAGGATATCTGGGGTTTATTTTTGGATTTTGTGTTAATAAGGGGAAAGGGAGCATGCCGTGTCAAGATATGTTGTATTTTTGGAATAATGAATAACAATAGATTATAGAGATAGAATGTATTCTTTGGTCCCGTGGTGATGGGAGCACTATATAAGTTGTATGTAATAATAATAATAAAAAAAATAAAAATAAAAAAATGCAACAATTTAATGGCTTTTTGGCCCTACATTAGGCTATGAAAGAGAAAAGTTGGTGGGGGAACCAGGAGTGGATTTATCTGCGTGTGAAAGGACTTCTGAGCTTTGTTCTGGTATTAATGCCAAATCCCTGAGTTGAATGTGTGTTCCGAGGCACCCTGTTCCTTGATTTCTAGCATATGCCCACCGGCTTGAGCCAATATTTTGCACCTGGCTCCAGCTGGTGGACCTTAGGGTTCTAGTAAAACCCTAAGATCCTGCAAGATAGATCCTGCAAGGCTGAAGATCTGCTGATCCCTGTCCTGGAATGTCCTAGGACTCACTTGCCAATGCAGCTATACATCGCTCAGTTTTAAGACTAAGTGGAACTGAGTGCATATTGAATGATAAGTGGAGCTCTTCTTTGTCCCTGCAATGCTTAGAAGGACATGTTTGCTGTAAATCTCAATTTACAGTGTTGAAGCTGAGGCGAAAGTCTGGGCTACCAGTCTTCTAAACAAATAGGTAAGTAAGAGAATCATTTGATATTCATACACTGTTTCTTTCCTCCCTCTTCTTGCATGGACTGCATTTCAGATAAGAGAAAAATGATCCTTTCCTTAGCCTTCCATTCCCTCAAGGTATCTTGGTATAAGGGGACAAAACTTCAGTAGGATTCAGTGACAATATGCACATTTTAATGCTGGAATCTGAACCCCACTACAACTGCAAACTGAAATAATATACGCCACAATTTGCACTGAGGCTGAACACGTTCCCAAGTTGATTACCATTCAATGATATTGATGCGGCTTCTTAGTAGCCCTCATCCTGAAGTCAAGGCTACAATATTTTCTAAAGGTAATGAGCAACATGTCATATTTCTGGAGAGCTTCCTTATCCCACATGGATAATTTTGATATATTTTTTTTAAATCCACCTTCAGTGGCAAAGTGAGGGGAAACAAAGATTAACTACTGTAGCTCACATTGACTGTTACAGTTTCTATTACTGATGGTTACTTTTCCTTTGTTGAGCTCCACCAGCAGAATTAAAAGCCTTGCAGGTGTTACACAGCTGATATGTACATCTGTTCTGCCAATTCTCTCTCTCTCTCTCTCTCTCTCTCTCTCTCTCTCTCCACACACACGTACGTAGAACTGGTAAAAAACAATATCTGAGGCAATGCCTATTTCTCATGAGCTTATACAGGCATCTGTGCAGGAGCATAATATCTTCCATTTCTGTTATTTATTACCAAAGGAAACACAGATATTCTTTTGTTTCTTTTGCATAGTTCTATTTACTGATTTGAACATATGAAAAATATAATGTTAAGTCTGACCCAGCTGCTCCAGTGCGTCCTTGTGGGCTTTGATATGCTTTTCAGCACTGAGGGAAACTTTTCATGCACAATGGCCTATCATTACCTTACACTGAAGTGTGTGCATTCATTTTGCAGCCCCATGGAGTATATGTGTGTCAGAACCATGGGCATGTTTATATTATCACATAGTATTCTAGATCTTAGAATCTAGAATAATCAACCATATCCCCCATATTTTGTTTTCTTTTTTTTGCATTTAGAATCATAGAATCATATAGTTGGAAGGGGCCTATATAAGGCCATAGAGTCCAACCCCCTGCTCAGTGCAGGAGAACAGATGTGGGCAGCCCAGGCAGTCACCCATCCAAGCACTGACCCGGCTCATACCTGCTTAGCTTCAGCATGTGGCCTGCATTATGTGCTCTCGACTCAAGCTGTATCTATCATTGTAATTAATATCCCTGACAGAACAGCAGCTGCCACAATGGAGAGGCAAATACATCTAGACATCATACACCAGAGGAAACTGAGCTCTGGCTGGCTTGTGAGAACTGAATCCTCCCAGAAAGAAAATGTAGGCTTCCAGTGTCGAAACTCACTAGTCACCACAGAGTATCAGTCCCGGTTCATAGCCTTTAACAGCAGCAATAGCCAATAGCTTTCTTATTTATTTACAGTATTCTTTACCCTTCTCTTCAGCCAAAAAAGGATCCCAGAGCAGCTTACAAAGATTAACAATGAAACACTCCCTGCCCTCAGGCTTACAATCTATAAAAGACATGATACAAAAGGAAAAGGGATTGGGAGGGAGGAGGGAAAAAGAAAAACCCAGGCTCCAGTTCTTCATTCAAAATTCTTGTAGGTGTTTTTTCTGGCAGGGAAGGGCAAAGCAGCAAGCACCCAACAGCTTTTTCTGGTTGATGTATGGTGCTAGGTTGGTTTCCCCCTTGCTGTGATATTTATCCTGGGTGGCAGGGGCTTCAGCCTCCCAGTGGCCCTTGGTTCTTTGGCCAGTGGATGAGGCCAGAGTCTGCAGTCCCAGGGAACTGTCAGTTGGATTTGTGTATTCCTTCTGGCAGGGAGGGGTGAAGCAAGTTCCCTGCAGCTGCTTCCTCTCTGGCTGAGGTATGGGCCCACGATGGTCTCTCCCTTACCGTGAAGTTCTTCCTGGAAGGCAGGGGGTTCAGCCTCCCAGGGGACCTTGGTTCTCTGGCTAATGGATGCAAAACTGCAGCTACTAGAAGGGAAATGTCCCATGTCCTTAAGAGATAAAACAAAAGCTTCACCAACATTCCTGATGCTTTTATCATCTTGCATGATCACGTACAACCTGAACATTTCCTTACATTGGCTCCATCGCTGAGCTAGGTGGCTGTCAATGAAATCTAGAGCTGCAGGAGACCTCAGACAAATTTCTGTGGCTTTGGGCTTTTAACTGTGACATTTTGAAGAAGTCACACATATCATCCATTGCCACCATATTTAAAATGTACAGAGAAAGATGCAGCACAAGCTAGCTTTACCATAGAATCTTTGTTGACACAAAAAAGCTGTATCCAGAATGAGACTGGGAGCCCTTTGTATGGAAACACTTTCCCCTCAGGAAGCCTACTCTCCATAACTTCAGTTCCATATCATGTTGCAACTACAAATCCCTGAACATCCCCCCCCCCCACCATTTTCGCTACCTGCCTCTCAAAATCTACCCACCGCTGAAGGCCCTTGGGCCAAGAGAGTCTTCAGTGGTGGGTCAATATTTTGCTCTCCACCAGCCATTTTTGAGTATGCAGCCTATTTAACTGATAATCTTGTTTCATTGACTTGAATAGGCAGATTTAATTAAGGCGCAGAAAGCTAGGGTCATTCTGAGACCAATTGAGATTCAGAAGTGCCTGTAAGAGATTCAAAATGCCCCAGCAGCCAGGGCAGCTCTCAGTTCTGAGCATCTTCCTTTCAAAATGCTAGTCCTATTCCTAGTGCAAAGCTATTCATAAACCATACCATTTCATTTGTTTATTTATTTTAAAATTATTTGTAGGCCACCTTTAAGGGTGATACCTTCTCAAGGCAGCGTACAGGATAAAAACCATAAAAATATACAAATAAGCAATAAATATACACTAATATTATAAAATCTATAAAAACCAAATCACACCAATAAAACCTGCGGTCCGGAGATTATGGAAAAGCCAGCAAAAATAGGTGGGTTTTCAGAGCGTTCCTGTATATCTGCAAAGAAGGTGCTAAATGAACCCCTGATAGAAGCTGATTCTAGAGGTGTGGGGCCACCATTGAAAATGCCCTCTCTCTTCATTTATGCTTTGTTCAGGGTTACACTGAACACAGAAGAAGCAGAATCAAATTTGAAAGTAAAGATGAAAGAACAAACTTTTCACCATGAATCAGCCACTGTGTGGCTAGCCAGGTGATAAGAACCTTAGTTTTGAAAAATCACAAGAGATTTAAAGCAATATGCTTTCTTTTGAAAGAGATACTTCCAAAATAATGAAATTAAAGTTCTGGGCTCTATACAATGTCAGATGAACAGACATCCACTCACACAGTGGGACTTCCTCTTTCTCCGCACTCAAGCAGATTTGGGGGGTGCAGGCAGAGGGGGAATCAATTCTTCCAGTTGTTTCCATTCTGCTGTTGGATGGATAGCATTAGATACAAGCCTATTGGTTTGTATTTTGTATTAATTCCGGTATTAATTCGAACTTTCTCAGTGACCTTACATATGCGTTTGATCTTGTATGGTGACATTATACTTTACAATAATTCTGCGCCTGAAAGAGTAATACACATTGTTTTTTACCCAAGCAGCACAGTTGGCATATCTAGCTTGTTGCAGCTTCCCAACATATATTGAGTTGTCAGAACAGAAATATTTCTGTTCTGACATCTTCCCTTTGTAACAGAGTCTGTTAGCGTGATTGATAGATATTGTAAGCTATGGACTGACAAGCAAAGATAGGATAGTATAACATTGGATCTCACTCTGGTTTATATGGTGCTAAAAATCTACATTAAAGGCATTAAAAATCAGCAATTTCTAATGATAGATGTTCAGACGATAAATTTTAAAGCAATCATTCTGGTACATAATATTAGACCAGGAATTAGGTGTCCTAACCTGACCTTAATAAGTTTAAGCATGCCTAAACAAGGGGTCCCCAAACCTTTTGAATACATGGACACATATGGAATTTTGGGACAGTGTTGTGGGCTCTGTTGCAAAATAGCTGCTATTGTGCACGCAGAGTGGGCTGGCTGAGGGATGCTTTTTCAGAAAATGCCATGGTGCGTTTAGCCAGCCACAAAACTCCCATTTCACAGAAGGCAAACTAGTGAGGCTCAGACAAAAGTAACTTGCCCAGGAGCCTCAGTACAAGGCAGAGGTAGGCTCTGAGCGTCCACGCACAAAAATGCTCCTTTGAACCCACAGTTTTGTGCTTCAACAGAATACACATTTCACAGCAGGCAACACCCTTTCTATCTCCCTCTGTCTCTCTTTCTTTGCAAGCCAACTCAATCTCTTTTGGTCCCAGGACACATATAGTCATAGACAGAGAAAGAGAGAGAGAAAAAAAATGAAGGGGGGAGTGGGGTGGGGAGAGAGAGAGAGGAGAAAAAAGGGGTGGGGCAACAGACCCAGACATGCACACAGAAGGAAAACACCCAGACTTGGAGAGAGTTGGAAAGAGAAATGATGGGAAAAAACCACAAACCCAGAGAGAGGAAGGGAAAAACCAGACCCTGAGAGTGTAGCAAAACACAGAGAGACCCATAGCCAGAGGGGGGGGGGGAAGATAGACATGCCCCTTTCCACTCCCAGTTGCTTCACTTCATTCTACCCAGTTGAGATACTCTGCTCTTCCGCCCCACCCTCGTGCTTGCAATATCTTAAGAAGGTGCTTTCCCGCCTTCCCTCTAGGATGCTCTGTTTTCTGCTTGGCTACTCAGGTGCCAATCTCAGCCTGGAAAAGCACTGATAGAGTTGGGAGAAAAAGTGAGTGTTGCTCTTTCTGAATTCCTCTCTCAGTTCCATGCACTTTTCAACACTGAGATCTCTCCCTTCCCATTTCCGAAAGGGGGGGGGAAGGCAGTGAGCAGGAGAGCACAGAGGCTTTGTGGGTGCCAAGGAAGCTTTTGCTGGTGCCATTGAACCTGCAGACACTATGTTGGACACCTTAGGCCTAAACTCTGCACAGGACCGGTGCAGGGCAGTTTGGCGCCCCAGGCGAAAAACTATTTAGCGCCCCCCCTCTCCAAAGCAAAAAAAAAAAAACCCTGCACCTACCTTCCCCCCCCCCCGCCCTGGCTGCGGCGGCGGCTGCTGCTGCTGCTGCGGCTCCTGAAGTGACGCGACGCGACCCCCGCGCTGTTTTTTGCCCGCGACGAAGGTAGGTGACGGGGGGGGTTGGGGGTGACGGGGGGGTTGGGGGGGTGGCGATGGCGGTGGGAGGCGCAGCGGCAGCGAGCGAGCGAGCGGGAGGGCGGAGGGCGGGTGGAGGCGCAGCGGCGGGCGAGCGAGCGAGGATATTGGCTGGGTGGGCGACCCTCGCCTCGCGCCCACCACCGCCCGCCCGCGGGAGGGACGCGCCGCCCTTTGGGCTGGGGAGCCGCGGCGCTCCAGCCGGCCGACCACCGCCCGGCCGAGGCAACTCCTGCGGCGGCGGCGGCGGCCGGAAGGGAGGCAGGTGCCCCGCGTGCCGTTCGGCAGCCGCGCCGGCCCGGCAGAAGAGTCGCGAGCGAGGGCGGGAGGCCCCCACCCCACGCCGAGCGATCCGGGAGCGGAGCCGGGAACGCACCCGCGGCTGGAGGAGATGCCCGTCGAGGGCGTCTGGCGAGGGCTGGCTGGCTCTCCTCGCCGCTGCCGGCCTCCACGGATCAGGATCAAGCTCTGCTCGCTCGCTGCCTCAGTGCTGTGCGGCGCTGAGCCTCCTTCCGCGGCGCCTCCAGCCCGGACGCGGCGCCTGCCCATTGGAGCGCCCGCCAGCCACGCCGGCCCCGCGCGCACCCCATTGGGCCGCGCACACCCTGCTGCCGGCCTCCACGGATCCTCTTCGGCCGCGCGCCCTCTTCGGCCGCGCGCCCTAGGCAACCGCCTAGTTGGCCTAGCGGTAGCGCCGGCCCTGACTCTGCATTGTGCTCTATTATGACCGTCCGTGTAAAATCAGCTTGCTGAGTATTGTGTGTCTATAAATGACATTTTGCTAAGTGGAAAATACTCTCCATTGTTCTGTCTGACCTTTCAAGACTGTGCTATAATACTTTACATTTATAAAAATGGTGGTCTTTACACACAAAAATATCCTCGATTTTATCAGGGATTCATTTGAACTGTAACTGATTGTCCAACTGAGAGCCCTCAGTGTGCGATTTATTTAATACAGGCTTATCAGCAAATTTTGAATGATTCTGTAATCAGAATGATTTGTTCAAATATCGTTATGAATGCAAATAAGGAGGGTCTTGGCATTGCCAGCCACAGTTCAGATAGCACTGGGATTTCTGGCAGAATGTTATACTCCTTTTTAAAATGTACATTATTATTTCTCATCACAAGTATCTTAGTGTGCGCAAATGTTTTACTGGTTAAAGTGGTTTACTCATTTCACTGATGTTCCTTCTAACTGGATATTATTATAGTCCATAGGCTACAGGTATTTTCAGATGGAGTGATTAGAGCAGGGCTGAGCAACACAGCCTGTGGGCCGCATGATGGTCTCCCAACTGTTTCTGTGCCCCACTGCCCGATTTGCAGATGAAATCCGGCAGTGCCAGGACACTGCAGACAAAAAAGTGGTGATTTGTCATTTACACAAGGCACTACTCTCCCCCCCCCTGCACGCCACTGCACTTTTGCATTTTGCTGACACATTTAGTGGCCTGGCAGCAATTTTTGAGGTAGGTGGATTGGCCCCTGAACCCCCAAATAGTTGCCCACCCCTGGATTAGAGAATGCCAGGTGTGCTGAGCTGACATCTGTAATCTATGCATAGATAGTGCCAATACTTGCACTGATGTCCAACAGTCTGTCAAGATCGGTACAGATAGTGCCAGCAACCATTATGCAAAACCAGCATTCCCAGTACCAACCAAAGTCTCCCTCACACTACTTTCCATTTCCTATTTGGAACTACACGTGTGGAGGAAAATAGCCACTTAGCTTCCTAACTTTATGGGGATGAATTATTTAGAAATGAAGAAACTATACTATACGGCAGGAGTTCGCATTGCATTTGCTCCTTACATTTTAAATATTAAAATTATATTTTATACATAGTTTATTTTTATTTATTTTTTTACTTTACAATATTTACCCCATCCTGATAGTGTGGTGCTTAATTGGCATATTAGGAAAGTAGGCATAACCAACATATAAATACATGAGTTCCATATTTATTTGCACTTCTAGCATTTGAAATAACCTTTTTCCACGATACGTGATGAGCTTAACTTTAGGGGAAAAAAAGCACTTTCTCTGCTAATTGGATACTACTGGACTATTAAAAGGGTAGCTAAGTATCAAACATTAATGTGGCTCTTAAAAGTGACAGGGCCATTTGCCATGTACTTAGTTTTGCTGCATAAGCAGTAAAAGTAAATTGGTATGTTATTCAACTTTTATCTGAGGCTGTGTGTGCTTTGAGAAAATGGTATGGAGGGCTGTTGGGGGACTGCTCTGCTTTTGACTGTGCAGTAGCTCTGTAATATGGCGGATCCATCTGGAAGTAGACTTGGCCAGGTTCAGTGTAAGGCAGTGTTGCTGGTGCCCACTCCTGTTCTAAATGCTTCAGTTCCAAATTCCCTCACTCTTTACTCCAGTCTAGAAAGGCATGAATGGATAATGTATATACACCCTAGTTGCAGGTAGCCATATAGGGAACATCCTCCCTCTATTCTGTATTGTATCATGTCTAGATAAAAGGGTGGATCAAGCATGAACCAGACATACCAAACACATAAAGTGGGGGAATGTGCACTTGGCCAGATTAAGGTAGAGTGTCTGTTATGATGGTCAAAAGATCTTTAGTGTGAGCATGATCTCACAACACGAGCATGTGCATGAATGAGCCTTTTCTGTGGTGGCTCCCAAATTGTGGAATGCTTTCCCTAGAGAGGTCTGCCTGGCACCTACTTTGTTGACTTTTCGAAGACCTTTTTATTCTCCTAGGCCTTTAAAAATATATATTTTTAAAAACTGCTGCTTGTTTTATTTTTAATAATATGTTTAATGCTGCATTTTAAAATAATATTTTCTACATTTTAGCTGCATAGATATTTATCTCTTTAAAATCTTTTAACTTATTGTTGCTGCTTTTCAAACTTTAGAATTTTTTAAATATGTTTTATCATTGATTTTATTGCATTTGTTTTTACTATATTTGTCGCCTTAAGAGCTTTGGCTATAGGACAACTCAGAATTTGAATGAGTGAGTGAGTGAGTGAATGAATAAATAAGACATGGACTTAAGATAATACTTGTGAGGAGCAATCAGGGGTCACCATGCAGGCCTCCAGGTTCCCCAGTAATAAGAGCCTGCAACAGTAGGGCTAGTCAAACAGAACATAAGGGAATCATGAGAAGGGCTCTTTAAATGGCTCGGGGACTCTGAGACGGGGAAGAGTGTTGGGTTTGTTCGATATTGGTCTGTGTGCTAAATGAAGCCCTGGCCTGGCCTTCCACACACAGCAGAGTTTTCTCCACGCAGCAGCACTCCAGCATTCTCAGCTGCAACTCAGTTCAGGACTCAGGAATCACTCTGTAGTCAAAAACAGCTCTATTCTAACTGTTTTATTAACTTATAACAAAGTGTCACTACAGGTTCTTCTTTACATTCCATATACAGAGTCCATGTGCAGAGTACAAATTAGTTAGAGCTCATATCCAGCTCAGCAGAAAAATACATCCAGCTAAAACACCAAAATTCAGACACGGTATAAGCAAATACATATGGGTGTAGCTTAGCTATTACACGTCTTCACCTTATTTACATCACATGACAATCCTGGCTCACACCAAAAACGCCTAGCAAGGCCGAAGTGAGAATAGCATAATAAACATAGACAGCAATGTACTGGTGTCTCCTGTCTGGGAACTTTCCAGATAAGCAGTAAAGGCCACGGTAACAAAACAGAAGCAACACAGCAAACTATTTTGCTTTACACACTAACAAAGCAAAATGGGGCAGAAGCAAAGGATAAAGGTCTGAATGCTGGAGACGTGCAAGGAGAGAAGGAAGCAAAGGCGGGAGAAGGAAGTCCCAGGAACAGCAGCTGGGAGAGCAAACCTAAAGGAATGGAGCCCAGAAGGTAGAAAACCAGGAAAGGCACCTGCTGACTCTCATGTGAAATAAAGAACTCAAACAAATGCCTGGCTGCTAGGAGCAATCTTCCAGCACAGACAGCCATGAAGGGACATATACAAAAAGGAGTGTACACAGAAAGACCCAGCCAATTTTACAACAAATTCAATAATTGGTCATTCTGATCCTGCAACTACTCACTGCCAGCTTACTCCAGGTACTTACCCACATTACCCATGAGCATTTTGCTTGGTCCTGTAGGTCCTTTCTCAGTGAATCTTCAGCCTGGTCCTTCAATCACCCACAGACATTCATCCTGGTCCTATAACCACTAACTAACATTGCTCCAGGCCATGCTGCCTTATCTGGTGAATACTTGCATAGTATGCCAAGAAGTAGTCCTGATTCTGCAACAATGGACTATAATGATCTTGTGAGGTAACTAGGATCAATCAAGTTTATAGTGCCTATATTTACATATGATATGCAGTCAAGTTGTTATTCTTAGAGGGTAGCAGTGGGAAATGACATGTTCCCCAGGATGGAGGGGATGGGTCTTGTGACAATACCCTTGCTATGATCACAGATGTACAACAGCCTGCTATGTTCACATGGGATGGAGTGGGGTAATTGGCCATGGGATTTTGGCCAAGACCTGCTGCTATTTAGGTAAGTGAACATAGAAATAAGAACTCTTGCCTTGTCCTTTTCTGCTTTGCCAAGGGCAAAGAAATCAGAAGTGAGAACTCACTTGAGAGAATAGTGGCCCTCACATCTCAAGACCACTCCATTGCTCATGTATTGAATTTACAGCAAGACACATTTCCCACTAACCAAAAGAAGACATAGCAGAGTAGAGAACCATCTGTGCTTAGTTTGAATTTAGATTCCCCAAAAGCAGGATAGTTGGTGGAAGTCAAAGGGACTATAATTTCTGGATGTGGGTGAAGATTGATTGTAAAGCGGCTATCTTTAGGCTTAAATCATTGAAGTTTGGAGTAGACAACTAATTGCACAAAAAACACCATAGTTTGGCTTCTGTTTTTCAAAAAGGCCCTTTAGCCCCTGAAATAAACAAAACAAAACAAAAAAAATAGAAGACAGGGTTAGATTTTTTAGAACAATTTATTTTTTAGCCCTTGTATACATCCGTTAGCCAGTCACTCTTGCCCATTAGGTGTCAGGACTTAATTAGTGCAGTTTCTCTGGAACAACCTGTGAATATAAAAGCAACTAAGCTCTAGACTGATCATTCCCCTAGGAACACCAAATGGTGGTATATGTGCACATAATTAATATTGCTTGCAAAAGATCTGCTTTGGCTTCAGTGAATCTATTTGGGGTAACCTTGTCAGTCAGATATAAGTAATGAATGAGTAGGGGAAAAAGTGCACCCAGTTGCTGAGAAAGTGAGTGGGGTCAGGGGGTGGGGATGAGATTCCTTCCTTTTCTCTGTACTGAACCTGTATCAACAATAGCAGAAGGGGCAGGAAGCCTTGAGTAATGTTCCACTGAAATCACATAAGTGTGAATGAAAGAAAATGAGTACATTTTCTTGGATCGTTTCCTAATGCATAAATTCCATTCAGGGTAAAGCTTCTTTCAGTTTAGCAGTCTCTTGCACCCCCCTTTAATGTAACGTATATAGTGATTTTTGACAACATCCTGAATAGCCTTTAAAAATCACTTAAACCCTGCATAGTTTCTGACTGTTTCTCATAAAAAGCTTCAAGAAACTTCACTAAAGGATTGATTTCATAAGATGGCTAGTTATTCATGTATGTCAGGGCACTGAAACTCAACTCACATAAAATATCTTTCCTTAGACCTTAAACCTAAAGTTGTGTGAGAGAACTGGATGCAAACCTTAAAATCATGGTGCCTGCTCATAATAGTAAATCTGATATATTTCCCAGCTATTTTTAGTAGCGTGGATGAAATTTATTTTGATTTTTCACATAGTCAATATAGTTTACTACTTTGGTGTATGTGTCAATTGCTTCTTGAAAAACAAGCGGTGACCATTTGTGGGTAAAGAGGTTTAAAAAGTCAGAAGGGCGGCAGAGCTGTCCTTCATGCTCATGGTGAGCAAGTTTGCTATGCTGCACAAGTTTGCTATGCTGCACTTTATGTCTGCATGAGACCAAAACGGTATCCATCCTTAGAAATGTTGAACTGTCTGATGGAATAATGACAACCAGCTTCTCAAATGACACTAAATGCCAACAGATGAGCTTTTCCATTACAAATGAGTGCTGCTGCTGGAGATATCAAGGAGCATGAAAATAGCTCTTAGCTAGTAAGGAAATGAAGAAAATAATTGTCACCTCCACCTTTTCTGGCAAGAGAGTGAAGCAATATAAGGGGGAAAAACTACAACAGAAGCCCTAAGGGGAATGGGAGAAATTGGGCTAGACTGATTGATCAGCCAATGAAACTGTGTACCATAACAATGATGTTTTAGCACGGAATGATCTCATGCTGCGGGTACTGGGCCATATCAACTCTCTTCCGATGGATATGATCTGGAGAATCAGAAGAAGAAAGTGTGGATCACTCCCACACAATGTCAGTGCAATGAAGGATGTAGGGGCCTTCCTAGACACTGGCAGTGCTCATACTCTAATTTGTCCCACAAACTTACCCATAATATACTAAGGACTGTTATCAGTGAGTTCCTTTCCCCCATAAACTAAGGCACAATCCTATGCACGTTTAGATGGAAAAAAGACCTACAACCGCCAGCATGCCCTAGCCAGCATAGCTGGCTGGGGCATGCTGGGAGTTGTAGGCCCTTTTCCCATCTAAACATGCATAGGATTGTGCCCTTAGTGATCTTGTTGCATTGTTATGTGTATCCTTCCTTTTTGTTGCCTGCATCTTTAACTCTATTTCAAAATAAAATTCCATCTTCAAAAGCAAAGATAGAAAATGCAAGAAAAGTTAATGCTTAAGATATTCTCCATATTATGCCAAAACTCATGAATTGTATTTATAACAACTGGGATCTTTGGCTGACAACCTTCTCTATTCTTCTAGAGATACTGGCAAAATTCTCTTGAGGGCCGAAATAGACATTACTTTCAAATTGGTATCTAGCAGCTACATCTTTTTTTCATATTTACTCTCAAGTAGCTATGGGTGGTGTTCCAATTGGGACTCCCAGCATGTGGGATAGGGTGGCTTTTAACATCTGGCTTGGGCCCCTTGCACCTATTGTAGAGTAAAAATAAAAAAAAAGACATAACTGCTAGACACTGATTTAAAATAATGTCTGCTTTGGCCCCCAGACCAGATTGGGTAATGAATTTGGGGCTCGTCAAAGCCCAAATCACACTAAAGGCAAGTTTTTAAGGCCCTTGCATGTGCAGCAGCTCCTGGAAGAACTACATCTCCCAAGGTCCCTTGGGCTTTGTTCTCTGATGTGCTCTTACATAGTGCATCAGGAAGATAGGGAGGGAGGAAAGGGACAAGACCATCTCCTTCCCTCTCTCCAATTGCTGCTGCTCCCATTTCTACTTGAGCGAGCTTATACACGAATATCCAGGGATGACCAATGTTCTTTGGTTGTGTGTATGAATTTCAGGACATTTTACTACATAGCATCATTCAGACAGACCAACACACATGAAACATAATTGCTCCTGGGAGACATTTTAAAACATTTCAGAAAATACCACATGTTAAATTTCAGGAAGTTAGTCATTTGAACAACCACTCTATGAAGTAGTGTAGCTAATGTAAACCGGCATAGAAGTCCCTTTCATTTAATTACTGCCAGTTAGCCATACATACAGTCACTACAACATACATACCGTGTTCTGTGAATGGTCAAGCAACAGCAGTCAAAAGAGAAGCTATTTTAGTGTTGGAATTAATCCAAAGTAGAAAGTTTCTGTTGCAAAAATATATCAAGCTTTATTTATTTATTTATTTATTTACAGCATTTGTATACTGCTCCATATCTAAATAGATTTTGGAGTGGTCAACAATACAAATATAAAAACAGATAAAGGAAACAAAAACAATACATTTAAAACAAGGTAACATTACAATGGTGGTTGGACAGCAGAGAAGGCTTCCCAGAATAAGGAGGTCTTCATCAGGCACCAAAAGCAACACATTGTCGGAGCCTTCCTGACCTCCAGAGGCAGGGAGCACCACAGAAATGGAGCTGCCACACTGAAGGTTCTTCTCCTGATGGACTCCAATCAGGCCAAAGGTCCATGAGGAACTACGAGGAGCATGCCATCTGATGACCTCAGCAACCGGGCAGGTTGGTATGGAAGGAGGTGCTGCCGCATTCTCAGGTAACCTTGTCCCAGGTTGTTTCGGGCTTTGTACACAAGTACTAGAACCTTAAACTTGACCTGGTAGTGAATTGGTAGCCAGTGCAGTTCCTTCAGCAAAGGAGCTGCATGCTGAAAAGGGGCAGCTCCTGACAACAGCGGAGCTTCAGTTCAGCAACATATTCATAAGATGCATTGAACTTCACAAATGTACACAATTTTGGGTTTCCTCACCATTTCCCTTTACTTTCATGATGGGAATAAGTCCAGTGGAGGCTGATGATTCCTATTTCGGTGGGGCTCCTAATCCATTGCAGCTTTTATTTGGAGTTTTATAAGAGCTATCCATGGTGCTCCACAGTGGTGAACCTATTTTGTGGATGGAGTTCAGCAGCATGGATGACTCCTATAAAGCGCCAAATAAAACCTGCAATGGATTAGGAGCCCCACCGAAACAGGAGTCACCAGCCTCCCCTGAATAAGTCCCCAGTAGATTTGAAAATGGGCTCAGGAAAACCCTATTCAGGCATTCTACATCTAGGGAGTCTACACATGTAAGGAGAGGGAATGTGCTAGCCTCACCTCCTCCAGTTTCACATACGTCACCCTCTGCTCATGGAGGGTGACTTTCTGTAGAGGAGAGCCTCTTGCAACAGCTGTGGAGGCTCTCTACATGATTCAGAACAGTGGAAAAATCAGTGCTCAAAATGGTAAGAAGAGCCTCCACGCATACAGGAGGCTCTTTTCTTCAGAAAGTTGCCCTCCACAAGCTGAAGGCTACAAATGGAACCAACAGGGGGGGGGGGGTTAGCTCGCTCCCTCTCCTCATGTGTTTAGTCTCCCTCGATGTAGAACACCTGAATAGGGCTAATGTCTGAACTATTTCATCTGGAATCTCAGGAAACAACACAATTGATTCCAAGCCTAATTCTAACCCAATTTTGGACCCTGTCATACAACTCCAATAATGTCACAGAGAATGTGATAGAGTCTTATCCTTTTCCCAACCTGCCTTCATGTGTCTCCCTGCCTCCAGCCATCTGCTGACCCTCCTCCTTCCCTTCTGAATCAGGAAATATTAATTTTAGTGGCATCACTAATTTACTTCCATTTACATAGCCCATTCCTTTCCAGTTCTGGAACTTCTGAATCAGTAACCCACCAGTCCTATGGAGGTCAGGGCAGGAAGCTATAGGCAGCAGTGGAGGAACTCCCACTTTCTAAGCCCTGCTAGATTCATGCTGGCTAGGGCAGAAGGTGGTTGTGGAGGCAGCTTTTCCTTTTTTGGTCTGCCTGTCCCTGGTTGTTCTTTTCTTTTCTTCCTCCCACTGGTTTCACTGGGAGGAAAAATAACTGCAGCTTTTCCAGGGCTGGCACATTTTTTTTTATTTAGTCAGGGCCATGTCAGGGGAATGGGAGGACTTTGGGTCCAGTGGATCGAAGGCCTCCCCCAATCTAACCCCAACACACCCCTTTCCAGCCCCTACCATTGTTGGACCAGCGATGGTGGAGAAGTGATGGTGATAGACCTTTGTCCTGCCACAACAAGGAGGCCTCTGTTGAGGAGGGAGGTCGGCAACATTCAACCCTCCATAAGATGCCCTCTCCTGGAGCTTAGGATCGCTCCCTAAAAACAGCTTCCTTGATTGTTTTGGAAAATATTTCAAGGGCCTTTAAGAGCACAATCCTATACATGTTTAGATAGAAAGAAGACCTACAATTCCCAGTATTCATGCATAGGAGTGCACCCTAAGACAACATATTTAGACAGTGCAGATATTTATTTTATAGCACCGGAATGATGTATTGTTCACTACCTCAAAGGCCATCAAAAGAATATATCATGAATACAGATCTTTATCACCCCATTAGTACTGGAGAATTCTTGTATTTCCATATGCTCAGTAACGAGCCAATGCTATTCAATGCTGTTCATCAGTCTACTGAAGGTTAAGGTGATGATATTTGCTCATTATAACCAGTTTCTGATATTATTTAAGATATGTTAAAGAGGTTGTTTGTGTTTTCTTTACAGCTATGTGTACAGAAAGGTTACTGTTAAATATGATATTCAGTGGTTCCATTTCTGTCACTGGAACTTTAAAAACAACAATAGAATAGGTAGCCCTGAATTAAAGAATATATGAAACAGCAAGCAGCACCAGGAGAAAAGTGTACCATATCTAAGGTAAGTTTTAAAAATCCATCTACCTGAATACAGGTGAGCTTATATATGTCTTTCTATGCAGCAAGAATACTATGATCCTGTATACCAGCCTTCTCCAATCTGGTGCCCCACAGAGGTTTATCTGTGACATCAAAGATCAGGATTACACAAACAAACCTTTGGTTACACCATGCCAGCTGATGTTGTTTGTATTAGTATAGCAGCCTATGTTTAGGATGAGAATATTTTATTTATTTATTTATTTATTATATTTGTTAATCGCCCATCTGGCTGGTAGTGGTGGGGCTGAGCTGGAGTCGGCTGGAGGCTCGCTCTGGGCTCGGCCTCCCTGCGAGCGGCGGCGGCCCAATCCCGCTCTTCAGAGCGGTGCGGAGCGCTGCTCGCCCCGTTGTGCCGCTGCCGGACAACCCCCCGCCCCCTGCCGCTGCTGCCGCCGGCGGAGAACCCCCCCACCCCCGCCGCTGCTGCCAGGACCCCCCGCCGCCTACCTGGTCCTGCGTGCCGCTCCTGCGCGCTGGCACCGCCACCGGCGCCACTGCTCCGGCGCGCTGGACCCCCACCCGCGCTCTGTTTTGGCGGAAGGAACCAGGGCAACAGGGCTTAAACAGCCCTGTTGCCCTGGTTTCCCCAGCCAAAAACAGAGCACGGGGGGGGGTCCAGCGCGACGGAGCAGGGTCCCGTCGCGTCACTTCCTCTGCGCCGGAAGTGACTCGACGGGACCCATCGGACAGGAAGGAAGGCTCTCCATTCGGTGGAGAGCCCAGGTAAAGCCCGCGCACGGGGCTGAGCAGCGCGCGGGGCTGAGCAGCCCGTCGGACGCGAGCAGGCCCAGTTTGGGCCTTGCTCCTGTCTGACGGGCTGCTCGGCTACATCCCTACAAGTGATGGCGATGTACAATTAAAACAGTACAATAAAACATGATAATTAAAACAGTATTAAAAATTCTTTTAAAACCCTAACCCACCCCATATTCCCGCCTGAAATACCATGTTTTTAATATAAGAGGAACTGAGAACTTAAGAGAAAATGAACTTCCTAATCACCTGCTCCCATCAGTGGTTCATGCCTTGGTCTCCTCTTGCCTAGACTACTGTAATGCGCTCTACGTGGGGTTACCCTTAAAGACGGTTCGGAAGCTGCAGCTGGTACACAACGCGGTGGCTCGCCTGGTTAAAGGCAGCCGGCGGGATCACATCACGCCAGTGCTCAAGGAGCTACACTGGCTACCAGTTGCTTGCCGAGCCGAATTCAAGGTGTTGGTTTTGACCTTTAAAACCCTATATGGCTCCGGTCCAGTCTATCTCAAGGAGCGACTCCAGCAACACCGAGTAGGCCGCTCAACAAGATCTGCCACAGACAGCCTTCTTCTTGTCCCTTCAGCTAGAGCAGCTAGACTGGTGGGGACTAGGAAGAGGGCCTTTTCTGTGGCGGCCCCTGTACTGTGGAACTCTCTCCCGAGTGACCTCCGCCATGCCCCCTCTCTGCTGAGCTTCCGCCACTCATTAAAAACTTGGCTATTCCGGTGGGAATATGGGGTGGGCTAATGATTTTAAAATTTTATACTGTTTTAAATGTATTTTATCCTGTTTTTATCTTGTGTTTTTATCTTTTATCTTGTGTACATCGCCCAGGGTGGCCGGTTGCCGGCCGGATGGGCGATAAATAAATATAAATAATAATAATAATAATAACAACAACAACAACTTATGGAAAGCTCAGAAGACATCTCAAGAAGATGAGGCAAGATGGGAATACTACAAAGAAGCCCATTGACACATTCTTGAGCAGGGTGGGTTGCCTGGAGTGAACCTGGGGTACTGCCATGCCAGGCATTTAGTGGGAATTGCCACGCTTCATCCACTCACTTTTTATAAGGCACCCACATGACCCCATCATCCTATCATTGTCATCCTGCATTTCCCCCTGTGATTCTTCCATCTCTTCCTCAGACTGCAGAAAGTCAGAATCCTGCCCCCACCCCAAAGAACACAAGAATAGTGCAATCTCTACAGCTGTAGATACCTTTGGGACTGTTTGTAGCTTACAATGGAAGAGCAATGATTGAATAGTGCTAGGAGCCACCCGTCTGGAAGCAGCCCCAGGAACTGACAGTATACTTTAAAATTCCAAGACACTGGGTGGTAATGCAACCACCAAGCATCCTGCTTTGGTCCTCCATAGACTATTTTGCTCATCTGCTGTGGGGTAAAGCTAGCATCTTGACTTGCTAGAGCAGGTGGGAGAGGAAGGCAGGGAAAGGGACCAGTGGATATCAAGTAGGGTTATGTGAGGCATTTAAAAAGATTTCCAAGTAGTCTCTAGGTTAAAACATAGCAAGTATAGAAGCAACAGCAGTGTGGCAAAAATGCATCAATGGATTTTAAATTTAAAATAATTAGCATGGACACGATCCCTACAGAAAGTATCATGTTGACAAGGAGAAGTGCTGACATTCATCATCAGGCGATCACTCGTGACCGAGTAAGATTGTCTTCCGGGATAAAAGGAGGAAATTCTAAAGAAGATTGTGTAGACTCTAGCGATGGGTCCGTAAGTGACTGTGAAGGCCAATTCTAGATCCACACAGCTTCCCACAGTGAGGACACAGGTTACCAGATAGAAGATGGTCCTGTAAAGGATTCATTTGACGTGCTTTTCGCTTAGCACGTTTCTCCCTTTCACCTTGCACTCGGGCTTCTTCAAAGTCCATGGAACCTTTGTGAAAGGCCAACCTCCAGTTAGATCGTTCATGGGCCAGAGCTTCCCAGTTTTCGATGTTTATATTGCATTTTTTTAGATTAGCCTTATGAACATCTTTAAGCCTCTTATATTGACCACCGATATTCCGCTTTCCATCCTTGAGTTGGGAGTAAAGTAACTGCTTTGGGAGACGGCAGCCAGGCATTCGAACAACATGACCGGTCCACTGAAGTTGGCGTTGAAGGATCATTTTTTCAATGCTAGTAGTCTTTGCTTCTTCCAGTACACTGACATTTGTTCGCCTATCTTCCCAAGTAATTTGCAGGATTTTCCGGAGGCAACGTTGATGAAACCTTTCAAGGAGGTGGAAGTGACGTTTATAGATAGTCCATGTTTCGCAGGCATACAATAAAGTTGGTAATACAATGGCTTCATAAACCAGTGTTTTGGTCTTCTTACAAATATCCCGATCCTCGAACACTCTATGTTTCATTCGAGAAAATGCGGCACTTGCGGAGCTCAGACGATGCTGGATTTCACTGTCGATGTTAGCTGTAACAGAAAGATAGCTGCCAAGATAGAGAAAATGATCGACATTTTCCAGTATTGTCCCGCCAAGCTGGATAGATGGCATCACCAAAGGATTGGCTTGCACTTGCTGATGAAGCACTTTGGTTTTTTTGATGTTAAGTGAGAGACCAAGTTTTTCGTATGCTTCTGCAAAAGCATTTAGGATAGTTTGGAGATCATCCTCTGAATGTGCGGAGACCACATTATCATCAGCATACTGAAGTTCCACAACGGAGGTTGTAATTACCTTACTTTTTGTTTTCAGCCTGCTGAGATTAAAAAGCTTTCCATCTGTTCGATATATAATTCCCACACCGGTGGGAAGTTTCCCCTTGACAAGATGTAAAACCATGGCGATGAAAATGGCAAATAATGTTGGGGCGATAACACATCCCTGTTTAACACCTGATCCCACTTTAAATGGAGCACCATGAGAGCCGTTGTTGTCCAAAACCGTTGCCGTCATGTTGTCATAGAGAAGTCGCAAGATATTCACAAATTTATTGGGGCATCCAATTTTCATAAGGATAGTCCAGAGAGCTGTACGGTCTACAGTATCAAAGGCCTTAGCCAAATCGATAAATGCCATATAAAGGGGTTGATTTTGCTCCCGGCATTTTTCTTGGAGCTGACGTGCAGTAAAAATCATGTCTACTGTCCCTCTAGAGGGGCGGAAACCATATTGAGTTTCAGGGAGGATCTCTTCTGAAATAGATAGAAGACGGTTTGCGAGAATCCTAGCAAATATTTTACCTGCGGTTGCTAAGAGAGAAATGCCCCGATAGTTTCCACAGTCTGTTCTATCACCCTTCTTAAAGAGGGTGATAATTATGGCATCCCTGAAGTCTTCTGGGATCTCTTCTCTTATCCAGATTTTTTCGATGAGTTTATGAAGATGTTGTACAAGTTCGGGCCCCCCTTCTTTAAAGATTTCAGCAGGAATCCCATCTGGTCCACTAGCTTTGTTGTTCTTCATTTGATTAATGGCTTTTTTTACTTCATCCAAAGTGGGGAGTATTGCAAGTTCCTCTTTAATTTGTTTTTGCGGGATTTGTGAAAAAATCTCATTATCCACCTTAGACTTACGATTTAAAAGGTCATAATAATGCTCTTTCCAACGCAGTGCAATAGACTCTTTGTCTTTTAAGAGTTTGGTGCCATCTTTTGATTGTAAAGGGTTTGTACCACAGGTTTTTGGTCCATAAATGGCCCTTGTGGCCTTACAAAAGCCCCGTGCATCATGAGATTCTGCAAGTTGTTGAATTTCTTCAGCTTTCTTTTTCCACCAAGCGTTCTTAAGTTCTCTTGTTCTTCTTTGGACCTCAGCCTTTGCGCTAGCAGTAGGTTTTTTTCTTGGCAGCGCAGTTAATATCATTTTGCCATATTTGGAAGGCTTTCCTTTTTTGGTCAATTATATATTTAATCTCATTGTCATTTTCATCAAACCAATCCTGATGTTTCTTTGTTTCATATCCAATAGTTTGTTCACAAGCTGCAGTAATGGAGGTTTTCAGCTTAGACCAATGGTCCTCAATGTTGTCAGGAGGTTCCGTAGGTAGATGTTCCTTAAGAAGTGATTGAAGACGAGTTTGCTTAATAGGATCTTGAAGGACTTGGATGTTCATTTTACGCCTTGGTTTCCTTCCTTGAAGCCTACGTTGGGGAGCAATGTTGATAACCATTGTGGACCGGATTAGTCGGTGGTCTGTCCAGCAGTAGTCGGCACTCACCATGGCCCTTGTAAGAAGTACATCGCGGCGATCTCTAACACGGACAATTACATAATCCAGAAGATGCCAGTGCTTTGACCGTGGGTGCTGCCATGATGTTTTAAACTTATTCTTTTGTCGAAAGAGCGTGTTTGTGATAGTGAGACATTGGTTGTATGTTGATGGCAGTATTAAAGTTCCCCAACCCAGTAGATCACTCATAATGAATAATAACCTCTCCTGAGTATTTAGGGTCCCTAAATGTTGAAAGGGTATGATAGAGCCAAGTCAGTATCCCTGTTTCCCAAAGCAGTTTATCATTCTGTGCCTTCTACTAACTTTATTACTGGGCCAAAAGAAATTATTGAGCTATGAAGTGTGAGTATCTCACTGAAAACCAGGCTATGTTTTGCACCACATTTCTTTATCCTGCAGCCCTTCAGATGGGGGAAAATTCTTGTCATGCTAATAGATAGCTTGAGGGAATTGTAAGAACTCAGATCACACAAAAAGAACAAGTGCACACCATCTGAGGGAAGTATTTTTCAATTATAACTAAAAAGATTGCAGTACCCATGGTATTTAAAACTGGGAGCCATGATCTTTTGTATTTCATCTGTGTAAATCCCATTAGCGTCAGCAGGGTTAACCCAAGTGTAACTGAGGCCAAAGTTTGGTGGTTGCCGAAAGCTAGAACATCATTGATTCCAGCTCATTCTAGCTGCTTCATCTAATGAGCTGTTCAAATCTCAGAGAGAACAATGTGAGGTGAGGGTGGGGCACAATGGAAGGTTTGTACTGGTCTTGACTGACCTAAGAAGCTTTTGTTCAGCATGCAGCAGACATACAAGAATGAAAGAAAAAAAGGGGGGGGGGGAAGACTCAGTCACATGGCAGAAGGCCAGAAGATAATTTCTATGGAAACATCTCCAATTTATTTGAAGCAGGGTTAAATATAAAGCAAGTCTTAATGAAAGAGCTAAGACTTAGATTTTCCGAAGAATGATTGTATGCAGTATGTCTATCTATCTCGATCGATCGATCGATCTATTTTCCACTTAGAATAGCCAGGCTTCCTAAACTGTGTAGCTCCTACTATCCACCTGTCCAGACAAAATAAAATTTGCACCTATGGAATTGATATGAAGTTATTCCATCCAAGGTCAAAGTGTCATAGGAAGGTGCCAGGTGAGACTATTAAACCAGGTGAGACTATTGTCCATCTAACACCATAATGTCTAATTTGACTGGCAGTGGCCCTCTGTGGTCTCTAGCAGTAGTCTTTGATATCACATGTTACCTGATCCTTTTAATGGGACTGAACCTGCATGCATGAAGCATGTGTTCTAAGCAAAGAGTTACAGTCCTTCTCCCAAAGAATTCTCCTTTCACATAGAGATTGGACTCTATGGGATTGGAGATTGGACACTGAGATCCTTGCCCTATTTGTTCCCCACAGGATAAATTCTGACATTATATTTCAGCAGGCATTGCAGATCAGTTTCCTTTGCACGTCTGCATTCCCACTAATAACCTAGTGTTAGAACTGCTTTTAATGTTGTGGAAAAGATTCAGTGGATCTGGATTTCCATGTCAAGGACCTACTGAATTATGGCACAACTGGAACATAGGAAGCTGCCTTATACTGAGTCAGACCATTGGTCCATCTAGCCCAGTACTGGTGACACTGACTGGCAGCTGCTCTCCTGGGTGTCAAGCAGGAATTTCCCCAACTCTACCTGGAGATGCCAGGGATTGAACCTAGGACCTTCTGTATGCTAAGCATGTGCTCAACCACTGGGCTTGGCATGCATGAAAACCTCCAGGGGTTTGTGCATGCCAATGAATTGTTATCCATACTAGTGCATGATGTACTGGAGGCTTCCCAGCATATGTGGTAAGGACTACCATGGCATGGGGTGTTTTTCCCTACAAAAGGTTTCTGATAGGTCCTGGTGCCAGTTTGATTAGAGCAGAATCCCAAATCTGCAGCTGAATTCTGGGTGAAGCAGGATTTCAGCAGCATCACTACTAACATAACATCCAACTTGCTAACATTGATTTCACTCTGTCATGAAGTGAACTTTGGGACACACTGATTTAACCATGGGTGAGATCTGTATGTCAGCAACATTGCTAATGCAAGTGCTGATGTACAAGCTATTTATGCATCTGCATAATCACTAATAATGAAACACTTGACTCAGCTCGGAATAGTTATTATGGATGGTTTCAATTCTGTTTGCCTTCCCCCCCAGAGGGCAGGTAAGCAAGACCAGTGGGTATATTTTCATTTTACCTTACAATCACTAATCATTCCCATTTATAATTTAAGCAGCCCAGTATGTGTTAACTCTTGGGAACTGATTCTTAATCTAACAGTTATCCTTCTATGTTTTGAACATGGCTAAATTGACCATAACTAATTTTGACCACAACTAATTTTGTTTTCACTCTGCTGGCAATGGGGGTCATGTTCTGTACCAATAAGTTAAAACGTTTCAATTTTGTATACTGGAGCTCTGCCTGTGCAGTTTGCAGTGCCAGCTGGCTCTTATCCAGCTCAGGGAATCAGCTCAGCCTTTGCATCTCTCAATGGTCCCTTTGGAAACAAAACAAAACAAATAAAAAATGGGAAATCTGGGTCTCAAACCACAAATGGAAAATAAAGATGTTTCTACCTTCCTCTGAGATGCTGCTATATATTGATACATTCTGCCAATTTAGGGGGTTTGGGGAAGCATTTTATTCTGGTTGCACTAAAACTTACTCCACCTAGGCTGTATCTACATTACTGTGTATATCGTCAAGTTAGCAGAACAGTACTGCTATGAGTATATTCACATTCCGCAGTCACTACTCACAGGGCACACTCTCGTTAAATGTAGTGCAGTCATCCCGGTTTACCACCCCACACCTAACTCCGTAGCGGTAGAACTGGGCATTGCCTTGAACAGGGCTTTTTAAAAATTACTGCTTTGTCATCTCTGCGCAGGGGTGAACGAGCGCAGGAGTGATCTTTAAAAAGGGAAAGGAAAAAACTCTTCTGGCCGCTCACAAAAAAGGAGAAGGATGCTGCCACCGCTGCCCTCCCACAAGTTCGGGGTGAAGCCAGCAGGATCAGTGCACTCCTCCCCTCCACCCAAATGCAATTTCCCAATGCAGTGTTCCTCCCGTTCTGAGTTCCCTGAGCCCAAGGCTCCTGTTAAATTAATGTGATTCACTTGGGAGTAAGGGCATTGGAGAGAATGTGATTTCCTTCTGAGCAGACATGCCTTTTGGCTAATTTACAGCTTCTTGGTCTTTGGGCAAGGGGGTGAACGTGGTTGTTAAAAAAGGGTGGGAAAGCCTCCTGCCTCTGTCCCCGCTCAAACTCCATAGTGGTTATACTGGGGGTAATGCCTTTCACATGTAGGGGAAATGGCCATTTAACAAGAAGGGTTTTTTTGTTCCTGGTCCTCCATCTATGCGGAGGTGCGCACATGCGCAGGAGCAAAATTGTTTTTTTTTTAAAAAGCACCGAAATGAAATTGTCCAAAGCAGCCGGCGTGGAGGTGTGCAGGAACATTTATAAACAAACAAAATTAACAGGCTTCCAGGGAAGAAGTTGAACCGCCGCACAACAACAAATGGTGGATACCTCTCTTCTCCACCATTTTGGGAGACACACGTAATGCCGCATTTCCCCCACACCACTCAACAACTATTGGCTAACTCCATGGATGACACTTTCATAGCCGCACCTCGGATGGGCAATGGCAATGCCAGTTTAGCACACACTAACCGCGTACTGCGACAGTGAACAGCAATAACTAATAAAAATTGATAAACCTAGTCTAGGAAATTCTGGAAGATACAAAGAATGATTACGCAGGACTAGTGCACCTGGCACTGAAAACTGAGTGCATTGTGTGCTGCACAAGTCTCAGCAGCGATACCGTACTGCAATAAACCTTAGGTGTGGATTTGACCCCAGTCTCCATAGATCCATTTCCACTCCTGGTATAAGGTTCTCTTGACGGATAGAAAGAACATAGGAAGCTTCCTTATACTGAGTCATTATTACATCTGGGTCAGTATTGTCTGCACTGGGGTGGGCAACTTTGGGTGTGTGTGGGGGTCTGTGTGCAACTTTTGACTCACCCTCCCATGGGCTGCACTCCTCCTGAGTGGGTTGTTCCCCCCCCCATTTTTGTTTTGCCACTTCTGTGAATTTCAGCAGTGTAGCAGTGGTGCTGGTAGACAGTGGAACCATATCAGAGTCAGCAGGGGCTGCATGCGGCCTGCAGGCTGTGTGTTGTCTACACTGGTCTACACTGGTCTACACTGACCACCAGCAGCTTTGCAGGGCTTTAGACAGGGGTCTTTCCCAACCCTGCTCTTCTTGAAGATACTGGGGATTGAACCTGGTGTCGAGGCCACCTCTCTCTCCCTCTGGAGTTAAGCAAAGGAACTGTTCTTCTAGTCAAGCAACTTTTATTATGCTGAACTGCAAACAAGCAAAGCTGGCTTTAGGTTGCAGATTAAAGCATATTGCAGAAACCAGTAACAAAAGAAACAAGCTGAGTTAGAATTCTGCCAAATCAGTTCATTGATACAAAATGGCCTGATTGAAAGTTGATTCCAGACTAATTAGAATTGACTAATGCCTTTCCTTTCCCAGTAAACAATATCTCAGAACCAAGCCTTCAAGGTGGTTCCTTGTTTTGCAGAGCCAACTACTTAGAATGCCTTATTGCTCTTCACTGTTATTCTCTCCTTAATTGAGATCTCACCCTTGGATGTCTCACTCCCATTTCCCCCCTGCTGTTCCTCTTCAGAAAGGCTTGGGTTTCCCACGGTTTCAGGAACGCCTTGGCTTTCTACTCCCTCCTCCCTTATCTCTATCTCCCCTGCCCTTGGATCCTCATTCCCCCTCTTAATCAGAATCGGAATCTATTCCCATGTCCCTTTGAGACTCCTGTAGAACTAATGGGACCAATCCCCACACCTGGAACCTTCTGCATGCAAAGCATGTGCTCTACCACTTGAGTGATGGCCTCTCCCTTTCCACTGAGCTAAGGCAAGAGCCAATGATATGGAACTGAAGTGGAAAAACACATATTGTGATGGCATCACGGGCTAAGTTGAACTAAATGTTATGGAGGAATACTTGAAGTTTGCTGGTTTTGGTCTCATGTTGAACACAGTGTAGTTCTGGCCTCATGCAAATGGACAATGTGTCAGTCCTCACCATCATGTCCTACATATGAGTAGTCATGGCACAGAGATCAGTTGTTTAATGCAGAGAAGACTGTATACTTATACAACGTGAGCAATTTCATGATTGCAGCAGCACTTATGGAACCACCACATCCACTGGAACTGGTCTTCTTGGCTGTCTTTGAGTTTCTGAATGCCTGGTTTATGCTAATGTTTGCCCATGAGATTGTGTTTGCCATTGTGTAGCATGTTCTGACTGTGGGAATATAACCCTATACAGAACAGTTATATAGATAGTGCTAGCCATTTTGCCAGCCTCTTACTGGGACAGAAGCTAGGATGCAATTGGCCCAATACAAAAGATGCAGTTGCAACCACAGAAACACATATTACATGGATTATTATTTTGCTATACTTCAAAAAATTCAAGGTCACACTCTATGTCAGGGTAGGGCAATCTCCAGCCGGCCCACGGAGGTTGCCCATCTGGCCCATGGAGGTTTGTGCTCCTCTGCAGGCCCGCCCACTCCCCTTCTCAAGCCCTTCCCCCTCACCAAGTTCCATCCCTGGCTTCCTGAGGAGGCAGGGAGAGGAATCCCCTTGTTATCTCTGATTGGAGATAACAAGGGGATCCCTTGTGTTCCATTACCCCTCCCAATGGTCGCTGAATGGTGCACAGGGGAAATCCCTTGTTATCTCTGATCACAGATTGGAAATAACAAGGGGATTGGGGGAGCAGTGGCTTCTGAAACTATATGCATGTCCTAAATGATTTTGTATGGTGGCTTTTCCCATCTCCCATCCCAGCACACATCTATTATGGATAGTGCCAAGTTAGTCCTATATCCCAGTCCTCATTGGTTGATCTCTTAAAAACTCAACTCAAAACCTGAATTGCTGTTATTCCAATATGAACGAAATTTCTGTAGCTTGTCAGAATGAGAATTCATTAGCAAGCCCGACCAACACACCCCCTGAAATGAAGTAAAATAAAAAAATACCAACTTATAGAGCTCAGCTTATGGGTACTATTAGTCCCTGACCTTTCTTGAATGGAGAGTTCATTCAAAAGTTTAAGAAGATGGAGAATCTTAGCTTAGCTTAAGAAAAGTCTTGGATAATAGGAAGGTGTACTCTAAATGATATCCCTTGAGTCACCTTTTTACCTTTGATAAGGAGTATGTTTAACAAGGTCCTTTTTGCACAGCCAAAATACAATTTAAAAATGAGGCAAAAGAATAGAAAGCAGACATGCCCTTTAGCATACATCGTGCTCTTAGAGGTCTTTCCACAGGTCTCATGGGAAAGTTTTAGGAAAGTTTACCAACTTAAATTAGGATTTTATGTTATGAAATGTAGGTTGTCTCCGATTTTATTGTAGGAACAGATACAATAATTTGTTTGTTACATTTCTAGAATAATTTCTGTTCCTTTCTGCAAATGTCATGTCACAGAATCACAGGTCTGGAACATCTGAAGTTGGTGGGAAGAAACAGACACTATATTATCACAAGAACTTACTTTTGCAAACAAATATACCATGATATTCTTATGCAAAATCAGTGTAACACTCATGGACACTCATGCAAAATCTGTATAATAGACCCACATGTGGCTCCCTCACTATTTACAGTGTTTCTCTGAGTGAGCATAGCTCTGACTTCAGTGTGAAGGACATTCAGGAATGGTGTGAGGCAGTCTATTTGTGGGACCAGGTCAGAAAGTAGTGTCACCACTTTATTGTTGGAGCCTACGCAATTCTTTCAGCAAATAGCTTGATACTATAAGCATGTCAGAATTCAGAAGGTGCACATTACATATACAACGCTTGTCTGTTTATTTATTTATTTTTGTATTTATTAATCAGATTTATATACCACTTTCCACAAAGTTTCAAAGCAGCTAATGTACAGTATCATACCATCAAAACAACAACAATACTGATAAAACTGCACACGGTGCTGTGTGCTACAGACCACAGCTGGCTGGGTCACACTTCAGGGAAGGCCTGTGTGAAGAGATGGGTCTCGAGGAAATGTCTAACTCTCAGAACTGTGTGTGGGGCCTCTCCAGTGAGCATAGCTGTGACTTCAGTGTGAAGGAATGGTGTGAGACAATGTCTATTTGTGGTTGCTTCATTGCTGTCATTTAGTTGTTGGGTTGGATCCAGACCTAGACATGCTTAGAACAGACCCATTGAAATCAATGGGACTTAGGTTTGTCCTGACTAAGTCTGGATCCAACCCATTGTTTCTGTACTCTGAAGGGTTGAGATATGTTTGTTTTCTTAATTAGGAATTTCTTAATAGATATTAGGCAGATCTTGGTGATTCTTAAATGTTTACAGAGTGGCAGAAAACCTGCCATTTCTCTATACATATCTTACAATAAAAACGTGTGGCTTGCTTTAGACTGTACCCAGACTTCCCCTAGCTTTAGATCTGTTGTCTGTCCACCAGCAGGCAAATATATTTTTATTCAGGCAAGCCTTTGACACATAAGCTGGTCTGTTGCTAAAGGGTTTTTTAATTGGTTGGGTGCTGTCTATTTCCTATATTGTTGTGTTTTTAATTGTGCTTTTATAGATCTGTTTTTATGATATGTTTTAATTAAGATGTTTTTAATCTGCATTTTATTGTTAGCTGCCTTAGGCGTCATTTTGGGTGGAAAGGTGGGCTAATGCTATAAACAAACAAACAAACAAACAATGGACTTCCCCCGGCACCGCCTTCTGGGGGTGGGGAGAAGTTTGCGTGTGGGGGAGGGATGAGGAGTCGGAATACAGCCAGGCCACATTGACCAAGCCAATGGGCTTAAGCAGGGCGGGGAGCTGGGACCCTAACTCGAGACCCTGTCTCCCCACCCTCTGCCTCTTTCGTTTTTTGGCTCCCTCCCGTCCTGCCCTGTTAGCAGTGTAGGCTCCTCTGGTCACCTGTTGGGGGGCCGAGTAGGAATTTTGGTCCATTGTCTTAATTGGCCGAGGCAATGGGCATATTTTGCCTCCTCTACACTGTGAGTCAGGGTGGGAGAAATAATTTTTGATTCGATCAATTGGACCGTAGCTAAATTGGTCGCATTTTGCGGGAAGTGTGGAATTAGGCAGTGGGGCTTAGGGTCCTGGTGAGCATCCAGTGGCACCTTTTCAAGGTGACTGGCGGTTACCCGAGGCTTCCCTCGCTAATGTCTTGCGGCTTGGCAGGAGGGAGATTGGGCCGCCTTTGGGGTTCTACCTGTTCTCACCTATATTGGCTGTCTCGAGGTGCCAATGGGAGGCGACAATGGTAAGGCCCTCAAGCTCCACATGGAGTGCAACTGGACGGTGGCGGGGCATCCCACCTCCGATTCGGTTAGGATGGCTTCGCCCAAATATTGGTTTTTTACCCAGCCAATGGCCAGGAGTAGATTAGTACTGCCCTTCACCCTTCACAGATCTTTAATTCAACAAATGTGTATGTGATTTTATACCATATATACTGTGTCTGACTCTTCATTATCTCACCTATACACACGCAAACAAACATTTGCTGTAATAAAAATGTGTGGCCTTCCCCTAACCAACTCAGTAAGGACATTAAAAAAAAGAAAGATGTTGTTTAAATGGAAGTACAAATGCAATTCCCCAAGCAAGCCCAGAAAGTTCATCGTTTTATTTCTTTATGCTGAGTCCCCTATTAGGCCAGCACTCTTCATGGCCATCCAGAAAGGAGGTAAAATGGTAAGTTTACCCAGAGAGCAAGTAGCTGATCCAGGTTATCACAAACCATTTCAGGGCTGAAAAGGGTTATGCCAGCTTCAAAAGGTATGAAAGCCTTCCCTTTGAAGCAGCTTTGGAACACTTTGAAGATGAAAGACACCATATATTATTTGTGTTGCATAATACCAGTCATAGACTAATATGGCCATCATGGCCTGTTTCTGACCTCAAAATCTGCAAAGTCAGTGCATGTCAGCTTCTAAAAAAGACCTTGTCCTGCGCTCTGGAAGCCCTGCCTTAGACATTTCTCTTAGCATGATTTCTTATTATGGAATGTCCCTAAGGGGAAAAGTGAGTTGAAAAATCAAATTTTAATGATGGTGAATCTCAACAGGCTTGAAGAAAATGAGGTTTGTGTGTGGGGGTGGGGTGGGGGAAGAACTCACTCTACATTTGGAAATGCATGTTTTCCTTGGATAGCTTTGCATACTCTGCCATGGAGAATCATGCAATGAGAGAGAGAGAGAGAGAGAGAGAGAGAGAGAGAGAGAGAGGAGGAGGAGGAGGGATGTGTTTCTATTCTGTGGATCCATATAGCTATGATAAATCCCATTGATGGTCACAACTCAGATGCTTTCTATCTACAAAATAGACATCTGGTTAGATTATCTTCATGTCTGTGGTTTTCCTTCAGAATGTTCACTAAGGAAGAGAGATTCACTCTGGTAAAAAAGAAAAGGGAAGAAAAGTTGGTACACTCTCTTTGAGGAGGCACATTAAACGATTTAAGCCAGCAGTGCCTTCTAGCAATCTAGCAATTTAGTTGGTTCCCTGCTGGAAGCATCTCCCAGTACTTTCTAAATATTGCATGAAGTACTTAAAGGTGAGGACACAGCTGTTCTGAATATCCATATCCATAAATCATCATTAATGACAAGACTTTAGTGACAGAGTTCTCTGGGTGACTGTTGCTTCAGTCTCAAATGGGACCGACAATCCCTTTAAAAATGCATCAGTTCTTTCGACTCTTTACATTGCACAGGCTTATCAAACATTATTAACCCTGTTACATCTTGGGCAGAATGTAATAAATGCTCCCTCCCCTTCTCTTCTCTCCTGTGGCTGCTGCAAAAAAACTGCTTTGGCAAAGAGCGGCTGCAACAGATCTTCCAAATTAAAGGACTAGAAAGAGAAGAACGAATGATAGCTGCAAATACAACTAGCCCTGATCTTCAAAGTAATCACCTCTATAGTACATTTTACAGTGGGTAATGCTCTGTAATACTTTTACATTTATTGCAGGATTCTCTCATAAGCCACAAAGTGCCATCAGAGACTTGCCTTCTAAAGGAGAAGATGTCATAAAAGATTGACGTTAAATAATGCATCTCCCTGGATTTGCTGAAGCTAACAGAATTAAGCATTGGTCTGTACGGACTTGAGACACACAGAAAACACTAGACTTCTCCCCAGATGTGGATTAGAGACATGGGGACTTTCTGCTGCATTACATTACATACCCTACATCTCTTACCCATAAAGGCCACACTTAACCATCTGTGTGCATTCACACTCATGAATGTGAGTATATGCACACATATCAGATAACCTTCTTTGTGTCCATTCTATACTACCCTACATTCTTGAAATTCCATGTGCAAGAGTATTCTGCTTGCTAATGCTGGTCAGACTGCAAATATTTTAAATTGTCTTCCTTCTATGACCATACCACTGCTTCCCTCTCTTATTCTTAAAGGAGATCTCACCCCATCTTGGAGTTGCAAGGAATTTTAAAGGAGTGTAATGCAAGAAATAAGAATACATCTAGGGCCCTACACTGCAGAGTGCATAGCATAATTAATAATGCAACCCAGCTCTTCCCTTCCAAGTGTATATATTCACTGAGTTTCAATTAAAATTATTTTGTGGATGTAGGGCAAGTATTGACTTCTGGCTACCCAAGGCAGAAAAACTATGTATCATTACTCACAGTATGGATGTAGCAATAGTGCAACCGTATCCATTCTGCTTGGAAGTAAGTCCCATTGAGTTCAATGGAAACTACTCCCAGGTAAGTGTATATAGGATTTCAGCCTGGGTGTGTTGTCTGTTACTTTCTCGATCAACCACTTTCATAGTAACCTATACAAAAATCATGTTTTTGGAAACTAATTCTTGGCATCCTGCATTATAAAACATCGATCCACATAGAATTGATTTTTTTTTTGAAGCATCTAAGTTTATCCTGTCTAGGTCCAGAGGCCCTGTGTGTACACAGAATGATTAAATAAAGACAATGAAACAGGAACACATTTACTGATTTGTAGAACTTTTCCTATTAACATTATCATTCCGTCAAGCACGCATGTAAATAGTGGCTCATTACTGCAGCCAGCAATAGCGAAGGAGACGTTTTCCATCTAAGCATCCTCCCCTGACTGAGAGGCAGACTTTCTATCCTACTTGCTTGCTGCAATTTGTTAGACCCCTTGAGAAAACAATCGCAGAAGTGGCCAAGGGTGAGGATTGTGGTGATCTTAAATAGTCCATGGCCTTACTCCTTTGCATCATGAAACAGCACTGTACCTTGATAGTGCTAAAGCTCTCACCCCCAAGCCCAGAATTGTTCATGCTGCGCCACCTGGGCATGTCCAAGTGAGCCATATAGGATCCTATTTGTCCCAAAGTGACCTTCAGAGGCCCCAAAAGCAGCAGCAGGACATGGATGGGTCAGAAGATTATTGCCGCCCTGAGCTTAGCCACTGGTGCAGCAGCAGCCAATAACGGGAGTGGGGCAGGCACAGGAACATGCAACAACAACTGCTGGCAACAAACCTGTGGTCTAGGGTCTACTTCAGGGACATATCATGAAAGACTTGGCACCAATGGCTCTCTGGGCAGCTCTGCACTTGGATCAGCATGCCAACTATCAGTACACCATGCATGCGGAGCTATGGAGCATGGTTTCCACCCTGTCCCATGGGGAGGTTGTTCCTTGCTATAGTGGCTGTATAGAAATGTGGCACTTTGGCTCCCTTGCCAAACCACTGTGGGGCATTGGTGCAACATGGCACTCCTCCGCCATGCAAGCCCATAGAATTCTGTATCTGCTCCTGTGTGCAGGGTTCCAGAGCCAAGCAACTCTGCCTCTGTCAGTAAATTTCCCCACCTTGGGTAAACGCTTGACAGTTGACACACAGTAAGGGATGGGTGAGCACAGCTTTCACATCCATATCACAGGTTTCACCTGAACACAAGTGATCCGTGCAGTCCAGCATCACCTGCTGCCCGATGTAGCTCTCCAGAAAATTCTTTCAAATAAGTGAATAATTGCAATGGAAAGCAAGAGGATGTGTTTAGTTGCCCTGCTAGAGAATACACATGTTTTACACAGGCAGGGAAAGGTAGTGATGACTAATGCAGTGGTATAAGTAGACTCCTTGTGTCAGGGGGAGTTTGCCTGCTGCCTGCAGAATTACTCAGACCAGAGAATGAAATGTTAATGCTAGGAAGGAGAGAAACGGCCTGGTGAATACACCCTTTCTCCAGTGTTGACCGTACTGGGGAAAAGTGAACAGATTTGCTTTTAAAGATTCCCCATAGAATGATTCATTCTCATAGCTTCTGACTGCCTGCTCTGATAACATATTACTGCTACATGGTTTACAGTATCCAAGACTGTCTGGAGGCAAGGAAAGTGCTTTAATATTGATGAGAATGGATGGGTCTTTTTCTTTTCTTTTTCTGGTTTTCTTTCCATTTTTAGATACCGTACATCTTCTGCTAAGTTACACGGGGAGCCTACACAGTGGTGCAGCTAGGTAATTGTAGACCCTGGGCTTAATGGTCTTAAGGGCCCTCCTCTCATGTGTATTACTTCAGTTGTGAAACAGACCACTGACATGCCCCCCACAACCACATTCCATGCTTTACAACTGCTTCTGCATTCAATATGCTAGACCAGTGTTCTCCAACCTTGGGTCCCCACATGTTTTTGGCCTACAACTCCCAGCATGCCCCAGCCAGCTATGATGGGAGAGTTACATCCTCAGGCCAAGAAAGGGGTACTGAGGGCTTCCCCTGAAGGTCGGTGACCCATCTGAATCAGAGAGTGCTCTTTGGGGTAGTGCAGAACCAGGGGACATGACAGTAGTTAATGAAGTTATGTTTCTTATTTATCAAATTACACATGCATCACCTCTTTATTCCTAGGTAGGGTTGCAAGTGTGACTACATCAATATGCTTCACAAGGAAAGCGAAGTCTTTGATGTGTCCACCATTCGGGAAAGCTCAGCTCACTCCACATTTTATAGAATACTCTGACAAATCAATGGTGCTTTGAGCATCAACACCACCAACCTCTGATGGGGCATTGCCTTATATAAGGCCATATTTTGATAGGGAGTGTCTGCCTGCTGGAGCTTTCACTAAAATAGAAGTATTCACTGCAATAATTGCAGTTCAAATCAGTGTTCTTGCATGTGCTGGACAAAGGTTGTAGGTCTCTTTAATTTGGGGGGGGGAAGAGGGCCAGGGTCTTATGTTGTGTATTGGCATGCATCTCCATTCACCCTCAATTTGGAGATCAAGAGCTGAGATGTATGCGTGTCTCCTAAAAGCGGTTCAACTAAGTATTATTTGCATCACCGTGCAAAGATTTTGACTTTTTTATTTTTAAAACTAAGGCCATTTTGTCTTTCCCCTACACTTTATTGAATCCATCAGTTATAGAAATTAGTGCCACTGTGACACTTCTAGTAATTTGTTTTCCCTTAGGATGTTGAACCTAATTAACCCATAGTCACTATTACTTAGTAGCTCATCGTCCATGTCATCTTAAATTAACTCCTGAACTCTACTTAGAGGTTGGCTGAAAACAGCTTTCCCTTATCCTCTGTTCTAGAAGTACCAGCCTAACAGTTAAACATATACATTCAGATCTATCAAATTAAAATAAATCAAGGGGGAAAGGCACTGTTTTTCTGACCTTTGCCATTTGCCCCTGGAGAATATAAATCTATATATCTATATAGATATATCTACACACACATACTACTATGTATGGTCCATGGCTTCTTTCAACTTTGTGCGTACAAATGCTTTACTGTGAAAAGGTTACAATTAATACAATATACTGTTCCTCCCAACTTTAGATTTGTGTCTCTAGAGAGTCATCAGTATGGATTTTTCTTTCTCAGAAATGTTTACAGTAGAATCCTATAAATGTCCACTCAGAACTAAGTCCCACCATAATCTCACGGAGTGTTAGGGAATATCCCAGATAAAATGCTACTCAGCTCTCAGTTTCAGTTATGTCTTGAGCTTATTAAGTAACAAATAGACTGTAATCCTTACAGGAACATTGGAGTGGGGTTTCAGAGTTTTAAATTTTCTGGGCTGGATCCAGTAGTGTCATTCCATTGATGGAACTACTTCTGTCACTGGTATGGAGAGGGGTGCAATTCCCCTTCTCCCCCATAGCTCCCCTGCATCCCCTCAAAATCCACCCTGGAGGGAAACCTCCTGGAGCATATTTTTTTTGCAGTGCAGAGGACTGCAATGGGAGGAGAGAGGGAGAAATTCCTATTCCACTGGTGGTCGTGGACTTCCACTAGCATAACATGGGATTTAACCTTCTATATTTTATTTTGGTTAATGTCTTGGATAAATTAGAAACTACAAAAATAGTTTTGTACCTGGATACATACTATATATATATATATATATATTCTAAAGCTAGCTTGTACTTGAATGCAGTCCTTTCTAAAGATATTGTATTATTAGAAAGATATTATTGAGATACTACATTTGGAGAAAGGCAAATGCTTTGCTGCAATGAATGGGAAAGACCTTTACCTAAGACGCTGGAGAATTGCTGTCAGTCAGATAAGACAGTACTGGGCTATATGGACAAATTGTTTGACAGGGTGTAAAGCAGCTTCCTGTATTCTGGAAACATAGACCAGGGATGGGGAACACCTCCAGACGTTGTTGGACTGCAGATCTCATCACCTGGAGCTAGCATGGCCAATGGTGATGGATGATGAGAGTTGCAGTCCGACAGCATCTGGAGGTCTAGATGTTCCCACCCCTTACATATACCTACTGATCTCACTTATAGCTTGGCCCATAGTCTTAATTGATGAAAAACTGAAAATACTCAAACCAAGCATTCATTACTCAAGAGATTGTTCTTACTGCATATTTCAAACATTCTTTATTTAATGTAACTGCAGGTACAATCCTATGCACATTTAGATAGAAAAAAGTCCTACAACTCCGAGCATTCCCCAGCCAACATGAGTTGTAGGAGTGGTAGGTGTTTCTTGCTGTCTAAACATGCATAGGATTGCACCCTAAAAGGAGCAGTTTATAGCTAGTACAAGATTAATTGGGTTTTGTTTGTTTTTTATTATAAGAAACTAATCCATCCAGCTAACATAATAGACAGAATGAAACCAAGCTGCAGTGAGGGCAAAACCGATGCTGCCAACTATATCACCCACTGTAGGGTATTAAATGCATATTCTGAAGTCATTTCAGGTGGAGCCACCCCATGAACAACCCACAGTTCACAACCCAACAACAAACCATGGGTTCTCTTCATGGGTTGTTCATGGTTAATAAACCATGGTTTGTTAATGCAGCTGGGTTCAGACAACATGATAACTCACATTTCAGCAACACGTCATGGTTCAGTGACAACCCACACTCAACCCATACTCAAACCTTGAGTCTGGGTTATTGTGTTGTCTGAACCGAGTCACGGGCAGCACAAATCCAATGAGGCTGCCCGTAACCCTCTGAACTCAGAGGATTATGGGCATCCTATTGAGGGTGGGAGGAGTGTGGCAGATAGGATTGCCACTGCACTCCCCTCACCCTCAAAAACACTTAGACAGCCGATTGTTTTACAATTCCTCCAAAGGAGGAGAGACTGCGGCACTGCCTGGATTCCTCGGAAGCTGGTGGTGCCTTGCTCCCCTCCCCTGGGAACGCCCCACCCCACTCTGGAACCAAAGACGGTCTTCTGTTTTCAGTTCCCAGCCAGTGCAGAAAGAACCACGCTGGTTGTGAGGTGGGGTGGGTGGGTGCTCCATGCTCAGACTGCCCCCTGCAACCTCGGAAGGGATTTCTGGGGTCACAGGGGAGACTCTGAATTATCCTGTGCCCCCCCCCCCCAGGCAAGGTCAGAAGGCCATAGGATTACATCCTTAGTCATTCAGCGCAGCTGGGATAGTTTTGCTGTTCAAGGAGACAATATTGCTAATCCTTAGTGTGCTTTCACATGCTGACAGTTTTAGCTACAGATCAATATAGTGGCCAATGAAGTTATGTTAGACTTGCCAAGAACTGACTTTACTAGGGATAGTTAGTGAGGCTCGAGCTAATTAAGGTTCTCCAAATTCCACCTTGGAGCTCGTTCCACTTTGTTCCCATTCCCAAATGTGAGCTTTTGTTGTTGTTTGAATGGGGAAGGATCATATTGAGGTGCACATTTTTTAAAGTGCACATCCAAAGGCACACTTCCCACCCCAAAGACTACAGCATGAAAATACGTATTTGTTTCAAAACATGTATTTTTAAGGTGCACATTTTTCTAGCGAGCACATTTGCAAACGCTATTGCACTCTCGGTAACATGTGCACTTTGCCTGTAAGATGTGCTTGTGGCTGGGGGTGTGAACAGGGCAAGTTCTGATGCTTAATGAACTGACATGAACTTCTCATACATCCCTACGTGACAGATTACAAAGGAGCTACAGGCTGGTGAGCAAAACAGCACTGGGGGTGCTGCACAGGAGGTCCAGCTATTCCAGCATCCTGCTTCCTAGAGAGGCCAGCTAGATGTTCTAGAAAAGCCTACAAGGAAGGCATAGAAGCAATAGTCCAGTTTGTCACCAGCTTCTAGTAGTCAGAGATACACTGCTTCTGAACATGGAACTCCCATTTAACTATCATGGCTAATGGCTTTTGTCAGACCTGCCTTCACAAATATGTGTAATCCACCTTTTAAAGCAATCGAAGCCAGTGGCCTTCATCTCTTCTTGTGTCATTGGATTATATAAGTTAATTAGTAATGACATTGCCGAATGTTGTTTTCCCTGGCTTGAAAATATGAAATTTGGTTGCCTGTAATGCTGCTTAAAATTCGATGTGAATATTGTGCTCCACCACCCCAAATTCTTGTTTGGGACCAAAAAGCACACATTACTTTAAAGACATAGCTAGCAATTACATCTTTCCCCCCCTTTTTAAACTCTAAAGTAAGTGCAATTCTAGACCCCAATCTGGATCAGGACCCTAGCATGGGAGAGTAGGGGGCTTTATACCTTCTTCCCCCCACCACAGTTGTACTTTGGATGCCCCGCTGAACCTGCAATTTATATTGTTAAATAGTGATCCATTAAAGCATATGGATCAGTATTTGGCAATATAAATTGCAGGTATGGGCCCAGCAATCTGGATAATTAAAGTAATGAGTGCTTTGGCCCTGGCTCAGATTTTAATCTAAGACAGAGAAGAAGTCAAGTCTTCCCAGCTTCTCTCCTATCCACCCAGCTGCATACCCCCAAATCCTCTACCTGCTCCCACCCACCTTCCTTGCTGCTGTGGTGGTGGCACCAGCTGTGAGCCAGGTGGCAGGAGCCAGGAGCACTGAAAAAATGTATTTTCCCTCCACTACTCACATACATACATATTTTTTTAATTTGTTACAGTTATATCCCACCTTTCCTCCAAGGAGCCCATGGCAGCATACATACGTACAAGACAAAACTGCTTTTGCCTAGCATTTCTTCTCTTTAAAGCAGCTTTCTCCAACCTGGTGCCCTTCAGATGTTTTGGACTACAACTAATTATCCATGACCATTGGCTATGCTGGTGGACTGGGGGCTGATGGAAGATGTAGACCAAAACATCTGGAAGGCACCAGGTTGTTGAAGTCTGCTTTAAAGACACAGAGGACCTGTCCTCTATTTCATCTGGTCACTCTAAAGCAGAAGGCAAATGGGGTATGGCGGTGGAGGCTGGAAAATGACTTTCATTCATTCATTCAGGGATCCACGTTCAGAGACTGTCTACTGTTTCTAGATTTAGGAGCCTTGGACCCCTACAGATTGCATAAAGATCATATTTGTCATGTGTAGCTTTTCCCATCACAGGGAGTGCTGCAGTGGTTGGAAAGTTGCACCTGGTAGAATTGACCTCCTTTCAAAGATAAAGAAGTTATTTCAGTTTGGCTTTGGAAACATTAATATGGTCAGCACGCACTGCCATTGCAACAATAGTTTCCATGGGATAATAGGTACATAAGTGCGGTTCTGAAGGCTATTCTACATTTTCAGTATTGGAGTTATTAATATTGTGCAGCAAAATGGAGTCACGCCCCACAAAGCTCTGTGGATATCTGTAATGTTAAAATGCTTGATGTTCATTCATTTCCAACCTCCCCTGTTTGTTTCACCATCCATCATCTAAGAAAAGTGGGGGCAACATCATCTTACCGTTCTGAAAAATAATGCTGTTTCAGCAACAGGCTATAAATAATTCTTAGGAGCAAATACATTGATGGGCCAAAACCTTCTCACTTTCATGACAGTGTAAATTGAGATGAATGCTACTATCGCAGAATATACACCAGAACAAAGAATGGAATTTGTGGTGGCAACTTCACTCCAGTGGACCAAGCCAGTCAATTTTGCATGCCTTCATATATTTCTTGAGAATACCTTTCTACATAACAGTGAACTAGATTATCACTTCATAGGGCAGCTGACATGAAGTTTTGTTATTTGCAGATGTAAATCAGAGTTACAGAGTGTCCTAATTACAGCCATTTTGGGATTTGGGCTGATCTTGCAGTAGGGTTTGGTGATACCTTCCACAGATTTTATACAATTGTCACATACCATATGCATTTCTGAACATCTAGTAGATGCATAAAATAAGGAAATTCAATAGAATCAACTTTCTCATTCCATGAAGATAAGAATAGGAGTCCAACACCCTAACCACTACACCACAGTGGCTCTCATTTAATGCATAGCGTGCAGTTTTTTGCATTCCTATTTTCTTTAAAAATTAGTGGTGCATGGGGATTTTTTTGGGGGGTGAGCAGGGGTCACAGCATGCATGTCCCTGAAAATCCCCCCAACATGTGACTAGAAACATTAGTAAATAATTAAAATAAAATAAATCAAAAACCCATTGGCACCAATGAAAACTTTTTTAAAAAAACTTTCCTAGCTGTGTGAATGGGCGTGGCTGTGGAGGAAAGGGATAAGCCTCCGCTTCCTTCACACTGTGACACATCCCACCCCCAATAACCTACAGAAAATTGGAAGGCAAAGCTACATGTTACACCTTAAGCATCTCATTTAGGTTGTCCCTTAAGTACTAGATTTGGCCTTAATCTAGAATAGCTTTAGCTACAGTAGCATAGGTTATTTGGAAAAAAAGCTGGAAAAGGTTATTTGAAGATTGCTGACATACTATTTCACCTGTCACCTCAATTGCCTAGCTTCAGCTCTACCACTTGGTTTCTAAACCAATAAAGAAAAGAGAGAAGTATTAAATCATATTGTCATTCTTTTACGGTTCCTGGTTTCCCTCTCTGGAAATGTTCTTACCTTCATCTGGCATATTTACAATACTGTTACCTGATCGTAGACTAATCCATTCAAATGCACTATAATATCAGCCCAATTTTTTCTCTTACACAACTGCACATAACCTTGGCTGTTCTCCTGCTTCTCCCTTGACGGTTTTGATGGTTTTGTTGAATATTTGAAAGCAATTTTATTTAATGCTTGGAATTTGAATATTTTACTACCTGAACATCTGTTAATTAGTCAACCTGTCTGGCAGCCAAGATAAATTAACTGAACAGTAGAAATAGCCTGAATATAAAGCACGGTATTATCAAATTTACTGCTGACTGTAACGTATAGAGTTTGTATTCCATTAGCACCTGAATTCCAAGAAGGGAGTTAATCTAGGAGCACTCAGAAGTGATCCTCTGCAAGCATACACATCAGAACTTTTCAATTTCTTGTCATATTCAAAAGACAGTATCTCTTTAAATAGTCAGTGATGCTATTATTTAGAGGATATTTGTGAAATCTCTTAAAGTGAATTAATCTGTCAACTACTTGAAGTGCACATCAGTTCACATGGGTCCAGAATTCATATTGAAGCTAATCCCTTGGAAACATGAGTTCTCACTGTTCTCATCCCAACAGTGCATTAGGCAGACATCTAATGGGTGTAATGTTTCTCCAGTATTGCATCTTCCTGCTGGGAACAGTTTCTGAGTTTCTGCATAATACTGTTTAGGCACAGAGTCCTGCTGGGAAGAAAAAAGTGGCAATCTTAAAATTTAGTGCAAAGTGGCTGCTTGATCTAGAAAGTTGCAATTTGATGTTTCCATTGCTGAATAGATGTTCCTTCATATATCACTTTTAAGAATTCCCATGACAGCATTTTTTTTCTCCCTACACGCAGTTAAAAATGAACATGAGGTGACCTTTTCAGTCCATTTACATGTACTGGTCTTGTGAATGCTCTAGATGGGACGGCCAACTTTTTAAAATTTTTAAACTAGCCCTGTCCTGTGCCTTTCATAGCTGTCTGACACACAGAAATTAGACAGGTGAAATTTTTCCTGGCTTGAAGATAAAATACTGAAGAGACTTCACATGCCTAATTTTTCCTTGCCAGGAAGCTGTGAAAGGCCCAGGCCCAGGAGTAGGAAGAAAAGCCAACAATGCAGCTTTAGCATATGATTTGATCACAACATATCACATCCTGGTTCTACTTGCATCTTGAAGATACTAGAATCCGGGGTCATCCAATGAAGCTAAATGATGGGAGATTCACGGCAGAACGATAAAAGGAAGCACTCTTCATATAGCACATAGCTAACTATAGAGTTTGTTACCACAAGATATTATGATGGCCACCAACTTGAATGGAGTTAAATGGAGATTAATGGAGGATAAGGTTATCAGTGGCTAGTAGTCATGATGGCTTTATATTACCTCCAGTATCAGAGTTCCTTTCAGTTCCAGTTGCCTCTCAGTTCCAGTTGCTGGGGAACATGAGTGGGATCTGTCATGCTTGCAGGCTTCCCATAGGCAATGTGTTGGTCACTGTAGCAACAGAATGTTGGACTAGATAGACATTTGGTCTGATTGAGCACGGCTCTTCTTATGTTCTTAAGGTATTTCAGGAGCTGATGTTCAGGACTGGGACACAGAAAAAGAGAAAGGTCTGTTCAATTGCATTACAGCTGCTATTAAAAGCACAAGAGCAGGCTGGGCTATATATCACATAGCAATGAGTCCCTATCTAAATCATGATTTTAGTCATTCTAAAATTTAGTCATTCTGGGAGTGAAGTATGATCATGCCTTAGAGTTGTTCTGTATAATGTGTTCCTTATAATAAACAAACTGATGTTCTATCATTGTGTAGAGCAGGGGAGTGTGCTGTTACCAACTTAGTGGCCTGCTGTGGCTATAGAAGGAGATATAAAAGGTGTGATTATCTCAAACACCAACTTGAAATATACCATATGTATTTTTAATTTTACAAACTAAAAATGCAAAAGAGGAAAGAAGGTCAGGGGAGTTCATCTACATCATATTTCTACACATTTATTTAATTATTTGAGACTTAAATCCACATTTCAACTCAAATGAGAGTTAACCTACATGAAAGGTTACATTAAAGACGTAGCTAGCAGTGATGTCTTTCTTTCTTTCTTTACAATGGGAAGTGTTTGATTTTATTGGGAGGGATAAACATGGGGAGGGAAGATTTAATCTTTCTCTTCCCAATCCCATTTTTACTTATAATTACCTCCCCCATTCAGCTATGAGGTTTAGGGAAAAAGTCCCCATTGGTGACTTTGTCATGGAGCTGTGCCAGGCAGAGGGGGGAGATTACTAGTAAATGGCATCAACAGAGGGAAGAATTAAACCTTCCCTCCCCATGCAGGGTGTTCCCCCCAATAACCCCCCCCCCAATGTAAAATATTCAACCCAACTGTGAAATATAGAAAGAAAAATAAAGACTGTTAGCTATGTCTTTTACATAACATGTAGTTTGACCCTGAGTTATCCAAGTGGATATGAAGGATAAGGCTATCAGTGGCTACTAGTCATGATGATCATATGCTGCTTCCTTAAAAACCAGTTGTTGGTTGGGTAAGTGGTAGAATGCTATTGCCCTCCTACTCTGTTTATGGACTGCCATAGGCATTTGGTTGGATACTGTGGGAAACACAGTCAGATCTGCTGGTCGGACTTAGTGGGGCTCTTCTCTGTCTGTCTGTCTGTCTATCATCATCAAAACATGCAAAGAAAAATACAAACTACATCGGTAGCATTATCTTAACAGCAGGAAGAAGAATAAACCCAATTTAGGCAGGATCCTCCACAGATTTCTAAACAATTAATCCATTTAATTAAAGAACAGAGCTAATGATCATCCAGAAGGATTTTATTATGCCACAAGCTTGGAGATGTAGAGTCCTTGAATTGTGTCAGTAGTCTTAGCAAAATAGGCTCCGTAATGATAGGTACTTTCTTCCATCCTAGTTATTTTTAGAGAACCATCTCCCTTCCCCTGGTGAGTGACATTTCCACAGGTGCATTTCCCTTATTTATTTTGTCTGATTTTGTGAGACATCCTCTCCACTTTCTGTAAAATGATGGGCATGAATACGTTTGATGCACTCACATTCCCCATAGGTTGCATTAGTAATCCTGACAGCTAAGGCATAACTCATTATGATAACAGGCAATGAGTCCATTTCCATCTACCTTAGAATTCGACTATACCTCTTTGTTTTATTTTGGATTTTGTGCTCAACTGATTCTTTACACCTGACATATTCCCTTGTACAACTTCCCCGCCCCCTTCCTCCTGTACCCTGCAACCTAAGATGGCTGTTGGGATTCTAAATTAATAAGAAAATAGAGACGCAACTCATCTACCCAGAGGCTCAATAATGGCCATAAATGACAAGCCCTGCTTTGATGTATTATTTAGAAATGTAATGTTGCTGCCATGCTGCTATTCCCTTGAGAAACGAGAATGTATGACACCATATGGTAATAGGCTAGCAGAGGGGGCTCTCTTTTCATACTTTTGCTATGAGGAAGATTTGTTTATGTACCCGTGTGTGTGTGTGTGACCAGCATGCCTTGTGTTGTTCGTTAGCTCTTCTCCTACTAATTGTAGTCTGATCTATGGGAGGCAGATCATTATTGCTTTGAATATCTGTCAGGATCTGTTTGTCTCATGTTTGTTGATATTTTTTGCCTTTCCCTATTTGAGCCAATGCTTTATTGCAGCACTGTTAGTTTTCACTTTTCTGTGAGAATAGAACTAATGTGCTCCGCGAGCAGGCTGGCTGGGTTTTGAAGTGCAACAAAAGGCAGTAAAGATGTTAAAAGAGAAGCGTTGCCAACAGACACATATTAACTAGCAGCCAACAGTCAAACAGTGGAGCTGTGCCAAGAAGCTAAGGATACAAGTTATGTTCCATTTTGCTGCTGCTGCTGCTGCTATTATTGTTATTATTTATTTGTTTGTTTATTTTCTTCAGTGTATATGCCTATGGAGAACCTCTTCTCAGAGTGAGGACCTCTACGCTAGGGCAATTCCACCCCAATCCCCAAATGTGAAGAATCAACTCTCACCACTGGGCAATCCCTTACTTCACTTCTGCTGCCACCCTTAAACTACCCTTTATTTAATGTGTACCTTCTCCCCTAAGGTAGCCAGGGCCAAAACTGAACTATGTCTGTAAATTGTGAAGGAAAGGTGCTTCTGGACATTGCAAAATTTATTTAATATGGAGTGCCTAACTCAGAGCAATGCTATGTTATCTGTAAGTATTGTGGTAAAGCAAGAATTTGCTTTCACAAAAAGGCCTGAAATGTGATTAAGCAGAATCTTAGAGAAATGGCAACAAGCTAAATAAATAAATAAATAAGCAATAATAAAGTAATTACATACTGCATGCTAGAAATGGAAACATAAAGGAACTGGCGTTATGTTTTCAATGGTAAAATGGTTTTAGATGTTTTTTAGCAAGCTTATAAAATGTCATCTGCTTTACCATGAAATGTCTCTTTCCAAGCATATGCGAAACTGAATTAGATTACTACTCAATGTGAATACTGTATTTTCCAGAAGTAGTACTTACTTATGAATCCATTCCATTGTTCTTTTCAATGCATTCCAGAAGTCAAGTATTTTTTATTTAAATGTAATGCCATAATGAACTGGCACACGATGAATAGATATAGATGTTTCAGATTTAGATACGCTGTCTATGATGTCATAATATCTATTGCTGTCCACCCTCATAACAAGTTATCAAAGTGTACAACCTGCCAATAAGACACTGTATAAAAAAGGACACAGGTTCTGTAGTATAATCAGCTACCTGTCAGTGGTCAGCAAACTGAGATGGCCATAAGTGGTTGATATGCATAGAGGTGAAGTCAAATGATACCCCCCAACACACACACGTACCACACATGGATACACTGCTCATAGAAGCAGTAAGTTTGCCTGATCATCTTGTTACCATGTGTTCCCAATCACATGTGATGTATATAAACACACATCTATTCATGTGTACTCAATTGATTTACCTGCATTTGTCATTATTCTCCCCCACTACTTTTGATGTTTCATTGGGCTAGATCCAATGAAACTGTACCCTAATCTTCCCTGTGTGGAGGGCATAATCCATGGGAGGGATAGAATGCACAAGACAAAATTGTGTGGTTGAAAAAAAAATGATGACTGACTGCGCATGGCGATTTTGACCAAAGTGCATAGGATTTTTTTTGGCATGTAGGCTGTCTTTGCATGTTCCATCCCTACATTGACATGCATATCCACATGCAGAGGTGGGGACAGGACAAGGAGAGAAAGTTCATGTCAGTTGCCCTCTACTCAATGGTCCAGATCAGCAGAGAGGTATTGTCTGATCCAGCCCATCAGCATTTCGTTTGCAAAACAAATTGGGAATTGCAGACAGCTAAATGCTCCCATTTAGCTTAGTTCTTTGCTTACTAACTCCCAGTTGTCCTGCTTAGCATGAAACAAATGATTGCAGAATATAAAACATGATGTACTTTCCCCATCCATGGATGCAGATATGATTTTCAGCAGTTATTAATTATTGCACAATTTGTTTAATTAATTATTTGCAAAACTTGTTTTTGCAAAACTCTTTCTAAGGCTGTGATCCCCTGAAGACTTTACCTTTTATGCAACTACCATTGAGCAATGTGGGATCTATTTCTCTGAGTAAACATTGTTAGGATTAGACTGTGTTTTGAAAACTTCATTTCCAGTCCTAAAGCTGTCTTTTACCATGAGATTAGATTTGTTTTTTATGAAATAGAACTGGCCAATTATCTTCTCTTTTTCCTTCTTTCAAAACAATGGCCAGAAGTACTTGCAGGAGAAAGAAACAAAAAATGTAGAGTGATGCATACAGATCTGATAATAGCTGGCTAGATATATAATTCCTGTGAAATTACACAAAACATGTTTTTGTTTTTTTTGCTAATACTATATTTGGTAATTAGGTGATTCCTATGTCTTTCATATGAAGGGAGGGGGGAAGCTTCTTGCTGCTATTTCTCCTAATTTAAAATAAGGGCTTAGTGCTGGTAAAGCAATGTTTATTAATTTTCACAAGCTTCCCTGTATTCAGTGATGTGAAAATCTGTCTGCAATAAAACCTTTAACCACCTGTTAGAAATGCCTATACAAAAAACATGAAGAGTTTTATGCTGATGGCGCTTTTGCCAGCTAGTTTCCAGATCTCAGAGTGGACTTTGTAAATTCAGCTCTCTATATGGTTGCTATATATGTTATTGCTATCAAAAGAAGATGACCTTCGCATGCTCATCTAAATTAATGTGTTTGGTGTCTCCTTTGATCAGCAAAGATTTTGATTAGCCTCCTGCCAAGCAAATTAATTTATTTTACAGAGTAATCCTATGCATTTTACTTGGAAGTAAGTCCCACTGTGTTCAATAGGTTTTACTCCCAGGTAAGTGAGCATAGGATTGCAGCCTTATGGTCCTACAACTCCCAGCATTCCCCAGCCAGTTTTTTTTCTGTCTAAACATGCATAGGATTGCACCCTTAGACAACTAAGAGCCAACTACATGTTACGGTCACGTGTACATGCTACACACATAGCGGAAGGTTAACTATTTATTTACTCCAGTATAAACACATGTTGCCCCAGTTTGAATCCAAATTGGGCTGTGCACAGCACACTTACACTAGAGTAAAGAAAAAGCTAACCTTCAGCTACCTGCTACTTGTTTAGTGAGATATGTAGTTTGGATCTCATTCAAAGACATTAGATATAAAAAAAAATTCAGCAGCTTGATGCATTCAAGTCTGACTTGTAAGAATACCTGAGCAGAAAGAAACTCTTCATGTTATGATTTTAGTTATGAGTCTAATCCCTTGACCGAATCCCAAATCTCCTATTTACTTCTGATATGCTGAAATAATCTTTACATGATTTTAGTATCAGTATTTCCTGGTTATTATTTCTTATGAATATACTCTCAATGATGACAGCTGGTATTTACTATATTAGGGAATGTTAATGCCTCTTCTCTGGCATGGTAAACATCAGCTGTTACTGCACAGATTGCATTCATAAGGAATATTCACATAAAATTGTTAATGTAAAATAATCTCAGGCTGACTTCTACTATTTAGCATACTTTTCCCTCCTACTTCTTTATCTGCAGCATCTTTAACCCATAAATCTACAAGGAAGTCACTTGCTTTGTCTCCCTGTACACAGCAGAAATGCCCCATATAGAGCATATATTCAAGTTCCAGATCAACACTGGTCTGGCAGCTCTGCTCAGTTTTACTGAACTCATATTGAATATATGTGCACTAGATTCTTCCTATGATTAAATTCCATTGGGATCTCTCCACCCTTGGTCTGGAAAAAGAATCATATCATGGTCTGAGAAATACTGTTATGACAACATAGGGGTAGGTGAGAAATTAGTTTGGTTCACATTTCAGTGTGAACTTACCAAATTCACATTTCCTGAACCAGAATCCTTTTCAAAGTTTGTGATGTAGTTCACACAAAAAAACTAAAAAACTGCATACATTTGAAAATGCGCACACAAAAATGATTACATTTGAAACAGTGAGTACAAAAAATGCATATAGTTGGGGAAATGCACAGAAATGCTATATTCGGTGGGAAATTTGTTTGCGGAAATTCATGAGAAAAAATATGCCTACATTTGAAAAGTGTGCACAAAAACAGCACAAATGTATGTTTTGACAAATGCATAGGAAAATAGTACAAATTTTCGTGTGGAGTAAAAAAAAAAGAAAAAGAGAGAGCAATCGACATGGAAATGGGAAGGAATGCATGTAGCAGTGGAAAAATGAGAACTTGAGCAAAATTGAGCTTGACAGATTCACCGATCCCTATGAGAATCTATTCACAGGCTAATGTAAAGCTGAGCATCCTTCCCAAAAGTAGCCTGTATTTTCTGAATTATGAGTGTAACAGCTTGTGTAAATGATGAGTGTTTGTTTGTTTTTTACATACTTGGCACACGGATAGAAGGAAGAAATGTGTTGTTGTGCTAAGAATGTAAATTTGGTACAGTTGTGGAAATGGTGGCTGTGCAGTTCCAGGGCTGTCTTGGAAGTGTAGAAAGATAACAATGAATATTATGAAATGGCTGCATCACTTAAATGTCAGTTCTTGTAATTTCCTGTTGTTTCGCCCCTGTTTATCTCTTTTAGCCGTTGAATGGAGAAACTGCAGGTAACACAGGATGATAGATATTTTCTATAGAAACCACTGCTTTGGATCCAGCACACATTTCTTAGCAATGCATGAAGACAAAGCTGAAAAGAATTGGTTGTTTTGTTTTCCATATAGAGTTCCTTGCCGTATTTTAATTTAATTTTTTTTATTTTTTGGTTTTGTTTTCTACTAACATTTTCTGTCTCACAATAGTTTAGACAAGTAATTGTCAATCTTATATTAAAGCTGTGCTGTCGGAGCTGCTTCCACATGATCCAGCCCCGTATAACGGTTCACAGAGTACAAATGGAGTTGCCAAGGCTACACACACATGTGTAGCCTTGTCTTTTCAAAAAAGAGCAGAAATCTTTCTACTTCAGCTGTTTGGTGGGGAACTGAGTTGGCGGGACTGAAAACACCCTCCTGCTTCTCCAGCTGATCGGTGGGATTTTGGCATCTTAAAAGCAGCCCCTTTCAGTGGCTCCAGGTTTTGGATGGTCTACAGGCAAGATACCCTCTTTGAGCGCAAGCTACCCAGCAGGAGAGGGCAAGGTGAATGGAGGTGGCTGCTGCTCCTCCTTCTCCTCGCTCTCATCACTGCTCACTTGTTTAGAGGGGACAGGTGAACACTCAGTGACAGTCAGGAGGAGGAGGAGCAGCACCTTGAGGCCTTTAGGCAATGGTCCTCCCTGCTGGGTTGTGGGCCTCAGCAGATGCCCAAGGATGCTAACTTGTCATGCCCTGAATCCTCTTCAGAGGATGATCTGAGCCATACTGAGCAGGATGTCCCCAGGGAACAAGCTGCTTCAGGTGACTCTGCGGCTGACTATGAAGATCCTTGGCCCTCAGGAAAACTGGCTTTAGATCTCCCCCCTTGAAAGATAGAAAGCCCTTCTTCTAAGGGGAATGCTGAACCGCCAGCCAGCCCCTGAGAATGCCGGTACCTGAAGGTACAGGCTAAGACTATGGCCAGGCGAAGTAGTGCCAACTGGCAGAAAAAGACTCCTCAAGAATAAAGGTCCTCCTCATGAGTAGGACTTTTGCCAGAGGGCCTGTGATGCACTGAACATGAGCCCTGGGTGGGAATTCAGGCGACATAAGCCTTCAGTTCCAGTCTAGCCACTGCTGGAACAATGTCTGAGTACCAACTCCAAGTACAGATATTGCAAGGTGATTGGGAAGCTGCTTTACATCACCACAGTAACCAGGCCAGACATTGCAATGGCAGTGGCAATCCTATCCAGAAAAGTTGCAAAGCCATATCAGTGTGACTGGAGTGGGGTAAAGAGAGTGATGCATTACCTGAAGAGGACTGCATACTTAAAGCTCAAGTTTCCAGCAGCCTCTGATCCAACGCTCATCAGTTATGTGGATGCAGACTGGGCCAGAGACACGACAGAGCGTAAGTAAACCACAGGTTTTATGTACAAGTTGGGTGGAGTAATTATCAGTTGGGCTAGTGAGAAGCAGACAACTGTGGCACTCTTATCAATATAAGCTGAGTATGTGGCAGCAGCATATGCATGTCAAGAGGCAATTTGGCTTCACCAGCTACTATCTGATATGAGACTTGATATGCATGAGCCTGTTCCTCTCTTTGAGGACAACCAAGGGTGCTTAAAGTTGGCACAGACTGAGGGAATAAATCCCTGCACCAGACACATTGATATGAACTTAGTATCATCTGTTCAGGGACTCACAGGAGCAAGGGACTATCACACTCCAGTATTGTCCAACAGGAGAGATGATTATGGATGGGCTAACCAAGCCACTACCCAGATATCATCATCATGAACTTCTGGAGAAGGTGAACCTGAGAGTGTGAACCATCTTTCATCAAGAAGGGGTGTTGGAATATGTGATGACAAGATGTAAACTCTGCAGGGAGGTTTTTAAGATGACTGCCCATTAAAGGGTTAAGAAGGACTGTGTATAGTCTGGTTGAAGGGCATGGGACAGGGTTCAGTGGACTGAACCACTTGATTGAATCAGGGGAGGGAATGCTGGATGTTGCCTTGCAACAGGTTTGAATTCCATTCTAACACTAACAGATAACCTAGTCTAGTGTTAACTGACTTAACTGATGTTTGTTAGGGTAGAGCAATGAAGGATTGACTTGTGTGTGTTTTCCTTACCTCAGAAGAATTGAATGAGTAATGTTTAAGAAACCGCACTGCTGTAACTACAAGCTCTAGTACCTGAGTAAACTTGTTCCAGTTATTTATCTTTTACAAAGCATCTACTTTAAAACAAGTCATGTGTGTGTATGTTTGTCTGAGAGAAGTCTGCTGCTGCTTTTGAGCTCTGCCATCAGAATCATGTGAGAAGATGGAATATTTGATTTGCTCCTTTCCTGAACCACCAGCCCTCCCATACTCCAGTGTGGGGGGGGGGCACTGCTGTGGAAGATATTTCCACATTTTATTTGGTTCCTGTTGACAAATATTATAGTGCATCTACACAGAAGCAAGTCTTACATTTCCAACAATATTGTAACAGTAATATAAGCATTGCTTCTTAAACTCATGCTCCTATATTCATGGTCCCACCTAAGGTCTACTTTTGACATTACTTTGTACCCATATGTATGGATCTTTAGGCCATTTTAGCTTTCTACCAAACTTTAGAAAGTAAACCTCCTTGAAAACTTTTCATCATCATAACCTCTGACACTGCTCCTTAACAAGACCACCACATCTGTGACATCTAATAAGGCCTCTCCTCTCCAGGAAGGTAGGGAGAAAGCAGCTCACTTCTGTTCTTCCTTTCCTGCAAAGCTCCCCACTGGGATAACTGAAAAACTAACATTTTGATCATTCTTTCTGTACAGGTTCTAGCCTTGGAGAACAGGAACTTGCAGCAGACTACAGATTGCTTTTCATCATTCCCATTTTTTAAAAAGTCTTTTACTCTATGGGTAGAATTCAGAGAAAATTCAGGAACACCTAAATCCATTGTGGAAGGATTGTAGCTCAGTGGTGGTAGGGCACATGGTTTGCATGCAGAAGGTCTCAGGTTTGATCCTTGACATTTCCAGTGCAAAGGTTCAGTAGCAGGTGATGTAGATTAGAAGACCTCTGTCTGAGACCCTGGAGATCTCTTGTCAACACTGGCTAGGTAAACAAATGGTCTTATAAGGCAGCTTTCAATGTTCCTATTAAAATAATGCCAGGATATATGGCAGAGTCCTAAGTATACGTATCCCTGAAGGCCCAATGAATTTGCTAACATATATTCCCAAGTACAGCTTTCCCCAAGCAGGCACACTCCATGTGTTTTGGACGTCAGCTCTCATCAGCTGCAGCAGGCACGGCCAATGGTCCGGAATGCTGGGAGTTGCAGTGCAAAACATCTGGAGAGCACCAGGTTGGGCAAGGCTGCCCTCGTGGCAGTGGAGGCTGGTGGCTCCAATGTCAATGGGGCGGTGTATCCACTCTGGGCTGTAGCCTGAACTTTGAAGGAGCTAGTATCCATGGTGCTGCACCCTACCCCGCATCTCCAAAATAAGTTCAGACCATGGTTAGCTCCTTCAAAGTCCAGACTACAACCTGGAGTGGATACACCGCCCCACTGACATTGGAACCACCAGCCGCCACGGCCTAGTGGGTGCGCACGTAATTGCAGCATTGGAGTAGTTAAACCCTATATATGTCTGTTGTAATGGCCAAATCCAGTTTTCTCTGGATTGTCCTTAAATTAAGGGCTTGCAAGACTTTGCATGACTTGAAGCTGCTTATGCAACAGGACTTTCCCATAGCCTCTTCCCGACTGCAGGCCCCAACACCCCCTGAAAAGCTTCTCTTGAGGGTTGCAGGATCCTCAGAGGAGACCTGAGATGTGGCACAGTGGCAGGGGTGGGGCGAGGGGGCAGCAGTTGGAATAGGGAATAGGAGAAACTTGGGCCAAGACAGCTTGCATGGCATAAAAGTCTTCCATGTTTTATGATTATTTTTAAAGGTTGTTTTCAGACTTCTTGCAGGCACATTTTCATGTCACTGACTACAGGGAAGGTTATAGCCCCCTTCATATATCACTCACATGAATGGGGCACCATGCAATTATTGGAGAGCAGGCTCAGCTCCTACTCCCACCCCTAGATATCCTGATTGAGCATCCTGTTTGGGTGGAAGCCTGTGACCCGGTTCGCATGTAATGGCTGCAAATTGTGAGTTAATTAACCCATGATTTGCAGTGGCACATGCCAGATGCATGCCAACACCCTTTTGAATGAGCCGCCTCTGACTGACTCGACTGGAGGTTGCTCCATGACATCCAAACCTGGACACTATGGGTTAATTGTGGATTAAACAACCCACAGTTAACCTACAATGAACTGTAGGTTTGCCCACAATTTACAGTTCAGCCCACAATTAACCTATGGTATCCGGGTTCGGATATTACAGAGCAACCTCCAATCAGGTCTATTGGAGGCTGCATATTCAAAATGGTGGCAGCATGTGCTGCGGTAAATCGTGGGTTGATTATAACCCATGATTTGCTGCGAATGGGGCCAAGTTGTGAGCAGCTGCTTGCGTGTAGGCTTTTTCACTGTAGATAATCATGCTATCACATGAACATCTACAGGTTGGCAAGTCTGGGGATGAGGCTAGGAGCATGGCCCTGGTCCCCAGTAGTGTGATCCACCCTTCATGTGAATAATATGTGAAGGGGAATCATGAAAGATGAATAAAACCACCCAGTTTTCTCCAATTCCCCCTTCCCACATCAAGCCCAGACTTTTCCCGAGCCCCCCATTCAAGAGAGGCTTTTCAGGGAGTGCAGGGGACGTAATGAGGAGGAATAAGTGAAAACATCTCATTGCACAAGCAATTTCTACTCACTCAAACTCTGGATCCAAGCCAGCATATTTGAAAATAAGCCAGGTGACACTTAACAGTTAACATATGAAATGAAACAGTGGCTTTGGGGGAAAATATTGATCTCAGATATGGTAGGCCAAGAAGTGTTATTGTTTGTTTGTTTGGTTGGTTGGTTTTAATCTGGTCATTGCTGTACTTTGAATTGCTCTCAGATTTGTTGTGAGCTGCCAGGAGTGCTTCCTGCTGAGGCGGAAAGGTGGCATAGATATGACTTTTAATCAATCAATAAAATAAATAAATAAATAACAGTGAATCATGAATTCACAAATCCCTGATTCAGTCTTGCTATGCACTCACCAGATGGCTTATGAAAAGCCACCAAGACTTTGAATCTTATTTGCAATGTAGAAAAATAACCCTGACTTACTGAAATTGTGTATGCATGGTGCCTTGACCATCCTGAAGGGCTGTTTTAAAAAAATATATTTTAAAAAAGATTAGGGACTAGGATTCTCAGATCCAGAACCAAATAGTACTTTTTCATCTGTACAAACAAACTGTACAAAATAAATTTTCCTGACACATTTAATAATAATAATAATAATAATAATAATAATAATTATTATTATTATTATTATTTAGTGATGATGGTTTCCTGTGCAGCTTTCCTTTTCTGCATATAGGGTTGTGATAGGCCTGTTTATGGAATGTATGTTGAAGAGGAGTGGAATCATAGTTACTGACCTTATCCTGATCCATGTGTATTCAGCAGACTGCTAGAATAGACCCTATGGATGTGCAGACTGTATCTGCAAAGGCTTGTCTGTGTGATCAAAGACCATGTGTTCTTCAGGCTTCAGTATTATGTGTACATAGCATATGAACAGATAGTTTACATGTGCATAAGGTCTGTTCTGGATGTCTACTGAATCTATGTTAGTTAGAGGTGAGACCTACCAGCATGATCCCACTCCCCTCACTATGCGCATTCAGGAAATATATATTAGTCATGTGAACAGGGGCTGCTTGTAATCATGACCATTGCTCTCCCTCCTTGACACACCTTCTTCTCTATGTTTGCTTGATCATTCCCCTTTGCAGTTTGTTATGATATCTGTCAAAGAATTCTGAACTCCTTGCGATAATGTTGTTTTTGGAAGATTTAATGCAATACATATCTTCTTGGGCACTGATCTGCTCAATCTAGCCACAGATTTCAGAGTTTTCCATACTTGGAAAATGTAGGTCTGAAAGTGAGGTATAGATAACATATTAGAGGAGAAGATAAAGGAAGATAAAAAGATGAGGTCAGGAAGCTAGACGAAAGGAAAGAAGAGAATATAGTTTTCGGGGAGAGCTGAAAAAGATGCAGAGCTCCGCAGGTTACAATAGAATAAAGATAGCAAAGGTTAATAAGGAATTTAATAGATGTACATGTGAAAGGTTTCAGTGGACAGGTTCAAGGAAATGCGTTTTTTTTAAAGATAGGGAAACTTTGACACCATGGTGACAAGTAAATGGAAAATAAGCTATAGATGAAGAAATACAGGAGCAAAACAGGAAAACAAAAGGAAACAATAGAATGAGTAATTTGGACACTTCCAGATGGTTAAAAGCCAAGAGTGCATTATCTACCTACCTACCTACCTACCTACCTACCTAACGAGAGAGTTGATACTGACTAAAAATATAAATATCTATACCAAGAGTAAGAGTGGCTTCTGACATTAACAAACATGCTGCCATCTAGATGCAGGATGAATAATTGGTGCACTCATGTTGCAGTAGTTCTATGTAATGTTCTAAGGAAAATTCATATGGGTATTAGAGATCTCCTGCACATGAGTTGCATTTTGGATGTTCCAAAGAAGTACTACCAGGCAAATGTGTGAAGCAGTTTGGATTGCAGACTAAGTAACTGGTGGATAAAGGAACCCCATCCCAAGTGACCTCCGCCATGCCCCCTCTCTGCTGAGCTTCCGCCGCTCACTAAAAACTTGGCTATTCAGGCGGGAATATGGGGTGGGCTAAGATTTTTAAAATGTTATATTGTTTTAATGTATTTTAATGGAGAAAAATGTTTTAATGTATTTTATTCTGTTTTATCTTCTGTACATCGCCCAGGGTGGCCGGTTTGCCGGCCAGATGGGCGATAAATAAATGCAAATAATAAATAAATAAATAAATAAATAAATAAATGATGAATTATCAGAACAGAAATCCAAAGAGGAAATGATGGGTGAAATCCAATGTCACATGAGCAGATTCTGCTTGTGCAACAGGACTTTCATCTCCTCTCCTCCACACTGGAGCCACCGTAAATCTGCTCTAGAGGATCCTCCCACTGGAACAGATTTTGAGGGTGCATGCGGGCTGCAGGGGTGAGGGGGAATTGTCCACTCCCCATTCTGCTGATGTAAACCATTCCATAGGAAGGGCTACATGGATACAACCCAAGGGAAGGGAAAATCTTATTACAAAAGGGATGAGGAAGAATTTGTTATTTCAAACATGGCACAACCAGTTGTTGCATAATTAATACTCATCTGGTTTTAAAATGGCAAAATAATATTTTATTTATTTATTAGAATTATAAATAATAATTCAGTCACTGCCTACCAGGTCAATAATAATAATCCAAAGTATATCCCATTTCTAAATGTCTGCCTCATTTTTATTTATAATTTATAAAATGTTATATTGTTGTAGTTTACTGAATTACGTGCATCCACAAATCAGAAAGAATGTGTGTGTGCTTAGGAGCCTTCTTCATCCCCCTTTGTAGTCATGCTGCTGGTCAAGCCATGGGGGCAGTAGACTCCAGGCCTGCCACTTACTCTCCAGAAGAGGCAGTTACTCTGCTCTGCAGCTGTGCCCGGCAAGTTGCTGGTTTTCCTTTTTGTCTCTGTACAACCATCTTGAAAATATCCCATGAGGTGCAGCCTTAATAGTGATGGCCATTTAATGTCCAAAGAGGCAGTTGTTCTGCTCTACAGTGATGCCTGGGTCAATTGCTGGTCTCTTTTTTGGTCACCATACTATCACTCTGGAAATAACCCATGGGGCACAGCCTACAGTTATAGCAAAGAAGTCCAGTCACGGGGGCAGGATCAACTTAGGGAACTTCTGGCCTGTCCGGGAGGAAGGGAAAAGCAGGAGTGTTCAATTACAGGCTCAAGGTCTGAGAACAGACAGTGCCATCATCCTGCAAGCAGCCCCTGGTATTTGGCAGCACTGTCAGAACAGCTCCCCATCACCCGGAGCCCTCCCCTGACCAAGGGTGGTAAACTAAAGGCAGTAACTAAAAGCAAGCAAGCCCAGTGAAGAAACTGGCTACTAGAACTTTTAAAGCTTTAGAGATGAATTGTTGTTGCTCCATTCAGGATCCCAAGGATCAGTTTTTGGGGGACTAGTACAAACTCATAGTGTTTCTGCTCATGGAAATGGGGCCGCATTTCCCCCTGATGAACGGTAACCCCCTACCATGCATGGGCCCTGGCTAACATAGGGTCATGATGAGGGGAGCTGCTAAACATGCCTTTGAGCTTCACCAAGATTTGTTTCAGATCTATACTGTAAAATGTCTTTTTAATAGCAATAATTTGATGAAAAATTTGGTAATTCGGGGCTTTGTACGTAATAATTTTTGTTGCTGTTTTAAATGGACCTTACTGTCATTCACATACATATGTCTTATGTTGAACTATAAGAAGGAAATGCAAAACTGGCAACCGTAAAGAAGTTTGCTTGAAGCCAACAATGAAAATGTGGCTTTGAACTTTAAATATTTAAGAATGCTCTACATTTATCGTGCCTTCGGGCCCGTTGCTAGCTTTGTTCAGCTACATTTTATGTGAGAGAATGCTATTCTCGATGGTAGAGACAAAGTGATAAGGTCTTTTGATGGAGGGTCATGAAATTATAGCAAGGTAGACCATGGGGAATGCTAAGAGCAAATCACTCCTTTAAATGTCACCAACACGAAAGGAACTGGTCATTTCCTATTGATGTGACTCACGAGTTGTACAATGGGGAAACATTATTTTCAATAACATTCATTTTTCAACCCCAAAGAAAATAAAGATATGTATAAATGAACAGCAGCTTATCAGGAAACACAGTGCGGTTGTGTATGTGTAAGGGTGTTCTCTGAGCATTTGTGCGTGAGAGACATTTAAATGGAGTGGCTCTTCTGCGAAGAGAAGTGAGTCACAAATACACACCTTCATGTGTCACGGTATCCTTAGTGAAGTGCATCCAGTTTAAATTCATTCTGTTTACAGACTGAAATGAGATTTCCCTGCCCTCCCCCCAACTGTCAGAGCTGCAAGGTCAAGCTAAATTCAGAAAAACAACAACATGTGATCTTTTTGAAATGGAAAAAAAACCCCATCACCCTTCCCACCACTTTTTGACCAAATCCAAGGCTCTTTTATTTTTGTGTTCTATAAAGGGCTGACAACACAACACAAAGGACTCCTCATTTCTGTTCAATATCCTTCACCACAACTGAACACCCTGTTTCTACTTAGGGCACAACTGATAGGATTGCACCCTTGATGCTCGTAAGCTTCTGAATTCAGAGGCTTACGAGCATCCAGTGCAGAGTGGGAGGAGTGGCGGAGGCGATCTCCGCCTCCCCACTCCTTCTGCTCTGCAATTCAGCTACCGTAGATGGCCGATTTTGGTCATTTAGCTGTGGCGCTTTGGAGGGGCAGGGAAGGAGGCTGGAGCACCATCAGGATACCTTGTATCTTGGCAACCCCAGTCTCCTCCCCTCCCCTCCTCTCCCTGCCTCATCCCTGCTCCACCCCTCCTGCCCCTCCCCACCCCCTGTACCCCCTCTTGGAGGTCAATTTTCTGACCTCGGAGAAGCAACCAGTGCAGTTCTTTCCATGCCAGCTGTGAGGGGGAAGGGGAAGGGGATCAGAGCACGGATCCTGAGCTCAGAGGTTGGAGTGCTATTTCCGACCTTGGTTCTGGGAATCTGAAGTATCCTGTGGCCCCCTAGATGCTCTCCCCATATATCATACTGATTAAAGAAAGCCGAGGCCACCGTGATCAAAGTTATTCCAAAATTCTTATAACTTTATATTAATTACAGCTTATATTCATAACAATAAACAATGAATAATATGATCTAGTAAATACAATGTATATATTTTTCAAAAGCAATTGCCGTGATTCTCCTTTGTTTTCGCTCCCCATATATCATGACAAAGCTGCAACTCTTGGGATAAGCTAGCTTCCAGTTTGATACAACGGAGGTATTAATGCACCGGTTTTTATGATACTCAGCCCTAGATGTTCCTTCTCTCTATTTAATTTAATAATCCAGCTCTGTCTCTTTGGGCCACTTCACATTATTGCTGGTCAACGGATCTTAAAGTGGTTATTGAAATAGTAATTGATCTAATTATAATTCTAATTAGTTTTCTGTCATCATTTTAGGAAAAATGGAATTAAAGTCACAATTCAATTGACTATTGTGGAAAGAAAATAAACAAGTAGTACCAGGGCTTTTTTTCTGGTGGAACTCACCGGAACTGAGTTCCAGCACCTTTTCTTCTATTAATTGCATTACAATTTAATCGCCATCTACTCCCGAGGAAATGTAATCCAAGAGTTCCGGTACCTTTTTCTCCAGAAAAAAAGCACTGAGTAGTACCATGGGAATAATTTGTAGTGAACAGTTTCCTCAAATAATTTTGACTCTTTTTAGTTTTAAGCTGTTCATCAGTATAGCCAGAATAATTCCTGACATTGAAGGTTATTGTTACATGGCACTTTACAGAGTGATGTATGCAAAATGGAGAGGTCCCTACTCTAATGAATTCACAGTTTAAATCTGGATCCAACCCAAAATGTGAATTTATTCATCATTTTGGTCCAGTTCTTCTTCTAAGTATGTAGGTTCTACATGGCGTGTGTGTGTGTGTGTGTGTATAGTGATGACTCTAGATTTTGGAGGGCCCTTGGACAAGACACCTTCATTGGGTCCCTCTCCCATAGTGAGTGTACCTTCTTACCACCAGCATTGTTACCAGCTGCTGGCACTCTTCCTTCTCCTTTTCTGCCTCAGTGCTACTTCCTGCTTGCTTGCCAGGTAGAGAGCCAATCAGCAAACAGGGAGTGGCATCTGTTACTCCTCCTTCACAGCACCACTGTTACCTGGGCCAGAGCAAGAAAAGGGTAAACAAGCAGGTTGCAATGGTGAAGAGGAAGAGTGGGTCCAGGGGGCTCTTGTCAGTAGGCCCCCTGCTGGGGTGTGTGCCCTTGGCAGGTGCCTGACCATGCTGACCTTTGATACCAGCTGTGTGTGTGTCCGTGTCCAGTTGAGGACCTTAGTTTGCCTAGGCCTTTCACAAACTTGTCCAGACCTCCATGTGCACCATGCTGTAGGGATTGGGCCCACTGTTCCTACAAAGGAGGATCTGGGAACAGATTCTGAGTCTGACAGGGAAGAGGAGGAGATGGAGGGGAGGGAACCTGCAGCAGGTTTGCCAAGGCCACCAGACTTAGAGATAAGCCAGTCAGTCAGTGAGGATCAATCAGTGTCAAATTCCACGAGAAAGCAATCTGATCGGGAGGAGGGTGAATAAAGAGTCACTAAACTCAGGGTCAGACGACATTCTTCCTTAATGGCTAGCATTCTAACTAAGCTAGTTTCTTTTGTGACTGATTTCTGCAGTCCACTTCATTTATACTTTTAAGCCAGTTTCTAATAAAGCTTTTTAGTTAAAAGCCATTGTTTAGATCTTCTTGGAAGGAGGAGGGGAAGTATGGCCTCAACACATGGCCCCTTGTCCATCTGTCACTATTTTAACATACAGAATCTACATGTATGTAATCATATGTGACAATTAGCTGAACTGGAGCAAATATTAACTTGGAAGTGAAGCCATTTTAGTAACTGTTAAGTCTAATTGGAAGTCTCATTGGATGTGTCAAAGTGGGGAGGGGGCATAGATAACAATGCTAAAAATATAATAATCTGCTAAATCCTATACTGAAAAGAGACTTGATAGAGAAACCACAGGCAGTGAGGTGCAGTTTTTTAAGTGAGCCTGAGATGGAAGGGAAAAAAAATCTTCAGAACAGCATGGACTAATGCCTTGGTAAATAGCCTACAGAACACAAGACTCAAGCTGCTCAATTCCAGGGGTGGTAGCAGGGCACCTCAATTAAATGACTGATGTGAAGTTCTAAATAAAGATCAGAAGTCACTGTGGTGCCAAGGTTACCAGACTTATATGAAGGAGGGAGAAAACTCTGGCTCCCCCCCCCCAAAGGTGCACTTTTGCACTTTCTCGAGCAGCTAGAGTCTCGGGGGAAAGTACAAATTGCACAGGGCCCCGAGGACAGTCAGGGCAAAAAGAACATGACGAGGTTTTCTCCACGAAGGGGGTGATCTACTGGCCACCCTTTTTGTGAGCAGAGATCACCTCTGGGGGTGGGAGGGATCTACACTAGGGATTTTTACTGGCATTGTAATGCCTGGATCACGGGCGTGTCACATGATGCAAGTGCAAACTGACCTTCTCATGCTATTTCTGCCATTATATCCCGATTTTCTTCAGACCAGTTACATCATGACTTTATATATATATATATATATATATATATATATATATATATATATATATGTTGCATTTCCCCCATGGTATATATCTCAATGTGTGCTAAACTTGTGGTTCTGTTCTGTGCCGGGGAGGAGAGGCTTCAGCGGGCTGGTGAGCGGGAGGAGGGGTAGTGGCATTGCAACGAGGAAGTGTCCTATTGGGCTTTTATTTTTATTTTTAAACAGGAATCGCTAATGCACACGTGCTGAGGTGTGAATCTGTGAATAACGCAAACCTCTCACATTGCTTCATGTGCTCGGTGAGGAAGGCTGCTCATGGCTGTGCTCTCAGCACGGGCAACCTTGACAAGCCAGCAGGAGCAGCTCTGAGGAGGAGATAACGCTGATCAGCCTTCAGTTGCTTTCCCGCCTCCCTTGCCTCCCGCCGCCCCATGGCTTCTCTTTCTCTCTCTGCCTTGCTCAGTGAAGTGGAGAGTAAATGCAATGCTGCTGCTTCGCCCCTCCCCTCCCCCTCCTGCCCTTTGGGGGGGGGAAGTTTGGGATGTCTTTTCAAGCCTTCCCAATTGTCTTCTTTGTCCTTTCCTTGCCTCAGGGAACAACTAGCTGAAACGGCACCCGATATACATATCTACTCAGAAGTAAATCACATTGTCCTCATTGGTGCTTGCTCCTGCAAAGGTCAGCATGGGAGAGGGGGGGTTGTTTTGACTTTCAGGAGTTGCTTTTGGGTGGAGAAAAACAGGTGCTGCTGGTGCTGCTGGCTTCACCTCATGGGAGGTGGGAGGAGGACAGCAGGCAGGCAGGCAGGCATACCACATACCTCTTCTCTCCCCACCTCCTCCTGCTCCATGATTTTTTGTGGGGGCAGGAGGAGCTGTGGATTGCTTTTAAAAAAATCTCCACTCCTTCACACCAGTGAACATTATTTAAAATGTATTGAATAAATAAATAAATAAATAAATAAATAAACAAACAAACATGCGCATAAGCTTAATGGACATTAAAAAAGAAAAAGAAAAGACGACGACGACAGAGGAAACTTAAAGGGCCATTTCCCCTGCACACATCACCTTTCCAACTCCTCCCATTTCTCCCACAATTGCATTTGTGTGTGACACAAGATCACATTTTCAACACAATGGAAACTGTGCTGTGTTCATTAGCATATGCCCCACAATGTGTTTTGTATAAATAATACCGTGACAGCGCTCCCTGATACACGGAAGGGCCTCTAGTGCAGATTCCCTCCCTGGGCAGGCACCTGCTGCACTTTGACATCAGGAAATAAATAATAAGGATGTGCGCGGAGCTTGGTTGGTGGGTGGAAGCAGGGCAAACTAGCCCCGCTCGACTCCCCCAAGCTCCGCACGGCTTACCTTTCCACGGCTCAGCACAATTCCCCCGAGAGGAGCTGGGGAAAGGAACTTCCGGGTCCCCGGCAAATAGGGGTGTGCACATTCGCCTCGCGCGGGCGTAGCGGGCCAAAATCGGCCCCGCTCACATCCGTGTGGGGCTCGCGCGGGCCTACCTTGATCCAGCGGCGGCTCACCTCTCCGTGGCGAGCTGCCCGAGCCAGTCCCGTCGCATCACATCCAGCACTGGAAGTGACGTGACGGCCGACGGGACCCTGCGCAGGCGTGCTGGACCCCCCGTGCGACGTACTGCGCCTGTGCAGGGTCCCGTCATGTCACTTCCGGGGCCAGATGTGACGCGACAGGACCAGCGCCGGCAGCTCGAGCGGCGCAAACTGCTCCGCACCGCTCAGAAGATCGAGGCGGGGGGGGTCGCCGCTGTGGAGAGTCGAGGCGGCAGAGAGGCCCCCCCCCGATTCAAAAGCATCTCTACCTGGCGTGTCATTTCCGGGTCCCTGGTGCTGCATTTTTTAATGTAAAACCCAGGGAAAACCACCTTAAAACGGCCTCAATTTGCAAATCGCAGCAGTTTTAACGTAGTTTACCCTGGTTTTTACATTAAAAACGCAGCACCAGGGACCCGGAAGTGACACGCCGGGGACCCAGAAGTCCGCCGAGCGCCTCAGCTGGCATCGTGAGACGGATCGTGCAGCGGGGATGCTCGCTGAGTGCCTGACGAGGCGAGCTCAGGGGCAAGTGCACATTAGGTACCCCCCAGGATATTGCCCAGTGGAGGCTTCCAATTTGTGGATCCCCAAAAGTGCAAAAGTGTGCACTTGCACAAGTCCACCTATTTTAAAAATTATGAAAATATTTGCACACCTTGTGGGCATATTTTTTTAACAGGTTGCCAACCATTGACAGCCCCTCCAATGTGCCGCTTGGGCATACTGAAGGGGCTGTCACTGGCTGTCAAAACGGAGATTGCGAAAACTGGCTGTCAAGCCAGAGATTACAGTCTCCAAGGGGGGGTGGAGGTTAAAGGGGGGGGGAAGGCCATGGTGAGTGAAAAAGGAATCACAATCACAGGGGGGGGGGAGTAGCCAAGTTGGTCCTGCCATGGAGTCCCTGCCCTGGGATACCTGCGGGAAGACCAAGGGGGAAGGAGGGGGAGGAAGCGGGTGAATAACCCATGGTGAGTCTGATCATCTGTTGGGAACACCATGGTTTGCACAACAACCAACCCACTGTGGCTTATTGCCAGGGTGATTTAGTGTGATTCACAAACCCATCCATTGACAGCATCTTTCAATGTGGTCTTTATTAGAAGCAACCTGTATGCCAAGAGAGCAACAGAGTAGATACTTTTCTAAATTCCTTTGGAAATTGAATAAACTATGTTCTTCATGAAAGATGGGCTCACAAGCTTAAGAAGCATTTTGCTTAGAATAGTTGCATTGATTGAAAGGAATTACTAAGAGGAAGTATAATAAATTTGGCTATTGGGCAGTATAGAAATGAAATGAATAATAAATAATATAATATAGCTACCATTTCTTTTCAGCGTCATCTCTGAACTCTAGTTATTTGTATTTTTTTTTAATGTGCTATTCTTTTTGTCATGGCCTTTAGCTTTGGTTTTTACTTTGCTTTGTACAACAAACATGCGATGATTGATGATAATTCTTAGTCTGTCACCAATATGCTTGTGGAATAGCTACAGTAAAACAGCTTAAGTAGGATCTCACTGTCTAATGAAATAATGAAAATACAAGTTATGTAGCATATATAAGGGGTGTATGCAAATATGTGTTATTGAGTGTGTGTGTATTAGTCAGAAAAATTATAGGCAACTCAACTAGTTTGGAATTTGAACAAAAGTTTGAAGGGCTTTGACCGAAGAAATAATTGGAAACGTGGTGCCATAGTATCTTTCTTAAAACTAAGATTCCTTGAGATACTTCCCATGCCTGACATTTCCTGCTTCAGTGTTGTCGCACAACTTAAGAATACCTTTGTTTAGTTTGGCATTCTAGATGTACTGATGACCGGCAATGCAAATCAGTTTACGGCAAAAGGTTCCAGTCATTCTGAAAGGCTTACAACATTCACTCCTATCACCACTGGCCCTCACTATTGCCAAGCAAACCATGAGGAAGAGCAGTACGGACTGCAAAGAAAATGCTGAGATAGAATGACCCCCATATTGCTTTTTTAAGCTACAGGTCACCACCACTGATAGCTATTGTATATAGCCCAGCAGAATTGCTAATGGGAAGACAAATTAGAACACCCATTCCATCCCTAGATAAAAATCTCATTCCAAAGTGGCCCGACCTGGAAAAAGCTGCAGCTTCAAATTACCAAGCTAAGAGAGGTTATGAACATTTTTTTTATAACTCAAGCAATTCAGTGTGAGAACGACCACATTTAAAGCCAGGAGAGAGGGAGAATTTATATCAAACTTGATCGAGAAAAGATATGGCAGGCACCAGCTACTATGCCACCTTCTTTCTATCCCTGAGAAGATATCATGGCCAAAGGTACAAGAAGTACTTAAAAGTTCAGCTTCTGACACTGTGCCTAAGCAATCTTGTAAGGAACATTGCTGTTCAGATGATCACTCACTCCAGTTATGTTATTTGCAATGGGTGGGCCCTGACTGGTGTGTCCTCCAAGCCTTCCATGATAACTTGAAAGCACTGTACAAATGCGAAGTATTACTTTCCATGATCAGTGGTAGGGAGAGGGGGGCAGGGACTATAAGTTAAAAGCTTGAAGATATCTCTTATGCTGGTGCCATGTGATGGAAAGAACGGAATAGTTATGGAAGTTATATATGCAGCCATCAATCCATTGTCAAACAATTATGATAAACAACAGATATGCAAAATTACCACACTCCCGTTGATTGCTTTATTTCTTTAGAACCTAAATATATCATAGTTATAAAATGAAAGCACAGACAATTTTGCTTCTTGACTGTTGGATTGTTTGATGGCTGTTGACGTAGCTTGAGAAAAAATGGACATGACAATAGATAAAAGACTATAATCCTATAAACATACCAATTTGGAAGGGAATATCATTGAAGTGAATAGAACTTACAGCAAGGGAAACATGGCTAGGATGAACCCATACTATGTTTTTGTCAGAATGTTTGGATTACCAGCATGAGCTTCTACACAGCTTGATAACTAGCTTGTCTACCAGAGGTTCTTACAATTACATTCTTTGGGATTATGTCAGCTCTTCTTGGCAATAGCCCATGGAGAAATGAATCCAAGAAATGGTCCGACAGACCGAAAGCAATATTTCTCTGAATACCACCTCTACTGTTTGCCAATTAAAACTAGCCATGTTCACACCTCCCCTGCAGATCTGTGCACTCTTTGAGTGCATCTTTAAAGTTATTACGTCAAAGACACAACAAATTGTTCTATAATTCAGTTTACAAATTCTGCAAAGATTGCACAAAAAATGGCTTAACGTCTAGAGAAGGGCAAGCATTTATCTTGTATAGTTATTAACATCTTTGTTTGCAAGGAAGATTTTTTTTTTATTCTTCATGAAACAAACTTTTTGCTGAGACTGATAAAACTGTTTATAGTAAATTGTGCTCCCTCTGTGCTCAACACCTGATTTCATCTGCTGCCCTGCAAGAGATGTCAACTCCCATGATGCCCTGCAAGAATTGCTAGGCTCAGCTGAAAAGAACTCAGTCGCTTTGACACTGAACATCTGGCATGGTGTTTATTTGTTCTATTGCTCCTTTTAAAATGAATGTGAAATATCAGATGCCTCAGTAAAATTAGTTTTCTAGCCATCAGTGCCTACAGCTAGCTTAATAATCTGTTCAGTGGATTTGGAGCATCAAGCAATATTACTTCTGAACTTAAAGTATGAGAGGGAAAAAAGAAAGACATTGCCTGGATGAATTTGAAGCACCATTTTGCATAATTGCACTTTTGTAATTCAACAAGAAGCAGACATTTCAGAAATGGAGCTACCTCTCTGTTTACAGGCAGCTTGGCTTTCTCATCAGAGCTTAAATAAACAATGCAACACTGAACATCTGATGTATCAGGTTTATATAATCTTATTTTAATTAAAAAGCAAACTTATTTGATGTAAAATACATTACCATGTGCCAGCCTAACTGCACTGAAGTCAGTGGAAGTTTGTCCACTAAATTTGATGTGTTAGGATTGTGTTCTTTCTGTTTAATTCACATGGTGTTGGAATGAATTGCAATAATAATCTGTGCAGCATTTTCACTGAGGCAGAATTTGCTATTGAGTTTGTTGAGGAATAGATGGCCCTATTGTGTCATTTGACTTTCTCTTGCTTCTCACATAGAATCCCTGGACTGTCTGTGCATTCTGATGAACACAACTGCTTTTGTTAGCCATTAAGGGTGTGATACATGCTGGCTGGGTCATGCTGGGAGCTGTAGTACTTTTTTCTGTCTAAACTTGCATAGGATTGTGCCCTAAAGGTGAAACAGTTGTCTGAAGAGTCTATTATACAGTCTGTTCTCAACTGAGAGAATTACTGGCCTTCATGGCACATTTTGAATGGCATGTTATCGCAGGATCTGGGATTGTGGTAGAAATCACATGCACATTCAGATGGGGGTGAGGGGGATTTACCAAAACAAGTCACCACCATTAAAAATGACCTCCCAAAGTGGTTGTGTAAATAAACCTCACCATTGCATGCTTGCTTTATTCTTTTGTACTAATCTTGAATAGCTCCCCCTTGTACCTGGTTCCTGTTGGTCTCCCTTGTGACTGCCATCAGGAAATCATCAGGCTATTCACTGTGTGTGCAAATCAGCTTTCTGTTTTCTAAATTAAACTAACATGGATAAAGTATAAAGGAACAATATTTGCTGAGAACACTTAGTATAATAGACTGTTTTCAACATAACCGTTTCCTTGCAGAAAAACAGCGGTAAACCACCATGGGGCATATCTGTGACATGATCTATTCATTAGAAATCACTGTTCAGGCATCCTTTAATTATAGGATGTTTTCTTCAGTACACAAACCTCTAGATAATGTCAGAGTACTCTGAGAAGGCTGGTTTAACACTAGACCTTTTGGCAGGTCTAGCCACTTTTCCATGGTCTCTAGGTTTGTAGACATGAAATGTGTGATGATTTTCTCCAGAAACTGTGGAACGTATGTGCCGCTTGTGTTGAGTATGGGATAGAAAAAAATAAATGAGCAAGTAACTTGTTTGTAAGCCACAAGGGCCAGTCTGGGTTGTGGGCAGATGCACCTCAGTCTATATCTTAAAGGAATACTCTCTAACTCAGGGTTACCAAGTTCAACAGCCTGAGCTGGGAGGACTGATGTTGGTGTTTGAAGTGCAGTGAGGAAAATGCGCAACTCTATAAATGTCTAGGCATAGGTGAAAGATCTGCCTCCTAATATTTACCCTCAATCCAAAGGCTTTATACAGCCAGTGAATGGAAGGGGCTGATGTTACACACCACTATTAGGTTCTGCACTTGAACAGGGTTCTGAAGCCTGAATGCAGGGTAGGATCTAGTCTGATGTTTTACCATGGACTGTAAAGTAGGGATGTGTGTGAAATTCACTCCATCAGGGTTGTATTTTAAAACAAATGTATGCAACTCACACTTCTGAACTTGAACACAATTTTTGCTTGGAAATCCATACATTTCCAAGCTTGCGATTTGTTATTCAAAGAAAAAAAATATGAATTCAGCAACATGTGCACATTTGAAAAATGTGCAAAGAAAAATGTGTAAATTTCCAAAAAGCATACCAACATGCCTTAGCCAGTGGGTGCATGCATCCCAAAATGTGTATGTTTAAAATGCACACAAGCTTTGCATACATTCATGCATATACTACAAAAAAATGTGTACAAATTTCCATACAGACTTTAAAAAATACTAATTGCATGTTCATGTGGAAACAGGTCAGAATGCACTTGACCTAAATAACCTAACAGTACCTAAAAAAACCCCTAATGATAGCCACAGACTTGAAGGTTCTGGCACCTATGAATTTTTGAGAACTATGGAAGTATTAATTCCTGGTTCAGAAAGTGTTTTTATATTTTAGAACTCTTATGTTGAGGTTTAAGCAAGTAGATCAAGTTATGGATGTAGCTTTTTACTTCAAGATATTGTGCTGCATGGGGTCATAATCAGGCTGTGACAATCAGCTCTTGAAGCTAATACAAAACGTTTCCTTCCAGCAGGTATGAGCAACTTCCTTTTATTCTGGGTTAGAAGTTGCATTTATAAATGTTAAATGTGTTATTTGTCAAAAGCTAATAAATTTTGTCAGTATATTAAAAAATGACTGGTGCAATTTTATACTTCTGGGTGTCACTGCTGTCAGATTAAATTGTACTCAGGCATGAGGTCTGGTTTCGTTCTAGTCAAAAAATTATTCTTGAATTTACTTTTCTCAGGACAATTTTTAAAAAGAATATCAGCAAGGCTAGAGTGAAAAACAGTCTTTTATCCTTCAGGAAGTTCATTTAGGGAAGGTTTCAATAAGACAAGAGGAAGGAAAATGGGAAATGACTTTTCCATCGGAGCTGGGTTAATTTTAAGAAATTGAGTTAAAGCTGGAGAATGTGAGATGCAATGCAATTACTGTGCTACTAATGTGGTACACATCAAGTCCCATGAAGGAAATTAGAGGTGCAATGAGGGAAGAGTACACATTGCCTTTAAACTGCCTATATGATTTCCTTTGCAATTCTTCTGTTCTCTTTATAGTCATGAAGATTTCTCCTGTTGGCTACTTGAGTGTGAAGAGGAGACTGGTCCTCTGATGCAAAAGTAAAATATTGCTCCATTACAGATTAATGAGATGATCTGTGGCTAATAGTTCAGTGGTAGAGCACATGCTTTGTACGCAGAAAGTCTTAGGTTCAATCCCTGACATTTCCAGTCAGAATACGCACCTCAGGTGGTATAAAGGATGTGTGTGTGTGTGTGTGTGTGTGTTTGTGTGGGGAGAAGACAGTACTAGGCTAGATGGACCAATGTTTGATTCAGTATAAAGCTGCTTCATATTTACACAGAAAATACTATAGTCTATAGAGAGCAATATGCAATCAAAGATGCATCAAATTTGCTTGATTTTGGTTAGCCCATTACTTGTTTTATTTATTATAAATATTTTATACCACCCTTCAGTTATATTCCCAGGATGGTTTCCAAAAAGAATTTAAAAAAAATAAAACGGACATGCAAAATAAAATAAAATAAAAGCTACAAAATTATAAAAGGAGCATAAAATAGGCAGTGGGATTAAAATGGCATCTAAAAAAGATTGGGAAAGTAAAAAGATCTTGGCGCCAAAAAGACGCCAAGGTGAATTGCTCTGGGGTGACACCACCAAGAAGGCCTTCTCTGTGGTAGCCACCTGCCTCACCTCAGATGGCTGGGGGCAGCCACAGAAGGCCCTCCATTGAAAACCGTAATGTAATGGTAGGTATATATGGAGACAGGTAGTCCTTCAAGTACTGTGGTCCTAAACCATGGCAGTCTAAAAGCAGAACTTTGAACTGGGCCCATAAATGGACTGAAAGCCAGTGCATTCAGCACACAGCAGAGGCATGATATGATTGTAACATCCAGTCCCAGTTAGTAATCTAGAAGCTGCATTTTACCCTTACTGCAATTTTCAAACTTCAAAGGCAGCCCATAACTAGCACATTACAGTAGTCTATTCTGGAAGTTGCCAGAACATGGATAGCTGAGGCTAGGCTATCTCTGTCTAGGTAGGGTTGCCGTTGCAGCTGGTAATCTGATAAAATGCCTCAGAAGCAACTCACATCTCTAGAGACAATATTGGATCAAGGAGCACTCCCAAGCTGCAAACCTGTTCCTTCAGGGGAAGTGTAATGCTATCTAGCACAGGATGAACATCACTCACTTGGGCAGATGAACTGCCTACCCACAATCTCTCAATTTTGTCTAGATAGAGCTTCAGATTATTGGCCCCCATCCTGTCTACCACTTCACCTGAATTTGATGGGAAGGAAAATTGAATTGGATGTCATCTGAATATTGATGACAACTCACCACCAAGCCTCCAGGTGATCCCACTCAGTGGTTTCATATAGATATTAAATAACTTGTCAGATGAAATAAAACCTCTTGGAACCCCAAGTGGAATCCATGCCAAGGAAGCAAACAGTAGTCTCCCAGACACACCTTCTGGGATTAACTGTCCTGGTATGAACAGAACCACTGCAACACAATGCCTCCAGTTCCCATCCTTGCTAGCCTATCCAGAAGGATACCAGGGTTGATGGTATCAAAAGCCTCTGAGAGGTCTAGAGGAATCAACAGGGTCAAACTCCCCTGTTTTTCTCCCATCATAAGTAATCCATTAAGGCAACAAAAGCAGTTTTCGGTACCAAAACCAGGTCTAACCTTGACTGAAATGAATCTAGAGACCCAGTCTCATCCAAGAGTTCATGCAGTTGTTGCATAGCAAGCACCCCCATGCACAGGAAGGGAATATTAGCAACTGGTCAACAATTATTAGGGTCTTCCAAGGTCTTCCAGGCCTTCTCTGTCTAGGTAGGGTTGCAGGGTGTGTGGGGTTTTTTGGGGGTGGGGGAGTGCTCAAAATACTGCCACTTTTAAAGCAGATGGGACCACTCCCTCTCTCAAGGAGGCTTTATCACCTCCTGCTTCCAGACAGTCAATCCCTCCCTGCTTGATGTAATGAGTCAAGATGGGCAATCCTCCCAACCTCTCATCCAGCCTCTCAATGGGTTGGATCCACCTCTCATCCCCCCCCAGTTGCCAATCTCCCCAATTCCTCTCCTCCCCTTTAAACAATACTTTTCTGTCTGGGGCAGCAAGAGTGGTAGCGCTCCAGCTATAGAACAAAGAAATTAATGAGGTCTCTTCCTTCTTTGGAACCTGGCATGGTGGACAAAAGGCTCGATGGCCCTTGGGAAATGTAATGAGGGCTACTGAAATGTCAGTATGGTGATTAATATTAGTATTATCTAATTTATTGAAAACAATTAAAAAAACACCATTTATCCTTATGGATCCTAGAATGGTGTACAATAAGTATGACTATAAACACTGTAGTCATAAAAAAAATATCATAGTACGATAGATAAACACATTAAAATACAATCATCAAAACAATTGGAATACAGTAAGACAAACAACCCAACTTAGATGCCTGCACAAACAGAAGAATTTTAACCTGACCCCAGAAAGATTGCAATGTCAGAGCCAGACAAACCTGTAAAGGTAAAGGGAGGGCATTCTACAATCAGGGTACCACAACAGAGAAGGGAGCTGAATTCAGATTGGTCTGAATTTCCCATTTTGGTGGGGAAAGCACTGTTTATATCTATATCACTCCGATGCAGGCAGGATGTGGTGGATGCTGGCACATACCACCACTCTACACTCCATCTGTCATGTCACATGTTATGCAGGAATCAGTGGGTTGAATCCAGACTTAGGCATACTTAGAGTAGACCCATCGAAATCAATGGGACTTAAGTTACTTTTCTTTCCACTAGGAAGAAGGATTAGCTGCACAATGTCTTTTGATTGGTAGCATTCAGAAGCACCCAAGGTCACAAGTGCGTATCGAACTCAGCTTTTTATTCCAAAGAAGATTTGCCAGATATTTGCTATGGATCAGCTGCTTTTCAAGACAAGGAGAAAGGTTACTGCATACTCCATTTACTTACTTATCCTCCATCATATCTGTTTCCCAAGTGACAACCTTCATTAAGGATAATTCTATAGAAAACATCTTCTAGTAGGTCATTCTCCCTGGGGCATTTACGCAGAGTGGTTGGTAGTAGTTTATTTTATAGTGCTCAAGTAGCCTATAATATTCATTGCTTACTTGATGATTGCACATAATGCGGTAGGTTTTAATTACTGAATAGATCATCATCATATACAACAGTATTATGTAATCCATATGTTGTCAGATAACTTAGGGAACCATCATGTCAGATGAACATAAGTAAAACTCCCAAATGAAATTAATAAGGACATTTTACCTAAACAGAATAGTAATTGTAACAAATGCATGATTGATTTATGCTTTCTCCTCATTCTGGTTTAAAGGACAAAAGCAACAATCTCATTAACATGCAAATATACAGGGCTTACTTTGTTGGCCATGAGCCAAATTATCAGAACCTAAATGATCACATGTATTCATTTGAGACCAGTCATAATCTATATTACAGAGAAACTCTGAAAGCCTGTAGTCAGGGCTGGTGCAAGGCAGTTTGGTGCAGTTTGGTGCCCTAGGCAAGATCAGATATTTAGCGCCCCCCCCACTTGAGCCCTCCCTCCCTATTTCTGGTGCCCCCTTTAGCCCTGCACCCTAGGCAGCTGCCTAGTTGGCCTAATGGTAGCACCGGCCCTGCCTGTAGTGGTATATGGCTTTGATCCAGAATTGCCCTGCTTCTGCAAATGGAAGGACTCCTTCCAGTCCTAGAAGGGCCTTTGATCCACTGGAGGATCCTGCTGATGGAAGGGGGGACAGGTATTTTTTTTTTACTAAGTTTCCCCTCTTCCTACAACCCCTGTGGCACCTCCCCCCACCTTTATAGAAATCATAGAGTTGGAGGGGACCTCAGAGACATCTGCTCAGTGCAGGCTTTGCATGGATAATTCTGTAGAAACCATTAATGTGAAAACTGATATGATTCATCTGGCCCACATAATACTGTCCATCAAGCATTGCAGTATGGCTGGGATCCAACTACAAGGAAGTGATAGGGAAGTGGTAGTCATGTAGCATATGCTGCATAGTAAAGGTATAGGTCTTTAGGGCTTTTCCATATGGCAGGTCCACTGTGGCACTGGAGCACAAAAAAAAAAAAAAAAAATTAGACCAAAAGGCTCTGCAAGAAAGATGTTCCACCCAGATTGGATTTTTTGGGAACTGTGCTATCCTGCCTCCAGTTTTCTAGGATCAAGCTAGGAAGGACCAATACAAGGCACTGAGCTACAACCCTAGCTATGTATGTATGTATGTATGTATGTGCTCCATGGTAGAGCACATGCTTTGCATGCAGAAGGTCCCAGTTTGATCCATGGCATCTCCAAGTAGAGTAGGAAAAGCTCCTGCCTGAAACCCTGGAGAGCTGCTGCCAGCCAGGGTTGACAATACTGGGCTAGGTGGCTGGCCAGTCTCAGTATAAGGCAACATGCCTGACACTTGGAACCTTCTTCATTCAACCTAGAATCATAGAATAGTAGAGTTGGAAGGAGTCTATAAGGCCATCGAGTCCAACCCGCTGCTCAACGCAGTAATCCAAGTTAAAGCATCCCTGACAGATAGCTGTCCAGCTGCATTTTGAATGCCTCCACCCTTAGACGATTATTGCTCCTATGCTTCCTCACTCTCACTCCATGAAGAAAAGCCAATTGGGGATATCTTAAGATTCCTTATAACTATAGCCACTTTCACTCTTCTGTCTTAAACACATAGAGCAGTCATGGAGAAATACTTACAGATGTTGGATGCAAGGAATTCCTTTGCTGTCCACATTTGCATTCCCAGCAGCAGAAATCTGTCTGCAGAAACCCATTGCTTTATACATACAGCCATCACTGAGAGTTGACAATTCTGTTAAAAGGGAACAGGGAACTCAGGGTGCAATAACTTACAAGTGTCCATTTTGAGTTTAGGCCACCAGTTTCATCTGAGTCTACTCCAGAAGCACTTGCTTTTTGTCAGCACCAAGTGTGAATACTCATAATAAATGTGTCCAGTTCAGGAATTCCTGTCAGATGGGTGCTTTCAATGTGTCTACTGTTGCCCTTAAGTCAGTATCTGACTTAATAGTATACCTCAGTGCCTATCTTTTATTTCCCAGAATTGCAAGGGCTTCTGTGCCAAAGTTGTTAGTGAGCTGCAACCCCTCCCACCCCCTGGTCTATAGGATCCATGAAGATGCTGACTCAGCTAAGGTTCTTAGCAAGTGGTTATTAAGTCTAGCCAGGTTACGAAACTGGCTTTGACCTTTCTGCCAACACAGCCCACAGCAATAGACACCAGGCAACCATAGGGAAGTTCTTGAAGAATAGGGTGCAGACCCTCTGACACTTTATGCTAGGCTCTGTTGAGGCCCCTCAGCTGTAGCTTCTCTATCCACCAACTTGAAGAAGATCAGTTCCTTCTCTTGGAGTTCTACCTCATGATTTACATAGCTGGCTTCTTTCTCAGAGAGCAGGTTTCTTGGAAATGCATAATGCTGTGGACACACACACACACACACACACACACCAGCTAATATGTCATATCTTGCTGACTCTTCTGTTTAAAAACCTTTCAGTTCTTTTGAAATTGAAAGTGTATCACTCTAGTACAGTGGTTCCCAACCTTGGGTCCCCAGATGTTTCTGGACTACAGCTCCCAGCATCCCTTGCCATTAGCCATGCTGACTAGGCATGCTGGGAGCTGTAGGCCAGCAACATCTGGGGACCCAAGGTTGGGAACCACTGCTCTAGTAGCTTTCTTAGTGTGCTATATAATGAAATTGAATCTTTGTAGCAACATGGCTCAAAAAATTAATTGTAGTCACACCACCACCACCATCATCACCAACTATCACCATCTGATCAGATACTTTATTCACTTTATTCACACCAAACATATCAGTCCATACTTGTGAAAAGAACTGCCTTTTGTTTTTGTTTTCTGTGACCATATTTTGTACTTCTTAAGTGTCCCTTATGGAAAGCCAACCTGGCTTTGAATTCATTCTCTAAATAAGGACAAGTTACCTCGGTGGCTTTTCCAGATCATGCTTGCTTATAGCTGTCAACATCTCAACACAACAAGAGCATTCAGGAATTGCAAAAGATGAGGGTGCCCTGCACAGTGAGGGACATTTGAAGGATATGTTGTTTATTCTATGTTTGTTAAATAATATTGACTTTCAAATAGCACTTTCCCATTTACTTGGAAGAAAATGTGTGGAGTTTCCCAGGTATGCTCCTGAAGGTAAGGGTATTAAGAGGTGTAAAAACAACAACATCTTACATAAGGACCCTGCAATATCAGAGAAAGATAACAACACATTTGAATGAGAACAACAAGAATGACCTCATTTAAGGAATGTGTTTCTCAAAGGGAAAACATAGTTTGCCAGCTACATTGTAATATGAAACAAGGAGAAAGGCATCTCGCCATGCACAGTAGGAACTTCCTTTGCTTTTTCATATTTATAATTCCATGCAGCATGTTCTCTATGGCAAATAGCAAGACAACAAATGCTAAGCTTTAATCAGAAGCATATTGGCTGTGTTGGGGCTTTCAGATCATTGGCCCATTCCTTAATAATGTCATGCAGATTTCCCATTGGATTATCGATACAAACCTTTGCCTTTGATGTTAAGAAAATGTTGCAAGATATTGAAGATGAGTGGCAAATCTGCATTAGCTTAACATTCGTTGAGCTGAGGAAGAAAAAAAGAGGGTAGCAGTTCCATTCCAATTTACTTCTTTAATGAAACTAGGAATTAGAATCTCTGTGTAGCATAAAGCTAACCTTTCTTTTGGGTCAAATACTTCCCCCCCCAAGGCTATGTAGCCCACTAGTAATTACGGTAAGCACATATCTATATCTATATCTATCTATACACTCACACACTTTAAGCTGCTTTTCCACCCAGGCAATCTGTAATAATAAAAGAGGATGTGTGCCTGTCCTTCCATCTGCCCACCACTGTCATAGCTCCAAGGCCACTAAACCTAGACACCTGCTAGTTGGCATGCATACTAAGGGCACCCAAGGGGTGTGCACCTTGCAGTTATTTTGCTACTTAAAATGCATTAATGGGGTTGGACTCAATGGCCTCATAGGCCCCTTTCAACTCTACTATTCTATGATACTATGATTCTATAATTAATTTTAGTTAATTTAAATGTATCCAATACATCAACGCAGTTGAAGCCTGCAGTACACCTTCAGACACTAGGGGCAGACTTCTCTAACAAACACATACCTTTGCAGTCCATACAGTTTGAAGCACAGGAAATTAGTAGGCCAGGGGACAGAGTTATAGGTGCCCCCCCTTGCTGTTGGCTGTACACAGATTCTAATTCCTAGTTTCCTCCCCCCTCAGGGGAATGGAGTGGACAGACCCCTCCAACATTTTCAGTCACTATTTATTTATTTATTTATTATATTTATCAATCGCCCATCTGGCCGGTCACCCGGCCACCCTGGGCGATGTACAATTAAAATACAACAAAACACAATAAAATATAATAATTAAAACAATATAAAAAATTCTCATTAAAAACCTAACCCACCCCATATTCCCGCCTGAACAGCCATGTTTTTAATGCACGGCGGAAGCTCATCACGGAGGGGGCATGGCGAAGGTCACTAGGGAGGGAGTTCCATAATGTGGGGGCCGCCACAGAGAAGGCCCTCTTCCTAGTCCCCACCAGCCTGGCTGCTCTGGCTGATGGGATAAGGATAAGGCCGTCCGTGGCAGACCTTGTTGAGCGGCCTACTTGATGTTGCTTGATGTTGCTGGAGGCGCTCCTTGAGATAAGCTGGGCCGGAGCCGTGTAGGGTTTTAAAGGTCAAAACCAACACCTTGAATTCGGCTCGGCAAGCAACTGGTAGCCAGTGCAACTCATTAAGCACTGGCGTGATGTGATCACGCCGGCGGCTGCCCTTAATCAGGCGAGCCGCCGCGTTCTGTACCAGCTGAAGCTTCCGGACCGTCTTCAAGGGTAACCCCACGTAGAGCGCATTACAGTAGTCTAGGCGAGAGGAGACCAAGGCATGAACCACTGATGGGAGCAGGTGATTAGGAAGGTAGGGGCGCAGCTGCCGTATCAGATGGAGTTGATACAGCGCCGCCCGGCTCACAGCTGCCACCTGAGCCTCCATGGACAGCTGGGAGTCTAGAATGACCCCCAAGCTGCGGACCTGGTCCTTCAGGGGTAGATGTACCCCATTCAGCACCAGGTCAACATCCCCTAACCTCCCCTTGTCTCCCACCAGAAGTACCTCGGTCTTGTCGGGGTTCAGTTTCAGCATGTTCCTTCCCATCCAGCCAGCCACTGACTCCAGGCACTTGGACAGGGTCTCAACGGCCAACCTCGGTGAGGACTTAAAACAGAGGTAGAGCTGCGTGTCATCCGCATACTGATGACACTGCACCCCAAACCTCCTGATGATAGCTCCCAGCGGCTTGAGGTAGATGTTGAATAACATCGGGGAGAGGATGGAACCCTGCGGCACTCCACAAGTGAGCAGCCGAGGGTCCGAAGCCTCCTCCCCGAGAACTACCCTCTGATACCTTCCAGAGAGGAAGGACCGGAACCACTGCAATACAGTGCCTCCCAAGCCCAACCCCTCCAGACGGTCCAGGAGGATACCGTGGTCAACGGTATCAAAAGCCGCTGAGAGATCGAGGAGGACTAGAAAGGAGCATTCGCCCCTATCCAAAGCCCTCCTCATATCATCCACCAAGGCGACCAAGGCCGTCTCCGTCCCATGTCCAGACCTGAAGCCCGACTGGCACGGATCCAAATAATCGGCTTCATCCAAGTGTGCCTTCAACTGAGCACCCACCACCCGCTCGATCACCTTGCCCAGAAATGGTAAATTGGAGACTGGGCGAAAGTTGTTTAAATCCTGGGGATCCAAGGAGGGCTTCTTTAGAAGCGGTCTTATTACTGCCTCCTTGAGGGCTGATGGCATCACTCCCTCCTCGAGGGAGGCATTCACCACCGCCTTGATCCCCTCACCCAGTCTCTCCCTGCAGCTCATGATGAGCCAGGACGGGCAAGGGTCAAGCAAGCAGGTGGTCGGCCTCACAGATGAAAGCACCTTGTCCACTTCATCAGAAGGAAGAAGCCGAAACCGATCCCACAAAACCGGTCTGCCATTGGCCTCCTCCCGCTCACTCCCTGTGTCCACGACGTACGATATCCCACTCCTAATCCGATCGATTTTATCTGCGAAGTGCTTCGCTAAAGCCTCACAGGAGGCTTTTGACTGTTCCAGTGGGTCCGGAGCGACTGGACCGACCAGACTCCGGACCACTTGGAACAGCCTCCTGGGGCAGCACTCTGCAGATGCAATGGAGGCAGCATATAAATTCTTTTTTGCTGCCTTCACCGCCACCCGGTAGGCTGAAGATGCAGCTCTAACCCGTGTTCGATCGTCTTCGGAGCGGGAATTTCGCCATCGGCGCTCTAGCCTTCTCACCTCTTGTTTCAGAGCTCGCAGCGACGGAGTGAACCATGGCGCCGCGCGAGCTCTGTTTAGGCGAAGAGGGCGCTTCGGGGCAACTCGGTCTAATGCCCTGGTGATTGCAGCATTCCAGGCATTCACCAGGGTCTCGACCGAGCTACCGTTTGTGTGCTCCAATTCCCCAAGCGCGTTCAGGAATCCATCCGGATCCATAAGACGCCTGGGGTGGACCATTCTAATAGGTCCCTCACCCCTGCAGAGGGGTTGTGGCACCGAGAAATCCAACCCCACCAGATAGTGATCTGACCATGACAAGGGGGTGGTGGATATACCCCCGATCTCCAGATCATTTCCTGGAGGAGGGCGTTCCATGAATTTGCCTAGGCGTGCCAACAGGCATGGCTTCCCTCAGGCAGGATAGGTATAATATGTCCAACTCTGACAGCTGCATGTGCTTGCTTGCAGCTTTTGCTATATCAGCATTTGGGCTATTCCCACCTGTGTGAAGTTGGGTCTCTTCACTAGTTGATAATACAGCAATCAGTCAGCAACTGAGCCAGCAGCCTCAACAAAGCAGACCAATTTCAAGGGACAATTAATCAGTATTGAAGGCTGAGCAAAATCATCATCATCATCAGGCGATCACTCGTGACCGAGTAAGATTGTCTTCCGGGATAAAAGGAGGAAATTCTAAAGAAGATTGTGTAGACTCTAGCGATGGGTCCGTAAGTGACTGTGGAGGCCAATTCTAGATCCACACAGCTTCCCACAGTGAGGACACAGGTTACCAGATAGAAGATGGTCCTGTAAAGGATTCATTTGACGTGCTTTTCGCTTAGCACGTTTCTCCCTTTCACCTTGCACTCGGGCTTCTTCAAAGTCCATGGAACCTTTGTGAAAGGCCAACCTCCATTTAGATCGTTCATGGGCCAGAGCTTCCCAGTTTTCGATGTTTATATTGCATTTTTTTAGATTAGCCTTATGAACATCTTTAAACCTCTTATATTGACCACCGATATTCCGCTTTCCATCCTTGAGTTGGGAGTAAAGTAACTGCTTTGGGAGGCGGCAGTCAGGCATTCGAACAACATGACCGGTCCACTGAAGTTGGCGTTGAAGGATCATTTTTTCAATGCTAGTAGTCTTTGCTTCTTCCAGTACACTGACATTTGTTCGCCTATCTTCCCAAGTAATTTGCAGGATTTTCCGGAGGCAACGTTGATGAAACCTTTCAAGGAGGTGGAAGTGACGTTTATAGATAGTCCATGTTTCGCAGGCATACAATAAAGTTGGTAATACAATGGCTTCATAACCAGTGTTTTGGTCTTCTTACAAATATCCCGATCCTCGAACACTCTATGTTTCATTCGAGAAAATGCGGCACTTGCGGAGCTCAGACGATGCTGGATTTCACTGTCGATGTTAGCTGTAACAGAAAGATAGCTGCCAAGATAGAGAAAATGATCGACATTTTCCAGTATTGTCCCGCCAAGCTGGATAGATGGCATCACCAAAGGGTTGGCTTGCACTTGCTGATGAAGCACTTTGGTTTTTTTGATGTTAAGTGAGAGACCAAGTTTTTCGTATGCTTCTGCAAAGCATTTAGGATAGTTTGGAGATCGTCCTCTGAATGTGCGGAGACCACATTATCATCAGCATACTGAAGTTCCACAACGGAGGTTGTAATTACCTTACTTTTTGCTTTCAGCCTGCTGAGATTAAAAAGCTTTCCATCTGTTCGATATATAATTCCCACACCGGTGGGAAGTTTCCCCTTGACAAGATGTAAAACCATGGCGATGAAAATGGCAAATAATGTTGGGGCGATAACACATCCCTGTTTAACACCTGATCCCACTTTAAATGGAGCACCATGAGAGCCGTTGTTGTCCAAAACCGTTGCCGTCATGTTGTCATGGAGAAGTCGCAAGATATTCACAAATTTATTGGGGCATCCAATTTTCATAAGGATAGTCCAGAGAGCTGTACGGTCTACAGTATCAAAGGCCTTAGCCAGATCGATAAATGCCATATAAAGGGGTTGATTTTGCTCCCGGCATTTTTCTTGGAGCTGACGTGCAGTAAAAATCATGTCTACTGTCCCTCTAGAGGGGCGGAAACCATATTGAGTTTCAGGGAGGATCTCTTCTGAAATAGATAGAAGACGGTTTGCGAGAATCCTAGCAAATATTTTACCTGCGGTTGCTAAGAGAGAAATGCCCCGATAGTTTCCACAGTCTGTTCTATCACCCTTCTTAAAGAGGGTGATAATTATGGCATCCCTGAAGTCTTCTGGGATCTCTTCTCTTATCCAGATTTTTTCGATGAGTTTATGAAGATGTTGTACAAGTTCGGGGCCCCCTTCTTTAAAGATTTCAGCAGGAATCCCATCTGGTCCACTAGCTTTGTTGTTCTTCATTTGATTAATGGCTTTTTTACTTCATCCAAAGTGGGGAGTATTGCAAGTTCCTCTTTAATTTGTTTTTGCGGGATTTGCGAAAAAATCTCATTATCCACCTTAGATTTACGATTTAAAAGGTCATAATAATGCTCTTTCCAACGCAGTGCAATAGACTCTTTGTCTTTTAAGAGTTTGGTGCCATCTTTTGATTGTAAAGGGTTTGTACCATAGGTTTTTGGTCCATAAATGGCCCTTGTGGCCTTAAAAAAGCCCCGTGCATCATGAGATTCTGCAAGTTGTTGAATTTCTTCAGCTTTCTTTTTCCACCAAGCGTTCTTAAGTTCTCTTGTTCTTCTTTGGACCTCAGCCTTTGCGCTAGCGTAGGTTTTTTTCTTGGCAGCGCAGTTAATATCATTTTGCTGGACGCGGTAATCCAGTCAGGGGAGAAAGAGGTAGACTATGTTTAGGGCACCTTTTCTAGCCCCCTCCCCATACGGGGTGAGCAGAGTGGATCCTAAATAGGGCTGCTCAGTCATGGATACAGCTGCCGAGCTGCTCGACTACCTCGTTCCTTGAACAGGGCGACTGAGTCTGCATCCACCGCCCATGTGCTGGTCCATGACTAGGGGCTTCCAGATTCACAGTCCTGCCCCCGTTGCCATTCGCCAGTCGCCATGGGACTTTTTTTTTGTTTGTTTGGGTTGGGTTGGGTTGGGTTGGGTTGGATGGGTTGGGTTGGAAGACGCCTGTGCGTGAAACTGTTTTATGTGGGGAGATCGGTGCACAACGAATCACCACACAAACTTGACAGAGTATGGCAGAGATCCAATGGCACGGTTACCCTGACGATTGGAAAACCATTCTCTGCTGCAGCCTTCATCCGCCTTCACAGCCGTTGTAATTTAGGTTTAATTATCTTCCGCCTGTTCTGCCGTTGAGGACTTTATGTTTTGGATCGTTCTTTGTCTGGTTCCTCTCCCCGGACCTTACCGCCATGGGTGACCCTACTGGGAGTACATAGCTCCCGACGGCATTGCTCACAGGATTCATCGGAACACGCAAGCCCACTCACCACTTCAAGGTGACGATCCGGCGAGGGGGCTGAGCAAAATAAGGCAGTTTTCACTAAAAGTGAAAGGTCAGTGAGGAAGGGCCAGCTGAGCCTCTGTCCTGAACACATGGCTGAATCAAGAAGCCCACTGAGTACTGTTAACCCCACAAATATCTGGGGAAAGTCTGAGGGCTTATATACTGGCTGTCCCTGATTCACCAGTTGCAGCTGGGTCTACTTCTTCAGTGGCTTTAGCTTGGTCTTCCTCCTCATGAGTGGACCCTTCCTCCTGAGTAAGCCCTGGGAAAAAGTAAACCCTGGAGTTCTGGAAGCCAGCCCAGCCCTCCAACAATGACTCTTGAGTGTCCCACCTTGCCCACTGAGCATCCCACCTAGCCTGGTGGGTGCTCTGATGAGCCTTGGGGTGAAGGAGAAGAGTCAGGATCCACAGCAGGGCTTGGGATGGGGTTGAAGGGGTTCTTTATGACCTCAGCCTGCAATGGGATTTCTCAGGTTGCTCTGCGTCTTTTATGGGGGTGGGCTTTGCTGAAGAATCCCAATCCTCCTCCTCTGAATAGGTCTCCTCTGGACTGAAGAGGTCTCTTCCTCTGGTAGGACAGGAGCCAGACAGCCTCCTGGAGGAGAGAGTGCCCTGAATTTGCCCTGAATACAGTTCCAAGATGGCAACAGCACACGTGTGGTAGCCATGTGTGAGTGTGGAGACAATGTATGGATTTAATGATATGCAATGGGCTGGGACAGGGCTGGCATCAAGGGTGGTCATGGTCAGGCACCTGTGAAGGGCCCACAGCCCAGCAGAGGCCCACTGACACGAGCTGACTGGAATTGCTCCTCCTTTTTCCCCATGGCAACCTGCTTCACCTGCCTCTCACTCTTGCCCAGATAACAGTGGTGGTCAGAAGGAGGAGCGGTTAATGCCACTGCCTATTTGCTCCCTGGCTTTCTGCCTGTCAAGCAAGCAAGTTAGTGGTAGTAATGCTGAGAAAGAGGATGAGGAGCAAGAGAAGTTAGTAGTGACAATGGCAGTGAGAAGGTAGACTCACTGAGGGAGGGGCCCTCATGGTATCTTGCCAAAGGACCCTCAAAAGCTTGGATGCGCACTGGGTCAGGATACCAGTGTGTCTGAGTGTTACTACTGTTTGTATTTGTATGTCCAAACACCTGAATGTCTGAACACAAATACATAGCAATGAATCGTATTATCCCCCAAGCATAACCTTAGTTGCAACAGTGAGAAGGCTAGCTGATGAATTAATTCTAAGAAAAAGTTGCATTGCTTTATATGAAACAGGTCAGAGTTCTGTTCTTTCTTTTGTTA